>OX387415.1:2407500-4807500 GCA_947563765.1 Anarsia innoxiella
TGTGTTCTGGGTCTTAGGCTTCGTAAATGAAAATCTGTAGTTTCATCATTTTCATTTACATAAAGTCTAATACAAGAGTGATATATTTATGAATATCTTAGCACTAAATAGTAGTTATTAAAACTGTATTTTTAAGTCTATCGCTAAATTTATTGGGTAATATCTACTCTATGCTTTACTTTTATATACTCGAATGTCTGTTATGCGAATTTGTACTTTGTTTCCTAAAGACCAAACGTGAGAGTTGCATGGTATTTTGTTTGCTATTATTTTCAGTGTGTGGGCTTTTAGTTAAAGTGTTGTTTGTTTGTACGCATGTGTGAGATTAGATGAACGACTGCCTTACACAGTTCGATTGTATTTCTTTCGCTTCCCTGTGATTTCATATGTTCATATTTGCTTAATTCTGCACCGGCCTGCTCTAACACAAGCTGATGTTTTCGTTTGGAAGTCAAAAATAAATGTTCACGACCATGTTTCCAAACAGAAATAAAACATAATTGATCTTCCCACAAAAAAGCTAAATAAATTATCTTAGCCATAATTAATGTGAGTATAAAATAAAGAACTATTACGCCACGTACCTCCATAATATCCAAAACAAAATAAACCCAAGCAATGTGGTAAGTTTATGTTCAATTGTTTTTATTTAAATTTCGCACAAAATTTTAAGCCAATCACGAGCATGACAGCTTCCCGCGTTTGGTCTTTAGAAAACAAAACAAAATCGCGAAACACGAAACTGATTTTGAATAAAGAATACGGTTTGCAGGCACAAATCATAGACTCGGAGTTGACGGCGAAGTTGTTAGGTCGTGGGGTGGCCGTGTCTCCTGTAGTAACTGTGGAACCTAGAAGGAGGAAGTTCCACAAAGCGATTACTTTGAGTATGCCGGCTCCTAGACCACACACTCAAGGAATGACAAACCAGTACAGCACTTCATCAGCACCGACGTTGAGGCTGCTCTGTTCCATCTCAGGTAAACTTATAATATTTCGCTTCACTTCTCTACAGACTTTAATCGTTATTGGAAATGTTCTGCTATGACAAAGTTCAGAAATTTTAAATTATGAAGTTCAGATTTTTACAAAATGTTTGCTAATATTTTTTGACAGTAGTGATTTCCAATAAGTTTTAAAAGTCTGTCAAGTGTTGCAATGAACTATTGCTTATATTTGCTGTCTTGAAGACAAGATAACGCTTTGCGTAAAGGAAAGGTAAGTATGCCTAAAATAGGTAAACAAATAGGCTTTTGAATACTTTTTGCTATATTTTAGGTACATGTATGTATAGTGAACCAATATTTCATTAAAACTCGCTAGTGGTGTAGACGGGACTAGAAAACTCATTGAAAGAAGTTAGCGTAGATTTAACATTTTACGAATTTATAGAGTAACAATTGATTGATAAATAATACGTTGATACTTTTAAATAGACTTTTCAGTATTTTTGATCAGATACTATCAAGATTAGTGTAGTTTCGAGATATGACAGATTTTTAGAAACTCCCAAATTCATAGACAACGGGATGAGCATGATAATTCGAATATTTTTAGAGTACCTAGTTCGTATTTTTTCATTATAAACAAAAACTAAATCATCATTACATACGGGAAAGCAATGAAAGTTAAAGTCAATGAAATCGATCGAATCATTCAAGCGCTTATAGCAAATACACTGAGCAGCTAAGGGCGAGTCCCTGTGTGTGCGTTTTGTGCGTGTCTACATTGTCTTTGTTCCGTGTGTTTGTGTGTGTTGCACGCTCACCGTGTGTGGCGCTATTTAAAATGCTGCCACCTATCGGCGCGGTCCAACAGGGGTATTTCGCAAACGATCTCTCGAAGGTAAAACTCTAGACCTATTATACAAGTACTCGAAAATCGAAATTTCGGATTAAGTTTCATATTCTTTTCCGTTACATTTTTATTTCACCTCTTTCGTTTATTAATGTTACGTTCTTATTTTCCATAAAACATTGTTTTTATGATATTTATACTCTGCTTCTGAACTGTCTTGAAGAGTATATTTATCAGACACATTGGTTTATTCCCTCTATCACTTTTTGAATGCTTTTCCATATCTTGCTTCTCATACATTCTTCCTCTTTGCACGGGCTGAGAATTTTACGCTTTGTTAATCACATTCACTCTGTATCATAAACCATGAAATAAATCTTGGAACTACAAGAAAGTGCACTGCGATTTCACTGGGTTTAGAACAAAGTATGAACAGGAATCCTAGACTTCTTGAGCAATTTATATTGGCACGTTTGAAGAGATATGAACACAACAGTTTAGTACGGTTTAGTGTAAGTGAAAAAGGTTAGGGATCGGTTTCATGCGGTGCCATATATCCGTCATACTCATTTCATACCTCTGCGTCAGTGTTCCCAGACTTTTGTTCTTTTGCTTGTACTACTCGAAGTACTTTTCCAAAACGGCCTATCAGTTCTATTTATTTCACATCATCTTCCGTTACGTTGTCTCATTTGTGTTCTTCTCATGGTTTCACTAAACACTATTTAAGTTTGGTCGTTGATTTTTGAATTGGATTTTGGATTTGATTTTCAGTGAATGTCCTTCGAGAGATCTGTTTTTCGAAAAACCAGACCTGCAATATCTGCAAATTATCAAATAGTAGATTCATTATTTTGGTTTTCGGATTTAGCACTATTTTGTAATAAATAGGTTGGGGCTGTAAACTGTGAGCCACATTTAGTCACTTATTCATTTTGAAAATAAACAAAAACGGTACGTTATTTTATTGTTTTTGTGTGATGTCTTGTCTTTGCTTGTTGTGTGTTTGCTATAGGCCGTTTTGGAAACATTTTATGTTTGTTTTCATTAGTTTTTAATTAACCTATCTCTAATTTCCAATCTTTCTTCTACATCGGTTTCTCTTTCAACGCAACTTTGTAATTTTAATTTTCTCACAGTGAGTGTTACGAGAACTAAGTACCAGATATTTTATGACACATTTTTACATTGACTATTGGCAATAGTCAATGTTACTATGGATATGACTGTAGACGAGTTATAGCAATTTGTTAAAGTAGATTCTGAGAATACAGATGTAGATAATAAGAAGCCTGCTTTGGCATGTGGTAATAGTAGTAACTAAATCGACGTGGCAGTTGAAAATGGCGTTGTAACCGCTCTTAACTGCATAGCTACTTGAGTAACAACAGAAATTGATGTAGTAAATGGCATGGGTGTAAAATTGACTGAAAACGAAATATAAGATGCAAAATTAATGATTTTTGGAATAGGAGGAACGAACCGAGCTCATTGGGAGGACGTGACGGAGAATACGCCGTTGACGTTTGTGAATGATTGCGTTTCGTTCACAACTACAGTCTCGGCGAGATACTGGCTGATTGACTGCAGACATGTTGAAGACGCTACTAAGATGGCTACTGAATTGTATAGGTAAGGCAGAATGTAAACAAGACTAAGTAATACGTTAAACCAGACTAAGTAATAAATTAAATCAGAATTAGTACTAATAAACTAAATAGAATATGCCGCATTAATGGAGAGATCTATGCTCGACAGTGGAGCTATAGGCTGAGTTGATACTGATGATGAATAAATAAGACCTTTGCGCAGCGCAGTACTTGTTTAATTTTTGTATAAATTATCTTGACAAAAGAAAGATAGACATTCAAAAGATGATGTTCTATTGTCAAGAAGTATTTATAAAAGAGAGTAATACTGGAAATTTAACAAATACCTATCGTCATACGATTAAATTATCTAAAGTGATTAATTTTTGGGATTCAGGGAAGCTATCCACGTGCCCTTCATGTCTCGTTTCATCGTCTATGCAAAGAGAACAGATGAACATCAAGCTCAACTTCGTATGTTCTGCGTGACTGATGATAAGGAAGACAAGGCGTTGGAACGCATTGAAAGATTCATTCAAGTTGCTAAGAGTAGGGATGTGGAGGTAAGGGTTGTTGAAGTATTCGGGAAAGCGCAGTGTGGAAATGAATTTGATGTTTTAAATGAAAGTAAACTAAAGATATTTTAACATGAATTCGACGTTGACCATGATTGACTATTTTAAGTACTAAAAAAAGCAAATTTGTCATTGATCAACTTTCTTATATTCTCAATTGAAATCATTGATCAATCTGTTTTGCAATATTCTTTAGGGCTTTTACGTATCAGCGGTTTGATGTTTAATGTTCACGATAATTGTTTGACGTAGTTGCTGTATCCCATATAAAATGTTAAACAGTGGTGTCGGTTGAACCGCTCATGCGTAAAAGCCCTTACTTCAAAACAAACTTAATCAATACAAAATTAACCATAATTTGAAAGGTGAAAAATACAAAGTAACCGAAATCGGTATTTTTTCTTAAGGTCCACGAAGGAAAACCAATCTACTTAGAGTTCGGAGGCAACCTGGTACCTGTGGCCAAATCTGGAGAACAGCTTTCGATTCCATTCAGAGCGTTCAGAGAGAATCGAGTAGCGTTCCCTGTAATGATCAAGACTCAGGACTTGGAGCCGATCTGCCGCTGCCAGTTCATGAGAGACCCGAAAGTTCCTAAGGGAGAACCTTCTCCAGCACCGGTAAGTTATGATGGTTTTTGACAAATTTCAAGGAATGCTGAGCAGTTTAAGAAGACTCAAAATATTGATGATATCGACACTGAGTAAATATCTGTTTAAAATAAGGAGTGGAATGTGGATGAAGCGAAAGAAGGGTGTTTGGATTGAAGCAGGTTTAGGGAAGTTGTCTCTCCCTACACCGATGGGAGAGAGGCGTGACCTCATGAATATAAACAATTTTTTAACTACGACAACAAATATAGGTATAGATTGTGAAAGTTGCGCAGATGTAGAAGACATTTTTATCTTTATTCTCACCGGTTAAAAGATTTGATGATGAAATTGTATCAATACAGATCAAATACTAACAAAACCTCATTCCGCAGATTGCTGTGCTCAACATCATGGTACCCGATGAGATACCAATGGAGAAATCTTCTCCTCTACCTACTGATACTGTACCGCAACGAACGGCTGAACAAGAGCTTATTTGGAGGCAACGACTTAGTGATCCCAGGTAACAAAATAAGTTTTTTTAAACAGCCTGTTGTATCCTACTGCTGGGCAAAGGCTTCCCCGGCATCCTTCCACCTCTCCTTAGCTCCGGCAACTGTTGGTATATATTTTGCTTGACCCATCGATCAAGGTGCTTACGGCAAGTAACATGAAAGTTCTAATGAGTATATTTATTTCTTCCCTACAAGACTTGTTGAAGCATATCCAGAGTTTAATGGGTCATAATTTACAATTTGCAAAATTGTGTTTTTTGCATGGACTGTTTAAGTATACTAAATTTCTTCTATTCTCATTCAGATTGGAAGATATTTGCAATCTTCTCGGCAAAGACTGGGTGGCTTTGGCTTACGAGCTTGGAGTCAGCGTGGCTACCGTCAACCAGATACAAGCGAAGAGAATTACTGCTGCTGAACAGGCTCAGCTGATGCTCAAACTATGGAAGACGCAGTCTGGTACTAAAGCTCAAGGTGAGTTCTAACATACATACATATCTGTCACGCCTCTTTCACATCGGGGTAAACAGACTTGTTACTTAAGAGCTGTGCTTTTGTCGGTGGAGTCTAAGCTACTCTTGTTATTTTCATACAACATAACTTCCATTCCTGTTTAACACGCTTTTATTAGGTCATCGTGTATGTAACTTAACTAACTAAGTAATCAAATCTTGTGAAAGGAATTCGATCATCTTCCGATGACCTAATAAAAGATGAGAGAAAATTGGTCTTTATTTCTTATGTACTTCGTCGTCTTATGTACTCCGTCGTCTTATATACTTTGTCGTCTTATGTACTTCGTTGTGTTGTATAATTCGTCGTCTTATGTATTTCGTCGTCTAATGTACTTCCTCGTCTTATGTTCCTCGCCGTCTTATGACTTCGTGGCGTTATAACGTATACTTCGTCATCTTATATACTTCATCGTCTTATATACCTAAGTCGACGTCATATGTACTTCCTCTTCTTATGTTATGGTCTTCTTATGTACTTTCTCGTCTTATGTACTTCGTTGTTCTCATGTACTATGTTGTCTTATATACTTCGTCATCTTATATACTTCGTGGTCTTATACAAATCGTCATCTTATATCCATTCTCGTCTTATGTACGTCGACGTATTATGTACTTCGTCGCCTTATCTACTTCGTCGTATTTGTACCCCGTCGTCTTATATACTTTATGTACTTTGTTATCTTATATAACTCGTCGTCTTGTGTATTTCGTCGTCTTATGTACATCTTCGTCTTAGTATAAATCGTCGTCTTATGTACTTCGAGGCGTTATGTACTATGTCAACGTATTTATAAATAAATAAATAAATAAATAAATAAAAAAAAATGTACTTCGACATCTTATATACTTCGTCGTCTAATATACATCGTCGCCTTATGTACTTCCTCGTCTTATATACTTCGTCGTCTTATGTACTTTGTTGTCTTATGTACTTCGTCGTCTTATGTCTTATGTACTTCGTCGTCTTATGTCTTATGTACTTCGTCGTCTTATGTACTTCGTCGTCTTATGTATTTCTTCGTTTTATGTATTTCGTCGTCTTATATATTTCGTCGTCTTATATACTTCGTCGTCTTATGTCTTATATACTTCGTCGTCTTATGTACTTCGTTGTCTTATGTACTTCGTCGTCTTATGTACTTCGTCGTCTTATGTACTTTGTTGTCTTATGCACTTCGTCGTCTTATGTACTTCGTCGTCTTATGTACTTCGTCGTCTTATGTACTTCGTTGTCTTATGTACTTCGTCGTTTTATGTCTTATGTACTTCGTCGTCTTATGTATTTCGTCGTCTTATGTATTTCGTAATCTCACATTCTTCGTCGTCTTATGTACTTCGTTCTATTATGTGCTTTGCCGTCCGTCCTATGTACTTAGCCGTCTTATATACGTGATGATCTGATGATGTCTTGAACGATCTATAATTTATTTTTTACTTTTACATGCATTTTAAAAGAGTGTTTTCTAGTGTTTTTTTTTTCATTTGGTGAGGTGGTTGGGTATTGCAAGTAGTTTAATTTAATAAATCACTATAATCTCATATGGATTTCAAAAATCTCGGACTATACTTTGAATGTTCTGCTTTACTTTTAATTTGTCTCAAATATAAATGAAATATTGTTAGAATCAATTAATGTTTATTTTCAGATACATCCCTTGAACTAGCCCTCTGCAGAATTGGTAGAGATGACATCATAGCCCCGCAATCTGATGAAACTAACGAAAGACGAATCTTACGTAATATTTATCAAGAAAGACAGGCTTCTGAAGAAATTGAAGCGTACAAAGGTAATATATTTCATAATAACTATACTACCTCTAGTATTGTTAATATAAGTGAAATGAGCAAACTTTAAAATGACGTCACTATTATTTCTGTTTTAGCGGAAGAAGACAATAAACTTAAAGAGAAGCTATATGAAGATAACCAAATAGCGGAACGCATTCGTGAATCTGAGCATGATCAAGACGAAGCAAAGTATTCTCCTGAAGAGAAATCCTTTGTAGAAAAGAGTGAAATAGAAAGAACTCCTACACCCAGCGAAGATAGTGAAGAAGAAGGTACGTAATTTGACATATATTTTACAATATCTATAAAGGATATTGAATAACAATGATTCCTATTCGTTTCACAGATGTAAAGAGAAGCGTAGCTGAACGTAAAGAACAGATAACTAGAAAACTAAGTTCGAGCAAGATACCAGCTTCGAAACAAAAGAAAGAAATCCGCGAAGAGATCATTGAAATAAAGACCCAAATTAAACCAGACATAAAGAAGTTCCAAGACATTGAACAGCAAGTGAAACAAGAACCTAAATTGGAACGGACTCGTTCAAAGACATCTCCAGAATCAGTTCCGGAAGAGGACAAGGATCCTGAAATTGTTGAAGAAGTAGTTAAAGTAATCAAAGAAGAACCTAAACCAGTTGATAGACCAATCGAACAATTCCGGAAATTTGATCCATCTTCACCTGGCAAGCCAACGCCAAAGCACTTACAGCGCCACATGAGGAATGAATCAATGAGATTCCCTTCAGGTGACTTTTCTAACGTTACGATAACTCCTCGAAAATCTGTAACAGCAGAAACAACGGAAGTTAAACAAACTGTAGATAGTAAAGTCGATACGTTCACTAAAGAGGCTATTTCTCAAAAGGAAATATTTACGTCTAAAGTAGAAGAGAAATTAGACGATGGTGAAAAATCACCGGATCTAGTTTCAGAAGATGGAAAAGACATCGCTGAAGCTACACTTAAAGCTAAAATCAGTTCATTTGAATCTAAGATGTCCAAAGAACCATCCATTGAACTGCCTAAGACAACGGTTAAACTAACAAAGGAAGCATTGAAAAAACATACAATGGAACAAGATCAAGGTATGGAATATACCCAAGAGTTTGTACGGAAACAGTCTGAACAAATTTCAAGTATGAAAGTAATTGAACAAGTGACACATAAAGTTTCTGTTGAAACAGAAAAACAAGGTAGTACTGTTAAATCAGTGAAGGAAACAATACAGCAATTTGATTCTAAAACAAAAGTAGACGATAAAAATAAACCTTACTCTAAGACAATGAGAACAGATTCGACGCTTGTTCAAGTCTCTTCAGAAGAAGATAGCGAGTTTTTGAAGAAGTCGACTGATTCTGAAACCGAAACTGAATCTCAAACTACCATAAAAGTAGACAAAGATGACAAGAAAATAAAAAGTAAGATTGATAGAGACGTTTTCGATCAAAAACCTGATTTAAAACCTAAAGTCGATCGATTAGATACGAAAAAGGATGATGATACTAAAAAACCTGGAGACGATGATAAGAAAGACTCCGTGGCAATAAAGGTTCAGAAATTAGAAAAACAAATGACTAATGAATTACGATCTAAAGTAAGTGAAGAAGATGTCACTGAAACTTTGGAAGAGAAAGACGTATCAATCAGTGAAAAGGTTAAAGAAAAGGTAAGTATTTCATTTTAGCTTACAAATTAACTCTTCATTATTTTGATTACTCATTTTTCCAATTTCAACACTGTCTTTTACTTTACTTGATCTTTCATGTAATTTTAGGTTGAAACTCAAGTATCAATTGCTAGTACAAAGTCAGATTTGAGTAAACATACTAAGACAGACTCCATGGGATCAGACCTACAAGATCTGACCGGTCGTAAAGTATCCCAAGAATCATCGATACCATCTGCTGTTGACAAAGCAGATTCTCTTGCTGATTTACAACAAAGTACTGAAAAGGACTTTAGCTTTGTCTCTCAAACTGAGTCTAAAGTGTATTCCAAAGATTCTAAACATCGCAGTGACTCTTTAGACGAAGCATCTCAATTCTCTGATTTAGAAGATCAGATGGGTACAAGTCCTGCCCACAGACCACAACTTGATAAAATAGTGGAACCTTCTGTCTTGAAAGTAGAAGAAAAACTACTTTCAACTGTTGTTGATTCAAAAGTAAAAACAAGAGAGCAAACACTTGAATTTCTGAAGTTTGAAAGTGATTTTAGTTCCCAAACTCATGCACCTGTTCTTGCACCTCGAGAGTCAGATAAGGTAGCTATTATACTTTGAGCACTATTCTTAGGATATATCTCAACTAAGTACTAACTAAACTTAACGTTTATTTTAGGTGTCACCAAAAGAATCACCAGTAATAAGCGCAAAAGCTCGTCAGTTTATAGAAACTGTTCCAGAAGATGACTCTGTTCAGGAATGTTTCTTTTCAAAACGAATCTATTCAGATTCGTTAGAAGATTCCGAACAATCTGATTCAAGACGCCATTCTGAAGCAGAATCTTTGAAATCTGATCAATCAGATGTCAAGGCTAAAATATCGTCTTCAGATTTTGACGAACGTGCCGAATATGAAGAGACAGTTGACTCTGGTAGTGGATTTGGTGATGAGAAATTTGAAGAAAGTGTCGGATTTACTTCAATGAAGATAGATACAAAAGTCCTTGAAGAAAAACAAGATTCAGAATCAGACAAAGAACCCGATGTGATCTTCAAGAAAATGGGGCCAAAACGTCATTCACGGACAGAGTCTATATCGATATCGAAATTAAGTGATTTACATACTGAAGTAGAACCTCCTAAACCAAAGCAAGATTTCCAACTGGTCGTGACTGAAGCGGAAGAAATCGACAGATCTGACAAAGATGAGCCTTCTGATAAAATTTCATCAGAAAGTAGCAGGGAAGTTGAAATCTCTGATAGAAAATCATCTGAAGGGGTGTCTGATAGGATTAGTTCCGAAGACGCCGTTACTGACAAGAAAACATCGTCAGAAGAGGAAGCGGCCAAAGAAGGAGAGATACTTTTGGAACACGGTCATGTCAAAGATATATCCACTACAGTTAAAGAAACTGTAAAAGAAATCGAAAAAGTCGAGTTGAAATCGCAAACCAAGGAAGATATTCATGAAAAAGGTACCCACATTTCTACATAAAATAGTTATACTTTGTAGCAGCCCTTTTAAAACCTTCACTACGGGAGCACAAGCCTACTTTTATTCAAAATTTAATTTATAAGTGTTATTTGAATGAATATAAGTGACTAATCTGTGATTACTTTCAGTTGAGGTTGTCAAACGTCAATCTGTGACATCAGCTGGATCAGGCTCAGTAAGTGAACTCCGATTAGAAGAAAAACGCCTGTCTGATGCTTACAGTCTTACTGAATCGAGAGATTATACTTTTGAGGAATCCGAAGATGACATTGGTACTCAAGGGACTCACGTAGATGCTCCTAAAGTCGAATCTAAAATAGAATCTGAATCTAAAACGAAATTTGCTGTTGGTAAGTAATTTTTACAATACAGATACACTGCTGGGCAAAGGCTTTCTTCCTTGCTCTCCATCCAGATGTACTGTACTGTCCCATACTTCGCTGAATGATTCAAGCTCGTCATTGTTACAATGATTAATGCAATTTATTACAGCACTATTAGAAGTTTATTCGAAGTTTCTGATTTTTTTAGGCAAAGCAGATCCATCGAAACTAGCAAAGTTAACCCACGGAGATTCGTTGGATGATGTTGAAGGATTTCCGGAAGACCACGTTGCAGATTATATTCACAAATTACCGCATATTGCTGAAGTTGGGTTAGTGTATATTATTTCTAATGATACAAAAATAAGTATTCACAAATTACTTATGAAATTAAAACTTTTATCTTTTTTTTTCCAGAGCGGTCTCTGATCGAGATGTAACAAGTAATTTCCTAAGCAGAGAAAGAGATGAACAAATAAAACGTGAAACTATCACTACAACCTCACAGATTGGAAGTGATGCACCTATACTCCAAACCAAAGAAACAGAAACAACATATTCAATTTCAAGAAAACAAGAACCTACTGTTTCAACTACCATTTCATCAACTATTAAAGATTCAGTCACAGAAACACGGACTGAAACTACATCAAAAGTGACTGTTGACAAAAAATTCGACGTATCAAAAATACGTACCGACACTTTAGGAAAGTTTGATGCTGATGACTTAGAAGATGCTAAAGATACCAAAAGATTTGTACCTAAAGACTTAGACTTGAAAGAAGCACCTGAAATTACGAAGGAACAAGTAAAACCAGTAATTGATGATATATTACAGAAGGGAACAATAGCAGCCGCGGCAAGAAGTCCCGTCACAGACAAAGATATTAAGATTATTACAAAAGATGTTGTTGAGACGGAAAAGAGGTCTTATGATGCCAAAGCACCTCACAAAGAAGAACGAAGACATTCATGTATAAGCCCGGCAATATCTCTAGAAAGGATAGCGGAATCAGATGTTGAAGATGAAGAAGAAGACAAAGTCGCTCCTATAGTCCCTGAACCGCCAAAGGTCACTGAAACAAAAACAGTAATGAAAAAATCTGACTCTGCTATGAAGCAAATGGCTGACAATATTGAAATTATTATAAAACAGGCATCAGAAGATATTGATGTGTCTTCAGATGAAGCCGCTGTGGAACCTGAGGCACCAAAAGATATCACTGAGCAAGTTACTGTTGATTCAATTATTGAAGAAGCAGTTACCACTGTAGAAGGGTATTTAGAGTCTTCAGAAGAAGCCAAAGCAAAGGAAATTGAAGCCAAAAAAGAGATTGTCTATGAAGAGACGAAAAAGTTTAGTAAAGAAAGGCCTGGCCTTATGAAATCCTTATCACGAGATAGTGGGGAAATTGTTATAATGCCAAAGAAAAAGCACCCGCGAACATTCTCAGTTCAGAGTTCTCCAGATGAAGTTGAAGAACATATTTATACTGATTCCGAATCTGGTAAGTAACAGAAGCTCTTATAGGTATTAACTAATCTATCTGTTTTGTGTAACTTAACATTTTATTGTTGTTCTAGACATGGATAAAGCTAAAGTCTTAGAAATAATAGAACCAAGTTCAGAACAAGATGGAAAAGTACAAGAAAACTATGATCAGAAGAAGATCCGTACTGATTCGCTAGATGACGCCGATGATTTCCCTGAAAAAGAGGTTTGTGTGAAATATTCTGGTTTAATTATTGTTTTTTGCTTTAAACAATTTGTAATCTTTGTTTATTTTCAGGCTGAATATTTCGGAGACGATATGTCCGATGCATTCACATCAAGCAAACTTCAAGATAAATCACAGCCTGATTCATTTTCTGCACCAGGCCCGAGTGTACCACGATCAGAGTTAGATGAGTTTTCAGATAAATTTGCCAAGAAAACTCACTTCGTAGACAGCGTACTACGTTCTGACTTAGTGTCAAAGTCTACAACAGAGTCTTCTGTAACGACTGTTATTTCGACTCTAACAAAATCATCGGATGAAGACCAAAAGTCAGTTCTTGAGGACGCTACTTCTGCAGATTTTTCAAAGATTAGTGGAGCAGACTTAGTAAAAGATCCCTCTAAAACTTCTATTGAAACGAGAGAGGAATCAAAATTGGAAGAACAAGCAGAAGATCGAGGTACACCAGATCTATCAAAGAAATCAATTGACCTCACGAAAGACTACTCAAAATCTTCAATTGACAGTAAAGATACCTCAAGAGATTTTGCTACTAATGAATTGTCTAAAGATTCTACGGTTGACTTGACAAAGGATTTTTCAAAAGTTTCCGTTGAAAGTGTAAGAGAGACTTCAAAGTCCCTGGATGAGAAAACGTTTTCTGAAGATCATTCGTCATTAGACGTATCAAAAACATTAGCATCAGATGCTTCAGAAGGTATAACAGCTAGCAAAGACTTTATAGAAGAAGAAAGATCTATTTCTAAAGTTGTAAAAACAACTGCAAGTTCGTCTCAAGAAACTTCAATATTAACAGAAAGTAAAACTTCTGAACAAGACAGAAAGTCGTTTGAAAATACTGAAACATCGATGAAAGTTGTCTCAGAGAAAGACTTCATTGGCGAAATGGAGGAACAAATTGCTCAATTGAAATCCGAATTTAAGAAAGAAGAAAGTGATCAATCAGCTGAGAAAAAGGTGGACCAAGTAAAAGAGGAAAAATATACGGATATAGATGATGAAGCACCAGATATGAAGGAGCTAAGCAGGAGATGTTCAAATCTCTTAGAAGACATATCACAAGGCGCAGTTATAAGGATTGATTCTAGTCATGTGACTCATGGTAAATAATCTCATAAATAATTTTATTCATAACTTTTCAACGTGTTTAAACTAATATTAAAACTTTTTAAAACAGATCTGATATCGAAATTCTCAAAAACACCACCGCCTTCACCTGTCGACCTGATCTTGAAAGACAAAGCTAAGGTTGAGGAAGGTACTAGCGACAAGCAAAATGGGCTACATCTAAGAGGTAATATACTTAAGAATATTACATGAAGTAGCAGTTTAGTTCATGTAAATAGAGTTAAGGGAGAAGTTACTAATTTATAAACCAGCAGAAAGAAAATGATAAATATAAAGCTAGCGGTAGATAGAAAAGCTACACTTCACCATTTAGCGTAGCTAGTAGTAGATGCTAATCCACAATAACGTCTAGGTTCTGAATCTTCGTTCCTGGATGCAAACCGCCAATCACCACGAGCATCATCAGCTGGTGATAGTCTCATTAGTGAAACAGAGGCTCACCAAAGCGGTTAGTATAGAACCAAACATCAAGCCTCATCTATTTCATATAAATCCTCAACTCCCAATTTCATAAACCTATCTAAAATTATATAAGTAAATAACGATGACAAACGCAAGCTTTCGTAATAGCAGTAACGTAGTGGCAAAGTAGAGTCATAGCGAAACTTTACTCGTAGCTTTAAAAATTTATTACCATTATTATAAGAATCTTTGTTTGCCACGATGTTTGAGTTCAAAGCCAATTATCGCATGTTTATTTTACAGTTCACGTTTAGGTAGATGATAGTCATCAAGTTTTACTCTGTTGCCTGAATGAATGGTAACAAAGTAATTAATAGCACTTTTGTGTTAGGATTGATGTTGAAGCACGGAATACACGATCATAAAAAATAACCCCAAAATAAATAAGATAAAATAAAAGTCATTGCGATTTGTTTGCAAACGTCACGTATATTACGCTAATATTTGTCAGCACAGTAAATTTTACTTTCTTTCTTGCGGAGCCCTTACGTTGCTATAGGTAAGTGGACCCACAAGCAAACGAAAATCTCATCCATTTTTATTATTATTGCTTTTTTTCTCTTCTATGAATTACTGATTATTTTATATTGAATTTAATTCGCAATTTTATCACCTCCACATGTTCACATTTGAGTAACGTTTCGCTTTGATTCAAATCTTCTGTCATTTGTTTTACATTATACCATTACATTGAGTCTTGTCATAGTTTGCTATTCTTTATCTCTAAAATATGTATAAGTCATTTATATTTTTCCAGAAAATATATTATGAAACTACTATAATATCTATAACAAGTACTATCTTGAGAATAGCAGCTTAGACTAGACTCCAAAACGTTGTTGTTGTCATCCCATGATTTGATAAGTAATCACGCTTCAGTGCTTCTACAGCCTAAATCTATTGGTTGTGCTATAATATTTACTAAATTACCCAACACATTAATATGTACAGCATATTCTTTTAAAAACACTATCTGATTAAACACAATACCAATATATGTTAAAAACAAGCCTAAAACTTTTGTACATATATTAAAATCACCAAATTGAAAGCACAATGCAGTTTCTTTCTCTTTTGGGACTTCCACAAATATCTCCAACATTTTTCTTGTTTTATTTTCAGAAGTATTGATGGCGGAGGCACCTATGGGACTTAGTACAGTCGCCAGACCAAAATCTCCAACGAAACACTTAGCTGACAACCTGTCTTTCGTCAACGTTGACAAACCTACTTTAACTACCAGTGCCAATGAATTGGTAGACCGCACTATTGAAAAGAGCATCGATGTCATAGATCAAATAAAGCAAGAACAACTTGCTGTCAAAATGGAAGAAATGCAAAAGTCTGCATCATCTGATACTTTTTATTCTGAATCTAGAATAGAAACTTCCACTTCTTCTTCTGCTGTCCACACAATTGAGAGCTCTGACATGAAATTCCATGCGATAGATCCTCATGCAATGATGTCTGATATGGTTGCCAAGTTTGGCAGTACAGACGAGTTCAGCACAGTTTTAACTCACAAAGAAACGGAAACTAAAAAGATTTCTGGACAAGAATTCTTTACAACGAAACAAGTATCTTCTTCTGATGATGATTCACTTGTTATTAAAACTGAAACTACTCATGAATTACGCGGACAAGAACATGAAGTAAGGGAAAAAACTGTAGTTCGAAAAGATGGCGATCAAACGGAAACTTCACAAAAGAAAGTTGAAAAGGCTCATGAAGCAGCCGCGAAAAGACTTGATGTCGAAAACAAAACAGTTGTACGAAGTACTGACGATACTGATATAATAAAAGTAGAAAGGGAATTTTCTGAACAGGGACTTTACACTGGACGACAAACAAAGTCCGAAGAGAAAATGACTGCTTTGAAAGATGAGACCATTAAGAAAAAACACGATATAAAAATTTCAGAACGAGAAATGTCTCATGAGCAATGGGGCAAAGAATATTTCACTGAACCTGGTGAGCTAGAAGACATCAAAGAAGATGAAGATTTGAAATCAAGAACAGCTTTTGTCGATTCAACTTTGAAGATTGTTGAAAAAGATGAACTCGTTTCGACTACTGAACTTTCGGAAAAGGGCAAAGTAGTTAGTTCAAAAATTGAACATCACAAAGAAGAATCAGTTATTGAAAGTAGAGAACATGATGACTTAAGCTCTGATACATCTCATGCCACAAGTTTCAAAAGTGAAACTGCTGAAAGACGCGGATCTTCTGAAACAAGCCCAAAGAGCAAGTCCAAATCATTCAAGAAAGATAATGAAGTTTATGAAGTAGACTTTATAAAGGAAATCAAAGTTTCTACTTCACCTATAAAGAGTACATTCAGTCGTACAGGAAGTCAAGAGACTCATTCAGAATCTGAAGCTGCACCGGAGCTACCACATGATGATAGAACTGTTGATGCCACAAAAACCGATAAGCCTGTAAGGTATTCTCCTGTAAAACTCCCAAAGCAGCAACTTCAAGATCAAGTATGGGAAGTATCAATCCAAAAAGCAGATTCTTTTGAAATTGCTGATGAAATACCCAAACTATCGAAAGCCTCCGAGTCTCCTATTACCAAGAGTTCGGATAGTGATACAGTGTTAGAATTAAAAAACGTCATCGAAACTAAAACTGAAGTGACAAAGACTTCCAAAACTGATATGTCGCCGAGCACACAAGAGATTACAGATGATATGAGCACAATGTCTAAAGATATAATGATAAAGTCAGGCGAAAGTATTGACACAGAATACATGGTAAAATCTTTGGAATCTCATGAAGGAGAAATTCTCCAAAAGTCTTTAGATTCTACTGTTAGTGCCGAAACATTGCATGCATCTGAATTTTCTACAGAAGCAGATTCTGCTTTCTTGACAGGAACTGATCATAAAAAAGAAGAAGTTAAATTAGTCAAAGAAAAAAGCCTTGAAGATATATGCAGCAGTGGTTATGATACCGATCTTTCCTCTGCCGAGTTTCATGGGACGAAACTTGAGTCAGAACGGGTTGATTTAGACTCAATAATGTCTGCTCAACCACTTGCCGACTTATCAGTTTTGGAGAAAACTATTGATGAAGTCAAGCAATCACTTGAAGCAGCGCAAGTAGAAATTATTAGTGAAAAGAATGACGGAAGTAGTAAATATAAGCAATCCCCGTCAGAATTCCAATTCAAAATGTTGATAAGTCCTGACAGGCCAGAAGTTATTACTGAAGAGCCACATCATGCTGAAGATCACAGTGAAAAAACGGCTGCTGAAAAAGACACAAAGATTACAGATAGTCAGAGATCGGAAAGCACCTCGCACAGAATTAGTTCACAGGAAGAAACCTCTGATGAAGATCGAGATACTGTTCACATGATTAAAGAATCCAGTCCACCTTTAGATGGAGCTGATATTTCAATCAGATCTGACAGTGGACCCCATTCCATACTTGAAACTGAAAGTGAAGTTATTCTTTCTGACCGGGATGGGTCATCAAAAGGCAGTCCTGAAGTGAAATTGAGAGTTCAAAAACACATAAAATCAAAACTTGGTATTGCGGATCGGCGTTCAGCATCAGAAGTTGAGGGCTGGTCAAGCTCCGGATCGAGTCACTACCATAGCTTTGAGCACTCTGAGAGTAGACCTCTATCATCAGATATCGAGGTTATGATGACGGCTCAAAGTGGTACTGAATTCGAAACTGCTTTAACTAGTCACGACGTATCATCCTCTCTCCGAACATCAAAAGATTACTATACAGCCGGCAGCTCTTTGGCTTCGAGAGATAGCATGAAAAGCCTAGACTCCGATGGCTCTAGTCATGTTGCAAGTATAGATATATCGGACGCATCAGAAACATTAGTTCCATCAGCTAATGAGCTCAAAGAAGAGTTGATGGAAAGCAGTACTTATGTTGAGCATTTCCTTCGTGAAAGTGAAAAACCCAAAGTTAAAGATGTTAGTGACGATGAAGGTGCGGCAGATGACGATGAACAAAAAGGTGATGAAGAACCTTTAGGAAAAATGAAAAGATCGCACGAAATGAGATTCCAAAAAGATATGATCTCTGATCATTTTCCTAAAGTAGGCATAACAGAAAGCATTGAATTTGATGAAGATTCCTTTAAAGAGAAGGATGGATCAGACACTACTATCTCCAGTCAGTTTAAAACTGATGAAATTTTATCATCATCAATTTCTAAACTGGACATGTCATCTTCTTTATCGCAGCCTGAACTAGATAAAGATGAAACTAAGGAACAAATCACAAAAGTGTCTATATATGAACAACATGCTGTACCATTTTCTGTCACAAAAGTTGAGAAGCCCGCGAGAGAGTTTGTCGATGTTGAAAGTGAAATAATTGCTGTAGGTTCAAGTGAATACGAAGAAATAGTCAAACATGGAAGCATTCAAACTGAAGTAGAGAGACCAACAAAAGTTGGAACAACGATTACAAAAACTACTGTACACTTGGAAGAAAGTACTCCGGGAAAGAGCGAGCCTGTTGAGGTAAAAGAAGAATGCATTAAGAAAGTTGTAAAAGAAGTTACAGTGGTCCCATTCCCAATTACAGAAATACCTGCACGCGAAAGGGAGTTTGTAGATGTGGAAGAAGAGATAATCCCTGTAGGATCAAAGCAATATGAAGAGATACTCAAATCAAAAAGCGATTCATCTGTACCCAAAACTAAAGCTGAAAAGTCGATTGTTAAGACTCCAGACTCACAACTCGATAGTAAACCAAGTTCTACATCTAGCTTAAAAACTCAGGAACACATTTCTACTCCACATACGCCTTTATCAGCACCAAGTCAAAGTTCAATTTCTACTGACAATGGAAGAGAATATGTTTTAGACGACATGTATGATATTTCAGAAACACCTGAACTGAGATCAGACATAATTACTGAAAGTAGTAGATCTGAGCTAGTAGTGACAACTGAAGAGAGAACAGTACACGCACATAGTAAAGACCAAGACTCACCTACCAGCGATGAATTTGAAATGGTTGACAAACCAAGTGAAATGGATGATTTTGTAGTAATCGAAGAGGTCGCTAAAGAAGCACAAGAAACAGATCCTGAAGGCAAAAGTGTAAAAATCAAAGCTCAAAAATACGTGAAGCGACATGATACTGAGGTGGAAGAATATTTGTCAAAGGCTTCCAAAAAACAAGAGAGCACAAGTAGTACTTCTGGGTCACTATCTGACGAAGAGTTACTACAATATGAACTAGAACAGAAAAGACTTCAAGCTCAAGAACTAGCTGAAATTGAAGCAGGTAAACGATGGATACAGATGCAGTTTGAAGGAGACCCACGTTATGACTATGAAAGAGTACCTTTGGAAGACATCAAAGAAGAAGAAATGACAGATTTTGATGCTAGTAGGATTGGGAGCTTAAGTTCTCAGAAGGAGTCAATAGGCAGTTATGGCAGCTTTAGAAATTCGTACGGAAGTTTATCTGAATCAGAAATGGCATCTCGGATTAGGTTTAGAGTAAGAGGTGAAAATGACGATGTATCTATCAGCTCGCTTCAAGAGTTTGAGAATCTTGAGAGAGCCTTAATGGAACAGTATCAACAGCATTCATCTTCATCACAGGATTCTCTAAACGGATCCTTACCAAAAAGGTACGTTCTTAGCAAAAGCCAAGGAGATGACGTATCAGTTTCAAGTTTAAAAGAATTTGAAGGACTTGAATCCGCATGCCTTGAAGCGTTAAAAGCGGAAGTGCTTGCTAAACAAAAAGAAGCTCTATTGCAAGCTGATCCTAAAATCGTTAGTGGGAGTTTCTTAGAACAAGAAAAACGATCTTACAGTAGTGGTTCCGATAGTAGTCCACCACTTAAAAGTGGTAGCCCAAACCAGAAAAATGGAAGTTCACAAAAAGGGGGAAGTCCATCTCAGAAAAGTGGCAGCCCCTCTCAGCGTGTCGGTAGTTTTGGCAGCCCATCACAAAAACTCCTTGCTGATACTATGACAATAAGGAAACTAATAGATCAAACAATGGCATTAGAACAGAAAATGCAAGAACAAGTAACCCCTAAAGTTGTAACTGTAAAGAAATATGATGACAGAGGTGCTTTCTTTGTATCTGAACCTGATCCAGAATCTTCGGATAAGAAAGCGGAGGTCGTTGAAGAATGTAAAAAAGGATCTTCATTTGTTTGTGCTGTAGCACCTAGTGATGGCTCAGCAGAATCTATACCAGGAGACTGTGAAGAAATGATGAAACTATTAGATCAAGAGGAGAAAGCCAAAAAAGGAACAACAGTGACAAGAACTTTCACTGACGATGGCGTCCTAGAAGTTGTCAGAACAACAACAGTGATTCAACAGAAATTCGTTGACGGAAAGAAAGTTTCGGAAACTGTTACTAGTACTGAAGGTGAAGGTGGTGTGGACATACCAGCAAGACCAACACAATACGAAGAGGGACCTATGTCGTTTGGTTCAGAAATGTCATCATCGATAGCTTCACAACCATCAGAATTAGACAGCGTAATGACAGTCGTAGAAAGACGTACGTCTGACGGTGAAACAGTGACAGTGACAAAGCAAACAGTCGTAATGTCTTCTGATAGGCTCGAAGATTTAGATTTGTCGAGAGAAAGCAGTGTCGTCCGTGAGCTGTCGCCTTCCTCTGGGCAGTCGATAGCGCACAGCGTCATTTCTTTCTCTGGTAAACATTTTACAGATCCAGCTAGTGGTTCTTGGAGTGGACAGGATGAGGAGTTGAGTTCTTCCGGGAGTTTTAGTCGGTAAGTTTTTATGTAACTTGTTGAGTCTATCCTACATTTGATTATTGATATAAATAGCCTATTAAAATACTTGCTACTGATTTTAATAACTTGAACGATAAAGAAATCTAGTTTTTCTTGTCAATCATTACATAAAATATTTTAAATAATTTAGAAGTTGGGATGTTTCAATAAAACATACCTTCCCCAGAGGTGCAAGAGCAGACCTTATGCTTGGTAGCACTGACAGTTTAGAAGCAACCAGCTCAAATGCAACTCGTGCTACCTTTAACTACGAAGTTGACACTCCGATGACGGGGAGTCTCACTTCTGGAGGTACTATTTTCATCTTTTAAATACTTATCAATCAATTTTTTACAATATCTCAATGTATTTACATAAATATCCCTAAACAGTGCTTTTTTTATCTTTATATTTATATTCAAGGCACTGCAGTCCATGTTTATATCCAACCGCATGCTTTTAAGTTTGCGGATCCCGCCTTAGCTTCACATTATATCTATAGCTTAATGTTTATTAAGGGTTTAATCTGCGTTATCATCTGATTCAAACAGGTACGAAAAAATAAAATGTAAAATCCTAACTGCATTCGCCTTCATTCACGACCCTACCTACCAAATAGTTCAAACCAACGCAGATGAAACTTTGATCTTATTGCTTCGCCTGGCTTGTCACTAATGAAAGAAAGAAAGATAACAGCCATGCGCTCTTCAGGGTCGAACACTATGGTGTCCTCGTTAGACACTTTGGACCCAGTGACAGCTGTTCAAATGGAGAGTCTTGAACATCAGTCTACAAGTGAACATTACTCTCATGACTATGAGGTTCAGGAACCGGATTCTGATACGGAGAGACTGGTAAGTCACGCAAACTAAACAGTAAAGTTATTACAACAGTGTGATAAAAACCATTAATAATAACAAATATTGTCCTCATAGACCTTTCTTGAGTGAATAAAAGATAATAAGAAAATATTTATAGGACACAGACGTGGTCTTTATTTTGTCTACGTTTTAAAATGAAATGGCACCAAAAATTATCATACGTAAACAACAATCATATATCCATCTCTTTCCATGAACAGGAGCTAGACGGGCGGGCCCCAAGAGCAAAAGAAAGGACGATAATGTTTGACAGCACTGACACCCTGAGCGCTGTTAGCGGGGACGGCTCTGTAAAAGAAGCTACGGTGGAGACACCTGCGCCTACCTTTTACATCGGAGATACACCTATTGTAAGAGGTAAATATGAATCTTATGGTAGTCATTATAAGTCAAAACATGTCGAGAATGTTGGACAGCCTAAGATGTTGGATAACTTTAAAGATTTGCCTTATTGGACAACCTAAAGGTATTCTTCATCAAATAACCTTTAACATAATCTTGATTAGCAACTAGAAAGTGATTTGCATCCACCGAAAATCTGCAGCCTTAACCTAGACGTCTGCCTTGATGTGGCATATTCCTGGAACCTTAACATTAAAAAAAAAGAAAGAGTGATAGAAATTTCCTTTTTTCAAACTACCTCCCAATTTCTAATCCTCCAAAAAAATTACATTTAAAACTTTGACATTGTTACGAATTTTTTTTTTAAATTAAAACTGAAATCATTACAGGAGAAAAGAAAGAAGATGAAGAAGAGCCAGCTCAGCTATCTGGTAGTTGCCCAGCGTCTTTGCCTCCCGCTACACAGCCGTCACCGCCCATACCAGCTCAAAGAAGGTAACCCGCTATTAGAGTTTTATATTTTGCATCTTCTACAGTATTTTCATCACTTGAAGCAAATTGTTCATAGATAAATTGATCCTCGAGTTTAACAATATAAAAAAGTTACCGATAGTGATTATGATGATTGACTTTTGTATTAAAATACTTATCGTTATTATCAACGATATATTTTAACAAGTCGTCTAACGTGCTATACTACATTCTAACATAAATAAATCGTCGATCGTGCTACATTACTTGTTATTATTTTTATATCAATAATTTCTTCTTCATTCATAACTATGTTTTCATTTTTATCTCATTTCAACCTTCCAACTTTTATTTCCCACTTGCTAATTTAGTTTTCTATCATTGCATTACATTTTTGTTTCGAAGGATCGCTACTTTTGTTTATATTATGTTTTATCATGCATTTATCCTAAAAACCAACCGTTTTAACAATAATTGTTATCCTTACAGCTGCTATTGCTTAAGTCACTCCTCAGAAAAGAACAGCAAATAGGTACACTATTTTTTATTGTATAGCTTTTTCATTATAATTTGCTTTGCCATCATCATATATAACCCCATTATTTATAATATGCTTTTATTTATTTTCTTATGTTCAGTGGTTTTATTATTATCGTGTTTTTCTAGAACTTCGTTAAAAACTCTAGTGGAATTAAAATTACCATTAAATTTCACTTTTAGTAGCATGGAGTGAGAGTCATGTGGTGTGATTTTAAGAAAAAAGGTTTTAGAGAATCTTCTGATGTAGTTACGATTTTAGTGTGATTTAACAATCGAGATATAGGTATAAAATAATGTATGTTACATCAAATCTTACGTGATACTTAAAGATTGGTATAATCCGTTTGAAATATCTGCGCACCTCGCTTTAATACGCTTTCTCTCGCGCTTCCCCTGCCTATTCAGTGCCGTGACGAGTGTGCGAGTTGCATGACGTCACTAAGCTAGGTACGCAGATATTTCATATGGGTTATATTTAGCCAGTCAAGTTTTTAATTAAACGGATTTTCTTAAATTTATATCCTCTTGCAGATCACTTACAATGCTCGCAAAATCACCGCCGACAAGTTTAGATGAAGCAATGAAGAAGCATTAAATTTTAATTTACGATCTCCTTTCTCTAATCTCTTTCTTTAATCTTTTTTTAACACAGTCTTGAGATATTCATCATTTGTAATGTTTAAGATAATTTGATGCTGCGAATGAAGGCTTAGGCAATGCACAATGTCACTTTTATAGTCAATCTGAATAGAAACGTAATATGAACAAATATTCAATGTAAACTTAAATTAAATGACGCCATAGACACATAAAGATAAAACCCAATATAGACAAAAATCTTGTAAAAAGAAAAATATCAGAATATTTTGAACTAGGAAACCATTTAGATCTGGATTTTGGGTACTGGGTATAAATTCAGTTAGTATTACAAAAAGCCCAACAAGTTCATTCGACAAATAATGGATTGGATAAATACTGGTCTAGACACTTCAATTTCTAAAGGAACTTACGCACTTGAGGTTCTGGCGTGGTTGCGGTTTGACCGCGACAAAACCACGGGTTGACCAGCTGCTGTGGTTTGCAAGTGCGTAAGCGCCTTAGGAGACAAAGCTATTGTCTTTGACAATGAATTAACCAAATAAAAGAATTTCTTAGACTCCAGACGAATGCAAAAATGTAGATTTGAAATTTTTCATGAAGTAGAATAGACATTTCCTTGATGAAAGAATTTAAGTATCGGATGTGTGATATTTATTCATGTAATTTTACATAAAAATTCTGAATAAACATCACTTGTGACTGGCAAAGTGGGAAGTGACAGTGAAGAAGAAATTAATCATTAAAATTGATTCCAAAATCTGAAGAAACACGTACTTACTTCTTTGCCAGAAACTCTAAATACCTTGTAAGGTTTTGGATAGTATTTTGGTACTCACTTTTGTACTAAACCGTCGATTTTTACGACACTGGTCCATGTTACTACGACCTAGACATTTTAGATAGCGCTTAGCTTGAATAGTCTTGAAACAATTGCTTAATCGATATAATGTTACACTAGTAGGGATTATTAACTATTTGTAAGTTACGGTGTAAGGGAATCTGGCAACAGTTTTGATATCCATCAGCGTATTATTTACTTGTCCTTTTTAGGTATCCTAACCTATAAGTCGTGGCCGTTAGGTTCAAAACGATTTTAATCTGCATTGTCTCCAGCACAATTTCTTATAAGTAGATAGGTAGGGATACAAAATATTAATAAGAGCGTAGTACTATTCCTAGGATCAATTGGATATTTTCTAATGCTATCATCATGCTCACGATGTATTTGCTTTTCTTTCTTTAATTTTTTATCTCTAATGATAGCTGTTTGTTTCTTCTAAAAGCTAGCCTTGTTCTGTTTATCGTCAGTTGGTTCTAGATTATGTTTTAGACGATAAAAATAAGTGTAATCATGTGAAATGCCAGGGCTTGCTTACTTCCATCCTACAATAATATATAAAGATAGGCAAGGACTACCTAACGTCCCATAACTATTTGTTAAGATAAAAAAGCATCGATGAAAAGTAGGTTTCTTCTTTCGAAGTGAAAAAGAATGGTAGTGTGAACGGTACAAAGGCTCGATTATTCGTCCAAAATATTCCGGACTCGAAAATTTGAAATTCGAATTTGATAATGGCCGTTATTATTCTGTCAAATGGCAACCTGCCAGCGAATGACAGACCTTTGATAGAAAGGTTACAAACGAAAGTAGTTTGCGATTGGATGAGACTGAGAGAAAATAAGAGTTTAACTTGTAAATTGCGAAGGAGAGGCTTAGCTATAACCCGCAGATGCTATTAGATATCATCTTTAGGAAGAAATGTGACGAAATGAGTCCACTAACGGATGTTATGACAAATATTTTCTGTTAACCGTGACGTCGTTTGGCCGGTCCCAATAATCAAAGATAGATGGTTATGCAAAATCGGCATGTCACGAATGTCACGTAGCTGTCACTTCTGATCTATCCTTCAGAAGAATCCCATAGATTTTTCGACACCGTTAGGTAAAGGGACGAAAATTTTTAAGATAGATAACTATTTCTATCTCCAGAAGGGCAAAAACAGAGATAGATAGAATATTGGGACCGGTTGTTAGTAGATACTTGATCCAAAAATCCTGCTGATCAGAAGCAATCGTTTCATATCAGCATGTAGTCCCCGCATTATGTAACTAAGGGGTCATCGCTTAATGTACCTATTTATAAATATAGTTAATTTTCTAAAGTGATTGTGCTTAAGGATATTGGTGTTAAGAATATATTCTGCTAGTATCTAACGTTGCTATGCTGTCGTATTAAGTTTCAAAATCGATTAAGTTGCCCTGTTTAATTGTTTCCCGTTGTATTTGTAATATTGCTGAATATTCTATCGATTAAATTAAATATTATTGAATATTAAATAAAAACGCTATGTCTCATATTTATATGACTAGTTTCATTTCAATATTTCTTTTGAATGGGGTCTATTTTTTCTGTGGTAGTGATCGTGGATTCTGCAATCATACAAACTGTCAAAACGCAATTGTCTATTTGATAAACAAGAATGACAGATTTTGACAGTTGCAGTAGTAGTACAGTGCCTTTGAGTATAGAATATGCCACATTTTTTTTTCATATTTGAATGAGTTTATGACAGCGTGCCAAGGCTGGCGCAAGTTTTTCATAGTTTTCTTGGTAGATGACCTGTCAAACGATAAGAAATTCCATACAAAAAGGTAGCCATTTTGCGCCAGACCAGGCACGCAGATCAAGACGGTATGGCATCTCCTTGTATATTCTATACTCAAAGATTTTTCCTACGGCCATACAAACTGTCAATATGCTATTGTTTAATAGATAAACAAGAATGACAGATTTTGACAGTTGCAGTAGTACAAGTTATCTGTGAAATGGCTGTATTGGAACTACGGCCACTAATACGGAAATGTCAGATTTCGTAACTGCTGCGATTGGTAGAATAGGCATGATGACTAAAAAAAATTTTTAAGTCTGTCACATAGATTATTTTAAAATAATCGACACGTATTTTTTCTTTTTTCTCTTAAACCAAAAATGACAAAGTTACACTGGGTTAAAGTTGCTCGTGACGTCACGTTTGAGTACGATTTTTACTCAATGGTGACGTAAAAACCCCCCACTCCGTAATTTTGATGCTCTGTATCTTTGTATTTATTTTAGTATTTGATCAGGTAAAAAATGTGTTTCAAATAGTTTTTAATAGCCTAAAAGACGGACTAATTATTTTTTGAATTTTTGAATGTAGTTATCATCCCTATGCACAGATAAATTGTTTAACCTGTGTGTAGATTTCTTGGCGTTTTTAAAGTTATCATTGTGAATATAAAAAAATGAAACCAAACCATCCATATAAAAATTTATTAACAAAACATACAAAAAATAAACTACTTATTTTTTAACAAATACAGTCGCAAATGGTGTTCTCCTATTCTGCCAAAAGTCTGTAAGCACCAGTATATCTGTTAATACAAAAATTGTTGGTATTCTAAACAATTTCTCAGTAAAAACTATTGGCACAACATTTGCACAATCTTGTCAACGTGAAGAATTATAAAAGAAAACTCTTCAAATAAGAAATCGTAAGAAATAAATAAGATATTAACTAAACAATTCACATTAAATCGATTTCTCATTCAAATCATTCTCAAATTGAAACTTAAAACTATTAAAATGCTTATATTTATTATGGCATTTAAACAAATGAACGTTGCTTCTCATTCCAAATTCAAAAAGCATTAACGTAAACTATTCCAATTAATAAGCATTTGAATTAAAAATAGAATAAATAAGGAATAAATTAAGTCTTCACTTTGGTGGTACGAAATATGCCACGTTTGGTTCCAAGGGTAAAGAAGAGAGTCTAAAAGATTTGCGGAATTAATACTTTTTAAGAATTATTTTAATTTATGACTTGATGCGACGTTGTTCACAGGGAGTCGAATTCTGAGACGTCACTTGTCTGGAAAATAATAAAAATTATAATTAAACATTGGGTAGGCTGTATAGGAAGGAAGGAAGATGTGAGAAGTGGTCTTTGCCTACCCCAATGGGAGAGAAGCATGACCAGGCGTGACGGATATGTGTGTATCCCAGAAAAAAAGAACAATAGAAAATCTATTGTGTCTGGGTTTATAATGGGTCAATGGGATGTGAGAGGTTAATTTGATCTGCCGTTTTCTGTCAAGACCGCTGGAAGCCTTTAAAAACACTTACACACCTGAGATTGCAGTGCGGTTGCTGTATCATAATAAACGTCCGCATTGCAAAACAGATGTGTAAGAGCAACAGAAAACATATAACGAGATAGTCAAATTAAAAAAACCTGTAAGTCATTAGAGTAATATCGGTAATGACAGAAATATAAGTTTATACATTCAGTTAAAGTTATTCTAGCATATAGGGTGACTTTAAATTAGTTAATGATAGAAAAGGATATGTATGTACTCGTGATAACAAACAACTTTTACTATAGGACCAAGTACGAAATCATAAAAAATGTTCCTCCATAGCACTATCAGCTGATGTATTTGGTATGGGGAGTTCAAAATTTTTTGAATGATTTCAACCTTGGTCCCATAGTAAAAGTTGTTTGTTATTATGAGTACGTGCATATCCTTTTCTATCGTTCACTAATTTAAAGTCACCCTATACAGTACGAACAATAAAGTTAAAACTAATATGCAGATAAAAAAATCAACTGATTTGTTTAACTGGTCGAAAGAAGGGGTCATGCTATATAAAAAGGGGGGTGTTTAGAGTGCAAAGATACCCACTAGGTCCGGTTTATAAAGGTGCACGTGCGGCAGCAGGAAGGTGGAGCCAAGGTCACGTTCAGCCATCGTGTTTGCTTCCTGCATGCGATAGTGGGTCTTAGAAGGTAAGATTTAAGAGCTTGAATAGATTGGAGAGTTCTTTGATTTCATGCACGACATTAATATTGTTTTTATTTAAAACATTAGTCATCATTCTTCATTAATCACTATTCATAAAATTTATGAGAAAAAAAATAGAAATAGCGGCGTTTAGGGCAACTAAAATTATGAATGAAGACTAGTAGTAGTAACGACGTTAGTATAAGTGACTGTTTTTATAAAATGTTCGTGATTTAAATTGAGATTGGCATTTTTCACTGAGTAGTAACAACAAAGAATAAGGTACTACAATAATTTTGACAAGAATTGCATAACAATTGAAAACTGACTTTATAAAAAAACTTGATTATGAAATCTAAGAATACTTTAAGACCCAGAACACATAGAGAAACGACACAACTGAAACGAAACATTTCAAACTAGTCGCGTCGTGTGTGGTTTTCTAAGGAAGTCTATAGCAAAAACTTCGATGCAACTCAAAAGTAACTAGCAGTTTCAGTTGCGTTACATTTGCGTTTCACCGGGTATTTTGTAAACAAATGTAATAAATAAATACAAAAAATGCCGATACGATGTGGTAAAAGGGTAAGTACTTAACAGTTTTTCATTAAAGTAATGAAATCCAAATAAATATATGTAAACATAAAGAAGTAGAATATAAAATAATTGATACTACAGAGGTAGGTGCTAATAATAAATTAGTTGATAATGTAAATTAAACTACAGAGACACAACTAAACCTGCAGACGGTAAGACCCAGAACACACAGCGAAACGCAAATGCAACGCAACTGAAACTGCTAGTTACTGACTTACAACTGAAACGAAACGTTTCAAACTAGTTGCGTCGTGTGTGGTTTTCTAAGGAAGTCTATAACAGAAACTGCGATGCAACTCAAAAGTAACTAGCAGTTCAGTTGCGTTGCAGTTGCGTTTCACTGTGTGTTTTGGCGCTAAGAAGTATGTTTGGAACGTAGCAAGTGGAAGTGGTCTCTGCCTTCTCCGATGGGAAAAAGGCATAACAGATATGTATGTACCTGATGAGTAAGACGTGTAGAAGACGCAGCTCTTCCCGTGCTAGCTGGCAGCGTTCCGCCAACAGATCTTGCTTCTGACAACGTCCTGGAGGAAGAAAAACAGAAAACTATCGTTGTAGACGTTGTTAATAAAGTATTTGGGTTCAGTTATCTATTAGTTTCTAGGACGAAACTCTTTAAGAATTCCAAGATTTGTTCGTCCATAGCTTATTTTGTAAAGTTTCTAGAAACTAGCAATCCCTGAAGTTGTGGACTCTGGTTAAACGTTTTGGAAGCCACCATACTTCACAACTTATTTTTTTTTTTTACTTGAAATTGTTTGAGACTTTCTAGAGAGTGTATCTTATCTAGCCATCAGAATCCCACTGGACAAAGGCCTCTGTCCTCCCTCTCCAGGATTCCTCCAGTCTAGCTCATTCTGTTACCTTTTTATATTTACAGAATAATTCACGTAATCATATGGAACACATTGTAGCTAGACTATGTGTGTACTATAGCTTTATTAATACATAGTAGTTAGTTAGTAGATAAGTTTCATTTCGAGCAACTTCAATATGATTAAGTATTATGGCGATTCATTCCGTTGTAGTTAAAAACTTCTAGATTTTGGAAAAGGATCATTTTACTTACAGTTCGCCGATTCTTCTTTCAGCATCCGTCCATTCAGACAAATCTTCTTGGCTGGAATCACAAAAAGGAAGGCGTTATGAATTTACATATTAATATTCCATTTTGTTTCTGTAGGTACAGTATTAAGAGACAACACGGACTTCAAAATCTTCTTTGTTTTCTGGTTCTTCCTCAATTACATACGAATCATTATAATATTTATTCATACATGGTTACTTTTGGACTCACCACCTGTTCTGTTTAAATTATGCTAAATAGTGTGTTTTAAATAAATGTGTGTAACTGTATCTATCTATATCGAATTCCGTGAAATGTTTTCTATCGCAATAATAAAATAAATTCATTTACATTATTGTCTTGACATTATGTTAAAATCATACTTTTTTTTTGTTTTGAAGATGACTACAACAATCAAAGTACTTACGTACAAGGTCATAAGTACGCAAGCCCAGCTTTACCTCACCCCGCACCCCTACCACCGACAGCCTGAACTTCGCCAGTTGATTTTGACCTAATTACGTGCGCGTGCGTCACTTACGGAATGACCGCTTTTCTTTATTTTTTGAATTTTGATAATAAATTGAAAATAAATTAAGGCAGGTTACGAATATTCAAATGGTGAGTGCTACGAAATAGTGCGCTGTTACTGTTACATGATAAGTGGTCAAAGTACAGTGACAATGTATTGCAAATAAAAAAGGACCGTAGTATTAACGATATTAGAAATAAAATTGTGTGATTGTGAAAAGAAGTGGCAGTTAACCCCCTGGTACGAAAATGAATCATGCGCGTATGTGTGTACTGAGGAATGGGCTGCATTTCGAACAATTTCTAAAATACTCGTAATTCTCGGTAAGTACCTAGTTTGTAAATCATAATTTTATTAATTGTGTAAATAACTTTTTGTATTTTTTTATTGGTGTAAATAAGTTGATTCCAATTTTTTTAATGTGCCTAACAGACTCTATACACGTAACGAGATATCGTTATGATCGGACTGCGCAGTTTTCACGACTTTTCTAAACAGTCGATCAGACGAAAAAATTAAGGTGTGTAACGCCCATAATAAATAAAGATTCAGTAGGACAACGGTCATAAAGCCCATAAAAGTATGAAGGAAAAATTGGAGTTGACGACACGATAACTCATTTATACCTACTTAGTTATGTAGAAGGCGATAGCGATTTCAAAAGCGCCTCGAAATATGGAACTTTTTTTTAGGTTATAAATCGATTTAAAAAAGAAAAAATCTTTTTTCAACAGTTATATTTTGAATACATTAAATAATATATTTTGAAAAACATATCTAGGTACCTTATTTATATTCGGTGGGGCGTCCAAAAATAACCGTATATTTAAGAGCAAGGCGCTCATCGTGAAGTAATCGCCATCTTTGCATTTCTTCTGGCAATAATTTGACTTCTTGACGACGTTTTTTCATTCACTACTTATAGCGAAGGGACACTTTACTACGAATTACTTCTTTCTAATTCTATAATTGCAAATTAAATAGTATTAGGTACCTGTAAGACTTTCTCAGCGAATCAAAATGTGCAAGTTCAGCTTCCAAATCATTCTTGTTAATAGAAGACATGTCGTCTCTATCTTCTTTCATAGCTGACTCTTCTGGTCGGATCGTGGTCGATACTTTAAACCCTGCTGACACTAATGCTCCTGAAAATCAGATTTAAGGCTTTGATGAATAAGTTATAGTTTCCTTTGTTAGGTAGTTGTGAAATTGTGGTTTTAGTAAGTTCACAGTTTGGCAGAAATGAAAAAGTGGCAACACGGTAGCGACGTCCCTTTCAAGTCAATCTAGAAAAACGGGATGCCACTACAATGTTTCCACATTTTAATTTCTACTCTTTGCTCAGTCTTCTGTTTACACCACTTACGCTAATAATGGTTTCTGAATCACCGGTTATGTGTGCTTTAAGGCGGGTTCGCTTGTCCATGTTTTGAACAAACATTTGTTCGAATAGAATGATTTTGAACGAATTGAATGAAATTTTTCCCCTTAGTTTTGTCAGCAAAATCATTCAATTTGAACACCATGTTTAGCGCACAAGCTATAGCGTAAGTTAGTGACCCGAATTGAGTGTAGTTTCTTTTTTGGAATATTTTTCTTTTTAAAAATGAATTACCTTGCTTATTATGCCGATCTTTATTAGCACTATACGAAGATTCCATGCTGTGTTTTCTTCTCATCTGAAAACCACAAATAAATTAGTATTTGTAAAGGCCATAAGGTTATAATATTTTCATTATCTTATTACCTCTTCGTTGGTGCTTACTGCTCCTGATTCTAAATAACTAATTAGTTTCGCTTCGTTGCTTAGTTCTAAGCTTTTCTTTCTGGAGATGTTTTCTCGGCTGAAACAATATCAAAGTTTAAATATTTCGCTTGAAATCTTAACCAATGCCTTCATTAATTTCATTCATTTCAGTCGTTTTGTTCGTTTTATTCATTTCAGTCGTTTTGTTTCATTTGTTTCATTCATTTCTTTTCATGAACCTCCCTTACCTATCAGAATGATGTGGATGTAGCCGAGCGCGGGGTATCATGACGGCGGGGGCGGGGATCGGCGGGGGGTCGTGTGCGGGGGGCTCCGACATCATACACTTCTTGCCACCGGATGGACGCTGCAAGATGTTAATCGTAATGTAGAAGTAATATTACGATAAATAATTAGCGCTCTTGAACAGCGGTACCGGCGTGATTGCTGTTTGATGTATGAAAAGCCGTAGGAATTTGACCCGCAGTTTTAGCGTGTTTTCATATCAAACGTCTGTGTTACGAATAAGTAGACATAAAGTTTTTTCGGTGTTTATTTACTTTAAAATTTTAAAAATACCTTTGTTGGCATGTAAGGCAGTGAAGCATTTTGGACACTCGAAGCGTCTCCAGAATCGGCTCCTCTATCACTGATCAGAGCACGACGGTCCGCTCTCTGCTTAGGTACTGCTCCCTGAGGAAAAAAAGACAGAGCTCATAAGACCAGATTAAAGAAGATCTTGACAGCGTAAATTATGATGATATATGATAAATAAGTAAGACTGGATAATGATTTCTGAAACGCTAGTTAACTATATCAAATACGTTAGGAGTTTTCAAGAAATCCAAAAAATTTCAAGAAATCATAGTTAGTTACTTTAAAATTTTAGAAAGGTACATACAATAATGTCTTTGTTTCGAATTTTCAAAAAAAAAAAACATTTTTTTTTTGTTTTTTTGAAAAAAACAGAAAAAAGTTGCAGACCGCCCTAATCACATCCAATCTAAAGAAACTAGCACTGTAAAACTAACATGTATGCTTACCTGATGCAAAGACGGCATTCCAGTAATACAAGTGACGATAGATCTAGGTGGAGGTCGAGGTCGACGGCAAGCAACAATAGCGCAGACTGCCAGTACTATAGTCAGTAACGCGCCAAGCACCACTAGGGATATCAGGACCACTGGAAGTAAGATTAACAAATTTTGGTTGAATCTTTTTGAAAAAAGGGACGGCCACTCGCCCGATGGAAAAAAGAGCTCACGAAAATCGCGGGGTCTCGTTGAAAGCTAGTGATATTGAACTATGAGAGAAATTGGAGAGGTTTTATCCTCAATTGTAGACAGCTATAGGTTGAGATGATGATGATTTTGCAGTGCCCTATAACAGGGTCCACGTTGTTTTAGAATGTAGCTGTAAGCTCATTCATGTAACATTATGGCGCAATAAACTATTGAGTATTGATGATAGTGGTGATGCTGATAATGATTTCAAAGACATTACCTTTCAAATTAATGTGACAGGAGCTGCCAGCGTACCACTGGAAGCATTCGCAGAGAACGCGACGATCGTCTCTCGAGTAACACGCGCCGTGGTAGTTACATCTCTCGCACCCAACTGGTTCCGCTGAAATTATGAAATTAAAATGCATTAAAACACAGATAAGGTTAAAATCAGATAATCCGTAATACAGAAAAAGACCTTAAAATCAAATAATACTGGTGAAATAATACTAATTAAATAATAAAACTACTAATAGTATTTATGAACTTGGATGGTGTGTTTGGATCTTGGCAAGTGGAGGGAAGTTGTCTCTGCCAATGGGGTAGCCCATTGGGAGAGAGGGGTGACAGATATGAATTATCAACTTTTGCTAATTGTTAATAATCAAAGATCCATGGTTCATGGGGAAAGTTGATAAGTTTAATATTTTTCGTCACAGAGAAAATAACTACCATATATTCATCTCTAAGGTAATAATTGTAACCTAAAAAGGTAAGAAACTTCTCAAAGAACTTACCAGAACAAATTCTGCCAGGATACAAAGAGTTGACGCTGAGATCAGCAAAGCCTTCCAAACAACTGCAAGTGTAGGTACCGCGGAGGTTGAAGCATTGCGCATGTTCCGAGCAGTCGTGGAATTGACCGCTTGTGCATTCATCGAAATCTGGAACATTTTAGGGATATATATTAGAAAGAGCATATAAGTACCTAAAAGAATAGCATCACTGAAAGAAAATTCTAAAATATCTTAAGGAATGTACCCTTGCTTTTGTTGTTATTTTTGGATTTATAATACGAGCCAAGCTACCTTTTCCTATAACAGTCGTTAACTAAATTAATGAATGACGTGCGTGATTGAAGGAAATTCTATTCATTCTGCAAAAGCTTTCTCTGAATCTGCCTTCATTGTCCTTTTATTATTATTTTTTAGATTCATAGTACGAATAAGCATCCACATACTCAATATCGTCTTTAATTAATTTTGAATCTTCTAACTTATTAAAATAATTTTACTCACCACTGACATCAAGCCTGTCTACCAATTCACCAGCAGCGTGAACGTCAGTACCACCAAGACTAAAGTTGTTATTCCTCAAGTACTTCTCGATCACTTCCTTCAGACGACTCTCGTGAGCGTTGTCTGATAGCTGTAAAAATGTTTAATAATATTGTATTAGACTTTATCGCACAAATTGTTTCGTCTTATTCAATCTACTCTTAAAGCATTTTTAATGTAAGGATTGCATTAGGATTCCATAAATGACTATTAGGGATCGTTCAGAAAGAATTCATGATTATCATCACTATATTTAAGAAGTTAGATTCTTGTCGGTGGAGGAACCGCCACTTAGGCTATCTTCTGCTAATACTTGGACATCTAGATACAATACTTCATGATTGCAGCTAGAGTAAAAATATTACCTGAACATAGAAGTCATTCATTACTCCTTGATACGTCTCTCCACCATCTGTCTTCATATCCACAGGTTGGAAGCCAGTGATATGCACTCCATGGTAAACATCCCTCAGGTCTGATTGCATCACCATTCTATTAATACCCTCATGAGTGGCTACAGCCAGTGCATGGTATTCTTTACTTGTATTATCATATAGTTTCTCTTGGAATTTCAGTTTGTCATTTCCTTGGGTACCCAGGGCTAGTTTTACTGAGTATGTGTATGTTGCTGTAATTTAAAAGAGTTGATAAATTTGGTATCATCAGTTTTAAAAAGAGTAAATAAGACCATAGATATTTTGTGAAGACTACTTACGTTTACAAGGTCTATCAGGGAACATTCTAGCAAAACCTGGTCTGCAAACACATTTCATCATACCATCAATTCTCTGGCATCTTTCATTTCTTGAAGCCTTACAGTCAGGTTGGCATTCTTTCATGTACGCTATTCCTGAAATACATCGTTTGAATTAGATTTAATCATATTTGGTACATTTTGTAAGAAATTGAACTTACCAGGTGCAACAACGTTTGTAGTCTCTAAGTAAGGTGTTCCAGCTAGTAAGATTTCACCAAACAGGACTTGAGATACTCCATTACTGTTCACTTGCTCGTTTCTAGTTATATCATAATCCCCAGTCTCTATATCTGTTGCTATAGGTGGTGGTGCTTTTCCACCATTCTGTGACTTGTTCATTACCACAAAGAAGGTATCATTATCACCTTCACTTTCTGTCTCAATCTTCTGTATATTCTCTGTAGTCTCATCTTTAATAATAAAGTTATCAGTTACTTCTGAAGACATAGTGACGTCATCTAAAGGAGCCTTTGTCTTTGCAGGTAAGTCTTGTACAGGTGTAGGTTCTACGATACCAATAGGAATATGTTTAGTGACAGTCTCAATTATTGTTGTAGGTTGGACTTGAGTATGCACTTCTGTCACTATGTCTACGACAGTAGATGTATGAGTATTAGTTAATACAAGAGTTTGAGTTACAGCTCCTTCTAATTGGCTTATGAGACTAGTCTTTGTATGAGTGACAGTCAATGTATGCGTCAAATTCAAATAACCTATACTGGAGACTGTTCTTTGAGGCTCAGATAGTGTTTTGGTCAAAGTAACGACTGTTGTTCTAAATTCTGTTTTCGTGGGAACAATTTCGTCAGATATCTTTATTTCGTTACCACCATGATGAGTAGGTTGTACACTAGTTTTAGCATCTTCTAAGGTTGGAGTGAATGAACTTGAAGCCTCAACTTCTACAACACTAGTCTTCTCTTGTACTACAATAGTAGGAGTTGTTGACTCTTTAAGAACCTCTGTAGGTTTCACAAAATTATCTTCCACAATTAAAGTTTCAGAACTTTCAATAATGCTTGGAACTGCCGCGGGTGATCTTGTAGGTATTGGTCTTATTATCTTTCTTGTTGACGTATGACGTGTAGGGAATAAGATGTCTGGTCGGTGTAATGTTCTTGTGGGTCTAATGATAGTAGACGTTTTGGTTGGTAATTTGAATCTGCTTGTGGAAGATTTCTTGTCGTCGTGTCTTATAGGATACGGCTTGCGAGTTCTGTTTTTATGACCAATTGGAATTACCTTCATTTTATCTGTTGTAGTGTCTTCGTTGCTAGTTTCACTACCAACGGCATCGCTCACGTTTTGCTCTTCACTTGAAGAAGGTTTTTTTTCATTAGATTCCGTACCAACTTCCTTCGAAACAGTGAAACGATTTTCTGTAACAGCCTTTTCTGAACTAGTTTCTTCGTAACGTTCAGATGAAGATGAAACTTCATAAGAGTACGAATTTTCAGTTGAAGGCTGTTCAAGTTCATGGATCTTAGTAGACTCAGATACTTCTGGGAATTGGACAGATGAGGGTCCAAAATCAAAGCTTGAAGAGAAATCTATTCCAGATGAAGTAAGCCAGCCGGATGAAATTGGTGTTGGGAAGACAACATTTGAAACAGAAGGTATATTCAGCGTAGGTGTAGGTAACTCATTAATAGGAATAATCCTTGATGGTAGATCTCTCGGTGGAGGCAATAACTGCGACGATGGTTGATCTCTGTTATACACAGGGCGTTTAATGTTATTAAGGATGTCATAAGCTGGTTTGTAAGTTGATACTTCTTCTCTGTTAATGTTGCTTATTGGTCGCCTATTCGGTCTTTGAGTAGTTGGTCTCGATGGTAATGTTCTAGGAGGTTTGGTTCTGTAGTTTGGTGGGTTTCTATTAACGTACGGCTTTTGAGTTGGTGTCCTTTGTGGAGTTCTAGGTGGCGGTGTCACTGGTGGAGGTGGACTCATTCCCATAATCATTTCATCGTTAGTTGAAGGCTTGAAACTGTATTCTAAAGTTGGTGGCGGTGGCGATAAATCTAGAATCTCACTGGAAGATCTGTTAATTTCTATCGTTGTTAAAGATATAGGTGATAATGTAGTTTTTTCTGGAACTTTCTCTACAACCAACGGTTTCTTGTCTTTGATATTAACAGTAGATGTAATAATATTGGTAGTATTATCTTTTGCATAATAAACAGGTCTTTGTGGTCGTCTGTATTTGTGATCTGATTCTGTGTTTCTTTGAGGAATATGACTGGTTGGTTTTGGAGAACTACCTTCAGTCATTTCTTCACCAATATTAAGATCTAGGCCATCTTCATAAGAGGCAGTGTTCGTAGAGTTTATCATTAGCTGATTTATTTGCCAATGAGGTTGATGCAGTTGATGATCTAATGTTGTAACTGAGCTTACTGTAAACGGTCGAGGTTTCATTTGATTATAAATTGGCTTCATCGCGTTTGACTGGAAAGAAGTCTTATTGTAAGAACTAAATGGTTTTTCTGTTTGAGTTCCAGGATTGAAATCAACAAATTGAACATTCTTATCCGTTTCCGAATCTTTGGAATCTTCAAAGACCTCGTCTTGTAAGAGATTTATTTCAGTCGTTGGTTTCGTCACATTTGGAGTACTGTCTTGTACTTCACCAGAAGTAGTAATAACAGGAACTTTCATAGATTCTTGACTAACTTCTCCATCGTTTACGTTATCAGTTTCTTCTTCGCCATCGTAAACTTCTTCGGAGTTCTCATAAACTGGTTTCACTTTTTCGGTTGATATGTTTGGTTTCGCCGTCGTAGTTTCGTCACTATTATCTCTTATTGGTATGTCATAAGCAGGTTGTTTCATTCCACCAAAGTATGAAGGAATATAATCAGGTCTGTACGGTTTAGCAAATAATGGTGAGTTTGTTAATGGTTTCTCTGTAGTAACCTGAGTACTAGTAAACGGCTTGCCAATGTTAAACTTATTCTTTTCGGCTTCAGTAGCTTGTTTTTGCGCCCAATATTGAGATGGAGGTCTACCAATACTGGTTACTTTCTGACCAAAATCTGGAACAGTCTCTTTGTTGAATTCATGTGATAATGGAATCACTTTTCTAGTCGTTGGTTGGTCTAAGACAATTTTGTTAATGTTGCTTAAAGAATTTTCGTTAAGTAAGCTCGAGTACCATCCATGTGAATTAGTTGGTATATTTGGTATTAATTTTGGAGGTCTCTTCTGTTCATTGTTCTTTTCATCAACAATTTCAGTGACAGGTTTGATTTCATTGTTTGCCGATGGAGTGGAATTCTCATTCATCATTGGGAAGTTTGCATGACTGTTTATTGAAGGGACATTTGATTGACTATCACTTTCCTTCTGCTTTGTTTCTTCAGCAAAGTTTTGGTTATAATAATGGTGGCCTATTACTGTTGTTTCTACTTTAGGACCTTCTGAAATAGATGAACTTAAGTTCCAATTATTATTTCCAATAGTTATATCAGGCACTTTACCATGATCATCATAAACAATCTGCGGGTTTCTGTTATTTTGTAGATTGTAACTTTCAAATGGCGGAGAACCATCTTCAACTCGTATAGCAAAGTTAGTTCCTATAGGTATTTCTGCGTTCAATTGTCCATCATGTGTCGCTGTCCCAACTGCTACAGGAACACTACTACCTATAACCTGACCTGGTTCTCCAACATTGCTTGCGACATTTGTTGCTGTATTTAAAGTTACTGTGTAGCTGTTATCCTTGTCATTAATATCATTAGTGAATATAGACTTGTTGGCAAAGTTTGGAGACGACACAACTGTGAAAGAGTTACTTATTTGTCCAACGTTATTATTTTGTACATGTGATACTTGATTATCACTGGGCACTTTAAAAGTATTTGTGTAAGATGGAGAAGGCGGCATATGAATGGTATAAGTAGGAGACGGTTTGCTATTAGGTGCCTGTGACGCAAAGTAAATCTCTGAAGTTACTTTCGGTGGTTGTGCTTCTGGCTTCGGTTTTGGTACGGGATGTTGGATATTCAAAAAGACTTTCATGTCTTGTATAGGCTTAGTATGAACTACAGGCCTTTGATTATAAGGTTTATTTTTATCGTAGTGACTGTCTGGATTATAATGCATTTTCGGTGGAGGCGGTGGCACTGCTAAGTAATTTTCATATTCTTTATCAATAACTTCTTTTCCATCTTTGTACTTATTGTTTCCATTTTTATACTTTTCAAAATCACCGTTATTAGGTTTATAAACGTCGGGATTATAAACAGTTATTTGAGGTCCAACTTGAACGTGCGTTTCTTGGTTGCTCGTAGGAGGCGGGATCTTATTATAATCAATAGGACGTTTGTTTTCTTTCCATTTTAATTTCAAATCATTTCTAAATGGCTGATCTTTATATTGTGGTAAGTTTGGTTTATAGTTTTCTTGATGTTGATGAACAGGCTTCGACGGGAAAGGCTTAGTACTCGGTGGTACATTGTGTACGTTAGTCATTTGAGGGGCATCAATGCTGAAACTTCCAAAATACCCTGGTTCTGGATACGGTAAAGGATCATCAATGTAATCACCAGTTTTATGAGGCTCGGATGATCCAGCAAATACTAAAGCTGTAGCACTGCCATGTGGTATTAAAACATTGGCTACTCTAGACGGTTGAATATCTACTAAGAATGGTTTGTTTATTACTTCTCCGTCAGGAGTTACTTTTGCGTTGACTATTTCAGAAGAACTTGGACTATTGTCAGGTACATCATCATTGTTATCCTCCACAACTGGTTTATAATCTGATTGTCTAGGAGGAGGTGTTGTTTGCTTGCCCAGTGAAGGAATGTAGTCTAAAAATGCAGGTCTGCCATGATTTCCTAAAACTACAGACTTAATATGTTCCGTTTTCATCATACTTTCAGTCAGTTGTACAGGAGGCAAACGTTGTTGGTTGCCCTTATTAAATGGAGGACGTTTTTGATAATTTTCATCGTATGTAGGTACTGGAGGTCTGGGTATAGGCCTGGATGGCTTGGGTTTAGGAGGCTCTGGTGGCCTCAAATCGTAAGAATCATCTGAATTTCCACTGTATAATATCTTCTCGGGTAATTCTGGTTTCTCTTGAACGACGTATTGCTCACTGCCAGCTACGAAACTGTCTATTGGCGGTGGGTTAACAGGATTATGCAACTTTATTCCACTTGCGGCCAAGGTCAAAGGGCCGCCCACAGCCGGCTTACCAACTATTACGTCGGAATTAGCAGTGATTATTTCACCAGGGCTAATAGGTATGCCTCCATTTACAAGCGGACTCTCATGTACCATTCTAGGTGGGACGATGTGGGCCTTTGGTTGCTTGTGTTCAGCAGCCCACGCTAAGTTCTGATGCAATGTAGCATTTGTAAATACAATTTGTGATTCTGATGTTTCTAATTCGTCCACTGGTATGTAGATTGGGAAACTTGATAGTTTTGATTCGGTTTCGCTATCTAGTCTTTTGTTTACATGGTAAGGTGTTAGTTTATCTTCTGGTTTTACTGTTGTAGTGGTAGTAGTAGTTCTATTTGTTTCTTGTCGCTTTATGAAACCACCTGTCATTTTCTCAAAGACAGGCGCTAATTGAGACAGTCCTTTAATTCCTAATGTACCGAGCTTCAATAAATCAGCTACCAATACTTTGTTTTTATTAACTTTTTGTGGTTTTTCTGGCTTTTGTTTTTCTGGAAGCTTAGTGTTTGCAACTTTGTTGGTTTTCGGTGGGCCAGGTGCTTGTTCATTAGTCAATAGTTCTGTTTCTTCAACGGAATTCGAATCTTTTTCATCGGAATAGTCATTGATAACTTCGGTATATTTTTCCACGATTCTATCGGTGGGAGCTAATTGAGTTGACTCGTATTCGTAGGGTCCAAATTGAGTTTTCTTATTTAGTGACTCTATTTTGGTGGGACGTAAGTCTAGTTTTGAAGCGCCATATTTTGAAGTTTTCATGCCGTATTTGGTTCCAGAAATTGATTGATCGTGTAAATTCGTATATTTAGTTTTAAGTCCTTCAGTTTTTGTATGGGTACATGAACAAGAACTTGTGCATGGTCCGTGACTATGTTCAGATGGTTGAATAAGATCAAAATTGTCATTTTCTTCTGAAGAATCTATTCGTTTGTCAATTTTTGGAAAATTGCTAACATATACATTCGCAGGAACAGATGGCTGAATTGTTTTCAAATCCGCGTTATATTTTGTCTGAAAATTAAAAATAACATACATTAGTGACTTTACAGACGCATTATTTTATTGAAAGAAATAATTGCAATGGGTGGTTTTAAATGAAACAAAGTTATAGTGTAAAATGGAGATTGAGAATTGGGGTTTGATCGTGTAGGTACTAAAAATATACACAAGTTTTTCTTCTATACGGTAGTAGTAGTGAGACAATGTTAAATGAGTTTTCTATGGGTATGGTGTGCGTTTTGGTTGTTGGGGTAATGAGCTGGACATTGAAGTCAGTAACAGTAACTATTTCAGGGTCCCAAGCCTGCTAATTTACAATATTCAAAGTTTTGTGTCAGCAGAGTGTCAATGACAGTGTCAATGTCATATTTTGACAAATTTGGTCGCAATCCGTCTAAACGATGGTTTGGTAGAATACCAAATGTGTCAAAAAATGCCATTGACATTCTGCCGACACACAACTGAGGCTATTTTAAATTAGCAGGCTTGGGGGCCAGGATTGGTACATTGGAATTAACCAGGGCAACCCTAAAGTAAAACCCTTACTTTTGTCGGCTTAAAATCTTGCATCACCTCTGTGGGATACAGATTCGTCAGAGACTCGGTTGTGACAACCGATAATATAGTCTCAAATGTAGATATCGCACTTCTTTTGTTATGAACGACTGTCGTCAGATACGTGTACGTTGTCATACAAGTTTTGATGATGTAATTATGCTGCATTAATTGATGAAGAGGGAAGAGACCACTCATGTGTTGATGATTGATAAATGTGGCAACAGCTGATGATAGTAATGATTGTTTAGGTGAAGTGCTGTGATGACGATACGGCAATGTTGTGACGTGCATAAATTTTAGTTTGCGCTGAAGAATAAAGAAGACATAATAGTCGACAGTTAGATGTGAAATGATGATACAAAACACAGAAATAAGTATGAATTTGAATATTATGAAAATAACATTGTTTATATTGATTATATTTTAAAAAGAAGTCAAAATGAAAATCATAAATGTGAATTTTAATGTGCTTTAGAAATAACGAAAGATGCACTACTGTAATTTTAAAAGAATAAATACAAAATGTTACCTGCTCTAATTTGCTATCTGCACTTTTATCCTTAACCAAAACTTCGACTCCATTGGACATAATTCTTGTAGCTAGATTTTTTAGCTTTCTTTCGTCCTCTTCTGACACAGGCTGATCCACTAAGTCCATCTCTCTTCCTGGTCTCCATGGGGAATTGTCATATACTATTCCGTGTGAATTAAATGCTGAAAATTTTAAAATTATGACGTTAATATCATTTATAATACCTATTATTTATGATGGAATTGATGAATTAATGATAAGAAAATTATATTTAAGGATGAGATATATGATGAATTGATGGTGACAAAATACGATATATGGATGAGATAGATTCAAATAATGAAGAAGTAAAAAGAAATGATTATGATGGAGCTCTTATAGGAAATTTAGATGATAGAAAAAATTATGGCAATACAAACAGTACAGGTTTCTTTAGTAAAATGAGTATTGAAGAATAAAAACCAACTAACTACAAAGAAGTAGTACTACAATACTTACAATAAGCTTTTTACAGGCATCCAGTTGCATCTAGAACATACTTTGTGCAAACACAAATTGTGCAATTGGTTAGTTATTACAAATTAAATTGTACTATACAAATACTTTTTGTTATACTATTTTTCAGTATTAGGTATCTACTTCATTTTATTAATCATCCCCATTATATACTACTACTTACTTATTTATTTTTTTCTTTTTTTTATTATTTTATTATTTGCCATATGATTTCATCAACTTGCTTACAAGCGTAGTAATTATATCTGCTCTTCTAGAATTTGTATTTAATGTGTCTCAAAACCATATAATGTAGTTTTTGTTGTGATCAACTACTTTCAAAAGATTTTAGAATTATAAACTTCAAATTCAAGATTATTTCGTTATTATTTTGCTTTTAAAACATGCAAGTTTTTTTAAACTAATTACAGAATTTTATACAACTGATCACGAAGAGGCGTATGTAACTAACTAAAAAATGTACTCTTTTATAACATACTATAGTATTGAATTACAATACCACTTTTGTAGGAGTGACATGTCCCAAGGGATATTTTTTGCCGTTTTTTTTTTTGTTAGCCATTAAGACCATTGCTGTGCAAAGGCTACGGCTTTCCAAAATTGAACAAGACTCTGACGACCCAGAAACATGCAATGCACTAGAGTAGTGGGTTATGATCCAATACCCGAAATGGCGACGTTTAGATAAAACAAAATATCATTTAAAAATTACATTCACCTCTGTATGATGATGGTTAAGTAGTTCTAGTTATTTATATTGTTAAACTACATATTTCAGCGTTATTATAAAACGAGGTTCTAGATCTAATTCAAGTTTTCATGTCCATATTTTACGTCTATATGTCTGGAAATGGCATTAGTTCTAGATTTATATTTAAGCCTCGTTTGGTAATAACGCTGTTTGTATCAAAACATTCAACGGACTCACCTCCGAGGTATGGAAGCCAGGTTGAGGAGTGGATCCAAAAAGGTCCCTCGGAAACTTGAAGGAGGCCACGTCAATGTCCAAGTCAGTTTTGCAGTCAGCATCATGTCAACTTTCATAGTCAGAGTCATTTGGTGTTGACTTGTCTTCTGTGATATGGTCTTACTTAAGCTTCAGTTGTGTTAAAAATTTTAAATCTATTAAGCCTTGCGTCGTCTTATTTTGATTTTTGACAGTGACTGTGAGCTTTAGGCGCTTTTTCATTATCTGCACATAAAATTTATCTGACAGATATTTTGTAACTGTCTCTGTCTAAAACGTCATGTTTTATGAAATGGACATAGGTTTATCTGTCAGATAAATTTTGTCTGTAAATGGTGGGACAAGTATTATAGAACTTAGTATAATATATGTATATCAGCTGAATTAACCTTTCTTGTCACTGATTAGTGTTTATTTATTACCTAGTTGTATTTTGTTGTTTCTGAGATTTGAAATGATTAGTCGTAAAGTAAACTACACAAATATTTTTGTAAAAATATTTATTACTTCAACATTCGTTAAGTCGTATTTGCCATGTACAGTGAAGCAAGAAGAACGAGTATTACAATAGACAATTACGATTAAATTCATAAAATCTAAGACTTATTTTTAGAAGTGAGTAGACCGTTACCTAATACAATATACACAAGAATGACCCAATTCATCACTTCAATTCTGGTAACACAAAGAAAACATTTTTGGTGACCTTATGAAAATTTTAATCTAGTCAAGTACAAAAGAGTATTTTAATCATTTAATACTACTTATTAAATCTATAAGGCACTATTATTTAACTTACTATGATACAAAGTAAATAAATAACTACATCATTACTTTATACACCTAAGTTATTGTTCGGGTTTCACGAGACATCGTCTACCGATCTTTGTATATTATCTCTAATGGCTGAAGGACTTGCTAGTTTCACGACATAAGTCGGTGACGCGTCGTATCTTATGTGTTTACTAACTTCACCTACAATACTCTCAAGACTTTGTGTTCCTACTTGATTATCTACATCCTCTAAGTATCTTTCAGCATTAAGAATATCTAAACTGTCAGTGTTGTCATTCTGTGAGCTAGCCAGTTCACTTACTGTAGGTAATATCGATGGTTGAATTTTGACATCTTCATAGTAAATCGCTTCTCGTTTCCTAACTACCTGTGTGTCATCTGTTACAACTGTTGAGAGAACGGTGCTGAATTCACCAGGATGTCTGCCTGAGACGTATAACGTTACTACGCTAGTTAGTTTGGGAGGAGCCGGTTTTGGAGCTTTAGGTTTATTTCCTTTGCGTTTTGGCGGAGGTGGTGGAGGAGGAGCATCTTCATTATCATCCTGAGGCTCATCAGAATAGTTTTCATTACCTATCAAGTCTGATAGAATGTTAGGTTTAGGACTGTTACTGTAAATGTCATTTGGTAAGTTATTGTTTTGTAGCAAACTCAAGTCAGGTGTACCTAAGCCGAGCAATGGGTTGGCAGTTTGTAAAGAGATGGCTTGTTGTTGCTGCTGCTGTTGTTGCAAGAGCAAAGGTAGTAGTAATGAGTTGAATTGTGGAGCAGCAGGAGCTAACGCGGTAGGTGTAGTGACTACAGTTTCTGTTATATACTCTGTAGCAGTAATAACGTTAGTTGTAGGATCAACAATTGTAGTCTCAATAGGTGTAGCCCTAAATGTAATTGTTAAAACCGTCTCCCTAGCATCTGTAACTGTTGTCACGTATGTTGTAGTTCTAGTTTTGTATTCCGTAATAGGAGTTTGTACTACTGGTTGCTGTGGTAACAAGCCCTGGCCTTGTAAAGCCAAGAGCGGGTTGATCGCTGGCTGTTGATTACCAAGAAGAAGTTGTGATAGCAATAAGTTAGCTAAAGGTACATTTGCACTAATTTCAGGAGCAATAGTTTGGGTTACAGGTTCAACATTGTACACTGTACTCGGGAGGACGTGAGAGTATGAAGTTTTTCTACCTCGAATAGTAGTTGGAGTAAATATTACAGTTGTAGTTGGAGTCTCGTGAAGCAAGAATTTAATCAGCTTTGTACCACCATTTTCGGCCAGTTCCGTAGCTTCAGAAACTAAAATGAGCTGAGGATTGCCCAAAGGTCCGATAGAAGTTGAAACTTGGTTAGCTGCTATAGTTTCTAATCTAGGTGTAGCAGATAAAACGCTTTTGTACTCTGTAATCTTTCCATTCACAACAGGTATGGTCACTTCAGTAGGGATGTGATGTGTAATTGTGAATTTTCCATCGTTTACAATATTGTTGTAGTTGTTATATCTTTCACCGCTAAAGTTTTCAAAGGAGTTTCTTTGTCTGCTTGATGCTCTACTTGTAGTCGTTCTAGTTCGTGATCTACCCGAAGAGCGTGAAGTGCTTGGTCTAGACCTGTCAGTTTGAAGTCTAGGTGCTTTAGGTCTTGAAGAGATTGTAGTTGTTCTTGACGAGGTTCTTGCTTTTCCATTTCGTCTGTATGCCGGTGCTGATGTTGTCGTAATCCTGCTTTCACCACGGATTATGAAAGGTTGTCTTTGAGACGACTTAGGAGCTGCCGCGGTTGTCGTTCTAGTATTAGATGATAGTCTAGCACTATATCTGCCACCGATTCTTTGTCTTTGCGTAACTGGAGGTTCAGTTTCAGGTTCGGGCTCAGGCTGTCTTGTAGTTGCTCTTACACCAGGTCTTCTGAAGTTTGAGAACTTTCTGTTTCCATAATCTACTTGACGTTTTGTTCGTCGTCTAAAAGCGAATGGTCTTATTTGAACTGGACTTGCTCTTGCTTTTGGTGCTTGAGTAGCGGGAGTCGAAACCTGTTGTTCTTTTCTATCAGATGATTCGTAGTCATTGTCTTCATCAAATTCTTCCTCTTCAAGGATTTCTTCGTTGTCATCTACTTTTTGCTCGTTCTCTTTAATTTCTTCTTCCGGTTCAGGTTCTGGTTGCTTGAACAAGTTTCTTCTCGGGAAAAGAGAGTTGTTAGGTCTTTGTCTTTTTAAAGATAGTAAAGGATTAGTAGTCGAACGCGTTGTAGTCCTCCTAGTGGTAGTTGTGATCCTTCCTCGAGTAGACGCTGTTCTTCTTACACTAGGAGTGGTTGATCGTGGTGTGATTGCTGTACCAGGCTGCCTTACAACTGGTGGTCTTCTAAATCTCAAGAGAGGATTATTTGTTGTCCTAACTGGCGCTTCAGTTACTTCATCTAAAGATTCCGTCGCATTTTCTTCCTGTTGGGTCGCAGATGTCTCAGATTCATTTTGGTCTGGAGGTGGTAAGGATATAGTGGCTGATTGTCTTCCACCCCTTAGCCTGGAAGAAGCTGTAGGCCTGATCCTTGGCTGAGCTGACCTGCTAGCGAAATCAAAGTTATTGTTTCTAGCAGAGCTTGTTCGGAAACCAGTTCTTCTAGATGTAGGTTGTATAGAACCTCTAGCAAATCCACCAGATCTTGACGCTGAAGGAATATTGCCAGAACCAGAAGGAGTAACGCTGCTTCGGCCAGCGAATCTTCTACCAGAAGATGAAGATCCAGGGAATGCAGAAGGTTTCCTGTTTCCACCAAAGCCTGATGGTCTTACTGATTTCAATGTTGGTGTTGCAGTAATAGTTGGAGTGAAGTCTTGACGTGTAATAGTCGTTGCACTGCTTAATAATGGCACTCGTTTAGGACTGAATGTTGGTCGGTTTCTTGATGCAAACGGTATAATAACAGGTGTGAATGAAGGTTTCTTGGAAGTGAATGTCAAACGACTCTTCTTTCTGGAATTTCCATCGTCTTCTTCTTCTTCAGTCTCTTGTTTAACTTCTGTAGTAGATTCGGGTTCAGCTACTGAACTTTCAATAACATCTGGAGTTGGACTGATTATTGATCCTTCTGTTGTTGACGTGTTTGACGATGTGGTAGACTCGTTACTTAAAGTTTTGTTGTCACTAGTAATTACCGTTGAGTCTCCAGAAATAACAGCCACTTGAGAGAATAAGATCTTTTTGTCGCTATCCGGTGTTGGAGTGCTACTAGCATCACCTGGTTTGACTTCAGCAAATAGATTATCAATGTATGTACCAACAAGGACAGTAGGGGAAGCAGAGCCTGCATCTGGTAGTTTAGTTGTTTTGATTTCTTCTTTCACAACAGTTGGTGTAATTACTGGCTTTCCGTTATCTTGTACAAGATTTTTGTCAGCTGGTCCTGTTTGAACTTTACGTCCTAGTTGATTATCTTCCACAACTTTAGTGTTATCGACAATATTTGTAACAGTTTCTAAGCTACTCCTAATTTGAGATGTGTTTCCTGCATAGAACGTTGTGAAATATGTATAAGTAGTGTAGAAAGTTGCTTTGCCGTCTTCTTGTTCCAAACCGTCATCGATTAACGATGGTTTCAGTTCAACTTCTAAATCCTTTGGTGGTAAAACACTATCAACATCAATCGGTGTTGTATCGATGGGACTTATAGTAGGAACAGATTGTACTGACGGAGTAACCACATTAGAAACAATTTCTTCTCTACTAGTTATAGTAGTAGATTTATCCTTGTAAAGAGTTGTCCAATAAGTAAACGTAGTGTAATAAGTGATAGGAGAATTACTTTCTTCTTCAATTTCTTTCTTAGGCATTATAGTTTCAGTTACAACGTTAGTTATAGTTTCAAGACGGCTCTTAACTTTGCTAGAATCTTTACCAATATACATTGTCGTGAAGTATGTGAATGTTGTGTAGCTTGTTTGCAACAGAAGTGTGGGTGATGGCATTATTTCTTCGATGTTACTTTCTGAGCTGATTTGATCATCTAATACATTGTTGTTGTCTAAATATTTTCTTTCACCTTTAGATGAAGAAGATTTTACATCAGTGACGTAAGAGTTTTCAGATTCGACGGGGTTAGATTCTACACTGAATAACATGTCTACTTCTAGAGGGGCTGCAGGAGTAGGTTCAGGGTTTTCTTGTTTGGTTACTTCCTTTGACTGTTCTTTCGAATCAGTCTGCTCCATGCTCACACTTGTTTCTACAGATGAGTTTTCCTCAGGGTCTGTTGGTGGCTCTCTCTTAACTTGTTTGCAATTTCTAAAATCGAATTGTGGTCTTGTACTGTCAGCGGCTAAAAGATTTGTCTTTGTAGGAATAAGTTCATCAGGACCTACATAATTTGTGTACACTTCGCTTCGGCTACAAATATTAGCATCTGAGCCCACATAGATAGTTGTAAAGAACGTATAAGTGGTAAAGTAAGTTTTGACAGCATCTGGTTTTATTGTAGCGACATCATCTCCTAGTGAAGGTGTTGGTGTTTGAGAGCTATAAATCTCAGCACTTTCGACAGATTCAATCACATCTTTATTCTTAACGAGGTCAATGATGCTGTTAATCGCAAACGATTCCGTAGGACGACCTATACCGTCACTAGTGGGCGCAATCTCATCATCGTCAAATGCTCCAAGTAATGATGGGTCCAATTTAGAAAGGTCAATGGTCGATGTAATTATGTTGGTTACAACAGACTTGTGGCTGGCTACACTTGAAGTTTGATCACCGAAGAAAGTTGTAAAGTATGTGTAAGTGGTGTATAATGTCTTGTAAATTAGATCAATTTCGTTTTCCTCGCTTGAAGCTTCTCCATCTTGTGGTGTGGTTTTGTCAACAGGGGTGGTAGATTTTTCTGTGCTTACTGAAATTTCAATACGCTCAGTTGTTGTCGTTAATGTCGTAGTCGTAGTTGCTTCTTTTTCAGTCGGTTCTGCTGATTCTTCTGACGCTTGTTCTACACTAGATGTTTGTTTTTCTTCTGAAGTTGTTGTAGTTTCTTCTTTTGGAGGGCTTTCTGTATTTATTTCTGCTGGAGGTGGCTTCAGTACTGTCTCTTCAGATGACGTTTCGGGTTGATCTAAGCTGCTGTGAATAGAAGACTTCACGTCGACAGAAACAACGGCCGTAGGTTCAATATTAACGTTTGTCCTGCATACGACATTGGTTAGGTAACCCACATTACTTTCAACTACAACATCAGATTTGACAGAAGTAGTAGTTTCAGTACTTTCTAAGGGTATAAAGTAAGTCGTCAAATAAGTCAAAGTTTTGTACGCGGTTGTCATAGTGGATTGAGTTTCAAGACCATCAGTGCAAACTACTTCTTCAGGAGCATCATGTTTAGTTTCTGTAGTTGTTTCAAATTCTTCATAAGATTCTTCACTGTGGCCACTTTCAGTTGTAGTAATGATTTCTGGTCCCATTTCAGTTGTGGTTTCTTCTTCCTCACTCTCTTCTTTTTCAGTAACCTCAGCTGCAGTGTTTTCAGATTCTTCTTCAGAATTCGTAAAGATATCCGCCATGTCACCGCTTTCTGTGACAACAGATTCTCTTGATTCTTCAATAATGGTAGCGGATGGTCTCAAGAAAGTCAAGGGTTCAGTGGCTTGAGAATTATCATCTTGAATAGGGATAACTCCTAGATTGTCAGTAATACGAGTACTTTCAGTGGTAGTTACACCTGCTTCAGATGGTTGAATAACATCTACGTTGTAATCAAAACCGTTATTGTACTGCACACTTATAGAGTCAGGCATTTTGTCAACTTCATAAAGGACCTTTTTAAGACTTTCCTCGTCATTGTATAGAGCTTTCTCAGATCTATTTTCATCACTACTAGTTGTAAGTTTAGTGGCAGAAGGAGATTCGTGAGCTTTATAAGTAGCAGTAGCAACAGGAATGTCAGATGCTAGGAAGGTTATTTTTGTGTTCATTTTGTCAACGTGTTTAGCGGAAGGGAAAACATTAACTTCTTCAGGGTTTTGGGGACGGCTAATGTCAGTGTTAGGAGTAAATATAATAACAGTGTCACCTACAACAGTCGTGAAATCAGCAAAACCAGCGTATGTGAAAGTTTTCTTAGGTCTAGGTTCGCTTTTTTGTCCGAACAATTTCTTAGGGAGTTTCGTTTGCTGCCCCACCTGATGCTGAGAGCTTCGCGTCTCAACATTATCAATATAATAAAATATCGGCGAAAATTCGTTCTTAATTGTAAATGTCGGCAAATCATAATTAGGTTTAACTTTAACAATACTAGATTCATTCAATGTATCATCACTTACATGAGAATCTTTATGTTCAGTTACTGGCTCGTAAGCTTTACTCTGTCTGTGTAACGTATTAACATTTTCTAAAATCGATGGTTGAACAATGTATTCTACTTTCTTGTCATTCTCCGATGGACCGTCAAGGAAGTTAAAGGCTTCATTTTGTACATATCTTGGAATTTCATTGATAGGTTGAACTCTACGACCGGTTGGTTCTTCCAAAATTTGATTATCTTGACTATCAGGTGAAGTTGGTGGACTCCAAAATTTTACATTCTCCTGAGCAGGTTTGCTAGCGTAAACAATTTCCATTTTACTTGGAGCCAAATAATCAGTATTTTTAAGTACAAACTTTTCAGGGTCAATGAAGCCTAAATCTTGCTTGACGTTCCATTCTCCATCGAAACCAGAATGTATACGCGTCGGTTGTACAACTACAGCATCGTCTACATTTGATGGCTTGTTGTACAACACTAGAGACGACTTTGTTAGAAGCTGCGCGTAAATACGTCCATTATCTAAGGTAGTGCCGAGGATTTGTGTGGCGAATTCAGTCGTCACACCATCCTGGATAAATGTCCTTGCTGTCGACGTCAGGAGGCCGATTAGAGGTTTGACGTTGTGATACCTGCCGATCTTCGTGTTGTATTCGTTTCTCTTGTTATTTACGAGAAGTACAGTCAAGTCTGTCGCGTGTCAGGAACGTCGAGTCGTGTTGGATAGGATTTCGTCGGAGGTTCGTTATTTTACAAAGTCCATGAGGCCACGACCGGATTAAATTTGAAAGAGAAAGAAAAAACATACAATTAATAATGCAATAATAGAATACTAATAGAGATATAGAATTTTTGTTGTTAGCACTAAATTTTGTACAGTTTTGGGGTCAAAACATTTATTTGATACCATAATGGATCGAGTTGCGTGTGCACATGAGATTTCTAAATTACTTGAGAGCTGGCCTCTGGCTAAACCCTTTTAAAGCTTGTGTAAGAATTCATTACGAACTTTATAAGTATGCACAAAGGAATTTCAAATAAATATCATGAACCTCGATTAACTTTATAATGTACAATTTCCTAATAAGTTTAATTATAAGATAAAATAGTTAAGATATAAAGATTGATAGCATTGCAGGAAAAATAGTTTTAAAGAAAACATGCATTGCGGATTAATTATTTCTTTGAAATTGAGGTCAAAATCACTTAATATCTACGAGTTTTTAATTATGAAAAACCAATTATTCAACAATACATGCTTTAACCAATTTTGGAAGAAATTTTGCATTTCAGTTGTCAGCATATTCAGAAAGAAAGATCATTCAAGCAAGGCAGTAGAAATTTATACATCAAGAGAGAGATAAACAATAAACATGTTCTGTCTTACTCACCCCGGTTCTCTGGAACATTTTCTCTTTTTATCCTTGATACTTCTAGCGTGTCATCAGCATTTATATCTGTAACAAAAAAAAAACAATTGACGTTAGCTATTTGACAGTTGAAAATGTCAAGACCACCAACATGGGTCTATCCCATGAGGAAGGGTCTATTTCTCTGGTATTATAATTAGATTACATTATAAACATTCAACTGGTTATCCTGCTTTAGGTTATTCCAAGTTTTTAAATGGACGCTTATCTATCAACATCGTCACTTTTGTATGAAGTAAGTACCTATTTATGTATATTGGGTATTCAAACCCATGGATTTTTGTCATGAACTCCAGTGGAGTACATTTTGTATGAAGCTTCATTTATTCATACTTGTCGGGTGACACAGCTTTTTTTCAAAATTGTCTGTGACTGACACACGACATAATGGTTACCAGGCTTATCACTGTAATTTAAACTAGACTATTTTCAGCGAAATACCTCTCTAGCTCTACTCTGATCAAACTTAACCTTACATGCATACATACATATCCGTCACGCCTCTCTCCCATTGGGGTAGGCAGAGACTGCTTCCTTCCACTTGCTACGATCCAAATATACCTCATTCGCTTCATCCACACTCATCAGTCGCCTCATACATGCCCGTTTATTTAGGGCGTACTCTAATGGTATCTACACACCAAAACCGCCGGCTTTTTTAACAGCTGCCATTCGTATGATATAAAGCCGGCGGCTTTGGTGTGTAGGTAGCATAAGTTAACCTTAAACTAACAAAATGCACACGTCAAACGACCTTGGCAGCAACTTAAGCTTTCTACAAAACATCTGGGTTAACGTAACGATTCGAATGACGAAACCAATCCAATCTGGATCTCGGAATCGGTGCGTTTTTTCAGTCGGCCTTTGTAGGTCGACAATTGAATCGATTATGTTACGATTAATCGATTTAAAGACAAATGCTACGTGCGCATTCTAGTCACGATTATCGTGAGGTGTTTTGTTGTTCTTTTTGTTTTGAGAGTCTAGTATTAAGCAGTTGCAATAGTAGTTAAATCATTAGTTATATCACAAAAACGAACTTCTTATTAATTTTGTTTGACTCGACCAATATGATAAACATAGCTTCATTGTCATAATATTTGATTTATCTCCTAACATGATAAAAAAACGTACTAAGACGGCAACAAGGATATCTTACTTTTAATTGCAGAAAAGACTCATCGTGCCATCTTTTGTTTTTTTCTTGACAATAACAGTGACTGCTCTAAGCGCCAAAACACACGGTGAAACGCAACTGCAACGCAACTGAAACTGCTAGTTACTTTTGAGTTGCATCGCAGTTTCTGCTATAGACTTCCTTATAAAACCGCACACGACGCAAGTACATAGTTTGAAACGTTTCGATTCAGTTGCAGTTGCGTTTGTTTCAGTGTTCAGTGTTCACCATGTGTTCTGAGTCTAAGAGCTTTTTTTTAATTGACTTTATTAATTGACCTTTCCTACCACGAACTGATAAAGTTCAAACCATCATTTCACTGACGTAACTACAACAATTGGACCAATTCCTTTGAGAAAAGTCGCAGCAACAACACAATGGACAGTATTATAGTATTATCCTCGATTTCGGAACATGTTCACACGATTTGCTGTTAGGAAATCTATTTTGAGTGTTTTGAGCTATAGGTTTTTGTAAGTTATGGTTTAAAGTCGTGTAGAAAAGAAGAATAGAATAGTCTGTTTGTTTTATGAAGAAGAAAGGCAAAGATGACAATTTCTACACCGAGCCTGGCTCTTTAATATACGAAAGAATGAATAATGGTCAACATATTCAAATTTGAGTTGTGTCGTATCAGGTGCTTAAACAGACGGCAGATAGTAGAGCAGAGTAGCAAAAACTCCACCGACAAGAGCATCTCTCTTTTTTAATGATATGTCAAAGTCAAATTATCTGTACAATGCTACAAGAATCTTTTGGTACGTGGCGGAAATCACAACTAACGATATCATCTTGTAAATTGTCATTATTTAGAGTTATTTGTTCACCACCCGCGCCCTTCTGACAATGTCACTTAAGTGCCAATAGATCCTTGTAGCACTGTATTTCATAGGCATATCTATTGAACATGTGTTTTATTAGATAGTGTTGGATATATTAGACATTTTTTTTGTAGTGTAATTCAATATAGCCCTTTCTTTTTAAACTCACACTAAGTACACAGACGAGCGAAATCAAGTCTCGAAACCATGTCAGTAAGCCCATTTCCTACAAACAGGAACCGAAAGGCCAATGGGCACGGAAATGCGACTCATTGCGCGCTACGCATAGCGATTAGGTACATCTGTGTCACTACTCTGTGTACGTACAAGTTGGCTTACTGACACTTTTAGGCTGTGGTATTTGATGTTGGTATTCTGTTTGCATTCGTCTATGGCATTTGGGTTAGGTTTTTTAGATTACTTATAAATGTAAATGAAAAGTATGTATCTAATGAAATAAAACTTAGAAATCTAAATTGTCTAGATCATACAAAAATAGACTCTCCTGTACAAAAACAAAGTTGTAATTTGAATAACTCTATAAAAATGACTTTAATTAAAAGTGGCAATGTTAAAATACTTTTTAATTATTTCACACGCTCTCGTTTTTATGATAAAACACCTTTTCTCTCGGCAAAGAAGATTGAAACTTAAAAAGTTTGTGTTAAGGTGTAAAGTTTATTACAGCAACATCCGTCAATTTTAAAATTAAGTTGAGTTCTAATTTCAAATTTTAATTCAGTGTTGGAGTAACTTCGGTGAGTCTACGTTATAATAAATATTTTAATAAGTATATGCTTTTAAATGACTATAATAATAGAATTTAAAAAAATAAACAATTTTATTAATAATAATAATGTAAATAAACAAACAGTTGCAGAAAACCCATAGCCATCGCGTTCATTGACAAAAATAAGAACAAGACGGCACGATATTAAATGCTTATTTGTTTAATAGCATTTCCTCGTCGATTGAAACATTACCCTGTATAAAATAGTAACAAAATCGATAAATATTTGTAAGTCAAAAATTACTATTAATCAAGCAAGAGTTAAAAACCAAAACATAGCCCAACCGAAGTAATCCACGTGCAACTACGAAGGTATTTTATAGTTCACGATTCGGATATGCACGTAAAAGTTCATTCGGTCAAAAGATTGTATCAGAAAAAACTTCTTTTTCGTTCCGATTTCAATCGGTCCAAGTTATTTTATTTTGGCGCGAGTTTCACTTTCTTCTCATTGTTGTTGAATGAAAGCGAGATGGCGGTTTTGTGAAAAAAAAACTAGATTTGGATGAAATTTTTAGATTAGATCTTTACTTTGTTGGTACAGTTTGTTATATTATTATGGTTTTAAATCTACTAATTCGATTATGTTGTGTCATCGCTGAACTTTTATTTTCGTAACTATGAAATCTTTGTTTTTTAATGTGCACTTAAAACAAGAAAAACAAAGCAAGACAAATAATAACAGATTTTTGTGCAAATGTAATTCGAATTTCAAGATTTTTAGGATATCCAAATAAAGTTAGAGGGTTGCCTAGACAAAATTTTCTTTCACAATTTTACCTTTAGGTTAGTGACCAACCACCTATGTCACTTGAGGAATACCTATCAACTTTTGTCACGGTAGCTACCACCAGCAGACAAAGTCGTATTACTATTCCAATCAATCATTCAATGTGCTAAGTATCACGGATCTAACAGCATTTTTAAGTATTTCAGCAACAATCTTTCTTAGCAAGTTCCTTAAGACCATTTCGAAACTGGTCCTTAACTTTTATGGCGGGAAAAGTGTCGTACAAAAACTTGTACGGGGGACAGAGAGGGCGTTATATCCGCGTGTTGTGTGCAAAAGGGAGGGGTGATAGAAACTATGTCAGTGGGTGAACCAAGCCCTGAGTCAATGCACTTGTTGCAAACTGCAGTTTGCAATTTACGAGTCTGATTCGAGTAAAAGTTTTTTTTCGCTGGCAACATTTTGACTTTCATTTGTTTTTGGAGCAGTACTTAAAAGTTTCAAACCACATCGAATTTGGCATTAATTAAGTCTCTTCATTAATGAATTTGGCAAGTTGCGAAAATGAGCATTAAAAAACTATACAAGCATATAATTTATTTTGTTGTAAAACTTATAGCTGCAAAAAACAGAAGATTTCTTGATTATATCGCTATATAAAGTTGCCAAAACGGTCAAATAAGCTAATGCTTCATTACACCATAGCTGTCACTGTCATCATCAAAAATCAGAATAGGATGGCACGATGTTCAATGGATTGTTATTAACTTAATCCCCCTTATTACAAAACGAGTTTAAAGATAGTCCGTTACTTAGTTTGTTTAGTTTGACGTTTTGTCCATAGCTGAAACGTTAAAACAAACGAACTAACGTCGGACTATCTTTAAACCTCGTTTTGCAATGAGGGGGAAAAAGTATTTCATGTATCTAGGAGATATATCCTCCCATATTTTTTAATGCAAAACCTATGGCAAAATAGGGAAAAAGTGGAAGTTTTAATCAAATGTCTTGCGAAATCTCTTGCGAATCTAGCATTAACTTTAAAAAATGACCCGTCCTAAGTGTTGTCAAAAAACCTACAGGATTAAATGATCATTTCATTTCATTTCATTTCAAATGTGACATAAAGGGGAGCAAAAAGAGAAGATTTCAATCAAATGTCAACCTTACGTATACCAATCATCATTATACCAAGATGTAAAACGTAGATGTTGCGACAAAAAACTGTTACATGTCATCTCTTATAACTGTTGGGCAAATAATTACCACGCGTGGGAACTAGTCTTTGGGAAGTTAAAATCGTGGGCAATGGCACAATGTCATCGGTGTATCTCAAGTATGCTTTTATCTTGAAACTTGCCGCTTTTTCGTTACGTAGTTTTGCTGTCTACTGATTTATCTTAGAAGGAAGAATTGGTAAGATGGTTGGTTAGTGTTTTCAGTTTCTGCCGTCCTTTTGAGCACCTGATACGACACAAAGTGTACATCTGGAGCATTGCACTATATGGAAGTAAAACGTGGACAAAGACACAACGCGACAGAAATATATTGCAAGCCTTTGTTAAGATACGATTTATTTATTTATTCATGGAAAATTTACCTACAGTCAAATATTGATAGTAGGTACACAAACACTAATTTTAACAATGCCAATTATAAATCTTCATTTCATAGTATAGATGTAATCCGCACTTGGCCAGCGTGGTGGATAACGGCCTAATCACTCTCTGCATGAGAGTAGGCTCGTGCCCCTCGGTGGGGACATTATATGGGCTGATAGCGATAACGATAGATGTACTTAGATACTAACTTATTTAGATAAGCTTGGTTGGGATGGTAAACGGGTGTAAGAATATGGAAAGTGCTATCTATTTAATTATTTGAAAGAAAAATAAGCTATATAGATATTTAATTTTTGACATCACACCCTCTCCAAACATAATAGACAGACAAACCAAATATCGTGACGTGACTAATATCTAGTACGTTACAAACGTTACAAGTTTACAAGGCGTAGTGTTGTGCAAACAAACTGGTATCGATACCGGTTCCAGATAATAGATAGGCTTTCTAAATCACAGTGAAATAGTATCATTTATCGAGATAAAGACTTGATTTGACCTTGTTTATGCCATAGTGATTGTTGTAAGGCATTTTTAATTGCGTGTGTCAAGAGTTACTTAATAAACAAGACAATACCTATATAAATTAAGAAGTGTTTTTTTTTTACTTGAAAAAGCAAAGAAGTGAAGGGAAGTCTCTGCCTACGCCAAAGAAGCGTGACAGATATGTATATGTATAAAAAAATTGCTAAGTGCGAATTGAACTCGCGCGCGAAGGGTTCCGTCCTATTTACTAGGGCCCCGTAACACCCTTTGAGTACGGAACACTAAGAAAGGTCACATAATATAAGTAGTTATAATTTTGGCGCAAAGTAGAACTGGATGGAGAGCAAAGAGGGATACCTTTGCCCAGTAGTGGGACATGATCAAAAAGCTCTCGATTTCTATAACTAAGTACCTAAATCCTTACCTCACACCGTTGCGTAACGCCCAATCACACTGTACGATGCAAACACTTCCGAACATTCAGTGAAGCTTAACTTTGTAATTGGTTACACGCATCATTCGTCACAGGAGTTATTTATTGGACATTAGAATTGTGCTGTTTATTATGTCTATTTGAGTGTTTTATAACCGGAAATATGGATATAATAAGCAATAATTTTTTTAAGAAAAAGTTACAAAGTATCTTTGAGAACAAGTAATCGACTAATTTCGACTGCGCATATCGATATCAGTGTCGCACATACTATGACGTTTGTTTTGTCAGTCGTGGTTCAAATGCGAGAGTGAAACAATAAACTATCTACTTAATTCTAAATTCAAATTCAGATGAACGATTAATCTAATAAATTAAAGTACATGCAAATTAGCATTCGTTTGTATTCGGAAATACGAGGATTGCCGATGTGCATTCTACAGGGTGTGTCGTAAATAGTGGTCCATAGTAAAGGAGTCGATACACTGTGTTCTTAGGTATCACAAACCGGGATTTTAATAATTTTAAAAGCAAAGGGTTTCAAAATAATAATAATAATATTTTTTAAAAAAAAATATTTTAATAGATTTTAATAATTTTAAAAACAAAGGGTTTCAAAATAATAATAATAATATTTTTTTTTTTTTTAAATCCCGGTTTGTGATACCTAAGAACACAGTGTATCGACTCCTTTACTATGGACCACTATTTACGACACACCCTGTATATCGCCCTTTACGGCCGTTCCCAAAATTCTATCTTTTTCTGGTTTTGCCATACTGGAGATATAGATAGTTATCTAACTCAGATTTTTTTGTCCCTATAAGCCTACCTGTGTCAAAAAATGTATGGAATTCTTCTAAAGGATAAATCAAAAGTGACAGCTACGTGACAGTTGAGTACCTACTGCCGTTCTCGGGTAGGTAGCTATCTGTTTTTGAATATTGGGAACGGCCGTTAGTGTACGATAGATGGATATTGGATATGCGCCATTTTGATTACGAAACATTGACAACTGGACAACCCAACAACTATCCGATGACTTAAATTTCAACTTAACATTACTTAACTTAGCTAAAAGCAAAACAGGATTTGGCTTTGACCTACCTATGACCTCATATTGACTCATTCCAAATGACCAATAAGTAAAAAAAAATGTCCTTGATTATATATTCAAAATATCCTTAAATTATGTAACATAGTTATCTCGTTGCAAGATATGTCATTATATTAATGCTTTATTAACCTTGTAGCTGGTATTTTGTGTAGTCATAACATGGCATAAGGCCTAATCATCATCATCATCAGCCCTTTTAGGTCTATCTACACAGATCCGGGCCGTGCCCGGGATGTATCCGGGCCGTGGCCTGTCAGGAAGGAAAACAATACGTCGTCATTGCAACGCATGTGAACGAATCCATAGAAAATGTATGTAATGATTTTTTTTTCCCTGAGACGTCCCGGACCCGGCCCGGATGTGTGTGGACAGACCATTTAACGGCCCCACTAAAGGGACACGAGCCTACTCTCATACGAGAGTGATAAAGTCTAATGTAACATACTTTTCTACAACAAAACTTTAACTAACGATTAATTTATTTTATTGAGTTCCTAATTGATGGTTTTAGTTAAGTTTTTTGGTTTTTAAAAAAGATTTTACTGAAGATGTGTCAAAAAAAAATTGAATTATTTATTTTGTTTTAGAATACAATAAAATCTTCGTCACGTTTTAGTTTTTCTTGTCAATTTTATGTTTTTTTTTTGTTAAGGAAGCGTTAAATTGAAGAATGAAGTACGTATTTATCTTATCGAAAAAAAAGTTTGATTTATTGATCAATTATTTTGATTTAAGGAAGAAGATAAGGGTTTTATTTTTAATAAAATAAATCGGCTTAAAAAAGTTAAAATAACAAGGAAGACGATTTAATACACGAACTATAACTTAAACTTTATTGTGCCTATATTTACAATGACCTATGATATAAGTATGACTCAACGCAAGTCTGTCGCAAACTGATCTTGTCTGAAGTAAGACATGTCTCCAAATCACTGAAAATTAATGTTTAGGCTCGGTTCACATCATAAGAATCAATCAATCAATCATCATCATCTCACAAAGTTTAACACTTAAGTATTATTACAAAACGAGTTTTAAATACGTATAATTGACAGGCCAGTTAGCGTAGTCGGTAGTGAGTCTGCCTCATACACACGGGTCGCGGGTTCGATCCCCGCCGGTTAACAAACATTTGTGTGATGATAAATGTTTGTTCCGTGTCTGGGTGTTATATATTTATCTATGTATGTTTATTAGTCCCTGATATCCATAGTACAGGATTTGCCTAGTTTGGGGTCAGGTGACCGTGTGTGAAATGTCCCCCAATATTTATATTTATTTATTTTATTCTGGGACTAACATATTTTTTGACGGTTTGTCCATAGCCGAAACGTCATATAATTACATTAGTCTTAGAACTATCTTTATTTTTTTTAACAAGGCGGCATAGGTTTGACATAAAAAACGCGGAAGCTAGGCGGTTAAGCTGCGGTTTTGACGCGATTTGTTATCAAACCGCAACCGCCAGAGCTTAACCGCTATCTGAACATTAAAGGTCAGATCAGGCTACACAGATCAGGCAGGGCCGTGCCCGAGACGTGTCCGGTTGTCATGACAACGTATTGTTTTCCCTCCTGACGGGCCACCGCCCGGACACGTCCCGGGCACGGCCCGGATCTGTGTAGATAGACTTTAATTAAAACAAGAAATTACAATTCCACCTGTTTTCCATACATCATAAATCTATCGCGTCAAAAACACTCATTCAATACAAGGTCACCGCAGTAGGCCATACAATCATACAATAGCCATGGGAAATTAGTCTTGATACTTTACATACAATACTATGCAAGTCACGGTTGAATAATCTTAATACTTTATCTTTAAATGGTATAATGATTGTAATTATAGGTAACAGTTGATGTAGAAAGTTCACATTTGAATATGTAATCACTTTTTGAAGTGGATGGAAGTGGTCTCTATCTACCCTGATGGGTTTGACAGATAGGTATGTATGTAATTACTTTTTAATTCAGTTGGTAGAGATTTAAGGGCTATCCACACATTTCCAGGTCAGGGCTATCCGTGTTCAGGGTATTCTGTTTCACTATAGACGCTCTGACACGGAGTTGTGTGAACAAGTTCATACAATTTGTATGTAACCGATATTTCCCGTGTTCCGTCAAGGACGTGTTCCCGTAAATGTGTGGTTAGCCCTTAATGTAGCATTTTGTCACACTGAAGCCACAATTCGCGTAATATTAGCGTAAATAATAATATTGACAGCGTGGAACTAACTTACGAAATAAATTAAGTCTTTCCCTATCTTTATAACAACAACGAATTTCCATTCATAACCATAAATTCATTCCTCTAACAAAAATGACAATAAATAGAAAATCGAATAGGCATTCCAAATTCAAATTGCAAATATACGAACTTTTTAAACCGTAAGGCCAGTTACACATTGACCTTACGAAAGCGAGTGAAAGTCTATGGTAATTTAAAAAAAAAGAATTTCACATTCCGCTAAAAATTTGTTCACACGCGTAATGTAATAATGGTGTAACAAGCATGGAGAGGCATTGTCAGTCTGTCATTCATATCCTTTCGTGCTTAAACTTAAAATTTACGAAAATATTCTTCTCAGCATACAAATTTTTCAAATCTTTTGTCTCTGGCACTACTTTACCTCGCTTAATTTCTATTTGTTTTACGTGAGCAAAGAAAAAGGAAATTATGAACGAAATCGAATAGATATTTTTTTAAATTGAGAGCAATTAAAATCTTCTTTATGTCATGTTTATGACATTATCACGTACTGGCAACCAGGTAAAAAGGTTAAAAACAAAAAAAGAAAGTGCGAAATAGAATGCACGTTTAAAAATCGATTCACACGTGCGAACGCGATCGAAATTTAAAATGCAAGTAAAAACACTTGGTCGTCCAAAAGCGCGCCATTACGAACAGTGTCGCATAGCTAATTAAGTAGCCACTATAAAACATTACGAATGAAACTAAGCATTAATGTGCTAGTTTTAAAGGTTAATTTTGCTCAGCTCTTTTGGTAGATAACAGCGTGAATGTCAAGTACATGAAATCGATTAGAATCGTTCGCAAATTTTTGACCACTTTCTAATCGTTGACATTGAAGTGAAAGATTTTTGAGAGGTCTTCACTTTGTTGGTAGAATTTTAATTATATTATTTTGTTGGATGTGCAAATATTTTTTTAGGAAAAGTGGAGGAAAAAGGAATACATTACCGTACATCAATCGGCCGAATCCCCAGAAAAAGGCTTAAGTATCAAAAGTATCTTTTTTTTGTTTTAATTCGTCCAGTCAGGACAAGCAAAGATCAGAGACCATGCAGCCTAGTTTTCAGTAATGAAAGTACCTATGAAAACTTTAGACCAGAATATAAGGCGTTAGTGGAAATCTAAAAATATTTTAAGATCGTACCAAAATTTTACAATATGGCGTTCGTTGAAAGTCTTATAAAATACACAATAAAAATAAGAATAAGATATTATAAATTGTCTAAAAAGTAATAACAATGTTCAAAATAAGTTGTAACCTACACCGCCATTTTCTATTAAGAAAAAAAAACAAAAGAAATCAATCAAACAGTGCCGCGAAACGGCAAATTATAGTTTTGTCTCGAGTATTATAAAAGAAGCATAATAAAATGACCATTGGTTCAAATTCGGGTCATAGTTTGTCGAGAGTGAAACTGCGTTTTTTTGTGGACACCCACTGGGCGCGACGTGGTGCTAGCTAGACAAGAACTATTATCTCTAACTGCACAGTGGTTCAAATTGAGTCTGGTCTGTTTACATTTTATTTTTTTATGAAATGTAAATAGTTTCTTTTTTGTAGAAAAGAAAGTGGGCAGTGCTTATACTTGATTATTTTATAAATCTAAGAATAAAAAGCTTGCTTTATTAAGTTTTGTAACTGACTAAAGAACAAAATGACTTTATATGTTATTCTGAGAAAGCTACAAAAAGGTACCTATTTGATTACAATTCATTTAGTGGTTTTTTTGTTTAAAAAGTAACATACATCTTCACATTCATCCATCGGTACAAACATTGATGTTTTTATTATTAGTATTTTTTTATATTCTTAAACCACTTTCTATTGATTTTAGCTAAGGATACCAACTTCTTCATACATTTTCCTTATCATCTAGTTCTATTGACCTAGTCGTCGTCGTCGTCGTCACCCACTCAAAAAAAACGCTCATTCACCATCACGTACCATTGAATATATAAGAACAGGTCAAAAAGACAAACATTTTGCTTTCTGGGTCAGAAGCACAGAATTAGGCTGCCTCGTTCCCATACAAGGTACTTTAAGTAATGAGATATTTGCCAAAGAAGCGCCATTTTGGAAAAAGTTGACAGTTCTGCTTGATTTTGCTAAAAGAATTTGCTTGATTTGTTGTAGGCATAGATATTTATAGTATTTAAAAGCAAATAAGGAGCTATATTATTATAAAAATGCGACATTTTAAAAAAATTGCAATGAACTGAAAATTTATAGAATTTGTGGTCTTTAAGTAATGAGATATTTGTCAAATAAGCGCCATTTTGGAAAAAGTTGACGGTTCTGTTTGATTTTGCTAAAATTGGTTGTGGGATGTAGTTTTATTTAAAAGCAAAGATATTATATATTACTAGAGGCTGCCCGCGCCTTCGTACGCATTTATCGTCATATCTTGGGAAATAAAAACAGTATCATAAAATAATATATTATTAAAATAATATACCCTATGTGTTATTCTACTAATTCTAATAAAGCCTATGTGCAAGCTACAATATTTTAAAGTTTCATTAAAATCTGTTCAGTGGTTTTTACGTGATGAAGTAACAAACATCAATCCATCGGCACAAACATTGACATTTATAATATTAGTAGGATTAGGATTATCTTGAAGCGACATTAAAAAAATTGGAAGGAACTGAAAATTTATAGAATTCGCTGTCAAAAACAAACAAAACACTTAAAAACATTGTTTCCAAAAACTTAAAATAATGTGTTTTTACAAACATTTTTTTACATAAATTGCTCATCCTTTTTTTTTAATTTGACATTTTAATGTGTCATAAAAACGTGTTTGTTTTGACGATCTATTTTTTTCTATGTCAGAAGTACGATGCGTCTTGAATACTTTTCTCATTAATATAAAATGACAATATCAATGAATCTCGCCCATTTTCCGTTTCGATCTAAAAACGGAACTCTAAAACCGTGAGAAAATGTCACTTGTAACAATAAAATTTTATGTAATGTGAATTTAATATCCCTTAGTTGGACCACAAATCGTGGTTGACCTACAAAATAGCCCTTTGTATCGAATTAAGGTTTTTGTCTCTTTAACTACCTCATTAATGTCAAATATAATTACCCGACTGCGCTAGAACGAGGGTTATGTTTTTCGAGAGTATGTACCATGTATGTAAGTACAATTCTTTGGCACGCTCTACAGCCTAAACGAATTGATGGATTTTAGCTTGAGAGGTGTCGTTAGATTCGTATTTACAGTGAGAGTGACACTGTGTACTTTAAAATAAAATTTTCCTTTTTTAAACGCAGTCAGGTTTTTTTTTATAAAAAAGGTTAGGTTATTAATTACCTCATTAATGTCAAATATAATAGTCCGTCTCATTTCCTCTAATGTGTCTGCGTTTTGTTTACACACGCGTGCTAATGTAAAATTACACGAATAAACATTTTATTACTTTAATAACGTTGCGTGCGGTTTTTCTGCATGATTCATTTTGTGTGAAAAATAAAATACCATTGTTTAAAAATTATTATCCAATTACATAATGATATGGAAATATGTGTAGTCACAAAAAATGTAAAGTGAATATGTACCTACTATTTTAGACTATACGTATGTATTTCTTTTTTTTCTTCTATGCTGTTTTATACCTACCGGATGTGATGACCAAAAAAATCTTTATCTCTTACTTTCTTTCTTTCGAAAAGAGCGATTAACATTTAAAATATGGTAACGCTTTCAAACGAAGGGCGTTTCTAAAAAAACCGTCGTCGATTAAAAAAATAAAAATTCTTTGCTATCCATCAAAATTGAAAGTGGAAATTCTACAAAGGCTCGACCGCCGAATCGAGGTCGCGCGATAAAAAGCGCGCCAGCAGGTTCTTAATTCGAATTTTGCCGCGTGACAGTAACAGGTTGTTTTCTTTTTTCCCGCGGCTATGATATCTTGTTTGCGGCCAGTGCGAAGTCGTTAGAAAAAGTATTTATTACTCCTTATTATTTTATCGATTACTATCTATATGTTTTTAACTAGATCAAAAGGTATTTATCGAGCTTTTTTAGTTTTTAAATTGAGAGCAAATCAATTATAAGTATAATAGCGCAATAAGGAAGTATAAATATAAATAAAATTGGATCAGCTAGCTTTTTTAATTTATTTATGGGCATGTAACAGTCAGTTGCGGCAAATAATATTGAAGCGCTCTATTAAACTTATAGTTGACAGTGATATTTGTGATTGTCGAAAGTCAGAAAAAGATGTTTAGTGAACCTTTGTCGACGAATACAGATCCGGGCCGGGGCCCGTCAGGAGGGAAAACAATACGTCGTCGTTATGAAAACGTGTCCGGGCCGTGTCAGGGAAAAAAATATCATTCCATTCATTTTCTATGGATTCGTTCACAGACGTTGTCATGACGACGTATTGTTTTACCTCCTGACTAGCCACGGCCCGGACACGTCCCGGGCACGACCCGGATCTGTGTAGATAGACCTTAATACTGCTAACTAACTCTAACAAATAATAGGTAGGTACTTTAATAACAACCTTTTTTTAACTTTTTAATACGAGAGTACAAAACCCCCTTTTCTTTACAAAAGACGAAAAAAATAAGAGAGTAGGCTCATGTCCCTATAGTGGGGTTGTTAAAAGGGTTGATGATGATGATGAAACTATTAAATAATAATCTTTTAACACCTTTGACGTTTAATTTTTGATCATATTTTTTTTCTTTTTTTGTTATGAGATACTTGCGAAAAAGTATCTCATAACACAAATTAAAAGATGACAAAAGAGACTACTTTATGCCCGTCTTTTGTTTTTTCAGCGAGCGCATTACAAAAGTAGCATGTGATTGTTTAAAGTTAACATTTCAAAACTTTCTTATATTTAACACAGATCTTGAAGGTTGTAATTTTGAAACGTCTACCTGGATGTTTTTATCGCTTTGTTAAACAGACTAAAAGTTGAGTACTAAGATTTTTAGATAAGTTCCTACCTACCTAAGTTTTTATATTAGGTAAGTGCCAAGTAATTTATTTTTCTTTTTATTACTTATATGTTAAGATTAATTTCTAACAGTAACTGAATTCTTGTCACCCGACAAGCGTGAGTCGGTTTTTTTTTTAGGACGAGTGAAGACCATGTAATATGGTGATCCAAAACAAAACACGATCGGATTACAATTAAGTGCTTAATATTAAACCATATACCACTGGAACCCCCTTTAAAAACCTAATAAACTTATTTTTTCTATAAAAACCTGGATCCGTCACCCAAAAAATTGTGTTAGAGTCTTAAGCTAACCTCTTTACTCTATGTACCTATTTATCTGTGACATTCCATTTACAAAAACTAAAAAACAAAAGACAGAAGCTATTTTCGCGCCCAAAGCTTTCAAAACGACAAATCGTTCCAAGGTCTTTCTAGAAAATGTACAAATATATACACTTTATAAATATTCATTTATTTTATTTTATTTTATTTTAAAATGAGGTTTTATATGCACATTCGCGGTCGAAATGTCAAATAACAGATGACTTTCCTTTCCGTCACGTCGTTGGCAATGACCTTCGGATTATTATAAGCTTTTTAGGTTATTTTTTTATGTGAAACATTTAGTTTAATAGTTTGAAAGGGTAATATTGCCGAGTCAAAGACGTTTGCTTATTTTATACGCGTGGTCTATATTTATCAAGGCGATATTAACAATTTATAGGCAGATATTTTATTAACATTTATCCTATGTATTATTCTGTTATGCAATGCAAGCAATAATAATATTGCAAAGTTTCATCAAAATATGTTTAATGTTTTTTTGTGGGAAAGAGGAACAAACATCTATCCATCGGCGCAAACATCGAAGTTTATAACATTGCCCTAAAATTAATAAAAAATACTTAATTGACAAGTTATTAACTACACACTATAAAAATGTTATCTAGCCCTTTCATCAGTCAATAGTAAGTTTAAATCTTAGACCTAAAACACACGGGGAAACGCAACTGCAACTGCTAGTTTTTGAGTTGCATCTAAGTTTCTGCTATAGACTCCTTTAGAAAACCAAACACGACGCAACTAGTTTGAAACGTTTCAGATTAGTTGCTGATGTGTAGCAGTTGCAGTTGCGTTTCCCCGTGTGTTCTGGGTCTTAGTCTATCTATGGCTCCACACCTCTGACATTTGAAACAATATTAAATGCAGCGGACAGCCACTGCATATTACCAAAAGGTTGCATACCTCTGCCCTCTTGTTATAATACCCCTCAATTAGATTGGCGATCGTGTTCTGAACTTCTCACCATACAATGCAAGTATCGAACCTGGCAACCTGGCAACAATACATCGGCCTTGAAGGAAGGCCGGTTAGTACAACAATAAAGACTTTCCATCTCGGCCGGTTATTTCCTGTACTGAGTGTCCATTTTGGGTTTGGCTTTTGTTTCAGAAATATTTACGTACTAGAAGATGCCCCCGAATTCGTACGCATTTATCGTGACATTTCGAAAAAGAATCATGATATCTTTAAATAATATAGCCAATATGTAATTTCGATGTTTAAGCTACAATATTACCAAGTTTTATCAAAATCTGTTTAGTAGTTTTTGCGTGAAAGAGTAACAAAAATCACATAGGTATATCCATCGACGAAAACATTAACATTTATAATATTAGTAGGATTGCTTAAAAGTTCAGGGGCTAACACATTAGCAGTTTAGTCGCCTTCTTTGTCTTCAATAAACCATTTTTTTTAAAGCCTATAACTCCCACTGCTGCACAAAGGCCTCCCACATTCTTCCATATTTCCTTATCTCCAGCAACTTCTAGCCAGTTTGCCAAGTATGCATCCAGATCGTCGCGCCATCTCCTCTTAGACCGACCTCTACTTTTATGGCCGTCGGGTGACTACCAGTTGGTATCTATATATACATATCTTAGCCCATCAATTTAGACTAATTCAAAAAAGCGTCAATCAAAATATCTTATCCTAATCCTAATAAGTAATATTATAAATGTCAATGTTTGTGCCGATGGATGGATGTAATGTTGTTTGTTACTTCATCACGTAAAAACCACTGAATTTGAAGAGATTTTAATGAAATTTTACAATAACTTAGCTTGGACATCAGAATAGGCTATATAATTTGTAGATATTTCGTGTTTTTTCAAAGATATGACGATAAATTCGTATGAAGTCGCGGGCAGCTTCTATAACTTATAAATCCTACCATAAAGATCAAAACAGTAACACTACTATAAAAAATAACTACGAATCATCATAAATAATTATACCGAATACACCTAATAAAGCAATTCTAATCTCATTATGGTAACATAATAGTTATGTTACGTTACCGTTTCAAACCGTTAGCTTTAATATTTGGGACAATATTCTATTGAAAGAAATTTTACATGCTGATCTAATATGGTCTTTCAATGATATTGCTAGGTTACATACTGGATCTAAATAGTCAAATATTCTTTATTTCGTAAGATTTTTACAATCTCCTGAAACACGTAATTTTTTAAAGCTAACGCTAGATTCGCTAGGTAGCAGTTTTCCCTAGAGAAGAATCTAGCAAGAAATCTTGTTGGGTTGCTCTTTTGTGCTTCTATACGGTTTATATAATTTTGTTGTTTCTATACGGTGACTTTAAATTAGTGAACGATAGAAAAGTATATGCATGTACACGTGATAACAAACAACTTTTACTATGGGACCAAGGTCGAAATCATTCTAAAAAATTGGTCGCCCATACTATCAGCTGATGCATTTTGTATGGAGAGTTCAAAATTTATTGATGATTTTGACTTAGGTCCCATAGTAAAAGTTATTTGTTATCACGAGTACATGCATATCCTTTTCTATCGTTCACTAATTTAAAGTCACCCTATATATACCTAAAATTAATCTTTTAACAATTTTGATTCGGACGAAAAATTTAAAAGTCCAAGTTAGTCCCCTCTAACCTAAATAAAAACTAATTTTACTTTTAAATCCGTGCTTTATTGGTTTCTGTCGTTCAGGTTTAACCAGTTTTGACTGTTATTTCAATTATTATATTCGACCTACTCATTATATACAAAAAGTTTACAATCATTTAAATTATGCAAAATATTTAACTTGGCTGCTTTGTGAATAGTCATTTTGTTAAGAAGAGATAGAAAATACAGAAATGCTTGTAAACAAAAGAGATGGCAAGAAATCGTCAGCTTCCTATGTGAGTGTATCAAAACTTTCTAAGTTATTTCTATGGTAGATTATCTATAGCTGTCTAAGTATGAAATAAATCATGTTTTTCTCATACTAGAGCAATCTGCTGGACGTATGAGGTACCATTTTAAAATGCTGCGGATTTCACGCGACATTCCTCGATGACACTTAATTTGTGGCCTCTAGACTGGCGTTTTAGCTACAAAGTATGTAAAATTGTATAGATTCTCGTACAAGTTACAATATTGATTAAACATACCTACATAGTGGAAGGAAGTGGTCTCTGCCAATGGGAGAGGAGCGTGACGGATGTGTATGTATGTACCTACATAATACATCTCTGTTTCATTGAACCATAAGTATACGTGGTTCAGAGTTGAACTAAACAAAAAGCTTTTAAAATCATGTAATAATTACTAGGAATTGGAATTGACCTTCTCTTCCTGACTAAACAAAAGTCACTAGTAATCAACATATCATATTCAGATTAGCTTTGAAGAAATTATTTCAGACATTGCATATCAAACGTCAAACCCTAGAACGTTAGAATACTTATGTTTATTATTTTATGCCCATCAAGCATTCCCGCTATTTTCCTAGCCACGGCATCTACAGTAGATCTAATGGGAACGTAATCTGGTCCCGTTGGCGACGCGTGCGCACAGGCCATCTGGCAGACGAGATCTAGTGCCACCTGTTACACTATAATATTGATTGTGGATTTCTAGTAGTTTAGTTATATATCTGGTCTTTTAAATATGGCACGAGTAGTACTTATAAATTTCAATTTTATTTATATAAAACAATACAAACTATACAAACATAGAATAAAATACATTTACAAGAAGAATATGTCTTCCAACGCGTCCCCACGAGGCAAAGTACCCAACAAGCTGGTTAATCAAAATTTTATGATTAAGCATGTGTTTGGATCGTAGCAAGTAGAAGTGAGGTGTCGCTGCCTACCCCGATGGAAGAGAGACGTGACGGATATGTATGTATGTGAATAAGATATCAGTACTTATAAAAAGCAATAAAACAAGTGAGTTTGCAACACCCTGCTCTTGCCATGCTGCAGGTCATGGGTTCGATTCCGATATAGACAAAAATTACTAAGATGTACAGGAATGATTGTCTGGGTATTTGTATGTATTATGTTTGTACTTATATGTATATGAACTATGTCGTATATAATTAATAGTAAGCTTTACTTCACTTGACATTGACTGAATCCACAAAGGTAATCGCCATTAAATCGAAACCTTTAAAAAGTTACAATTACATGTGAATTTAAATAAAAACGTACATTTACATTTCATTGGTAATGGCAATTGACATTACAAGACGGTGTGAATGTCAGAAACTGATCAAAACCCGCATTAGTTTACTTGAAACTCGATTAGCATGTATGGTCTTATAACTCGAAACCCAAGTTAATTCATACGAGCCGTAACTGTATTTGTTTCTACGGATATGTAGTACGGTTTCTATATTTCCTTTGGTTTTTAATTAGATTAGATTTGATGTGGGAAATCTTATTTATGTGGAGATTACTTGCTGTGATAATTTTTACCCGACTGCGCCAGAAGTAGGGTCATGTTTTTCTAAATATTTTTTATGTAGGTGTATGTTTGTATGTAAAATTCTTTGGCACGCTCTACAACCTAAACGGCTTGATGGATTTTAGTTTGAGTGGTATCGTTAGATTCCTATGTACTATAAGAGTGACACTGAGTACATCAAAATAAAAAGAAAATCGTTTTTCGAACGCAATCGGTTTTTTTTTTGCTAATAAAAAGGTTTGGTTATTTCAGTACTTATGTCATACACAACACAACCTTTTCAAGGAAGCACAAATAAATTCTACTAATACCATAAATTTTACCTAATCATAGATTACATAAAATCAAATAGGTTTTGATTTACGGTTTATTCGTACGGAACCAACAGCGTTCAAAACGGGACATTTCAATGGACAAGATTTAACTGAATCTTCATCCGCTTATGTGCACTTTACACATTGATGTAGTAACCTCTAGACAATATATCTAAACATCATTGAACTCTATGAAAAAAGAAAGTTAACTACCCGTGAAAAATTATAGTAAGTATTACATTAAAAAAATCATGATGTTAATTGATTTCAATTGTCATTTACAATGTAAAAAGATACTAGATTTACAATGTAAAAAGATACTAGTTATGTACATAGTAAAATGTCGTGATAGAAAATTATCATGTTTGATAAATCATATAAAATACGAATATGTACTTGAAAGATCATCTAGGTAAATGCTGTATCATCCGCAATTTTTGACAAACAATTTGACATTTATTCAAGATACTGATTGGCAGAATCCACAATGGCAGCTGCATTAAAAAAAATCAAGATTGACAGTACAAGGATATAAGCATTGTATTTAAAAGCAAAATGCAGCAATGCGGTAGCGAAAATCAGGATGAAAGGTTATTCAAAACTATATGAAACAATCATCGGAAAATTCTCTTAGTTAAAAACCATTACTTACTTGAACTTTTCAACTTTCGGAGGAATTAGGTAGTTTAAAAAGCTGAATTTTACAATTGAGTTTTGATAGACATTTTAGATTAGAGAAATGACCAGCCAGATCGTCTTTTGTTTTTAACATACATTGATTGCCGTTTACATCACTCGAAAATCTGAACTCAATTTTCGGAATGATGACTTTCTTTTGTTTTCTCTGTTGTATTATAGAAATAGTGTCTTGGCATCTAATAAAAAAAACTATGAAATGGATAGGTAGTTGTGGACTATAGGCTGGGTTTTTAATAATAAGAGTGGCTAAAACAATGTCTAGAATCTGCGAAGTCCATGTAGCACCGCAATAAGTCGATACCTAGTATTACGTAGGCCCGAACGAGCGGTCAAAACACTCTGCAGAATGTTCTCGTATAAATATCAAGGCTTGCCAGTCGCCAGTTGATGCAACAACATATATACTTACACCTTATATACGTGTGTCTTTAACACATATATGGTAAGGTTTGATAGGTTCTCAAGAGACAAGTTGTAAGAAATTGGTCGCCGGTCACGACTTTATAAAATAAGTAGGTATTTAAAAGGTTTTTCCGGGGCAAAGTCCGGTTTTGTGCCTTTCAATCTTACTGTAGTTTTATCTGACAAGATAAGGTATTGTCTTATAATAAGGTGTGTTCCAATGATACTCGTATTTCAAGACATTTTTCTAGTTTCAGTAGTTGGTTGTTTTTAAATTCATCCACTACTGGACAAGGCATCTCTTAAATGGCAATCTTTACGGGCGGTGGTACACGGACTGCTTCAAGCATTTGAGATGCGACTGCTTGAAGGCGCGGCCGCTCGGTGAACAATTCGTACACACGGCTTCAGCAGTCGCGACCACTTCAATAGTTTACCCCGCGGTCGCTGCTTCAGGCAGTCGGGTCTCAAGTCTCAACTGCTCGAAGCAGTCCGTATACGGTCACCTTAAGGGAATCTTCGTCTCAATCAGAAACAGCTTGCATCCATCATGAACTTTGCTAAACCTTGCTAAGTCATCTGTCAATCTCGTTGCAATATCACATCCAATTCCAAGAACATGTTTTCCAGGCAATGATTTTTATGACATAAAACGATGAAACTCAATCTAAGTATAACTTACGCTTTCCGTCCACAGTAAGTAGGTTTATGATTATTTACCTGCAACAAAATTAACAACATTAGCTATAAAGACTAGAACGAAGAATATGATACCTATAAATGCAAAGTTATATGAAGAGGTAGGTATTTAATTACTTATAAATACGGAGAGTTGCATGAAAGTAAAGGCCATTTATTTCATCCAACTCTACCTGACGTTTGATGATAAAAAGTAAAAAAGATCGTACGATGTTTGGGTATCTATAATTTTTGTAACAAGAGGACAATGCCTCTATACCTATAAGTAGACATAATGCAAGCTTATCGGATGTTCCCAATATTCAAAGACAGATAGCTACCCGACAGCGGCAGTACTCAACTGTCACGTAGCTGTCACTTTCGATCTGTCCTTCAGAAGAATCCCATAGATTTTTTTGACAGCGGTAGGTTTAAAGAAACCAAAACTCTAAGATAGATAACTATTTCTATCTCCAGTATGGCAAAACCAGAGATAGATAGAATATTGAGCACGGCCGTTAGTCAACATTTCAAAGTTTAAATACAAAAACCGGAGCTTTTCCGGTAAACCGTTTACCGATAATTAACCGGTAACAAACCGGTACAAATTAGGATTTATATATCCAAGTCATGTAACATTCAAATCAGTGACAAATCAACAAAATATACACTAACTATACTAACTCGTAACACATGCAAAGTCATAATTTACCACGCTTCAGTTCCTGTCTTGTTCCTTGAATTAGTTGCGCCGGCGCACGCAATTGCATCTGACTATGAAATACTGTGCGAATCGGTTGCATGATACACTCTACGTACAGAGTAATATTACGCATAGTTTAGTTGGTTGTTGACATTGTTTTTTAGTGTTATTTGTCAATGTTATTCTTTTGTTACATTACATTATACTTGTAACTGGTTTGGGCAAAATTGGAAACGTAATTAATTTATTTGGTATTAAATCAAAAATGCTACTTCAAATGCTAGATTTTTCAGAAAATCTGTTTCACACTTCAGGGCGCGGTCCTTCAGTAACGTCGCGACAGTGATTTGATATTTTTTTGCACGAAATGACATCTTATTCATTAAAAACAGTTCAGTAGTTTAGACGCTACGGTGGAACATACACACGTATATACATAGACTGTCAAAAACATTACCTTTCCTCTTTGCTTGGCCGTAGTCGGGTAAAAAACACGAACCGCTGAAGGCGTTTGTCCTGTAGCTTTGACGCGGTTGTTGAAAACATAAAATGTATTTTTTTACTGACAATAATTTGGTTACTTATAATGTCTCTATGTACTATCTATCATGTTAGAATAAACTGTTAAATACATAAATAAATATGGCAGTACTTTTTTCTTCTTCTGTGTAACAATACAAGCAACAGTATGTGAATCTCGTGTTTTATTTGCTACACCTGAATATAAGTATCATCCCAGCTTTCTTCAGCGGTCCCATAATTTGAACGTCAACCCGCAATTACGCCGAAATCGCATGTGCGTAGGCGCACTTACGCCCGTTATTAATAACCTATCCTGATCCGTTTTTACCAAATCGAGATTGAAAAAACAAAACACAATTGTCACTTGTGTACCAAAAACATGTCAAGAACACAATTGTGTTTTGTTTTTTCAATCTCGATTTGGTAAAAAACGGATCAGGATAGGTTATTAATAACGGGCGTTAGTCTTTCCGTATCTCAGTTTCCAAGATCTACAGTGTACACAAGATCTATCAGAGGTCCAAGTCTGCTCATTCACAATATTTTCAGTTCTGTGTCGGCAAAGTGTCAAAGTCATTTTTGACACATTTGGTCGCAATAAGTGTAAGCCATTGTTTAGCTAGCATAAAATTAAAAAAAAAAAAAAAAAAATACTAAGTTTTAAAATACTAAGTTTTAAAATACTTTAAAATTTAAAATACTAAGTGCCCGTTTCACTATCTACTGATACATTTTAACTGACTGATATTTATACCTATCTCTGTCTAAAACGTCATGTTTTTAACCCCCGACGCCAAAAGAGGGGTGTTATAAGTTTGACGTCGATGTCTGTCTGTGTATCTGTCTGTCTGTCTGTCTGTCTGTCTGTCTGTCTGTCTGTCTGTCTGTCTGTCTGTCTGTCTGTGGCACTGTAGCTCCTAAACGAGTGGACGGATTTGGATGCGGTTTTTTTTTATTTAAAGCTAGTACTCCTGGGAGTGTTCTTAGGTATATAGTATGTAAATCGGTTCAGCCATTTCAAGGTCATCAGCTCTTTTGCCGGCTGTGGTAGGGTTGTAGATCCAATATAACAGCAGATAAGTCGTGTTTGGATTCATTTTGATCAGTGTTTAATTCTTAATATAATGGAATGGTGACAACAGATGAGGAGCTGATGATGGAGTCAGAATTTTCAGCATTCCATCCATTCTTGAAAAAATTAACAGCCGATACATCGTGTTTGGATTCGTTTTGATCAGTGTTTAATTCTTAATATAATGCAATGTCGACAACCGTAGGGGCTTATAATAATAAAATTATTACAATAATTATTATAATTATTATAATTATAAAAAAACTTCGAAATAAAAATTAAATTAAAAATTTAAAAAACCTTCGACTATAAAAAGTAACAAATAAAATAAGTAGTATTTTGTCAACTAAACATTGCTTAATATTTCATACAAATTCACAACTTTCATACACACTTAATTTTGTCGGGGGACCGCTAAGTAGCTAGGTAGGTATGCAAAATGATATACCTATAATAAGTAATCTTAATGAGATATCAAACTTTAAAAAATAATAGAATGCGGTCCCCCGACAAAATGAAGTTTGTATGAAAGTTGTGAATTTGTATGAAATATTAAGCAATGTTTAGTTGACAAAATACTACTTATTTTATTTGTTACTTTTTATAGTCGGGGGTTTTTTAAATTTTTAATTTAATTTTTATATGAAATAGACATAGGTTTATCTGTCAGTTAAATTTTATCTGCAGGTGGTGAAACGGGGGCTAAAAAATAAAAATTAAAAAATAAAAATAAAAAATTGCCGACATATGTGTCGGCAGAGTGTCAGTTGTGACTGAGGCTATTTTAAATAAGCAAACTTGGGCCTTTCTACCTATGTTTAGATTCTCCAACTCTATCTATGCAACTAGTGCACTTTCCCTAAGGGTTTACCTTGCTTTACTTACACATTTACGATTCGCAATTTACATAAACGCAACTTTCTTCGACCTACTAGGACGTATTGTTATGCAGGAGTGGCTGTTCACCTGATTTCAGGGCATTGTGCCGATATTACTTATATGATATTACATACACAAATAAGTATTAATTTAATTAATAGTATTTATTGCACAGAATGAGTATATGTCTCGAACTAAATCATACAAAACAGATAAAAATAAAAAGATGAAGAAGTAGCAATAGCCGGCCTAATTGCTAGGTAGCAGTATGTTCCAGGCAAACACTGAGAAGTTTACACACGAAAAATTTTACATCAAGTATATGAGCTTTTTTCTTATATTTAGAAACTACGAGTACCTATATAAAATTAGCTATTCTAATGTTCCATTAGATCCTAAACCAAGTTTTATTAGGTATTTGTTACCTTAAGTAAAATATCTCCTATCTTTCAATACTATTTGTAACTTACACCACCACACACTATTTATCTTAGACGATACGTTTGCGCAGATCTGCCATCTATCCACTCCCGCGCACCGCTGAGCGTGAAAACGAGCATCGCTCACATTATTTATTGCATCAACTAAGTGTTGTATTTGCAATTTTACTCTACATTAACTGTGTTTTATGGAATTTATTAAAACATATTCTTATGTATGAGTTAGGCCACTGATGAGTGTGGATGAAGCGAAAGAGGTGTGTTTGGATTGTAGCAAGTGGATGGAAGTGGTCTCTGGCTACCCCAAATGGGTTAGAGGCATGACGGATATGTATGTATGTATGAGTAGGTAAGTACTGACTAAACAAACGTTATGGTGTGTGCGGTACAGATATACGAAGTCTAAATTAGTCGATTGCGCACCACATTTTTGGTTACCTTATAACTGCACACTTTTTCTAAGCTTCTCAATGACTTATATATATTTTTTAATAGCCTGTTTCGTCCCACTGATGAGCAAAAGCCTCTCTCATGCTTCCCCATAGATTCCTGTCAGTTGCTGCTTCCCACCAATCTTCCCTGAATGTGAGTAGGCCTACCTCGGCGACGTTGGCCGTCATCTGGCACCCATTCTGTGGCTATTCTTGCTCGACGACTTATAATAGGTAAACGGATGTAACATTAAATCAATAACCACAGCTTACAAGTCAAAATCGTGACTTCAAGATGTTATGTTTTATTGAATTTTATAACACTTTCACTGAAGAAGCTATTACTATTCGTGATCAATCTTTATTACCAGCTTATCTCTTGACCTCAGCCCTTGAGAGAAAGCTGAATGAATGAATGATTGAGTGAAAGAACGAATGAATGGAAATCATTAACAAATGTAATTATAATTAGCTGGGTTTTGTCAAAATGATTGATTGATAGTTTGAAGTAATTACCGGTAATTATCAAGTTTACAAACAGTAATAATTTGCATGATTGGTGTTTACTCAGTTGAAAGTTTTCTGAGTGTTCCGTAGTTAGGTGGTTTGTTTCTTTATACATACCTACATACTTACATATATTTTGATGAAGGTTTTTCAGATAATTTTTACACATTTAGGTACCTACTTAAATATTTAATAACGATTAATCATATTCAAAGCTGCGTAAAGTTATCACCAGGTTATTAGCTTATAGTAGTAAAAAACCTAATTAAACTTTTGCAGTGTCTAATAAATACTACTCGTATAAAGAAGTAGAAAAAAACTTTTCTTTTTAAACACATCTCTTTAAAAATCGACATTCTATTTCTAAATCAAAATGGCAGTTACATCAAACATTCTTACAAACGATGAGCTCATCTTATTACATCTCGGCCAAGCCTATCTCAATCCTACCCTAATTGGAGAGAGTGAGCCCAAACGACTACTTTCATATATTTCAATATATCTATAGCCCTCGAGCACGATCTGTTTGTCTGTTTAGCACACTTTCACTCGAAACGCAAGATTCCTTCACACTGTGGCCATGCTACGTGATTTTCGCGGACGGAATTTTGTTGTTGGCACGTAAAATTGCGAGATTTTAGGATTAGGTTTCTTTGGATAGTATAAGCTTTCTTCTGCTTGTTCTAAATTAGATAGATAAAATATATATGTAGTAATCAATTGGTTAAAGGTCTATCTACACATATCCGGGCCGTGTCCGGGCCGTGTCCGGGACGTGTCCGGGACGTGTCCGGGCCGTGGCCCGTCAGGAGGGAAAACAATACGTCGTCATGACAACGAGTCCGGTTGGCGTCCCGGGCACGGCCTGGATATGTGTAGACTGACCATTAATTGTCCAGTAAATTGAACTCGGAAGCCATTGATTGTATGCCGCCATTCAATGAAATGGCTATTCGTCCAACGTGATGTTTATTTGTTTTTTGTAATGTCTTTTACAACAGAAGTTCAAAGTCAATTTGCATTTATATAAATCGTATTCTTGAAAATAAACTCGAGAATATTACAAATCGATTTGAAATGCCGCAAAAAGGGAAAACTGTGATATTTGCAACTTGATGATTGATTCTGTGGCTTTATCTGGACGATAGTGAGAATTCTCATTAGAAACATACTTATAAATTACTCGAAATGGTCTAGCAAATTCGCAAATGGTAGAAACTCGGAATTTTTTATTTGTGACGCAAAGTATAAAGATATAAATAAGTTAGCATGTTTCCTGATTAATCAAAACTTTGTTGTTTTAAATTCAAAATAGTGTAATTATATCCCATTTTGAAGAAATTGTAAGAAAAAATAAAAAAAATATTTATTTTTTATTGTCATTTTTTTTATTGTCACTGTAGTGAGTGTTTTGTTATTTTTTCTTACAATTAATTAAAAAAATCAATCCACTTCACAAGTTTTGATTCCATTCCATTAAAACTTGATATCTGATTACAAATAAAAAAATATATATATCAAAAGTATGGTGCCACTACATAGAAAAAATATTGACTACAGACTCATCTTTTTTTGTACAATCTTGTCTGGCATCTCAAAAAACGGACACAAATAGGTGTTAATAAATTATCTAACAACTCGGAAAAGTATTTTGCAATTGGACAAAAAGCTTACAAATCTTAAACTTACATAATCGACAAAAACATAGCTCTTCAATTGACATGGAATCACGAAGTTGTGGGTTAAAAAAAAGGTTCGATATTTAAGTTTTACTCATCAATTTATTACCTGTGGACGTACAAAATGGCGGCCAAGATCGAATAAAAAGAATACCTATTGGATGTTGATCCGTTTTTAAATCTACGAACCTATTATATTTATTACCCGGCTGAGCCAGAAGAAGGATTATGTTTTTCGAGAGTATGTATTTGTATGTATAATTCTGTAGCACGCTCTACAGCCTAAACGGCTTGATGGATTTTAGCTTGAGAGGTGTCGTTAGATTCATATTTACAGTGAGATACATCAAAATAAAAAAATGCGTTTTTTATAAGCAGTCGAGTTTTTTTTTATAAACAGGTTGTTATTTTGTTTAGTTTCGATATAGCTAAAACAATACCTACAAGAATATTAATAAGTTTTATATCAAAACAAGATGTTCATCATCGCACAAATATTTTGGGTAGGGTCAATTCGCTTCATCTCAATTAAGTTTCCATTCACGTCCTCTATGCTTTTTTTATTATGTTATTGCAGAATCGAAGCCGCAAAAACTGTGTTTTATTCCAAGCATCACTGTAGGATGCCTAAAGTATTACCTAATCATTTTATGATACTTAAAGTTGGAACTTTTATGTTTTTAGACGCTAACGATACCTATAGGTTAATCTACACAGATCCGGGCCGTGGCCGGGACGTGTCCGGGCCGTGGCCCGTCACGAGGGAAAACAATACGTCGTCATGACAACCTGTGTGAACGAATCCATAGAAAATGTATGGAATGATATTTTTCCCCTGCCACGTCTATCTACCCACACGGATCTGTGTAGATACCTTTAATGAAAATCAAATTATGTTGTCAATGTTTGAGAGTTTCATAATATATGTGATGCGATTTTAATTGCAAAATCTGTAAAGAAATAAAAAAAAATGGGTTCTTGAAACTTAAAGAACCTATTTATAGGTATACACATAGAAAAACATTCAGCTTTCCGAATGTGAGGAAGATAGGGCTCTCAGGCTCTTGGACCATCTGTCAAAACGCGAGTAAACGCATGGGCGCATTTTGGTAGCGGAAAAAAAACGCGTATGCACCGCAACCGCGCCTTCGCCTGCAATGTCTCTTACCATAATCACAGATTACTAAATAGTTACTAACGTCCATAATTATGAGTTAGTAAAACTTTTGGTTTTATTAAGAGATTGTAGAAGGATTTAAGTATAGGTACCTATCTCAAACATATAAATGAATTATCGGGTTGTTCCGTCTACGCCCCACGAAGTTTCGCCCCATGTATTATTTTTCCTTCTACGCCCTATTTTTATTCCTGTTTCATCCCACAACATTTTTTAATTTTTTAATTCCACATTTATTCAAAATACTATTCCTAGTTCGCCCCACTTTAGTTTTCAACGGTTCTTAGCTTTGTAAGTACGGTCAGATAAAATGTCAGATATTGGTGGGTATCATTTCGCCACTTGAAGAACATTAAAAAATAAAGTTTTAGTAAATGTACTTAAGAAAAATAAACAACGCGTCATTGTAAAAAAATATAATTGAAAATCAATCAAATCAAATCTTTGAAAATATAGTCTCGCAAATTTATCAAAACCAGAATGACGACGCAAGACTTTGTATGGAGTCATTCCAATAGCGATGTGTGATATGTCGTTAGAAAGGTTTTATCTTCTAGAACAAGAATTGGTATGGCGCTTGACTGATTTTGACCTGATTTTTAGTTCGTTCTGAATTAGACTTAAGCATATAATATCAAAGCAATATAGATATTTTTTTTGAAAAAAATGAATGGAAATCTTATATTTTTACGTTTTTCTTCATTTATTTAACAATTAGTGTTTACAAAAATACAGTACAGGTCAACTTATCTCAAAACCAACTCATTAGGACAGTCCCTATTCTTTGCTTGTAACCTTCAGTTGGTACTGTATATGTCGAAATGAGCTAACGATAGTTACTTGGCTCCAAAGGAATTTTTACTCAGGGTATTAAGAGCTATCCAACAGGTAGTGGAGTGCAATAAATGATGGAGTATCATACATTGCTATTGGAGTGGATAGTGATATTTTCTATCAAAAAAGTGATATTTCTTATGACTTTTGGGACCGTATAACTCTAAACAAACTAACGATAGGCACTTGGCTCCATAGGAACTTTTAGTCAGGCTACTAAGAGCTATCAAACGACGTATCACACATTACTATTGGAGGGGTGTTCCAGCAGAGTGTTGCATCATCCTTTTTTCCATGATTGATTTATAAATAATTTATACAAAACTAAACAGTTCACAATAAACTTAAATTATTTTTGTCTAAGTAAAGCAAATCAAAAATATCATTCTTTTTTTACTATCTCTACAATTTCCTTACAAACTTAACAAAATCAGCAGTGGGGTGAAAGCGGAATACATTGCTAGTTGTTAAGACAAAAATATTATTAAATATTTCGAATAGGGCGAAACAGGAATGACTTCAAAATGGGGTGTGACGTCATGGGGCGTAAGCGGAACAACCCGAATTATCGAATATCATCCTTTTTTAACTAAAAAAATAAACATATGATTGAAAAATTATGACTCTCAGTGACTGCTTAATTTTAAGAGCAGCAAACTACAAAAATAACAGTTTCGTATACAAAAGGAATTAAATGCCAGCAATTTTGGTGCTCAGGTTAAATAATTATGGCCGATCTAGATTAAACAGTAGGTCTACTATGAGTTTTATGCAGTTACATGAGCGTTCAATCAAAGACATTATTTAAAAAGAAGTTTGCACAGCGCCTCTGGTAAAAACTAAATCAGGAAGTCAAAAATCTTCCATAGACTTTTATCAAATCATAGAATATTGTCTATGAAATAATTTTGGTTGGTAATTAATAGTGAGGGAAGATTGGTGGGAAGCAGCTAATAACAGGAGTGTTTGGAGAGGCATGGGAGAGGCTTTTGCCCAGCAGTGGGACGAAATAGGATAAAAAAAAAATACTCAATATTTTGTGCAGTTTTCAACAAACTAACTTTTTTTATTGGCCTCCAAACTAACTTTATTTAAACCTATTGTAAAAAGGCCATAAAATCTTACTTACATCATACGAAAAGTACTGTGTTTGAAAAAAACTAAAAATATATGATCTTAGTGAGAAACCTCCTCCTTTTCTTTGAAGAAAGAAATACGTATAATTTTTAAGGCAGGTAATCGTTGCCTTATACATCTTAAGGAAGAGCTACAGCCATAATATTCACCATAAAGTTTAACACGCACTGATTGACATAAAAGCGCTTACATTCGCGAGGTCATCAGCCTAACATACCGTAAGAATATTGCCCATATGTTACAAGATTTGTTAACAAGAAAAAAAGATGGCGGCTGAACCGGCGAAAAAAATAAACGCTGATACTTTACGGCCTGGCATCCTGATTTTATGGCCGAAGCCTCGTTGTTAATATTAAGTGTAGTCTTTTTTTTATTTTAAAAATAATTTATTACCTGCTACAACAAGTGATTTTGTTTATGTTTATTCCGATTTTTTTTTGTGAGTTAACGATTTGCATTATTCACTTTTTGAAATGATTTATTTTTCAGGCAAATTAAGACTGTGATAATACGGTACATTATTTATCAAGACTGGAGGTGTTTTTTTTAATGACTACTACTACTATTATGGATTCTGCCACTCTGCCATTGTCAAGAAAAAAATAAAAATAGAAGAGATTGAAACTGAAAGCTTAAGGAAACGGAGAACTGATATTAATAGCCCGGTCAAGGAACGATTTGGTGCTACATTAATTCACAACAAGCTGAAAATCACAGATATTGTTCAAAATGTAATTATAATTAATATGTAAAACTTCCCCATCATTCCGATATATGGATTTTTTTTATTCAAGGTCAAACGTCATAAAAATCAGCTTTTCGCTTTTCGAATCGATATAGGAAAAAAAAAGGATTTTATGATATAGGATGTTTTTTTTTCTCAAAAGAAGATTACATTCACTGCAAACTTAAAAAAAACAAATGTCAATCTGAACTTTAAATCACAAAATGTCAGACACACAGGAAGTGAGTACATTGCCCGCTAAGACTTGCAAAGTTAACGAGACGTTATTTCTAACTTTTACATAATAAGGCTGTATTGCAGTACTGTGTGGCATGTTGTGGGTGGAGGCTTAGTTGTAGCGGTGTAGAAATATTATAGATAAAGAAATGTTGGCCTAATGTTCTTGAGTCTTTGCTATCCTAGACGATAATACTAACCTACAAAAAAATGTGTGGGAAAATGATACAAATATAAGTACCTTTATTAAGGAAAAGAATAATGCCAAAATCATTAGGGTAAATTATAATACAATTAAAACATTAAAATAAGACTATTTTAAGACTCTCGTAAAATCGTACATAAATCAAAAGGCTATGTCAAAATGTTTTTTTTTATATAAAAATCAATTACAACATTAACATTTTATTATTAAAACATTTTATTTTTTTTATTTTTTTATATACATCCAAAACAGCCCTTTAACGTCCCCACTACAGGGGCACGAGCCTACTCTCATACGAGAGTTTTTATTATTTTTTTAATTGATAACTATTATGGAATCTGTCATTGTCAAAATGTCTCAACCAATAAGTAGAAAAACGCTTCCACAATGGTACTTGCCATTTAAAAAAACCGCTGCCACTGACCCCAACCTTTTCTAAACAAAATGCATATTCAACACTCATAACTACGTAATTTAATTAGTGGAACGCAATTAAGAAACACATTCTGTCAAATGTAATAGTTAAGTAGTAAAAAAGAATTAAAGTCGGCCATTTTTTTCGCAATGACAACTATTAAATAACAGTTTTGAATTTGGAACAATCAGTTTGAGATAAGAAGTTAATTGTGGGTTATGAATTGTTTACCCAACTTTAATAAAAATAGGGTAATGAGATTGATTATACTCGTTTATTTTTCTTTTATATTAAGCAAAACTAAACCATATTTAAGAGGAAGAGTATTTAGTTACAATAAATTCCCCATTTGTCTAAAAAAAGCAGTTCAGACAAATTTTTCACAGCATAGGCATAAGATTTACAATGTATACTGATACAGCTAGCCTATCAGGTCCCACAGCTGGGCAAAGGTCTCCCTCCGTGCACTCTATCTAGTTCTTCTGTGTTTGATTCCACTTGACTCATTCCATGAAGTAAAACAAAATCAATGAACATTAAACGTCAAATTTTATAGATACAAAATAATTTTGACACTTAAAAAACATACGCGTTCATAATTCTCAAGTTTCAATCTCATTCTTGCAGGCTACAAAAACAACTTATAAAACCTAGAAAGGACCTTGAATGTCTCAAAACATTAAAAAAGTCTATTCAACTCGCTAGAAATGGTCATTGATAATAAAAACTCATAAATATGGTCATAATAACTTTGAAACTGGTACGAATAACAGTTGAGGGTGCCCTTGCGCAACCGCCTACGTAGATTTACAAATAAGTTTTAGAATCACATATTTTTGTTGTCACTTTATATGTTAAATTAATTTACGCTTGATCTTCTTTTGTTTGTTATGAAAAATAAATCAAACTTTCGTGCGAGAAGGAAAATTGTAATACGCTGTAAATTTTGTATAAACTTTCTTGTTTATAATGTCTCTTTTCTTGCAATAAACTATTAAGTAATTAAATGAGTGGCTAAGTAAACTAGACAACTGAAACCATTAAAAATGAAACTTGATTGAGTGGCAAAGACAAATATGCACCCGTTACAATAAATGTTGAGTATTGCAGAGCAAAACAGTTTCCCTACGATAACAAAAAAGTAAAAATAAGTCGTTAATTATTTAGATATATAGAAATACTTTATTACACACGAAGAGAGACATGCATAAAAAAAATCGCTTCTTTTACATGCTTCGATGCGGTTTCTAATGCTATCTACACACCAAAGCCACCGGCATGCCGCCGGGCTTTACGTCATACGAATGGCAGCTGTCAAAAAAGCCGGCGGCTTTGGTGTGTAGATACCATTACACACTAGCGATCGATCGAAATTATTCACGCGGTTGTTAAATGTTGAAAATTATTTACGTGGTTGCGAACTCAAGGGGTGACTCTCACTCGATAGATGGCTGTCGACCAAAGGTGCAAAAGCGCACTGTGATAGTTTTCCAAAGCATTCGCTGTTCTAGCTCTGGAACCAGCACATTAAAGCAATTGCCTCCCAGGACTATTAAATTGAAATTATGATATTGTAAAACTGGCTTGACAGCTGTCACTCGTTTATGCAACGCTTTGCATATTACGCAAGTGGCGGCAATGCAAGTTCTAGACACCGCTACAATTAAAAGTCTCTTACAGTTCTTGCGGTGATAGAAAATCTTTTTCGATACCTACATCGATGTCTGTGACATTTGTGGCGTTAGCATCATTATATCAGCTCGTGGACGTCCACATAGACAAAAGCCTACCCAAGGATCTCTACAACGACCGGTCTTACGCTGCCTGCATCCAACGGCTTCCCGCGACTTTAACCAGACCCCCAAGTCTGCTAATTTAGTCTCAGTTGCGTGGCTGTTGTGTCAATAGCATTTTTGACACATTTAGTCGCAAGTGTAAGCCATCGTTTAGCAGAACACCAAATGTGTCAAAAAATGCCATTGACACTCTGCCGACACATAAGTGAAGCTATTTAAAATTAGCAGACTTGGGCCCCTGGTCGTCGTCGGTTCACCTTTACGGAGGCCTTATTGCCACATCATCATTAAAAAAAAATCAATCTATCAATTAAAAAAAACGTCTCTAAGCCCATCAATAAACACAAACAAGTCTTATAAACAGAGTAAATGAACCGCTTGAAGTTTTTTTTTATCATCTTCAGGTCGTGAGAGCGACCGAGTAACACATAGAGCTTTGACATATGTAGGGTGAACATCAAGTTGTTGATTGATGGGATAGGTGGATGCTAGTTCGAGTTTTATGTCTACGTGGGCTGGGTTTATTTTTGCTTTACATTTTAGTGTTAAGTTGTCAATATTTTTGCAGGTTTGGGGATGATAAGACTATTATTTTTTTCATATTAAAGACAAGCTAATATGTTTACATTCGTTCATTCATATATTTAAGAGATAGTGGTCTCTGCCTACCCTTATGTGAGAGAGGCGTGACGGTTATGTATGTATTTAAGAGCCAGGCTCTTGTCGGTGAAGCAATCGCCGACATTTGCCTTTTTCTGCCACCAATTGAATCATTAAGAATTGACTTCTAGATACTACATGACGTTAACTTTACATTAGTAACATATAATTTACATATAAAATATAACAAATACAAACTCAGCACATAATAATTATTAACAAAATGCTTCAAACCACCAAAGTACATACTTTTCTTTAAACCGGTAACAATCCAGTTAGAACCAGATTTTAAGACCAGTGGACTGTGGCCTATTGCCCTAATTATCCCAGTTTCCGTAGAACTCATGGAGCCAAACTAATAAGTTCGGATGCGCCGGCGCAGGCGACACGGTACGGCGCCTACGATCATCCCATTGTTTACTGTAGTGATGGAATTTTATCGATAACAACGCTGTTCTTATATTTTCTCAGTGTTATTTTTTGTAATGAAAATTATATTGACTTTATAAGATATTTACGAATGGTTTTGTGAATAGATTTAAAAAAATAAGTACCTACTATAACTTAAGGTTTTATTTCTTTTCTAATTCTCAAATCAAACCAAATCTGTTTTTGTCTGTTTTTTCCTTGTACAAGGTAATTATGTTTACTGGTTTTTAAAAAATAATATCTTTCTGCAAAAAAACATGTCACGTAAGCAAAACTGTCGACAAACAAGACCTTTGCCGAGCCAGAAACACTAAATTAAAATGTTACATTCATAGCTGTCATAAATTCAATAGAAACTTAACTTATTGATAAAGGCTTCGCAAAAAACGCGCCACAATAACTACAATGAAAGTGAAAATAGTCACGAAACGGTACAAGGATTCCTTTAAATAGATTCTAACTTTGATTTATTGTTCGTTAGTTTTTAATGGGATTTATTTATTGCAACACTGAAACAAGTTTCGAGTGATTATGACTGAAGCTAGTCGATGTTTATTTATTTTGATTAAAGACCATCCAACCTAATTGGTATAGTAAAAATTTTCGGTATCATTTATGGATGTTGAGTCTAATTGATACCGTTTTTTTTACTATACCAGGCTCCATACAAATATGTTCGATTGCCATTTATAATACTTTAGAACTATTAATGTTTAATAGTCAATACTACTATGATAAATAGTTGAATAACTTATATCTTTACAGATAAGTAATTGTTTCAAATATTTCATCAGACAATAATGATCTATTAGGTATGAATACTAAGAATTAAATATAAAAAAATCTTTCCTACATCGACTAACTTCTATTAAAATGTCATAGAGTAGAAAAAACCAAACAACTACACTGTAATAATCAGAAATCATTATCTCTTTTATTTCTGTCTCTATGTATCATCTTACAATAAACTGTTAGATAAATAATAATATAATAATAAAATTATTATCTCAAAAGCTCATTTTATCGATAAACACGGCACATCACTATAAACTGAGATCACAAAGAACCTTATAAGGTATTTAAAAGTAGATCACCGTTACTTCAGACGATAACAACTCACGTACAAAGTATCACACATGTTTGCTACCACGGGCGAGTGAAATGGAAAACAATGATACCAGTTCGATTGGGAAATGCGATAAAAGCTGTGTGGGGTACTGTATGTCGTGAGATATTAGATATTAGAGAGGTTTTGCGTGTTTTTTTGAAGTTAAAAAGCTTTAAAAAGAGCAACCTAATAGTTTGTTCCTAGATTCTTCTCTGAGGAAAACTGCTGGTGTGTGAATCTAGAGTTAACTTTAAAATATGGTTATGTATTATCAACATGTACAAATACAATAGATATGCCTATAAGGATAATTTAACTTTGACTAAGGTCTATCTTCACACATCCGGGCCGTGCCAGGGACGTGACCGGGCTGTGGCCTGTCAGGAGGGAAGAAAATACGTCGTCATGACATCGTGTGTGAACGAATCTATAGAAAATGTATGGAATGATATTTTTTCCCTGACACGTCCCGGACACGGCCCGGATGTGTGTAAATAGACTGATAATGTCGGGTGTTTTTTTCGGATGTGTAAAAATTGCGTAGACGCAATATCAGGTCTATCAAAATGTAAAATGATTACCTACTGCAGCTTTTCGTGTATCAATTGGATTCTACGTCTTACTTGACAAATCCTTGGATTTTTGGAGTTCCTTTGAGGAGAATTGCTTACCTGTAAAAAAATAAGTTTTTATTAATAATTAGCTGTAAATAAAACATTCAATAAAATAAGTAATTTAATACCTAAGTAATTTGGATACACTAAAATACCTATTGTTTGATAAAAAAAACACCATGGCAGATATTTCTACTGTCATTGTACATTTAATTACCTGAGCTTATCAATTGCATAGCAAAAAGTGTTTAACAAAGAAATTATATAGCAGTCAGTATTGGCAGTATGTTCATTGTTCCTTTTGCCTTCTTTGTGTTTAATCTTAGAAAATCGAAGTTATCCGAAAGAAACAGAAAGAAGGGCCTGTTTCAAAAGCTATAGGTAAATATTATCTGACAGATGTTTTAAGCCCATCTCTATCTAAAACGACATGTTTTATGAAATAGACACAGGTTTATCTGTCATTTAATTTTATCTGTAGGTAGTGACAACAGGCCCTTAGTATGACTAGATACATACATACATACATACATATCCATCACGCCTCTCTCCCATTGGGGTAGGCAGAGACCACTTCCTTCCACTTGCTACGATCCAAACACATCTCTTTCGCTTTATCCACACTCAGTCGCCTATATCTATGACTATACCTACTTAACACATACCTACCTATACTGGGTGTAACAGAAAGGGGATACAAAGCCGAAACATAGCGATAGTCCTCATGAAACTGAACAACTTTCCCCAAGGAACATGGGTCGTAAATCGAAAAAAAAATTTCGCCTCCCCATACAAAATGTCCGATCAGCTAATCGAGTAAGTATGGGCGATCCAAAAATTGTTTTCGAGTTACGACCCATGTTCCTTGGAGAAAGTTGTTCAGTTTCATGGGGACATAGCTGTGTTTTGGCATTATACCCCCTTTCTGTTACACCCTGTTGAGCTACGAAATATCTATGTATCTACCAATAATTTATCAACTAAGTACCCATAAACCCTAAGTACCTACTTAATCATTACATTTTCCAACTAAGAGAGAAACTTAGTGCCTACAAACACACTTAAGTCCTAGGAATTGTACAAACTAGGCCGAGTTCCAAGCATTAGGTCTAGCCTAGGTTTAGACCATAAAAAGCTAGACTAGAACAAGTCCAGTAGGATATGCCTCGTCCGGTATTAAGGAATGTGTTAGTAGAATAAACGTTTAAGTGAATTTCCGATAAAACTTGGCACTTGACTTGGTAAATTTAAAAAAATACGTTGCAAAATACCTTCGGACATCCGGTACGGTACTTTTGGTTGGATTAAAGTACCTAGGTAGGTAACGGTACTGCAAATCTCGTAAAAAGTCAAGTCTATAAAAATCTTTAAGTTAATTAAAGTCTATAAAATATTATAATAAATAGTTAATTAAATATGTAGTTTTTATTTAGATCAGGCTTAAAGGCGCATTAAGCGAGCGGGCCGGAGAGAGTCGCGGTTGTTTGTTGGTCCCCGCTGCTTTTCCTAACATGGCCACGAGGAACATCCCAACATAACCCCTCTTCACAAGCATGGTCCTTCACAAGAGTCAAATTATATATAGTAATTCTAAAACAAAAGATAACAAAATTACGATTTGGAAATTCGGAATACTATAAAACAACTTAATTTACATTACTGAATAGTTGTAGAAAGATACATTTAAATAACGCTGCGTCAAACCTATACCTGGCCCTTTCATCATGAAATACCAGAAGAAGACGACATGATGTTTAATGATAAAACCGCCATTTCTGCAAGTTCTGCCAAATACATTTGACCTAATTCCATTATCAATAACAATAACAATATTAATTACCTTCAAATTATCGAAGGCACTTTAACGGATGTTACCCTAAGCGCCAAAACACACGGTGAAACGCAACTGCAACAAAACTGAAACTGCTAGTTACTTTTGAGTTGCATCGCAGTTTCAGCTATAGACTTCCTTAGAAAACCACACATGACGCAACTAAAACGAAATCAAACTAGTTGGTCTAACTCTGGGCTGGGTTAACGGCCTTACTTGCAACAAGCTAAGTCTCAAGAATTGACCTAATTCCATTATCAATAACAATATTAATTACCTTCAAATTATCGAAGGCACATTAACGGAAGTAACCCTAACCCTGGACTAGGTTACTTTCAGTCGCCAAGTCGTTTGAGTTCCGGTTCAAGCGGTTGTCCTTTCAAGGTCGACAGCCAATGACATTTATCAGATAGTAGGTGTTTAATTGTAATTCTAATTGCCTGTTTCACCACCTCCAGATAAAATTTAACTTCCAGATAAACTTATATGTCTATTTCATAAAACATGACGTGTTAGACAGAGACAGGTATAAAATAAATATCTGTCAGAATTTATCTGCAGATGGTGATACAGGCCCTAAAACTATAATTATCTATGTAAGTAGGTAGGACAAAGCGGATTTTCAATGTAGTTAAATACATAATTAGGTAGTTAAACAGCTCATATAATTTTATAGCGAGTAAGGGCCTTTTCTAAATACTGACTACATCTTCCAAAGGTCGGTCGATGAAATTTAAAAAAACGAACGTCCCATATAAAACTGATGTTAATTCAATTTAAAATTCGTAACGATATTGTATGTACAATAATGTACATACGTTAAGCGTTGTTTCGAATTGAGTATTTAGTTTTCTAAATCAAGCTTATTAAGCGACGAAGACACTTATGTATGCCCATATAATAGGGTATGTTCATGATAGAGAGGAAGACACCGGAGAAATAGCGACATAGGTACTATTTAAAAAAGTCTAGGATCAACTTGACTCATCGGTAATAAAACTCGAAGAAAGCATCTTTATGGATATCGCGATCTAGCCACTTTCTAAAATCCTTTTTAGTAATACTAACCAAACCTGTTTTAATCATTAGCAATGGTAATAGCGAATACCCAAATCGATTTCTTTTGTATAACACAATAAAACTTAACTCAACACCTTTATTATACACGCGGTGGTCAAAAGCTGGTTTCATTCAAATTAATTCGTGGCGGTGATATCGGAGATAGCAATAGCAATGCGTTTATGTAATACGTTCTATAAGTTTGAAATCAACGCACGCTTTTGTTTTAATCGAAGTTCTATTTTTAAATAGCTTGTTTATTCTTTTTGTTTTTTAAAAGTTTCACTTTCTTGACTGCCAGGTTGTCGTTTAACTTGGAAATGAATGAAAACTTTTTGGTTGCGATAAAAGTAAGGAGAAGAAAATTTTAAAATACTTTATTAGTTTTTTTTTTTAATTTGAAATGTGTCCATAAAAACGCGATCTAATAATAAAACAATGCTATAATAAGGCGTATTAAACCGATAATAATCAAAGATATTATAAGAAGGAAATGTCGTGCTAAATTCCAGTAGAACTCGACTTTGTACCGTATAATTAGTTTACATTGAGATACCTAGGAATTTTGATTAATGCACTAAATGTAGGTTTATCATTAGCAAACTAGATCAGCCTTTAGGCCTTATACGCACTGGCGATTGGGCCGCTTCTGTCGTGTATCTTAGACATAGCTTAAAATATTAAAACCGCGTAGGCAGGTCAGCTGCTAGTGCGAAAAAGCTTTAAGTTATCAAATAGTTTATATTTGCTTAATGTTGTTAACCTTGTCGATGTTTTTGCAAGGCAAATGGCAATGCAAGAATTCAGCCATTTCAACAATCATAAAATTTTATAATTGAATAGTTTGTTGTCACTGGCATTTTGTATTGTCATGGAATAAAAATATTCGCTTAATGGCACAGATTTCCAAATCAAAAAGGAAGAATAAAAAGGTAGTAGGCATCAAAAACAATAAGTCAAGTGTGACATCTTATCTAGCCGTTGCTGTCCCACTGCTGGGCAAAGGCCTCTCTCCTCCCTCTCCACGATTCCCTATCCTGAGCCGCCTTTGCCCAGTCGTTCATGAAGGTGTCCAGTTCATCTCCCCACCTTTTCCGTGGTCTGCCGTGAGGTCTTATGGCGGTTGGTTCCCATTGGGTTGTTGTGATTGCCCAGAGATCGTTCGGCAAGTGTGACATAAAATAAAAAAATATGCATATTCCAGCAAAAGCAAATCGTTCGATATTCAAATTAAAATAAATTATTCAATTTTTAAACAAAGTAGGTATTCGAAAGAGGACAGCACTACTAAAACCCTTCGATGTTAAATTTTCATACTAATTGCATTGATATGTATTTAGTCGAATAATTGAGTGTTTTGACTTTTAAACGGAAAAATTGTGTTCATATTTGTAAAATGGCAACACCACAATCTAGTAATGAGGTCTACAAATAAATGACTAAGTTAATGTGAAAGTGAAACCCATGACTGTTTGAACAATGAATAAATCATAGAATGCTTAACTCTGCTTACTTAATATATGGAATGCGGTAGCTCTTACACTAGTCGCATAGATAACTGTAACTTAAACAGGGTCCACAACATGTACCTATTGTAAATTATTTTTAAGGCCATTTTTTTTGGTAGGAACTGGTCTCTGCCTACCCCAATGGGAGAGAGGCGTGACGGATATGTATGTATGTATTTTGTAACTTTGTGGAAGCGCAATAAATATTATGATTATGATTATTAATTATCTATTATACTTACATGAAAATGAAAAAAATAGATTATTTTCTAAATGCTTCTATAATATAAAAATCAAATGTATACGCGACGTATACGTATGTATACGTAATGTAGACGCGAGGATGTTTGTTACTCGTTCACGCAAAAACTACTGAGCCGATTTTAATTAAACTTTACAACTATGCCGTCTCCTTGTTCCAATTTTAGACAACAAAAGTACAACTTTATTTAAAATTTCTGCAACAAGGGATATGTATAGGTAATTAAAACAGTTTTGAATTGGCAACCCATAGCTTTGACAAGATTTAATCTTCCATACAAAAATAATAGGTATTTTTTTAAAATAATGAAACCTTAGTTTCAGACTTAGTTTCAAACTCAGAGTAAGCATACAGGTTGCAAAACAGAAGTTCTTGAGTGAAATCTGCGCGGAAAATTAGCACCTGTCTCCTTTCCGCATACGCGGGTCATCGACCGTAGAAAGATAGAGATGCAATGGAAAGCGAATGTTGGTAAAAAATGTTATTGTTTTTTATAGAAGCGGCCATTCACAGAAATTATGGTTTTATATGAGATGAGACTTTTTTTCTATTAGTTATTATTATATGGATAATAGGGTGTCCCGAAAATCTTTTTTTTCGATTTTCGATACACAAGACCCCTCAAAAGTTGCGTAATTAGACATAGATTACGGTAAAAATAATTTAAAAAATATTTAAAAAGATCCTCAGGGCTCTACTGGCATTTTTATTTTGTGAAAATTCGAAAAAACAACCTTCTAGTCAATATCGCCTAATCTATGTTGTACTCATCAATTCCGTTCTATTTTGTTATTTTATCGTTAAAAATACCTCCTGCTATAATTTAGAAGCTCTGATAAGTTAATAACAGCGAATAATTGGTTTGGGTCAAACTTACAAAATTCCTATAAAATTCATGCCTTAACTTGATTTTCAAATATGTGCTACTTCTATGACAAGAGAGTTGGGCTCATTTCTATTGCGATTTTGTTCCTGTGAGCAGCGGCTCTGTACTTCTTTGTAATAAAATACGTGGTTTTAATAGGTATTTACATACAAAAATGAGTTCAAGACGAAGTGAAACTACATGTGTTTTTGGGGTTATATAAAGAACTTGACGATCGCCAATTACCTGTTATAAATTATATAAAGGACGTTATTACGTTGATATTATTTACTAAATATGATATATAACAACTAAGATCTATTGGTAAGTCAGTGATTGAGTGAAACACTTTTGCTCACCCAGAAAACTTACTCATTACATTACTATGTTATTCGACGACAGAGAGCATATTCGAGAGCTTGCTGTTTACAAAATATTAAAGGCCAGGAAAGCAGAAAAGAGCAATATTCGCGGGGTTTTTAAAGTACTAAAGCTTTACTTTAATGAGCAAGATCATATTGACTTGATATTTTGGCAGAATGTGAGAGTTCCGCCCCACTGATTTCGCGAAAAATGCCCGGCGATGAGCTGAGACTGAAGGCTAAAGGACACAGCCTCGATATTGCTGATTTTCTCTGTCGTACAGAATCTGTGGAAAGTTGTGAAAAGCTAGTGAAGAAGGCTTCTGAGAGTGTCACAGATGCTACAGCTCAGGATGGGAAGATTAAAGTCTCGCGCGGAAATGCCTAGTTTTTGGACACAAAATACCAGTCTCGTAATTAAAGTTAAGAAGTCATTTATAAGTATTTAAACTGATTAAAACTTTAAAATGTGTCATTTTGTATTGATAAACTGAATAAAAACCTTAAAATTATTGTGTTTGTATGATTTATGGATTTTGTTCAATACCTCTAAAAATGGCAAATTTCTAAAACTTCTCGGGCCGGTAGAGGCCTCAAAAAGATAGATATTTAATTTATTTGTTTTGTATTCGTAATTTATGCATTAATACGCAACTTTTGATACCTCTTGCGTAGCTGTAAGTCAAAAAAAAATTTTTCCCATACATTGACGGGACACCCTAATGGATAATTCTACTTTTTTATGAGTTGCAAGTTAAACTATTCCTAATTGCTTCGTTAAAACTTAAAGTACTTTGAAAAAGAAAACTATGAATGGCTAATTTCCTCTTTTGTTTTTTTTTATATGTTTATTGTTTTGATCGAAAACTTCATTTATGTAATAACATTTAATTATACATATAGGTACTTTTATGCGTTTTTTACTCGATATCAATAGTAGGTATTATTATTTTTATTAATAGTAGTTACCAGATACTTGAAATCATCACAAAATACCTAGTAAATGGTACGGAACCCTTAACGTGCGAGTCCGACTCGCACTACTCACACTTTTTTGATCTATCAATACAAAAGAAGCGGTTAATTCAAAACATGTCACCCCTCTCATAGAAAAATAAATAAGTAATTATAACTTACAGGCCTACTTAAAACAATGTTACTTAGATACTTATATCATTTAAATAGATATCATTCAACCCACGATTATGAAACGCAAGTCATTCATCACAAGCGTAAATAAAGCTCATATAAAAGCATATTTTCTTAGAAAGGCTTTCTATGACAATCTGCCTTTCCCCGCGATATCTAATGTACATACATTATCGTGGAGACCGGACAACTGGTTTTTTTATTGTCACTTTTATATCGATAGGCATTTTCCTAATAACATTTTGTATGATCGATGGCTTTTAAATTATAATCTGTAATTTAGCAAAGTGTTAATATAAACATTTGCAAAAAATTACTAAAAAGGCTTTTAAAGCCCAGCTCGAAGTTAAATAACCAAAACATATTTTTTTATTAAAATAATGCAGGTACCAATAGGTATGTACCACATAGTAGTACCTATTTGGCATACATGTGATGTTTTTGTCACTCAGCTCCACAATGTTCGTCTCTAGAGGGAATCGAACCCACAACCTGCGGCATGTCAGGCAGTCACCAACCACGCCAATCCCTTATATCTCTATTAGATTATCAAATCCGAAATCAGACCTAAAACAAAAAAACACCCAAATTGACCCTCCATTTTTTCTTTTAATAAATTTACTCTATATATTACTTATTTATATAAACTCTACAAAATAAAATAATTTATAAGGAAACAAAGAAAAAACTAATAAAATTGATCAGGCTACACAATCGTAAAAATATCCCCATCTCGAGTCAAAGTTGGTGGAAAAGTGCCAAGGATATTGGCAGCATTGTCACGCTGAATGGCCAGTGAAATATGTTGCACCAAAAATGACTCGACACGATGAATTAACATTATCAAATAAAACAAGGAAAAAATATCAGCCCTGAACATTAAAAAAATCAGCCGATTGAAAACCATCTTCTTTTTTTCTTCGTTTGTTCTTAATTTGAAGTCTACGTCTCAATCAATACAAAATCGAAACCCACATAGAAGCAGGTAGTATGACAGGTTTCCATGCAGCACATGCCGCACCTACACCATGGAGTTTCTACGCTGACCTCGAATCCAACGAAAGCGAACCGGACATGTGTAAAATGCGAATAGATATTTGTCGCGATCGATGATACTTGGTCTTGGAACTTTCTTTGATAATGTATTAGGCTTGAATGAACTGTGGAAATTACCTACGCGAATTCTAGATATGGCAGATATCAGATATCTTTTTTTTTTTTAATTTTTTTACTTTTTTTTTATTTAACTTTGGTCAGCAGTGAGACGTGACAGGCTGACTGTATCTGTAGGTATTTATTGATTTTTTACTTTTTTAATGCAAGGTGGATATTTATTTATTTCGGTACTCGGAATTGTAAATGCAAATATTAATCATAATTGTATAGGTTTTACAATTTTGTTAATTATTGTTTTTCAATATTTATTTTGAAAACAACAACCCAACAGAGCTTTTTGCTAGATTCTTCTCTGGGGAAAACTGCTAGATTGCGGATTTCGAATAAAGAGTTAGCTTTTAACTACAAAATCAATAAGCCCATATCCTGCTTATACTTAGTTACTATGGATTGGTATTTTTTTTGCAAAGATTTTCAAAGAAAGTATGTTCCGTCATAAAAGTTGTTTGTTATCTATCACAAATCAAATAACTTGTTAAATCATGTTTTTTTTTTAATACCTATGAGGATACACTCACACACTATACCTACAGTATTACTTCACAATACCTAAGATAAACTACATTACCTAGATCAGATACAATAATATAACAGTTAGTTCACGGCTCATGATTTTCATGATCATATTGCACAATTCTTACATCTCGTGGTTATAATTACTGACTAGGTTCATATAGTGATTTACATTGAAATGGAAAGTCTTTATGTAGATTTTATTTGTTATTGGTCTTGTGTTCTTATTGGTTAATGTACCAAAAGATTAAACAAGTTCTATCAATGAATGGGTGGTTCATGTTAAAGACAATATTACGAGTGCAATAAAATTTGTAATTTAAAGAATATAGCTAAATATAGTATTAAAGAAAGAGTTATGAAAGGTATAGAATGAGCGAAAGGAGATTAACAAAAGAGATATACAAGGCAAGAGTTGATGGAAATGCTGGGAGGGGAAGGCCAAGACGAACGTACCTCGATCAAATCGGGGACTTGCTCAAGAAAGGCCAAATCAAGAGTACCCTAAACCGACGGGCATGTATGAGGCGACTGATGAGTATGGATGAAGCGAAAGAGGTGTGTTTGGATCGAAGCAAGTGGAAGGAAGTGGTCACTGTCTACCCCAATTGGAGAGAGGCGTGACGGATATGTATGTATGTATGTAGAAAGAGGTATAAAATTCAATAGATATTCAATAAATATTAAATGTAAAGTTATCTAGACCATAAGATCCCATTAATTGCGCAAGGGCCTCCATGGCCACCATCAAATTCCAACTAATACACACCCAATCTTTCCACATAAAGATTATGAAATTAACGTTTCAATAATTTATCTATTCTTAGCTATAATAAACAAACAGAATGACAAGCTTACACAATTAATAGTGTTGCAAGCATTTTGCTAAGAATTTCAAATTAGAAGATGAATATGCATATTTTTTAAGCAAATATATAAGCAATATATATACATTTTTAAAAGTTCCCCTGCTGTGTTTTAGCGAATATTAACCTCAAAACATAATTGCCTAAATTATTTTACATTTTGCACTAATTTTGCATTCATAAATAAATATATATTTTTGTCAATGCTTGTTGTATCTTCTTATTTGTTCACACATTTTCTTTTTCGAAATAATGTAGTAGCTACGAATCTGTGCAGATTTGTTATTATTTATTTGTTAAATGTGTATTCTAAGTGCTGAAACTGATAATCTACCGAATAAAAATATATTTTTTTAGATAGGCCCAAAAAACGATGGAGTGACGACCTACGCTCATTCAGGGAAGATTGGTGGGAAGCAGCTAATAACAGGAGTATTTGGAGAGGCATGGGAGAGGCTTTTGTCCAGCAGTGGGACGACATAGGCTAAAAAAAATAAAAAATAAAAATTAAATGCGTAGGAAGTCACAAGTTAAAGGTAACTATATATGTATAATATAAGTAGAGTGTTTGTCCGTCCGTTAGCTGTCCGTTAAAGACCGCTAGTTTATCTCACCTTACTCGACTTAAGTTGTTTAAGTTTACTGTGGATTTTATTAAGTTTAAATGTCTTATTTTGTTAAGTAAATAACTTAGTACTTTTAATTTTTTAAGTTACTAATAATATAATGATTGATTAAGGTTTCATTTTAGAGATATTTTAGTAGTAAATTACAGTATTTATTTATTGCCTTGCTCTACTCTACAGTCTTCTTAAACTAGTCCTACTCCCAAGGTTGTCTGGAAGAGATCACTTTTAGTGATAAGGCCGCCTTTGCGCACAATGTTTTAGTTTTAAGTTTTATTTGTATTTCTTTGTATGCAATAAAGTATTTCTTTTCTACCTATCTTTCTATATATTTTTAAATAAATAAGTATAAGTATAAACGCTGAATTACCTTTGCGATAAACGACTTTTAATATAGACTAAAATACCTAAAAAGAATCAAATATGGCACCCAACAAATTATAGTTAAATGCCAAGAAAACCCACAAATAATTGTAAATAAAAAAAACAATTACCGGACGAAACAAAGACAGAAACAACAATTTGTCCGTAACAATTACCATCAAATCGACAAACGAATCGATTATCAAACGATTCAGCATAATTGAATTAAAATCGGTTAACCTACCGAATTAACACATTGCCTGAGTTCTTGCTCGATCAATTAGTAACATTTGAGCACACTATTATCACACTAAACCAACGGAATTATCATTTTAAACTTACTTAATACTCTCACACGATACAATTTCGATTGTTCATACACGTAACTTCATTGGTAACTTTTGTAACAATTTGGTAAAAAGTTTTTCCTGTTGCCACACTAAGAAAAAAGTTGTTGTAACCTAATATGTAGAAGTTAAACGTGTCTTATGAAATGAGTTATTCCAAATCATAATACAATTATAGATTTACTTTTAAATTAGGTAATAAGCTCCCTAATTCTGATCTCTTATGCTAGCAAGGGAATTTGCCGCAACTAGTGCATATAGTGATGAGTAAAATAGAAGTCGTAGCCAGCGGTTCTGAATTATGATCATCTTTTTATACATACACACTACATGCGCTGCAACAAACATCTACTACAGATGCTGTGGCCAATGATGATGATTTAAACAACAACCAAACCAGTTGACAGATTAATCCAGACTTATCAATTGCACGGGCGTCGAACTGCAACAAATCACTAGATTTTAAGATTGCGAGACCGAATAGATACTATGTTTAGTTCAGTATTTATGTAAAACCTATTGCCACAGCCTTTAAGCTCTCAAGGCATTCCACTCTTACATAAGAGTATGTAACCAAAGTCTTAGAATGCCGTTTCGATAAGTTGGCAGAATAATTGTTATCTAATTGCAAATAATGGATAAGTTGACCGATTTGTTTGGTGTTTGGCAGAACTATTTTAGATTTTATAAATCTAATCTTAACATTGCATTCAATCGGTACATATCGGGTGATGATTTTTAGAGTGCCAGGTCCAAAAAAAAACTAATCCTTCTAATATTATAAATGTATGTTTGTATCGATGGATGTTTATTACTCTTTCACGCAAAAACTACTGAACAGATTTTGATGAGACTTGGCAATTTATAGCTTATACATCAGAATAACACATAGGCTATATTATATTATTTTAAGATAGCTTGTTTTTTTTTTCAATATATGACGATAAATGCATTCGAAGTCGCGGGCAGCCTCTATAGTATTAAAATAAATAATGTGAGTATGTTTTGGATTTTTAAACAAATGACGATCAAACTCACGAGTCAAAATTCATTTGTTTTTTATTGTACCTAGATATGACATAGAGAGTTTAATACACCTTGTGGTCAGTCAATCAGCTGATAATAGTGTTACGGCAACGAGGCCAGTCTGCTTTCCTTGTAAATAGTGCGTGAGGTACCGACAGGTCGATGTTCGTTTGTTTAGCGCTGTACTAATTCAATTTGTAAAGTAAGGGGCAATTGATTTGGTAGAGAAATTAGTTAGGAGAGTGATTGGGGAGAGATTGTTCTGGAACTAAGAAAAACTACAAAAATGCGAATACTAGACAGAAAAACCGGCCAAGCGCGAGTCGGACTCGCGAAGGAAGAATTCCGTACCATTAACTATTGTTATCTAGCAAAAAAAGCAAAAAATTCATGTTTGTTGTATAGGAGTATTTGTTGTTTTAGCGGCAATGGTAATACATCATCTGTGAAAATTATTAATAAGAGTTCATGAGATACAGCCGGGTGACAGACGGACAGTCAAGTCTCAGTAAGGGTCCCGTTTTCACCCTTTGGGTACGGAACCCTAAAAAAAGAATTTGACATCGAAAATCTGTCCACAGTATTACATTAAAATTTCATATAATTTTGGTAGCGGAATATTTCGAAATACAAATGAAATAATTTCGTCTTGCAGAAAAGGTCATCATTAATAACTTTCCATTATAACTTTAGCTGTTACTATCATTATCAAAATGTAACAAATATTCTATTGAAAACCGCATGAAAATCGGTTCAGTCAAACGTGAGATAATGGCAGAAACACACATAACTATCTACTTATATACTTACAGATAAAACTGAGAACCTCCTTTTTTAAAAGTCGGTTAAATATACCTAAACATTTTAATAATACACTGAGTGTGACCCTATAGAATTTAATTTCATTGCTTATTGGAACAAATAATGTAACCTTGAAAGTACGCCTTGTTACTGAGTAATTTTTACTTCAATCAATGTAAACCTTTGTGTACAACCTAGTTTATTTCCAATTACCTATTTCAATGAATAAGAACGTGTTTTTAGACTTTATTTAGATCAATTTTATTTTTATTTCCCTTAGATTTCTTATCTGTAGATACGTGAAATTCGGCTCAGAAAAATCGTTCACGTAATTTTATCACTAAGCTTATCAGTATGCTAAAATGTCCGATGAAAAATTGCATCAATAATATACCGCGATAAACCCATGTCAACAAAATGTTATAGATAGAGCAAGACAAGAGACAAGAGACAAAGACGTCGACAAGGCGACACAACTCCATCTGTTGCAAACTTCTCTTGTCAGGCCTGCGGTAAATTGTCGCTCTCGCATCGGGTTGTTCAGCCATCAAAAATATTGTAACAGGCTTGCACCATAAATCGTCTGCAATAGACGTAAAGCCTATTATAGATACCTAGTACCTACCTGTTTCTTTTTATTTTGTGTATTTCCAAAGAAATGCGTACGAAGTCGCGGGCAGCCTCTAGTCAAGTATACATATAAACAGTCAGCCGTTTCATCTCATGCAATTAGAAAGTGAAGGACGAGTGTGCGCGAGTGTGATGCGCAGTGAAAACTTGTACATATCGGATAAATTGGTTAATGAGTTGGGGATCTTACGCACTGGCGGTTTAAACGCGGTGTGCGTTCTTAATATAATATTAGAATATGAAATGCCGTGGATATTATCAGGAATGCTTACCTACTTGGAGGATTTATGAATTTTGTCCTATTAATATTGTCAAAATCAATGTTTGTTCCGATGGATGGATATGAGGATATTTGTTACGCTTCCACACAAAAAACCACTGAACAGATTTTGATGAAACTTTACAATATTGCAGCTTACACATCAGAATAACACATAGGCTTTATTCATTTGAGATATTGCGTATTTTGTTGAAGATATGACGATAAATCCGTACGAAGTTGCGGGCAGACTCTACTAAAATATAAAAGAAAAACATAACCCTTCCTTTCAGCTTCGCCGTAGTCGGGTAAAAACTCAACATTAAGGAAGTAAAAAGAAACCCCTATAATATGAAATGAGTATAAATTTCCTGTTTCACACATTCCCATACGACATTAAACTATTAACCACAGTGTGTCAGTTTAAACACTACAATTATAGTGAAACTTATGTGCTATACACTATATGCTATAGGCTATAAAAGTGTGTCAGAGTAATGGGCAGTTGTATAAACTTGTAAACTACAATTTAACCTTGATCGGTTAAGGAAAGGCTTTATATTAGGTCGACTTTTTATACTGACAAACGTCATCATCGCGTTGGGTTCTGCAAATTTATCTTCATGTCTTGGAAAACTGTGTATTGTTGTTGTTATCAGCCCATATAATATGTCCCCACCGAGGGGCACGAGCCTACTCTCATACAGAGAGTGATTAGGCCGTAATCCACCACGCTGGCCAAGTGCGGGCTTGGCGGATTTTACATACACCTTCGAATTTCTTCTCTGGTGTATGCAGGTTTCCTCACGATGTTTTTCCTCCACCGTTAGCAAGTGGTAATCGAATAAATTGATACGTACATAAGAAATAAACTCAGAGGTAGATGCCCGCGCCAAGTTTCGAACCCGCGCCCTCAGAATTCGAGGCAAGCGTTCTACCAACTGGGCTACCACCGCTTTTTTTAACTGTGTATTACAATATTTTAAATGAAATAGTCTATGTGTTAGTCTAATATGTTATGTATAAGCTACAATATTGGATTCGTTGAAATCTGTTTAATGGCTTGTCCTTGTTTTAATTAATATTCTAAATGCCAAAGTTTGTGTCGACACGTATAGGTGTAAGGATGTCTGTTATTCATTCACGAAAACCACTGAACAGATTTTAATGAAACCTCAGAATAAGACATAGGCGATTACATTTTAGAATATTGTGTAAGTTTTATTTATTTATTTAATGTCAACCCACAATTGATTAAATTGGTAAATTATAAGTAACAGTCTTAACTTACATGCTAAATGTAACAATTACGTAATGGTTTGCCCAGCAGTGGAATCTTAATGGCTAGCAAACAAAGGGCTAACTCCACATGCAAAAAGTTTTCGACGATAAACGCATACAAATACACAGGCTACTAATAAAACAAATAAATAAAACAAAGCAATCGGAATGAAACCTAAACACTAGCATAAAGTAGCTAGATTGAGGTTACTTTCCATCCTTACTTTCCAAGCCCTTTGCTGCATCTTCAATACTAGTTTCCTTCGCAATTAAATTGAGAATTTTATCAGCGTTCAATGAATGCAGTGTGATTTTACTTTATGTGATTTGCAGGACTTTTACTTGGCCTTGCTGATGCTATGGTCACTAATGCTATCTACACACCAAAGCCGCCGGCCTAGCCCGGCGGCATGCCGACGGCTTTGGTGTGTAGATAGCATTAGGATGTCCGGTTAAATTATATGATACCAAATGATACTAGAGGCTGCCCATGACTTCGTGCGCATTTATCGTCATCTTGGAATAAAAACATGATATCTCAAAATGATATAGCCTATAAATATTATTCCGTGAAAAAGTACAAAAAGAACAAACATCAATCCATCCATCGGCACAAACATTGACATTTATAATAGGTATTCGTAGTATATGCTTGTACACTTTCTGCACATGACATACCTACATATCTATCACGCCTCTTGCCCATCGGAGTAGGCAGAGTCCACTTGCCTCTACTTGCTACGATCCTTCGCTTCATCCACATTCATTGGTCACCTTTTACGATGCACGTCGGTTTATGGTAGGTACTCCTGCTCAGGCCTTCTTTTAATTAACAAGTCCCTGTCTACTCATGAAACTGACGTTTATGTATGTACCTACTTAGAATATTTTATTTTCTTCGTCAGTTTTATTCCTAATACATAAGTAAATAGCAAAACACAATAACATTTTGGGACAGGTCAACCGTGTTAAATACAGAATTTTACGGTTAAGGTTCATTCAAAGCGTTAAATGAGTTCTAATTTATTATAATGGTTTGTCCACGTTTTGTTCAAAATTTGTAATTATAAAAAATGTCCTAGAAAAAATAACACTTAATTCATTGGTTAAAATTAAATGTACAAAAAAATGACGACTTGCGCATTCAACATCATTCATTCATTCTCTCGTCGAAAAAGAAAACATTTTAAAAAATGCAGAACAGAATTTGCACATTTTTCGAATTTGCAAGATACCGAGCAAATGTTATGTAATTTTAATATAGCAACATATTTTTTAAATAGGTTTCAACTTTCAAGCTTTCTGCGCACAATGTATGATATCATTGCAATGTATAAAATTATACCTAAACTATCGAATTGCATAACCGGAAGCTGAAATTATGTTTATTTTGAGTTTATTTCTTTGAAATATAAATTGTAGCCTAGTTATGATAGTCCAGTCAATTCAGAAATTCATTTATGATTGAAGACTCTAATATAAAGAGTAGGTTGTAAATACACGTTACTAAATCAAAATGATCTAATACGTTCTAAAAAGGTTGATACCTAAGTAAAGGAATAATATTTTTTAAAAAAAATTTGAAGTTAATTCAAAATATGTTTAAAAAAATACACTTGACATGATGACATTTCTTAAAAACCGTTTTCATTGATCTTGACCCGCCTTTGACCTGTCAATTAAGAATCTTGACATTTCCTCAAAATGTTTTCGTGTTGTGACATTTTGCTTGCTTACTTTTTTTGTCATAATTTAGCTGTTTTCGAGCAGGTATAAGTACGTTCGAGTGTACATCATATTTTACACATCTTAAAGTTTTAGTAAGCACCTTATTTATTGTACCATAAAAGCGATACTGGCACATTATTGGAAAATACCTCTCTGCACTTGACTGTACTTCATTTTTATACTACATATAGATACGAAAAAATATATTTGAACAAATATATTTTTAATTATTAACTATGTATTTTCACATAGAATAACATTTTGTCACGCCAAATCTATGTTTTGCGGTTTTGCATAAATGTAGAGTAGATAATATAATTACTAAGTTAAATATTTTTAAGTGTCCAATCAAAAACATAAATAATCGCTTCGAATACTGCTCGTAATAAATCAAAACTAACATTAACACATCGTTAAAATTACTTAATTACAGTTAAAAAAATAATTGCTTTGCCCCATCCTTTTCCCAACGTATCAGTTTCAAACGCTTCGGAATTTAAAAAAAGACCGTTCGAAATTCGAAATCCTCTCGCCCTGTGGCGTTCCGAAAAAAAAGATGGCCGATCATGCCCGATTACTTTCTCGCGGTGAAAGCTGTTTCGTCATACACCGTCTTCAGATCGACTGTTATCGTCAGGTCGTTACCACTTCTTTACAATGAATGAATGAATGAATGGTAAATAGTAGGCGGGAGTTGGCAGGTGATAATGAAATATTGTTGCCATGATGTAAACGGTACCTAATCTAATTTTGTGGAACTGATTTAAAGAGATAGATGAAAAGGTGCTTGTAAACTTCGTTAACCAAAATTTCGTGGATGCATTGCACATACTACCACTTAGGTATCTTATCTTATGTAGCCGTTTATGTCCCACTGCTGGGCAAAGCCCTCCCTCTCACCTCTTTCTACACGATTCTCTATCCGCCACCTGTACCCAAACATCCGTAACAGTAAAACTAAAGAATTACGAATTAAGAACAGCTTCTTCCTCTTTTTACACATAAAATTGAAATTGGAACGTAAAAAAAACATTGACACGCATTGTATAGACCTCTGTCATTTGTTTTTTTTTTAAATTAAAGTATGGTCTTTGAACGAAGATTTTTCCGGCCTTTTATGCTTTAAAAATGACTTCGTTATAAAAATATTACAATTGATAATAAAATCTTCGTTCTCAAATTCACGCCGAAAACATTACGAAACGAAACGTTTGCTCGAAACATTTTATTAATGAGAAAATGTACTTACATTATATTGTTTTGGAGAAAGTTTAGTATAATTACGTAACAAATAAGTACCTAGTTAATGTTTGTATTGAGTTACTAATAGCCGAGTAATGTGGGCTGATTATATTGTATTAAACAATACGCAGTTGTAATTATTACATGAAAGAAAGTTAAGATAGAAAACTTTTTTGTTTCCGTCTCCTTTGTTCATGTTACTTTTTTTTTCTTTCGTATTATAATTGTACTAGAGTATGTCCGCGACTTCTAACGCATTTATCGTCATATCTTGGAAAACTTAATCAATTTATTACTTAGAATAAGATACAGCCTTTATAGCTACATATTTTATAAGCTACAATATTGCCAAGTTTCATCAAAATCTGTTCAGCGGTTTCATTATCATTTCTCATCTTAATAATTTGATTCCAAAATCATCATTTTGTAAGCTTATCGGTCAAGGCTTACTCTACATTAATAAATCACAGAAACAAATGACATTCAAGCCATTAGCAATTCTCTAGAAACCTAATTTAGGTACATTTTAATATGTAAAACAATATCTAAATACTCAAGGTCCATTTTGTAACATGCATGAATAAAGTTGGAACCAGATCTGTATCGGCACGCATGTTGATCAGGTATCTAGTTGACAATTGTCACAATTTTTTTTTTCTTCTAGAGATTGTGACATTAAGATGTTACCTTGTATTGTTGTTTTTTTTAAATGAAATGCCTCGTTCTTACCTGTAAATAAAAATAATATTTCGTTAGTAACTTTTATTATTTTTTTGTAATGGCAACATTTAGGATATTCTCATTGTCATAAACTACCTACAGTCTTTTTTTTAAAGTCAACACCCTTTATTTAAAAACGGCAAATACTATTAAGGATCCTGCCAATGTCAATTTAAGCTCTCACTAGGAAACTTTTATTCAATAAACATTGAACTCATTGCCAAGGTACGAGTACCAAGTTAACACAATAATTTATGCCAATCTATATTACATAATAACCAATCAACACGCACTATAGTATCATTTCACTATAGCAGTGAGATTCAAACTGTGGGTTGCGACCCCCAGGGGGTTACGAAGCCCTACTCGGGGGGTCGCATGCCCGCATTAATGACATTGCCCGTAATTATATATAAGTACCAATAAATCGCCAAAATTTTTCAACCCGTAAAGGGGTCGCGATACCAAAAGTTTGAAAACCACTGCACTATAGTATCATAACGTGACAGTAACTTCCTGAAGCCATTCCGTTTGGCATTTCAGTTCTATTGTATAACGACGTCTATTCATTTGTGATATAATCGGTTTTAGATTGGAACTGCGCTGTTTTTGGTGTTGTGTTATTACTAGTGGACGTGTAAGTGTAGGAATGTATGTAAGTATGATTTGACAAAGCCTACCTACCCCAATGGAAGAGCCATCGGCTTGCTATCTAAACACACTTCTTTCGCTTCATCTACAATTACCAGTCGTGACGGGTTCGTGGGTTACGCCCCCGGTGTGTATTGCACCCGTGGTGTTGTCCCCCGATTTCCAATCAAATTATAATAGCCGATTATGCCGGAATGAAAAATGAAAATGAAAAGTGTTTATTCAAAAATAGGCAAAATTCATTACACTTTTTTGATGTCACTTTTTTGATCTAAAACTACTGCCGATTCACTACCTGTATAGCCGAGAGGAAGAAAACGGCAAGAAACCTTCGGCACGGGGCCCTACGTAATCCATACTAATATTATAAATGCGAAAGTAACTCTGTCTGTCTGTCTGTCTGTCTGTCTGTCTGTTACGCTTTCACGCCTAAACTACTGAACCGATTTCAATGAAATTTGGTAGAGAGGTTGTCTAGACCTTGAGAAAGGACATAGGCTATATTTTGTCGCGAAAAAAGGCTTAAGGGGGTGGTAATAAGGGATGAAAGTTAGTATGGGAGATCGTCATTATTCGAAGATAAAACCGTGAAACTTTATATTTAGGCACTTAGTACTAAATAAATAAATATTTGTTCTAGCTTTTTGGAAATATCTACCTGTATAGACGTGAAATAAGGGATGAAAGTTCGTATGGAAGTCCTATCAAAGTCACGCTTCCACACCTAACTCCGGAACTTATTTTCATAAAATCTGTTACAGAGTTCGACTAAAGCCTAGGAAAGGTCGCAGGCTATGTTTTATTTTTTTATTTTGAGAAAAAAAACGCCTTAAGGGGGTGGTAATAAGGGATGAAAGTTAGTATGGGAGATCGTCATTATTCAAAGATAAAACCATGAAACTTTATATTTAGGCACTTAATACTAAATCCATGCTAATCCACACTATAATATTATAAATGCGAAAGTAACTCTGTTTGTCTGTCTGTTACTCTTTCACGCCTAAACGGCTAAACGGATTTTGATGAAATTTGGTATGGTGATAGATGATAACCTAGAAATGGCTATAAATAATCACGCCATCGTTCTTAGGGGGTAGGCAGTAGGCAGATAACTAAATTGAGTTAGTGATTTTTAGTCGTTTTTGTTGGGACTTTTGCTCTTTCACGTCTAAACGGCTGAACGGATTTTGATGAAATTTAGTAAGGTAATAGATGGTTACCTAAAAACGGATATAAGATCAAAATGATCACGTCATCGTACTTAGGGGGTAGGAAGTAGGCAGAAAACTGAATTGAGTTAGTGATTTTTTTATGGTTTTTGCTGGGAGTTTTGCTCTATCATGCCTAAACGGCTGAACGGTTTTTGATGAAATTTGGTATGGTGATAGATGATAACCTAGAAATGGTCATAGGCTATAAATAATCACGCCATCGTTCTTAGGGGGTAGGCAGTAGGCAGATAACTAAATTGAGTTAGTGATTTTTAGTCGTTTTTGTTGGGACTTTTGCTCTTTCACGTCTAAACGGCTGAACGGATTTTGATGAAATTTAGTAAGGTAATAGATGGTTACCTAAAAACGGATATAAGATCAAAATGATCACGTCATCGTACTTAGGGGGTAGGAAGTAGGCAGAAAACTGAATTGAGTTAGTGATTTTTTTATGGTTTTTGCTGGGAGTTTTGCTCTATCATGCCTAAACGGCTGAACGGTTTTTGATGAAATTTAGTAAGGTAATAGATGGTTACCTAAAAACGGATATAAGATCAAAATGATCACGTCATCGTACTTAGGGGGTAGGAAGTAGGCAGAAAACTGAATTGTGTTAGTGATTTTTTATGGTTTTTGCTGGGAGTTTTGCTCTATCATGCCTAAACGGCTGAACGGATTTTGATGAAATTTAGTAAGGTAATAGATGATTACCTAAAAACGGATATAAGATCAAAATGATCACGTCATCGTACTTAGGGGGTAGGAAGTAGGCAGAAAACTGAATTGAGGTGGGACATTGTTGCAGGGGGACTTACAGCCGGGAGAAAACAAAAAATCTTATGCGGACGAAGTCGCGGGCAAAAGCTAGTGTTCAATATATCTTTATTTTTTTAATGAACAGAGTTATACAGTCACATGTCACATGTTGAATAAAACTTGTACTTTATAAAGTCACACAGAAAAGTGTTTCTGAATTAAGTGCCCTGCCATTGGGTACTCTTGACTCGGCCTTTCTTTAATCCACGATTTGATAAATTAAAGCATACTTTAAACAATTTTCAAAACAAAAAACATCCGCATACTTCGAAGGAAAGTCTACAGGAAAATAATGGCTACAATATTCCCATCACGTACCTATAAAGTCCACTAAATTGGCAAGGGCCGCGCCGACAAGTGGAATGCACTTTCACTTAGGTGCCCACGCGCACCTCCTTACGACAAAACCTACTTGAGTGTGCTAATGTCATGAATGTACGTGGTATCCTACTAATATTAAAAACGTGAATTTTTGTGACAATGTTTGAATGTCTTGAAATGAAACCACTGTACAGATTTTTAAAGAAACTTTTCAGTATTGAAGCTTACAAATCAGAATTATTATTCACTATATTGACTTGAGTTATTTCGTAGGCACGAAGTTGCTAGTGATATGTAGGTATTTAGATAGGTCCAATTTTTATTCTTATTTTAAATTGTACTATGTAAATAGATGAAAGCATATAAGTAGATATTCTATTAATTTATGAAATTGGGTCAAGAAACAGATGTTGACTTGACAGTGCAAAACTGCAAAGAGATTGTCATATGTTTTTCATTCACATATCAAGCAAAACAATCGTCCCTATCTGACACATGCAAATCTGCAGTGATGGACAGAGACGAACATACGCCCCTACATTCTCCTGAAGGGTACTAAATTCCCGTGATCTATTGAGATTAAATAATTCTCAACATAATTCTAAATTAACACACAATAATACATACATGAGAAAGGTGGGAACCATAAACAAGTTAACTTGAAGCCTGTGTTGTATGGAGGTTCATACAAATGGAGTATCTAGTAAAGTATTGCCGGTTAGAAACCCCGTACGAGTTTACTTGAAGTTTAAGTTGTATGGAGGTTGATACAAATGGAGTGTCTAGTAAAGTATTGCTGATAAGATTGCATTCAGTACGCAACTGTTTTAATGCAGATCGGTGTTGCACTCTTTCCCACGGTTTAGAAGTCTAGTCTAGACTGATTTATACTGACTAGTGCATTTGGCTTCGCTTAGGAATCATGTTTTGTTGGAACTAGCGACTTTTCGAAAAGTTTTCATCAATAAATCAGCTCGTGGAAGCCCACTGCTGGACGAAAGCCTCAAGGATCTTTTTATCCGACTGCCAGGAAGGATTTAATAGAATATGTAGTAAAAAAAATAAAAAGGAAAAGTTACAATGTTCAAAAGTCTTTTTAAAAAAAAATTACATTGAAAAATTAAGCTAAAGATTAAAGGAAGCATTAAGTTTAATGTCCTTTTTCGAAACTATTAGGTTATTCTACAGGGTGTCCCAAAAATAGGCCTGCAAACTGACACTGGAGGTAGATGGACTTAAGGTGCATCAAGTAAGCCTAACATGCCCATAGAAAAGTCTTATGAGTATCGAGTTAGACCCGTTTTAGTGATTTTTGAAAAAAGAACCACTTTTTGATGGTTTTTGTATCAGAGAGCGATTAATATTCAATTAATTAAAAAGAAAAGTACGTTAAAGGCTTCTTCGATAGTTACTTATGATATAGCGAAAACAATTCGTTGATGATTAAAGTGGAACATCGACAAATTAACTGTCAAAGTTAATTTTAATTCTCTCCCAAAAACAATAGCTCGACTTTGAGCAGCTGCCACGAAAAAAAAATTACTCTGAACTTAATGAACAAATGTTTTTAAAAACTGCCTTGTGCTATTCCGACTCCAGAATGGTATAATATGTATTGCAAAAACAACAAATTTGGGGTATTAGACATCGAAGACTTACCTAAGTCGGATTATTTCAAAAACTTAGAAGTTGAGTTAAGGTGGTTAAATTGACAAAATCGAGTAGTTAAGAGAAGTAATCTAGTAGGGCGTCTGTTTTTCAGCCTGACTAAGTAATAGGGAGTGATAAAGGCAAAAACTAAGTCGCTCTTTGAACCAAAATAGTCTAATAGACCAAAACAGATAGTATTTGAATGGTGCCAGATTAGACATGGGTTTGGTGGAAATATGGGGAAATCATTAAGGGGATATTAAAAAACGGTTTATTATGAACGTATCTTATTATTTTTTAGGGTTCCATTTTTATACTTTGGGTACTTACTAAGGGTCGGTCTATCCATCCGTCTGTCACCACCAGGCTCTATCTCATGAACCGGTATAGCTAGAGCGTTGCAATTTTCACAAATGGTGTATTATCATTGCTGGTATTACAAAAAATACAAAAAATAGAATAATGATAATAATTAAGGATGGCTCCCATACAACAAATGTAATAATTTTGCTCGATATTAGTAATGGCTATTAAGACACTTGAAGTAGTTACAGAATACTCTAATGAATGATACGGAACCCTTTACGCACGAGTCCGACTCGCACCTGGCGATTTTTTTTACAAAACAGTGCTCAAATTATCTCCTCCTGAACATTATGTACAAGTGTCATCTTATGTTAGAATTATGGCCTTATCTCCTCATGGTCATCAACGAGATTTGTTCTGAATATCGGCAAACAGTATTCGAAGCTGCTCAAGAGCTCAAGCTTAAGCACGTCCCCATGTTTCCACCAAACCCATGTCTAATCTGGCACCATTAAAATACTATCTGTTTTGGTCCATTAGACTATTTTGGTTCAAAGAGCGACTTAGTTTTTGCCTTTATCACTCCCTATTACTTAGTCAGGCTGAAAAACAGACGCCCTACTAGATTACTTCTCTTAACTACTCGATTTTGTCAATTTAACCACCTTAACTCAACTTCTAAGTTTTTGAAATAATCCGACTTAGGTAAGTCTTCGATGTCTAATACCCCGAATTTGTTGTTTTTGCAATACATGTTATACCATTCTGGAGTCGGAATAGCACAAGGCAGTTTTTAAAAACATTTGTTCATTAAGTTCAGAGTATTTTTTTTTCGTGGCAGCTGCTCAAAGTCGAGCTATTGTTTTTGGGAGAGAATTAAAATTAACTTTGACAGTTAATTTGTCGATGTTCCACTTTAATCATCAACGAATTGTTTTCGCTATATCATAAGTAACTATCGAAGAAGCCTTTAACGTACTTTTCTTTTTAATTAATTGAATATTAATCGCTCTCTGATACAAAAACTAAATAATATCAATATCAAAAAGTGGTTCTTTTTTCAAAAATCACTAAAACGGGTCTAACTCGATACTCATAAGACTTTTCTATGGGCATGTTAGGCTTACTTGATGCACTTTAAGTCCATCTACCTCCAGTGTCAGTTTGCAGGCCTATTTTTGGGACACCCTGTATATTTTGTACCAAACTAAGAGTCCGTTTCACTCACTTTCAGATAAACTTACCTACTTATGTCTATTTCATAAAACATGACGTTTTAGACAGAGACGGGTATAAAATATCTGTCAGATACATTTTATCTGTAGATGGTGATACAGGCCCTAACTCTGCTAATTAACCTTCATAAAACACGTTAGTTAGTTTTTCAACAAACTTTTTTTTAACTAACCTAGAAAACTATAAACTTTGACATGAATTCCTTAAAAAAACACCAATTAACTTCCAATTAAGTATAACATGTAGTAATAAATAACACAATTACTTATATACCAGTTATTTATAATAACATGCGTCATAAACTAGGTTCAATTACGAACCTGAAATTTTGGTGCAATCTCTATCAAATTAGGTCGTTTAAAGGCTCTTGCGCATTAGCGGTCGCACCGCTGCGGTTGGATTTTAGATGTAACACGTGAAGGGTAAGCGGTTGATCTTTAGATGCGGTTTTATCTGACGAATAGAAAAGGGGGTTGAAACGCCATTATGTAGGCCTTAAACCACTTTATATTAAAAAAAATATATTTATAGTCCTAGAATAAACTCGGATAAATGACGTTTCGGTTATAGAAAACACGTCAAAAGTGACATTAGTCTTCGAACTTTATAACGCGTTTTGTAATAATGGGGTCTAAGTTTGAGTAGCTCTTTCAAGTTTATTAGGTTAAAAATGTAAAGTAATTTAATTTAGATTAAAGTTGTTAATGTATTTATTACTATATTTAATTATACAGGTATTACTAACAAGTTTATTATTATTTTAAAAATCTTAGTTCTTTTTATTATTTTAAAAATCGGAAACACGAAAAAGAATGTTCTTAATTTAATAATTTATGAGTTTTCAAGAATTAAGTTTATCGTAAACTTGATAAAGGAATGGACAAGAAACTAAATTGCATCGTAAAAACAAGATCAAATGAGCATAAACATTTTGCTTAAAATAAAGGGAAACCAGAGTAATAATATCTTATCCCTTTTAAAAGGACGCCGATCTGCCGACATGAGTTAAAATAACCTCAATCTTTTTATTAAAGAACCCGACTGCGTTAAAAAATGCATTTTTTTATTGTTATGTACCCAGTGTCACTTTCACTGTAAATACGAATCTAATGACACCTCTCAAGCTAAAATCCATTAAGCCGTTTAGGCTGTAGAGCGTGACAAAGAATTATACATACAAACATACTAACATACATACTCTCGAAAAACATAACCCTCCTTCTGATGCAATCGGGTAAGAACATAAACTTTTTGCTCAAAATATTATCTTAATCTTTTTGAAAGGGTACCGACTTGAATAATAAATATTATCAATAAGTAGGTACTTAATTAAAAAATAAGTAGGTACATTTTAACACAAGGTCAATACGACCTAGTTAGCGTACGACACCCGGAACCGCTTGTTAATTAATTCGGACAAACAGACAGACAAAACCAATACTTTCTATACTAACAGAGAAACAGTAAGATAAGTTGACCTCTTAAGTAGTTAGAAGTAAAATAGAAAAGTGATTAAGTCACTTTTTAGCGAATGTCTGACAAAATGTTAAAATGTAGGTTGTATTGTTTGTTCTTTTACTGTTTATAGATTTGATAAATATTATTCAAAATAGATAATTAAAACTTAAAATAAGCTTGCAAATTGAAAAATGCTTATATTTTTTAAAAAGAAAAGTTTTTTACGTCCATCTTGCAATTATCAAAAAAAAAAAAGATAGAGGTGTTAGGTTAAGAACATATTTTTGACAACTTAACGTTCTAAACAAGGCTAAAAAACAATGTTCATATGTTTTGAAAAGAAAAATGCCAAACAAACACAGAAGGGCTTTTGAACAAAGCTGTGCGAGCTTTCAAACCGCCCAACAATAAGTCCAAACAAAAATGGACATCGCAGCTTCCGAAAGAGTGGTCAGTCTTGACAGTTGACATTTGTCAAATGTCACAATTCTTTTGACAAGTTCCGATTTCTTTGCCATAACAAGCGTCTTTTGTCAACTTAATACACTATTGTGACGTAAAGGTTATGTCATTAGAACAATGAATGATTTTTTTATGTCTTATTATTGTATCATTACTTTACACGTATTTCAAAGGTTAGATATGAGATTTTATTGTTAGGTAATAACAGTTTGAAATTGATGATTTTCTTGTTAGCGGGGTACCTATCTTAAGTTCGAATTTTTTTTTGCCGATTATCCAAAGACCGAAATCTTTTCGACTATTTTCGTTTCGTTTTTTTTTACTTTACCGAAATCACGTTTGCCACTATTTTAGTTGACCTATTATCATTTCGATTTTTTTCTTTACTCCGATGTTTTATTTTGTCGAAAAACTTTCGACTGAAGTTATGCAAGGTCACAATAACGTTTGATCGAAGTATTGTATGTCCAAACATTCATTACCTAAACCATTTTTTAAAGACTTATTTTTTTACAAGAGGTAGGTACTTACCTTTATTAGTTTAGTAAAGCAACATACAAAATGCATGCAGGCATGTAGGCAAGCATGCAGACATGCAGGCAAGCATGCAGGCAAGCAAGCAGGCATGCAGGCAAGCAGACAAGCATGCAGACATGCAGGCAAGCATGCAGGCAAGCATGCAGGCAAGCAGGCAAGCATGCAGGCATGCAGGCATGCAGGCATGCAGGCATGCAGGCAAGCATGCAGGCAAGCATGCAGGCAAGTATGCAGGCATGCAGGCAAGCATGCAGGCATGCAGGCAAGTATGCAGGCAAGCAGGCAAGCATGCATGCAGGCTAGCATGCAGGCATGCACACATGCAGCAATCAGGGATGCAAAAATCATGTTCTAACCTAACCTAACCTATCCTATTCGACTTTGCCTGGTTGTGTTTTTTTTCTAGGCGAGCCCCCCCTCGGGGGGTTTCACCCCCCGGACTCCCCTCCGCGTTTCCGCTTTGCCGCTATTTTTTCAGCTTAACCGGTTTTAAACAATTACCTACCTACAAGTAAGATACCTATACATTCGACAAGATGTTGTTTTGGTAAGCTGAAATTATGGCTAATAAATCATCTAGCAAATGAAAAAAAATCCAAAAGAGTCTTCGGCCAGTAGTAAAAGGTAATTTTGAAAATCGAGTAAAGGTGTTTCGGTAAAATGATACTTACGTCAAATGACCTATCGGTGTTTTAAATATATGGCGAATAATACATGTGGCAAAAAAGACATCGACCGAAAGTTTTCGGTAGAATGAAATTCGGGAAAGTCTAGTTCGACTAAGTAATCGGTTCCCGAGACAAATATTTAGTTTGATATAAATAATGTTTCTGGTAAAAAAAATATTTTAACTATTTTACCTGTAAGTATGTCGTTTTTCATTTTACGTGAACAGATACTGTGTTTCAGGTCCACAGGGAGTTTAGTGATAAGCGATAGGTAAGTAGATTGGATATTTAAAATATTGCCTCGTAGATCATATATGGAGCGAATGAAGAAAAGAGCTGGATCCCAAATCTGCTAATTTACAAAACTCTCAGTTGGATGTCGGCAGAGTGTCAATGAGAGTGTCAATGTCATTACACATCAGTCGAAATCAGTGTAAGCCTTTCTTTAGCAGAATACCAAATGTGTCAAAAAATACCATTGACACTCTGCCTACACACAACTTACGCTATTTTAAATTAGCAGACTTAGGCCCGGACTTGCTAGTCCAGTCTGATCAAGAATTCAAGAAGAAAATTGGGAACAGAACGGAATGGAAGAAGCACCACCGACAAGAGCGTGGCTCTAAAATGATAGATGATGATGATGACCTATCATACATTGTTGTTATCAGCCCATAATTATGACCCCACCGAGGGGCACGAGCCTACTCTCATACAGAGAGTGATTAGGCCTATTATATACACATTATTAAATGAAAGACTAGTTAACCTTATACAAACAATAATCATTTATGTAACTTGAGCATAATCCAATGATACTGTAATTATTAATTCATAAACCACTAACTTCATAATGATTGCATATTAAAATTCATAATAAGGACTGAATTAATTAAGTTCACGCAACTTTTAATATCTCTTCCTCGTGTTTACGAATCATTGCCAAATGATTGTCGCGTAAGGTTATCGGGAAATGCAAGTTTTTAATTCCTGAATGTCTAAAATGGATTATACCTAGTATTTTTTTTTTAATCAGTAAAAAATAATTTGATATGTCTATAGCATTCGTAATCGAGCGAGGGAAGGTCAGTATTTCTTCATTTTATATTTCAACGATGGAGTGACGACCTACGCTCATTCAGGGAAGATTGGTGGGAAGCAGCTAATAACAGGAGTCTTTGGAGAGGCATGGGAGAGGCTTTTGCCCAGCAGTGGGACGAAATAGGCTAAAAAAATATTTAAGAGCGTCTCTCTTTTTGGTAGAGTCTTCGCCACTCTTCTCTATTCTCTGTCGTCCATTTGAGCACCTGATACACAGCCTCTGTTCCTTTTTTTTATCGTAAATGAAGTATCTAGAGTATAGTTACAGTGCCTGGGCGGAGGAAGCTCTAGACAGAAAGTCATGGCGGATGAAAGAGGCTTTTGCCAAGCAATGGGACACAAGTGGCTAGATTAGATTAGGAGTAGAGCTAACAAAAAAAAAATCATTTTGGAATATGATAATGTCATATGTAATACAACGTTACGCGTTGCAAATGTCAATTTCTATTATGATCATAACAAGTAAACGATTAATGTCTTTTTTTTATTTAATAAATAACAAGGTGAAAAGGAAGTTAGTTTAAATTGAAATGTCATGTGTTTAGACAGTTAAAGCGCCTATAATTGCGTGTCTCGTTCGATTTTTAAATCAAATTATTACTTACAAGGACTTTTGGTAATAAGGAAAAGATTTATTGATATGTATGAAAAAGATTTTAATTGATAGATAACTATCATGTAATATTAACATAGTAAAAATGTTTTTGACGTACCTATACAATATGTTAGATATATTACATAAAGAGGGTTAAATTATGGTTATTGCGCTTTTGGTCTGCTTCGGCACACACCGCCGATGGGTTCGCGGACGTATGCGGAAGCCTTCCCGTGTCCCTGTCACTTGGCGGTGAGAAGGAACACCATGGGGTTTTAGTCGGTGGGAGTCCGACTTAATCCTTCGTCTTCCTCCGAGACGAAGGGTATCCATAACGGATTTCCCCATGTAAAAAAAAGGTTATTGCGAAAAGGTGACATATTTTTCTCGATTTTTCATTTCATTTAAAGTTCAATAAAAAGGTTTTTTTTTAATCCCACCCACGTGGCTTAAAATAACCTTTTTAGGGATTTATTTATTTCTCTACTACCTACAGTTGTTTAAGCATTTATCACTTCTTAAGTAAGCCATAAATCAGTTACTAAAAAGTTCAAACACAACTTAATTAACATCTCTAACTAACCAAAGATAAGCTAACCGAAAAAATTAGAAAGTCGATAACATTGGATCATCTTACACACACACACACAAAATATAAATACACACTTGAAACAGATGAATACACACACACACCCCACTTATGTTATAATATAAATGTCAATGATTGTACCGATAGATGTTTGTTACTCTTTCACGCAAAAACTACTGATCAGATTTTGATGAAACTTGGCAATATTGTAGCTTATACATCAGAATTACATATAGGCTATATAATTTTGAGATGTTGTTTCTATTTCCTAGGATATCACGATAAATGCGTACGAAGTTGCGGGCAGCCTCTAGTATAATATAAAACTTATTTATTTATTTAACAGTTTATTGTAAGATGATAGTACATAGAGACAGAAAGAAAGAGAAGCTATACAAAAGGTACAGCATATTTTTGAAAGAAATTTCTTCCTGCAGACCCCATAGAGAGAAAAGTGATAGTATGAAGGCAGGATAGTCACTACAATAAACAATAAATATATAAGTATAAACCTACACATTTATATTCGATAAATACACATACATAAATAAAAATAATAAAAAAAACTTAGTATTGAAACAGATGAATTCACATACACACACACAAAATATAAATACATACTTGAAACAGATGAGAATACACACACACACACACACACGAAGAAACAGCTTGACCTTTCATTTAAGATTGTGAAAGTACTATAATATAAAGGTAAGCGTGCAGTAGAGCGAGCGATTTGGTTAACTCTTGGACATTTCGCGAATGATGACATATGTTATTTGGGTGATGTGATGTCATAAAAATTGGGTAAGTATGTGTTTGATTGCTGTAGGTGCTGTTGCTTAGAAGATGGTAATGATTTAAATTAGTGTAATTTGTCGTATTTTTATAATTTGGAATACTGTATTGAAATATGTATTTTCAGAAGATTTTTTATGCTGTCTACACACCAAAGCCGCCGGCATGCCGCCGGGCTAGGCCGGCGGCTTTACGTCATACAAATGGCAGCTGTCAAAAAAGCCGGTGGCTTTGGTGTGTAGACAACATTAGAACCTATTTTTGTAGCCTTTTTTTCTCAATTATATAAGTTTATTTAACTTTAAGTTTTGTTATTTAATAACTAAGTTATCCAATTCAAGTACATAATATATTTGAAAAACTTTTATTTCTCAATTTTATTTGAATATGTATATGTACTTCACAGAGTTAAAAATCTGTTTTTTATTTTAATCTTTTACATTCTAGAAAAAAAAGAACCATAGAAAATCTATTATGTCTGGGTTTATAATGGCTCAGTGGTATGTGAGAGGTTCAAATATTAGGAATTCCACTCAAAACAAATACTAATCCAATCAATCTATTTTGTAGTTCATATCGCACTCAAATGCATGTTAAAGTGTACGCTAAACAGATTACTTAATGTCACGCTCTGACAATCCATTGCTAAAAAGAGCCAACTATATTGGTATCTACGTATGTTAATTATCTATAATTGTGGCACAGGTATCCTTAAAAAACAGCGAAATAACCAGGCGCCCAAGTCTGCTAATTTAAAATAACCTCTGTCGCATTTTTGACACATTTGGTATTCTGCTAAACAATGGCTTTCACTGATTGCGACCAAATGTGTCAAAAAATGACATTGACACTCTGCCGACGACACACAACTGAAATTACTGTAAACAAAGATTGTTAATTAGCAGACTGGGACCCCAGATGTTCCAATAACAAATTGTACCAGGTCTTTAGGCAAAAGTGGAGGGGTGTGTTTGTAACGAAGACAGAATGAAAAATCTAAGAATTAAGAATGAATGAGTGAACGGTCTTTGACTGTCGATGTAAGACTTTGTTTTTAATTTGTAATTTTATCCTACAGAAGAATTCCAATCGCTACAAGCTGTGATTTATTCTGAAATGATGTTATTTAAGTTTATACATAAATAACTATACGTAAATAATATAAATTTACGTCGTATCTAGAATCCTACAGTATTTTTTCTCTTCTTAGCATACAATGTGCTATACAGTCTTCTTTCTCATTCAACAGCTGAAGTAATACAAAAATCGTTAAGTATGTAAATGTCTAAATATCACCTATGTACTTTAATGTTCAGAGACTCAATGTACCAGATGGCGAAGTGACCCAGTGAGGTACAGGTTTAAGCCGCGGGTGTGGTGATTGTACGTACAGTCGAAGACACAACAAGCTTTACACATGGGCACCTTATTTCGTCGTGACATAAGGGAGATAGTTGTAAAGTTTGATCGGGTCTTGACTGTGCCAGCGAAATTAAAATTAATATTGGAAAAATACGAGTCGAGCTTCAAAATGAATGGCTGTAAGGTTAGTTACCTACAGTTTCGCACTTGTCCATTTCCCACAGATTTTTTCGAGAACTTCACTTGACAAGTGAGAATACTCGTAGCTTCAAACATAATAACATGTTCTTTCACTGTAGCTCACGATAAAAATCCGTGGTAAAAGACAAGGATGTATACTTAGTTCCAAAAGTTTACGTCATTCAAATAAGAATTCACTTATTGATTTTACGTATAAGTAAAAACTGCCAATAAATATTACACATTTGAAAAAATCTTTTTTGATATCGTAACTGTAAGCTCAATCAAGACATAGGCTATAAAATTTATTTTCTATTGTCTACGCATTTTGAAATTCGTCATAGGCGTACAATTTTCTACAAATATCAAAGTCTAAAACGTATAGGACCCACTTTCACAGTTTACGTGTCTCTTTAACTTCTACTAATATAATAAACGTTAAAGTTTGTGCCGCTAGATGTGAGAATGTTGGGATGTTTAAAAGCTAAAACCACTGAACAGATTTCAATGAAACTTTACTTTTAAGTAAATAAATGTAAGGTTTACATTATTCTAGCTTATACATCAGAATCACACATAAACCAAAACCACTGAACAGATTTAAAAAAAACTTTACAATAGTAACTTACACATGAGAATAACACAAAGGTTTCATTATGTTAAGATATAATGTAAATATTCAAAGATATACCAATTAATGCGTACGAAGTCGCGGGCGGCCGCTAGTAAGCAAATAAACTATGTCCCACTTACACAGTCTACTTAAATGCGGTTTAAGCTTTATTTAAACGGTTTAAGATGAACGTGTGATTAGGTTTTAGTCCACAAACGCTGTGCCTAATTAGCTAGACTAGTTTATTTGAGGTTATGCGAAATTCTACCTTGAAATTAGCGTGAAAGAGTCGGAATACGAGAGTAGAATAAGTAATTGGGAAGAAACATGTGTTAACTAGGTAAAATGAAATAAAATCTTTGAAAAAAATGTTTTTACGCGCAACAATTAGCAATTTTAAAAAGAAGTAAAGTTTAACTCAATTTTTTTATCTAACGGTGTCTACACACCAAAGCCGCCGGCTTTTTGGCAGCTGACATTCGTATGACGTAAAGCCGCCGGCCTAGCCCGGCGGCATGCCGGCGGCTTTGGTGTGTAGATAGCATATGACGGTAAGCCGTTTTACAAATTAAATAGGGACGACTAAACTTTTCGCTCTAGGCTGTGAAAATGTTTGCAATAAAAAGTGCTACTATTTGTTTAAACACTTACATCAATTTTTTTATACATTCATAACATAAAACTCTTTTATTAAATAAAAATCTAGTGGCATTTAAAGCTTGTTGTTTGTCTTCATTTCACAATAATTATTGTACTCGTACCTCCTTCTAGTTTGTTACTAGCTGCAACGCTATTTAATTTAAAAATATTGTAGGCAAGTCGTTAGTCAGTAGTATTATTACGTAGGTATATGTTACCTATCTTATGCTACCTACCAAAGCCGCCGGCATGCCGCCTGGCTAGGCCGGCGGCTTTACGTCATACGAATGGCAGCTGTCAAAAAAGCCGGCGGCTTTGGTGTGTAGATACCATAATGTTAGAAGCTTCTTCAACAACAGAATGTAAAAGAAAAGAATTTCCAACAATAGATATCAATGTCTTTCTCATCGATTCACACCTATTTTCAATCGAAACAGTATTGTCAATGATCGAAGACATTGGTATGTCTGTCAGTCTGTGCCACTTCGCTCCTAACTGTTTGTGGAATAATATTTTTATAGTGTCCAAAACCATGACGCTAACGGTTCCGTATCATTTAAATTAAACCTGATTTTTCTAGGATTTTGAGGCTTATTTCTTTAAACGTGCAAAGTTTCAAGGTCTTTTGAAAGTTGTTGACACTTTACGTTTATTTTTGGTTGCCGCTATTTTTAGTCTATGAATTTATAAAATAAAATGTTAATGTCAAAGATTTTTAGGTTAAGCACTCTTACGCAGCGGTTTTTGATATTGTCAAACCGCAGCCGCGTCTAAAGGTCCGTACTGACATATGGTTTTAGTCAAAGTTGAATAAAAATCAACGTGAAGTCGAATAATGGCGCATTTATATTAGGTCGGTCACTGTTTAGGTCAGTTTAACTGAAACGCTTAGACCCAGAACACACGGGGAAACGCAACTGCAACTGCTAGTTACTTTTGAGTTGCATCTAAGTTTCTGCTATAGACTCCTTTAGAAAACCACACACGATGCAACTAATCTGAAACTTTTCAATCTAGTTGCGTCGTGTGTGGTTTTCTAAAGGAGTTACCTGTGTTCACGTATACCTGTTTATATTAGTCGATGACCGAATACGGCCTGTAGTCTAATACCGTCTAACCGACTAATGTAAATGCGCCATAAAACTCACAACTTTGTGTAGTCCACACGTTGATTTTAACTCGACTTCGAGTAAAACCGTATGTCCGTACGGACCCTTAGCCACAAATGCGTAAGGTCTCTAAATAGCTTTATTTTCAGTACGGGACCTACTTTTATTTATCATTTTACTTACGCTTTACCGCTCCGATTTCTTATGTCCCACTTATAGCTGTCTCTATCACTTTATTACTTTTTAACTTATCAATTTCGTCATTCGTTCGTACGATGTTAATTTGACTTTATACAATGACTTTCATTTCTGCATCAATCACGTTCGTGATAGACGAAAAGAATAATAAAAGAGTTTTTTTGAAAATAAGAGACTGTACAAAGAATTAGAACTGTTTCATGAACAGTAAAATAACGGTTTCAAACTGAATATTTTTTAAAAAGGTAAAGAATCCAATAAAGACATAATCATAAAGGACTCAATCATAAATAAACTTCTTACACTTAAATAACTAATTGAAAACCTTTGAACAATCAAACGAGTATCATTGACATGTCCATAAACCTAACACTACACAACATATGCAACAAACCGCAAATATAATATCGAGTGACATTTAGGTGTTTGACCGTTCGACCTGACTTATGCAACGGATTGCAACAACATTGGATTTATCACACGATTTATCCGCTCATAATGTTGATTTGCTAATACAAACTGCTACCGAATGTTAAGTTGAGTTATTTCGGCGTAGCGTGGGAAGGTACGCCATTGTTTTTGGAAGAGAAAGCTTTAATTAGGTGGGTTACCTCAGGGAAGCGTTTTGGGGCCTATTTTGTTCTTCGTTTATATTAATAAGTTATGTTACGTTTAATTTGTGTTTTTGTTAAAAAGGGGTAATTTTAATTGTTTGTAATGATTATTAAGTATAAAGATTACAAAATGGATAAGAATTTTCTTCTGTAGGTACACAGAAAAACGAAGGTAAGATTTTTATAATGATGAAAGTTGCTAGATCATTGCAGTTATCTAGCAATTGAGAATAATTATCCCTTAAAGATAATTTAAGCAGTTAAAAGCATTATAAAATTGTGCAAACGATAGCTTTTTGTAAAGAATTCTTTACTATTTACTTACCAATTGACGTGATACTAAAAACTACCTATTTTATGGTTATAACAATTTAGATTCTCTTTACTTTACCAGTATTTTAATTAAAAAAACTGGAATATTAGCCCAGCAATGGACGTCAACAATTATAATTACCAAATATGATGAAATCAATCATTTGTGGAAACTAAATTACTTAGTAAATTGCATATTATAAACTAGGTAATTGCAAATAAATGCAACATTTTTACGTTTTAATGTTTCTCACCACAAAGTTATTTCAAATGATTTGCGTAGATTATAGCTATTTAATTAATTTCATTATTAACTGCCCTCCAAATTATAAACACAGTAACCCACTTTTTGTAGTTTTGAGAAAACGCATTTGAAAATTTGAACATGTTTTTTCATATCACGAAGTATACATTAGACTTTAAGAATAAAATTTTCACTTTTTATATAGAAAAATTGACGTAGATTTCAGATATGGCAAAAAAATTTCATTATTTTAGGTTTAAACTATAAAAACATTGAAAAAAGTGTTTATACTTAGGAACAAAGAGCTTAAAGGCAGGTGTAAACCATGCATAAATACAGTAACCAGGAGCATAAACACAGTATAAAAGCTAGTTACTGTGTTTATAATAAGTACACACAGTATTTGACAGTGCATTACTGTATTTATGATAAGGAAACGAGCTATTTGGAGGTATACTATTCCTAGGTATAAACAGAGTAATGACCTAAAATCAGAAACAAGTAAAGTTAATTTAGATCAGTATTTTTTAAAAAGGTATTAAAATACTCTGCGAATTATACAAAAACCGAAGAGTACCAATAAGACACTATGCTTAGCGTTAGTGGACTATGAGAAATCTTTTGATTCGATCAAACTTGGGTGGTACTACAGCTCAGTCTCTCCAGCGGTGCTAATTCGACTACAGATTACGGACAGACTACGGATACATCGAGGTGCCTCAGTGTTTGTTAAAAAACGCCACAATGACAGTTCGACTTCAGGATCAAGACTCGAAACCTATCCAACTGCAGCGTGGAGTGAGACAAGGAAAATGTTATCTCTTCTAAATTACCCACAGCTGCGTTGGAATATGTGTTCAAGCTCTTGGGTTGGGAAGGACTGGGCATCAACATCAATGGTAGTCTAGTCATAGCTGAAAACCAGAAAGACCTTAGCAAAATGCTCGATGATCTCAGCCAAAGCTTCTCAACAAGTGGGTCTTAAAATGAACAAGGACAAGACGAAGGTTACGTGGAACTCTCCTGTCGCACCCGATTCCAGAACGAGTAAAAGGCTCTGCGCTTATAGTTGGTGACCAGTATGTAAACCTAGGACAAACAGTCCAGCTTCGAGGAAATCTCGGGATTCTCGGATTCTCGACTTTCGATTCTCTCGATTCTCGACGAATCCAGCTCGGCAGGGTAGCGTTCGGAAAGCTACGGAACATTTTCTCATCCAAAATACCGCAGTGCCTCAAGACGAAAGTTTTTAATCAGTGCGTGTTTCTGGTGATGACCTATGACACAGATACGTGGTTGCTAACAATGGGCTTAAAGTCATCCAAATGGTGATGGTGACAGAGAAAACTTTGCGCGTAGTTTCTCTGTGTGATCACATCAGAAATGATGAGGTCACTGATATAGCTCGAAGAATCGCCAGCCTTAAGTGACAGTGGGCTGGGCACATTGCTCGTAGAACCGAGGGACGATAGGGCAGTAAGGTTCTCGATTGCCAACAACGGACCGGACGACGCCTGCAACAAGGTAGACCTGCAAGCATTGCAAGACCGGTTGTTGTGGAGATCCTTGGGGGAGGCTTTTGTCGAGCAATCGACGTGCACGAGCTGATAATTATAATGATGATGATTAAAAAACTCACTCATTAATTAAGAACCATTAAGTATTTGTAAGTGTGTGTGTGGGGGGGGGGGGGAATCGATCATGTTGTGGTGTTTATTGGCAGTAAGTTGGTATTACTAGAAGTTGATAAAAAAAACAAGTCCTGGAATTTGTAAATAGGTACCTAATTTATGGAAAAACATGGCTTGTAATTTGTGGACCCTCAGTAACCTGACTTCTCACTTCTGGATACGTTTTTAGTTTAGGTGCATATTTTGATTATAGATATTTAGTAAAAAATGTTTTAATACTAAATATATAGTCCCTCAGCTCACACACTATACAAATATAAATTAATAAAAATATCGCAAAATAATATGACGATTACTTATCGATTTCTCGTAATGTAAGTAAAGATGTTTTAATATGTAAAAACACTTTTGTAATACTGATTGATAGCTTTTTATACAGGATATGAGATTTTCAATACTTACTTCTGCTGATGAGTGACTTAATTGCAGTTTTCGTAAAACTTTGCGTCAAAATTGCGCCTTGCGCACGCGTCAATTTATAGCTTTTAGTATCCTTACTGCGTTCATAATAAGGAAAAGTCATTGTAAGAAATGAGGTATTCCTACTTATAAATACAGTTTAATATTTTTACTGTGTTTATGTTATGGACACCTAATCAAATTCATGTTATTTACCAATTGTAAACCACAGTAAGAGCTCTTACTGCACTCATGTTTAGGATTGATGGATCTTACTGTGTTTATGGCCTCTGTTTTTTGTACTTCTAAGGCAGCTAGCGAAAAACGGATCTTTGATTCAGATAGAGCTCGTTTCAAGGATTCCAAATATGTAAAAAAAAAAATTTGACATTTTCTAGTTACTGTGTTTATAATTTGGAGGGCAGTTATAGGCATCTAGTTTTGTATAAAGTAGCAGTATCTGGTTTTTAATTAGATTTTAAGTGTGTTTTTGGTAGAGAAATAATTGATAATGTACTAGCAATCGTAGAATAAAATTAGATACTTAGTTATTATTTCAAATTACTCATTAATAATAATTTTCGAATAATGACACCTGCGCCGGGTCATTCCTGCTGCAAAGGCTGTCCATCGCGATCCAGCGCGGGAAAGCTGCTGGAGTGTTGGGTACCTTTGCACCGGGAATGACAAGTTGCGGCTTGTTCGACTAGTTAATTAAGTTTAGTAATTCAAATTAATTAAAATTGAGAAGAAAATGCGGTTTTCGATAAAATTTTCTATTTTACATCTTTTTATGGGCAATTTTTTTTAGAGTTACGACCCATGTTCTTTGGGGAAAGTTGTTCAGTTTCATGAGGACTGTCGCTGTGTTTTGGCTTTGTACCCCCTTTTTTTTACACCGTGTATATTAAAATTATATAGCCCATAACAAGATACCTTCTTATAATAAGTTTTGCGCAAGCAACGAAAGTATGAATCGATCCTTGACATTAAAACGCCTATTACCAAGTTATGCAAACCAAGATGAATATATGCGTTATGTAAATATTGCATCCATATTATATTAGCATACTATTTACTAATTCTTAATTAGGATTTATATAAACATCATTCGTTAAAATACCAAATATTAATCATATATTTAAATAAATTAAAAAGTGAATCTTTATTTAACAAAACTTACATTATATATTGTAACTAGAGAAAAAATACAAAATCAGGCCACACAATCGTAAAAAATGTCCCCTAAGATCTATATAATGAGTTTTATAATCAGATGCATTTGCATGTAATTTTTATGTATTTTTTAAGTTCCAGACAGAAAGTCGTGGTGGAAGAGAGAGGTCTTTGCCCAGCAGTGGGACACAAGTGGCTAGATTACATTAGATTATATTAGGTTTTGTGTACTATCGAATTAGCTTTTATTATATAAACTTTTACTATGGAATCTATATCGAAATTGCAAAAAAAAAAGACTTCCCATACGAAATAAATAAGCTGATCGGCAGGTGATAAAATATGGACTTGCCAATTTTTTTTATTATTGAGATTTGTAAGAATAGGTCCCGTATTGAAAGTAGTAATCATGAGTCTATTTATCAGAATTTATATCTAATTAGGAAACACCCTGTATATATTCAGTTTCAGTTACTTAACACAATCTGAGCAAACTTTCACTTATAAATGTGTACGTTGTAAAATCTTCCGCACATTTTAAGTGTTTTTAAGAAAGTGTCCTAAATACAACACAAATTATAACCACTAAAAGAAAATAATAACAATATTTATACTATATTTGGATTTTATAAAGTGATTTTTATTTTAAATTTAAGTTTTTGAGACTTATTTTATTCTCGTTCAATTTCGAATTTAATATGAGCGCGCGTTGATGTCTTTTGTATGTAGAGCTGCGAAACTTAGAGTATAAGCCTTATTGAACTATTCTTTTAATTTGCTCTGAATTTAATTCCTCCTTTAACATTTTAATTGCTTTTTTAATGTTTAGTTTAAAAAAGTGTTGAAACAAAAAAGGTTCGATAACTTTTCCGTTGTTTAAAAAGTTGTTTACGATCAACTTTCCCTACTTTAATTTAGGTCAGTTTTTAAATAGTTTAAAGCCTTCTTTTTTGCATCTTTAAGTTTTAAAAATAGAATAGGAAAGACTGAAAGAGTAAAAAAAAGAATAAACCATTCGATTTTTAAATATTCAAATCGAATCCGCAGATCGCACTATTAACATTTGCATTCGTAATTCAAAAAAGCGACTTACCTTGACATGATACAAAACCAGCCAGGACCACCAACGCCAGGCATCCCAACAAACAGTTCCTTAGTGACATTTTGGCACTATCACATCCAAACTTCGGCTGCAGCATCACAACACTTTAAAAACCATTATATTTAAAAAAAATATAACAGATCGTCTAAAAAGTTTTTAATCACAAACACAGTCGAGTATTTAATTTTCGAACCACGAATAGAAACTCTTTTGTTTTATTTTTTCTCTTTTTTAAAATGTCATGTTATGTTCGCGTGGCTGGCAGTCCCGTTCGGTGTTCGATGTTTGAATGTTTGAATATGGAACGTTCGTCCGCGGCGTTGCGATCGCGGCGGTTGACTGGGACGGGTCGGTGAACACGCAACGCCTCTCTCACCTTCTTGCTGGTTTCGCAGGGGTTTTCAACTGTTTTCTTTTAGTTTCAATGACAATTTTTGAGGAGAAATATTTTTTTTACTTTCAGTATAAAGGTCTATCTAATCTACACACATCCAGCCGTGAAAAAATATAATTCCATACATTTTCTATGGATTCGTTCACATACGTCGTCATGACGACGTGTAGACCTTTAACCTGAAAGAAGTGGAGGGAAGTGGTCTGTGCCTACCCCGTTGGGAGGGAAGCGTGACGGATATTTACATATCTATGTATGTGTGTATGTATGTATGTATGTATGTTTAATACTGCCCTGATAATAAAAAGATCCGCAATTCTTATGAACTGTAACTTACGTAACGTTAAAAAAAACTTTAAGGATAAAAGAAGTTAATTGAATGAATACGCATATTATGAGGAATATCCAAAAATGTATCTTTCTATCCTTTTAACACTGAGGCTTTAATGAATTTGTATCTAAGTAATTTTTCAGTATTACTTTCAAAGATTCAGAAAAATAAAAAGATTCATTAATAATAAAAAGATCAGAACAGTAAAAACCTTAATATTGTCATTTGTTTATAAGCAATTAAAAGATCCCAAATACATGGCAAAACTATTTTCATTGACCTAAAACAAACCATTCTAATCGTAATCCTAATCCCAATTAATATTATAAATGTTTATGTTTGTGCCGATAGATGGATGGATGTTTGTTACTTCATCACGTAAAAACCACTGGACAGATTTAAATGAAATTTAAATAATAACTTAGCTTGGACATCAGAATAACACATAGGCTATATAATTTGTAGATATTTCGTGTTTTATTCAAAGATATGACGATAAATGAGTACGAAGTTGCGGGCAACGTCTAGCTTAGATATTAAAAAAAAAAAGCCAAAAGTTCCGCACCTCTGCAAACACACTTCACTTTCAAACTCGGTCGAGTCGCGGACTGCGTTGTATCGGGAACTGATCACGCGCAGGTACTAGATACCCTACATTCAAAGTAAAGCTACCTTGGTCATACCTACAACATGATGGGTGATTGCTATTATCCTACTAATATTATAAATGTCAATGTTTGTGCCGATAGATGGATGTTTGTTACTCTTTCACGCAAAACCCACTGGACAGATTTTGATGAAACTTGGCAATATTGTTGCATCAGAATAACACATAGGCTATATTATTTGTAAATATCATGATTCTCTTTCAAGATATGATGATTTATAACTGCTTTCGAAGTCGCGGGAAGCCTCTAGTGCAGGGATGTTAGGGAGCTCCGTAACCGTAACCGAAACTATCGGATATCCGATATAAAAAATCATCCGTAACCGTAACCGAATCCGAAATAAAAGTTTCGCATAGTATCGGATAGGGGTGGAGCCTAATTGAGACACGTTATTTGTATTTTACTTTTGAAATTCCTTAAAAAATTAATATCCGTAACCGAAACTAACGGATAATCCGAAATAATTTATTATTCGTATCCGTAACCGTATCCGGTATAATAATCATTCCTAAATCCGTATCCAATCCGTATCCGAAATTTCATATCCATAACATCCCTACTCTAGTGTACACTAAAGACTTATAAAAATTGGTAGATATCTATTCTGTGACTAATGGTGGACACAGACCACACACAGGACCAAATCTGCTCATTTAAAATAGTCTCAGTTATGTGTCAATGGCATTTTTTGACACATTTGGTATTCTGCTAAACAATGGCTTACACTGATTGCGACTAAATGTGTCAAAAACTAACATTGACACTCTCATTGACTCGCTGCCGGCACACAACTGAGGCTATTTTAAATTAGTATTTATTTATTGCAAAAAGTTAAAAGAAAAAAACAGAGAAAAAGAAAAAGGTGAAAAAAAAGAGAGAAAGAGGCGTGTTTGGATCGTAGCAAGTGGAAGGAAGTGGTCTCTGCCTACCCCAATGGGAGAGAGGCGTGACGGATATGTATGTATGTAAAAAGTTACATTTTAGTACAGTACAGTTTAAAATAGTAACTACCTTGCGTTGCGTACGTTTGTTCAGTCTTTCACTAGCCTCTAGAGACCTATCTATGTACTACAAACGGACGAATTAAAACTATAGTTCTTAAAATCTTACATGATTAGAATGACACATGCCAATCCTCTCCGAATAGTGATGGGATGAAAATGTTAAATCGAGTTTTAAGCGAAATTTTTGTCGACTAAGTGCTTATTACTAGAAATATTTTAAAAATAACTAGTAATTACGAAAAAGCCTAAGTAAGTACGTAATTAATTCTCCATTTCGAGCTCGGTTAAGTATTCAAAAAGTAGTGACACCGTGCGTCAATTTTTAAAAACAATGAATCTACTGAAAAAGCTCCCAAAACCTACCAAAACTACTAAACACCAAAAAAAATCTTATAATTACTATTTTCATAGACTTTATTATAATGAAAAAATATCGACTTAAAGAACTTGATTGGTCACATCCTTAATTTTTTTTCACAATGATATAACCTTTTTAGAACGTACAAATATTTAATCTCATATTATTGGATAAGTATTATGTGTGTTATTAAGTATTATGTTTTATGTATCTTTACGTTTTATGTGGAAAACATTTATTTTCTTGTATGTATAAATACAGTTCATAATTTTAAAATGGTTATAGTTGTAAAAAATGATTATGATTTTTGCTGATGCAAATTACGACACTTATGGGCCGCTAGTACAAAGTTACTTCGCTACTTTTAGTGACACCTGCCATTCTAATCATGTAAGATTTTAAGAACTATACTACCTACATGATAGTATAGTATTGGTAACAAACCGCTCTACCATACCAGATATTCAAAGTAAAGCTCCCTTGACTACACCTACTACATGATGGGTGACCGCTACTAGATAGATCTGGATTTTTTTTTCAGCCTTTTGGAGAACGCCGATCGACGTCCTCCTGCTTAGAAGAGAGTCCTATATCTTTCTGTTCACAGCTTGCTTTTTAATAATAGTCAACAAGAGAGGCCGAAAGAAAGCATATCGAGACAATTTTCATTACTCTGACTTTTTAGGTAAGTAAGTACATCTAATATCCACACATTATGCTAGACATATTTTTTTCAGAAATAACGATCCAAAACCACAGAAAACAGGGTCCAAAATACAATAAACTGACGTTTCTTTGCGGAAAAGAAGCAAAAAGCCAACGTTACGTGGTGTTCCCAGGCGGTCACCCATCCAAGTACTGACCACGCCCGACGTTGCTTAACTTCGGTGATCGGACGAGAACCGGTGTTTTCAACGTGGTATGAACGTTGGCAAATGTGATTGTAACATTAAGAAATATGTATTAAGTACCTGTGTTATATTCATACTATTCTTATTTATATTTATTATAATATTTAGTTTTTTTTTAAAATATTATATCAAAGGACTACTCAACTGTGACTTAACTAATTCAATAAAAAAACACTAGAAACCAAATAAAATAAATATGTAAGTAGGCACTTAGGTACTGTACTACAAATTAAAATAGTATAGGTAAGTAAATAAAGAAGTTACAAAATAGGTAAACTCTGATATAAAATTACGTACATATTTGTACTTAAGATCAAAAAATGCATACAAAAAAATATCTACATGAAAAAAAAAAGCAAAAGCTAAGACATGAGGTGCACCAAGGCGGTCACCCATCCGGGGTCCGACCACACCAACATAGCTTAACTTTGCCTCCATTTCACAGTCATGACTGATCGTCACGGTGCCATTGCCGCCTCTGTTAAAAAGAAGGCAGAAAATAGGGAGGGATGTAAGAGGCTCCATCGACTAGAGCTAAGCTCTTAAATAAAAATAAGAAAAAAAGTAATAAAGGTATTAACAGGAATTGATGGTTATTCCTCAATGATATTTTGCCTTAAGAATTTTGTTCCTGGTTTTGTCCTTATTCAGACTCCCATCCTTATTCACCCCGTTTTATGGTAATATGTGCTGCCATCTAGTTACTTTTGGTGGAACTATTTGCTACACTTTGTATGCCTACCTTCCACAACTATTTCACAGATGGCGCTTTATTATTTCTCATTGTTAAAATTCCTATTTAGTCAAGAAATTGATGGATAAAAAGCATAATAAAATCGTAGAATAACACAATTTATTCATATAAACTATAGTATTGCGATATTAACACTGAAATTGGTCTGAAAACGGAAATCTAAACTGGTATTTATACGGAAATTTCGCCCACACTGTTGGAGGCGGCGGTGGCGCCGTGACGAACAGTCATGACTGTGAAATGGAGGCAAAGTTAAGCTATGTTGGTGTGGTTGGACCCCAGATGGGTGACCGCCTTGGTGCACCTTCATAGTCTTAGCTTTTGCTTTTTTTTTCATGTAGATATTTTTTTGTATGCATTTTATCTTAAGTACAAATATGTACGTAATTTTATATCAGAGTTTACCTATTTTGTGACTTCTTTTTTTACTTGTACCGTGATTGACAATCTTAACTGAGAAATGGAGGTAGCGTTAAGCTATGCTGGTGTGGTCGGACCCCGGATGGGTGACCGCCTTGTTGCACCTCTGAGACTTAGCGAGTGATCCATTTTTTATTTGTATTACATTTTTTTTTTTGCATTTTTTTACGAGTAGTTATTACATAGGTATTATTTTGTTTAAAATTTTCTTTATTTACTTTAGAGGGGAAGGCGGGTCTTTCTGGTTACATTTACTTATTATAATAATAATAAATATTATTATGCATGCACTTAAGGAACTTTACTTACTAAGGACTTTGTCTTAAAAAAAAAGATATCAAGTTTTGGATCACAAATTGAGTACGCTACTTCAAATCAATTTTTAAAATACAAAGGCCATTATTTTCTAATTTCACTTCGTTTCAGTATTTTCATTAAAAACAGTAAGTACCTATTATATTCTTCTCCTCATAAAAGTAATATACAGGAATTGATGTTTATTCCTCATGATATTTTTTCTTTTAAATATTCAGATCAGACCCCCATCCCTATTCAGCCCTGTTTACGGTACAATTATTGCAAAATTTTCGTTTTGGAACGAATTTTTTTGGATCGGATTTATTAGGAAGGTAATATTTTTGATGCACTTTATTTATTTTAGGTGTCTACCAGAATTATAGAAAAGGACAACGTTTCCAATTAAAGTAAAATGTATAAAAGCGCCATCTATGTGGCACTCTTTAAACTAGTAACATTGTATAAGTTATTTTGTAACTGAACTAGATGGCGCTGTATCAAATATAGTTGTTTAGAAATAAAACTAGATGGCAGCACATGTTGTCTGAAATATTTTTGCGGTACCTAGTGCTAGGTATCTACCTACTTATTAAAGAGGATAAGTTCCTAAATATTTTTTCTACCACGCCGCACAGACTAGTGACAACTAGGTATTTGGTGTCTGTGCCTAGTTCTTATTGCCTTCGAGATCGCCTTATATACTTACACCTACGAAAACTTGGTGACGACGGCAGAACGGCCGAACTAGACTTTAAGGATTTGTCTGGTAAGAAAAATCAAATTAATCTCCCAGACGCTTATTCATATTATTCAAATAAGCGACAATTAATGTTTGTGATAGTGCGAGCAAATAGGTGCCAGCCAATGTGGGTAGGTATAAAATAATCGCAACCCACACGAATCTGACACTGACACAGTCAATGAAAACAATGACGTATCCAATATCGCACGGCACGCAATATGTTTTCCACCTAATTGTTTCATTCATACTACAAACTACAATCCATCCATTCACCTCTTTTTAATCAACAACGCCCCGCCAAAACCGCGCAATGCTGCCAAATTGACGAACCGAATCGAGTTAAACAAACTATTCAGAACTTTTAGCAAAGGCTATAATTTTATACAGCCTCAGGCTTAAAAAAGTTCCAAAAGAATATCCTTCCGCAAAGAATTTAGGAGTGTCCGAGACTGGGACGAAATCTGACTTGCTCGTTATAAATTTTGTGTAAGATAACAATGCGTACGTGTGGGTGTGTGGTACAGTCGCTGACGAGTATAGTTACGGCACGCAATAACGCTAACAAGCGTGTGAGCGAAAGGCAGATAATTTTGTAGAGCGGTATTTCTTTCTCGCCGCTGGCAACATGGCGCTGACTCGGGCGCAGGCTCGAATCGTATCGCCTGCCCACTCAAGGTTCGCTGACTGCCGTTCTTTTGTTTTTAATGTTGCCACGTGAGAGACTTTTACCAATAAGCTGGTAAATAATTTGGGAGAAAATTCCTTCAAATTGATTAGGTTAATAAATTAACCGTTTCAAAATTATGCCATATTATTGATGACTAATATTAAAAGAAAGTATTTGATATCTTCTTTACGATAAACAGCTAAAACAGCGGTCATGTTTGACAGAATAAAAATTGTGAATCACCGATGCTATAACAATTTTAGAATATAACAGAATCATTTACCCATTTACGCGTGTAAAAGTTTAAGATGGAACATAAAATTGGGAAGTCTTAAACAGAAATATTGACCTATGTTCTTGATTTAGTCAAGACAGAGAGAGATTCGTTTAACCAGCGTAGGAATTCAGCAAAGTAGTATAATGAAATAAGTAGGTACCTACCTATATTTTAATTAAACCTTAACCATGTTTAAAAACTTTGGAAATGAAAATGATAAGTGTTTTATTCAAGAATAGGCAAAATTCATTACACTTTTTTAATCTAAAACTACTGCCGCCGATTCAATATCTGTATAGCCGAGAGGAAGAAAACGTCAAGAAACCTTCGGCACAGGGCCTTTGTTTTACTTACTTGTCTGCTAGTTTTCATTTCAATAAGTATGCAATTTTCAAGTTTCTTTGATAATTAGGTACAGTAGGTATATGTAGCTTTGAAGTAAATATAGGTACTAGGTAGGTATAATTTTATCGAAGCTACAGTTTTTAGTATCTAGGCATATCTGGCAGCACTAAAATATCAGAGTGAGTAGGTAGGTAGGTAACAAAGGCAGCTGGCGACTTCTGTAAGCAGATAGGTGTATAAAATGTCATTGAAATAAAACTAAAAACGTGGAGAACCGGGATCGAATTCCGGGAACCCTGGACCGCAGACGAAAACAGCGTCAAGCGAGGACCTGCTCAAACCGAACGTCTGCATACCGATCGTTCGTTTTTTATACCGGCTCGTCAGTGCACGAGGGTTTGGTAGTGTGCGTGCGCGCGTCTGTGTGCGCGCCGGCTCGCTCGCGCCTCCATTGTTGTGTGCAGTACGCTCGTGGAGCTCGCCCAACCGACAGACCGCGGCCTCTTTCACGCTCGTTCGCCACCGAAAACTACCGGCCGATAAACAAAATAATGACCAGTGTACCTTATTACGTGCATCGCGAGTGCAACAAGCGACAACAGTGTGTGATAACGAGAATGTAACGTGCGTGTTGTGTTTGACGAGGAGTGCGTTTTTCTACGTGTTTTGGAGTTCTCCGTGGACCGCCATGCTCGTGTTTAGGTATGTGCCGACCGATTAATTATGGCCCATCAGTGTTTTAAAGGGGTCGCTGGCCTGCAGTTTCGCTACCTACCATGATTCGTTTATGTTATTTTTGTAATCGGCGACGGTGACGGATGGATTCGCGGTAGGAAGTCGCGTGGTTCGTATTTACACGCTCCTCAAATCGTCACAAGTGGTCTCATCATCCGTAAACAGTTTAGTTTTCTAGTCACATCCGTTGATTTTTGTTTGAATGCTATGCGGCGCCGTCGGCTGGTGTTATCAGAGCGTTAGGAAGTGTGTCGGTTAATTTATGAAGTAATTAATGTGTTATCGGTGCCGGTGGAGCGATCGGAGCGCGTGAACTTTGCATCGTATCCACTTGACCGACCGACGCGCGCGACTAACTTCTTTAAAGAATCCTAACTCTGTAAATAATCGATATTATAATCCACTTTAATTTATAACTTACTTTTAAGAAAATTAATTTAATTTTGAAAGTCGAAAAAAGAATAGAGATGTATCATTTCCGCCAGGAAATAATTTTTAGGTTGGTAGACCTGGCCGGCGGTAGCCAAACCCACATGGCTCATGAAATCAAATCATTCATTCTGTATTTACAGATTCATGGTCGAGGAAATCTTGTAATTCGTAATCCCTAGAAAATATACATATCGACCGACAATAACACGGAAACTTTATGTACAATATTATGTAGTAACTTAACTACACACACTATCTACCCACGACCTCGTTTTGTTCATAAACTTACTCAATCTAGAACTTATTGCTCGCTTAATAAAGGTTACCTATTTCCTTACTTCGATAAATAGGTAGGTACTCACTTACCTACATATTATGCTTAAGTATTATATTATGTACAATCTGAAACAAAAGCTGTTACTAAAACGAGAACTGCATTGCAAAAAAACAAACGCAAGCAAAATACATTTTCCAAGAAACGTTCCGAGTTCCCGTCTTCTTGAAAGTAGGTAATAAAAGTCTGAAACGACAAAATATGCGTTTCAATACATAACTTGCTTACACCGGGACATTAATTAAAGACTATCCAATTGAAATGTTCGTTTTTAGACATTAAATGACAACCCAAGAAGGACATAGTTCATAATTGTAATGCCATTTCAAGTTTTTTTATTTTTTGTAACGACTGGACCCTAATAAATTACTGAATAGGTAGCCCTTCAAATGTGTATCCACGCACCTGCTACAGTAAAAAGTTAAGAATAAAAATAAATAGCTAGGTTATTACTACATCGTGTTTTAAGACATCAAGATGCGTTTACCCGACGGACTTCGGCAGTTGGAAATCGACAATGATTTGCCTTCCTTTTACTAAATACCTTATCAAAATTGTAGGTATTGGCTGTATGTAGGTTATTAACAATAAACCACATAAAAAAATAAAGGAATAATCTAGATTTGAATTTGAATAGCGCGTGGAATTTGTTTTCGCGCGCTTTATCGTAACGGCTAAATGCCTATACCTTTGTTTGTAATCTTTACCTAAATAAAAGTAAATAGGTAAACTTCCATAACTTAACGAAAAATTAAAATTAAAAAAAAAACGTACTTTATTAGTTTAGGTACCTACTTAGTTCGATTTTTAAACTGACAAGCTAGACGTTTGTAAAATAAAGCACCTAATTTAAGAGCACTAACTTAACGACATTGTGCCAATATGACGGAAAATGGTACGCAAACTATATTTTACTAGAATACTTTTATCAAAGTACGTCTAGTATACTTACCTACTTAATTCAATATTGGAACTTTGTTACACTTTTTTTAACGTTTTTTTTTCTAAAATTAAGAGCATCACTACGCATCTACCTATAGCTAGGCTATGAGTCTTCTACGCTTCACTATTTATTTATCTATAGCTTAGCTTAGTTAGAGGAAGAAACAGCAAAAATGTGATACGTTAATACCTAAGAATGCATCAACCGTTTGTAACATAATGCTTGAACACATAAAATATAGTAGGTGTGCATCCCATCCCATCGTCAAGTTTCAACTCTTTACTTACCATCATTTAAGTCATTATTCTTACTTATTATTATAACATTTTACACCTTTACTGGTTGGCGAAACCGGCTTGTTACTTAGTATGAATTACTAATTATAGTTATAAGTCAAATGATGATTATTGTACTTTAAGTTGAACTTATGTTTTTAAGTATAGCTTTTCAAGTTACTTTTTAGGGTTCCGTCGTACCCAAAGAGTGAAAACGGGACCCTATTACTGAGACTTGGCTGTCCGTCTGTCCGACCGTCTGTCACCAGGCTGTATCTCATGAACCGTTATAGCTAGAGCATTGAAATTTTCACAGATGATGTATTACCGTCGCTGTTATAACAACAAATACTAAAAATAGAAATATAATAATAATGAAGGGGGGCTCCCATACAACAAACGTGATATTTTGCGTTTTTTCGCGATATCAATCAATAGTGAATTGTACGGAACCGTTCCTGCGCGAGTTTCCTTCCGACTCGCACTTGGCCGGTTCTTAACTTTTCTGTTAAGTTAGTATCGACCTGATTCTTGTTAAGCTTAAAAAAAGTTAAACACAAGTAAGTACCTACTTATCTAAACTTAAAATAAAATCGAATCTTATTTTTAGGTTAAAGTTCAAATATTCGTGTGACGCCTAAATTATTTATTACTTAATTAGAAATGGAAACTAATTAAAAAAACCGTATAATTTAAATGCAATAATTATACAAATTATTAATTAGGTAATCTTAGATTTATCTATTAGATTACGAAATCGGTAACATCTGTGATTTTTCTTAAGTATTATTATGAAATTTTATTTTACGATAAACTAGACGCTGCTCGCGACTTCGTATGCATTTATCGTCATATCTTGAAAAAAAGACATGATATCTTATAATAATATAGCCTATGTGTTATTCAGATTTATAAGCTACAATATTGCCAAGTTTCCTCAAAATCTATTCAGTAGTTTTTGCGTGAAAGAGTAAGAAACATCCGTCCATCCATGCATCGGCACAAACATTGACATTTATAATATTAGCAGGATGCGGTGTGCTTGTTTTTATTCAGGTAAGAAAAATAATCCTATAAATATTATAAATGTCAATGTTTGTGCCCATGGATGGATGTTTGTTACTTCATCACGGAAAAACTACTGAACAGATTTTGATGAAATTTGGCAATATTGTAGTTTATGTATCAGAATAACACATAGGCTATATTATTTCGAGATATCATGATTGTCTTCCAAGATATGAGGATAAATTCGTACGAAGTCGCGGGCAGCCCCTAGTTATTCAGTAAATGCGTAAAATAATTTCAAAAGAATTAAAAGTTTTGTGGTAGCATTTATAAAGCCCGCTTCAAAAAACCGGTAAGTTGTTACGAGAGGCAAAGAAACCTAAACATAGTGCCTTCTCGGAATCGAACAATCGTTTTATTTTAGTCGTTATCTCAAATGAATTATTCATATGATCGCATTTCCTACGCTCTTTGAGCTTTACAGCCATTAATTAAAAAATAAACATATTTTCCATATAAACTATTTTGCATGTGTGTTTTGTCTTCGTCAGGAGAGTAGCCAGCTTTGGGCTCAGGGTAGGGCAGCAGTCAACCTATCCCCCGGGGGAGGGCGGGGGCCCTCCGATATTTTGTACCTTGAGCCGTTAATCTCAAACTTGTTAATCTCTTAATTTGAGAGGTTTATATTTTCAGGTACAGAAAATAAACATTCACACACAGGACAGATTTTATAGTTTTATTTATGAGAGCCTGGGCCCAGGGTGGGGCAAGTGCCCCAGCTTGCCCCAGTGTGGCTACGCCCATGGTCTTCGTCTATAATACCTATGACAAAGGTATTATAGAGTATAGTCATAGGTCTTATGTCAATAAATGGCTACATGAACTTAATATTAAAATAATGAATTAAGATAAAAAGTAATAAATTATTTGATTTATCCATCATAAATACATATTATTTATTATACTTGCATTTGATTGTGTGTGTTTACTTTAAAAAAAAAATTCGCATTTGGGGGTAGCGATAAGCGAAAATGTTTTATGTAGGTAAATAATTAGGCTTCGGGTGATCTGAGAACTGGCAGCTTCCTTGGCCAAAGGATAAGCATTGCAATCCAAAGAGGTAATGCTGCCAGCTTGTTGGGTACTCTGCCTCGTGGGGGACGCGTTGGAAGACATATTTTTCCCGTAAATATTTAATTCTATGTTTGTATTATTTATTTTAATAAAGTTCGTTAGTAAATAATCAACTTAATTTTTAAAAGAAATATCTTTTAACACAATTCGTAACATTCACAGAAAATTTTCTTTTTTCACAACAAAATTCAAACCCCTAAACTAGGGGGTGAACAGCGAAACCTATTCTCATCTCTTTCTAACTCGAAGTAAAAACGCAGTGTTCATATTTCAGTGAAGCTTCGCCATTATTCTTAGCTGTTCATTCACAGAACGGATGTACAAAGCTGACTTTGTCTCGGGACAAACTACTAAAACTGCGTTATCTAGCTGTGTTGCCAACTTAAAAGCCCTTGCTTATTTTAGAAACTTGAATTCCTCGATTTAAATGTGCGATTATTATTTTTTTCGATCTAAAACTAGCTATATCATCATAAAATGATATTGGTACCGTACTTAACCTTAAAGTACCTATGGTTTTGATTTTAAAATTTCCGTGCCCTAATCACAAATTGCCGTGCCCTAATCAGGGTCCACGTTTGGTACTTTAAGTTGTTTATAAGATTTGTAAAAACCTGTGGAGTGCAATAAATGATTGAGTATTGATTAAAACGTTAAATTAAGAAGCGAACAGACTTTCCGATAAATTGAATATAGTGACAGTGTAACAATTTTCCCAAAACCCGTTACCCAAATACAAACGACATCGAAACCTGGCAACACTGCAAGGACTTTGAAATATCGCAGCGCTGAGAACCTGCGCAGGAGTGGGGAATGTTAATACGCTCGTGTTGAACGCCGCGCACTCGCCGCATACCGAATACGTTTTCAAAATACGTAATCCGAACTAATGTTTCATAAATTGCTACTGTCTTTTGTTTTTGGTTTTGTCTATGGCTTTTGAAAATGTAGGTTTGAGTTTGAAACGTTATTGGTTGTGGTACGATCTATGAGCTTCTATGTTTAAAATATGGAGAGTGGATATGATTAACTGAGCCTAGAGCCCTAACTTTTGATGCTTAGCCTTAATCAAATATGTAGGTAAGCATATGATAGAAAATTAACAAATGGCATATGTAATCTCAACAAAACAAAGCTCTCGCCTGACTTCACCTGCAGTAAAGTTTATAACCAATTCTCTAAAACCAATATCCATTAAAAACTACAGTTATTTTACAAAAAGCCTAACCTAACCTATTTCGTTAAACATCTCTAAAAGAGAATGGTTCTTACTTTTACAATGACACTAAAACTTCAGACTGGCTGGAAAGTGTTTACGACGACAGTTACCGATTCTCATTTCAAATTTCGAACTTGTCGTTCGGAATTTGAATTGTCGCGAGATTGTTTTGTTTGGAATGGGCATGATGATTAAAAATTTGTTTTTGTCCATCACATAGATTATTTTAAAATATTCGACACGTATTATTTCTTTTTTCTCTTAAACTAAACATGACAAAGATACACTGGGTTAAAGTTCCTCGTGACGTCACGTTTGAGTACGATTTTTACTCAAAAGTGACGTAAAAACCCCCTACTCTGTAACTTTGATGCTCTGTATCTTTGTATTTATTATGTATTTGATGAGGTAAAAAATGTGTTTCAAATATTTTTTGATAGCCTAAAAGACTGACTAATTATTTTTTGAATTTTTGAATATAGTCATCATCCCCATTCGAAATAGAATTTGATCGAGATGTCGCCGAGTTTTCATGGTAATTTTGTTGCTATGGTAAATAAATGTTAATCGGTGATTAAAATTACGTTCACGTATTGTTCAATGCTTTGTAGCCGACTGTTGGTTATGTCATTTAAGTGATATAGTTAGTATGGTATTTGAAGCTGGAAGTAACCTTGAGTGTTAATTCAATCATCTTGTAAAGAATTAACAATGAATTCTGCATGCTTATAGTTAAAAATAAATACGATTATTGTTTGCCTAAAAATGAGTGTTGTTTATGAGGGAGCGCAATTTTTTTTTTAGGTTTTTCGTTTTTATTCTATTTATTGCCCTATATCCACATAAAAAAAATTGTAGGTACCTACCTAATTAATTTTTTTAAATATATTTCAAGATATAATTGTTTTTTTAACATTAAATTAAAAACACTTTCTGATAAATTGCATAAACAGAGGGAGGGCAAATAATTATGCTACAAAAGTCACAAGTGACTGATAGCAAAAAAAAAACATTTGATTAACTATCACGTGTGTAAATGTTACGTATAGAGTCTTGTTATTTTGATAAAATCATTTACAAATACAATCCTATTAATATTATAAACGTCAATTTTTGTGCCGATGCATGGATGTATGTTTGTTACTCTTTCACGCAAAAATTACTAAACAGATTTTGATGAAACTTGGCAATATTGTAGCTTGCACATCAGAATAACACATAGGCTATATTGTTTTACGATGTCATGATTGTCTTTCAAAATATAACAGTAAATGCGTACGAAGTCGCGGGAAGCCTCTAGTTATTAATAAACTATCTGTACCTAATTAATTACGCAGAAGCCTTGCAAACGGAGCAAATCGTTCGACCGTATCGTAATAAATTTCGTTCTGCCATCATAATGAGGGATTCCTAGAAGCAACCTACGCGGTATCGAAAAAAAAATGGCGGACAAAAACAGACTTCGAAATTCGAACTTTAAATTGGAAACTTTTGGGTGGAATATCGAATAAATGTGTGCAGTGTGACTCAATGCGTTCGAAAATTAAGAAAGTGGTCGTCTCGCACCAAAATGTTTTTTTTTTTTAATTTTTTTGACAAGGGCCTGAGGTTGTCCTGTCAGTTTGTAAGTTATTGTCCATGTCACGTCGTCTCTAGTAAATAAACAGTGTAAATAACTAAAATCTTATCATTAATTTTAAAACATCAGTAGTATCAGTACCTAATTGTTGCCGTCAGAGATGTCAAAAGCAAAGGATTTAGATAAGACCACAAATTATAAACAGTTACCACCTAAGACAAACAATATATTAGAAAAACATAAAGTCTCTTTGGTAGAGTGCGTTTCATAAAATAGTTACTATGCCGCCATGTTGGCAGCATTGAAATTTTGTACTGCGACTGACACATTGTGTTTCGCAGTAAAAAAAATTATCCTGCCAACATGGCGGCATAGGAACTATTTCATGAAACGCACTCCAGGAACTTTTGCGAGCTAAAGAGTCACAGTTTTAAAACCATATGAATCTTAAAATTACATATCTGTCACGCCTCTTTCCCATCCTGATAGGCAGAGACCACTTCCCTCCACTTTATCTTATTAATACCACACCATCTGAGAGCCTATACTCAGTTATAATCTTTCGCACTAACATATCACTTGCATTCAAATTAACGTTTAAAATGTGATGATGTATTTAATACGGTCCACATGGTTGTAGTAATCATTATTATTTGGAATATACGACTGTGTGCCTGTGCCTTGAGGCTATTTTATTTTGTGGATTTGTGGATTTATCTGAGTGTGTACACGGCCTATTAATGGACGATGGTGTTACGAGGGTTAAACTTTTTTTTTTTAATTGAAGTAGTTTAGGTTAGACATAAGTTTTTGAAAAAAAAAGTAGTGTTCTGAATGTTTTGTATTGTTTTAATCTAGATTTAAAAAGTCTTAAAGATGGAATTACCATCATCTTTTTGACAGACCCAAAATCAATCTTTGCAACCGTAAACTTTTCTTTTTTTTTCTTTTTTTTTTACTGGCAACTACCATTGTACATTCTGCCAATGTTAAGTAAAGTAGATCTTATAGACCCAGATCCGGGACGTGTCTAACCTAACTTACAGTAAAATGGATATTTTTTATTTTATATTTGGATTATTAATTCTAATTTTAATAGTTACACTTTTATGCAACAATTCTAAGAATGATTCACACAATAGGCAAAAATTACAAAGTGAACTTTTTACTCAAGTTTTCAATAATGCTAGTTATGCACCTAACTGACTAATAAACAATTGAATTAAACTTTTTCTTCACACAATTACGTAGGTGCAGACAGCCCTTTAGATTCCGAGCCCCAACGCCGAATGTTTAATCGGTTTCCCAACAAGCTCACGCGCATCGCACTAAAAAAAAAGAAATAAAAAAGTAAAAAAAAATCTTGTAACCGGTTAGGTCCCTGCTTTTATAGCTACGATGTCTGTGGTTGAAATTTGGTCTTTGTTAAGAAGGTGTAGAGTCGGTTTTTGGAATGTGTTAAAATTGGTTTCGTGTCAAATAGGTATGAATGTTAATATTTGTGTTTTGTTTTTATAAAAATTGATTTGTTTTTAGATGATCTACAAAAATATTGCCTATTACCATAAAAATATGTAATTAAATTCAATAAATCTAAAAAGTAAAACAAAAAATCAATATATGTACCGTACCAATCGTATATTTAGGTATTTATTTATATTAAAGACACTTTTCAATAAAAAAAACCGTGCAATTTAATGTAATTAAAAACAAAACGATAAAGCGCCTCTAGCCAGAGCAATCTGACCGAATTAAAAAGTCTTCTACCTATCAATATTGAGGCCGTAATGACTGTGCTTTAAAATCAGCCGGGTTATAGCGTAGTCCATAATTGGCGCTACTGCTTAATCAGCCGTTAACAAATGTGGTGCGAATTGGCGGGAAAATTTGTCGGTTAGAATTTTTGAGGTTATAAAAACATAAATTGCATTATGTTGTGATGGATGATCATTGTTTATTACTTTTAACTTTTTATTACGTTTATTGTTAGTTTAGTCTTCTTTCATAATAAAATTAAGATCTCTTTAGAAGTAAATAACATATTTTTGTTATGTCTGTTTCTATATTTTTACGCGACAATTCTTACCGAATTTTTTGTCTCTACATTATTTTTATCCTTATCATTTATCATCAAATCTCCTACGTTAGAAAGAGACCACAAGACTTCTCATTGCTCCTTCATAAAATGATAACCAGAATGTTTCGTTTTCGTACGGTAAAACAAATATAAAGACAGATCTATGAAATTCCATTTTTAAGGTCCAGCTACCTACATTTAACGGTCCTCGAGGATCGGGATGTACAAAAAAAGGAACTCTCCATTGTTCTTTGGGACATAAACGTTATTATTTACTGCCTTTTGTTCTATCCCAATTCAAATTTTAACTGTCTTTCTATTTAAAACCTTCAATATTAGTTGGTAAGAGTAAAAATACCACTACTCTCCAAAATTTAACTAAGAATTCTAAAATTATAAGAAAAAAAGCCGTCACAAGCAGAATCTTTTTAAATACCGATAACAGAAAAATCTAATGTTCCAATTTCAGTTTACTGGTTACATTACAAACTTTAAAAACCAAAAAGAAACAAAAGAAAAACAAACGTTCTAATTTCAAATTGATTCTGGAATACGCGGAAAAAGAGCTTGTTATATTTAATGCTGATCTAATTGCGTAATGAAATAACGGTCATTAGTCGTTCTATTATTGAATTAATTGGGTCAAGTTTGATTACTTGATAACGACTTTATTAAAATAGAATGATGTCATTTGCTATACATTCACTCTACATTATAGGTACGAACAATTTGCAAATTATGTGGCCTTCTTGAGAGGTAATCTTACCTATTATTTGAAATTTTCTAACCTCCATTCAGATATCGATAGTTTCCGATTTATTGCAGTTTTAAGATTTTTTGAAAATTTTCTTCCGACAAAAAGACCATAACTCAAAAAATGTTTCTCATTGGTTTTAAAGTTTAGCACAAAACCAAGAACTGAATGAACAGAGCTATCACTTCACAAAAATCCTGTATTTATGGTCATAAAGATCTAAGTATTTAGTTATCTAGAATAACTCATTATCCCATAGAAAAATAAAAAAGCATTTGCAAGAAAAAATTCATTCCATTTACACATACGCCCATTCTTATTAACAATTAAACGTCTAACCTTTAAAATACTATTTATTAGTATTTACTAATGGCAGGTATCTGCAACGTAATTAATGATGTGTTAAAAACTTTAACATGGAATCCTGTACAGTCAGAGAGGAAAGGTCATGTTAGTAAAAACGAAGCGAAGAAATATTGGAACTAGTTAGTAGGGTTCAATACGCATAGTTTTCAAACTATGAAATACTAGATGAAGAAAACTTTTATTAATAAAGGTAATTTTCGTTGGTCATAAATTAAGTTATTTTTGTTATCTATTTTTGGTATGTATATGTAGTTATGTATGTATGTATTCTGTATTATTTTCACAACCCGCAACCATTATTACCTCTTTCTCGTTATTTCTTACTCTAAGGTTGCCTGGAAGATATTGCTACCTAGCAATAAGGCCGCCTGTTGCTTCTTATATTCTTGTTTGTGTCTGTACCTTATATCTTTTGTGCAATAAAGAATATTTGTATTGTAAGTTGTCAAAGAAAAGCGAAGTAAGAGCACCCTAAACCTACGTGTATGAGGTGACTGATGAATGTGGATTAAGCGAAAGAAGTGTGTAGCAAGTGGAGGCAAGTGGTCTAGTCTACCGTGATGTAAGAGAAGCATGATAGATATGTAGGTAGATATTATGTAAAAAATTACAATCTTCAGCATGAAACGAACTCTATTTTAGAAAATATCGAAGTATTCCTTTGCTAAACGATTTTTTCTAAAGATACGCAAAAATCAAATACTCCATTCAAATCATCCAATTTTTCTCCCTACGGAACCCATCCCCCACAATAACTCTAACACTTGTCCGTAGTTTTTCAGCTATGCTATAATTGGAGTAAGTGAAGCGGTCGGCCACCAATGGCGTTGAAGGCGGTTCCTCGTTGCGTGGAAACCAAGAGTAGGCGGATTATAGGAAATCCAAGAAAAACACGCGAATGTAACTGTTAAGGCAGTTTTACTGCTACTGTAGGTAGTGTAATGTAGATTGTTTTACCCGACTACGGTAAAGTTAAAAGGTAGGGTAATGTTTTGTATATTGCAAAATAATTAATTAAGCAAAATAAAATAGAATAGAAAAGTAAAAAAATAAGATTAAAAGAAAGTAACTATGGAACAATAAATATTGATTTATTGGGGGAGGCCTTTGCCCAGCAGTGGGATCTTGATGGCTAAAAAAAAGTTTATTATAATGATAATCGTCAAAAATATCTCTATCGTCTCGCTTGTGTTTAAAAAATAATTTAAGCAAGGTACATTTTTTGGAGTTAATTTTCAAAGTTTTCTTTTTACTTTTAAATTAAATCCAACTTTTGTCAATTGCAGTGAAAATAAAAAAAATATCCTAAAAATGGTTAAGTACCTACCTACCTATTTCCAGTTTTCTTTATCAATTTTATCATTTAGTTAGTTGTAAAATCCACATCCACGTTGCAAGACCGTTAAGGTGTTAAAACAGCAACTTTAATGTCATAAAGTTAACATAACTTTACGAGGGAAACGAGCAACTTTATAGGCTGTGATTATTTTAATGTAAACGCTTATTTATATATAAAATTACATGTAAGTAATCTTTATCTTTAGATTTATTGTCGTAGTAACTGATATTCTAAACTAACGTTAATTTTATCGGTTTTAGTATTAGGTATTTTCAACATATAGTATATTTTTTTATATTTGAAAAAAATAAATAACTAAAAGTAAATGTCAATAAAAAGCATTTTCAAGCCTTTTTATCTATTTTACATATTTCCTAAAATATTACCAAAATTTTTATTTAAAAAAAGAAAAGGCAATAAAAAAGCGTTTTTAAACCTTTTTTCGAACCTGTCTTCCTTACCCAACTACACAACCCGTTAATAAAGTCTACAAAACAAACTTATTCAATCATGTCTATAGCAAATACACACTATTAGCTATGTAAATGCACATAGGTAATGTATTGTACAAGTTTTTCGCGCCCGTCATGTTTGTTCGCGATGAATAATTCAAATTCGGAATACGTAATTGATCTGTGCTCTTTGTTGGCGGGAAACCATAGACGATATCGTGTACTTTTTTAAATATTGTTTTTTTGCTTAGCTGCGTACGTTTTAATCTTAGGTGTTAATAGGTATAAGACAAATGCTAGTGCACAGCAGAACTGGATGGAGAGGAAGGAGCCTTTGCCCAGCAGTGGGATGGAACAGACTGATGAGTTCAAATTGGGTGCCAGCCAAGCCAAAAGAATTAATGCATCATCGAAATATAAGCAAAACGGTCCTGTTAAATTTGTTAATTTTCGACTTGAAAAAAATAGTCTATGACTTTTAAAACCTTAAACCGATTAAGAAACAACAATGCCTACATCTAATTTATAAATTAACAATGCTATAGTATACGTGATCCAAGAATATAGTAACCCGAGACAGGTCACGACCACATGCTACCTTCTTACGAAATTAGGCTCCATCCAGTCAAACAAAACACATCATTCCCATCTACAAAGCTCGCAAATGGGGACCAAGAAAAAATGGTCCAACAACCAAATTACGAAGACCTTTGCTTTAAAGTTTAAAGTGATCAATTGCGGGTCAATTTAAATTGGAGCGTCGTCAGTATGACGTTTGTAATCTGATACGAACGCCAGTGTCAATGCTTTCTTTGAAAACACGTGTTATCTGTCAGTTTTGTCGAAGTACAGTCAGCAGGGATGTTGTGCTGTGCTACTTTAGTGGGTAATATGAGAAATTATTGACGATTGGGTTAAACTTTTTTGGTGGGTTGTAGCAAAGCACGTGGAAGGAAACTGTTTTATTTAATCCAAAGAAATCAAATTAATATATTTTATTATAGTGAAGAAACGAAACGTTTTGCCTTCAAGACTAAGTGCACCTACTGATAAAATTTAACTGACAGATAAACCTTTGTCTATTTCATAAAACATGACGTTTTAGACAGAGACAGGTATAAAATATCTGTCAGATAAATTTTATCGGAAGGTGGTGAAAAGGGCCCTTAGACCTAACTTAATCGGAAAAAGGACAAAAAAACAAAATTTCTTCGAAAACCGATAACACAAAACACAGTTAAACATGAAATTGAACTTCGCAATGCTGGTATCGTAATGCAATAGGATATAACTTTAGACACTAAACAGGCACTCGGGCGCATCGTAAACGGTGTTGGTGCCTCGTAATACGATCTCGCCAACGCGTTTTATGGTGCTTTTTACGATTTTGCTATGTGAAACCAGTGGAGGGTGCGGTTTGAACGCATGTACGACTGTTCAAAGCGCACAAATCGACAACGCTTGTACCTACTTACCTACGACTCCTACGAGACTCAAACACACTCAAATCGGTTCTCATTTGTTTCGCGGCTACTGGCCTATCTATTTATCTGCCTATACCATTTTCCTAAACTGTTGTCTATACTGTGCCTGACATTTCTGTGGTTCAGTATTTTCAGATTTTCCATTATTTGTTTCTTAGTTCTAAAAAAGAAAAGAGGCCCGCTTTTGTTACTCTTCCACGCAAAAACCACTAAACAGATTTGAATGAAACTTAACCGTATTGTAGCTTACACATCAGAGTAAAACATAGGCTAAGTATTATTATTTAAAGTTATTGCATAAGTGTTTTAAGATTTGACGATAAATATGAAGCATAGACCACGTAAATAGATACAAAGTCACGATAAAAAGCTTGCAAAACCTAATAAAATAAATAATCATTAATCTAATTATGCCATTAACGAACTACTACTTAAAGTAATTAATCTATCCAACACTTCAGTTAATTAACCATTATCTTAAACCCGTAGGTTAAGCTAAAGTTAAAAGCGATTAAAGTTAAACTCGTACTAAATGCTAAATTAACTTCCTTAAGGCGATAGTTAAATTGATTGAAGAGTTCCATCGTGATTGGTTTAGCGGTTTGACCTAAGGGTTCGAAGAAAGATTTAAAAAAGCGGTTTAATTATGGCGAACAAATAATGTAGCTTCAGAATTCAATTTCAACAGTTTGACAAAGAAAATATCAGTGCTAGGTTAGTGATGCTTTATTTGGTCCTTTTATAAGGATACAGTCAGCCTGTCACGTCTCAGTGCCGGGCAAAGGCTTATCTTACTCTCGTTCATTCTGCTTTGCGTCAGGAATTGCCACTCTTCACTGAGTCATGTCTGTCTGATGAACCTCCTTATATATTCTATACTCAAAGACTATACCTACCTATATATACGTAATATAGCATAATCCATTCCAATGCTAGGCAAAAGCCTCTCACATGCTTCTCCACACATTCGAACCAGTGGCTGCTTCCAATCTTCTCTAAATGTGCGTAGGTGGTCTGGGTCTGGGGCCCAAGTCTGCTAATTTAAACTAGCCTCAGTTGTGTCGGCAGAGTGGCAATGGCATTTTTTGACACATTTGGTATTCCACTGCACAATGACTTACACTGGTTGCCACCAAATGACCGAATGAGTCAAAAAATGCCATTGACACTCTGCTGACACACAACTGAGCTTGGGCCTGGACCTGGAGCTTGAGCTTGAGTTCATCAGGACTGCTAAAACATCCACCAATCTTGCAATGGCTGAAAAATTAAACAAGACTTCTGCAATAACAATAAAACACTTTCATAACATAAATAATAATAGTTTACCATCATTCGTAGTTCCGCACTAGCTCTCATTACGATGCGAGACCGTCGTCTCGATGTTGAACGATTATCGAGCGATATCGACTTGGGAATCGATTAGAATCGACTCGCATTCCGATGATTGTAACTTGATATTTTTATTTCATTGGACGGATTATGATTTTGTTTGTTAAGCAGAAATAGTGTGATATTTGATTCTGTTTTCGTGTTATTTTCATTTGGTATGTTTTTTCGACTTTTTTGCAGTAAAACCATAAATTTGAATATTTTAGGTTAGGTATACGCTACGCAAAAATAGTTTGCGTCAGAAAAAATGCTGTTATTTCCAATATTTTTAAAATAGGAACGTAAGCTAGAACTTGAACATGTCTCAATTCGTCTGTTATAAAATCTGTCAAAGCCCGATTAAACACAAAAAAACAATTCTGGCAGTAAAAAATATAAAACAACTTGGAAAACAGTTTATTCAAAAAATAAGGTTATAAAATATAAAAATGATTTTAAACTTGGAATTGCCAAGCTTACCAACACTCGCCAACGAAATCTAGCCAATCAGCAACGCGTATTCAGTTACATCCGTTCCGCTATCTTTTTACACACTAGAAACAGTAAATGCGATACAAATCTAGCTAACAAACAGCTAAAAACGGTGTTACTTACTCGTACTTGATCTAATAAGTCGTAATGAACATTTATCTTGCGGAAGAGTGTAATTTGCTATCTGATGATTTCATTTTCACTATAAAACATTGGTTAGGTGTGGAGTGATCGCGATGGAATACACATGCAATGTAACTTAACTTTTTTTTTTTGGTAACAGCACGGAGGTTTCATAACTTTTTTGCTTTATGCAATATTTAAACCGTAACTTATGATCTGTTTTAGTTAAGGAAAAAAATGCAAATATGCTTAGTGTGTTTTGAAACGCGAATATGCGAAATATGATAAGACGAAATATTCAATTCGTTTAGAAAGGAATACCTACTTTCATATTATAATAAAATGAGGAAAAGAAGGCTTATATACCACCTTTTTTTTGCTCCCCGTCTGGCCAAGCGTCAATATTAATGAGAAAATTAAATATAAGTATAATTTGCGTCTGAAAGCTATAAATCATATTATAAACGAGGCCAGTGACCTCATGACGTCACGGACCTTAAATAAGTAGGTATTATTATGTCATCAACCTTATCAAACCAATATTTAACACTTTCATAAGAATTCTCAAGTTTACGATCGGATTATTGTCGTTGAGAACCCGATAAAAAAATATTGTGAGATTTTAAATTCACACTCGTATGTTTCGTAAACATATTTTTAGTTTAGTACCAGTTTACAAGATTTTTTGAGGTTATCTTTGTTTTTTAATAGGAAATACCATACCTATAAGTTTTATAGGTATTTCAATTCAAGCTTTTAATCTTATTAACAAGTTTCTTCGTTTAAATACGAACCTTAATAAAACCATCAATACAACACGATAAAAAACCTTACAAAAAACAAAAACGTATCAACTTCCAAAACTTTCTTCCGTCATTTTAAAATTCAAAAATCAAACTCCAAATTCGAATAAGTCAAACTATAGAAAACCTTAAAAAAAACAAAAACGCATCAACATCGAAAACTTTTTTCCGTCATTTTAAAATTCAAACTTCGAAGTCTAACCGGCCAGTTTGAAAAAAAAAACGTTCCAATTCACATACATTCCTAACACTACCCCAGTACTTGTCATGCATAGCTCTCTCCGGGCGTGGCGGTCGACATTATTCATATTGCACCTCATGGCTCACACCTCGACATACCAACTATGACAAATGCATCCTACATACTCAAACTACATAGTATTGCTTGTATTGTTAAATTGAAGTTTTTGTTATCGGGGGTCTTTAGCCGTCTTTTGTTTTATTGTCGTTCATTTAATTACCGTTCGATTGGTATAGAGTGCTTAAAAATTGCGTTGTTTTTACGAATTTGTGAAACGGAAGTGGTACAACTGATAACAACTGCCGATAACTTTTCCAAATTAAAAAAATATATATCAAAAAACGGTATTTTCTGCTCCTCAATTCTGGTCACTTGCGCTATAGTAAGCTTGGAAGATCGCTATTAGCTCCGTGACCAAACATTTGAAAGCGCTCTTACACAGCACTGCTTCTAAAACCAGCGTAAGTAGGTAATCGGAATTTCGTCTTAGCCTGTTCTGAGCTAAGTGGGAGGGAGACAATACATTCATGATATGACTAGAGGCTACCCTCGACTTCGTACGCATTTATCGTCAAACCTTAGAAAAAATCATGATATCTCAAAATAATATAGCCTATGTGTTATTCTGATATATAAGGTACAATATTGCCAAATTTCATCAAAATCTTTTCAGTAGTTTTTGCGTGAAAGAGTAACACATCCATCCATCCATTGGCACAAACATTGACATTAATAATATTAGCAGGATAAGTTAAGATGGGTAAATAGATTTAAAAGTGACGACTACAAAACATCTACGACTTTATATTTAGAAGAAAAATCCATTTAAAAATCGAAGGACATCTCTATTGACTTTTTAAAAACAGAATCTTCCAAACAAACCAGTAAAACTAGCTTATGATTCAGCGCATGAGTTCCCTCGATAAACGATCTAAGGATTACTATTCTATCCGTGGTTTTGACTAGATCTCGGTTCGAGAGAGCTATGAAATCATACTATACAATCGTAATGTTTATTGGTTGACTGTCAACTATAAATGAAAGTATATGAAATGTTGTGAGATATGAAGTTAGTTTTGGATAGACAATAAAATACAAAATACAGGGATTTTAGCTTGAAAGGTTTTCTTCGTTTGTAGAAAACATTGATACATCGTCATCATTATAATGCATAAGTAGGTATACATAGGTACATACATACATATACGCACATTTCTATCATGAGTCGTTATATAGGGGTAGTTAGATACCACTTCCCTCCAATTGTTATGATCCATACACTTCTTTCGTTTTATCCATAATCCACATTCATCAGTCTCGTCAGAAATCCTTTAAGTTAACAAACACTCATGCAGAATGTACAAGTACCAACCTATAGGTTTTTTTTGCCCAGGTATCTATATGTTAACGACTTCTTTAAAGCCACTTCATATTGAATGTAAAAACTGACTAAAAATACAAAACTACGCCTGAATCTCATAACAATATCTAAATTCATGTTAAACAACATAATATCTCAAATAACTCAACGCGCGAGCTCCACATTTAGCCGCCAGTTAATCGATCATCAAAATCGATTCAACTAAATCGAGTAACAGCTAAACTTTCCGTCAACGATCACCCGCTAAATACCCGACATAAAATCTTGACATTGACAAACAGCAGAAAGCTGTTGACAACTGGCAATTTCATACAAAATGTATGACACATTAGGCGGGCGAACTCGAAAATTTTCGATTAGTTATTCGTAAGGTTTTCGTCAATAAAAATAATATATAGCTGCGTTATGTCAAACGGCGCCATCTTTGTAAAATGTGGGCTCTAATTTGTTATAGTTAATGTAGTTTTATTTTACTATTTTGTCGCTTTCTCGTGCGTTTGGCGAGTGGCCAAGTTAAAGTGTTGACGGGGCGGGTAGGGGCTTGACCTAAAACTAACCTGACTAAAACATGACTAATGCCTTTTGTCAGTGTCACACAATGCTAAAAGAGATTGGTTTGCGGTGTATTCAAGGTTAATTCATATCATTTATTGAATAATTCTGAGAATATTTGCTCTAGGCATTGACTTAGAAAAGCGGACTTAACGCGCCATATTGTATTGCTGTCGAAATATGACACTCTTTTACTAAACATTTTTACATACTGACAAGCCGTACGAAATTGCGACCTATCAATGTTTACAGAACAGTTTGTTAAGCCGTTATTAACACGACAGTCCTTAGTAAAATGTCATTGGTACACTTAAACTAATATTTTTTTTATCTTTGTTACAGATCCGCCGCAAAACGCCCTAGAATTAGTCCAATAGTTCTGTGATCTCATTTTTAACTTAGCACCTAAGAAAACCGACTGTTTATCGAACCGTTTCAAAAATCGAACATGGTAGTGTGACGTCATGGATGACAGATAAAGTTATAATGGAAGTAGGGGCAGTGGGATCGTGAAAATGCCGCATGCGCACTCGAGTTCTGCTGCGAGCTCGGGCGGCGATGACCTGGGCTCAACTGATGAGGTAAAGGTCTTCAAGGACGAGGGGGACGGGGAAGACGAGAAGAGAAGCTCCGAGAACCTTCTAGAAGAAAAGTCTAGTCTCATTGATTGGACTGAGAGTGAGGTGAGTCGTGTTTTGCTTTTTGTGCATGCTGTAGATGTTGAGTAATATTCTTTTTCGACTTAAAAAAAAGGGCTATCCACACGTTTCCGGGTCAGGGCTATCCGTGTTCAGAGTTATCCATTTCAGTATAGACGCCTGGCAAGGAGCTGTGTGACCAATTTCATACAATTGTACGTAACTGATTTTTGCCGTGTTCCGTCAGGGATGTGTTCCCAGAAATGTGTGGTTAGCCCTTATGCGGCCTGTATGCACTTCTCTTCAAGTTCTTGACGATTAATTAATTACCTACAAAAAGTTTAAAATTAAAAGTGCAATTTCGAAAGAAAAAACAAAAACTTCGAAAATCTATTAGTACACTATTTCAAATCATTAACGAAGAACAAATAAAGAAAACGTCTCATTGAAAGGGCAGAATTAACTGCATAATGCATCAGTGGACCGGTTCATAGTATACAAGCTGTATGAGTATGACTTGGTAAGATGAAGCAGATGTTTATATTATCCATTGTCAGTTTACTATAGTAATTTGTTCTTACTATCATATACAAGGTGTAATGTGTAACATTAACAGTAGTACTAAACATTTTAGTTTCATCAGCTTGTGAACGTCCACTGCTGGACAAAAGCATCTTCACGACACTTTAAGAATTTGTTAAAAGTTTTGGTGTTTTAAGGTTATGTTTTATCAAATTACTAAAATTAAGCTTATAGCGGGTGTGGATGCACCTTAATACATCACGGGGCTATTTTTTTTTCTATTTTTTTTCTCCAGACTTTTTCATGGTTTTCTCGTATGAAAACTTTGTATGCTAATTTAATACCGTAGCGATTTTTTATTCAAAGCATGAAGACCAGATGAAAAATAGTTTTCAGTTAAACAAGTACATATTTTGGCAAAGCACAGTCAAGAACAGATCAACCTTTACAATGTTTCAATGTCGCCCATATTCTGTAAAATGTCCTTAGTAACATGCACTTGATTGTACACCCATACTGATTACTAATACTTCACTTACTACCTATACCTTGTATAAAACAGCCTAGAGCGCACCATAAACTACGTATCGTTTAACAAGTTACTCCGCATGTGGGCATAGTTAGCTTCACTTATAGGTGGTCCAACTACCCCATTAGTCGCCATTATACCAAAATGTCCGCTCAAATTAATAGCCACACTTTTACCAAAAGATAAATAGTAGTGTAAAATAGGTTCATGCGGCGCTACAATTTAGTTCCAACCAGCAGGTGTCGAATTCAGGTAGATTCTATAGAAACGTGTTCCGTGTATTGCATCTGAATGGAACAATATATTGGGACCACGATATCCTGATCAAACTAACATATTTATTAGTTGCGGCCCCGATTCGCTACACCTCGCAATTTGAATTTTATAACTCTGGTTTAAGGTTGCTAGTTTTAAATGTACTTTTTAAAGCAACACAACATTTTTGCACATTTTTACACGATTTCACACGTCCAAACTGTATCGCAATTATGACAGCCCCCGATTCTCGTAACGTAACGCTCTGCTGGTTTTAAACGAAAACATAATATCATATTTTTATTATTAAAATCACGCGTCGAGTGAGTTTTTATATTTTTAGAATGATTAGGAACGTTTCCAGTGCCCACTATACGGCTTGTTGCTTTTAATGCTCATTTTTATATAGTTTATGATCGTATAAAAAGAGATCGTAAAAGACTGTATCAAATTTTTACACACTTTGAAAATGTTTGCGTTATAAATATTCATAAGGGAATGCGGGAATCGGGCTCATTATGTCTGATTCGATGCGTAGATTACAATCTGACTAGTATAATGAGTGAACTGCTCAATTAAGTCCACAGAGATAATATCGCGACAGAAAACGTCACGTCACGGCAATCGAAAATGGCGTAAAACAAACAAAAACAAACCGAAACGAAACAACCAAAACAACGCTACAAAAAAAAAAAAGAATAAAAGAACAACACAGGTACGTTTCCGAAAAATTTATGTAAAAATATTGTGTTCCCCAACATAAATTACTTATTCATTGTATTTCCGAAAACTCTATTATTTGGCAAAGGGGGTGCGTACAATACGGGCCTACCTGCATTCAGGTATTTCTTATAATAAACAGACTCCCACTGGCTTTTGTCGACGGGTTTACCTGTCGAGAGGCGAGGGAGTGCAAACATAGCTGTGGACACCTACAGAACTTCTCTCTCGTTCACTCGAATGTAAATGGAACTTACGCAACAAGGATGGAGAATTTTGTTTTATTCGACATCAGAGTCACGCATCGTATAAATATTGGATTATACTTAGGTGCAATTCTCTCCGTATGTCATAATAGCAACGATTATCGTACGTGATGCCATTACAATGGTCTTTGTACCAATTTTCTGTGTTTCGATTTCTTTTCGATTAAGGTTTCCGTCGATGGTGAATTGGATTTGAGATTTTACGCCTTCTTGCTTTTTGGAGATGTTGAGAAACTATATTGTGCAGCCTCTTGGTCCTTTTGCCTCGTTATTTTTATACTTTCGCTATTGAAAAGAATGCCTTCTTGAGTCTCACTTTTGGGGCGGTTCATGCGAAATTATTTGGCAAAAACATTTTCTAAAGTATGTATACTTTTAATCGTTCGTAACCGCTCGTAAATATTATAATAAGCATGTAAGTAATACAATACCAACATATTAAATTCCTTTTGTTAACCTACTTGAAAAATCAACACAAAACAGTAACACACAAATACATCCAAATTAAAAACAACACAAACGTAATACAAGTAAGCATTAATAGACACTTATAAGGCAATAATACGACTCTTAAAAAGCTTTCCACACGTCCATCTTGTCATATAAAGACACATCCTCACATTGAACTATCAATGTAGCTTTCACTGTACAAAAAGTCTATGACTAGCCATTTCCTGTGGCTCACCACGAAGAATACACCATTTGCAACCTATAAACGTCTAAGCTAGGTTTTATTGCCACTGATTGTACCTATAATTAAACAAATAAGATAAAAGAAATATAATTGAATTATGTTTTTACACATTTATATATTTTTTAATTAACTTTAATTTGTTTAAAACCTAAATAAATTACCTCCATGATGATTCCCTATATTTAACGTCTATATTTTTTTATTGCACGAATAAATAAATGTTAAGTATAAATGGCAATTAAAGAATAAAGTTAGTTTAAATCGGATTGTTTTAAAAATCTTTTTACTCTTATTTATTTACTTAAATCTTCGATTGTTTGATTTTGTATCATAACTAGATTTACTTAACAAAGTTTTATCACCTAATTTTAGTTAGACTCTATATTCATCTTTCATATAACCAACAATACAATAAAATAATATTCACTATTACGCCTCTGTCCCATTGGGGTAGGGCCCACTACTTCCCTCAACTTACTACTACAAACACACTTCTTTCGCTTCATCCACATTCATCAGGCGTCTCATACTTGCACGTTGGTTTAGGGTACTCTTGCTCGACTTAGTACATAGTTGGTAAGTACATAATAACTACATAAAGGTACACAGAAATACCAACAATTCGACATAGAATTTAAAGTACAAAATCCCGCATCCCTGTACAACGAAACAATGTCCGTTTAGTCTTACGCTATATTTAGCTCACAGCGCGGTTCTGTCTTCCCATCCGCTTCCGCTCGTCGCGACTTATTCTGAATTCACTTCTTGGTAATGAGGGGGGAGAGTCACCCACTGTGCTTTTTTAAATTAGATTTTCAGTTTGGAGTCTTGCGTTTTTGAGCCGAATGATTTTAATAGTCGTAAAAATTGTGACGATGACTCGATTTTTTTTTTTTTAAGTACCACTGATTTCTCAACGAAGGATGGAGAAGAAGGAGGCTTTTGCCCAACATTGGGACTATGGGACAAGACACACTACTCGTAACTTTAACTGAATGTCGAGTCGGTTTTCTTAGAAATTGTTAAAGCTAAATAACTTCCTATTAGTAATACTTACTATAAAATAAATCAAGATTAATTATGATTGTCTAAAATCAATGGTTTCTCTCTATTACAAGCAACTAACATAAATAAATTGATAGATCTATCAAAAGATAAGTCGTTTTGGTCTAGATTTTATCATATTAGCACCAAATAGGGATAATAATCTAGAAATCTAGATTCAACGATCTAGCTCAGTTTAATACTGTGGGAAATTGGCTGAGTTATTTATTGGTTTATTGCAATTGCAATTAAACTTGTTGAGAAGTTTTAATGAATGCTTATCCTGATTTTTTTGGCCTTGAAGATGATTTGAAGACGCTCGTTTCGTGGTTATTTTGTTCTTCTTTTAGTAATAAAATAACTAATGTCTTAGGACATGTTTCACTTTTTACAGATAAAATTTGACTGACAGATAAACCAAAACAAAATAAAAAAAAGATTTGGTATAAAAAAAAACTGTCAGATAAATTTTATCTATAGGTGGTGAAACGGGCACTTAAGTCCGGTTTATCAATAGTCAGATAAAACTGACAGATAAACCTATTTCTATTTCACAAAACATGACGCTTTAAGCAGGTATAAAATATCCCTAGAGTACGTTTCATGAAATAGTTCCTATGCCGCCATGTTGGCAGCCTAAAAAATTTGATCTGCCAGTATTACCACATTATCCTTATTGTGTTTCTCAGTATAAATTTTCAATGATGCCAACATGGCGGCATAGGAACCATTTCATGAAACGCACTATAGGAATTTTAACTGTCAATGCTAAAACCGGGCATGAGAAGAATATTCAGAACAAGCTTAGTATAATACTACTTGGTACTCATAAGTATAAAGATACAAATGATTTGCAATTCATAAAGAACTCTCAGTTCAAACGCCCCTGTAGAAATCATTAGCTCATATTATGTAGGTACTACTATGATATTATGTTGTACACTTGTAATAATTGGTATTCTGTGGTCCTAGCAACTTCCATACGCATTTGACCGCCATATCTTGGATTTATACAATTTCTTAATATCAAACATACCTATTTGTTATTTAGCTACAAATTTGCAAAGTTTCATTAAAATCTGTTCAGTGGTTTTGGAGTAAAAGAGTAATAAACATCCTCACATCCAACGGCACTTTCCACTTTTATAATACCTATCAGGAAGAAGAATCACAGTTAGTAAGATGTACTATTTTCAAATCGTATATCGCTATTCATTTGTTACACATCAAAAAACAAAAATGGACCCACGCGTACAGTACACCACACGTCTAGCCTCAAGCTTGTATCGCAGTTATTAATTTCACAGGCCATACCTGAGTGAGCGTGGGTGCATAGTTCCTAATTACGAACCTGAGGCTGTTTGTTTACGTAGGTTGTTACATTGGCCTGTTTAGTGCATGTGTGGAGTCAGCCATGACAGTAAAGTATTGATACTTTTTTATAGAGGTCTGATATTTTTATCTTGGATTGGGACAGCACGGAGGACTTACATAGATCAAATAAAAGAGGGAATAGAAGTTTTGTCGCATTAGTTGCTCAAACGGACGGCAGAGAATAGAGCAGAGCAAAGCTCTCAAATATGACGATGACGGAGAAAATATGGGCACTTCAATTCTATTTTTTATTAAATTTGGAAAATGCATCTTCGCATATCGATTTGGTGAAATAAAAGTCTGTTTATCCGACTAATGACTTAAAATGCTAAAAAGATTTCGATGACATTTTTATTGCAGATAGTAATCATTAACAATCTGCCGATAATTTAAACTACTAACCAGATTTTGATGAAATTTTAAAAGTACCTAGATAGTCTTTATTTTCAGAATAGACACATAGTTCTTCTAGCAAAACCTGCAAATACTAAAGACTCATATTGTATAACAAAATCAGGTGTACACAGCATCTTTTATTCAGCAAAACAACTTGACAGACAACCAACCGAATAGCTATTTTATAGAATCTAAATTTGAGATCTCCGTACCTAACACACGTTTCAAAATAGCAAATGCAAACTCAGAAACAAAGTGTCATTGCATATAAATTTATAGCCATGTGTTGTCTACTTTACGAGCATTAAATTTTGTTGCAGGAAATTCAATTAAACTAACGCTCCATTATACCTGTAATTATCACTGTCATTGTTTTAAAGTCAGAATAAGAAGGCGCGAGGTTCAATTGATTATTAAGTTAATGAGGTTTTCTTGCAACTGAGGGTAGGTATTAATGTAAATATTAAATTGATAGTGACTTACGGCTAGTACAGATATTTCTTTCAAAACGTAAATTATTTAGCATTAAGAGGTCATTTTATGACAGACTGGCTTAAATTATATTTATTTTTGCTATATTTTGTTAGGTACCCTTCATTATTCATAACCGTCATGAATGTCTTGGTAGAGGCGGCTCAGGATAGGAAAGGCCTTTGCCTGAATGTACAAGGCCTTTGCCCAACAGTGGGACATTGACGGCTAGATAACATAAGATTTTGTTATCCATTCACTCATACCAAACTTTATAAACCATCAAAAAACACAATAATATATAAAAACTAAACCTACTGCTAAAACTATACTACACCCTCCCTTCAATTTCCAATGCACAAATGCGACTCTGTTTATTGCATCGCATTCATTTGTCGAGTTTACAGCCGAGTGTTGCCACTAAAATGTAAACTGCCTTTCAATATGGTAATTCTGATGTTACTTTAGCTGTGGCAACACATGGTATAGTTTATGATAGGATTTTGTGAGATAAATGTTGGAACTTGAGAAAAACTAGAATTGATATGTCTGGAAAAGGAAATTTAATTCAAATATGAAGAGCATCTTACTAATGTCAAAGTTAAATGTGAAGATGTTTGTTAGTCTTTCACGCAAAAACTACTGAACAGATTTTGATGAAACTTTACAGTATTGTAGGTAGAGATTTTTTGTAAATTTTGCAAGACTAGACAATAAATGCGAAAGAAGTCGCGAGCAGTATGTTAGCAAGTTTTATAGAAAATCTTACCAAACTTAACACAATAAAATATTTTCCAAGTCCCCTTCCATTACCGTCACTAAACTCTCATTGTAATTAACTTTTAGAAGCTATAAGAAACTCATAATTGCGATATTGCAGCTAATTCTTTACAATGCGTATGCGCAAGCATTGAATGGATAATGTAATTTCATTCATAATTGTTGTTAACAGCGACAGTGTCAATGCATTAGTATGGTAATAGGGTGTTTTGAATATGGGAAAGCATTTTGTATTGGACTTTATGAGGGTTGACTTGTATAAGGCTTTGCTGTAGTCCATGGAAAAGCCTAGATGGATTATTTCTTCTATTTCATCTATCCCGGTTTGCCAAGACCATAGATAATATCTCTTTCACGTTTCAGTATTATTTTTTTTGTCCTACTAGAGCGATAAAATAACTATGAATTTCACGTACCGAGGTACCTAATTAAAATCATCATCTAATTTTTCATTCTTACTAAAATTAAAGTCAACTTAGGGGTTCAGGATTAAAAATTGTGGAGGTACTAAAGAGAGGCCTTTGCCTTTGCCCACAAGTGGGACCCAAGCGGCTAAACAGAAATAGAATAATAGACTTATCAAATTTACATAATTTGAAATTATCTTTCTTATTTATATGTCGAAGTTAGCTTGCAAAGTTTCACTAAAATCTGTTCAGTGGTTTCTCAATGCGTTTATTTATAATATTAAAAATTATTAAGCAGGATTTCTTTAACCGCAAATAAATCCTGAATCGTGTTAAAAGATTACATTATGTATGTAATGATGTAAAGTGTTTACAATGTGTACGATTTCTTATCAAATGATTGATAAGATTGTGTTTGCATTCAAGGTGATGTCGTATTATTAAATCAGACATGTTAGATTTGTGACGTCATTGTGAAAAGATTATTTTTAAATAGTTTCTTGAAATTTACGGTAAATTTTGAAGAAACAAATGACACTTATCTCTCTCGTGAGAGTAGGCTCGTGCCCCTGTAGTGTATAAAAGCTGATGATGAAGTGCGGGAATTTGAAATGACTCTTAAATCTAACGAATTAAGTTATATTTCTCTTCCAGCGGTATTAGGTGCGCTAGACCCAGAACACACGGTGAAACGCAAATGCAACGCAACCGAAACTGCTAGTTACATTTGAGTCGCATCGCAGTTTCTACTATAGACTTCCTTAGAAAACCACACACGACGCCACTAGTTTGAAACGTTTCGTTTCAGTTGCGTTGCAGTTGCGTTTCACCGTGTGTTTTGGCGCTTAGATACGAGTATTATAGAGTGCCTTTTAAATAAGCACGCTCCGAACTTTGGTACTCTTTTCAATCACTTTTCATTCTCTTCTTATTTTCCCAAAGAGCGATGTATTTAAAAAATTATAATAAAAAGAAGTGTTCTTTTTCAAATAGTAATTATCTACGATTACCTTGCTTATTTCAAGGCAAATCATAAACCAGCCGTTCTACTAATATTACCTATGGATAGATTAAGATGTTTGTTACTCTTTCATACAAAAACCACTGAAAAGATTTTAATGATAATTTACAGTATTGTAGCATCAGAATAACACACAGGATATTGTATTTCGAAAATATGACTATAAATGCGTGCGCAGCCGCGGACAGCCTCTAGAAAAGTAAATACCAGTTATCTATTTAAAAAATAGTATATTTATACAAGGTGACTTTAAATTAGTGAACGATAGAAAAGGATATGCATGTACTCGTGATAACAAACAACTTTTACTATGGAACCGAGGTCGAAATCACAGAAAAAAAAATTCTTCCCCCCCTACTATCAGCTGATGCATTTTGTATGGGGAGTTCAAAAATTTTTGAACGGTTTCGACCTTGGTCCCATAGTAAAAGTTGTTTGTTATCACGAGTACATGCATATCCTTTTCTATCGTTCACTAATTTAAAGTCACCCTATACATATAAATAACACACGTGTTTAGTACATAAATAAGTAGTACAAGTACATTGACACGTTCATAAATCACCAAAAACTAGTCTAAATAAAAATCTGTACTAGAAAGTACGTTTTTATCGCCGAATCAATAATACTCTGTTCAATATTGATAGCTTATCGTATCAGCTGCGTCCAACCCTGTAGTCACAGTCTAATAAAACTCTATACGAAACTTTTGAGTACTGCTTGTAGTTGTTTCTATATACATCTAGATGTATACTGGGTGTAACAGAAAGGAGGTATAAATAAAGCCGAAACACAGCGATAGTCCTCATGAAACTGAACAACTTTCCCCAAGGAACATGGGTCGTAACTCGAAAAAATTTATGGATCGCCCATACTTACTCGATTAACTGATCGGACATTTTGTATGGGGAGGCGAATTTTTTGCCCCATGTTCCTTGGGGAAAGTTCTTTAGTTTCATGAGGATTATCGCTGTGTTTCGGCATTATATCCCCTTTCTGTTACACCCAGTAGAGTTTATTTTAGCTGTGGCGTTTAGAAATTGTTCGGTTGACCAAATATTGTTATCTTAGCTTTAGATAATTGGGATAGTGGCGTCGATATGTGACGGCTACTAAACGACTACTGCTCAAATAATGACCGGAAAAGAATTTTATAGAAATATTTAAACATCTTATTACTTAGATTTGATTTTAAATTAGGATATAGATGTATTGTTTGTTAAAATAAATACATAAGAAGGTCTTCAGGTTTTTATTTATAAGTTCCAAGCACTTCTTAATATAAATTTATAAAAATCTATTGTTGCAAGTTAAGAATGAATGATGTCTGGGTTCGCTCCGCAAGGGATTGACAAGAGCTGTCAAAATTAGTGATGTAATTAAAAGTGTAAAACACTAGTGTTGGACTGCAATACAATAGGTACGTATTTCTTTCGGTTCATCCACATTCATCATTCGCCTCATACAAGCACGTCGGTTTAGGGTACTCCTGACTTGGCTTATGACGTTTATAGGCATTCAAAAGATTGGAAAGTTAGATAATAGTATGAGACATGAATGAGGCGACTGATGAATGTGGATGAAGTGAAGGAGGTGTGTATCGTAGCAAGGGTTGGCAAGTGGTCTCTGCCTATCCTGATGGGAAAGAGAGGTAACAGTATATGTTTACAAATAAATACAATTGTAAATGACATAGGTAATCTCAATTTTAGTTTAAAAAATCCATTATTTGTCTTTCCTATAAGACTTTCAATACCAAAACAATGACGTCTAAAAAAACTAAGGATCTAAATTAACTGTTTCCGTTAACCAACAAATAATCGTTTCTTGCCTTCACATGACTAACTTAAACGAGTACAACCCAATTCTACTTACGGTAACCAATGATCGTTTAAAATCACTGTAAATATTGAGTGATCTACTAACCTATAACCCGAAACACAAAAATTATGACGTGTGTATAGGCATTTCTTTAAAATAAGTAGTTTAGTTGAATTTAAATTCAAATGTTTATTAGCACACCATAGGTATTACAAAGTAGTTTAAAAATAAGTATCCAGTACCATGTATGGACCCTGAATAGGGCACGGCTATGTAGCGCAGCTACGTTATAATATAAACTTATATCTAGTCTTTGTACCTAATGAGATCAAAGTTGAAAATTTATAACATTTAAGTTTTTACATTAATAATGTATTTATTTATATAATATTATGTTCTAGAGAAATACTGACTTGTTATATGTCTAAAGTTCCAAAGTTCTCGCTAACCAATCTTAGTTCAGGAACCAACGCTACTGTTAGTTACTAGAATTGCTTCCCAGTCCATAATAACTTATTTTTAACCTGTTTAACGCTTCTCATAAAATCCGGAACAGTCTCAGTGTTACAGCATTTTTATTGTCTCCTAAAAGAGGTTTTATATGCTGGATTCCAGTAGATAGTTTAAAATAGGTTTAGGTAATGTTACCCTGACAGTTTTTGAAGTAACGTTTTTTGTTCAGAACCGGTCGTTTTAAGCGATTCTGAAATTGGTCGTCTTATATCTTTTACCGCGTAAAAATTGCTTGAGTTTTATGGTTGGCCAAAAACAAATTCAAAAATAGAACATCGATAAAAAAGAAAGTAAAAAAGATTTTAAGGTGAAATAAATTAACGAGTAATTGGTTCACATGTGACTTTGTTTATTGAATCTAAATCCGATTGTAAGCGATTACGAAGACTCGATTAACTAAATCGATTTTACGTCTCAATCGATCTGAATTTGTTATTCTGCCAGACTTTTATTGTTCGTTTTGTTTCGCTTGTAAATTTTGTGTAACACAGTCCACATTTTAATGTGTAATAATGGAAATCGATTTCTTTGGTTTGTTTACTTTATTTATACTTTAACAATAGTTTCTTACGTTTAAAAAATATATTTTGTCTATGTTTACTAATTAAACAAATATCTTATTAAGTAGTTTTAACTAAAGAAAGTAAGCGTGATTTTAAAACTCTTTTATAAATAATACATACAGATGTATAGGTACACATATCTGTCACACCGCTTTTCCGACAGAGGCCACTTCCCTCCATTTGCCACGAATGACTTAAATTATAGAGAAAATACTAAATATTACATACTTATACCAATGCCAATCCTTAGGGAAGTTCTGTTGCCAAAGTACCTATGAAAACATGACTCCCATACCTACGTAGTAGCTTTGAACTGTTTGTCGGGCTAATTTCCCTCGAGATTCTCTTATAAAACTGAACTGATTCCGTATCTTTCAGGTTGCTGTTTAAGAAATTGTTGGGAGGTATTTGTTTGCGGGAAAATCTTTAGAAAATTACTAATAGGTATGTAAAACTGGAAATGTTACTATGTGTCATCTCACTTGACAACTTTTCTTTAGAAACAAAGATTTTTAAATGGTCTCCCGCGCGGAAACCAAATTATTCATCTAAGTTCAGAAACATGGGTTGATTTTCCCTATTTCCATCCAAGTTTTTTGTAAAAGTTTTTCAGTTGCACGAATGTTTTTCTGTTTTCAATTAGCACTGTGAAACTTTAAGTACGTTTATGCAAATATAGGCTTTACAATATTAAAATTGTTATTAAGTAGGTACTTTAATTCTAAATTGCTATTCCACTCGTTTTAAAAAAAGATTTCAAATCGTTTCCAATAGATGTCGTCACTTGAACTATGATCCGTCCTTTATCACTAGGTCGGCTCCTAAGCGCATGGCTTAGGTCATTACGGAGCTATTTAAAAATAAACGAGGCCATACACTATTTATCATGCCACAATGAACCTCTTTTAGAAAAAATAACTCTTTGATACACCGAAGTTCTCCACACAAAAGTTATCTTTGTTTTATAAAAAATAGTTATATTTTTTAAATGAAAAACCTCGAAAATATAAATTAAATTACAGAACAAGGTAGGAATCGAAACATGGCCGGTTTCAAACAACAAACAAACCCATAAAAGTTTGCTGCAATCATAAGGCGAGAACTAACACGTTAAGTACGTCTACGGAAATAAATGACCAGTCAAACTAGACCCGTGGACAAGGGAACTAATTTGTACCGTTCAGGGATTAATATACGACTGACAAGGGTCAGAGAGTTCACGGTTTCTGGTCGCAGACGAGCTCTGAGATGATATTCGGAAACAAACAAAAGAAGAGCGATAGCATTTGTTCGAGAACATGAGTCGAACTCGCCCGATTGTTTGTTCAAAACGTTATTCCATTTTCGAATCGAAATCAAATTTTAATATCAAACTTGGGTATTGAAAAAAAAAGTTTTAGAATCAAAACTTTTATGTTGCGTTCCATTTTATTTTAACGGCGTCATTTTATTTTTATTTCGTGAAAGCAGTTTTTAATCGAATTTTAAAAACGGAGCTGTTTTGATGCTACATTTTTGGAGTTTTGTTAAACGTGTTTCACTACAGATTTGAATTTAGAACTGTAGTGCATTTTATTTTGAAATTAATTGAGACCTGAATAAACTTTCATAAGCAAAATTTTAATTTAATTTAAACCAAAACCAAACCATTAAACCAAATCTATTCTAATCTAATATTTAGAGATGGCGTCATGTTTTCAATCGCACTGATAAATGATGCTCATGATTGATTCAATCTGATATATAAATGTCTAAAATAAACTTCTATCAGCGCTACTGCATTACTAAAACATGGATTAACTAGGTTTTGCACCCGGATTTTATCGTGTGGCAAGCATATCCTGTAATTAAGTAGGTATAAAACTACGAAGTAACTTGTTGTCTATTTCAGACTTAGTTCTTTTCCAGGGATCTTAGTTCACATAAAACGAACGAAATTGTCAAGGTTTGACAGAAAATCATGAATCCTTCTAAATCTTGACAGATGATTGACATAAGCAGTTAAAAATCCACCCATTTCATAATAATTTATTGATTTTTATACTTCGAGTGTTTTACCTATTAAAGTATTATTTTCAACGTTTCCTTAAAAAAAAACCGGCCAAGTGCGAGTCGGACTCGCGCACCGAGGGTTCCGTACAAACCTGCAAGGTTTACAAAGTTCGTTCATTACGACAATCGAGTCATAACTATGGAAAAAGTAATAAGTTTATATTTATTAAAAAATATATATTTTGTAATGTAACTAAAAATTTAAGGTTTTCGGAATTTTTCCTTTATGTGTGGTATAAAACGTTGCTTCATACCAAATTTCAAGATTCAAGGTCGACTGGAAGTACCCTTTAGGTTTTGATTCCCTTGCAAGTACTTGCGAGTTTCAAAATATGCAGCTTAAATGGCTGTTTCTTTTGATCGCGTTGACATAGAAGTTTGATTTTGCTACAGCTTAAAGGTATTATAGACCTGAGTATTTGGTATGAATTTCAATTTAATACCTCTACGCGTTTATGAGGAAATGGGTAGTAAGTTTAAGATTATTAAAAAAAAAAAATATTTTGTGATGTAACTAAAAATTTATGGTTTTCGTAATTTTTCCTTTATCTATGCTATAAGACGTTGCTTCGTACCAAATTTCAAGATTCTGAGTTCACGGGAAGCACCCTGTAGGTTTTGATTCCCTTGCAAGTGTCGAAAATTTGCGGCATAAATGGCTGTATCTTTTGATTGCGTTGGCTTAGAAGTTTGATTTTTTCACAGCTTCAAGGGACAGTAGACCTGAGTAATTGATATAAATTTCAGCTTCATACCTCTACGCGTTCCTGAGAAAAAGGGTCTTGACAGACGGACGGACGGACGGACAGACGGACAACAAAGTGATCCTATAAGGGTTCCGTTTTTTCCTTTTGAGGTACGGAACCCTAAAAACAAGACAAACCCGCGTAAAAGATAAATCTAATACGCCTTGAAAAATCCTCTTGCAGTGTCGACTGCGCATGGGCACAGCAATTAAACATCCCGAAATAGCTGTAGTACGAGTAATTGACGAGCCGCCGCGATTTATGGTAGACGTAAACTTACACTGGGTACAGGGTAATGTGCCCTAATACACGCTCTATGAATATTACTGTCGCTTTTGGCTGACTAATACTAAAGCTTTATAAGTGGAAAAAAAAAACAAAAAAATAATGTCAAAGTTTTCAAAAAGGAACAATTTAAAATTTGGAACGTTCTAAATCGAACACAGAAAAGAATGCTTACCTACCTCAAAATTAGAATTTAAATTTAGAACATCTAAGAAAGTATGAATGAAAGAAATTGAATGAGCGGTATCGACAACAAATCAAGCGTTATTTTTAAATATTCGAACTATTTGGAACGTGGACCGAATGAAATGTCAGTTGAAACGACGCGCATCAAGCGCATTTTGGGATGCGTAAAAATAGTTGCAAATTGACTGTGTCACTTTAATGGCCGCTCGTAGCGGGGTAGATCGGAACATAGTTTTTTATTTTAGTTTTTAAACTTTCGTGGAAATAGCGTGTAACACTAAAAATAAAATAATACACCTACGTTTATTAAAGACTTTTGTAAACTGGCTATGTTTCTGAAAATGTCTTTTGATTGGAAATTATCTAAGGTAAACTCAAGTTTAAGATATATTTGACAGATCTTGTAATTATTGTCAAAAAATCTCTCCTTGTCTTGTATGAGGGAAGTGGTCTCTACCTATCCTGATGGGAAAGAACAGTGATGATACATTATGTAATGTATGTCTCATTTGATTATCAGTTCGGAAAAACATATGTGTGTAGGTAGGTTGAAGGTATGTCAGATCAGTTCGGAAAAAAGCCGTTAAAATCCGAATAAAAACAAAATACAAATAGAATTTCAAAATATTACACACTAAAGGTCGAATAGTACTCGTTTTCATCACGAGTCGTCATGTCCGTTGATTCGACGAAAGCTGGCGACTGACCAAGATTGATCGCTGCTATCCGTCTACGCTGACTAGTACTGAATATAAGTACTTACTTGTATTTTATTAAGATTATGTGTTTATATGTGCTGTTTTCTTTAGGTTATGTATTTTTTTTAAAGTAGTTAGAAATGTGAATAAGGAAGATGTTCTTTCTCTGAAATTTTAATTTTAGCCTTAGGTTAACATAGAGAGAGATTCATTAAATTAAATAAGTTCCTCAAGTCTTTCCGTAGAGCCAAAGCTAATCAAAACTTATGCAATATTTTAAACAAGGTCAATATTAGAGTCCGTCCACTCCGTCTAGAACTAAGTACCAAGGTCAACGCCCTCAGCCTCCCGCAGTTGATCTATATCAAACGCCATTAATTTTTACGTCCACTGCTCCTTTTACTACATCCATTTAAAACTCTAATTAAAACCCATCAAATTAAAATCTCCCAAACGTTATCACCAATTCAATAAAAACGCAAATTAACCTCAAAACTCGATGTGAACCGAAAAATTAGTTAAAGAATTTCGTTTTGAATAATTAAACAAAATGATATCCGAATCGCGCTTTATCTTTAAAACTGACGAAGTTTTTATAACATAACAAGATTTCTTTTATAAAAACTGAGAATAAACTGATACGTACAACACCTGCTCCATCAAACACCAAGTGATCATTATGCTAATGCTCCTAAACAGTACCGATCAAATACAAACTCTGGGACCTTGTAAATGAAACGAGTTTCACGTCTCCGGAGAAAGAATCCGGACCGTGACCAAACGAACGAGCTATCGAACAGGCGCCAATTAAGCAAAATGAACGCTTATTCCTTCCACCCATAAATCGATATCACGCTATACGACGAGCGAAAGTTACGCCGTTTAAAGGATTCGTCTCGATAACCGCCACTCGGGATTATTTAAACAAGAACCAACCTTGTTATGAAAGCTGAAAGTGTCAAAATTACGTAACCGTGGAAGCGTCAGTTACGCCCTGTCAGAACGCCCTCAGCGCTAACAAGACAGACGGAGACGCACGGCTGCGGTCCCGAGGTGAGGGAGCGGGAGGGAAGACAAACAGAACTCTCGAAAAACACTTGTGAGATAACAAAGGCAGGCTTCCACGAAGACGTCCAATAATTTGTCTTTTTAATTTTACGGCAGACTTCCATAGCTTTTAAATATAGCTTTTTTTATTTCGCTCTATAAGTCGACCTCGACCGGTCCATTAGGTCGAGAGGCTGTATTCGGGAACTCATTACGACCCTCCGACGCAATGAAAACACTGTTTATGACTTATTGTTTCCATGGCCTTGCACTGGAACGAACTACATGCGTATTGTAATTTAAAAACCTGTAAACTTATTTTTTTAACACTCTACAAACCAGCTTGGCGCGACATTCTTTGCTCGTAATTTTTCCAGTTGTCTTAAAACCCAACCGAAAATAAAAGTGCAGACGTGTCGTAATATAATAATAAGGAATATAAAACCAGAACTAAGCACAATAAAATGAAACTGGCTTAAAAGGAATCAGAACCTGTTTTGCCCTTACGATCGGTTTAGCTGTAAAAAAGCTCATTCCATATAATATTACCCATTACTACCCCGAGAATCATGGCGGGGCCAATCGTCGGAGAGAATTCGAAAATGGAATCCGAATTCGATTTTTAATTGTTTCAACTGGATTTCGTTGTGTTGCGTGCGGCCAGTCGATATTTTGTTTTTAAGGTACATTTTATTGCTCGAATTTGAATAAGGAATTATTTTAAGAGTTTCATAACACATTCGAAACTTGTTCTAATCTGGAATGACGACATATTTTTTTTGCTGAGCGCGTCTAAAAACCATTGTGTTCGTAATTTTTTTTTTCTAATCGCACAGATAATAAAAGCTTTAAAAATTCCGCAGTAATAAGCCGAAGAGCGCCAGTTCATTACCACAAAAAACTCCCTTCGACGTCGTCACCCCGGCTATTAGCAAAGTATTATCGTTAACTGGCAACACTAATCGCTCGTTAGTTTCCGGACACGCGTCGGGGTTGCCCACTCATAACAATGCGAATAATTGTGGGAACAATTCATTTTTGAGTGCCACAAGTCCACAACCCTTTGGAATTTGTTATGTTGCTTTTGTTTGATATACATACATATTATTTCGGGCACTCCTTTTTATTTGTTTGAAAGAATTTAACAATGTCTTAATTTGATCATTTAGACATTTTAAAATTTAATTCAACTCTTAGATGAATTTGGTCCCGCGCGGAGACAATTTAACAAAGAGTTTAAACTAATTCTACCTTTATTTTCCTCCTTCTTCACCATGCAACAAGAAATCTAGAAATTCAGAGAAAACTTTTAAATAGATTTAAATTATAACCTGCCATAAAATGTCACTAATCATCCGATTGTCCCCTACTATCTATCTCTTTATCACTCGCAATCAACTCGCCATATAAATAAATGGTTTGACATGTACAAGAGACTACAGTAGTAAAGCTACGTGGGTGGCCAGCGCGAATCTTGGGGATGTGGTACTATTTTAAGTCACTTGTAAGTCACTTTGTTGCTAAGTTAGTGTTCGTTTTTAGTGCGCCTAATTTTGTGCTCCGAGTTTGGTTTTAAAAATATTACGTCTTTTTTTTACCTTCTTTTAAAGGACCAGAAACTGAATGATTTAGCATTTACATGACATTTTTAAATACATGAAAATTCCAAATACATTTTCAATACAATACAAAAATATCTGTAACGCCACTAACCTATCGGAGCAGAGATAACTAAGCTTCACTTCTTTCGCTTCATTAGACGCCTCATACATGCATGGTTTTTAAGGTACTAGAATATAAAACAAGATTGGAAAATTAATTATCTCTTGAGTTAAGTGTAAAACTAAATTAAAATCAAAGTGGTTTGGGTTATAAAGACTAAGTATTTTACGTAAATGTGATTTACGATACATAAATGTATTAATGGCCAATAAAATCAATCAAGCGAACTCGTACATTGTAATCACAATTTAGCATAACGACGGCAATAATTGCTGTATTTTGGTGACTTCAAAGTGACTTTATTCGAATTCGAGTTATCGTAGTAACCTAGGTAACACAATAGGGGCTCGGATGTTTAAAAAAAAATAACGATCGAGTAAATTGGGCATGAAATATGGAGTATTCAAACATAAATGATAATTTACTTCAATGTAATGATATCAGATTTATAAGTAAACCTTGTTAAGGACTTGTTAAAGATGTAATAAGAAATATTTTAAAGACAGGATCAAGAGGCAGTTTACAATGGACGATGGATGAAAATGTATCTAGTACAAGTACTTATTTTCTATAAATATGATAATTCTATTTTTCTTATTTAGTAACTGTGATACGCACGTGGACTAATATCTAGATAAGTTTTTTCTTAATTTCTAACATAACACAGGTTAATGTAGAAAACTGATAAAAAAAAAATTCAATAACTAAAAGACAAGTCAGACATCGGCACGACCATTTTGAGAATTGGAAATGAAGAAGGAAAATATTTATTTGTTGTTTCAGCAGATTTGTGCTGTACGATATTAAGACAGCTTAGTTTTCTTTCATTCACATTTAAGAGCTACGTTCTAAACTCATTCTTAAGAAGAACCATAGTACGACCAAAAAGACTATAGTCAGACTCTTCACATGAATTCTTAAACAGACCCACTAATACGAGCCTAAGCGACCACAGACGGGCTAACAAGCTCCGCGCTAACTGGAAAATAAAAGCTATGCGTGATGCACACAAAAACGCCGGGGGCTGCGCGGGCGCAGGTAGCGTTCGCAACGTAGGTTTTTGGTTAATTATGGGAAATATTGTTTTTTGGAGTGAATGGTGAAATTGTTAATGAGGGGTACTGTATTAATGCTTTCTTTTTGAAATTTTGTGATTCAATTTTTAAGAGAAATGCATTATGTACTTCTTTTATATCTTTTAGTTATGGAACTTATATTAAAATAAGTTTTCTCCTTCTATTAAACTAGACAGATGTCATTATACACTAAGTATCACCCATTAAAGACAATACAAATAATAACTAGAACCAAGTACCAACTGCATCTGCCGACCGTACCCCAAAAATCCAGAAAGAATTGGATATTTGTTCAGAACGCGGTGTCGCTCGCGTGTGGCCAACACCAGTAGCGTCAGCAAATAACGCTGTTGACTGTGCATTGTCGAAGAATGTTTGGTTATCGAACGCTACCTGTTCTACGGACGTATTAGACCACCTTCGGTAAGGAAGCTGGTTAAAATACTTATAAGTGACGGGGTATCACCATATGCGGTCGTGTTTTGTCATTTTTGTGATAGTAACCTTTGACATTTGTGTTAGTTGCCCTTTTTTGAGTTTGCCACAGTTTTAAACGCTAAAACGTCGTTTGTTAGATTCGTGTACTTGTCAGACTTTGGCAAGACTGAGAATAGGGCCAAATCCGACCAATTTTACCAAAATACTTATTATATATTTTTTTTAAGAATGAGCCTCTGCCATTTTCAAATCAGTACGTTCTTTTGTTATTACATCTAGACTGTGACATTATATCACAGACATATTCACACACGCTGAAATCCCGTCGCCGATTATCAGCTACCAAACAGCTATCTGGTCTCGTTAACTGCTTCAAACTGGTTTCTGTCAGTAACAAGTTACACTATTTGGTTTCTATTGTCTACGGTTAAATATAGTCTCTGTAAAGATTCTGTCTTCCTATTAGACTTAAATCATTGTTAGTTAGTTCCTATTGCGTATTGATTGTCATAAAACAGTGTTATAGGGACTCGTAAATTACTTGAGGTGTTAAACTAGAATTATTCAACGATATTTTATATACTAAACATGCAGATAGATGTTCCAAAAAGTAAAACGTAGAATGAAATGCGTTTTAATTTGATTTGCAATTTCAATTGTTTTTGAAGATTGTAGAAAGAGAGTTGTCAAATGACTTGATTAATACCACCTTAAATACAGAAGAAGAACTGACCGAAACAAAATATTAACTACACTAAGTTAAAAATGTAGACTACACATGTATTAACTTGCTTAAATACAGTAAAAAAAACCACTTTGTAGATCTAGACCAAAACCAGTTTTAGATTAAGTCTAAAAATTTGATTCACACAGGATACAAGTGACTTGCCACATGTTATATCTACTGGTATGTAGTGATGTGTTGTACGTTTTTCAAAGCCATCACTCAGTCTTGGGAGATGATTGTGAAGTCTTCGATCTTCGAAGATTGGATGTGGTGTTTCTTGACCCTTAAAAGCGGTTACGCACTACATCCGATCCGAGATGTTTCTGTGGTAATTTTATCGGATCGGCTTCCGATCTCATGTACTGTGTAACCGTTCTAAGTCAGCTTCAAGTTGAAAGAAAAAGTTAACGTCGTGTCGTATGAAGAAGTAAAAATGTTGGCAGAAAGGCAAAAATGGTGATAACTCCACCGACAAGAGCCTGGCTATGGAATATATAAATGAATGAAATCAGCTTGACACTTCAAGAATCTCTTGTAATATTATGAAAGTTTATTTATTTATTTATTTATTTATTTATTTATTTATTTATTGGAAAACCAACAGCTTCAATATACAAAATAGAAATTTATAAATTAACAAAGGAGCCAATTACAGGTTTTCACAAATAGAAACATAATAAAGTATTGACAAAGCACTTATGCATTGATTATGTGTGTAGTAACATAAACACGCACGCACCTACACGTCATAATTGCCATATTGTTGTATTTATATTTACAAACATCTTAAACTAATGCACTAAAATAGGTACCTATTAAAATTATTAATTAATTAACAGCAAAAAAATAAAAAATCATGCCCTTATAGTAGGGACATTAAAAGAGATGATAGGGAAGAAAGGGAGACAGTCAGATGCGATATTCATCTACATACTTTTTTATTATCTTGGTAGAATTGTGGTCAGGGTCGTCTTTATATAACTTACAGATTTTTTGGTAAGCTTCAAACTTTATGAATTCTTTATCAACCCAATAGATTTAATAAATACCACATCCAAACTCAATCCCACCTCTTTTCCGATGTTATCCGATTGCCAGTCATGCACCCTAACGAATGTCAGTTTTTATACTCATGCGCACCTATAGTTATATCTACAGTGTTTTGTTTATTTTGCCTCGCCTCTGTTTTCGTAGGACCTTATACGACTTCAGACTTCTAAAGAATTGTATTTACTCGCCTATAATGCAAAGGGTGCTTTAATTGTGAAGAATTAAAAGAAAACCGTCTAAAGGTTTCCTTATTTATAATTGTGTGAAATAAAGTCACGTTCGTTACCTTTTAAGGTGTCCTGTAGTTCTTGTAGCTTTTTATTGGAATATGTTGGTTAATGAGTAGAGACAGGTGATTCATTGGTAATAATTAATTATATCAGGGTGTCTTATAATTAGTGATGAATACCTATAAAGAAGCTATAAAGGTTCTAAGAAGAGAGTCCTTAAATAAAACGGTAATCATGTTATCTACAATATTGCTTAGAGATACTTTTTCTAAATAAATGTTTATCCGACTACGTCGAAGAAAAGGTAGGGTAATGTTTTTTAGTATAGACCTTATTATGATACGCTTTGATCTTGTATTAAATTAGTACCCTAATCAAAACACGAAGAAATACAAAGTAGCAATAAATACTTAAAACCTTTTTACATGACAATTGTTTAGAGAAAGATACAATTTTTTTGAATTTTAGTCTTATACTTCACCTGAGGTATACAATTAAATGATTAACCAGCCAAAAACCAATGAAGGCATTGTTATTGAAGAAACCAGTGCAAAATTCTTGGACTCTAGTTCAAATGAACTAAGGTGTAATAAGGCACTTAAATAAATGATTAACCAGCCAAGACAAATCGTCATATAGAACTCTTAGCGTTCTCATAAAAAACTTAACCTCAAGGCTTTTTACACTGTGAGCGAAATACCAACCTAATTTTATAACCTTTTTTCACACGCAATCCCTTTCAATTTAGCTGTTGTAAGTAAAATTACTAAAAGACCTACAATTTATGATAAAGATCGTGGCTGTTACTTATTTTTGGTACATTCTGGGGCATTTTTAGTACGTTGTGGTGTTCTTTTGGTACAATTTGGTAATAACAATGTTTCTTGTGGCGAATGCTCTTGTAATTTCTGGTTAAAAAGTAATGTTGCTGAAATATAAGCTTGAGTAAGGAGTTATGAGGAACTCTTAACAAGCTTATGCCCTTAACTTTGAGTCACGGCAATCGGTTTAACAAAATTAATGTAGCAGTTTTCAATAGTTGCTTGGAATCTGTGCTTGGAATAGAACGAAACCATATTTAAATATCTTTTTATTCTAAAATTAAAAAAAATGATAAGTGAAAAAAAATACTGTCAGATAGGTATAAATAAAAGTTAGTAACACCGACTTCCCTATCCTGAAAAACTTATGAAAAAAATACATCTTAACTTTTATTTCTCAAATGAATATTCTCACTAAAAATAAAAGTGTTTACCTAAAATTATAACATAAAATTCTTCCACGTAATTTACGTAATAAAAGGCTTGGAGAATATCCCAAAATCCTTGGACAAACATATCTAAAACACGCCTTACAGTATACGACAAAAACCCACCGGCCCTAAGGATTAAGATACACAGTCATGTTTTTTCTCAGCCACAATCTGTGTGCAATAAGCCCTTATCTCGTCGCCTGCGCATGTCGCTGATATCTTTCAAAAGCATAATATTTGGGCACTTGGACTACGTTTCAGAGTTTGGAAGGTATAGAGAGGGCATTGCAAAAACGAAATTGGATTTTAAGGTTATACACTTGTACTAATTGGTACCTACCTATTCTTATACTTTTAACGAAAACTTATTTTCTATAAATAGGTTTTCTCTAACTTTTTTTTTTTTTTTTTTTTCATAATAAATCAGATAAACAATAGGTAGGAGTATGTTAAAGTATAGAAAAGACCCCTATTACCACTTTTTTGACAAAACTTTGGACTTTTTCTCAATTTTAAAATTCTGTCCCCTCTGCCACATTCGAAACTCTTCAAGTCTTCGTATCTCGCCTTATCTGATCGTCTCAGCTCATTTTTTGTGAATTATTTCCGAGTAAATAATGGTAAACACGGTAACCCATCCGGTGTCTTTGTTGGAAGCGGTGGCAATTCTTTTGTTACTCCTTATTATGGAGATTGTCTTGTAGTCTTGCGATGACAATTATTTGCAGATTTTTAAAGAATTATATCCTCAGTGGTCTCTGCCTACCCCTATGGGAGACAGATGTGACGGATATGCATGTACATGTGTATGTCCTCATGTTTTGGTGGCTCGTGGTACACCGATGTGCATGTATGAGGTGACTGGTGAATGTGGATTATTGTGGATGAAGCGAAAAATGTTTAGGTCGTGGAGGGAACTGGTCTCTGTCTGTCCCGATGGGGGAGAGGCTTAATGTGTTTATGTATGTAGGTATGGCTTGAGGGTTTTTACGCAATGGCGACTGCAAAATGGACGTTTAATATGAAACCACGCCAAAACCGCTCGCCTAGTTACCTATGTTATGGTTCGCGTTTTTTTTTTCATATTTTAACCTCAAACGCAACGCGACCCAATCGCCCGTGCGCAAGATCCTTCAAAATACAGACCCAAACGGTCACCAAAAACCAAAATCAATACATCATAGCAGACTTAACAACTAATTATGAATATAATTTATAATTTACTAAGAACCGAAGGTCCGAGGCGTGTACCAATAAATCATTTGACTAACAGCTCTTGTTTCCTGTCCTGTGCTTTTTTTCACTTATTTTTTGCGCTAGATACAGGCTATTTTATGTCCTTTTGTCTTGGTTTTGGGTTTCAAGTTGGTTTTATGATTTGACCTATTTTTTGGTGGTGGTAGTGAGAGAGATGGTTGCTAAAGGATTTTTTGGTTTGAAGCAGATGGATAGGAGAAGCTGAGTTTTTTGAGATGTTTTTGAGTTTCAAGTTGTAGTTAAATGTTCTCAAAATTTTCCGTATGTCTAATTGTGTGGATTTTTGGAAACCATAACCTACCGCTTAGAAGAGTGGCGCAGACTCCACCGACAATAGAGCAACGCTCTTAAATTCATGATGATGAAGCTACCGCTTATTTTCCTGAAGGATTGGAAATAATTTAGCGTGTCAGTTTAAGTAGGTAGTTACGCTTTATTAGTCAAAGTTTTACGAATATGAATATGACTAATCAAAAACCCGAATTTAAAAAAAATACACTAAAACAACGGAAGCTCAAATTACAACATGTAAAATAAACATTCTTTACGAACCCAAATTTTATAGACACACCAATTTGAAACCCGAATTATAATCATGTAAATCCGAACAAGATAATGAGAGGAAACCAACGGTTACTCTAACAAGGTTTTTAATACCAAAACCGTGTAGATAGTCGATTATACCACGTGGTTTTGTACCAGGCGCCATAAATACAGGCTCGTCGGCGCTCGCGCAGGTACGCCCGCCAAACGAGATCGCTCCTTTATAAAAAAAAAAACAAACTATACTCACTATTCTCAACCTTACTCCTCCATTTTAGCGTTTATTCTCTAAAAGACACAACCTAACACAGTTCCCATAAGCCACTTCAAACTTTCCCACTTTTGAAATAGAGTTCCTTTTTCACGATAACGCGTCCTGTCTCCTTCTACGTTACTCATTGGAAAATAATCTTTAAAGTGAAGAAATTGGTTCTGAATCCAAATGTGTGTGTTTGGTAGGATTTTTTCTGGCCATACCAGATTTTGTGTTCTTCTTGTACTTTTTTTGTGACAGCGAGTGAAGCAAGTTCGGTTCGGTGGGTGTTTTGCAGGGTCACCGACAATAATAACTGTAAATTATCAACGCTCGGTTATTGAAATTCGTTCGGACGTGTTCTAATGGGGAAATTTCAGTGTCCAACGCGATCCGTGGCGGGTTAATAACGTTTATGATGCAATCCCGCCGTTTAATTACTCTACGGATTTAATTATGAACTAACCTTTTTCCGGATTAGGCTTTTTGGTTTGGGTAGCCATTTTGATAATGCGGTGTGATGTTTATGAGCAAATTGTGGTTCTAAAAGAATGAAAACATGAAACCAAGGCTCGTGATAACATTGCTGGCTTTCTGTTGACCTTATAACGTGCTGCTAGAAAGCGTAATCCTTGAGAGAGGCATCAATGAAATATTTGCAACTTCACAAATATGTATCTATTTTTAAATAAAAAAAGACTTATAACAATAGTTTGAAATATAAGACTTATACCTAACAAAGTTTTGAACCAACATACAAACATTTTCCTTCAAATAAAATTGATTTATGATTTAAAAATCCGTTGGATTACTCGATATTAACGTTATCTACCAATCGCAAGTTTTGCGATTAGTTGGTGAACCGATGGCCACGTTTACGACGTCTGTATTAATTCTTTAAAACCCTGGATTAATCGTTAAACTTTTTGGATTAAATGTTTAGTCCCTGGGTTTACATTTGGACAGAAATCTGATGAATTGGTCCGATTCTATCTATGTGGAACGGTAATATTTTGTTTCGTAATGAAGTTAATCTTTTTCACGTGATTTTAGTTAGTAGGTACGAATTTGTGATATTTAAGGAATCTAATAAAAGTAGATATGTATGTAAAAAACAAGACATGAGACTAAAATTACACATAAGTTTTTTTACGATAAACAGGCATAGAGCTTAGATTATTTGCAGGTTCAATAGGTACCTACAGACAAATTCATCGATTAATAAAAAGAAATATCAAATATCGTTGCAGACGAGTTTTCCCTAACCTTCAAATGAAAGCGTTTGATTGGTCAGTTCTATACCTACAAAGAATCAAATCCAAAGTAACTCCCAGACAAACAAAACTATTCGATAGAAATCCGGAATCGAGATCGACAATCAAGCTGATTGCGACAGCTATATCATTATCCACGAGAACAACAGAGATAGTTATACGTCTCCCAGTCTCGTAGCGCTAATGAGAAGGGGTCTAATTGCGTGCGAACAAACGAATGATGTGGTAATACCTATTCTGTTGGTTTGGATAATCATGTGATGACAGGTTTTTTAGCATGATGAGGTGAAATGAGGTGAATGACCGGGGCAGATGGATTAGGTGAAAAAGTGCAATTTAGCTTGACTTTATGGGTCATAAAGGACATGTTTTTAACGCCCTTTAGTGTTAGAACTCTGTTGTTACAAGTTTGTTTGGAAACTAAATTTTAAAGCGGTAGGTAGCGTTACAGTTGCGGTTTGATATGAATGCGCCGAATCTTCTAATCAATCATCTACAGCGGTTTCCATTTTTTTTATATAAGCCGTCAACTGCTAGTGCGTACGAGCCCTAAAAGATGTTTACTTTGTTAAAGTCTGATCAAACTAATGTTTAAAAATAATTTGATCTCGATAAAAGAAAAAGATACCATTTTTGCTACGTACAAACTTACTATCGACTAGGAAGGCTTTCATATCACTGTAATACCATTTTAGGCTTCATAATATTATCTTATACCTAATAAGGTCTCTTCATAAGTCGTCATAAGGCCAATAAGTCTCGTTCAATAGCAGAAGCGATTAAAAATAATGTTTAGTTGTCAGTGCGTCGCGAACGGCCAGTAGCTCGATAAAAATGGCTGTTGAGGTAGGGTTGTGAAAAATTATTATATATTTTTTACGATAAATTTTTTCTTGTTCAATTTTTAAAATTTAAAAGTCTGATAAAGATTTTGACAATATATTTTTAAAAAATGCGTACGAAGAGTTTTTTAATTGGCCGCATTATACTGTATGTATGACATTACATACATTTGTCATTGATACAGTATAATGTGGCCAATTTAAAAAGTCGCTCAAGGGTACACTTTTCTTACCCTACAGGATGTTATAACACAAGAAAGCTCCCTACCTCAATAAAACCTTAAAAGAAATCACACGGAAAGTGTCCACCGAATGTTTGCCGAATGACGTCACCCAATATTTATCTTTCGAGATGTTCGTGACCGAAAACCGAAAAAAAAATAAAAGGACATCTCGCATCCGTTCCGAGAAGGTACCTTGTTACCATCATTTATTACACTGCAGGGCCACAGATTGTGAAATGGCAAAATTGAAATGTCAATTATTGAAGTTGTAAAATGTAGGGGCTAGTGGATATTTAATTTATTCGCTTTAGGTTTACCTTGGAGTATTATAATGTCTTGTAAAAAGTAGATTAGTACTTAAGGTAGATAGATAGATAGAAATACTTAATTGCACACAAATACATACAGACAAAACTTAAAACTATAACATTGTGCGCAAAGGTGGCCTGCTGCTGCTGTTTTTGGTGCTTAAAGTCGTTGTTTAATCCGACAAAAAAATAGATATTTCTTTAATGGTCTTTACAGATGAATTACTATTACTGAGAATTTCATTTACGTCCTATAAACACACCTAGACTCAAGGAAACATCTCTGTTTATCACAGCAATATTTGCCTCTAGTGGGAGTCGAACTCACGACCAACGGCATTGCAAGCAGGGTCAAAGCACACCAACTGGCCAGTCAAAACCAGCGTATTGAAAAGTAATAACACTAAAATAATATTTCAAAAAACAATTGCCAACAATATCATCACACATCATATTCGAAAATCGAAATAAAACTACCAATTTGGTAATTAGGTACCAAGAACACAGGATTTTTACCCAATTACGATTCGAGATAAATATCGATTTTGAGACCAATTACCGAGAAGAATAGCGAGTTATACTTCGATTCGATTTTCGAAATATTTCTTTTGAATTTCGAACGCTAATCGAATGACATTATGTTTTTAAAATACTTTAAAAAATGCTATGACAAATTACGGAAACGCCAAATCAGGAGTACCCTAAACCGACGACGATGTATGAGGCGACTGATGAATGTGGATGAAGCGAAAGAAGCATGTCTGGATCGTAGCAAGTGGAAGGAAGTGGTCTCTGCCTACCCCAACGGGAGAGAGGCGTGACGGATATGTATGTATGTATTACGTATATTTCTTACCAATATTGTGCCAATATGTTATGTAGGTACATCTGTATGCAGTTCCCAGGTCACAGCAAAATCATAATCAGTTCATCAACTTGGTATTAGTGTGATTGACTTATCTCCCAACTAGAGATTTAGATTTTGGATATTTCTGTCTGTAATCGACTTGTCGATTGGACTGATCCACTTCATTTCTTATCAACTACATGAATCAAACTTGATGTTGTGTGATATTGTGATGTGAGTTGGCTGTTGTGATTTTGGGTTCTGTATAAAATAGGAAGTAGTAGGTAAGGAAAGGAAAGGAAGAAAAGGAAAGGAAGGAAAGGGTCAGGAAGGAAAGTTAGTTTTGGGTTAGGAAGTGGTCTTTGCCTACCCCAATGGGAGAGAGGCGTGACGGATATGTATGTATGTATGTATAAAATAGGTGTTGTATCAGGTGCTCAAACGCACGGTGGAGAGCAGAGTGGCGAAGACTCCACTGAAAAACGCGACGCTCTTAAATATAATTATATGATAAATAGGCTACTGATTCTCTGTTTTTAGTCAAAATATTGCGAAAATTTAAGGTAGGAAACGTATTGTCCCGTGATTTTACGTTAAATGTTCAAATAATAATAAAAAGTTATTTTCCGACGCTCTCAAAACTAAACGAACTATTGATGAAAAGCGGTACATAGGATTTGAATAAAGTCTTAGAATAAAGCTAATATTGTTCTAAAATGAGGCTTCAAAATTGCAAATTGATAATTTATTTTTGCATATAAACGGAGAGCCGCATACGCAGAAATCACCATAAAGCCCACAAACCCACAAAATCATTTTTCTTAATCCGACCGTTGCTATAATTAATAACGTCGACACAACAGAAATACAACCCACAATACCAGGAACCCAACATAAACCAGGTACACTTACGAAGCAAAAATGCATTGTGACGCCTACTCGATAAGATAGCAAGAGCGAATATGTATGTATGTACATTAGATAATTTGTATGAACATCGATCATTGCTGTCCGAGGATTTAGATAACAAGATTATACCGTGTGCCAGTTACCAAGTTTTTATCTTTGCTAAAAAATTCGCTCGAAAATCGAACGATTTGATAAGTTTTGAGATTTGTTGTTTGACTGGTTTGTGTTACTCTATGTCGCATACGAGTGTTATAAATAGATTGATTTTTTGATAGATCTGTTTACCAATTAATTGATTTTTAATTGAACATAATAATCTTAATATTGTTATTGTTTTATCTTTATATTGTTTTGTTATTGTTATTGTAGTAATCGTTTTATTTAGGCAGAGTCGAGAATATTTCAAACCTTACACAGTACCTTGTTACATATCAGAATAAAGACGATATCCGATATCGGAACGATTTTGTAAATGATGATCTGCTCTCGATTGTATGTACAGTTCAACGTCAATGTTAATCAAATACATACCTACACATTTAAAAAAAATCACTTCGCTTAATTACTTCTTCGTATTATCTCTTTCTATGACACATCAATATGTTGATTGCCCACGCAACATTTAGCATGACATCTAAACTAAAAGTCTAGAAAAAACTAGACGACCTAACATCTGCCAACACCTCAAACAAGTACCAACATTCGCGTGTATAATAAAAACAGTATTATCTATATAAGCGTAATAATTAGTAATTTAATTATCTTGGCGATACTCGCTAAAAAAAGTGCAAGATCAACATTTTATCATTATAGCTTCCTTTTAAAGATAAAGTCATAAGAAAAACTTTAAGTTTGGTTTTTTACGGGGTTGATGACCTTTGGTACTAATTATGTTAAAGAGCTAAAGCTAAAGAGCATTTCTTAATATATTTTGAAAAGGTGTATTAGATCGGGGGGCAACAGTTACATAGATTATAAGTGTTCTTTATTATTTATTTATTTAATTAAAGTTTATTTATTGTAAGACGATAGTACACAAAGACAGAAAAATAGCACATACATACAATCCCTCAGGCCTCTTTCCCATCGGGGTAGGGAGGGACTACTTACACATGCAGTCAAACACATACATGTACAAGGGAAATTAACTTTTTTAATGGCATAATAGATATATTATAGGTAGGTACCTACCATTGCGGATTTTGCCAATGTCAAGTGAAGAAGTAAAACTTACTATATTGAGATAGTATCTATTACATATTATAATATACAAACACCATATCTTAAGACTAGATAAACATCTTTTTTTATCACAACGTTTGTCTCTTGGAACTCGAATCCACGATCTATGGCATGGAAAATAGTTACTACGAGAAATAAACCTAATACCTAAAAGCCCCCATATGATGATGTGGCATGCATGCCAATTGACATAAATGGACACCTGACACACCTCGTTTAACTAATTGAGTGTCACCTTAAGCCTTTAATTAGGATCAGACCAAAACAGCCTTAAATAAGTAACAAAAATGCAGTTTTCTTCACATTCCTTGATCGATGTTTTTATTAATGACTGTAAAAGGACGAGTTAATTACATCCAAAATGACAAATACTAAATTATTTTTAAAAACCGGCCAAGTTCGAGTCGGACTCGCGTAGGAAGGGTTCCGTAGCATCCAGTATTGATATCGACGCTCTAGCTATAATGGTTCATAAGATACAGCCAGGTTACAGACGGACGGACGGACAGATGGACAGCCGAGCCGTAATATTGTCCCATTTTCACCCTTTGGGTACGGGACCCTAAAACATATCATTAAAAGCTTAATGAAAATAATTGACTTTTTATTAAGTCTTAGACTGTTCTTTTTTATTCTCTTTTTCCAATTAATTAGGTTAACATTTGATTGTAAATATACCAGTTAACATTAATAAGTAACTAGTTACATATTTTTTTTACAAATGTCAAAACTGTCATAAAATTCGAGTAATTGGTTTTAAGAAGCATATTAACGTGTGGAACAAAGCTAATGATCTAGTAGCCTTTGTGATAATTTAATACATACATATCTATATTTCCAATAATCAACATTTTTTATTTGCCAGCTGTCTTAATGTAGAAGCCGTTTGACAAACACTTGTCTTTACCTATCTTTGTCTTAAGTTCGCAAATGAAAAAGATAGAATAATGCAACAACGCGAATTTTTGACATAATATGTCAAAAATGATAGGTATATCAAAAATGATATTTAAATCATACACGATAGTCCTTTATTTATTTTACTTTTAAAATAATTTAGTTGACAATTAATATAAAAACTTATCCACACAATATTTATTTTTATATTGTTATTTACAAAATATCGAAAGTTTTTAGACCAAATTCGGAGAAAAATCGGGAACAATTACTAAACTTTTAAGTAAACAAATCTATCGATTAGTTGACGATCGCGTCGTTTTAATTTGTATCCAAGAAACGGTAGATGTCAAAATAATTACTAATGTGCTCTACTTCTTAGAGTTAAATTATCTTAATGCAGTTACAGTTAAAATTAAAGTGTCAGTTACTCAATTTAATGCGAATATTCCATTAAACTTAAATAATTAATAAGAATTGTAACTGACGTCGCAACTGTCATTACAAATATGGATCGTATTTCTTTGAAATTCACTCTTTTTCTAGAAATTCGTTAATAAATAATAATTCGACCGGTTTCATAAAAAAGTGCTTGTTTTATAATATTTTAATTGAAAACACGCTTTCACTTTTTGTCGATTTTTATTTGATCATCGTTACTTTTTTGTTTTAGTATGACAAGGGGTGTCATCTGAAAGAGACACTTATGTACTGTTCTGAATGTTATCCATACAATCCTATGTGTTACTTTTTTGATAATAGGCCCAAGCTGGGCGAACAAACTTTTAGTTATGGGAAAAAGTGATATTTCTTGATATTTTAGTAGTCATTTATTTATTTAACAGTTTATTGTAAGATATTAGTATATAGAGACAGAAAAAAGAGAAGTTGTACAAAAGGTACAGCATATTTTTATTCTATGGTTTCATTCAATCCAAAACACAGTACAGTGTTATACATACATATTATGTCATTTTATAATAATTTGTACTATTAAAGCGCATTGTACAACAGAATACATTTAAATTTACTTGAAACCTAGATATCCTCAATCACAAAGAAAAGTCAACATAATGAAAAGTTGAAAGCACACTCTGACCTTATCCCGTGGCTATCACAAAATCTACACGAGCTATTCAATAAGTAATTAATATACAGGGTATCAGCTGTAGCCTGATCATCTACCATCAATTATATAGACATAAAGGCTCTTAATTGCTTTTATCTTCGCATCTGGATGTCCAATATATGTCCTTTATTTATTTTTAAGTTGATAGTGTTTTGTTTGTTTAAGGTCGTTTTACTATTTATAGATAAAATTTAATTGATAGATGATGACTTTTTTTTGTTTGTGTATTTCATAAAACATGACGTATAAGACAGTGACAGGTAGAAAATATTCCTAGGGATAAAAACTGACTATTGAAAAACCGGGCCAAAGGAAGATTAAAAAAAAGTTGATTTTTCTATAGTTTTGAAAAAGTTAAAATATTTGTAGGTCTTCAACTATTTTTTTAAATTACTTATTTACTTATTAGATCTTTAAATGACCAACAAAAAACACCAAAAAAAATATTTAATACTTTTTAAATTCTCAACTTTATGTACATAGCAAGCCACCTCAGCAAAATTTCAAACAATTATCTCTCGATCTAGAAACGCAACTCTATCTTGTCAATTAATGAAGGCATAACATAACATTCATATTAATTACGGTCGAACAAGACGCTGTGACGTGTTGATAACAATATTTTGATGTAACCATCGCTGACAGGTCAAGAAACTCGTAACAAGAATGTAATCAAGGCTACTGGACGAAAAAAAAAACCGAATACAAGTTTTTTTATAGGGTTGCCAGTTTCCGACGACTTTGTATGTAATGTTTGTTCAATTTTGCGTAATTGTTTTTAATTTTTTGACTCGTTACTGTTGGTATGTAGTTATTATTTCGATGTTTGGTTTTTTTTTGTTTTATGTGAAAGTTTGACTTTATAGGGGGACTTTAAACAATCAAGTTTTTTCTTAATTGTGATATCGTCAAACACAGTTTCTGGTTTCGTCTTTTTTAAAATTGTTATTTAATTATTTAAAAAAGCTGTACTTGAGTAAGTAGGTACTAAATAATTCTAGATGAATTTGTAGGACAGAACGGAATGGAAGAAGCTCCGCCAATAAGAGCTCTTAAATGATTGATAATGATGATAGGTACAAACTGTTCTCGCAGCTAATTTAAAAAAAAGTCTTTTTTTTAGCAACTATCATTACAGATTCTGCCAATGTCAAGTACCATCATATACAGAAACAGTCAGCCCGTTAAATCCCACTGCTGGGCCTTTGCCTCTCTTTTTGGCCTCCATCCTTACTTATCCTGGCGCACAAAATATCATATTTCCAGCTCATAACAAGACCTAACCAACCAAGAAGTAACTAACAACTAGTATTTAAAAATCCACCGCCGGGCAAAAGCGTCGCAAATTATAATTAAATAAAATACAATTGTTTATCACCTGCTAAAGCAGGGTTGTCGCACACGAAACAAATTGATATGAATCAGGCTTCTTGGCAGACTGTGTGTAATTGATGCCTTGGGGCGGTCGCTCTGTTGACCATTGGCCAGGGGTGCGGGAAAACATTCGAAAGATTTTTGAGAATCTAGTAAGGGTTTTCTCTGGGAAAAACTATACTGCTTTTGAAAACATTTTAGGTAAACAAAAACACTTCAACTTATTTTTTTATGCATGAAGTAAGATATAAACAAATTTAAAATTTTTGTTAAAATTTGATTTTGGCTTTTTGTGGTTTATCTTCATCCAATTTTTATTTTGATATTATCGTAAGTTTCGAATTTTATGAGAGTAAAGTAAATATAGTAATAAAAATCAAATATACCTATATCTAAAAATGCTTTTAACACTAGACATTTTCTTATGTTTCCTACAAAGTAAATATATTTGAATTGACAGTGTTGTCACGTAATTGACGTAATTACCTTTTAAGTAAAGAGACTTTTTTTTACCGCACTTAAATTCAAATAAAGTTAATTTAATTATTCAAGAAATGCAACCGATGCTAATTATCTGTTTCTAAGTAGTTACTTAAGACCATCTTTGATGAGTTTTTGTCATAAAATTGCAAGAACCCTTCATATTATGGCATAAAGTATTTCTACAGATGAAGGATTAAAGCTATGCGTACACTGGGTCGGTATAGGAACGCACGGAGTGCAAGGATTTGTGCTTTGTATAGTCTGACCAAAAAGAGTAGAAATTAAAAAGTGGCAACACTGAAGTGGCGTCCCGTTTTGCTTAAATTGATTTGAAAGGGACGACGCTATAGTGTTGCTACTTTTAAATTACTCTTTGGTCAGATTGTATTGATGGTACTGAGTGCTAGATCGACATTTCTGCGTCATAGAAACCAATGCAGAGCAACAAGTCCGCTGCGTACGCTCCGGTTAGTGGACGAGTAGCTTATAGGACTTGAGTATTGAAGAAAAGTTCGCGTTCCTTACTATTAAATAAAGTCCAATTTCATTTACACGTATTTAATGACAAAGATATTTGTCTTCACCTTTACATACACGTGTTTTCTTGAAAGATATCAAATAAATACAGAAAAGGGGAAATAATGGCAGAATAGAAAAAGTCTAAAGTAGTAAAATTGCTACGCGATGCAGTTTTTAATGCCAGTTTTATTGCCAATTTACATTTAACGATACATAACGCAAACGGCGTTGTTGACTTGTCTATTTTAATGAAATATTTTTATTTTTATACTCCCTTCACAAGCTGTAGGGTGCAAAAAGTGACTAACAGGAAATAATACCATAAAGGTTATTACCATATTAAACTCTATGCGTTAGGTATTAGTAACGCAAATGGACGGGAAATGCAATTCATAAAATTCTGTTGTTGCCAATTAATTTCAACGATACTCCTTTATGAAGATACACTTACTACCAGCAAGCGCAAGCGCAATGAATGCAAAGAAAAATGTCATAGAAAGCTACATTAATGTACGTCAATTTTGTTTCGTATGCCTTGGGTAAACAATAATCAATCAGACAGATCATAAAGTTTTAATTATTTACTTTACGGCATACATATTTCAGAATATCTATTAAATAGCATTACTAAACCAAACAAACAACTTAGCTTATAAACTTTTGACAGATCTACCATAATGTCCCCTTCTTCCATAGTGCCAAATAAAAAAATATATAAGAAGTTACATCTGCAGAAATTTGATTTAATATTAAACCGTTTTTTATTTATTTTTGTTGATGTGTAACTGTTGACATAAATATATATATTTTTTTATATGTGGCAACCCTGAAGCACGCATGGGTGCAAGCGGTACCATTATCTCGTATGTACGATGTATGCCCGTCTTTCCCACATATAGGCGTTTTTAACTACACTTGTTCATGTCTAATAATGACGGTCTAAGCGAATTACGAAAAAGGGACATTTTTTCCGTTACGAATATTTGACTAACACATCAATTATGTCAAACTAGAGGCTGCCCGCGACTTCGAACGCATTTGTCGTCATTACTTTAAAAATAAACATGATATCCCAAAATAATATAGCCTATGTGTGATATAAGCCTGATATAAGCTACAATATTGCCAAACATCAAAATTCAGTTGAGTAGTTTTTGCGTGATAGAGTAACGAACATCCATCTATCGGCACAAACATTGACATTTATAATATTAGTAGGATTTAATTTCGTAAATCTACTATAACTAAAAAGTATTTCGTACATTAAAGTTACAGAAAATATATATTATCCAAAAAATATACTCTATATCTTTGCTATCACTTGAAGAACGTGTCCAAACACTCACCTTGAGTAAATGACGTGAAAAAATTACCAGCAAATTGGGGAAATCCGTTACCCCAATTTGGGGTAAACAGTCTGAGTGGGGTAAACTGATTCGGACTTATCCAATTACGACCCTCCTTTGTACAACTATTACTAGGTGGACTATTGTGTAACTCACAAGAATAAGAAAAAAAATAGAATATAAAAAGTATATAAAATATAATGTTTTTTATGGCCTGGTAGCTATGACTATTATGCCAAAAATAAGGTCATAATTAGGTTCCATAAAAATATATATTTTTTTAATCATTTAAAGGCTATTTATACATTTTAATTCGATTTTATTCTGAATCCAAATTCAAATTTGGAAGTGATAGATGTAGTGAAGTGAACGACATGGCTAATTAAATTCTTATTCAATCAATCTTTAAGAGCGTCAATCTTGTCGGTGAAGTCTACGCCACTCTGCTCTGTTTTCTGCCGTCCTTTTGGGTACCTGATACGACACAACTTCTCTTCCCTCTTTCATTTGATCTATGTAAGTTCTTCGTGGTCTCCCTCTCCATTTTTATTACTATGTAGAAAGAGCTGATACGACAGCCACATATAAACATACCTATATCCCACATACATACATACATACTTACCTGTCACGTGTTTCCCATCGGGGTAGGCAGAGACCACGTTCCTCTCCTTGCTACAATCCAAACACACTTTTTACTACGCAAGAATACTCCCCTATCTAATATAAGTTAGGTGTAGAGATTTCAAACGGTCTATTGGCGCACTAACGAAGGATATTCGGTACTTAGTTCAACGGAAACGTCCTTTTTGTGGGCTTTTTAAACGACTTCAAAAAAAAGGAGGAGTTTCTCAATTCGACCGTATATTTTTTTTTTTTTTTTTTTATGTGTGTCCACGCAAAACTTCGTCGTTTATGAACCGATTTTGATGATTCTTTTTTTGTTGGAAAGGAGGTATCCCGAGGGTGGTCCCATGGTAAGGAAACCAGGATCTGATGGTGGAATCCTGGAGAAATCGAGGGAAACTATCGAAAAAACTGTATTTTCGACTAGTCTGTTTCTTATGTTTCTTCACACAACTTCGTCGTCCATGAACCGATTTTGATTATTCTTTTTTTGTTGAAAAGGGGGTATCCCAAGGGTGGTCCCATGGTAAGGAAACCAGGACCTGATGGTGGAAACCTGGAGATATCGAGGGAAACACTCGAAAAAATTGCATCGCGACTAGTGTGTTTCTTAATATTATGCAATAATAAGAATTTTAAAGCCCTAATATTTAATGAGGGTCTGACGTTGACCTGATGATGGAGCGGAAAGGCAGTCGAGGGAACTCGACAACGGTTTACAGCAAGTACTTTGTGTTTGGGCTTGATTAACTTATATTATTGAGACCTTTCATCTAAATGGGTTGTGACTGTTATTAGGGGTCTGATAATGAAAATGAAGGACAGTCAAGGGACACTAAAAAATGTGAAATAAAAAATTTTTGCCAAAAAAGAAACAACTTCAAAACAGAAACTAAAAAGTATGAAATAAATTAACTTGTACAGAAAATTTCGAGTTTATAAGTGATTAAAAGAAACATAAACAATTAAATAATTATGTCTTTAAAATTTTTGAAGACGGTGCCACCTGTTTCCTTGAGATGTGAAAAAGATTGAAGTACCTATATTACCTATATCTAGTTATTGTTTTACTTGGCACCGTCTTCAAAAATTTTAAAGGCATAATTATTTAATTGTTTATGTTTCTTTTAATCACTTATAAACTCGAAATTTTCTGTACAAGTTAATTTTATATGTTTTTATTGCAATCAGATATCTACTTGTTGAGTTTATTTCGTCTTTATTGAGAGATGGATGTATTGATGATTTGCGATAATATTTTAGAAAGATTCCACAATTCATATTTTCTTAGAAGTAAGTCAAGTAAATTAAGTGAATGTAATATCATCATATCTGCAACAATTCTTTGGTGCCATGCAGCCCACAATTTTCTCACTTCAGATGGCGTTACTTTCTTCCAGCGAAGATCTCTTTCTACTTTTGTGGTGAACCGTTCAAGTCTATTAATTGCGTCATACATTACCAAATTATTATCTTTATTGTTAGTTGCTGCACTATTGTTATACTGCTTAGAAACTATATCAACGATTTCTTGGGGATCATCGATTATTGTCGTTCACTTTTAATGACATTTTTAATAAGTTTTAATAAATTTAAAATTTTACTGACAGATAAACTTATGTCTATTTCATAAAACATGATGTTTTAGATAGAGTCCGGTTCCGGTATAAAACATCTGTTAGCAAATTTTTATCTGTAAATGATGAACGGGCCCTACGTTTTAGATTTAACCCCTCCTAGCCCATTTATATAGGGTGACTTTAAATTAGTGAACGATAGAAAAGGATATGCATGTACTCATGATAACAAACAACTTTTACTATGGGACCAAGGTCGAAATCATAAAAATTATTAGTCCCCCATACTATCAGCTGGTGCATTTTCTATGCGGAGTTCAAAAATTTTTGAATGATTTCGACCTTGGTTCCATAGTAAAAGTTGTTTGTTATCACGAGTACATGCATATTCTTTTCTATCGTTCACTAATTTAAAGTCACCCTATATACTTCTAACTTCATACTGGTTCAGTACAAAAACTTACTTACTTATTTATTTATTACCTATACTTATAATTGTATTGTTTTGTTACAGGAGAAATCCGGCGAGCCTTATTCCGGTAAATTATCGGTGAAGTCGGATCTAAGTCCTGTTTTTGGTAAGTCATACTTTTTTATACTAGTCTTATAAATACTGTATTTTATCTCAACGTATCTTATATACTAATTTCTCTTTTGTGGTCTTATAAGATTGTTCAGTCTTACACTCGGGCTGTACTTAGCAACAAAATATTTTTTCTTAAAAGTCTGAAGTTAGATGTATTTATTTATAACATGCAATACTCCACAGTCCTCTTAAACCGTTCATACTCCAAAGGTTGTCTGGAAGAGATCACTTTTAGTGTTAAGGCCGCCTTTGCGCACAATGTATTAGTCTTATATTGCCTGTTTCTCTTTGTGCGCAATAAAGTACACTTAAAGATTTCATCATTAACACGTTGTCCTGTTTAAAAACTACATTTAGCACTTTCCACTCCAACATTTAACAGTAAAACTCAACAAATCCTTAAAACAATCAATTTAACTATCCAACTTTACGATCAAGGAGAAAAAAACCACTCGGATTTCGAAGAAAATCGATCATGTACCCGTAAATTGATCTCTAGTGATGTGAAATTGATTTCCTTAGACGGGAATTATCGGGACTTAATGTCCCGCCTCAATGTCCCGCGCCCCGCGGCCATTACGTGAGAATTATGTATGTTTTATCGCCAGCTTATAATCATCTGTCACTATCGTTACAATATTTTCGTATAATTTCATGTGGCTCCACCTCTTGCTAGTGTTGGGCTTTATATGTCGATGAAATGTTAATTTGGTTTTATTGGCTTAAATATTATTTATTCATGGTTGATTACAGGTTTAACTGCAGACAGTAAATAAATAATATACCAGAGGTATATGCTGAAATAATAAATTTATTTGTTGATATAACCATTTTTATTAATATACTTTATGTGACTGAAATCTCTAGCTCACATTCATTTAGTCCTTTTACTCAATTAAGAAATAAGAAATCTACTTACCTATTGTAAAACGTGTATTGACTAGGTACTTTTAAGACTAACTTTCCCAAATAAAAAAAAAAAACAGTACATTAATCGACAAATTCTCGCGTCATCCCACCCAACACTATTTCACCTCGGCTCGTTATTTGTTGTTATTAGTGTCGTTTTTTTATTTTTTTTCTCGGGATGTTTTCGAGAACCGGTTGTTGGTCTAATCTGATCAGCTCGCCACGACCTGCCTTGGTTGGGCCAAAAAGAATAATGAGATGGGAGTAGGGTTGTAAACTTATACTAACACTTTACATTTTTGTTAATAATTCTTTAAAAAGTAGGCACGTATAATTTTGGAATAGGTACCTAAGCATATCTAAGTATCTTGCTTTTGGAAAAGAAATAAAACTGATATAAAATTGCGTTATAGGATAGAGGTTCTTGCATATCTAATCCTAAATTATTAAAGAACTAGCTGTCCCGGCGAACTTCGTCCCGCCTTAGAATGAACTTTATTGTGTAGGAATAAAGTTCAAATTGACTTGGGAAAAAGAAAAGGTCTGTTTTAGGGCTTTCCAGGCAATTATTCGAATTTTTCTCACTGTAAGAACCATCGTTGGACTTCAATGAACATTTTAAAAAAAGAATTAGCGAAATCGGTCCAGCCGTTCAGGCGTGATGCCGTGACAACGGAAAACGGGTTTCATTTTTATATAATAGATTAGCAAAGACTATCTGGCAAAAACAATAAATCCACAAATACCTTAACTAACCTATTTAAATCTCACCAAAAAAACATATTCGCATTTATTCTTATCATTTCAATTGTAGTTTTAATTGTAGTTTGAATTTCAATTGTAATTTGACTTTAACTCTATTAATAGTATTAATATGGCAAAAAATACCTAACGTATTGATTTAAATAACGTATTTGAAACTTGTATTAACCTCAAATTTTTTCCTGTTTCTACACGTTTACATTGCCAACCCTATTTAGTAAACAAGTGACGGTGCAAGGAGTATTGAAGCATCGAAGTGTCAGGTATTTTTTGGGTTCTTGACCCGATTCGCTAGGAATCCTTATCCTTGTTACGTTACCAGCGGAACAATTCGAAATTTGAAAATATTTTTTTGAATTTGTTCTGTTTCGTTTTTGTTTCTTCTTTTTGGCTGTGTGGTTTGTTTTGAATGGTCAGTATTTTAGTTTGTTTTACTCAATTTATTTATTGTTTGCATTATGTATAGATCGTTATTAAATTCAGACCTAGTCATCCGTTGTGAGTGGTCGGAAAAAGTAGTTTTTCAATGAATACTCATAAGCAGATATAATTAAATATTTTCTACTCCTTATTGACTAGAAAATGTAAACGGAAATGAGAAATTCCCACCATAAGAAATCTAACTCAAAAACCTTACCTAACTAAAAAGTGTTAATTTTCTAACATATCCCATACAAATCCCCATAATTGTAAATATGATTTATGGACGCCATTAAACATACTTTATTATAGGCTACAATCTTAGCTTGGTTACGACTGTTATCAAGATCTTATCAATCGGTTAGTTTCACTCAATTAATATTGATTTACAGTACTTTTACCTCGGGTTAAATGGAGCTTTAGGGAATGTTTTGTCACACTAAAGACACACTTGGCATATAAATCAGTCAGATAACTTAGTTGCTTTGCCCGTTTCAACACCTAGATAAAATTTAACTGACAGATAAACCTACGTCTATTTCATAAAACATGACGTTTTAGAGTCTAAATTGTCTAAAATTTAGACAATGTCAGTGAATATTGAAACGGGCCCTTAGTCTGTCTAGTTAGTGATAAGTTGCCAGCCCATCGCTTAGAAGTAGCAAACCTGATGTCTGATGAACTATGAGCCAAAACATCCACCGATTGGCTTCCCAAAAACGGGTAACGACATGCGACATCACGGCAGACCTAGGCAAAGATAACGAGACGAGCTCGACTCATTCAGTCAAGAATGGCAAATCATTGCGCACAGCAAAACTGGGGTCCAAGTCTGCTTATTTAAAATAGCCTCATTTGTGTGTCGGCAGAGTATCGATGGCATTTTTTGACACATTTGGTTGCTATCAGTGCAAGCCATTGTTTAGCAGAATACCTAATGTGTCAAAAAATGCCATTGACACTCTTCCGACACACAACTGAGGCTATTTTAAATTAGCAGACTTGGGCCTCAGGGTGGAGAGCAAAAGTGGCCTTTGCTCAGCAGCGGAACATGACAAGCTGACTGTATCTGTATTTGTTTTTTATACATCTATCTTTTGTTAAAATCTTCCTAGATCCGGGAAAAAGTTGTAGACGTACATTTTATAATTTTATAAAGTAATATCTCATACTACTCTCAACGTTTCAATTTCATTACGTCTGAAGAAATCTCCAGACATAATGTCGTTTACAGTTTCAAACGGATATGTTTTGTCCTCTTCCCTCCTTCCCGTCTGTCAATTTCTCTCGCTCATTCAATTTGCGATTCACATGCGTCTGTAGGAGTAGGACTAATAAAAGGAAAGAGGAGTGAGGATATGAATTTACAAGTATTGTAGTGAAGGCATACATTTTTGAGCAATGACAATGAATGTGTAGAAATAAAATGGATCGTTTAAGAGGCATAGTTCTTTTTACCCGATTGTGTGCAAAGGAGGGTTATGTTTTTTTAACATTTAGCTGGTCAAATTCTCTCAAAACCAAATATGTAAGCCCAACTTAAATGAACGTGCGTCGTGTGTCGCTCCGCTTTTTAATCGGCCGTTTTTTGTTGAGCACCGTCACCCTACCAGTGTGAAAAGCTTCATATTAAATGTTCTGCCACTGTACCTCATGATAAAAATCCGTAGAATATCCACGACAAGTGGAAACAGGGGCCCAAGTCTGCTAATTTAAAATATCTTCAGTTGGATGTCGGCAGAGTGTCAATGTAATTTTTTGACTCATTTGGTCGCAATCATTATAAGCCATTGTATATCAGAATACCAAATGTGTCAAAAAAATGCCATTGCCACTCTGTCGACACACAACATACAACTGAGGCTATTTTAAATTAGCAGACTTGGGCCCTAGGGCCTCAGCTGTAATTACTTTGACAATGCTACATGTTTTAGCTTGAAACAAGACAAATTTAGCACCACAGCATGTTCTGAATCAATGAAAACTTGTATGTACACTATAAAGCAGTTTGTCATTAGTCTGCTGCGTCTAATTGGAACCTGACCCATCTCGCAATTACAGGACCGTTGTTATGGGATTAACAAGCTTTTTGCACTTGTTTCTAGTGACATTATAGTATAATGCTATGATGATATAGATAGATAGCTATGATGTTATTGATAGATGATAAATATAGATAGGTATAGATAGATAGCTATAATATTGATAAACCGACGTGCATGTATGAGGCGACTGATGGATGTGAATGAACCAAAAGAAGTGCTAGGATCGTAGCTGTAGCGACTGTTGAATGTGGATGAAGCGAAAGAAATTTGTTTGGGTCGTAGCAAGTGGAGGGAAGTGGTCTCTGCCTACCCCGATGGGAGAGAGTCGTGACAGATATGTATGTAGGGTATATATCATGCCTGCTAGTAATAACTTTACTAGTTATTACCTAAAAATTCTGTTTTGTGTGCTTTCAAAACTACTCAGTTTTTTAAATAGCAAAATGAAGATAGGTATTCATGCCTTAAAAACACAATTAAAATTAAAGTTTTTGTTAAACAAATCCAATAACACATGAGTAGGGTGCACGTCAGTTGCGTCGGCCATCAATCATGTTGAGAAATTAAAAAGATTTTGTTTAAATTAAAGTTTTTACACCTCAGCCTTGTGCTGGTTTCATATACTGTCGTATGACACTTTATTTCGTTCTTTTGTGTCATGGTGATTTTTGTGGGAAAATTGTGGTTTTTTTTTGTGAATCATAATAATGACTCCAGAGGGTTATTTTCGCTAGTAAATATGTTAAAAAATCACTTACTTTTTCTGAGTTTTAATTTTGAAGAAATAGAATTGGAATGCGGGACAAAATTCGTCATGTTACGCCGTCTTTTGACTTAAAAAGAAACTCAAAATTAAACAAAAAAACTTACTTGAATGAACGTAACAAACTGACGTGTCCCTCCCAAAAAAAGGTGGGGAAATAATAATTGAACAATTCGCGGTAAATCCACAGCTACGCCTTATAATTTGTTTCGACCGCAAACATTAACAAGGCCATCTCCGGGGATCGAACTTGGGCCGCCCAGGTAGCACTTTTTGTGTGTTTGCCTACAGACAAACCTTTGGGATTTTTAGGACTTATTAGTAGGTATTTTAAAAGTTTTATGGTCCGTTTGTTTAGAGTGAAATGAGGGAAGGGATCGTGTGAATGTCTGTTATTAGTTATTACTGTTTGTTGTTTATAAGTTTGATTATTTGTAGAAGAAATATATCGCTAGGTACTTATATTGTTGTAACAAACTGATTAAGTGTGATTGCAATACTATTGATAGAAAGTTTTATTATACTAATGACAAATAGGAATGTTTCCAGAATTTGGCCTTTTTTACGCTATTCAACTCAAATACTGCATTCTAACCTCAAACATTTTGAGCAATGTCATTGACTGCGCACATAAAATGTGATCTTATTTGTATAAAGAGAAGGTAGGTACGCAAACTTTCCTGTCAAATAATGCTCTTAGCGGGGACTTTTACAAATCTGTATTAATATACATTGAATTTCGTTATTTTTCTCCAACCATTCCGTCCAAAAACACTAGTAAAAACCCCCGGTAGCTCTCAAATCTAACCCGGTGTGACTTTCACCGTCCAGGCACACAACAGAGGTGTGTACCTTACTCGTTACTACACATTACACGGGTTTGGCCGCAACGTGTCAATATTTGGTTAGGGTACCCTACGGGACCCACCGCGAGGGCTCTAAGAAGGTTTCAACTGAATCTAAGTTTAAGTGGATTTATGTAACGGAAATATTATTTGGAACAATCGCGTTTGTGGTTTGTACCTACTTGTATGAGGTTATAATAGTTAGGCCCAGTTTTTCAATAGTCAGATAAAATTTAACTGACAGATAAACCTATGTCTATTTCATAAAACGTGACGATTGAGACAGTGACAGGTAGATATAGGTAAATAAATACATATGACTGTGTTTCGCTCAAAACAAGTCTATTGCTGATAAAAGACTGATTTATGTATTTCTATTGTCTCTTACTTATTAAAACGTACACTTATTACTTATGTATCTATAAATAACTATTGTAATTTGTCACACTTATTAAGGTGTTTGTCTGCGACATTAATTATTTTTTATATCTAAAATGTGGCCACACTGATGTGACAAATGTTTTCTTTCTCTTTGGTTTGAGCGTCAATAAATGCAAGGTCGAGAAAATTCCTGCAATTTTTATTAATTATATATATACAGTCCACCAATTTAATCCTATCGAAGCAAGATCGCACTATTTTTGGTCCTTCGAGCCGGATATGAACCAGCGACCTATGGATGATGCACCAGTGTTGTTTTTCTATTAATTTCATGATTATCGTATTCTTCTCTGTGGAGTTGAACCTACTCCGATTTCTCTGAATCCGAATCGGAATCCACCGATCATGTTCAAAGTAAAAACCACTGAACAGATTTTAATGAAACTTGACAATATTGTAGCTTGCACACCGGAATAACCGAGAGGCGTATTACATTTAAGATATTTTGTGAGATTACAAAAAATACGAAGCCGCAGGTTGCTTGTACGTAAGTTTATTTATATGTAAATTATCATTATTGATAATAACAACGAGGTATTTGTTATAAAAACAGATCTTTAACTAATCACAGTAAGTAGCTAATGAATACTGAATAAGTATTTATTTTCAAATTGTTTGTTACCATGAACAAATTCGATGCAATTCTTGGAAAACTAATTTCGATTTGATATTGATTAATTATCATATCTTTAATGGTATAAAAACAAACATTATCTCTAGATAATATGGTTTTGAAATTTTAAAATAAGAATTTTTGAACATGATTGACATTTTGAAAACGGTTTTGAATAAAAGATTTTAGATTATATGAAATGCTGGCAACTTATTCATTTATCGTTTTATAACCTAGAAAATTTATGTAAGTTATTAATATCTTAAAAAATATACCCCATGTCTCTGATGTTTACGCTCAAATAATACCTACTTACCTACAAAGTAAAGTAAGAGAAGTTTCATTAAAATCTGTTCAGTGGTTTTGTTCTAATATTTAAAAAAAACTTATGTCTGGGTTTACGCTAAAGCCTATTCGGACATACTTATTCTAGGTACACTAGGCAGTGATATTTAAGCACTTTTTTTATTATTATACATAAAGCTACCTATACACTATAAACTCTGGCCCTTTGTCGAAAGTAATCAAGAAAACAAAGTGCAAACCCCATTAGTGGGGTACTATTAGTGGCCTTGTACACTCAGCCGCACAATAACGCCTCATTTACACACAATAATGAAATACTCGGACGATACTATAAAATTTAAAGCGGCAGTTGGATTGAAAAGAATTTTGTGTTGCTTTTCTCGTTGCTACGTGTTTTTTTTTAATTAAAAAAAAGGAATGGACGATATGTAGGTATAACTTTTTTTTAAAGATGCAGTTTTAAAACAAGTCATATCAGTAAGGTTTTACATTTAAATTGCTTAATTATTTAAGTATAATGTAATTTTTTTCTTATTGTACAAAAGACATATTCCAAGGGATGTCTGTGGTGAGGTCTGAATTTAAAAAACAAATGACAAACGGCTCCTCTTTTTTTAAAATAATCTAAGCTAAATTAAAATCTCCTTTCAATATAAGTAATACCTACTTAAAATGCCTTTTTTTGTTGCTTAGGTAATTCTATCTTTCCGGTGACGATAAGTAAAAGTTGGTACATAGCAAATAAGTACTCGTTCCTATAAAAAAATCTGCTTTGGCTATATAACACTCATGTTGATTTAAGTAAAAAAAAAGAAAAAAAAAACTCTGACCATTAAACGATGACATTAAAATGCAGTGGAGTGTACCCCAACACTCATCACAATAATTCCACGCTCACAAACTAAATTGCCGACAAATTGAAAAGGCGTAGCGGGACTATTCTGGACATCTGACATTTTTATTACAATTTTAAATAGATTCAGTTTCGCGTGTTGAGTTAAATATGAGTAAACTAGTGGCTACCCGCGACTTCGTACGCATTTACCGTCATATCTTGGAAAATTAACACAATATCTCAAAATTATATAGCCTATGTGTTATTCTGATGTGTCCAAGCTAAGTTATTATAAAATTTCATTAAAATCTGTTCAGCGGTTTTTACGTGATGAAGTAACAAACATCCATCTATCCATCAGCACAAACATTGCGATTTATAATATTGATAGGATTAAGTTAAGTATGGACCTATTTAGATTAGGTAACACTCTTACTACTTTTGTTGCCGGCTCCGTTTATTTTTATAATTTCAAATCTTTTTTTAAGGTAGTTTAAAAGTATTTATTTTTTTAGTCTGTTCATATTTTCGTCAACTGACCAGTAGTTCTCGGGGATAGGGAAATATGAAAGGATACGGAGTAGAGGCCTTTACACAGCTCAGTGAATTAGAATAGGCTAATAAAAAGAAAGAAATTAATTAAAGTGTAGTTTTTTGCTACAAATGTGCCATAATGTAACCAAAACAGTAATTTCATTTTACTAAAAACTAGTAAAACAATGAAATCACAAAAATATGAATCATCCAGAATAGTTGAACTCAAATTTATACCAGAATCAGGCGCTAAAAAGTTGAGCACCGAAAAGTATAGACTGTGAAAATATTGTTTTAACGTGTTCAAATTATTTTAAAGTAACGTCAACTTTAAATGAAATATCACTTTTGTTCTTTTTTTACACGGCAGTTTTTATTTCGAAATTTAAACTTTTTGCTGTTATTAACATTGCATTCATTCATAAAGGTACCTACATAATCTGTCAGGCCTCTCTCCCATTGTGTTAGGCATAGACCAATTCCCTCCACTTCTTTTGCTTCATTCAGATTATTTTCACGAAGTTTCATCTAAGTTTTGTTTCTACAAGCAGTTTGTACGCATGACGTTATTTTCCCAAGTTTAAACTCGAAATAACTTTTAAGCTTCAGAATATAAACTAGTTAAACTTTCTATATAGTTGGTACTTTGAAATTTCTGTCTACTTCTCCCGTGGGTGGTAATAGACGAAAAAGTAATAGAATAGATTGAGAGATGCAAGGTAACGCTAAACTATCACTTCATAATCTTCAAACTACCTTAATTAAAAAAAAACAAAGCTCATGTTTAAAAAAAAAAATCAGAGAAATTAAGAACTTTTTGTGGTCTTTAGTTTGTTTTTGGTTTGAAGTCGGTTAAAAATTGTGGTATGCTTTTTGATTAGGCAGGCGTTCATTTAAAAAGTTGAGTTACAAAGTTGAGTGGTTTTCACGGTGAACAAAAAATCAACACACGATACAGCAGTGACTCAGTTATTGATGGTTACTTTCGACTACAATCATAATTATTACCTATTTTTTTATCTCTATGAAACAAAATTATATTTTAACCTCCCCATACATCAAAAAATCAAACAACGCAAAGATTCTTAATCCTTATTCCAACATTTACTAAAAACTAAAGTTGAAAGTACTTGTGAATTCAAAAACTAGCGCCGACTGCGGCTTGCAGCGCAATTACCCAACCAAATGACTTCTCTTCGTGGTGTAATTTCCTCCCCTCCCCCTCCCTCGACGTCTAGCGAAGTGCTTTTATTTCTCCGGCTGACTGTACTTATGTGTAGGTATATTGTGGGATGAATTGTAAAGACATAAATCCTAGTTGCTGGGTTTTAGGAAGCGTGAAATTTTGGATTTTTTTCTATTTGATAGTGATTTAGTTTTAGTCGTTAGGTTATTGAATACTAGTGGTTGTCCAAGACTGGACGCGTTTATAGTCATATCTTAAAAAAATTATACAATATCTTAAATCTATATAGCCTGTATGTTATTTTAATGTCAAAACTTAATGAAACTTTGCAAAAACTTTTAGAGTCAAAAGTTTAAGAGTTTAGAGTCAAAAAACAACCACAAAAATCTAAAAAAAATAATCCATTTTGTGGTTTTTGCGCCAATAACCAACACCCTCACATCCATCCATCTATCCATCCGTCTTTAACATTTACAGTATTAAGAAGTAGGATGTCCTATGCTTTGTACTAAATGATAGCGGTTGTTGAATGTAGATGAAGCGAAAGCAGTATTTTTGGATTGTAGCAAATGGAGCGATGCTTTGCCTACCTTGATGGGAAAGTGCCGTGACACATATGTATGTATGTATAGTATAATCAAAACTGTATTATTCCAGGTAAATTCGAACCGCACCCCGCAGCCGGATTCAACATGGGCTACCTCATGGCACCGTACCCTTATCCCAATGGTGGGGCACATCCTCTACCTGTCTCCATGGTAAGTACCTACTTAATTATTCCTTCAAAAAAAATAAGGTAAATTACGCATGTACATACATGTATTGCATAAAAATGAAGTTTTCGAAATACTGCGATAAATCTTTGATTACCAAGGTTAGTGGCGGTTAGTGCCCAAACTCTTAAAATGTTTGATTGCCAGATAGTGGTAGTTAGTGTCAAAATTTTAAATAATCGTGTATTTGTCACCCACCATCAACCGTTTAGTGGTATCAATAGTTGACATGTTTAAAATTTTAAACCGCGAAGATTAAGTAAACGGCTTTAAAGTATAGGTACACCTATGCTTTACCTTTATCTCAAAATTTCTTAAGCTAACCCTTTCGAAACCAATTGAAACTTCCATAAACAAATAAAATGAAGTTGGAAATTTATTCGTTCACGTTACTATTTTTATTCCCACATAATTTCTTAGTAATAACCACACCACGTGGCTATGGCTATCCGGGATTCGAACCTGGGACGCGCCGGAAATGTTAATACAAACAATTTTTATTTCTGTCTTCATCCTATGAACTGACTCGCATGTGAATACTTTTTAATATTGATTCTTTTTTTTATAAAAGTCATGTTTGTTTTAGTTTACTATTTGAATTTTTAATTGTCATTCTTGTCATATTACAAAATCTTAACCAAATATAATAAGGAAGAGATAAACAAGTAGGTGTCGTAGATTGAGTAAGTCGAATTGAAAATATCCCTTTGGTTTAATTTAACATAATTCTAATAATAAATCCTATGCCTTAAAATTCTAAGAAAATCGAAGCTCAAATTAAAGAACGTTATTCATTAACGGCATAAAACCAGACGTCAAGAAAACAAAATTTTAAATTTAGAACAGAATGAAAGGTTCAAAAATCGAACGGTTGGCGTCTGCAAGCGTCGTCAACCGGCGGCGTCGCGTCGATACCGTTCGATACCTACCCCTACTACGCATGTACGCGGGGGAGCCATTCAAATCCTTTGCAACGCTATAAGAAACGAAAAAAGAATCCACCGCGAAAATATGAAACTTGAAACGCAACAGGTGGACATACGACCGTCTCATTCTTTTCTACGAGGTTTTAAGTCTCCTCTCTGTTGTGCGGAAGCCGCCCCCACAGTCGCCGCCCCCGCTCTGGGGCGGGAAATTTAAATGAAGGAGGGGATGGGATGGAAATGCTTTTCTTTTTGCTCGCGGGGTGTGTTTTAGAGCTTTTGTCTGGGTGAATGCGGACGCCAATTTCGGGGTCGCTCGGCTACATTCTGTCTCGGGATTTCGAAATTCGAACGTTTTATTTTTACAATATTTCAAATTGATTACTCTTTTGTTTTCTTTTCGGCCAGCATTTCTTATACGGTCTCTTTTTATATTATGAAACAGAGGTAATTTTCCGTTACGATAAGTATAGTAGGTATAATAATAATAATGTATTAGATAAGAGTTATTAAGTAGATAATTAATTGCTTGTTATTGTTAGGTCAATGTTATCATAAATGCTCTTGAGAGACATTTACTGCTTTCCTTATAATATGACTACATACTTTGTTTCCGAGTTAACTTTAGTTCAGTTATAAAGTTAATTTACGCCGAATTTAGTAAAGTTTCGCTTCGGAGAAGTATGAAACTTAAATCTTCAATCTTAACATGTAATCAAAACTTATTTTAAGACTTTTGGGGGTATTTACTGGAACTACGAATGTTAAGAGTGGTTAAAATAACTTCGAGCGTTGTCCATCTTGTGTACCTATGGAAATTATACCTATGTAGCCATTTCAACATATTTCTAATGATTTTGTGGTAACATTGTAAAACCTAATCTAACACAAAAAGTATGTAAAACACTGAAAAGACGCACTAAAGCCCTGACGCACAAGAAGTTGTACCGCCTCCGTATAACTCCTTACCGCAGATTGCGTTTTTCACATCAAACTTTAAACCGCTAGTGCGTAAGACCACTAAGCGCCAAAACACACGGTGAAACGCAACTGAAACGAAACGTTTCAAACTAGTTGCGTCGTGAGTGGTTTTCTAAGTAAGTTTATAGCAGAAACTGCGATGCAACTCAAAAGTAACTAGTAGTTTCAGTTGCGTTGCATTTGCGTTTCACCGTGTGTTCTGGGTCTTAAACTTACATTTGCTCCAAATCTCAAAAAATAACAGTTACCTACATTTTGTTCTAAACTCAAGTCGCTTACAAACCACTAAAACAGTTTACATCTATCTTATAAAGCACCTATCTCACGACACATCACGCTCACGTCTTGGCTGCGTGCGCGCACCCTAGAACACAGATTATATTTAGTGCATTCTGCTAGTGATACCAACTTTACTGTTATTCTTTAATCGTGATTGTCATTTTTTATTTTTTGGTAAAGAAATGTTCTGCCGAAAAGAGGTTCATTTTGTTCTTCGTAAACCCCGATGTACTTTATAAAGTACTTTTAATTGTTAACTCTGTATAAACGACATAAGTTATAGTTTTGAAAATAATAGTTTTCTTTTTAAGAGCAGGTAGGTATTTAGCAAATTCAAAAACAACTGTCTGTCTACTTTAATCCTCTTCACGCTTAAACCATTGAATTGATTTTAATGAAATTTTGAGAAAGTTTTAAAAAGGATTTAAAGGATCAAGAAATAATTTTGATTTAGGAATCTGCCGCGAGCTCGCTGCCTGAACAATATTTGTTTAAATCTGGAATACTCTATCTAGAATAAATAAGTAGTTTTAGAGTGGACAGCATCAATAAAGCTGTGTTTCATTGCCTATTGGAAGTACTTATAGTCAATAAGTTATTATTATAGACTTTTCTAGAAATTACACCACAATGGACATCTTGAAAGCAACCTAATCGTCCTTAAACCAGTAAAAGAGCAGTCGAACTCCGTCGATACTGGCCATGATTCCGGCAGGAAAATCATTACACACGCCCCGGTAATTCGGATTTGGAGTGCCCCGTCCCTCTCCCACCCGCCCCTTAACCCCCTCTAACTCTACACTGCATCTCATTTCATCACCCTCCACCACATGTCAAGCCAACTTCAACTTTAATCACAAGAAAATTCGAACGAAAATCCTTATAGAAACTCGTAAAGCTTCAACACTGCAATTGTAACCTTACCCGCTGGAGATAGAGTTAGTTTTCGCATTTCGTTTTGCTCGGGTAGGGTGGTTTTCCCGGTATAATAGAGGGGAGAAATTTCCTCTTATTTTTTCGTGAATTTTTTATTTAAGAAAGGGATAAGATTTTAATGTGGGCGCTTTTATTACGAGCGATTGTGAGATATATCCCTATTGTTGGGGAATCTTGATGCGTATGGGGTTTCTGCTTAAGGTATTCTGTATAGGGATATATAGGGCTATAGGTAGGACATCATAATGATGTTTCAGCTCGTCTTTTTATCCACCGTCGCTACGGAAGCGAAATGAACACTTTTTGGTGATTAGTGACGACTTTTGCTGCCATTGTTACACTTGTGCACTTATAACGGTATTGTGTTTCGTATAAATAATTCTAAAGGTTTTATTTTTCATTTTATTAAAGAAGATTATTGCTTAGTCTAATATCATATTCTCTGAAGCTTAAGGGGCTTATTCTAAGTATAAAGCTTTTAAAAAACAGGAAATTGGAATGTTGGTACACATATTGAACTGAACTGATTTTAACAAAATTACAATTATGTAGGTACTTACAATAGAATTACACATAGGCTTTATTATTAAAAGATATTTTGTTAATTTTTGAAGATATTACGATAAATATGTTCGAAGTCACGGGCAGCCTCCAGAAGGGCATAAGTATAAAATAAAGAGCTTATCTGTTTACTTTTTCTAAAAAACATAGTCTATGAAGTATAACTAAAGAAAACCTACTTAAATCTTATTTAACTCTTACACATCCCTAAAACTTAAGTCTGCAGCTGTCAGTTCATCTAATAATTATTCCATCAGCATTTCCTTCAAACAGTTTATGCCGGAAGCTAGGCTACATTCCCCGTCTGCGCCTGTCCTTGAACCGAAGTAGCTCTTTAACAATAGTTAATATTTTGTGGTGCCTGGTATTAGAGGGAGCGGATTTCTACATACATACATATCCGTCACGCCTCTCTCCCATTGGGGTAGGCAGAGACCATCTCCGGATTCCTCCTCCAGCAGATTTCTTACTCTTTTTATAAACGTTAAGTAATGTTTAGTTAATCTGTGTTAAAAGGCATTTGTGTTAGGCGCACATGGGAACTCAAAAGGAACTAATCACATACTTACTTGAATCACTAACTTTTTTAGTTTAACGTTTCTTGAGCGTCACTTACATTTCCATAGACGTTCGCACACGTGACACGATGCGACTAGTCACTAAACAGTAAATAAAGATTTAATCTAGGAACACCTAGACTGCTTCTCACTTCTCTTTTTTTCTGTCTCTATGTATTATCATCCTACAATAAATTGTTTAATAAATTCTGGCCTAGGTCTGAAATGGGAATCGATAACAATGTACTAATGTTTCATCAAAATCTTTTCAGAGGTTTTTGTATGAATGAACAATCATCCATCCTCATCGGCACAAACTTTTATAATACTCTTATAAGCTATTATTCTTTTTATTACACGTTTATAATGCTAGTGTGATATCCACGCGACAACCCCAAACTTAAACCACACATTGAGTCACCAAATCGGAAGTAGGTATTACAATTAGAATCTTTGTCGGTTCTTTTTAAGGAACATTTATGACGTCTTTATGACGTAGCCCTTTGATGACGCCGATGATATCGATCTTCAATTGTTTTTCGATCCTTTTCTAACGCTTCTACGATTATATCCTTCCTAATATTATTTTTAATGTCTGGCATGTAATTGCTTAGGAAATAAAGCTAAATGACTTTATCAATGTTTGTGCCTGTAGATGGATTTGGATGTGCGATTGTATGTTACTCTTTCACGCAAAAACCACTGAACAGATTTTGATTAAACTTTGCAGTATCACTTTGCACATCTAAAAATACATAGGCTTAATTAAAACTGAATAAACCTAATTTTGAATTACTACGAATATTATTTACGCTTTTCAATTTACTATGCAACTCATGATACACATTGTCAATTGTTTCTAGAACCTTTATAACTCTTAAAGCTGACTATACCGCTGCTATACGACTAGATTACGATGTCTTTAACGAAGGTTATGTTTTACATACAACTTATTATTTAAATCGGTTTTGATTGGATATGATTTATGATTTATTGTGGCATTTGTCGCATAGGTAAGTGGCTATGACGTTGAGTCGTTTGTCATTGTTCTCATGTGTCATTTAAAAAAACTATAAGAAACAAAAGATTGTTTTAGATTTATTTATAGATAGATAAATACTTTATTGCACACAAAGAAATACAAATAAAACTTAAAAATAAAACATTGTGCGCAAAGGCGGCCTTATCACTAAAAGTGATCTCTTCCAAACAACCTTTGGAGTAGGACTAGTTTAGGAAGACTAGAGACTGTTATTTATTAGTAGAGTCAGCCCGTGACTGCGTACGCATTTGTAGTCATATATTAGAAAATTTACTGAATGTCTTAAAATTAAATAGCTTATGTGCTATCCTGATGTGCGAGCTATAATACCTACTGTAAAGTATTATTAAAATCTGTTCAGTGATTTGATGGATGTGTTCAGTAGGTATATGAGTAACTAAGCCAATGTAAAGTTTCATTAAAATCTGTTTAGTGGTTTTTGCTTGAAAGAGTCACAAACTTTCTCCTATTCATCTATCCATCAGCGCGAACATTGACTTATAGGAAGTTGGAAAACACATTTTGCTTACCAGAATAAGTTTTTACAATCAAAACCAAAAATCTACCACAAAATAATTAATAGCACTACGATATACAGATTTTCAAAACCCTAGTCTTTAAGGGACGTAAAATAATCAAACTTCTCCGTAATAGGGTGCCGAGGGGAGACCGGGGACAAGCGTAATACTTTTAAAAGCGTCATCTCCTAGCTCTTTGTCGGATATCTCATTGTGTACAGCACAAGTGACGCAACTGAAGTTATGTTTGTAATGTCTCTTGGATGTTTATGAGTTTTTAAATAGTGTTTTATAAAGTTACTAGAGGCTGCCCGCGACTTCGTACGCATTTTTTTTTTCATTTATCGTCATATCTTTGAAAAAAAAAAACAAAATATCTGCAAATAATATAGCCTATGTGTTATTCTGATTTTTAAGATAAGTTATTGCAACATTTCTTTAAAATCTGTTCAGTGATTTTTACGTGATGAAGTAACAAACATCCATCCATCCATCGGCACAAACATTGACATTTATAATATTATAAAGTTATACGCTTAAATGTTGGTCTTATAGCGCTAGGTATTGTGCTCGATAGTAGATACATAGGAAATTATTTCTATCTCAGCTTATGACTTTGATACTTATGCGTTAAACAGAGACAGAAATAAATAGATGGGTAAAACATTGCCTGTCACGTTTAAAATCAATCAGAAAATATGCTAAAAAGCATATTCACTTTACTGTTTAGCAGGAACTCTCATCATTGCATTTCAAAGACCTCCTTGCGTCTATTCTCTTAATGAAGATATTGTTTCTTAAATTGACCTACCTTTTAGTTAAAATTGAAATGTTAACTTTGTACATAATTACATTCAAAATATATTTTATACTCCAAGAACTAATAAATATTTTCTCAAATAATACGAAACATATTTATATTCCTAGATATTAATTTCCTCTCTAGCAACGAATAATCACAACGCATATCCAATAAGATTCTACAGTACGTTCGCACACATGGAATAGTAATTGCTTGAAAAGTCCTATTTCCCCCATCTCCCCCTTTATGCCGGTCTGCGCCATACCTCCCCAGCTCCCCCTCTGCTCTACATTCTAGCTTAGACGCTTCAATTCTAATCTCTTTGCCTGTTTCGATTCGAACTGTGAGCTTTTAAATGAACTTTTTTAAGCAGGCGTGTCATGTCTAGTTTTGTTCGGTATTGCCAAAAGATTATTGGTAAAGAGTAGTTATCGAAAGCAAAGTATGTAGGTATTTGGAGTATTGTTAGATATTTTCATAAAAAAATGCAAGAAGAAAACTTCTTTAGTTTATCTTAGCTTGTCAGACGTTTTCCTAAAACATTAAGAAGTAAATTAATTAATCAATGCTTCCAAAAATCAATTTATATCCAAAATATCAACATCATCACAATTCACTAATTATTTAGGTACATCTAAAACAATGCTACGTCACGATAAACTACTACAGTAACAATTTCCCAAATATCAAATTAATTAACAATTCAAAACGCATACCACAATCCAAACAACATTATGCGGCTATTATCGAAAGCACTCGAGAATTGCGGATTACCCTAACCCTTAAACGAGCGTTCAATTTCACACCACTCACTACTAAAAACTAAAATATTAAATCCAATTTACGAACTAACCCCCCGATTATCCTCTCAATGAAAAAACACGAATATCATAACCATAAGTATTACCACTCGAAAGCATTGTGCATTCCCTAATCGCTGCACAGTGGGTCAACCCCGCTTATTTGCTGAGCAAAAAATTAATATGATTTCATGGCAGGTTAAATCTATTATATGGGGATTATGTTATGAGTAATATTTCTATTTGTGAAGGGGCATTTAACGAGTTATTTGACGCCCGTTTGAGGATCGCGTGCAGTTCGCGGGGCGCCATTCAGAGATAACCTATAATTACGATCCATCTCGCTTTTATAGCGCTTTATAACTGTTTGTTTTCATGACAGGTGAATTATAATGATTCGGCCCGATTAAACGGACGATGTTTGATGAGATGAGATTCTTTTTTTACCACTCTTTTGAATTAAATTTAAATATTTAAGTTCAAAGTGTCTTTCTAGATCAGAAGGTTTTATAAATTACTGTCATAGAAAAGTCCATTAAGATGACTTAGATTTATTTTCATAATTACGTATTTCGTTGGCTCATAAATAGAAATGGTTCTATCACCACATTAATATTAAATAATGGACCCCAAAATACATGTAGAAAATATATTAATTTCCATCGAATAGCAAATCAAAGAGCAAGTCCTCAGGGATCGGCCCAGTGGCCTCTAATGTACCCATTTCGTGGACAAAGCGGATTATTTTCGATGTTGTCATATCTCGAACCTATTAACATAATGCGGTGACTTGATTCCCTTGTTACGGTTTTTGTTTCATTTTTTCACGCTTTTATCACACTGTGTGGTCTATTAGGTAAAGTTTTGACGTAGTTTTTTTGGTTTATTCAATTCGTAGAAGCGATGACTAGTTGGTATTATTAATGGCCGACAGCAGTCATAGCGCAGAGATCTTTATACCGACAATAAACTTATTGATTCTAAAATAGCGCGAGCAAGTAACTAGTTTCCAACAAAGCTTACATTATAAAGTGAAAACAAAATTACTGAAGCGATTGCCGTCTCCCTACGTTTACCGACAAATACACAATTACTCAAACAAGTCAATACAAAGAAAATACTATAAAAATACTTTCCTGAACGACATTGTTGATGTGAAAGAAAACACAACGCGGCATTACCCCCAGTTGGTAAACAAGCGAAGTTTTCCCACAAACTGTGGGTTTAACGTTAATATTTAAGGGTTATTGTTTGAGTAATTGCGCGCTCGCGAAACGACCTAATGGCAGTACCTACTCTTGAATATTGTAAAAAATCGATTCACCCATATTTGTTGTTAATTATAGTCGGTTGAGCCGTCTTTCCGCCTCCGCTGGTTCGAATACGATTTAAGACCCTCCCTGGTCCAATTACAGAGTTCTCAAAAGTCCCCCCTCTAACCCTCCCCTCTCATTTTTAGATCGAGCCTCGTTTTAATGACCTCTCCAGTTCCCGATGTTCATTTGTCGCGGGGGTTTGCGTACGATTTTTCCACTTTTTGTCCATGTAGCGTTTGGTTTTGAAGCACTGTGCAGAAATGTCCTCGAGGTTTGAATAACGGTATATATATCAACAATGCGTGGGTTCTCGGAGTAAGTGAAATAAAAATTGGGCAAAAGTGAAAAATCAATAAAAGATGAGGAACTTTAAAAAAATCTATGGGTTCCAGTAATTGTTTAAAAGCATGAGGGTGGCGTATATTAAAGTAGTGTCCCCATTAGTAGTAGATTTAGCTGAGGGGTGCCATTGTGCCATTTGTTTGGAATCCTGTAATTTCGTATGATTCTGCAGTTTGCCCTATTTCGCCATAATTGTGCATAAGGGCTCGACGTATTAATCGAAAATTCTCTTTTGTTGGCCGTTTTTAATCTTTGCTTATTTATTGCTATTGAAGGCGGATTGAGTATTGACTTTTGCTAATAGAACAGCCTTTAGTTGCTAATAGCCTTTAGTTTATTGACAAAACATTCATTCCGTAGACTTTTATTTCTACATACTACATGTATTTTTAAGCTAATAACGACGTTTTATAATTTTGAAATTCAAATTAAATCTAAAAGCTGAATACTACTTCGAACTATTTAACAATCTTAATTAACCGATTTCATAAGAAAAAAAAACATGTTTGCAAACGAAAATTAAATGTCAAATGAAATGAAATATTTACTGCATCTACTTAGCAAACAGATTTGCTCTTGGCACGAGTTGAGCAAATACATAAAATAAACAAAATCCACGATGAACTGTACTCAAATACTGATCTTCATAGACAAACATTTTACATTGTGAACTGTCCATACTAAACCGAGAAACACATTCACTTGTAAAAACTAAAACCGAACAAAAATAAACTCTATATTCATAACCGTTGAGGTACTTTACCCAACTGCCGCCCGCACGAAAACTTTTTTCTCTCATTTTTAAAACGACATTTTAGAACGCGACTACACGACATGTGTCATCACATCACGTCAATGCAGGGATTATGATAACCATCGTACGGATGCCATCTAGAGTAGGGAATCACCCTTTGCGATCTACATCGAAACAATAGACCACTCTTATAAACACAGCTGAAAATAAACCGTAAATAATCGTTTTAGAGTTGAATTTCGAGTGAGTTGGGTTGATGAAAACGCAAGGGTGATCCCGAAAAGACAATTTAACCCTAAAAAATTGTGCATCGACATTAATCCGCATGTAATATCGCAAATTTGTCATCGGTCCAGCGGGTGCGTAGGTCGCCATCTGTCAGATGGCGCAACTCGATTTGATGCTATTAGTACTTGATTGGTCGGGTTAAGAGTATCTCATTATGCATTTTAATAATTGATAAGGGATTGTACAAAATATGCAGTTGTATTTATGGAATTTTATAGTCTCGCGTCTTATCAAGCCTTTATGATGTACTTACCTTATTTTTATACTTGTTTTTTCTATTCAAATTAAAATGTCTTATTCATGCGCATCGTATGTCAACTTTGCTACTCACAGACATAAATATCTCGATACCAATTCAAAGATACCAAAGCAAAAAAGGAACACTCAATTCTCAATTGAATTCGCATAACCATTTATCAATATTCATTGCGCTACCCTTTACCCATACAATAACAACACCCCAAATATGAAACGCTTAATAAAATCCACGTATCGTAATAAATTGCCCTTTTTGACGTCTTATTCAGAATACTCAGCGATACATGTGCCGTTGTCATGTCAGAGGGGTAAAATATATTGTGCTGGTAAAAAGTATTCTTTATTGGGACGCCACGCGCCGCTCTGTTCGTCTTCAGGTGACGAATATAGTCCGTTGCACCCTAATTTCGATGCGCGTGTATTTTGATACGTTTAGGGTCCGTCCGCGACAGGTATTTGTAATGTGATATTTTATTAATTTGTCATTTAGAGGGTTATTAAATTTGTTTTTGTTGAACCGGTTTAATGAGTGTTCGGTTCTGAGTTTTATTAATGTGAATAAAAATAAAACAGATTTCGGAGTACATAGTAAAAAATCTTACATTTTGATTACCTAATTAAATAAAAGACGATCACCAGTCCAATAATAGATAGATAAACATGAAAAAAAAAACACTAAATAAACAATTCCTCTGTCAAAAAAAATTACCATCAGCTTAAAATTCGACATGTCATTTTATAACCTCCCTTATTAACCCGTAGCGTGTCCGGGACATGTCCGACATGCGTATACGTATCGTAGTTAACGGACGACGGTGCCCAATTAGGATCAATCCATTCGATTGTATAGTTTATTGTAGGAGGAGTGTGGTTAAATTTGCCCACGGGGATTTGGGGGATGTGCTGGGAAATTTTTTTAAATTTTTTTTGAGTAAATGTTATTATATTTTAAACTTGGCTGTCGGAACTTGGAGGCTTAGCATACGTGCCGCGACAATTATCCCACGTCATGCTGTCCTTATCACATTTAAAACTATGGACAGAGACGTAAGCGTGACAAATCCGTGACAACGTCTTGTCACGAAGTGTATGCTAAGCTAGTTGGTTTGTCTTTTAGATATCTAGTACTTAAGTGTTCTCCGGTTGCAGAAAACTTCATCAAATCTAAAGTAACTTTAATTCGTTTTTAAAAGATGACACTTTTATTACAATATCGAATTAAGAAGGGAAATAAAAAAAAAAGAAAAACTAAAATAGCATGATTTTTAATGCAACTTTAATGGACTGTTTTAAAACTGGGGTTTGTAATTTATTCAAGACTAGGTAGACCAGGTACTTAATTAACTATTCTGCCAATATTCAAGGTGAATATTAAATCTCTAAATATTTGTTTTGCTATCTATCTATATTTATAGAAAATCCAAAAACTACCTGTCAAAATGACCAGTGTTATTTCCATTTGCATAAAGTAAAACTATTGTATTCATATGTCAACTGACATGACGTCAACTGTCAACTGAACTGATCTATGTATGATCTATGTCATAGTTTTACAAAGAACATTTTTGAACATCTACCTTTGGAGGTATTTGAATCAGCTAATTTAAAAACACCGGCCAAGTGCGAGTTGGACTCGCGCCGGAAGGATTCCGTACCATTAACTACGCTAACAACAGCCTAATAATAAAGTTCACAGGTAGCCATTATTGATATTGATCGAGCAAAGAAAAAGGCAAAAAAAAAATCACTTTTATATCTATTTTATAAGAAATTGGTATCAATATAATTTTCTAACTAAAATCATTATGAATGAAATAAATCAAACATCAATGAAACCTAAACTAATTAAATAAACTCTCAAACATAAACTTACGCTAATTTAACTAAATCTCCATTGAAATATAAACCCTAATCATACTAAAAGCTAGTCAGATAGCATCTAGGTCCAAACAATAGTCTAGTCTAGACAGGCACTAGGCGTCCGGTAGACGAAAACGTCTGCATACTGATTACTTCCTGAACGATGACCGTTGGTTGCGCTCCTTTATTAATGTTTTGAATAGTATTGTAGTGTTATAGTTATAGTAAGTATTGCTTAGCCTAGTATTGAAATTTCTTATTAAATGATACAACAATAATACATACATACATATCTGTCACGCCTCTCCCATCGGGGTAGGTAGAGCGATCTAAACACACTTCTTTTCTTTCGTTTCATCCACATTCATCAGTCGTCTCATACATGCACGTCGATGTAGGGTACTCTTGACTTGGCCTTTTTTTGATCCAAATTCGATCGAAATACGTTCGTCTTGGCTTTCTCATCCCTACATTTCCATCCACTCTCGCCTTGTTCACCGATACAATGCTACTAAACCTTAAAAAAATTTAAATTGCAAAGTCACTATGAAATAAACACGAGTTATTTAAAAGTAAGCTAAAAAAAACAATTCAATATTATTATACACGAGTTTAAATATCGAATGCCAATTTTTATTCACTTACCCAACGGCTGTCCATAGACACATTGTCGCCATCATAACAATTTGCATCACATTATGGCACATCGGAAATATTGTCTATGATAATTACACAAACTCCAAGGAAATAACTGTATAACTTAAATATTAAAACACCTGCCCCGTTAATTGTACACTTTATTAATATTATAATTTATTTAAATTTTCTACTACGAGTACCTATTTGTAATTACTAGGTTACCTAGCTTTTCTAATGTGTAGGTGGAAATATCAATCATAATAATTCAAATATTAATTACTTAAGTGGTGTAATAATTATATCTTAGCCCTAGTTACAGAAAAGGACATTTTCATTTTAAAACCATAGATAGCAGATACTTTTAATAATTAATTTATTCTGATTAATATAAAAGAATTCGCTGCAGTTCCGGTTTGAAGTTAGCGTTAGGTTAGGAGATTTACTTGTAGTTTTGGCACTGTATCATATCAAATATCGAACTCACACTCGTATCAAATATCGAACTACTACTGTAGGCAATACCATCATAAAATAAGTAGGTATGTTTAATTATCTAAGTTTTATGTGTGGCAACACTTTGCTTTTCTTTTAATTTCTGCTCGGCAAACGACTGTAACAAACATTTAATAAATCATCAATTTCTCACCATAATTCTAGAATTTTTCTCATAAAGAAAAATTATTATTAAAAACTCAAGAAAATTCAATCCCTTATAAAAACACCAACAAACAATTCTATTGGCTAAACCACTTCAACATTCATCACACGTAAAGTAAGAAACATAAAACCCTTTCAATGTAGGCTTCTAGGCTTTGCTCGAAGCACTGAAGCCCTGTAACCCACATCTTTACAAAACCTCGCTTCTCAGTTTAAACTACGCCTTTCGTCTTCGCATCTTGACTTTAGTCCTACCATAAGTGGTTTTTACTTCTATTGGATTTCTATTTATTTTTGCGTTATATTGTATAATAAGCTATTTATATAATTGGTAGTTTATTTTGTAGATAGAATTTTGGACATTTACAGATAAGTATCGAGATTCTTTTGAGTTTCTTCGGTCTTTTATTATTTCTCTACTTTTAAAATTATGTACCTAAATGAAAAGTATATTTCATATATAGAGACGCTATGACTGGAGACATTAATCTTATCAAAATCCATTTAGTAGATTTTTTATATTATACAAATTGGTCTAGACGACAAAACAATCAAACATTCTCATTTATACGATCGCATAAGACGGCATGTAGGATGACATTTCACACTCGTAAACGCATTGACATTTTGACACTTCGTACAATTTAATGCTATCTACACACCAAAGCCGCCGGCATGCCGCCGGGCTAGGCCGGCAGCTTTACGTCATAAGAATGGCAGCTGTCAAAAAAGCATGGGGCTTTGGTGTGTAGATACCTTATGTTAACAATTTAACCAACAACCTATGGTAGACGTAAAAGTGAATATTTCATAGGTAAACCAGAGCGTGCTTTTAAGACCCACCCGATTCAGGCTAGAGATAAAATCGCGGGAATTATTGATGAAGTATTGGCTGCGTTTGAGATTTTACTTCGCTTTTGTGGTTGTCACTTGAATTTAAGGTTAGTCTGGCAGTGTGATTGTTTAACGGCCGTTCCCAATATTCAAAGACAGATAGCTACCCGAGAGCGGCAGTACTCAACTGTCACGTAGCTGTCACTTTTGATTTATCCTTCAGAAGAATTCCGTAGATTTTTTGACACCAGTAGGCTTATAGGGACGAAAAATTTGAAGATAGATAACTATTTCTATCTCCATTAGGGAAAAACCAGAGATAGATATGTCAGAGAACAGCTGAGATTACGTTCATGAAGGATATTTTGGAACCATTTGCAAACACTTTGCTGCTAAAATGCAAGAACTGGCATGTTTCTAACTGGTTGTCAAGTTGGCGCTTTCATATTTGAAGAGGCTGTCATGTGTGATGTGATGGATTATTGTTTGGATATCGATGGAGACAAGATATCGGAAGTCATCACGAACATCTTATTATTTAATAACGTGATTGCAAACTACACAATAAAGCCAGTTTGTTCGTTACACGCCCACTGTCTTATTTTAACTAAAAGCTTAAACGCCACTTCTGATGACTCCTCTCGCCGACAGATAGAATATTGGGAACGGTTGAGACATCTATTTAAGTAACCCTCGATTGAATAAAATGGTTTATTATATATTCGGGGCCCGTTTCACCACCTATAGATAAAATTTAACTGACAGATAAACCTATGTCTATTTCATAAAACATGACGTTTTAGACAGTGACAGGTAGAGTTTATCTGTCAGTTAAATTTTAACTGCAAGTCTTGAAACTGGCCCTTATTTCCATTATTTGTCTCGTTGCCTTCGGATTTTGAATTAATGTATCAGTTAAAGGTTTAATGCAAATAAAGGTTTCATTAAAAGATAATGTGACTGTATAAGGTGGACTTGATGCAATTATTCCAATTTGCTAAAAAAGCTAAGAATTTTGTTTAATCGAATAGCTGCATGATAACCGGAAGCTATAAACCTAAAATCTACATAATAATGACTTAGAAGGCAATCTATTAGGTTCCAATGTTTTATACAATCATTTTTTTTTGATAAAGAATGGTATATGATTCAACGGCTATCGGAAACGCAAACATTATGATATTTTCAGTTTCCCTTAAACGGCATATAATTGTTTTATAATTCAATGTATCGGGACTAATGAATCAAATATGTAAATGCAAACACTATATTGTTACGGCATCGATGCTTTATTGCTCACGCCAGCAGTTATTACAGACTATAACTATCAAAGAAACGCGATCTTTCAACCTGTTTGTCCGTGACTACATAATCTTAACCCTATCGCATTATTCTAACGGCTCATTATAAATAATCACAATTAATATTCGCAGCAGCCATGTTGCGTAGCATGGTAGCTAAACCACGCCCACTTTTGATATTAGAATTAAATTATAGCTGGGAAGGCGCCTTAACGGACTTTTTGCTAACTTTTCTTCATTGACCTCTAGTTTCATACAATTTCTTGGATAACTAAGGTCTGGATAATCTAGTCAATTTCCAACGCGCCAGACTTTTGCTTCTTGACTTGTTATGATTGGAATCCGTTTTCGAACATTTTGTAAGCGATGAGAGGTCTATTTGAATTAGTCGCTTTGTCCCTCCGTTCAGGGAGTTCTTCAAATGGTGTAAACAGAAATTAATGAGGTGTGGGTTTTTTTTGTAATTTAAAGGTCTTGTTATAAAAAGAATAGTCTGTAGGTATGGTTTTTATTTCATTTGAATAACTAATGGCAAGTCTAATTGGTACTAAGCATAAACAATAGGTACGCGGGTGTATAAATCTGTTGTATTATTACTTTGTGTCAGGATAATGTTTCGGTTAAGGGTCTAACTACACACATCCTCATCAACTCTTTAAATAAACGTTTGTCTGCTTCATATTTTCATACCACAGACTTTCATTCTTATTTAGTCGGGTTTTTCATACAAGCTAAGTCTTTCAAGCCACTTGACTTAATATTTACTCGAGACATTATGGTTATGTCACGATTAGTACCAACATGTCATTTCCCAGACTTGCACGAAACACTCAAATGTCAAGAGCACATTATGTTACTTACAAAAAAAAAGACAAAAGCTAATAGCAAAAAATAAGACAAGCTTATCTACGTCGAGAGCTTTTAAAACGCTTAGAGTCGGGCGAAAAAAAGATTAAACGCATAGATAACAGAGTGGATTTAAAATTTTGTCATTCTTAATACAAACATTTCATAACTCTATGTCATAAGAATAAGGAGATACAAATTCTTTAGATTATTATGATAAGTCAGGTACACCCTGCAGCGAAAGTGGGACCGTTGTGGGAGGAATCCCGAGCCTGAATTGAAACTTTTGTGGTGTTGCGTACAAAGTTATGGCGGATTCGTAAAAGTGGCCGTGACTTTGCAAGTTTTTAAACAAACAGGTATAGAATAGATGTTTGTTTGGACGTTGTTTTTGAACAAACTTCGCTCCAATTGATTGGTCGAAAATTGGATAATTATCTTAATAATCCTCTTGATTCCATAGCATTTTTAAAGTAGCATTAGTTTAATGAGAATGTGATTTTAATGAACCATTTTCTTTTCTTTCAGGTAAGTACCTAACAAATACTTTTTCACGAAATCTTCAATATGAAAAGGTAAGTAGGTAATGCCATAAGTAATGTGAACAGTATGTGATCTATAATCTATCTATGCAGTATATGAAGAACAAACCATAACCCTTTCTTTTGGCTTCATCGAAGTCAGCTAAAATTAACCTGCAATGAAATAACGTCAATTTTCGGAACTTTCTTTGAGCCAATAAAGGCCATACACGAAACACATATAAGCACATCTCACATTCAGACTTACCCTTTTTAATGCGCCAACAATTAAAAACTCCTTATTTGTTGACCTCCTTACAATTCAACGGACGTATAACCTACGTGACGTTTTCCCGCGCAAACTTAGGGCGTCGGTGCAGTCTAATCGGGAAACTGAATCGAATTGCTAATGCACTTTATGTGTTGGCGCCTTATTTTGAATTTCGAATACGTGGTAACATTTTGTTTTGCTTGGAAAACAATTGAAATGCGTTTTTGTTCTGTTTTCCAATTCTGAAAAGAAGAATTGTTGGTAGAATTAGGTTCGATTTTTGAATTGGTTGATGAAAGATGCTTTTGCAATTTTATTTTAAGTATTGCCAGGTTAGTTTTAATTTCGAAGAAATATTTTGTGTTTTCATTTAATGAAAAAATTCAATAAATACCCTTTATAGTTTATTCAAAAAGAAAAAAATATAGCTATTTTGCATGCATTCTCATTGTTGCGATCTCATTGTAGAAAAATTGTAGCAATCGCAAAAAAAAAAAACAATTTTTCGTTAAAATCAAACCATTTGACTTACACGAGCTTCCAAAAAAAGAAAGAAACCTTCAAACAACAAACCAGGCAGTTTTATATGGAAAACGAGCAATATATCAAAACAGGGTCAAAGGTTAAACGAACGAACATCAAAGGGACTTGGAATAGATTAACTGAAATGCAAATTTCGTAGATAATGTCGTAATATGGCGGTTCACATGACGCGGCCGCTGATGTTTTATTTATGGGCCCGGGTTATGTTTAAGTACAACACCCCTTATATGTACATACATACTTATATACGTACCTTATTCCCCCCATTTAATCCAAAAAAAATGTTAAGGTAACTTGAGGAAAAATTCGTTGTGTGACGATTTTGTTTTTGGAGTCTCTAGGCTGGAAAGGAATCCGCGACACCGTTTGTGTTTTTGAGACTGTGGCGGTTATTTTATGGATTCGATTAACAAATCGATATTTTATATTTCGATGGATGTTGGCAAGAGCTGCTCTTGCACAGAATCAATATGTTAGTTAAGATGTAATGTAGCATAGAAGAAGTTCAGAAAAGCTCCCAGCAGTGGGACATCAAAAACTGATGAAATAACCAATAAATCACAAACAGATTCCTGAATTTAAACTCCCAATGAAATAAAATCCCTAATCTAAATTACGATCCCGCCAACAGCTATCAGGCTCGGAGGACCAAAAACCCGTGAAACACGTCGCGAACACTAATACCCGAAAACGTCTATCATTTTAACTAGAAAACAAAGCTAAACGTGGGTTACCCAGCTTTCGCTCACAGACGCCGTCGGCGGCGACTTCAAAGGGATCCTCCCTGGGGGAAAGCACCCCCTCTACCCCCCTGCCTAAGGCGGTGCGACCGCGTACGCTCGTTGCGGTAACACCATCTATTTGGCAACGGATCAATGTGTATTTGCCTTAAATTCCGACTATTAATTGTGATAGTGTAGAACTGGGTTAGGTTAGAGAATTGATAGAGAATAGCTAAAGATATCGCCTGTTTTGTTTATAAACGCTTCCGGGTATTTATTTATGGGCAATTATCTGTGGGCACGTAATGTAAGTACTTATTGCAATCGATTAGGTATCTAAAACTTAACTTTCATTACAATAAGACTACCTAAAATTATCTCATATCATTCAAAGACACGCCCTTCTAAACAACGAAACTATTTTAACAAAAACTCCTTGAACTGCTCCTGTAAACCAGCCAGTGTCATTCGAATTTAAATATTTAAAAAATATAAAGTGTTCGACAGACAACCGACGTTATAACGAGACATATCAATATTCATACGCAAGATGGACACGTGCCGGAAAGAAAGGGACGCCACTATTCATCCTTATACCCCTTCCTCTCTCACACACTTTTTAATTTAGGAACAATCTCGTCGAAAGTTTTCTGTTTTAGGGATGTTCCAAAATGAATCTGTGAAAATATCGCATTTGTTTTATAGAAATATTTAAAAAAATCCTAAATACTTACACTAGAAAATATTTGAATTACAGATTAAATCATTCGTAGTAGGTAATCGATTTAACTTTCTCTATAACTTAACTTGTTAATACTATGAAATGACCAAGCCCCTTCATTTTGATTAGAAATAGTTGTAAAACTAATCATAAAGTTATTTCTGATTGGAACAAGTATCCTTTAAGTTTAATGGCTAATATTATTTACTGTTAGCCCTTACGGTTTAATTTCTATCTTATCTGTATTGGGAATTGGTTTATATCGATATTAAAATGTAATTTAAACTCACGCTATTATTTAAGAAATACTTTTATAAGTAAAACTGGCTCGATTATGTGATATTTGTAACAGTTTCTACTTCAGTAGGCACATCACTACAACCCTATTTTCTGTCTCTCTATTTAAAATTCGAACACACGCTCCCATTCATTGTTTGAAGGATATATTGTCATTTTAATATTTTTTTCTAGCGTTTCCATAGTTAATATTAGGTATTGTCAACGTTGGTGGCCAGTATTGTCGGAGTCGGAACTAATAAAATTTTATTTCGTTTTTGTTTTCAATTTTAAATTCATATTTTTTCCTTTTTTAATTTATTCGATTCTCTTTTGTTGAATGTTTGATTGCTACTGGTTTTTTAGTGGCAATTTGATGTCACGGTCGATGTCACATTCTTAGATCCGCTACCTATAGTAATTTATTGGAATATTATGGATCGTGTATATACATACGTATTAAAATCAATATTTTCTTTTTGTTTGTACCTATCTGCGTTATTTTTAATATCCTGCTGTGTTGAGATACCTATTCATAAATCATTACAAATATGCAAAAGCTCACATAATAAAAACTTGCCAATATGAAATAGCCAGTTTTTATTTAAAAATAGAATGATCTAGCTAACATCCAACATATAAAACAGCATAAATAATTACAGCACATTCTTTTTATCCCTTCTACGTCACACAAAACAATTTAATTTAAAACCTAAGAAGTCCCACATACTGTAACAAAAGGGCGGCCACAATTATTGCCACAATCGCAACCGCGTCTCAGTATAATGTTGCCAGCAATTAGTGGCGCCCAAAGCGGGCGTGCTTCTATATAGATTGTACTAATTGTTGCTCGATTCGCCTTGCGGAGTTGAGAAGAGAAATTTTGGAGGGGTGAACAAAAAAAAATGTGTTATGACGATTTTTCGTTAATAGAAGTTTTATTATGGTATCCCTCATTTGTTAGAAAGATAGAATTTATGCGTCAATTAAAGAGTACATACATAACATTAAATAAATTATAACATAAGCACTACGGAAAGATATGTCACGTATTGTATCAGATTAATCGGTTAAACCTAAAATAATTGTTAAGTAGTAATATTGTGCATTTTGAAAAAGGCCTTAGCCCAGCAGTGGGACATTGACGGCTGGATAAGATAAGATTAAGTTGTCATTCATTTATTATATTCACTTGTTGGAATTTAGAAGTCTATCCGTAAAAATTACAGTCCGACTTAAAACGTTAGATAGATACCCTACGTTAGTATCAATTTTTCAAAGCAAACACCTAAAAAATTTCCAGTCTTGTATAGGATGAATAGGATGCCTATCCTATTCAGGAATTTATTTATACACTTTTTAGAACTTGCCTAATATTTTTTCGCGAAACCGTTTGACCGTTTAAAGTGGAGCCCAGCACGGGATCGAATTCCGGATGAAACCCGCCTTTATTCGGGCGCTAGTCGCTTCGAAATTTGAAAGTGGAGTTTGAAAAAAGAAAAAGGTATAACGAATTTTTCAAGTATTCATTTTGGAGGTTTTTTTGACCACATTACTTCGCAAAACTATGACTCTGGCCTACCATATGTAATAAAATCGATACTTTAAAAGTATATATAGATAAAAATCTCGTGTAACAAAACAATAGAGAATCCAACAAAATTGAAAAGAACTCATTACTAAACGTAACTCAACTGGGCTCATTGAGTCTGCAATGACCACTACAAATCGTCATGGTTACACGCGAATCTATTTTTATTGACTTAATTAATAAGACCGAATTCAAACAAATCGTACTATTGATACACACTACATTGAATAAGGGGTGGTAATATGTTTCAGGGTTGCCAATTTCTTATTTTATTTTATCTTCATTAATAAACTTTAAAATATTTTAGTTTATTTTGTTGATTACTAAATTGTATTTGTTTTAAAAAATACATCAGTAACGATTAATTTTGATAAACACTCAGAGACTATTTAAGCTTCGATCAATTAATCTCCTTATTTCTATTTTGCAATCGTTTTGATAAAACAAAGCCAAAATTGTCTATTAAATACTAATCAAATATTAAAACTGAACGTAACATAAACAGCAAAGAACTGCTTTTCGAATGAAAGACCTAAATTATATCTAGTAATTTATAAAGTGAATAAAATAGAGCTACCTTTTCCGTGTAAAATGGAGGGACAATAAAAAGACCGGTAGCATCTACAAAACAGGTTTAAATTCAGGTTTGTAAAGTAATAAATAAGTGTTAAATAAATTTCGCTACTTCGATAGTAAGCCATGGAGCTGTAGCCACAAAATTCTTGACGCAAAAACCGATTAAATTTTATGACAAAAAGGCGGCCATTTTGAAACTATTTTGCATAAAAAAATCATCGAGGACTAGATTAATGTTATAAATGACAATGTTTGTTACTCTCACGCAAAAATTACTGAATAGATTTGGATGAAATTTGGCAATATTGTTATACATCAGAATAACACATAAACTATATTATTTTGAGATATCATGATTTGTTTCTAAGATATGACGATTAAAGTGAACGAAGTTGCGGGCAACCTCTAGTTATGATATTAAAAAAAAAACTTACCATTGTGATACAGTCTTCCAGTAATAAAAGTTTAGTATTTATATGACTGAATTTAGAAGCTTACAAAAAAAAGTCAACAACTTTAATCGAGAAAATCAAAAATTCATATCACGTTCAACCCTGCTTGATGCTAAGGGTTTCGATTCCCATTGTGTCTCCCACTTGTTTTTTCTTTTTTTTTTTAAAGCAAGGGGTAGTTTCTATTATTCCCTATTGTCCGTTGTACGTTGACATACACTTGTGGGCCGAGGGTCGCAGTGATGGGCCTATGGGCCATGGGACATTTAGGTTTATTAATGATTTGGCATGTTCCGGGGGCGGTCAAGTGGCTTGTGATACGGTACTTAGAAATCGCTAGGGTAGGTAGGTAGTGATTGTTTATGGTGGATTATATTTTGATGGGTTTCTTTGATTAATTGGGATGTGTAGGCGTAGTTATGGTTACATATTACAATAAAAATAAAAATAAATATTGGGGGACATTTCATACACGGTCACCTGACCCCCAAACTAGGCAAATCCTGTATCAAGGACTGGGTATCAGGGACTGATAAACATACATAGATAAATATATAACACCCAGACACGGAACAAAAATTTATGCTTATTACACAAATGTTTGTTAACCGGCGGGGATCGAACCCGCAACCCATGCGTATGAGGCAGACTCACTACCGACTACGCTAACTGGCCTGTCTGCAAAACAATATTTCGATTCCAATCGAATCGGAATCTAAAAAATCGATTTATTCTTAAGATGACGGTTTAAATAAAAGAGATTGTAAAAGTCCACAAAGCAAAGACTGAAAAACATATAGGATAGGTATTTGTGTTTCAAACATCCAATAGTGAAACTTTTACTAAAAACAGAATTTTTAATTAATGGGGATGATGACTGCATTCGAAAATTCAGATATTTCATTCAAAGATACAGAGCATCAAAGTTACGGAGTGGGGGGTATTGAAGTCACTCCTACGTAAAAATCGTACTAAGGTGTGACATCATGAGCAACTTTAACCCAGTGTATCTGTGTAATTTTTTGTTTAAGAGAAAAAAGAAAAAATACGTGTCGAATATTTTAAAATAATCTATGTGATGGACAAAAAAAATTTTTTTAGTCATAATGCCCATTAAATGAAATAAATGAAGTAAAGAGCTAACAAATTGTAACTAATATTCTCAATGAATGTCATCTATATTGTTTGGAAGTGGAGGGCAGTGGTCTCTGCCTACCCCGATGGGAAAGAGGCGTAGCAGATATGTATGTATATTATCAATTTCCCAATCCCTTAAAAATCAAAGTCAATGCTTAAACATTAATAAACACGTAACAGAATAAGAATAGAACTTACTCGGTAAATACATAAAATAGTTTAATGAGGGTCTAACTGAAGTTGAGTTTCAGACCGGGGTCAGCTCACTTCCGGTGCCGCCATTACGCGGCCCTTATTTCCGTAACCACTTCCGGTTCAAGTTTAGCTCCGAGAAAATGTCTTGATTTTAGTTTGTGGATTGTTAACTTTAAGGGGCGGGTGGAAATTAAGTATTATTTAATTCTATATCTGTGGGTTTTTTATTCATAAGTACTTAATTAATATTTGGGTTACGAATAGTTCTGAGGAGAAAAACCTAAGATGCTAAAAGAAAAAAAATATCTTTCGTTATTTCAATACGAAGTTGCATAAACTTTACATCGTACTCGATTTTAATTGCTACGGTGAAATACTAATGATGTCAAAATAAAGCAAAACATTCTCAACACATCTTCACATTTTGGTAGCCTCGCATCAAATGAGAGGCATTTTTAATTAAAGCGCACGTATCCCGCCATGTTGGTCGCCATCTTGTGACCGTTTGACAAATTGGAACGCGAGAGTGACGCGCAATTTTCCCGCCCATTGTTCGCTTTTCCCGCGCAAAATGAAAAGTCGAGTTCCATTTTGTTATTTTGTTGTGTTTTTAGAAAATGTTACGGGCAAACGCATTGCAAGTTCGTTTTGTTCGTTGAATTTTTTATGAAGATAAAATGAACTGGTGATACGCTGTGTGGACCGTTTTGCTTATCATTCTTTTTTTGTATTTTATACGAGAGGCACAATAGATCCATTTTGTTGATATTGCGAGTGTTACATTTAAAGAGTTTCGAATTTAATCCTGATTCATATTTATAATAAATACGAAAAGAATTTTATGTTGATTGACATGTTTATAGAGCAACCCAACTGAGCTTTTTGCTAGATTCTTCTTTGAAGAAAACTGCCATTTTGTAAGTCTAGCGTTAGCTATTTATATTTACCTAAGAAATAATCATTATTTGAATTTGAGTTTAAACCTTGTCTCAAAAACGAAAAATACTAAAATACAATTTCACAAACAAATTAACAAAAACCATAACCTAAATCAAATTAAACACCGAAATAATAATCAATTCTAACATCCTCCAAATCGTCGTATGGAGGACAGTGGATAAGTTACAATTGGAACTTGCCCGGTTATACGGCGGCTCATTAAACCGCGGCTACATCAAAGGAGTCCGAAATACGCGTGCCATAGACCTCGCCCCTTCTAGATCCGCTATCATAGACAAGAATGATCAAACACCAATGAGGAAGTAATATAAGGAGTGGCCCCATTTTTATTCATATACAAATGAGTTTATGACAGCATACCAAGTTGCGCCAAGTTTTCTTGGTAGATGTCCTGTCAAACGATAAGAAATACCATACAAAAAGGTAGCCATTTTGCGCCAGACCAAGCACGCAGATCCAGACGGTATGGCACCTCCTTATATATTCTATATTCAAAGTCAAACACGTTAAATCAAAACTAGACAGACTCGTTAATTATGAAAGAATTATTGTGATTGATGTTAATAGTGCGCGGTTCTTTAATCAAAATTTTAATTTGTCATATTTAAGAATGATTGAATGGATCTTAAGAGAGGATATTTCGGCACTGAAATGACTTGTCACTATAAAGAAGCTTTTTTTATTACCCGACTACGGCGAAGCCAAAAGGAAGAATAATTATTTTGGCAGTCTATGTATGTTCCTCCATAGCGTCTAAACTACTGAACCGATTTTAATGAATGAGGTGTCAAAAGTGATAATATCGTGATATAAGGCTATATAGATTTGCAATAAGTACCACCGAAGCGTCTGAACTACTGAACCGATTTGAATGAATGAGGTGTCAAATGATTCGTAATAATAGCCTGGGTGATATAAGCGATATAGATTTTCAATAAGCACAACATTTAACCCACTTGTTCACAAGAATTTATTGATTTTATAGCTCAAAATCCTGTCTAAAACTACCAAAGCCAACACCACCCAGCTGACAGCTAGTTGTACAAAACGGAATGGTCTTGAAAGAGCGAATTTATGCGCTTGCGACGCGTGCCGGCTCACTACGCTGAATCAAGTAAACGCCTCTACTCAACTCTTCAATGCTGAGTTATAGTTGTTGGAACTAAATTTACAGTTTTGCTTTACATTGTCGGTTTTGTGTGGATTTAGCTGCAATTTAGCTGGGGATAGCTGCAATGGAAGTGGAAATTTTATGTGTTATATGACGGTTACTGAGAGGGATCAGTTATTTTGATGGATAGACATTCATAATATTCGTCAAAACTTTTTAAGCTGTAGATAGAAATAATATGAGATGTGCCAAAGAAAATAAATACCAAATAAATGGTGGGTACTGGTACCTAATGTAATGTATTTATACTTACGAGACTTTTATGCAAAACCTATGGATGTGATAATAAAGATTTGAATTTTAATTTGAAACACAAAAAATAGAAGTTATATAACTTAATAAGCTAAAAAATAAAAAGTTACTAACATTCTACCCCTTTTTCTTTATTTATTACATCACACAACACACGCTGGAATCACAATACTATTATCAAATATAAACCATAATAATTATTACGTGATACGTCTAACAGGTGGCAGAGTTTATTTAGAAATTCTTAGAAAATCTATCTGTGTATCATTTTCTAGGAGGTATAATGAACACGGCTAATGTTCTCAATAATCTAGATGAGATAGTTTCGGATCTTAGGTTTTCTAACTTAATTCATTTAAAACTTGAATAAAGAAGAACAAGACTTAAAGTTAACATGGTTTTAAGTACGACCAGTAATATACTTGAAGATAAATTAACAGATGACAACTGTGTCACGACAGGTGATTTGAGAATGCCCAAAGAGATGGTATATGATGTTATAGACGACATAATCATTTTATGACACGCTTAAAAAAATGTGATGAAGATATCGGTTTTTCATTTACTAATTCTGGTAGGAAAACTTAACATTTAGTAATTTGTACGTAAAGCAATAACGTTAAAAAAACGCTTAAAACAAACTGCTGAGGCGTCCGCCATAAAAGCACCTACAATTTCTTTTAACATGCCTCTACTTAACCATAATAACAGTATAAAAATTCCCATTTAACCTGTTCACAGGCAACTTGCCCTATATCCATTAACTACACCATAAATTCCAGCAGTCTGTCATATACTGCTATATTATGCACCCATGTTAATTCTATATCAGGGATTGATTGGACCTAATTGGGCTGTTATGCGGAAGAATAATGATCAATTAGTAAATTAAACGAATGTATCGAAGTAGTAATGGCATTGCCTTCATTTCAGCTTTTTTTAAAAGCTTTTATTGTATTGATGTAAAGATTGAGTAAAAGTGGTCCCGTGGTATAACCTTGGGGCACACAATTTTGAAATGTTAAAGAATTTCCGTTCGTTGCTTCGTTTGATTGGTTTTCTTTTCACTCCGTAATTCAAATCGTTAATGCATTGATACTGTTTTCTATTTAAACTTAAATAGTGATTCGTTTTTTAAAACAGCTACAGTTCACACAGTCAGTAGCCTCAGATAGGTCAGAAATAACTCAGGAATCCGTATAAGGTATATTTATGGCCCCAACTTACTAGCGCGCCTATTTATCAATCACGAACTGTTTAAAAAGCTTTATTGTGGTCATTAGTCGCTTCAATAAAAATAATCTCCGAACAGTTTAGTTGGAAAAAAGCTTCCAGTTTCGGTTTTTATTAGGGGGTCATAAAAACGCTCGTTACTAGAGACTTTGTTCTTTAATTTAAGCATTTTTATTGGGGATCTAGGCCGGAGATCGGCCTATTTGTGAATTTTAACACTCGTAAATCTGGCTACTGTATTCCCTTGATCTGTGCATAGTGCAACTGCCAAGTGTTTCCGATTATTAATCTTTGCGTTCATTAGCGTTTTCCTTTGATCATTCGCTGTTTCTTTCTTTGCTGATTCTCTCGCATTTTTCTGTTTCCTTTGCTATTGTTTAATCGTGTATTGTGGCTTATTTAAAGGCGTTTCTTAATTTCCTCTCTACATTTTCTGTTTTATGAATAGGTACCGATTTTTTTTGTAGTAGGTATTACGTGCCTACTTTATTTATATAGTCTTGACTAACAAAATAGTGGATGCAAGACGCATTCAATGCAAACAAGTGGAAATATAGAAGACCGGTCCAGCATTTGACTTTTTCTGCTTAAATAAAACTTCACTTGACTTAACCCATCTTTCATAGACATCTCATTAGAAACCTAACAACAATTCGATAGCTTCTTCTAATGGTATCTACACACCAAAGCCGCCGGCTTTTTTGACAGCTGCTATTCATATGACGTAAAGCCGCCGACCTAGCCCGGCGGCATGCCTTCGGCTTTGGTGTGTAGATAGCATAATACAAGATTATTTAATTGCAAAACCCATACCCCCGTCGAACAGATTTTCGTACACAACACTTGTCTCGTAGGAAAACTATGCAGACAAATAAAATTTCTTCTTTTTACCGATTTCTATTGTTAGCTGTCGTCAGTTAGCTCGTTCGTTGACTTTTCCCTGAATAATTATGACTGCAATGAGACGTCCACGGTATTTATTTTTACAAATCACATCATCTGCAACATACGGATTTAATATACAGGATGGAAATGGAATTCTCATCGATCGGGTTCGAGAGAACAATTGATGATACTTTTTTAAAAATGTTGATGCAATTTCTTTCTCTTTTTTAATGTGTCGGCTTCTTCCACTCATTTTCATTTAAATTTTAATTAACACAAAGTTTGGACATTTTAATTTCTACGATTTTATTTGAATGAGTATTTTTCTTGATTGGATCTGTAAAATAAAATTATATTTGTGTTTTAATTATATCTATATTATTGTAAGTCTCTTTTATTTAAATTTATTTACTGTTTTGAATTAACCAATGCCTTTACTTACCTATATTATGTGCCTCGTTTTCTCTTATGGATGGAAACTCGAATCAATCTGTATTTATTAACTCTGAACACCCTGTATATAATAGCTTCTAGAGTTAATTTCGTGCGGCGAGTAGAATAATTAATTATAAATCTTGACGTTTTTATGCATATTTAAATATTTCTTTGAAGAGTTCGCGCTAGATTAGCGTTTGTGATACACTGCTTTCTGGATTGACGAACTATTAATCTTGCTGAATTTTTGGTTAACTTATTGCAAAAAAGAAATATATCATTAAAATTAACGTTTTCATCAAAAGCTGTAGCTGATATCTTATTGTAGAAAATGAGAAAAAAAAACTTAAAAAATCATTTCTGCAAATATGTAAATGTAATTAGATATTAATGTATGTAGATAAGCCTCATCTTGTATTTGCTGCAGTGCCCTTCAGGGTCCATAGTGCTTCACAAGTCACAAAATTAGCTCATTAAGCTCATTAATGTTACATTGTGGCATAATAAACGATTGAGTATTAAGTATTGTTTATCGAACCAACATTTTAAACTTCTTATCCACCTATTTTGTTCCTGATTCTTTATCGCTGTATATTTCCCCAACTATTTAGAAATATTTGCATGATTTATGGCAAGACGACACAATTTGGCAATGATGATTACACAGGCCTTTTTGTTTATTTTCATAATTTTATTTATACAGTGTGATTCTTTTAAGTTCATTTTGTAAAATAATTTGTTTATCTATATATATAAAAATGAAACCCGTTTTCCGTTGTCACGGCATCACGCCTGAACGGCTGGACCGATTTCGCTAAATTTTTAAAAAAATGTTCATTGAAGTCCAAGAATGGTTCTTACGGTGAGAAAAATTCGAATAATTGCCGGGAAAGCCCTAAAACAGACCTTTTCTTTTCCCATACAAATGTTTTCTTACTAAAATGTAGAGTCAATTTGAACTTTATTCCTACACAATAAAGTTCATTCTAAGGCGGGACGAAGTTCGCCGGGACAGCTAGTTTATGTTAAATATGGCAATGTTATACTGTTATAGTCTGTGGTAGATATTTTAGGTTGTCTATGAATTGAGTTCAAAGATGGCTAGCTAACGTTTTTTCTCGTGTTCTGTTATTTGAATAAACAGCTTGATACAGCTTCCAAGACTGCGTTTTACTCATATTAGATCAATTTATTAAACAGGTACCTACTTAAGTAATGTGACTTGGTTAAAGCCACTTTCGCACTAGCAGTTTCAACGCGGTTTGTGATGTGACGTTTGATATTAAAGCTATAACAGGCAATATGCTACTAATTATAATATTTCTATAGAGCAGACGTCATAATGCATTGCATACGTTGCATACGAGGGACCAGGCTCTCTCTAGCTTTCGCCGCGTCAAAACCGCGAGTGTAAAACTACCGCGGAGAGTGTTTTTCATATCAAACGCAAACACTAGTGCGTAAAAGCCTTTATATACAGGGTAACTTTTAATTAGTGAATTTTTGAATGATTTCGGGCTTAGTCTCATGGTAAAAGTTGTTTGTTACTCGTATCTCTTATTCAAAATTACTGCTTTGTATAAAGCATCAAACCCTTTTATCATAAAAATGCTCAATTAAACAAACCTATCAACACTTTTTTATAACTCTAACGCCATTTCAAAAGTCATAACTTTAGAAAAAATTACAGCGATGAAAGAAAGTCGTGAATGATGTAGGTATGTTTTAAAAGCTCAATAAAATGACGTTATTTACCGTGTCACCGAGTGTTGACAACCCAACTAGTCAAATTCCAGAGCTTGGCTTACTCTAAATTCGCGTAGATCACGTTTCCGCTACTACGAGTTTCATTTGTGTGATTTCTCGAAAAGTTCTATAATTTTTTCGTGTTTGTTACTGATTTTTTCAAGTCGAAAGTCTTTGATAGACGTATCTAAAAACAAAAGAATAAAATTCAATGAAATTTTATGCTAAGTATATCTATTACATTTCTTTGCATTGGTACTAAATTTTCCTAGTTTCTCATACATACATATCCGTCACGCCTCTCTCCCACTGGGGTAGGCAGAGACCACTTCCTTCCACTTTCGACGATCCAGACATGCTTCTGTCGCTTCATCCACATTCATCAGTCGCCTCATACAAGCACGTTGTTTTAGTGTACACGCCTTGGCCTTTCCTCATACATTTTTCTTATCCAGATTCAAAAATACATACTTACAATTTCGAAGATAAATTGTAAAGGCGTTTTACATATACAGAACCCATTGAAACGAGAAATAACAGCTTTATGAAATTCCCTTCGGCACGTAAACGAAAACAAATAGTAACAGGCTACGTGTTTACGCTCCAGAATACGAGCGTGACGCAATTTGTAACACCCCCTTCATTCCAGTGGGGGGAGGGGTGGCAGACTTCAAAGGGCCGCCGACAAAGCGCTAAATAAGATGAAAAAAAAATCCAAACGACAATGGACAGGGAAATCGGGGCCTTTCGAAAATTCGCATTTCTTTTTAGTTTTTCGCGCCAATTGCGATCGTGCGAATAAAGGTAAGGTAGTTTGCGTTTTGTTTTATAAATGATTTTGGTTTTTGCAATTTATGAAAAGAATGATTAGGTACCTATATAAAGTACCTAACTTTATTTCTCGTCTTGTAATACCTACTAGTTGATAAAATATAAACTTTTACAGATCATAATGTGAAACCGTAACTCAGAGAAGAATTTATACACATTTATTTATTATGAGTACTCTTTATTTATTCGTATTTCATATGGTACACAAGCTTATAGAACATTTCTCTTTAATACACACATACATACTTACATACCTGTCAGGCCTCTTTCCCATCATGGTAGGCACAAACCACTTCCCTCCACTTATCCTAACACTCTCCTATCATCCTAACATCCCAACACACTTCCTTCGGTTCATCTACATTCATCAGTATGCAGAGACTACTTCCCCTCACTTGCTACAATCCAAAAACACTTCCTTCGCTTCATCCACGTTCATCAGTCGCCGATATGAAAACTTCGTTTCTAAAGACACCCACACTAATCATTTTTTAAGTAAATTCCAGTACTCATAAGCCTCAATATCACTCGTCCTTGCACGGCCAACGGCGTGGCACACACTTGTATTAGATTATCAGATAACTGAAGATAATCCTAACACATACTTGACGGACATCGCCTTTCAGTTTAATTGCAATTTGATAAGTAACAACTGGCCAGTTAGCGTGGTTGGTAGTTACTCTGCATTGGCTTAAGTCGTGGGTTCGATTCCTACTTGAGACAAACATATTGCAATTTGATAAGTTGTTGACTGGCTAGTTGGCGTGTTAGACACCCTGTCTGCTATGACATTAGCCGGCCAATTTGTATAGTTGGTAGAGCTCCTGCTTGCTATTAGAGAAGACATAGGTTCGACTCCCACGAGAGACAAATATTATTGGAAACAGAACGACGACAACGAGAAGGAAACAAGTTTGAGCCTTTTGAATGACCAACCTATAGTTCTTGTCTCTAAGACTGCCCAGCTGTCAGTATTTATAAAATAGAATCTAAACTAAATATTAAACAAAAAACAATACTCATGTCGTTACAATACGTTATAAATATGATTAAAATAAAATAACCTAAAACAAAAAACATGCGAACTGAAATAACACAAATTCGAAATTCGAAATATAATTCTCGAATGTGTAAGCTAGATAAAAATAACAGTTGACAAGCGACAAATAATCGAATAGCAAAGTAATTGTCCACAAAATTTAATTAATGCAATTTCACGATGAATTGACTTCGCTTCCAGTAAATAAATGCTGGGATATTTTAAATGTATTTTATGATAGTGTTGATAGTTTTTGAAACCATTTCGTGATTGTTTATTGTTTGTTTTTGGTGCGGTATGGCTTAAAGATTTTTAACTAAGGACTAAGACCCAGAACACACGGTGAAACGCAACTGCAACTCAACTGAAACTGCTAGTTACTTTTGAGTTGCATCGAAGTTTCGTTTCACCGTGTGTTTTGGCGCTAAGGGAACGTTTTATGAGCTGATTACTTAAACATTTTCTTTAAACAGCTTGGGTTACGAAAAAGTTTATCCTAAAATTAATAAATCTCCATATATTCGATGTAGCAAGGAAAAATCGTGATTTTTACTGCAATATATCTTTTTAACGCTTTTTAATATCCTGAATAGTTATTCCCATTGCATACCACTAAGAACGAAAAAAAGATTTTCCAAAAGGTTTCAAGACTGAATGGAATGTCGCGAAGGAGACCTTTGCCCAGCAGTGGGATGCGAATGGCTTCTAGTGTACCTAAACTCGATCTAAATACTTTAGCTACTTATACTACTCCTATATACTTATTTTCCTGCTAAATGACCTCACATGACTTATATTAATAGCGCAGTTATGCTAATTTAGCCATTAAAACCTTATTTATAGAGTTCACAAAATGTAATAGAAATATTTTTCACAATACCATGTTGGTAGTTTATTTTAATTGTGTAATATTAATATTTAAATTTGGTTCAAAATATTTGATGTGATAAAATTTTATGTTAAACATTTCGGTCTTTGTTGCGTAGACGAATATTTACAATGTTTTTTTGGTTATTTATTTATTACATATACATTCATACATATCCGTCACGCCTTTCTCCCATTGGGGACATTTTATTACATATAAGTGACAAAAAAAATTCATTCTAAAGATAAATTTATTTTTTTTATTTTTCGAAATTTTATTTTGTCATAGGTAGGTACTTATTATTATATTTTTTCTTTTAAAAATCTTTTTTTTAGCTACGGTACTTTCACATTTTAATTAACACTTATATTTTTTAAATATACCTAATAATCCTGTGCCATATTTAAGTTATTCATATCAAAACTATAAAACCTTTAAAATAAACGATCAAAAAGTAAAAAAAATTGTTTTTCTTCTGGATAAGTGGAAGACATATTCTACTTGTAAATAGGTATGTATTTTATTCTATGTTTGTATTGTTTAATAAATAAAACTTTATTATAAAAAAAAGTGCAAAAAATATACTTTAACGTAAATGTACAATGTCTGTCACCTGTTTTAATCACCTGTCACTATACTTATAGCTTTCTGTTGAGCAAAGGCCTCTCTCATCTGTCTGCCAGATTCTGGATGGCTAATAATAATAATAATTTAAAAAAGAGTTTAATTTTTTTTAAAGAAAGCTATATATGAGAATGATATAAGTATTATATTTTCGAGAAAGTTTTCGATTTGCTATAGGTACTTATTAGCAATAAAGGGGTCCAAGTAAAGTGCTAATTTTAAATAGTGTAACGACAGAGTGTTAATGGTATTTTTGACACATTTGGTATTCTGCTAAACTATTGCTTACATGCTTTGAGTATAGAATGTATAAGGAGGAGCCATACCGTCTGGATCTGCGTGCCTGGTCTGGCGCAAAATGGCTACCTTAATGGTATTATGGTATTTTTTATGGTTTGACAGGTCATCTACCAAGAAAACTATGAAAAACTTGGCGCAACCTTGGCACGCTACTTTAAACTCATTTGTATATGAGAAAAAAAAATGGGGCCACTCCTTATATTCCATCGTCATTGCTTACAATAATTGCCACCAAATGTGTCAAAAAATGACATTGACACTCTCTTTGACATTCTGACATACAACTGAGAGATTATTGTTAATATTTGTTTATGTAGAATTTCCTTGCTGCTCTTAATAAATGTAATTACTTAACACTTAGAACTTTAACCTTTAGTAATAAAATAAGTCGTAAGCGTAACTTTAGTTAATTATACGCAACCTACTTTAAAGAAAACAATAAATACTTATGTACTTATTAGCGTTTCTAGTGCTAAAACTAAATAAGGTAGGGTAATGTTTGTACTAGATTTCTATGTGAATGAATAAACTAAAATGATTTCTTTATAAACGAATAGATTGAAATGTAGGTAGTATTGGTAGGTAAAGAAGTAGGTATGTAAAAGGATGGGGTCTGCAGGAAGAAATTTCTTTTAGAAGTACGAGAATGCTGTACCTTTACAATTATGTCTTACAATAAACTGTTAAAGAAATAAAATAAATATGGAAGGTTAATTTTTAAGAAAGAAAAATGTTGAAAAAATTAAGACGCACAATTTTTCTCCTATTATGTAGTACCTACCTATGTAACTCGATAAATATGTGACTTAAACTTTACCAAGCCAATTAAAATATCACATCACCCTATAGGTAAATTTATAATCGAAAGAATGTATTCCTAATGAATTTCCTTCGTTCATTTCAACATTTATTTAATTTCAAATGCTAAACCGTGGTAGCACACATAAATCTTTGCAATTATCAAATTCTCGGTCGCATCTCATCAGTCTCATCTGCATACACACTAGCACACACACATACATAAACAAACAGCGTACGCACGCGCGGCGGCGAGATCAAAGAGAACTCGACCCCTTTGTAGTTGCCGACGGCGCGTGCCGTCTTTTTCCTTTCCCTCCGAGAGGCGGTAAGAGCGTACGAGTGCGAGAAGGACAGGTATAAAGCTGATTATGTAGCTTGCAACGTGAATATTTCACCTCGTTATCGAGTCTTGTTTGTGTTAGATAGTGTTGGGATGCGCTGATTGAATTACGATTGTCGATGTCGATGATTTATTAATGAGTTGTGAAGTGGGGGTGTTAGTTTGTGAGTGGGTTTCTAGTGCAGTTGAAGTTTGTTTCGTTGTAGTAGCTCTGAGCTAATGCATTATAGTAATTGGTATTAGTTAGTTTTGCTATTTAATAATGTTTGAATGGTGTTTTACCATTTATTCATATCATCAAAGACAATTTTTTTTGACGAAGCCTGTTTACTGACAAGTTTTGTGAGTATTTTTATTTTGAGTTGAACAACTATTTTTTAAATATCAAATCAAATTAGAATTGTATGTTAAAGTACAGTTCACATAGATATTGAAAATAAATTATGTCCAAATGAACAACTGACACATCTTCTTTTATCATCGAACGAAAGAATAAACTTACTTAAGATTAAGACTTATTTTAAGTGAATGTCTTATCACATATATGAGTTTTGATCTTATGTTTTTGCAAATGACATTTACGAAAATCAAAGAAAGAAGATCAAAGTAAAGTAATTTACAATTAACAATAACAACCTCCAAACTTCATACATAACCACTTCACCGCACTCTTAATCAAATTCCTTCCATTTTTTATCGACAATTTTCATCGACACTACCCCATCCCTATTGGCAGTAGAGCACAGCTCCCGCGTAGGCAAGACAGGAATCTGCCGATATCGGCGTTGGTAATTAAACAGACTTATTACTCTACCCCGTGCTGTATGGGACATTGTGAACGTTTCACATCGTTTACTTTATTGGGATATTGCTTGCTGGATGTTTAAGGGGGGATAGGATACCTAGTTTTAATCTTAAAAATAAAAATATAAAGGTGTTGCGTTTAGATTTAAGATACTATTGACAAAGATGGGGATTGTGTTATGAAGAATCGTTTATTTTCACTCGTTGTCTATTCCCAGTTTGAACAAACAAACAAAAAAAGCAAAGTAGGTTTTACAAATTATCAAAACAAGGAATAGAAGTAAACGTTGGTACTCGAACAGAAATTTGAAATTCGAGTATTTTTAACAAACGTAGGTACTTGATTAAGTATAGATAGATACCTATCAAAATATTTCGAAGTAGTAACCTACCTGATTTTGAGAATTAATATTTGTTAAGTATTTCTTCAGATATTCTCTATATACATGGCTTAAGGTACTTTATTCTGAAAATACAAGTACCTACATAACTATTACCACGCACAACCCTACACCACAATGTTCCCACAGAATACATTAAATACATCAATCTACTAGACAGATATTGATGAATTGGTATTTGATTCAGACAGGTTTCGTCTTCGAATAGTGTAAGCACTTGTTTCTTTTTTATTGACGTTGTTTCCTAGGTAAAAACATTTTGATGAATTTGATGGTTGTATTTGGCTACATGTTTATAAAATAAAAATATGAAGAAAATATACCTACCTACCAATTTTGAGTAGGTACAATTTTTCCCACATATTAGGTACTAATATTATAAATGTCAATGTTTGTGCTTATGGTTGGATGTATGGATTGATGTGGGAATGTTTGTTACTCTTTCACGCAAAAAACACTTAGGTCCACTTGCACAGCCCAGAGTTAACGCCATAAACTCGGAGTTTGCTGCTAACACAGGGTTAAATCAATACATATATTCATTTAACCCTGTGTTAGCAGCTAACTCCGGGTTAATTTGGCTGCGCAAGTAGGCCTAAATAGATTTGAATGAAGTTTCACAGTATTGGCACATCAGATCAGAATAACACATTCACTACTTTTATTATTTTAAATTTTTAAGTTTGCCAAGATACGCTAAAAAAGCGTACGAAGTCGCGAACAACCTCTAGCATGAATACCTAGGTAGGTAAAAAAAGTTCCTAAAATCATACAAATAATACATAAAACAGTTCAATTCTTCTTCTAATTTAAGAGCTTAGCTCTTGTCGTTAGAGCCTCTTCCATCCCTCCCTATTCTCTGCCTTCTTTTTAACATCTTGATACGACATGACACCCGCCTTTTCTTTCACCTGTTCTAGGAACGTCCGTCTGGGTCTTCCTCTCCTTTTCCCTTCTTCCTTTAGTTCAATTACCTACTTAATAACATGATACAATAATCGATAAGTGTTCCACTAATGCGCTAAGATTACTAACTTGTCGTCCCTTAAGGAAACGCTAGCGGCAAAGCCTTAGTACTAGTATTTAAGTTAGTACCTAGGTGTCCTAGGTTAACGTTATTATGTTAATTCATTCATGGGATAACTTAGGTAACGGTTTGATACGTTTTTTTCATACAGGCTGATATCTATGTTAAAACAAGAGCTGACAATCAAGAATAGAAAATATTTTATGATTTAAAGAGAAAATGATCATGCCTGTATGAAACAAAAAGGTGCTACAACCTTTAAAAACATATCCGTCATGCTTCTCTCCCATCAGGGTAGGCAGAGACCACTTCCCTCGACTTTTTCGACTCACTTGCTACGATCCAAACCCAATACTCTATTTGTACCAAATTGCATTACTCATTAACAGTGCTGGCATGACATTTATTTTATATTAAAAAACAGCATCATAATCGATCGATTTAAGAATCCCTAATAAGCCCGTGGGAACTAAATGACACCGCGACACTATTTATAAAACAAAAGGGTCAATTAAAGAGACAGCCGTCAAAGGGTTACAGTCCACTTTGTCGCGATCATTTAAATTACACCCTGTACTATATTGTCTGATGAATTTTTTAAACACCATTTATACGTTGTTTTAGGTATTCCGTTTAAGCTATTTTCTATTGATCTAGGAATTCTATAATTGGTCTAGACTAGATTATCTATTCATTTATAATCAGATAGTTCATTTATTTCATTGCTAGAGGCTGCCCGCGACTTCGTAAGCATTTATTTTCATATATCATGAAAAAAAATCATGATATTGTAAAATAATAATTACTTACAGCCTATGTGTTATTCTGATGTCCAAGCTCAGTTATTGTAAAATTTCATTAAAATCTGTTCAGTGGTTTTCACGTGATGCAGTAACAAACATCCATCCTTCCATCCATCGGCACAAACATTGACATTTATAAGTATTTTAAAAAACCTAGCTATTTAAAGATAGATAATAAATTTTAATGTTATATTGCTTAGAGACACTTTAAATTTTTTAAATAATTATTTCACTAAAAGTACTTACCTATATATATTTGCAAAGTTAATATTGCTGAGATTAGAAACTACATTTTTTAAGTTTAACTGATTCTGATTCCTATTTTATACAAACATATCTACTTATGTAACAAAGTTACGAACTTTTCCAAAAAACAATGACTACGGAACACCACGCCTTAACACGCCCCTAATTTCCCGGCTTCCTAAATCCCGCACCGAAAACAACTAAAATATTAAATTTAATAACAAAACTTAACCCCTTGCGCGCCATTTTTCTTTAATCGCGAGCCAATTTTCCACGTGCACAGGTGGATTTAACCCTGCAGTTGACGCGACGCCCCAGGCGCCACTTCAAAGGATAATATATATATATATATGTATGAATTGTTTAAAGCGGCGACCCCGAAGGCCTTAGTAGGGTTACAGCAAGATTTATACTAAACTAGAGGCTGCCCTCTACTTTGTACGCATTTTTCGTCATATCTTGGAAAATATGTATGATATCTTAAAATAATAAAGATATTTAATGTATAAAGATGTAAGCTACAATATTGCTAAGTTTCATCAAAATCTGTTCAGTGGTTTTTGCGTGAAACAGTAACAAACATTGTCACACACATCCGTCTACATAGTTAATAACGGTGAGGTAGACTTCGAAAAAAAAAACATGAAAAGATTTTAGGTACCGTACATTGAAAGCTTCTTATACTAACCGTTTTGTCTCAAACTTCAATAGACTTAGTTCAAAATACTTCCAAAAATTCAAATAATTTAATATTTAAAGCTGGTTTCCCTATAAAATATAATTGGCAACCCTATAGCAACCTCGCAAGGGGTAATGGAATTCGTTACTAGGATATTACTACGAAATTCAATAGAGAATTGTTTTAATAGAAATCGTGGAGAAGACAGCTACGTTTGCTTCAAATTTTAATACAGTAGGTATTGGCTTTTGTTTACTTAAGTACCTATATTAATTAACTTACGAAATAAACTGGCTGTTAACTTCTTCGGTTTTTTTTTCTTTTTGGTTTTTTTTTATCTTGTCACGTAGAAATCTTTCTAACTGTTTAGGCACTATCTGAATATATCCATGTTCGCACTTGTCGTTCTTCCAATTTTTTTATCGCAAGATCTATTGAAATAAGAAGATTTGATTATCTATTAAACAACAAACAAATACCCGCTCTTTTTATTTAATCCTCGCAAATCGCAATACCACGTCGAATTCGAAAAATGAACTCAAATAAAAGAACATTACAAACAAATGACACTTGAAATTCTAAATTCAAAAAATAGAATCACAACAAAAATGGCGACGTGTCACAAAAATATCGCAAGTAGAATGCGAATTAGACATCAAAAGGAAATCCTAAGTACGTTGCTTCTTATAAAATATTAAAGGGGTCGCTAGCTGTCACAGGGTTATTATAGGGTTAAAATACAGGGGTTAAGGGTTAATGGGGGGTTAATACCAGCGTTCTTTAAAAGCTGATTGCTTGATTACAGCTAAACTAGTTGTCAGTGTAATGATCTATCATTTTTCATGTGATTATAATTACTTCGATTGTCGTACGCCACTGTTCTAAGTAGAAAATCTAGCAGTAATTACAGTGAAGGCATTTCTAGAAATAAGTCTTTAAACTAGTTTCAGAAAAGGTTATTTTCGTTAACACTTCATTAAAGTAATGTAACCCTATAGCTGTCACTGTCATTGTCAAAAGTTAGAAAAAGACGGCATTATGTTCCATAGATGACATTTAGCAAATCAGAGTAACTAAACTTGTTTTTAAGAAGAAATACTGGGTGTCACAGAAAGGTGTAACAAAAAGGTGTAACAAAAAAGGTGTAACAGAAAAGTTTCGAGTTACAACCCATGTTCCTTGGAGAAAGTTGTTCAGTTTCATGAGCACTATCGCTGTGTTTCGGCTTTATATCCCCTTTCTGTTACACCCTGCATATGAGTGAGAGATTAAACGTTTTATCACATTAAAAAGTGTCATAATTTTAAGTTGTAATATGTCACTTGCTTCAAAAAATATAATGATTATATTAAAAGCTATTATACTCGTATAATATAAAATATTATATCACATTGTATGTTTTTTTTTTAATACGAATTACATTGCGTCATTCCCAACGAAATTCGCAAATTGCCGACACCCAAAACGGAAATGCCTGACATCTCGTTATTTTGAAGAAAGGGACAAACATATCCGAAATACGAAAGTGCGAAAAGGACAACTGGAATCTCGTGTTCCATTTGCGAGAGAACGTCATCTCCTTGTGTTAAGGATTTTTGTCACTTAGTTTAGGGTTGTGATCGTATCGATAGTTCAGTTGTCGATAGTTTGATTAATATTACCAATCCCTGCTGAAAAAAATAGCTGCAATTATTTTAGCTGCGTTTGATGTTAGAAATAGAAAGGCTCTTCAGTTTTATCGATTTATTATGATAACATTGATTTTAATTCTTATCATCATAGTTTACTTACAACGATACATCTAATCTATTCTAATTAATTACTAACAAATAGAAACATACAAAGTATCAGCTTGCTCTATGACTTGTGAGAATTTTAACGTACAATTTTATCGATAAATACCGTATACGTCACATCTCTACATCAAAACAACGCATGGCATTCGTAAGAGCGACGGAATAAAGCAATGAAAAATTTTTACGATTAGTCGTGGAGACAATCTGTAAAACGGATTTAAATTTAACCTCTTCCCATTTAACCCACCATCAACTGTAACACCAAGTAATAAAGTTTAAATTCATATGTAGTTCAAGTGCGTTGGAGTGTGGAGAGCGCGCGGTATGACGTCGCGATTCGGCGCACGCGCATCCGAAATTCTTTGACACGGCGAAAGCGCGCAATGAGAGATAAAGGAAACGCAAATGTGACAATTGACCTGCATTACAGTTCGGTTTTGGCTTTGGATTGTCATTTTGAAAATCATTAAATAGGCAACAGTAATACGTAAGTAGATGGCTCAGGATTGAGAATTGTGGAGAAAGAAGGGAGGGTAGCGCCCTTTGCCCAGTAGTCGGACACTAAAGCCTAGATAAAGTAAGGCATTCAAAAAATGGTTTTATTGATCGATCGATAAAACTATGGTAATAAGTCATGTTATTGTTTATGACCTTATATTAAAAGGTGTCTATAAATTATCCTTAGGTATTCACTTGTTTCCACCCATAAATACCTAGGTAAATAGTAGGAATGTAGTAGGTACTCATGAATACACATTTTTTTGAGATCACTTAATAATTTAAAAGAAAATTTACAATAATTGCATTGACCTCGTATGTGAGGCGCCATTACAGACACCAGTTATCGTAAAAAGCACTCCTCGTCGCGACCAAGTTACCAAATTTTCACTTCTTCATTTTATCAAATTGATAGCCCGGCCCTTACGACTTATATGGTGCTTACATAAATTATTGAATGCATTATCGCAACTGCAACTCGTAAAATGCATACAAATGTATTTTTAGTTTGTTTCGTTATTTTCGGAACGAAAAATTTAGGTATTCAAAGTTTTATTTTAAAAGCAATTAATATTTTATCGAATTAAATAAGTATGTAGCTTAATAGCAGCTAAAAAGAATATTACTAATGTTGTTGTTGTTGTTAGCCCATAGGTATATGTCTCCACCGAGGGGCACGGGCCTACTCTCATGCAGAGAGTGATTACTAATAAACAATAAATTATGAAAAATATTGTTATCGATAAAATTTCGTAGTCTATTTCCCCTCTCTTGTCATTTTTAAATTAAATTAATCTCAATTAGGAATATAATTAGTTGAAAACAAAGTTATCATAAACACTATTTATAAATAATAATAAAAATTTGTTCACTAATAAGTAGGTATTATCCGAAATACCTATCTATCTTCTTTCTAAGTGTCACTATTTTGAAATAAACACAAAATACCTAAATCTGTTAACGCCTGACCCTAAACTTTGAAATTAAATAATATAAAGTCGAGTCCAAGTGTGCAAAGTCAAGGGAAATGAGTCATGTCAGTGAGTCAGTCACGTCAGCGGATTGAGATTGATGTGAACGATTCAAATGACTCGTCTGGTAAGTAATATTACGAAGCAAAATGTCTGAAGTCACATTGAAACAAAATATTAAATGACAATAGTTTATTTTAAAAAGATTCAAAATAACTATATTTATTATAGTACGAGATCCGGCCGCTAAAAACCTTTCTATCGCGTTTTTGCTTGAAACCAAAGTTAATATGAATTCTCCTAATCATAAATAAGTGGAATAACTTGGTTTCAATCAAAAACGCGATGGGTACGGTTTTTAGTGGCCGGATCTTAGGCTATAACATTGCACTTGAAAGAAATTACAATGTCAATACTTAAAACTACACAAAAGATAAAAACAAGATTTAAAATTACATATTTAAAATTCTACATTAACGCGCGTTAAAAAAAAAACGCTCGTGCGAACGGGTACTAATGACCAGAGAAGATTCTCAAAAACTGTTGGTTTGCTCTTTTCAAATAATATTTTCCGTATAATATTATTTCTAATAGAAACTAATCTAATCTAATTTAGCCATTTGTGTCCCACTGCTGGGCAAAGGCCTCTCTCCTCATCCGCCACGACTTTCTGTCTCGAGCTTCCTCCGCCCAGCTACATAAGAAGGTGTCCAGCTCGCCCCGCCACCTTTTCCGTGGTCTGCCGCGACGCCGTTTGGCAGTTGGTAGCCATTGGGTAGCTGTTTTAGCCCATAAGTCTTCTGGCATGCGGCAGACGTGGCCGGCTAAATCCCATTTCAATAGAAACACCGAAAACAAAAACGAATCTATAACAAATCGGCTCAGTCTAAACCCCTGAAATACTTCGCAATACATAAACCTTTATTTACTGAAAAGTACATAATCAGCTCTTTATGTCCCTCGGGTATATAAGTGTAGGTAGAAGAGAGCCATGCCAATTTCCTACGGAGGTTTGTGCCCTGTAGCACGTCAAAAACATAATTGGCGTGCCCTTCAACGATGGAGCAGTGATTAAGGAAGGCTAGATGTGGCAGGGTTAAACGTTGGCCACAACGTTGGTCAACATTTAGAGTAGACTTTATAGTTATCAAAAATGGCACCTACTGTTATTAGTACGGAAAATATTTTTTTGACTTTGCTCAAGTTGCTATTTTGTGTGCTTGATAAGCAATATTTAGTATATGTACCTATGTACACTTAAATAGTTGGAAAAGTAAATTAAATGGTCAACCAACACACAAACACCCCTTTTGCTAATTTCTGTCAAGTACCAGAAAAAATAAATGTGACTATCATCAAAAACCATTTCCAAAACTCTACTACAACAACAAAACACTTCCAAAACTTCTAAAGCGTTGTCCCTTACATACATCTGCATAACAGCCTCCTAAGGGAGGTCGTTGACCCTCCACCCTCCGGGGAGCCTCCCAATATTTGCCGATTTGAATATTCCAACCCTCTGAATTCACGGATTAGATTTTCTTGGAACCGATTCCGGAGAGTTCCGTTTTGAGAAGCGGATTTAAAAATGCCTTATATCCTTCACGGTTGGGACAATGGAATGGATTTTGAATTTTGTTGTGTTATACATTATTTAGAATATTGGGGTGTTTTCTTGCTGACAGTCAGAACCCACGTTAATATAACTAAATAGGCATTTATCTGATAATCTTCATTGATGACGACAGTTTAGTTTTTTAACCGACTTCAAGCTAAAAACAGTCAACCCCAAAAAGAGGTTCTCAATTCTGCAGATTTTTTTAAATTTTGAAACGCAAAATTTTTATGGCAGTATCTACGAGCATGTTCAAAGTTACGTCTGAAACAACACATAAAAGGTACCTACTAAATACATTTAGTTATTTAAATCACGATGAAATCACAGTCACAACAAAAACATTCTCACAATTTTTCATTTCCATTTTCAAAATCATTTTAAATCTTCGTTCTGAAATTCTCCGTCAATGCCAAGCTCGTTGGTTCGCGCCATTTCTTACCCATTTCCGGTATTGGTCCTTCGAACCGGAAGGCGCCTCCGGAACCTTCTAACGAGTAAACCCTGATAATGCTATATACTGTATAAAGATTAGTTGGAGGGAATCCGATTATTGTATAAGTAAGGTTGATTCGTTTTATACAAGGTGACTTTAAATTAGTGAACGATAGAAAAAGATTTGCATGTACTCGTGATAACAAACTATTTATACTATGGGACCAAGTTCGAAATCATAAAAAAAAAAATTGTTCCCCCATCCTATCAGCTAGTGCTTTTTTATGGGGAGTTCAATTTTTTTTTTAACGATTTCGACCTTGGTCCCATAGTAAAAGTTGTTTGTTTTCACGAGTTCATGCATATCCTTTTCTATCGTTCACTAAAGTCACCCTGTATACCTAGGTATTTATTTATGTAGAGTGTGTGGTCTGACAGTGTCTAGATTTTTAAAGAGTTCTAGAATTTAATGTCTCGCGGACGAATTTGTTGATTTAATAATTTCATTTGGAGTTGATATTAACTTTTTCAGCTGTTATAAAAGAGTCCCGCATATTTTCCTTATTTGCGGCATACGTGTCACTAATTGAATATTTTTAAAATGAAACACTAGTACTATATACTTCGTGCTGTTGTTTTGTATTCTAGTTTATCTATTACCTGTTCTAGTTTGCCCTGAAATCTCTAAATATAATCTAAATATCAAATCAAAGTAGCAATATCACTACAAAATCAATAAGCGAAACTTGCAGTTGAAACCAATATCTGAAACCAGCGCAACAAACTACAGTATCAAGTCTCGATTTAGTTTAGAACTTGCATTCGGAAGTAGACTAAACTCCCAAGGTCGCCTCCCTTACCCACACTAGTGTGTTTGCACCCTAAACCCGTTGCCATGGTAACGCAGCATCCACGCCCCCAACTGAACCACTCTAAGATATACCCCGCCTCAAAAGGGGGTGACTTGTCAAAGTGTGCGTGAATGCGACTCAGCTCCCAGAACATGGGAAATGCAGAGTTATTTGATTGGTGTTTGGAAAAATGCATGCGAGCGTCTACCAGGTAACTTCGTTTTGTGATCTAGATGAAACTAGATTTCCTTGTCTGGCTATGTGACCTTTTTATGTACGCTGATGATATTGGCGGGATGTTCTGAGTTCAATAATGAATAGCTCTTTGGAAATAGGTACCTAGATAGAGTTAATGTACTCTGTTGATTAGAAATACTTCAATGTAAGAAGATTTATTAAAGTTTTAATATTCCATTCGGTTTGATGAACCTTTTCAGTAGTTTATAGGTTATGAATAGGTGTTTCACCAATTCCAAATTAACAAAAAAAATACGAAGTGGATAGGCTCATGTCGCATGTTGAAGTATTCATTGAATCCAGCCAACTAGCTTCAATATAAGCAAGGTGGAGCTCTCGTGGATACATACAAACCGGCCGCTCGTTAACAAACCTATTCAATTTTGAAGTATTAGTCGATTGAGGCAACATTTCTCGCGTCCTCTCCCCGCGAGATCCAATTAGCGACTGACGCTAACTCGACTCGAGGGCCTGTGACGTCACCCGCTTTCATGCGGTTTCAATAACTACCCTCTCACCTTCAATGGCTACCTCTGTACCTCTCCACCTGGCCTTCATTAGTCACAAGTACACGCAGAAAATTGAAAAGACGCGACACTTATTTAGAAAAAAAATTCAACGAGAAAAGTTGAGCTAATAACTAGCAAACTTTGAACTATCCACATTGTAATTGCGCGATAAAATTTTTAATTTATCACGAGCTGTCGGACGAACAAAGCGCGGGCGAGCGCGCTGGCTTTTGTTTCTCGCATGCCATAGACAAATCTTATTATGGAAATATTTTCAAATTAAGAACGCGCTCCCGCATTATGCGTCTCCACTGTCATCATTGTCTATGCGTTCTTTTTGTTCGGCCTCGCATGTCGAGGTTTTTCGACCACCGTTTCGGTTATTCTCTTTTTGTATTTTTTAGCTGTCCCGAGAGCGTGAATAGAGGGCTTTGTTTGTGCGTGTTTTATTATTAATTAGTGAGGCTTCTTTTGTTCGTGGTAATTATTGTCTTAATAAGCAGTTCCTGCTCTTCAAATATGGATGAAGCGATGAAGGAATTGTCAGCCCTTTCGTTTTTAAATGGGTTTGAAATTACGATGTGTTTTTAAAACCGGTTTTTGGTCAATGCTGCTTAATTTGTATGTGGAAAGGATGCGTTCAGAATTAGCTGTTGCTACCTGGTAACTGGTTACTTAGGGTAATTTTGAACTTAACTCTTTAATACTGTATGCGTTTCTAATTTCATCTCCATATTTTATGACATGATGAGCACATTAATGTTTTTGTAAACATGTAGGTACCTACTTTCTTCCTTAACCACATAAAACTTTAAAAAATGCTTTACACTTGCTTATAAAAGCAACACTCCTTTCACAAGCATATTGAAAACCCTACCTACCAAAAAGATGCTCATTTGCAACCTCCCTCTTAAGTACATTATTATAATTATGAAAAAAACGTCTACGTGTCACCCATAGTCGTTTATTTCGCATAATAAAGTGGTGAAAAGAAGTCCCGTTTAATTAGAGGTGAGATACTTGGAAGTGCGAGGTTGTGAATGGCCCTCGTTGGGCGCCATTTTGCATAATTGGGCGACGGCGTCGAGACGAGGGTAGGTCGAAATTTATACGGTACCGGCGCCAATTTACTTGCTAATGACGCGTCTTCGCTACTCTACTACTATGAGTAGTTCTCTTTTATTCGCCTTGTTTTTCATTTTCACGAATTGTACGGGTAATTTGGTTTAAGTTTTTTGAATAAATAGGTAAAGATATTTTGACGCAATGCTAAAGTAAATAAGGTGCAATATCGGAGCTGAAACTTTTAACACATTAGCGGCTTAACTAACTCTTCGGTTCCATATCAACTTTAAACTGCATAATGCGATTCAAATGCTAACTTGTATTGTATGTATAGGCCTTGTATAGGCATTTACTAAGTATTTATGTTAAAACTTATTATATTAGTGGCACGGTTTATTTATACTCCCGTTTACATTATGTCCTACATACAACAATAATCTAAACACTTCTTTCGCTTCATCCACATTCTTCAGCCTACACACATTACTAGATATTATAGGTATCTAGCCCGTGGTTCCATACTAAAAGTGCAATTCCGCGTGTTGTTTCAGACAGGCAAGATGGGTCTGCCGGCCGGCGGGGGCCTCTCCTTGTTCTGCCCAGCGGGGGAGCTTGGGCAGCCACCCCCCGCCCATATGGGCATACCTCCGCCTTACCAGTTAGATTCTAAGCTGGGTAAGTGTTTGTTTTATTTAATTATTAGATAGTGTTATTTTATTCTTAATAATACAGTCCAGTAAGTCACTGCTTCCCACCAAGCTTCCCTAAATGTTCTTAGGTCGTACGTAACGCCAACGTTTCTTGAGCCTACCTCGGCGACTTTAGCCATCACCTGGCACCCATTCTGTGGGTATTCTCGCCCAACGCTTTGTGGGCGTGCTACCTATTTTTCTCTGTGGAGAAGCAGGGGAGAGGCTTTGCCCAGCAGTGGGATGTATTTCGTCCCTTTCGGTTAATTAAAAAATCGGGTTGAGTGATCTTGTCAGTCAAAATTCGTCAATCAATCAAAATTGCCAAGTTCTGTATATGTATGTATAGCGAGATGAGCTAGACACCTTTCATGGATGTCAAGGCAGACGCGGATCAGGATGGATAATCGTGGAGAAAGATAAGAGAGACGTTTTCCTAGCAGTGGGATACAGACGGCTAAATAAATTAGGATAAAACAGTAGGTTATTTACTGATGTTAATTAATGATTAGATGTATAACTAGGTACGTTATGTTACAGCGGCGGGTCTGGCTAGAACGCCAATGTATCCGTTCCCCGGGGGTACGTACCCCTACCCAATGCTCAGTCCGGAAATGTCACAAGTTGCAGCCTCGTGGTAAGTTTCACCTTTGATATTATGATCTTATTTCAGATATGATAGTCACCCTATTTTTGTTTAAATAGGAAGTCATTCTTTAGTCTTGTAATAGTCTTCTTCAGTCATTTGCCAATAGATTTATCGCACATGCTGATAAAAGTTAAGCAAAGTGTCAAATTACCTAGCATTTAGGTACACAGCTACGGGTCAAATACATACATATATGTCGTGCCGTTTTCCCATCGGGATGAGCAAAGACTTAAAATGGTACTTTAAATCTTTGATTAGACAAAATCAATGATTTTGACAAAAACAGAGCAATGATTAGACAAAAAAAGCGTTGATTAGACAAGAAAATAACTTTTGCTAAGCGTACTCGCCACGTCCTTCTTACTAGTCTAGCCTAAGATGAAGTTAGGCTTGAACTTTGAGTATAGAATATATAAGGAGTAGCCCCATTTTTTTCATATACAAATGAGTTTACAGGCACGCAGATCTAGACGATATGGCACCTCCTTATGGCTTGAATACAACTTGTCTCTGTTGTCGTTTAAAGGCGTGCCTCTGTCAGTACAGTAAGACATTACAAAAGTGTTGTAACTGTTGTTTGTACAGGCATACCCCGAGCATGTACCCCATATCTTCGGCGGCCAGCGGTTTCCGAAGTCCGTACCCCACCTCGCTGCCAATCTCTAGTTCTAGTCTATCGAGGTAATAAACTTTTACTTATTTTTATGTTAAGGCGTGTCCGCTGCTTAATGTTTTGAACAGTTTTTGGTAAACATTGAACGAAATGAATGAAATTTTCCTTTGATTTGTCAGCAAAATCATTAAATTTGAACAAAATGTTCATTCAATATTTGTTCAAAATATGAGCAGCGGACCCACCTTTAAGCTTAATCTGTATTTTTTCTAAGTGCAGAAGTTTTGGTATTATATGGGTACTACAGTAAAGGGCGATAAACAATGCACATCGACAATCATCGCGTTTCCAAATTTAACAAATTCTAATTTCCATAATTCCACCTACATAAATTATTATATTAATCGCTCATCAGAATTCGAATTTAGAATAGAGTAGATACTTTATTGATGTTTTGAATCACGAATGACAAAACAAACGTCATGGTGTGTGCGACACAGATATCGATACGAAGTCGAAATTAGCCGATTGCCTCTTTTCAGATCGATGTTCATTTTATGAAGCCCTTAGCTGTTGGTACATAAAAATGGCTTTTCCATATTTTGCGGTCGAATCATCTTCTTGGCGCGTTTGCTATGAAATCGCACCAAATCGATGCGTAAGAGTGTTTAGTCTAATTTTAATGTATTTGTGTCCAGTGAGTTGTACCGGTTCTCCCCAACGTTGGGCGGGCTGGGCTTCAGTCCTGCGCTGGTGCCGCCGCCACCCTCCAAAGCTGACTTGGAGCCCCATCATGCCAGATATGCGAGGTAAGGCTTCCTTTACTGATGTCTTTTCCATATGACGATGGTTTTGCAGGATCTTTTGGAAAAACTTATACAACAATAATAAGTACTTACCTAGACCTCATGATAGATTCATTTATTACATATTACTAATCCTTTTTAGTTCTTAAAAAGAAGTTAGTTTTGCATGACAGTAATTGGCCAGTTGCACTATTTTACGAAAAAGTAAAAAGTATCGTACCAAAATTTAGGTATTTTTAACGAATTCGTAAAATTAAATTTCGTGGCAGTTATAAAGCTGATTCGTTTAGATTCGATTCATTTAAACAATCATCTTAATTTGAATATTTTCAATACATAATGTTGTTTATTTCTCTTCGTTACATTTTGAATAATGTAGTTCATTTATTAAATGAATAAATCTAAACCGTTGAATAAACACGCACTTACCGTCGTAACAATTAGCAACTACAACAAAAGCTGTCATTCGCCAAAATATCATAATCCATCCCTAATCCCGCCCACTTAGCGTCCCGATCAGATATTATAATAACAGTATTTTAAACGGCGATACTGCGCACGCGATCCAAGCTTTTGTTAGGTCACACCCTTCGTTTAGCTATCGTTTGATGCGATCTGATATCCCACCCCCGAACTAATACTGATCAAAGATAACGCCCAATACATGTGTTTAGGGAGAATGTTTTGCGATATGGATTTCTCTATGCTTTACTTTTTAATTTTGTGTTTTTTTTCTTTTTAAAGATTCGTTCTGAAATCGTTTTTCTATTTCTAAATGAATATATTTTTTAAACTTTTCGAAAATCGTGCTAAAAAACAAATGAAAGTGTGGTTCGTTCGATATTTGAAAAAATAACGTTAATATGTCCCATTATTCCGTTACTTTTTACTATTTTTTTAAATGTTTGTGGCTCAAGAATAAGTATAGCAAATTACCAAAATAAAACTAAATACCTAAGTACAACTATTTATTAAAAAATCAAATAAGAAGTTCTTGAAATTATAACTGTGACTTCATGAACTTAACTCCTTAACATAAAGTCACTTATAAGCCATTTTCATCTTATTAAAATTGTATTTAACGAACGAAAAAACCTATAAAATGGCAACCACATTAAACTTCATTCACTAACTTCACCACCACGATAAAAAAAAACTTTGGCATAAAAGTCTTATTAACACAGAAGACGTAAATTCATCAAAAAGGTAGTTAAACACTCGCGGCCACATTACGGTAACCTGATCAAAACTTACCAAGTTGTATGTGTTAAGAAATTTGTAATCTTACACCTTTTCACAGGTTTACAATTGTCGCAACGTGTAATCTTGGGTTGGGTTGGTAATGTAGCGGGGAATCAAATGAATGTTACTATTTTGAAATGAATAATCCTGTAGCTAGATAGGTATTTCAATTGTTAAAACGTGGCCGTAATTCATTCTTATTATTTCTAAGTTCATATTGAAAATTATACACATTCTTACCATTTACAGCTTTATGTATTAGAATCAGTGTAAAGAATTACCATAAAGAAATCAATATGTAAGTAGGTATACAATACAATGACATACCAATCTAAAGGTGAAGTTTTTTGAGTAATTCTTCATGAAGTTTTAAGTTTTGAATATAATATAGTAAAGAAAAATTACGAAAAGTCACAAAGGTTTGTAATGTGAGCAAATATTGGTAGATACGACTGAATATTGCTACTGCAATTAAACGACGGCCTTATTCTTTCTAACTAGTAGCCATATTTGCGTGCTGCTACTTCATCATCTATTCTTATATCGCTCTGAAATTTTGTGTAGGTGTTAAAAGTGTTTTTATAATAATTGGCACACGAAAATGTCTCAACTAAAGTCTTAACTAAAGGAATAGTGCCTGACCAGTCTAAATAGATCCGTTCAGACAACCACTATCTACCGCTAACAGAGGTACCACACCCTGGCTCATAAACGGCCAGGTTCTCTTACAATCATGTAAATAGGCTGCTGGAGAAATTTAATTAAGATGATATATGACACGCCTCTGGTTAACGGGCCAGTGTGACGTGGATGGAGCGTCGGCAGAAAAATACACGGAAAAATTACCTTTCAGTATACATTTGTCTAAAGCGTTTATTTTAACATATTTTCTACGGGTTTTAACGCGAAAATTAATGATATACTTACACATGTGTTTATTTCATAATTTTGCATTCTTGTACCTAATAAGTTGATTCTAAAATATAAATTAACGTTTTTGTAATGTGGCAAAGATGAGACGTTGTTTGTTATTTCCGATGGTTGTGATATACAAATGTCTATCATTGGAATCGTTTTATTAGAATCTGTGTAAAAAATACTATAATGAAATATAAGTAGGTAGACAATAAGTTACACCTACCAAACTAAAGACACCTAATATCCGTCAACCATTTCAAATAAAACTAATTTAATAGTCTTGCAACAAAAAAACTAGTTTGAATCACCAAATTATGTATGTTTTATTATATATTACACACGTGACACAGGACATCGATTCATAAAAATAGACACGTTATTGGGACGATCGTTTTAAAGATGGCGTCACAAACAGCCAATGTTTAAAGTATAAAGGATTGGTATCCAGCTGAGATTTTTATTGCAAGATAAACACTTTATGTGATGGCGTGAAACGAGAATCGAGATCGGTTACGGCCGTCACAGTTTCGGTAAATGACCACCAAAAAGATTAAGGTCCGAATTGTTCGAAATGTTCACAGAAAAGATGTTATCGCTTCGATCGCGACAGATAACAAATTCACCTCGTGAATTTTATTCCGATTCAAATTAATTGTTTATAATTTATTCTCAGTTTTAATGCGTGTCCCCATAAACAAAGGATATTTATTTGAATTGAGTTTTATCGTTTTTTAAAACACGTATTTTTTGTTTGGACTTTTTTTCTTGACGCTAAGAATTTTTATTCTTAAATATTTGAAGGATTACTCGTCACTTTAACGTTTTCTGTAAAAATACCTTCGTTTTAAACAAATGAGTTAAATAAACGAAGACGAATTGTTCTGCGTTCGGTACTTAGCACATAATTACGTCTCTCGCGCTTGCGTCGTGAATACCTCGTTTGGATGCGTACACGCATTGTAAAGGATTTCCATCTTTTTTATTTTCGTCTTCCCATTTCCAAGCCACGCCCGGAGGAAGTCGTTTATCCACGTTTCGTATATTCCCCGAACTAATTTACTGTAAAACTCTATTAGATAGAAAACCCCGCCATATTGTAGCGGCAGTATTTTATTTTATTGGTATTCTATTTTTGAAATTTAAAAATCTACGGCCAGGAAGCTGTTCTTCATGCTTTTGTTATTTTTTTATTCGGTATTTGAATTTTATAAATGTGGCCAGATTTAGGAGATATTTAGAAAATTCGAATTAAATAAATTTTAAGTGGTTGAATTGTCATCGTAAATTTTGGCGACTACTTTTAGAAAAAGATGTATTAGGCTCTTGAAACAACATTGGGTATGAAATAAATAAACAACTTTAAAATATTTTGTAAGTCAATTTAACAACCCTAAAATCATTTAAACATCATCTCAGACACTTCAAACATTTTTGCTTGGACTCGTGATAACAAACAACTTTTACTATGGGACCGAGTTCTAAATCCTTCTGGTGCATTTCGAACATAACTATTAATGCATAAGAAGGAAAAAACTATACTTTAGTATGCATGTATTACCTCCATATTTCATAACTATAGCATAGTAACAAGGTACAGTCAGTGGCTTGTATTCAGTAATGACACGCAGACAGACGGGCGGCGTAAACAGCCGCGCGTCCGGTTCTAAATAGACGCGCGTTTCCGCTTACCACAGGGCTGGCAACATTGTATAATGGTTATTGTGGTGTAGGGTTGCCAATATTGTCATTTTAAGTCAGGTTGGTATAGTTCTATGTGATGTTTAAGACATTTACGATGCGGAATTTCAAAATCACTTCGTATAGGTAATTTTTCAAAAACTATTTTATTTCTCGGAAACCTACTTAATAATTTGCATTTTTTTTCCTAATAAAAAACTGATGACTTAAAAAAATGTTTTTGGAAGTTACAAAACAACAATTTCTTTAACCTGTCACATATTTCACTCGAACTAAATACTCGTGACTAAACACAGTCGATCGTACAAGAAGGAAACTTAAAAAAAATCAACTCCACAAATTACACCATCTCCAATCTAAAATTCCAGGTCTTTGGAGAAGTCCGGAAGCAGTGCATCATCAGACAAACCCTCGGAGAGTTCGAGCAACTCCAACAACAAGGACGCAAACAAGAAACCTCATATAAAGAAGCCACTTAACGCCTTCATGCTGTACATGAAAGAGATGAGGGCGAAAGTCGTAGCTGAGTGTACCCTGAAAGAATCGGCAGCCATCAACCAAATTTTGGGACGACGGGTGAGTTCTATATTTAAAAAAAATAAACAAAAGAACATGTAGAATTTTAATTAAAAATAAAAGTGTCTCACTCGAAAAAGATTCTAATATATTCAGAGAAAGATCGAACGAAAAAAGGCAGCGTATTAAAAAGTTCTGTTTTAAACATTATTTTTTTAATTCTGAACGCATTTAAAGATTCTTCAAATTCTTCAATTGATCGAGCGGTAGTCGGTGTCAACTTATTATTTAATTGAATATGCTGATTGTGTGTCAGTTTATCTTGTTAGGAATAAGCCGCGATCACAATGCAAAGCTTGGCTAAGACAATGCTGTGTTTGTCTCGTATTAGAGCTGGGAATATTTGGAGCGCGTATAAACTAAAATATGATGTCAAAAATATGTTGAGATGTTTTTCGTAGGTACGTAGAAATCGCGTGTTTGGTTTGCGACTCAAATTAATGTACATACACGTAAGTAACTTATTCCCCCTTATTACAAAACTAGTTTTATTTATAGTTGTAGGGCTAACTTAGATAAATGACGTTTCGGCTATAGACTAAACGTCAAAAAATGACATTAGTCCTAGAACTATATATAAAACTCGTTTTGTAATAACGGGGATTAAGTTTTATTATTTATCATGGAAAAATAATGATATTCATAGATTTTAGCATATATAGGTAATTTAAGATTAACGTAAAGTAGGATTTTAGCATATATAGGTAATTTAAGATTAACGTAAAGTAGGCAAAGTTATAGGTATTTTATAGGGATTAGGATAAAAATAACTTCAAAAGATAATTTTATGAGCTTAATTCCTGTAATAACTTGTAATCCGGATATTAAATAAATTGTTTTTTACTTAAATCATTTAATACTAAGGAATTAAGTAGATATTATCAGGATTTAAATTGCATTATCCGAAAAGATTAATGGTGCTTGCTAAAGTTATCTCTAATTGGATTTACCGTTGCAGTCCTTCAAGTATTTTGAAGATAACTGAATTTGTGAAAAATATTATGCAATTTCTTTGCTGGTGTTAAAGTTCTTTATTCATCACCAACAAAAAACTACTTACTTATGTTTTTTTTATTGTAGTGACACAGTTCTAATTCCTACTAGATGCTGCCCGCGACTCCGTACGCATTTACCGCCATATCTTGGAAAAAACTCATGATATCTCAAAATAATATAGCCTATGTGCTATTCTGATATATAAGCTACAATATTGCCTTTCATCAAAATCTATTCAATTCTTTTTTCGTGAAAGAGTAACAAACATCCATCCATGCATCCATCGGCACAAACATTGACATTTATTATATTAGTAGGATTGATGGTAATGAAATAATTGAATGATCTGCAACACTTGGTACAAAATTTGACACCAAAACTCTCATTATACTCGCTCCAAGTTTACCCAGCTCCACACTACATTGATACAGCACTATGCGAACTAGATGTATTGAATAATAAACAAGAGTCCGCCGTACTGGGAACCAAACCCGTTACCTTTGAATACAGTCTCATTCCTAACAAGACTAACTATTTATTTTCATAATCTTGTACTTGATGTATGTGGTTTGGGGTGTGATGAGGAAAAAACGTATTTAAGTAGTTTTTTAAAGAAAAATGTCTTTCGTTTTGGACTAAGAGCGTTTTCGGCGAAATCTTTTCGCACTACGTCCGATCCAAAATAGAAAATACTTAGAACTATTTATATGGTAATTTAATCCATTTTAATCAAATGTAGTAGGTACGTAGGTATTTTGCGAATTACTCGGTCTTTGATAGCTTATAAAATGAAATGATATAATATTTTTTTACAATTTCCACGTTCAATTCTCATATCATCCCAAATCACACGCAAATTTTCAGGATATATCGGTTTATTGATCGATCGATAAATTCTACAACTGGTAACGACTTTTTAATAAGTTATTATCGCGAATTGATTCGTTCAATGCATAGATAGTCATTTTGCAAGCTTTTGTTTTTAGAACTTAGAAGTTTAAAATTCGACAATCGGGTGTTCGAAAATAAATGACAAACGGCCAGTCCCAAAAAAACCTTCGAACAATGTCTTTTTTCTTATTGGGAACGAATGGAACAACTATAAATCAAATAAAGCATTAATTTCGATTACATTTTCTGCAACTGGCTTGTAGTTTATAAAGATTTTTTTAAATTTTAACATTAGAATTCCGCTTGCAAAATCACTGTCAAATCAACATAGAATAAGAATAAAAGATGAAACACAGAATTAGGCCCAAAATTGTCTTTTCTGTTCCTGATGATTAAGGATATTGGAATAACTAAACTTTGAAAAAGTTTTTGAAAAACAAGTCAACATTACATCAGCCGCGAATATACTTCGTTTAGAAATTAACTCCCAGTGCCCTTAAAAGGGAACAGGATTGACATTTTAAGTTTTCTGTGCCTGAATAAGAACGCGATGGCAAACAACAAGATAACCAACCAATAATAATACAGTGGCATTCGTTGAGTCGCGAGGAACAAGCCAAGTACTATGAAAAAGCGCGACAAGAAAGACAACTTCACATGCAGTTGTACCCCGGCTGGAGCGCAAGGGACAACTACGGTTATGGTTCCAAAAAGAAAAAACGGAAAAAAGACCGCAGCCCTGCGGAACTGGGAGGTATAGCCGATCGGGAGTGGTCGACGCTTCTACACTCGCTTCAAGGTTACGTGGTGCTACCAAACGTAGACATATAACTTTCAAAGTCGGCAGTCTTTTTTCTTTGTCGTAACTTACACTAACTTCGATGTTTGTACAAAAATTTGAAGTACAAATTAATTGACGTATTAAAAAGTCTTCGTCGATTAAAATTCGATTTAATATACTCGTAAATTCGAGCAAATATCGTAAGGCAAACTTTTCATTAAACTAGTAAAAAAGCAATCGCTCAATTCACATTTGAGTAACTTTATCGTTGTTCATTGTCGTAATTTATATTCATTTAGTATCATTTAAGCAAAGACTGGGACATTAATAATACCTATCATTAATCTCATTAAATCCCGGGATACGCATGACGTCTATGTGAAATCTTAACAAAATATCAAAAAGGGCTCATCATCACATACTAACAAAACGGCGGGCAAGGGTCGGATTTAGATGTATCTAGCGTTGGTAGCACCACGGGCCCCACATCCCGTCCTGTCCGTCCCTGGCACCAAGCCTAGCACTCACTAACAGCTTGGTCCAGGTCCTAATGGTCCCTAGCTTGTACCGCCCTAACCCGTCCTGTATGTGAGTGTGTGTGTGACTGTACTCAACTGTGTTACTGCGGCGGCCACGTGCCTGTGCTAGAAAAGCGGCTGGGACCGTTGCTCACAAGTCGGATTCGCGGGGCCTACTCCTCGCTTGCTGGTTGCCGATTGTGGTTGATGCGGCGCGATTTTTCACCCAACTTATCCACTTTCTTTGAAACATGTGGCTATTTCCAACGCTTAAAATTAAGTTGCTTACATGACGCGTCGCACCAACCATGGGGAACTATTTGAACACGTCCAGGAGTAGGTCTCAGCTAGTTGTTGCGTGTTCTGTGTACTGTAGTCGTCGAGTGACCGTGTACTGTACACCCTACACCCCGGAAACTATATTGGTTTGTTATATGTCTAGAGGACGCGCGACGTAACCGACCGCAGAATAGGTTCTGTGAGGAACGTCACAATTGGCCAATTTCATTTCCGTAGGAACAAAATTTATCTCTCGGGGCTGTTTTTCTAGCACCGTTAGGGGCTAGTTGCGTTTCGTTCTGATCGGTGGATTACTCCCAGTCCTTACGGTGTGGAATCTGAAGCTTTCGTACGGCCGCCGCCGCCGGCGTACCAAACCTTCCGGTAAGGAATCCACTGACTATACCTGGATCTCGCGTAAACCATACATGACGTCGTAGGAAGCCGCGAAACAAATGCCAAAAGCAGAACGGGTTTTGTCACCGGACAGCATCCGTTCGCTCGCTCCTCCCGCCACACGCCGCTCGGAAGCAGAAGTTTCAGAAGAATTTCTCTTTTCTTTCCATATTACGCGTGCACAGTGGCATGCGCTCGGTCGCGAGGAGCAAGCCAAGTATTACGAGCTGGCCAGGCGAGAGCGCCAACTCCATATGCAGCTTTATCCCGATTGGTCGTCTAGGGCTAATACGCAAAGGGGCAAGAAGAGGAAACGAAAACAGGAGACAACCGATGGAGGTACTGCCTTGACGCCTTCCATCGAAACGCTGTCCTTTCCTATCCCATCCCGTGGAGTTCAAGAAAGCAAGACTGACAACGTGGCAAGTCTATGTGTGACGTCCCTTTCCTATACCTTTTTACACGCTACGTAGCCTTGATGCGCGGCCCTGAATTGCCTTGTTTTCTTGGACTTTAAGAACCGAATGACACTTAAGTCATTGACCGTCGGTCAGTACGAAATAATCTAAAAGAGAACAAAACTCGGTCACGATTCCCACCAATCCACATATGTTCCGAGCAATGGGCGCCTCGTTTGAATGTCATCACTCATTAAAAAAAATGAGGTCAATTAATGAAGGATTAAGGCGTTCGCCGGAGACGTTCATTGCTCCCCCTCCCACCTCCCGTTCAATTGCTCTGAGCTCACGCCAATGGCGACTGCCGAATGTCTATGGTTAAAGGGGTACAAGGTTGTAGATTTACAGTATTTTTTTATTTAAATATTTATCGCATTTATTTATTTTGTACGCTATACCCTGATGTAAGTGGCACTCCTTCGAAGGTTGTCCCGGTTTTTGTGTTTCCGTCTGCTCCAGCGCTACTTATCGGGGAGCGTGCATGTTTGATTTGACCAAATAGCTTTTCAGGGATAGTAACTGTGCTGTACAAGGCTGGGACAGCCTTCCGTGGTATTATTTAAAGTATGCAGAGGTACTGTATGCATGCCAAAGGAGCTACGTCACACGTCGGGATAAACATTTCAAGAGAACTGATCCGAGGATGCCATTACTGAATCCACGCAGGTTGAATAGTCGAGCTGCCGGCTTCTTGTGTCTGCGGTGTTTATTTAATGATACTGGCCAAATGAACTTATTTATTTTGATTCCGAAGAACCTATTCTGCTTCAATTTGCTTATAAGCGTCATGTTTTGGTTTTTATTTTCGAAGCAATCTAGCGTAGTTAGAATTATTTTGGAAGTTGCGTGTAGTATGATTTATTTTTAAAACCAATGTTTTTTCCGTTATTCCTTTTAGTTTTTCCTATCCTTTGTTCCGTTTTCCTGCATGAGACTAACTTCTGGGGTTTTGTGCATGAGCTTCTTCGTAGTTTTAGAACTAGCAACATTATTTTAAGACGCTTTGAAATATGATTTCCAGTAAGTTATTTTTCGCTGACCTGACTTATTTTAATATCCGTGGATCAGCTCAAACTTTGAAAGACATCATATTTTATATTTTCGTTAAATTTTAATTCAATTTAATAAACTCATGATTTGTTAGCAAAATCTTTTCTTTTGCTATAAAGTTATTCAAGACTAATTTTGACAAGAAATGATTCTTTAATTTGATCATAATTTCAATAACATCGAGTTTCTTTTTTATGTATTTTGTAAATATGGAATCTAACGAAACACCACGACACTTCCAGGAAACAATTTGAAGAAATGCCGAGCGAGGTACGGCCTCGACCAACAGAACCAGTGGTGTAAACCTTGCAGGTTAGTACACTTTCTTTAATAATTTTTATTTATTTCCGCTTCCTCGCAGTCTCAAATTCACATTCAATAGCCCATTGCTATTGAACACTGATTTTTCTCAATTTATAATTGTTTCTATGTGGAAAGACTTGGCTTTCTCAAGTTTCCGTTCCAAGGAGCCTGGTCGTAACATTTCTCATTTGGTTTTGTTTGAAAGTTTTGAAACTCCATCATCAGTAGTAGATGTTGTGTATTGATGTTTGTTCAATGTTTATTTCACTTGTAAATACTCCAAATGTTTTGTTACGCAGTGCTCTTTGAAGTCCCGGTTAAAGTAAGAGCGCGGCAAATTCAGAAAATGTGTCTTTTCACAAAGAAATAACCGTTAGAGATTGAGGGAATAGATTTTTTTGAAAGTAGACAAAAGTGTGAATTCGTAGTGAATAGGAATTTATAGTTTAGACGAAGGGGCAATCATTTGTCGAAGAAGCTTTCAAAAAAATCTTGACACATTTTCTGAATTCGCTCGCTTTTTTTGGACTTTAATTGTATGTATTATGAAGGTATATTTTATACTTATCGAAATGTTTTTTCCACTCATGATTGCCGCTTCTCACGGATCGAACCTGGATTCCGCTGGCACTATTGGTGACACTTTATTACTATTTTATCATTCGTCTTTATTTTTTACTTCTTTTACCGAACGCTACTTGACTCTGTACTGCTGTTTGTTGGCTTTTTCTTTTATGCATTTATTTTAATATTCACTGTATTTGCGATTATAATCTTAATCGTATTGCGATCTAACTCACAAATTACTTGGTTTCCTTCTTCTTTTTCATATATTTCAATTTCTTCTTTCATAATTCTCGTAACATCAATCTATTCATAATTTGTTTCTTGATTTTTCTCGTCTCTTGTTTGATGCGGTCTTTCTTTCGCTCTACTCCTTCTGTTACTATTTAAATCATTCATATTACCATGATTTCCATTACGATCTTTATTTCTTATACCAATTCCTGATTCACGATGACCATTTAAATTCCGATTTATATACCTACTTCTTTGATTCAAATAATTCAATTCCATTTTCCTTTCAATCCTTTTGTTCTTTATTGAATTGCAATTCCTTTCTTCCCACGTTTTCAATTTCTTCCCTCGTCTTCTATTTATGATACAAAAGTCCGGAGTCAAGTAGTGTGATGGTATCTGGGCTTGGTCTGCTCCGACCAGAGCCGGCTACCCCGCTCCCCCCTGCCAGCCTAGTCGGTAGCCCCCCGCAAGAACCGACATACGTGAACCTCTAGTGCCGGCCCACCGCCGACAGAATCACGGTCAGTTTGTACCAACACAATGTCTGGGAAGTTGGTTTTGGTAGGTCTTTTTATACTGGTCAAAGTGATGATTCAGTTTTGGACGAAATTTTTCAAGATGCAAATAAAATATTTGTTGTAAAAGGAAGCCTGCACCATATTCAAAGTGAAAACTAGATCATTTATCAAAAAATCATATTAGTTATATATAACATTAAGGACTATATTTTCTAATGCCTAAATTGCTAATTCTCTTGAATAAGGAGTTTCTGTTGAGCCAATATTTATTTCCTTATCAAAACAAAGTTAATTTATGTTCATTTACCAGCATAAAGAGAACGCCAAAATCAAAATAAACCAGCTAAACCTATATCCATCTTTGTTTTTCTAAATACTGATGAACTGAGACGGATATAGTTTTATATTGTGTTTGCGGTTTTTAGAAAAGTGATGTTGGCATTTTATAGAAATGTGTGTGTTTGTTGTTGCAAATCTTTGGTTATTTTACTGTAGTTTATTTTGTGACAACAAATAATATATTGTGTTTACGAATATTTATTTTGGCAGCCATCATATATAGTTTTTAAATGCCAATATTATCTATAGAGTGAGTGTCGTGAGCCTGATTTTAGATGTTCTGCGTTTTTATAATTTCATTTACCTGCGTTTTGTTTAGTTTCTACCTAATCGCTTCGTGTCTTAGGTCGATTTTTCGTTAGCTTCAATAATCCGGCATGAGTGTTCCGATTTCCTTTAGTTCTGTATCGATATTTTGTTTTTTATTACTATTTAACATTTTCCCAGCATGGATTTTTGTTAACATTTTTGTTTTGTTCGAGAATTTTTGGTTTTTATAGTTGTCGATGTTGTAGGTAGTGTTAAAGTATCTTTAGTTCTATTGCTTTTAATATCTTCTGTATTTACTCAAAATTGTAAAAAAACAATACAAACTTACATTTAAATATGTAAACGCATTGATATATAGAAGGTATTAAAGCGGCCCAAAAACGCTTCCCTGTGGAAACCCTATATTAAACCAACAATTTTCATAGGCGGAAGAAGAAATGCGTACGCTACATGGAAGCCCTGGCGGCAGCCTCGGGGACCGTCCCGCTTCCCATGGCGATGCCCCAGTCACCTTGCTCTGAAGACGACGTTAAGCACGAGGTGGATATGTCGGACGCCTCGAGCGAGGGCGATGCGGATACGCCGCTGAACTCTGCGTCGAGCCCGGGTGGTCTGAGCGCGCTGTCGTCGCTAGCGTCGCCGGCGTCGGAGCCCGCGCCGCCGCCGCGGCACCCGGTGGGCACGAACCCGCGCGACGCCAACAACCCGCTGTCGGTGGGGCAGCTCACCTCCCAGACCTGGCCGCGCGCCGCCCAGCGCCCCGGCCACGAGGTCATCTCCGTGTCATAGCGGTGTGCCTCCGTCGTCTCCAACACGACCGACGGATTCGCGGCGCTCGCTGTTACGTGATTATTCTGTAGGTGTTTTAGCTTGAGGTGCTAGCGATGTTCTATTTAAGCGATGACTTTGATTAGGTGACCGTTTCGACGTAATTTTCAAAACACCAGGGTAAAACTCCCGCAGAAATTGTCACATACCGTGTCGAAAATATATTTGATTCTGGATTCTACTTTTGGACTTTGAAACTTTCGCTACTAAGTACGATTTGGGATCAACTATTTTTTACAAAGAGACGAGTGGCGACATCTGTTGTCGACTTTACGCAACCGCCAGCGCCATCTACCTGTTGTTCTCGGAAGCAAGTCGTGTCGGTTGTGATAAAATAGGTACCAATTCAAAGATGTGAACTTTTAAAAACTTAAATCTTCAGTGTTGTTTTTCATAACGGATTTTTTGCATTTGATATCTAGGACTACCGGCATTTTTGTGTACCTACGCGATGATTTTTTTAATAGAAAACATTATTATACAATTTTCAAAAATTAACTTAATATTTTGTTCATAAACACTTACAACAAAACTTCTTTGTTTTGAATGATAACATATTGAGTTTTTTATTGAAAATCTGACCTAATCCTTATTTTTCTTTTCAATTAACTTAAATAAGGCCTAAACATATACCAATACTTCACCAAATGCGCGGTAATTCTAGAAATCAATATAATAACTAACATAAAACAGTCATGTTTAAAATGATCTCAAAATTGTGAGCCCAAGTCAAGTCATTTATAATGCATTTCAATAACACCATACTTTTTATCCAATTCTTTCTGAACTAGTCACATGTTTATGTGCCATTCGTAACAAAAAGTCTTACAAGTTAAAACCTACATTCTTTACATTTAATTTTACTATTTAATAAAAACCATTTGGATTTTTAAAGTATGGAATGCTCTGTCAAGCAAATATATAACTTAACCTACCGAAAATAGGATTTCATGTAATATTTACTTCATCATGTTTCAATGTACTTTTTGTATTAGAGAAGAATGCATTCTGAATTCATTGTTAGACATTCTGCCTTTGTTAATGAATTTAATTTACAATTTAAAAACATGTTTTTAGTTACTAAATTCATTAAACATTTCACAGAAATTGTACAAAATAAAAATGCAATAATACTTCTTAATGTAACGAAATGTAATAACAATATACTAAAGGGATTTATAAAATTAAGTACGTTGGATTTCCAAGGTAATACAGGGTGACTTTATATTAGAGAATAATAAAAAAGGATATGCATGTACCCGTGACAACAAACAACTGTTACTATGGGGCCAGTTCAAAATCATAAAACAAAAATGGTAAAAAAAATTGGAGTTCAAATATTTTTGAATGATTTCTAACTCGGTCCCATAGTAAAAGTTTTTTGTTATCATGAGTACATGCATATCCTTTTCTATCGTTCACTAATATAAAGTCACCCTATATACCAGTCATTCTTGGATCTACCGCCTTTTTCTATCAAATTGTATTTGAAGAAAATTGTAACATCTAAAATTTGCGTTTTCTCAAACAAGCTCAAATTTTAATGATACATTAAGAAACTAATTTCATTTAACTACTTTAATTAACGATAGACGTTCGAAAAAAATATATAATTCAGGATTTAAGCCACAGTAAACTTATTATTCAGTTATGAAGTTGTGTCGTGCAAGGTAGAAAAAAGGCCAGAGTGGCGTAGACTCTACCGACAAGAGCGACGCTTGTAAATACGTTTAAAGAAGAAAAAGGGTTTAATTTATATGATTACCATCTAAATACTAATGAACCAAATTGTACCTTTTACAAGTGACATACTACAGAAAGTACTCATTCAAACTTTCTAGTCTAAGTAGTCGATGAAATTAGTTTCTTCATGTGAATTCCCTTCGCAATACTATTTCTTTAAATTAAGAAACAAAACAGGGTTATTTTCTGGGATGAAATCTATAGTATTCTTTGACCTGATCATTGTGACAATGAATACGTATTTCGTCGCGATTTTCTTTATTTTTTTACGATTAAAAAAATACCCAGTCAGTAATATAATTATCTATCGTAAATTGGCAAAAGTTCTGTGAGAATTCTAGTTTAAGAGAGTTCTATATGGGCCGTATAATATGGGAAGTATACCAGAAAATAGCCTTACTGCTCTCTCTCGGACTATTTCACAATTTATGACATAAAATTTTACTAATCGAACGGCCTGCACCATAAGGTTTCATGTAGCGTTAGAGATTTTAGTTTATAAACGTTTTCCCTTCGCTAGAATTATGTAAAAAGTAATATTTAAGGCTAAAGTGAAGGGAAAAATCATTTTCCGTTGTGCGGAACAAGTTAGACTGTCGTAGGTTAGAATAGGCATGTTGTATGAGTGAAATTATTAATGTTGGTATTGTACTAATTTGCTCTTTTGTTTTTCATACAAATGTTTTTGTTACTTACAGCGCCATCTGTTTTTAGATTCTTAAACTAATTGTTCCCGTTATGGCCATCTTGTATTTTTTTTTTATTTTATGATATTTTTTTGAACTTTGTAATTTTTTTCTTTGAATTATGCAATTTATGATTTCTAGGGTATTTTGGTATGATACCAACCTCTGTATATGTGTAAGTACATACATTGATGTAAATGTATAAAATATAGTTTTAATCTAACTGTGTCATATTAGGAAATAAGTGTACTATGCTACTTACCTATTATTACTATATAAAGAAAAAGTTTTAAAGAAAATATTAGTTGAATACTGACTCAAAAGGAAATGTTTACTTCATATTATCCTAAATTTTATTTTACCATTTGTACCACGGATTGGCGACCCCTGAGTCTAATAAAAATTGTAAATACATTTGTAATTCTTCAAAAATTGATATTTAGAACATTTTGGTATAAAAATATTGCATTTATATTATAAAAAAGTTAGTGCCCTCGGAATGTTCGCGGATGGTTTGTTTAGACCAACACATCTTTTTGTTAAATACTTTTTATTGTTATTATTAAGAATTTTAACGTTGTTAATTGAAATGACATCCATTACTTTGAAAATTGTGCTTTCGTTGATTTCAAAATATTTAGCAAAATTAAGTTTTTTTAATAAATTCTGACCATCATGTAATACTGACGAAAAATATATCAAGATTGTTTTTATATAACTCGACTACGATATGGAAAACTTTTTTTTAAATGATTTGTACGATTTTGCATGAATTCCGAAGATGTGCAATAAATAAACACATTATGGGTACATACCGTGAAGTTTTTATAATTATAAATTAGAATTTTCATTAAATTTAATTTTTAAGATTTTTTTTTGATTTGAGAAAAAAAATATGGAATTTGATTTTGTTTTAGCACAGAAGGTTGCCTTATGTTTTAATTTTTGTATTGATTTTTTTTATAATGATTTAATTTAATGCCCGTGCCAAAACCATCTAGAACGAAAATAGATTGCCAGGGAAAAAAACAGACACTTATGTAACTATTATAAATATCTGTGCCAAATTGTAACACTGGTTGGTATAAAATAACACCTCATACCTCTGAAGGTACTTTATGTTGATAGATTTTATAGGTTGTTTTTATTGTTAAGAGGGTAAAGACATAAGGCTTAATAAGGCCAGTTATATTATTTTTTTGGTAGAAAAAAATGTCAATTTAGTAAAACTCAAATATTAGGTCTGGTCCCATGTCTTGTGTTCAGTTGAACGAATATTTTAATAAACAACTTAAAATTGTATTTTTGTGTTTTATTATTGGTACCGTCTTTTTAGGATTCCGTAGTCAAATGGTAAAAAATGGAACCCTTATTAACATGTAGGTATTTTAAAATTTTAAGTATCCGTTTCTCCATCTACAGATTCATTTTAAAGGACAGATAAACCTATGTATGCTTCATAAAACAGGACGTTTTAGACAGAGACAGGTATAAAATATCTGTCAGATAAATGTTTATCTGTACGTGTTGAAACAGACCCTTAGTATTTATTCAGATGCTGACAATGATATGATATGAATGAAATCATCACAATTTTATTTTAATTCGGTGGTTTCCCTTCGACTACTTAGTTACGACAACCGTTAACTCTCTTGAAAGCTCTGTGCGCCTAGTACCTAGTACCTAACAACCTCTTGAAAATTCTGAGCGCCTAGTACCTATCCCTACCTCTTAAAAACTTTAGCGCCTAGTACCTACCTATCAACCTCTTGAAAACTCTGCGCGCCTAGTACCTACCTATCAACCTCTTAGATCAACCTATTGAAAGCTTCTAGTGCCTATTCCTTGTTGCGCAGTGTCCTTCGATATTGGAATCTCTTTGAAGTTATGTGAGCCTAGTACTTTCAGTCGAAACGACATGAGGTTAGGTCGATTAAACTATAACTTCTTGAAAGCTCTGAGCGCCTAGTACTTTTCAATCGGGACGATATGAGGTTGGGTCAACCTCGGGCTCAACCACAGAGCACCCCCTAATAGAGCCCGAATCATTACAATTTTATTCGAAACAAAACTCACAACTTTAGGCGGCAAGCATGAAGTGCGGGGGACGTGACAACTATGCTGTGATTTGCTGAATCAAGGTCAACGCATCGCTTAGAGATGTGCCGTGACGACAGTTAGGTTTATCGATAACACATATTTACATGTGTGTTACATTTTTTATTGTTGAACAATTCGATGTTATAACAAAATTAAATAATTAGAGAGGTTAAGTTAAAATTGCATGACAATTGACGACACTTACCGGTAAAATTAATTTGAAAATAAATACATGCTTCCGAAAACTGAATTTCAGTGTCCCAAATAACCCAAAACTAGGTTATTATTTAGAAACTTCTAATAAATATGCAGTACCTTTTTTGCTCAGGACATTTAGGAAATCTTTAAAAGAAAACAAACACCAACTTTATTCTATTATTTGCGATGAAAAGAAATAAAAAAATATCGAAGTAGTGTTCTTTACATATTAATAATAATTATTAGTCATTTTTTATCTACATCTCATCTCAACAAAAAGTATTTGATAAAATAAAACAATTACATTCAGTCGATAAATTTGTTACAACTCTAGTACTGAAATTTCGGAAACGAAAAAGGATAAACATAGTAATTAGCATAATGATAGAAAGGGATGTAGGCAAATGAAAATTTGTTGTCCAGTGTAACATGAACTCCACGTAATATAAAACAAAAATTGTTTATACTTAGTGGTGAAAAGTTATTCCATTTTTCTTAAAGCTAGATGTCCCAGAATTTTTCCCGCACCATTTCACAGAACACACTGTCATTTTATTACGCTTTAAAGCAAAAAAAAAGCCATGTAAATTGCGAAAAAGCTTGTGCGTACGGAAGTGACAGCTGGTCAGTACTGACTTGAATGACATAGTTCGCTTTGCTACATCTGCCGAATAAGACATATGTACGGTGCGCGTCTATTGCCTTGCAAGTACACTCTATTAGGGGGTGCTCTGTGGGCTCAACTAACTACAACTTCTTGATAGCTCTGAGCGCCTAGTACTTTCAATCGAGACGATATGAGGTTTTCTCAACCTCGGGCTCAACTAACTACAAATTCTTGAAAGCTCTGAGCGCCTAGTACTTTCAATCGAGACGACATAAGGTTGGGTCAACTATTAACTACAACCCTTTGAAGTTATGTGCGCCTAGTACTTTCAGTCGAGACGACCTAACCTAACTACTGTGCTTACTACAACCTCTTGAAAGTTCTAAGCGCCTAGTACCTATTGCTCGACGCAGTGTCTTTTGTCATTGAACCTCTTTGAAGTTATGTGCGCCTAGTACTTTTAATCGAGACGACATGAGGTTGTAGGTCGACTAAAGTGACTAAAGTACAACTTCTTGAAAGCTCTGCGCGTCTAGTACTACTCATTAGAACCTCTTTGAAGTTATGTAAGCCTAGTACTTTCAGTCGAGACCTTCTTGAAAGCTAAGCTTGATGAATCTTGATTAAATTAAATTGGAATTCAAAATAAAAAACCCAAATAGAGATTACATTGTTTTATTTTTGTGACAATGCATAATAGAGAATATACATTTAGAAATAAAAATGTAAAACGCTACAAATGTGATGTTAAAGACTAGCAGGATAATTTTCCGAAGAAAAATTTGTACTGCGGTACTTTATGACAACCTAGTGTTTTACATTATACAGTTAGAATCAGAATACACGGGGAAACGCAACTGCAATGAAACTGCAACTGCTAGTTACTTTTGAGTTGCATCTAAGTTTCTGCTATAGGCTCCTTTAGAAAACCACACACGACGCAACTCAAAAGTAACTAGCAGTTGCAGTTTCGTTGCAGTTGCGTTTCCCCGTGTGTTCAGGGCCTAACAATTAGGTACACCCTCGAACACCTCAACCTAGACTGATTGGACTTTGAATTGTTAGAAGACGCTCGAAGAGAAACGTGTGAGAGTGTGCGATATACTTTTGTTAATTCTTCTCAGTCACGCATCGGGCACCGAGCTATATCTTTGTCCCTCGCCAACTATTTTGTGTAGATACTGTAGCATAGTTTCCGAGCTTTGTGTATAGAATATATAAGGAGGTGCCACATTTTTTTTTCATATACAAATGAGTTTATGACAGCGTGCCAAGGTTGGCGCAAGTTTTTCATAGTTTTCTAGGTAGATGACCTGTCAAACGATAAGAAATTCCATGCAAAAAGGTAGCCATTTTGCACCAGACCAGGCACGCAGATCCAGACGGTATGGCACCTCTTTATATTATATTCTATACTGAAAGTTTCCGAGAGTGTACTTATTACGTGTCAAAGATACGTATGTGCTTCAGATATTGAATTCACAAACATCTAGTTAGATAATTAATCTAAGCTTTACATGGTGATAGTCTAGCTAAGTCTAGGTTCAAATAAGTAATAATACCTTTTTAATAGATATTAGAAAATATCCTAGGACCACTAGTTTGTTGTTAGAAACCGAAATGTAAATTTTTAATGTCATTAGTTAATTTGAGTAGATTTTTAATTATTTTTGTTAAATGCCATAGTTTGACAATTTTGTCATTGGTCAACTTATGAGTGACATTACCCCTTATTACAAAACGCGTTTTAAATATAGTTCAAGGATTAATGTGTTTTTTTGGCGTTTTTTCTAAAGCCGAAACGTCATTTATCTGAGTTTATTTTAGGAGTATTAATAAAACTCGTTTTATAATAAGGGTTTTTTTTTAGTTTTGCTATCAAACTAGGGGTTAACTTACAATTTTGGAAAAAGTGAGTGGTAGGTAAATAGCTCAGAGTGCTTATTATAAAAACAATAAAAACTTAAAAGCTATACTTAATTTACCATACAATTTTACCAAGCACGAACAATATTCATGGTCACATTCACTCAATTTTGTTTTTTTCATCAATTTCCATACATTTTTGCTTCAGTCATACTTTTTGCTTATGAAGTGTTAGGAAGAAAGTGCTTTTTATATGAAAAAAAAAACAATGACATGAAAATACCCGAAAATTTTTTAAAAAATTGTTGTGTACAAAATTACTTGAAAAATAGATTTAATTGGATATGCAATCTACATACACTCAAAAATATTTCAAGCTTTACACTAGTATTTTATAGGTCTTTTTTAGTCATATCCGAAACATATAATATGAAGATTGACATATTTTCGACTGTACTACTTAATTACATTCCAAAATTCACTACAATAGATGTTATACAATTATTACTATTAAAACTTAAAGAAAACAAGTCTTATTATTGAAATATTAATGCTTAATTTAACAAAAACAAATATTCAAACGCAAACATTTAAGTAATTATCATTGATACACAATATGGTCCGATAGGTACCTATTTAAGACATTTTCAAAATTGCAACAATATTTTTTAGTTTAAAAACGTGCTCAAGCCATAGTATAAACCTGTGAAATAAAATTATACTGGGTGTAACAGAAAGGGGGTATAATCTCAAAACACAGCGATAGTCCTCATGAAAGTGAACAACTTTCCCCAAGGAACATGGGTCGTAACACTCGTAACTCGAAACAAAAATTTCGCCTCCCCATACAAAGTGTCCGATCAGCTGATCGAGTAAGTATAGGTGATCCAAAATATGTTTTCGAGTTTACGACCCATGTTCCTTGGGGAAAGTTGTTCAGTTTCATGAGGACTATCGCTGTGTTACGGCTTTATACCCCCTTTCTGTTACACCCTGTATACTGTCAAGAAGAAAAGTATTGCTTCAAAAAAAGGCTTGCGTTACAAAAAGTAAGCTTTAAGAATTACTATTATAAACTGCTTTTAAATGTTATTTTGTTTACTTATCTATATATATAAAAATGAAACCCGTTTTCCGTTGTCACGGCATCACGCCTGAACGGCTGGACCGATTTCGCTAATTCTTTTTTTAAAATGTTCATTGAAGTCCAAGGATGGTTCTTACGGTGAAAAAAAATCGAATAATTGCCGGGAAAGCCCTAAAACAGACCCTTTCTTTTTCCCATACAAATGTTTTCTTACTAAAATGTAGAGTCAATTTGAACTTTATTCCTACACAATAAAGTTCATTCTAAGGCGGGACGAAGTTCGCCGGGACAGCTAGTTTATTATATTGTTTGACACTTACTGGGGTTATTATATTTGCCAATTTCAGAAAAGATCGTTTAAATTAATCATCCATTATATATTTTCTCTTTTGTTTTTTGACAACAAAAGACTGCTTTAAGTTTAATCAGCTGTTATCTTTAAACACCTTTTCTGGAACTGGTTGAGAGCGAAATTATTTCGTGTTTTTTTTGACAGTGTTAGATATGAAGGTAGGTTTTTTTATTAATGAATGAGTATGTCCAAATAGCTATGTTATATATTTTTTATCTGGCAACATTTAATTGAATGTGGCAACACTGTCAACTTTTTAAAACAGAAACGTGATTGGTTAGTTTTAGGGGCAAACATCTTGATCAATGACCTTGACAGCGCATATTTAAAATTGAGCTTCATTTCTCTATGGTGAGATGGTCTTGACATTGGCGGAATTATCAACGGTAATTTCCTTTTTTTTAATTTAATGCTCAAAAAGTCTGCCGGGTATTAAATCAATACTATTTTCTATAATTAAATGATTAGTGTTTGATACATTTAAGTTAGTTTACTTGTCATACATTCGATTTTATTTCTATTTAAACACGCGATACAAATATGTAAGATACTTAATGAAAAGAAAGTATTACTGCATGTTACTTAAAAAGTCATTAAATTAAACTCTCCATTACACCTAAGATTAAAGTTGTTTAATGGAGATTTAACGGCTTTTTTGTGTGAAGGTAAGTTAAATTATTTGACATTTCATGTAGGCATTACGTAGGTATTTATTTTCTATACACGGTGTTCATGCACTGCCTCAGAAATTAAGGAACGTAATGACCATGAAACTGCTGAACTTTCCACAGGATACTTGTATCGTTTTATTTACTTTTCTTACAAAATTCCCGTTGATATTATTGGCATGAGAAATTACAATTTCTTTGTGTTGCCCATGCTTCTTGGCAAAATCCCCCATTACGAACTTCGAACTTACTCATGAAACACGTTCAATATTATCTTATTTATTAAATATCGCGCGTTTTTGTCAGTCTATGAGTGATAAATATTTATTATTCATACAATTAACCCGATACATCGAACTAACATGATCATACTAACACATTCATTCTAAATATAAATATTTTAATTCGCGTGGTAGCTTTGTTTGTGGCGTTGTTTTTTTTTTCAGTGTTACCAGAGTAGAAATATTTCTACCAAATTAGTAACACATTAATCTGAAGTTTGTTTAGTCTGACAAAAAAGCGAAAAAATTAAAAAGTGACAACACTGTAGCCGGTAGCCTCTTCCCTTTTAAATCTATTAAGGGGGGTATTACACTATCAAAATTCTTGGATTAAATATTGGATCCAAGAAAATTACTATGAGAAATTTTATTGTAGTGTTTTATTGTGTGACTATTAGTGCTGTGCACTCCCTGAGGTATGCGCGCGGCGAGACGGGGGGGAGAATCTGCTGCTGCGCTCTGTCAGTGCGCCGTCAAAGCTCGTGGCGGCAGGTAGGGCTATTTGTATCGGATTGTCTATATCTTCTGCGTCTGACACAGATGCATAATGGTCAGCACTAATGGTCACACTATATCAAATAGCTTTGATCAAAGAATTTTGATAATTTACTACCCCCCCCCCCTATAAAAAAGAAACAGTGTTGCCACCAATGAAGAAGGAATATAAGGAGAGGTCCCACTTTTTTTCCATATACGAATGAGTTTAAGACAGCGTGAAAAGGTTGCGCCAAGTTTTCTCATAGTTTTCTTGGTAGATGACCAGTCAAACTATAAGTAGTACCATACAAAAAGGTAGCCATTTTGCGCCAGACCAGGTACGCAGATCCAGACGATATGGCTACTCCTTATATATTCTATACTCAAAGGCTGCCACTTTTTAATTTCTTAACTTTTTTGCCAGACTACCTACACGTTTGATTTTTAAATGTTTCTTTGTAAACAAAACTAGCACGCTTGCCATACAAACAGCATACATTGTAGAACTACAAAACTTTTAAAATTATTTTGTTATGATGTTCTATTTTATTGCATTTATAGGGTGACTTTTTAGTTTCTAAATTGCAATTATTTTAAAAAGCCTCTATGATTATTTATTTATTCAAATTACCTTCAACATAGGTATATAACACGTCGGAAATATCTGCGGACCTCGCTGGAATGCGCTTTCCCCCGCGCTTCACCCGTTTTCGCCTATCCAGTACCGTGACGAGTACGTACGAGTTGCATGACGTCATCAAGCCAGGTCCGCAGATATTTCCGACGTGTTATACTTTGTTTTTATTCCGTTTTTAATTTAGTGTCCTACCGGTACTTAAAAAGTCATCCTACATTAATAAGCTTTGGGTCACAAATAATTACAAAATTGGCTCCAACTTGGTCTAATTTTTCTTTTAACGTTTGTGGGAGAAACAAGACAAAGCCAACAATAATAATAAAAAATGTAGTGTGTTGTTTATGCTTTTTAAACCATAATACATTTAATTTTGCAAAACCTTTAAGCTTTTCAAGATATGACAAATTATGAAAATCATTTTATCTGTCAACATTTTACGAAAAAGTAAAACTAGCATTATGTTAATTTTGCAAAAAAAAAAGAAAAATGTCTTTAAAGTAACGTATTTTCGCCTTTTTTACTTGTAAGAAGCAAATCTCCCACAAACCTTTACAAGCCGCTCAAAGCTATAATATCCGGGTGTACCTAGTTGGATCCGGTTCAAACCAGTATTTACCAGAAGCCGGATGATTTCCCGCCTGGTGGGTTCCGTACGCGAACCGAAGTCTTCGTGTCCAAGTCTTCTACTTCTTCTGCAATGGTTGGAGAGAAAAAGAGTTAGTGAGTGAGAGGTGAGTAGGTAAAAGAAGAAAGGAGAAGAAGAAAAAGAATTGGCAGTTAATTCTGGTGACTTTCTACATTTTCGAATTTCTTCTCTAGTGTATGCAGGTTTCCTCGCGATGTTTTCCTTCACCGTTAGCGAGTGGCAATCGACATTCAATTTAAAGAATCAACTTACTGCTAAAGGAGAAAGGAGATTAACAAAAGAGATATACAAGGCAAGAGTGGATGGAAATGCTGGGAGGGGAAAGCCAAGACGAACGTACCTCGATCAAATCGGGTCTTGCTCAAGAAAGGCCAAGTCAAGAGTACCCTAAACAGGGGGAGATGTATGAGACGACTGATGAGTGTAGATGAAGCGAAAGAGGTGTGTTTGGATCGTAGCAAGTGGAAGGAAGTGGTCTCTGCCTACCCGGATGGGAGAGAGGCGTGACGGATGTGTATGTAACTTACTGCTAATAGAGAAGGTAGAGTTCTGCAGATCCCTCTGTCCCGGTTCGCGCATCTTCCGTCTTGTAGGGGTGTTGCAGCCCGATGGTGTCACGTTCATGCTGTCCAGCTGCTTTACTAGTTGCAGTTCTGGAAAACCAATTGAATTCATACTTTAAAGATTTTCAGATTTCATAATCAACTTGAATAGCTACATCCAAATGCTGTAAAATCATAATATTTTTTGCCCGATGGATGTTGTCCGTTGTCAGGTTAAAATAACGGACGTCTTCAAGCGCTCTTTCCGCACTACATCCGATCCGAATCCGATTCGAAAAAAATGACACAAAAAATAATTTCGGCTCATCCTTTTGTGTAATAATAAACTTTTAAGTACATACCATGCGGAGGAGTTCCGTTGGTGTAAGGTTTGGGAGTGTCTTGTACACGCGGCGCGTGCGCAGATTCACCACCGCTGTAGATGTATGGGGAGCTCACTGGGGTCTTCAGGAACTTGCCGAAACCTATACAAATATAAGAGATCGTCAAAATATGAAAAAAAAAGTCTAATCATATAATATTGACTCAAAAAAAAAGACTATGTAAAAAACGACCACCTTGTCTTTTTGACGAGATGTCACGTGAAAAATCCGTTAATATTACCACCGTGTCTGTAACGAAACAGTGAAGCAAACAAAATGGCGCACAAGTCAGCCATGTTGATAAAACAGCCGCCATGATGAAATGTTTTCAAACAAAAAATGGCAGATGACTTATTTAATGGAATGGAATATTATGTGGTATTCTTGTAAAACATTCTACCCGATTTTATTAAATATTTAAATATTATGATGAACGACAATAATACACGTTTTTAGCGTTTAAAAGCTTTTTTACCTTCAACAACTCTCAAGTTTCCGTCATCTAAACAAACGCGTCCGTTGACAATTACGAACTGCGGGCTGCCTACCACATGTTGGCCCTGGAAACAAACAAATACAAAACAAATACAGGCCGCCTGTTGCTTCTTATATTCTTGTTTGTGTCTGTACCTTATATCTTTTGTGCAATAAAGAATATTTGTATTGTATTGTATTGTAAATACATACATACATATCTGTCACGACTCTTTCCCATCAAGGTAGGCAGATACCACTTCCCTCCGATTGCTTGCTTCAAACACACTTCCTTCGCTTCATCCACATTCATCAGTCACCTCATACATGCACGTCGGTTTAGGGTACAAAAAGAAATAAACATTGTAACAGATGAAATGATGTTTAGAATATTACTTGATCACGAGCCATGTCGCTTGTCAGACGGTGTGAACATAATTTCTTTAGCCAATAAATAGTGTTACAGCTACAAAGTTACAACTCATCTCACTAATATTAAAAATGACAAGTGTGTTTTTAATGATAATATGTATATGGAGCAGATTGTCATAATAGGCTGCTTTCGTTGCGTACGTGAGATCAGCCTGTTTCTAACTTAGTCTTTTTTTTGTTAGCCATTACGATCCCACTCCCCCACTGCTGGGCAAAGGCCTGTCCGCGACTTTATTTTATGTATTTATTTAATAGTTTATTTGGCGAGCGTGTGTGATTACGGCCTAATTACTCTCTGTATGAGAGTAGGCTCGTGCCCCTCGGTGGGGACATATATAGGCTAACAACAATAACAATAGTTTATTGCAAGATTATCATCTTTATCAACTTAATCTTACCTCAAAAATATTAAAATCAACAGCATGGCTGTGTGTTTTGGCGGAGATAGTGCGTTCGAGTCTCGGATCCCACACCACGACGTCAGCATCACTGTTCACCGCGATCCTTCCTTTCTGAGGGTACAGGTTGAAGATCTTAGCGGCAGTCGATGACGTCACCGCTACGAATCGACACGGGTCCATTACACCTGAAATAGAAACAGTGGTTTAATAAACAAAGAAAACAAAAAAATATATATTTATTATATGCATTTATAGTATTTGTTGTTGAAGCGGCAACGGTAATACATCAGTAGTGAAAATTTCAACGACCTAGTTTTAACGGATCATGAGACACAGGCATACAGCCTGGTGACTGAACGCCGGACGGACCTTTAATAATAGGGACCCGTTTTCAGCCTTTGGGTCGGAACCCTAAAAATTAAAGAGAATTGTAGAAAAAATGTCGTCTTTTTTTCTACGCGTCCTTTGTTTCGGATCGGAGCGAACGGAGCGGTAGGATTTGTTAATTTGATTTCTATGGTACTGTGTGCACTAAATCGACATTTCTGCGCCATAGAAATCAATACAAAGCAACTTTCTACACCGTACTCTCCGATTCAGTCAACATATAAAACTTTATTGCTGTAAAAAGAAAAGTCTTTTGTAATTCTTTACCAGTATTAACCGCCTTCTGCCACAGTATAGCCATGCGGTCTTCGACTCCATTCACTCCATTAGGAATCTTAGAGAAGTTCCCTTTGCCCAGCTCCTTCTCTGATTCGTTGAATGTGCAGTTGTCACTGCCTATCAGTTGGAGGTCGTCACTGGAAAGATGATTATACTTATATTAGATATTTGTTTTATTAGTTTGTGCTCGTACCTACAATATTTAAAATATAAAAAGATAAGTAAGCCAATGAGATAACAAATATTTTAACAGAAAAAACTGACAATCCAAACACACTTCTTTCGCTTCATCCTCACTCTTCAGTCGCCTCATACATGCCCGTCGGTTTAGAGTACTCTTGACTAAGTCAAAGTCAAGTTGACTTGGCCTTGGGAAGGAAGTGGTCCCTGCCTACCCTAATGGGAGGGAGGCGTGACGGATATGTATGTATGTAAACTGACAATATCTGAAAGATTAAGGACCCTAGGAAATCCGCCAAGCCTCTCTCACACAATTTTATATCAGTTCTTTCTCTTTTGATCTGTACTTTATTTAAACAGACACTCTACGTATAGTTAGCTCTTTAACGCATTAATATTAACGACGAAGTTCAAACATACATACATACATACATATACCTATATCTGCCACGCACGTCCCTTTCCCATCGTGGTCGTGGTAAGCAGAGTCCACTAAGATCCAGCCTACTCCAAAGAAAACAAAGCAAGATCTCCTTCCTCTTCGTACGCTCCGATTCTGATCCAATAGACGCTTAGCTTTAGAAGTAGTTACATACTTTGCGAGTGCCTCGACGATGGCATGAGGAGTGTCGGTGTCAGGTCGCAGCGGCGGTGACAGCACGTGGCCGGCTGCGTGACGGAAACATGCGTTGCGGTAGTGCGTGCCTGGGAAAAGAAAAATGTGGCATGTGGATTACATTGACAACAGTAAGCGCCAAAACACACGATGAAACGCAACTGTAACGCAACTGAAACTGCTAGTTACTTTTAAGTTTCATCGCAGTTTCTGCTATAGACTTCCTTAGAAAACCACACACGACGCAACTGAAACAAAACGTTTCAAACTAGTTGCGTCGTGTGTTGCCTTTCACCGTGTGTTCTGGGTCTAAAGGATTAAGAATGCTCATTAATCTTTGGAAATAGGTAATGGTAATCAGTTAATTTCGACTTTGTCGCGATTTTTGTGTCGCTTAAACTATGACGTTTGTTTTGTCAGTCGTTCATACCAAAACAAAACCACAATAAAGTTCTAAATTCAAATTCTCAAGAATTATTGATCTAATAATTTGATGGAAGTAGATGGAAGTTAAAATTCGTTTTATTCGTATAAACATTGACATTCCTCATTTGTTCTTTTAATGTCCCCTCTACACGGGTTCGATAATACTCTCATAAAGGTCTATCTACACAGATCCGGGTTGTGCCCGATGACGACGTATTGTTTTCCCTCCTGACGGGCCTTGGCCCGGACACGTCCCGGGCACGGTCCGGATCTGTGTAGATAGCTGTGAATAATTGGCGGATTTCAAATTGAATTTCTTCTCTAGTGTAGGTTTCCTTATGATATTTTCATCTACTGTTATTATGATTTACATACCATCAGTGCCGACAGTAGCAGCTAGTGTTTCCCCGTATAGAGGCGGCCTCTGCCTGCTTCGAGCGTTCTTTAGAGCATCCACAGCGCTCTTTGACATCATGTGGACTATGTAGAGGGGTGTGTTTGCCTGTAAACAAACATAAAAGAATATACCTAAGTGTAAAGTTTTTAATTTGTTTATTATTATATAATACTAAAAAACAAATTATTATATAATTTGTTTAAATTATGGTTTCGTTCTCAAAGGGTGATAACGGGACCTTATTACTAAGGCTCGGCATAAACTTTTTCAGGAAGAGTAAATACATGAGCTGACTGATAATAAGCATGATGACTAAAAATTTTTTTTAGTCCATCACATAGATTACTTTAAAATTATCGACACGTTTTTTTTCTTTTTTCTCTTAAAGTAAAAATGACACAGATACACTGGGTTAAAGTTGCTCATGACGTCACGCCTTAGTAAGATTTTTACCTAGGAGTGACGTCAATATCCCTCACTCCGTAACTTTGATGCTCTGTATCTTTGTATTTATTAGTGTATTTGATCAGGTAAAAAACGTGTTTCAAATATTTTTTAATAGCCTTAAAGACGGACTAAGTAAATATTTTTTGAATTTTCGAATGTAGTCATCATCCCCATTATTTTAAGGCGAAGGAGGTGTGTTTGGATCGTAGCAAGTGAAGGGAGGTGGTCTCTGTTACCCCGATAGGAAAGAGACGTGACATATACATAACTATTACGTAGGTATGTAATATTAGATTTCCCATAAGGAGACCTGTGAAGCCAATTTATTAGATAACAGATATTGCTTCAAATTGGCAAATAGAAGTGATTTGTTAAACAGTTAACAATAAATAACTCTTTCCTGGAGCTCAAGTCTGCTAATAAATATTGTAAATATTTTCAGTTGTATGTCACATTTGGTCGCAATCAGTGTAAGCCATTGTTAGCAAAATACCAAATGCGTCAAAAAATTCTATTGACACTCTGCTTACATACAACTGAAGCTATTTTAAATAAACAGACTTGGGCCCCTGATAAGTTGAAGAACCTGTGAGTGGAGCTATATCTTCAAAAAATATGGTCATACCTGGTTAGCAATAACACAAGCTCTATTGACGGCTTCGGCCTCGACTTCCTCATCACGGGACAGCTCATGACCCTCGGGCCCCGTCACGCCAGCAGCCAGTAGCTTCTCAGTGTTGCGAGCTATGATGTTACCGTTTTCTGCGTGAACCTGAAATATATTGAATGTTTTTTTTTTAAATTAATATAAAAATATAGATACTAATAAATAAAATAAATAAGTCACAACGCTAGAGGGCGAGCGAACGTATCATTGTCTGCAACTCAGACAGGATTTGAAGCCCAGATAGACAATTATTCAGTTAAAAGCACAATAGCCAGGTAAGTACGTCTCTTTTTGTAGCTACCTATCTTAAAAAAAACAAATTTTAAAATTCCCGATGAGCTGATTGACTTTAGCATGAAAAGACAAGGAAAAGACAAAACAATATCCATTTACCTGCGGCAAAGCCTTCAACTCAGCACAAGTCTCAAAAGCGCAATAAAGACTGTAATCATCCAGCATCCACACATCTTTATACGCCATGAACATCTTGAAGGAATTGACTCCATACTCCTCGGTGGCCAGCTGAGCCATCTCCTTCTTCACGGATGGAGACCACCAGGTTACTCCAACGTGGAGGCCGTAGTCGCAGCAAACCTGGAAATTTTAGAAAAAAGTGGGCAAGTTCAACATTTATGTTAGTTTTTCTGTGGTAGCGACTACGAAATCAGCAATTTAAAAAGAAGAAATAAAAAAAAGTTCTTGTCTTACCTTCTCCATGAAGGTAAGACAAGAACAAAACAAGACAAGGTCCTACACAGAAAGAAGCAATGTTCAGAGAATAGTAGATTATGGCTTTACCGTATCGAGTAAAAATGGCAAAATGCAATAAAAATGAGCTTTGATTTCAGGACCACTTTAGAATGACAGTTAAAGAGACACCGTAATGGTCAGTGAGATGTATCTGTCTAGCAGCAGACTTTCGTAAGTTTGATGAAGTTCTGTGTGAATGTGCAATGATATTACCATTCCATCAGCTTTGCTTCTCCAGTTATCGTAGGCCTCAAGCAGCGACTGGCCTTTATGCGGCAGCACGAAGTCAACTGAAATGAGATAATTTTAAAGTTAGCAGTTTCAAACAAAAAGAACAAAAAAGAAAAATCAATGACAGACTTTATAAACTAACCATAGGAATCACTTCTTATTTTTTTCTGTGGTATGGGAGAGACAAAAGAATAGGCAGTTCGTTATGCTAACGTGTCCTCAAATTGATAGTTGACTCTTTCATTGCCAAAAATCAGAAAAAGACGGCACGTTCCTCCATCATCATTTCTCCAGAACACTTTTGCCATGGGCCATGGGGCCGTCCGATATTTACGCTACTTAATAGATCCTTATTTTAACGATCTTTTATACAACCGGCTTTTAAAAAAAGAACAATACTAACTGACAGTGGTGGTTCCTCCGGCTACAGCAGCCCGGGTACCCTTGTAGAAGTCATCAGCGGTCTTGGCACCCATCATTTCCAGCTCGAAGTGGGTGTGGGGGTCGATTCCGCCGGGCATCACTAGTTTGCCAGTCGCGTCGATGATTCGGGTGCCGCCAGGGATGATCAGGTTGCGGCCGACTTGTCTGCAAGAGGGGTGAGGGGGTTAGTTATATCAATTCAATGAATGGGGATGATGACTACATTCGAAAATTCAAAAAAAAATTAGCCCGTCTTTTAGGCTATTAAAAATATTTGAAACACGTTTTTTACCTGATCAAATAAATAAATACAAAGATACAGAGAATCAAAGTTACTGAGTGGGGGGTATTGACGTCACTCCTAAGGTTTAAATCGTATTGAGGCGTGACGTCACGAACAACTTCAACCCAGTGTATCTTTGTCATTTTTAGTTGAAGAGGAAAAAGAAAAAAATACGTGTCGAATATTTTAAAATAATCTATGTCACGGACTAAAAAAACATTTTTAGTCATCATGCCCATTTATTTCATCAACAGACAAGGATATAATATCGTAGGAAAGCGACAAACTCCGACACATAAATACGATACGATACGACGTCGCATCGTGGAAATCTACGACACATATCGGTAGAATCTTATTGAAAACTTAATCTTATTTAAGTTACCGTCGAAGGAATTTAAAAAAACTTACTGCGAGAGCTAGCATTTGTGGCACATCGCATACCTACCTATTCTGTCCTTGACTTTTTCGGCATTTAGAAAGAAAGAAATCGACATAACCTTTGTTTTAACCCTGCTGTCAAAATCTTTTCGTTAATAAAATCCTGGACTCCCGAACATAAAGATCCGCTGGTATTTTTATCAATGTTTTATGTTCCTCCCAAATATTATTCCCTATACTTTTAATTTGATTAATGTCTTCCATGATTATTTATTAAGTATTAACTCTTTAACAACCTTCATAAAATAAACAAAGCGCGTTCCTTGTCCCCTGATTTAGTTTAACCAATTCAATTTATTAGTTAACCAATTGTGAATCAGAACGCGTTATATTAAGGTTAAGAATCTATTGACCCGCCAATCGTTTTAGTGATGCGGGAAGCTGTTTTAGATTTGATTGCGTTTTATTAGGGGCTAATGTAAATAAAATAGTAGCTAATAAAGTGGATTGGACGACGAGTGGATTTTGTATTCTGTTAGCGTTGTAATTTTATAGGACTGTGGAAGAATGTCGGTAGTTTTGTGGTCATGTTTTGGGTTTCAAGTATTGAGCCGAGAAAAGTCGATATTTTTTTACTCCTTAATGAAACATGTTTTCTAGTATAATGTTACTCAAACAAAACAGATAAATATTTTATAGGCTCTAATATAAAAACATAAAATGTGTTTATGCTTTTAGTAGGTAAGTTAGAAAAACGTAGGAAATGGATATAAAATAAATATCAACTGGTTATGGGCTGCCCGCGACTTCGTACTTATTTGTCATTATATGTTGGAAAAACTCACACAATATCTTAAACAATATAGACTATAATTATTATTTTGATGTGCCAACTACAATTTTTGCAAAGCTTCATTAAAATCAGTACAATGGTGTTTTCGTGAAAGAGTTAACAAACATCATCATATCCATCCATCGGCATAAACATGGACATTAATACTTATATTAGTAGGATTTAAAAATCATCAAAAACTCTCATAAATCATAAAGATGTACACCGCCATACAGTTAGAATTGAGATGTATCTGTCAGTTCCATGAATTACGAATATCCGGGCGGATGTAGGAGCTTAGTGCGACTCGAATGCAGTGTAAACAGACTCAACTTTCACACATCTTAATTCTATACGGTTTTAAATTATAATGGGAGACGAGACAGTTCAGCAGAATAGCTTGTATACTATAGTGACATTTGTAGAAAACGTATAGATTGAGGAAATCTACGTTCAACTCAAACGTCCACATTTTCCAACTCAAATATAATATTACCGATCATGTTGATGTCCTAGTTTAGGCAACTACTTAGGTAATATAAAAAATAATAGTCAGTTTGATTCTCATTCAAAACAAATGAAATATAATCACAGAAAGAAACAGTTAATCAGTTGAGCTAACGCTCTAATAAAGTAGATGGATCATAAAGTAGAAGGCAGCATGATGTTCAACGATAATAAACAATAACTATGTTTTCTGCAACAGGGTGTAAGTAATAATATTTTTAGGGAGCTTATGAGTTTCCCTTTTCATTAATCAATTTTAATTCCGTCAGAAATATCTGAACTTAGCTGTCAACACCAAAAAAGAAAGCGACCGCGGAAACGTTAACAAATTCAAATTCTCGTTCGTTCCGGTCGCTCATTCGAATGCTGCGCGCGCGCCGGAAGCAGCTAATGCGGCGTACCAAACTAGGATTGGTGACGTGCGGTTATACTATAGTAGGATACAGGAATTTTGATTTGATAGACTACAATTTAAGTACATTTGTTTTATGTTGATACCTTGGGCTGGTCACGTCTGTCACATGCCAGATGACTTATGGGCTAAAACAGTTATTACAGCTTCCCAACGGCTACCGACTGCCAAACAGAATTGTGGAAGTCCACGGAAAAGGTGGCGAGACTAGCTAGACACCTTTTTAAATACCTGGACGGAGGTAACACGAGACCTAAAGTCATGGCGGATAAGGAGAGACGCCTTTGCCCAAAAGTGGGCAGAAATGGCTAGAATAGATTAGATTTAGGTAGGTACCTTTGAAACTGATGAATGAGGATCGAAAGAGGTGTTTTTGGATCATAGCACGTGGAGGGACGTTGTCTTTGCTTACCCCAATCACAGATTACCTAATAGTTACTACGTCCCCAATGGGAGAGAAGCTTGACGGATACTGTGTATGTAAGTTACAATGAGTCAAAAAGTCCCGAATGACAGATTAGATAGACGTTTAATCGGATATTAGCTATAATAACTCTTTCTGCAATTGGTTATTTAACCTTCTTATAAACAGTTATACTATACAATGTTATTTTATCCTTCAAAACATTATTACTTATTGAATAATTTAATTCGATTCGATTTAAATTCAATTACTTTGACCGCGAACTTCGCATAACTATGCAAGTCATGTTAGGTTTATTTATTGAAATACAATTCCTTTTGCAACTTTATAAAAAAACTTTCATGAAAATACGATTGTATAGTTTTGATTTGACGCCATTAGCAAAAAATAGGTTATTAATAGAATGAATTGCACATTCCGTTCGAAAATTGAATTTGGTTGAATGTAACGGTTTTTGGCACCTTAATTGTCTATGGTTCGATTTTCATTTGAAAATTGGTTTATTCATAATTCCAATGCCGAATTCCTTTTGCGTGTTTTGTTATGCGAATGCGGATTCGCAATGCGGTTGTTTCGACTCTTTTGCTGCAGATATGAAAACATTTTCGTATTCACTGATAGTTGCTAAGTTGCGGAATATAACACGTCTCGTAGACATTTGACCGTTTTTTTTTACCAGTATAGCAAATTCTTTGAGCATAGTTTAAAGGTATGTTAGGTAGTTAGGGATTCACATAAATATTTTAGTCTAAACAATTTATTAGTGTTTAAGTAAGTTCGTATTTAGTAACAAGAGATAGAATAGAATAGAATCGTTTATTGAATGGATTACAGGTTAATTTTGCAGATTACATGGCATGAGAAGTATAGTATAGCATCACCATAATCCTACCTTTACAGGCATATACAAATGCAAAACAGTAAAATGGTCTACGAAAGTTTTGCGGTGTTGTCAGTGTTGTCAAAGACCTAAGAAATTAATGACTTTGATTATTCTTTTAAATACGCAACTTGAGTAGCATAATTTACGCAGTTTCTCCGCCACGGCAATAACATTATGCATTTTATCATAATTTACCTAACTGTTCTTCTCAAAGATGACAATAAAATCACAATTTCATTCATCTATTCGCTATGATACCCTTATTTCCGGTAATTCGCACTTTTGTGTCACTATCCCAGCTACGCGTGTCATTATGGTCACGCAAAATGTCGTGTGACCATATTTATTTAACAATGTTTTGATATTAGATAGAACTAGAAACTGCCCTCGATTTCGTTCGCATTTATCTTCATATCTTGAAACAAAATACATAATGTAGGTAGGTACCTACCTAGTCTTTGTTTAGTATGTTCAGTAGTTTTTGCGTAAAAGGGTAACAAACATCCTTGCTTTAAATGACCCGTCTTAAGTGTTGTCAAAACCTACAGGATTAAATGATTTTCATTTCATTTCATTTCATTTGCATCCTCAGGGCACAAAGGTTTTCAAATATTTACATGTTCTTGAGGCATTCTTTTATTTTTTTGAAAATTGAATCATTTAGCTTTAAAGACTATCTGAGTAACAATATTTAACTTAACAATAAGGTTTAACAAAATATTCAAGTCGTCTTCTTCTCATTCTTGACAATGACAGAGTCAGCTATACCTCTAGGTACCTATATTTAATGGTGCTTTAAAGTTATCAACCTTATCTGCTACGAGTAAACCTAATATTTTGTTACTACAAAAATAAATACCCACTTGTGAACTGAGGTTATGAGGCAAGTGGAAAGTGATTAACAAACATAACTTGCATAATATGAGTGTAGGTGGACTTGAGTGAGGAAACTGACTTTTTTAAAGTTATGGGGTTATTGATTGCTTTATTTTCTAGAGACTTCTATTATGGTTATAGTAAACAGATATTATATGTAGATAGATCACAGTGGCATGCAATAGAAGTGGTCTATGTCGTAGTAGACTGCAATAGGCTGATGATGGATGATGAAACATATATTTTGGATCTGCTTTTATAGGGATTTATAGGTCGCACCACTTAAAAAGAACTTTAGAAACAAATGAAAATCACGTGTTCGCGCATGGGTACACTTACGCACGAAGGTACTAGGGCTATTTATCGTTTAATTCTTGAAAGAGTCTTTCGCACGCGGTTACGTATGTTGACTTATAGACTACGTAGGGGATGATGATTCTGATTCCAAAGGTTATGAAAGTGACGACAACGATGATAATAAAATGGCCACTTCTGGCATCAACACCGCGTCCTTATCTGGTTTTCGCGCCACCCATGAAGATTTAATGGAAGAACGATGTTTTTTTTTTTAATTTTCGATTATTTTTTTACACTTTTACACTAAATCCAATATTGATTGGTAGTTATGTATTTTTTTTATTTACGTATATTCCACCTTACTAATACTACTAATAATATTTTCTTTCCTTTGTGCGTAAAACCATGACTGTAATTAAACACTTTTGTGCGCGATGGTATTTTAAAACAAATGTTAAACGTCAGACTCAAAAATCGTCTAATGCGCATCTGTCAGCTAGGGTTCATTTTACGTGGCGCGACCTATAACAATATGGCATAAAGTTAACTTTCTTTAATATTATGTTAATTGATGATAGAAAATGTTTAGTTGGTAGGTATTGAATTTTTTTATGAGTAGAAAATCGTAACTATCATCGTTCTTCTGCCAACGATTTGACTTCTTGATACTACATGACGTTAAGTTTATTTTACCCCACTGCGCCAGAAGGAGGGTTATGTTTTTCGAGAGTATGTACGTTTGTATGTATGTATAATTCTTTGGCACGACCTAAAAACTAAACGGCTTGACGGATTTTAGCTTGCACCTCCCAAGTTATCGTAAGATTCGTATTTACAGTGAGAGCGACACTGGGTACATCAAAATGAAAAAATCGGGTTATTTTTAATTAAAAGGGTTAGGTTATTAATATAGTTTTATACTGCCTACCTACATGATAAAAATAGCTATACATTAGCCTAAAAAATATGCCTAAACCTGACACCTTTCCGTGTCAACTCGTCTGTAGACAATTCATTTAATTAGGGAAATGAAAAAAAAAACACGTTTCAAAGGAGTGGCTTTAAGGCGGGACATTTCAACGTTTTGGCAATTTATTGTATTAGATAATGGGTCGCATAGTGTTGGTATGTATTGGCCAAATGTTAGCAAAACAGTGATGTCATTAAAACCCAATGAGGAAGGAATATAAGGAGTGGCCCCATTTTGTTTTTCATATACAAATGAGTTTATGACAGCGTTCCAAGTTGCGCCAAGTTTTTCATAGTTTACTTGGTAGATGACCTGTCAAACGATAAGAAATACCATACAAAAAGGTGGCCATTTTGCGCCAGACCAGGCACGCAGATCCAGACAGTATGGCACGTCCTTATACATATATTCTATACACAAAGTTAAAACCATGTGTATGAAATTGACGCAATTACGTTTTATGGCGCCAAATGTTTTTTTTTTCTCACGAAAGAGGTCAAAGGGAACTGACTTATACAGCCATTTTTTTTACTGAACGGTAACAAGAAAATAATTAAAAAGGATGGTCTAATTAGAGGAACAACTTATATTTATGGATGCAACAAGAATTTTTTTTTGCCGTTTTGCTACAAATTAAATTACGAACGTTTAACAAAATAACGTCTATGATTTATCTTGATTTTTTTTTCACAAATAGGTCTATTCTTCGATCCAAATGAGGTTTCATTGATCTATTTATGAGAGACTTATTAGATATAACCCAAATATAGGTTTGCTTGTCTATTTTGGAAGTGATAAATGACGTTCATCTTGTTGCAATGTCACGATTTTTTCCTAACCATTTCATTTTAGGCTTGGTACTTTGTCGATGAGCCGCCTTGATATTATATCTTTAAGATTTTACTTCAAATAAAATATAAATAGCATAGAAGAATTCATGCTTATGTTATGAATAGTGTGTGTGTGTGTGTATATGTATGTATGTATGTATGTGTGTGTGTGTGTGTGAGAGTGTGTGTGTGTGTGTGTGTGTATATATATATGTGTGTGTCATGTGTGTGTGTGTGTGTGTGTGTGTGTGTGTGTGTGTATGTGTGTATGTGTGTGTGTATGTGTGTGTGGGTGTGAGTGTGTTTGTGTGTGTCACAGCAAAACGGAGCGACGAATTCACGCGATTTTTTAAGTGGAGGTCGTTAAAGGTATGCAGGGTGACATGGGCTACTTTGTGTCTCTTTCTAAACACTTTATTTCCCTGAAACAGGGGGTGAAACCTTATATGCAGGATTTCCTAAAAATCTAGATTTGACGTGAGCGATGTCGTAAACTTAGGTATAGGTACTCGTTAAGATTTTAGTCTTGATTTTGTTCCAAAAGGTAGCAGCACTATGCCAAATTACAGTCTATTAAAATAACACAGTAGGTAATAAAATGCTATTCGGAAGTGTAAGTACTTAATTCACATCTTTTTCTAACATTTCTTCGCTAATAGCAAGGAAGCATTTAAAACACAGCTGTACACTCGCGTGCAAAGAAAATAAGTCAATACCCGTTGAACTGCGGCCATATTCTTTAGATTTGCCCGATAAAGAAACCTGCGTGTACACTGCCGATCAAAAATTATACTAAAATGACGTAATGCTTAGGTTCCACCGGCGAATGTCACGCGAGAAAGTCACGGCAACTGACGATTATCCCTTTGCCAATCAACTTGGCAATTGGCATACTCCAGTTTATAAATGGTTGGTGCTATTTAATTGACCATAAGTGTATTTTTGTGTCAACTGTAGTGGACATGGTATGAGATGTGGTAATCGCGAGATATATGAGTGTAATTGATCTTGTATTACGTAATTCATTTTCATGGTTGTTAACTTGTTATTGTTAGTATTGTTTCTTTGTTTTTGTACTCTTTCTTTCCAATGGGATGGTTCTCAGAGTAAATCTTTGTCATCATGACGTTATGTCATATCTTCTTATTTGGTAAAACGAAGTTAAACGTGCATGTATAAGGCGACTGATGAATGTGGATGAAGAGATAGTTGTGTGTTTGGATCGTAGCAAATCGAGGGGAGTACTCACTGCCTATCCCAATGGGAGAGAGGCGTGACAGATATGTAGGTATGTATGTAAGTAGAATTAGAGGTCCATGATTGGATTGGAATACAAATATTTAACCTTATTAATTGCATAATAACGGTTAGCTTTTCACAATCCAATTTGTTTACCTATTTCGATTTTTTCCTTACACAGTTCTGCCGACTGCCTATACAGTACGCATGTGTTATATTTTTGACCCCTATATTACACACGTATTCCTTCATGTGGGCATATCGTCGAGTCAAAACGGAACTAACGCAATAACGCACTTATTCGCTTAATGCGCCTGATAGGGTTGTCTCTGCGTGAAACTGTAATTTTTTGATAAGATTTATTGAAGACGGTGATGTAATTATTGTACCAACTCTTGTAAAGAAGTTTTGCCTAATATCGTCAATCTAATAACAAAATAATAGATAATAGCAAACAGTATTAGCTTTTAAAGAGTAAGCTCTTGGGCTCAACACCAGCCAACCTTTTTTGGATAATGGAGAGCAGGTAAAGTTTGTATGTATGTTGAATGACATTTTACGAAGAAATTCTGATCTGAAAGTACAGTTATAATAGCACAGCATTTGTTCACAATAAAAAAATTCATAGGTCGAAATGTCCCTAACACAACGTACGGTGAAAATGACGTATTTCGTAAGAAATAGAAATAGAATTTGTATGAATTTGTAAGAAATGTTGTATGGCGCGATAAGTCTATAGTAAGTAATAATTCATTGATGATGAAATTAAATTATCTCGATTGATTAGGTAAATAAGTATCAGCCCTAAAACTGAGAACAAAGACGTCACTAATTGGACCGAGCAGGTGCTTGACCCGTCACACATTGTGTAACCAACACCCAACATACGTGGCAGTCACAGTCTACTCTTATCAGTACATGCACTTCAAAAGGTGAGTCATGGTTAGAAAGAGAGAACTGCTTACTTATCTCGTCTTTACTGCATCTTTATCTTGGCAATATAATTGTATTAATTTTGATATCTTTGAAATAAAGAAATGTTTTGTGTATTTATATGGGAGAGGCTTAAACCGTTTTATCTCATTCCGTTAGTTGCAGTTGTATTTATTTTCCAGTCAAAGAAAACTTCATTCTTAAAAAGTTATTTGGGAATCCATAGTTTCATTTCAAAAAGCTTAACCCGAAATATTTAACGCCAATGTTGGCACTCTTCCACGCAAAAACCGCTGAATTGATTTTGGTTTAATTTTACTCGTACAGAATTGTAATAGCTTACATATCAAAACATAGGTTAGGTATATTATTTGAAGAAATTGTGTAAGCTTTCCAAGATATTACTGTAAATGCGTACGAAATCACGGGCAGCCTCTAGAACCTACTTGCATACGCGTATACTAAAGTGTAGTGAATATACTGTTATGTTTTTACTATGTCTACAATGACGTAGGGGAGAAATTGCAAGTAGGGCGCTGTGGGAACGCCTCTTATTGTTCAAAGAGTTTTTAAAACCACTCTTTTTTAAAGCTTCATTATGTACAATTAAAATTCAGTAGCTTTCTCTTTCTTGGTGTTTTTAGTGGAGATATTGTTGCGAGAAGAAGGTCGTTGTAGTTTTTTGCATTTAATAATATACAGTAAGGTATGCATTAATTTAATTACTATATTTAGGGCTTGTTTCACTACTTTATACCCGTTATTGTCTAAACGGGCCCTTAAAAAGCAAACTTTATCTTCACCTCCGTACTTGTGTGAAGAGCCGAAAAATGCTTTGTTGATACGACAAGACGTAAATCTTTATTCAAGACGCAAGCCTTTCATAAGATATACAGAGCTAGAGGAGTCCACAAGAGGAGACAAATCATCTCCCAAGATATCCCTGGCTTCTAAGCCGATGAAAAAAGGCTCGATGATGAAATTAAATGGATGATGATGCGACAAGACAATAATCTTCAGCTAGGACGCGAGACAAAATATCTCCGTACTATACTCGTACACAGAACCAGACCAAATGCAGATCTTATCTAGCCATTTGTGTCCCACTGCTGGGCAAAGGCTTCTCTCCTCATCCGCCATGACTTTCGGTGTCGACCTATCTCCGCCCAGGTATTTAGGCGTCTAGCTCGTCCCGCCAGAGCAAATCCTAGCCAGACAATATTTTTTTTCAGATTGGACCATCTGCGCAGACATAAAGATGTCTATAATACGCAACTCCGTACAAATCAATAAACATTGTATGCGGTAACAGACGTAACAGTTAATATCCCGTACTGTCACGTACTCTAGCGGCTATAGTACTTACGTACTAGGTATAATATAACAGTTACCGAGCTGCTCCGCTGAGCACACTATAATGGTTCTTTAGGTACTTGTAAAAGAAAAGATTCGTGTGCTATGCGGGGATACGGGTGTAGGCATTTTTGTGTTTTATGAAAAAGACTAGGACCTTCAATTATGCTAATGATCCATTACGCCTATAGTTGTACTTGTCATTGGCAAAAATCAGACTCAGACGGCGGCATTAACAAGTCTTTCATATCATAACATTCCTTTTTCATATTTTCGCATATTAATATAGTAGATAGCGAGATGAGCTTGACTATTTATAAAGACTATAGTATAGGCTGGCAAATCCTAGCTCAGAATAGAACTGGAACGATAAAAGATGTACTCGGAAATGGCTTGCATCCACCATGAACTTTTACGAAGTCATTTGTCGAACTTGTTGGCGGACTTCTCGTGCTTGTCGATCCGCTGTCTTCATTCGAGAACCATTTAAGTGAATGGAGTAAAGCTAGACTAGAAACAGACGGATCCCACGTACGTAACGCATAATAACAATAAGTTTCATACAAATATTATGATTAGAAACACGCTTGACACACGTACGTACATGTGGGAGCGTTGCGTGTGACAAGTCTTTCATTCAATCATTTATTGCACTCCACAGGTTTTTACAGATCTTATAAACAACTTAAAGTACCAAATGTGGACCCTGATTAGGGCACGGCAAATTGTGTAGCAAAGCTACGAACTTAAAACTAAAATGAGATCAGTTACAACAATATTATTCTATGGAACAGATCGTCATAATGCATTACGTACGTTGCATACGAGGGACTTGTCTGTTTCTAGTGTACTTTAATACCATCTGACACCAGATAGTATACCAATATCAGTAACAAAATGAGAAATAGGCACCTAATGCAATGAAAAACGTGTTATAATCCGTTACGCATGGACGCAAAACCACTGAATACAGTTTCATTCACACTTCACATTTATTTCTGCTTGTTAAACATGTAGATTACTATATTTTATACATAAAAGGTACTTTAGTAAGGCTAATATGAAAATTACTATATTTATCAACCGAAAATATTGAAAATATAGTCGTCTGTCACGATACAGTAACTAAATAACCGATTTACAGTTTTGTTAGACTAATCCGATATGAGATATGAAACACGAATGACTATTATCATTAGGTAGCGAGTAAAGTGAATACCTATCTATTACCCGACTACGTTTATTTCATTTTAAATTTTATTACAATTAATGCTTGTTTATTTATTTGCATAGGAACGCGCGAGGCCCTAGCTTTTTCTGTCTACACACCAAAGCCGCGGGGATGCCGCCGAGCTAGGCCGGCGGCTTTACGTCATACGAATGGCAGCTGTCAAAAAAGCCGGCGGCTTTGGTGTGTAGATAGCATTAGATAGATTTCATACCAGAATTATTTGACATATTTTGAAAATCTTGGAAAATTTCTTAAAATAATATAGCCTATATGTTACTCCAATCTGCAAGCTACAATATGGTAGAGTTTCATTAAAATTTGTTCAGTGGTTATAGCATGAAAGATTAACAAACATCCGTCCATCGGTACAAATATCTAGTAAGATCTCCCAGTCTTTTGTTTCTTCTTAAAACCGACTATCATTTGTTTAATTTAACGAGATAAGAAGGTCACTAAAATTAAGTGTCACTGTTTTAAACAACTGAGCAAATGTAGTTAGTAGGCCTGAACAATGTCTTTAACAAATTCAAGGTTAAACTAGGCGACATTTTTCACGTTTCGTAATAGAAATTTGTATTTTTCGGTTGGATGGAGAAGTTATTATGTCTTATTGCGCTAGCCTAATGGTATCTACACACTAAAGCCGCCGGCTTTTTTGACAGCTACCATTCGTATGACGTAAAGCCGGCGGCCTAGCCCGACGGCATGCCGGCGGCTTTGGTGTGTAGACAGCATAAGGTAGAAAGTGAGATATTTCTTTCGGAGATGATGTGTTTTTTTTTAAATTGTTGTGTCACGTACATGACATATAAATATTATTATGCTAGGTATGTTCAAATATTATGAATGTCAATGTTGCGTAGACCAGCCGCTGAACTTTCGGCACCGAACGAACAAACGATATTTCTATAATTTACGTGAAATGAAAAAGCCAATCTGACTGAACGAAAGAATCCTCTTAGTTTATGATCTTCTCCTTAAAAAACCTATCCCCTCTTATTACAAAAAGAGTTTTTTTTATGGTTCTAGAACTAATGTAATTTTTTGTCTTTCCTTCTATAGCCGAAACATCATTTATTTGAGTTTATTCTAGGACTATAAATAAAACTTGTTTTGTAATAACGACGATTAAGTTTACCTCTTTATCGATACGTATAGATCGCGTGTTTACACTAATTAATCGAACGAAAGTGAACTTGTAAACACGACAAACCGCTTCACTTTTACAACTAGCCGGCAGAACGGGCTTCCTATTCATTAGCATACGTGTTTATTGGATAGGAGACTCTACCGTATTGGGTATTTTATGATTGTTTCATTGGGTAGGTAATGAGATAGATAGATAGAAATTCTTTATTGCACACAAAGAAATACAACTTAAAACTAAAACATTGTGCGCAAAGGCGGCCTGAGTGAGTTTGAAAATGAAGATAGAAATAGGCTGGTCTTCAGGCTGGGCAAGTATGCTTCTAATCATAATATTTCTATGGAGCATATTTCATTATGCAATGACAATTTAAGACAATTCTTCGAAGTTTATTTCAAATATTTCGGAAGATGTCTTCGTTAGGCGGTATAATGTATTGACGGTGAATGAGCTCATATTCATATGATTTACTATGGTCTTTGGTCATTCATTACCACTTCATTACATAAACTACATCGATATGTACTCATACATTTTTATAGAGAGTTTATGTAAAAAATTTCGTATTTGAAATCATCACGATTAGAATAGAGCATAAAATATGTTTTCTTTAAACGATTGAGCGCCACTGGTTCATCCGTCGATGCCAGCAATCCATAGGTACATGATATTTAAGATTTGTGACGCACAAGACACTTGGGCACTAACTAACTGTTTAGTAAACTATCACTTGGGTACTTATAATAGGCACTTACTTGATAATCCCATCTTCGATGTAGACATCAGCATCTTCCATTCCATCATCGTTGACCACTCGACCGTTCTTGATCAACAATCGGTTCTGGGAACTCTGGGAAATAGACATAAATCTTTGATTACTATAGGTAAGTAAATGATATATATAAATAGTATCTCTACTAGGGAATAAAGCTGTGGATATAGCTGTTTTATAATGTCATTCGGAAACAAAAACGCCAAGATTGGTCTTTTAAAACGAACAAAATCGCGTTGATTTTAAAACCAATTGTATTTATATTTATTTATACACAAACCGTCTCACAATAAATTGATATAAATAAACATTATCTTTGTAGTTTCTTCACTCCTATAATAATACGATCGCTACAATAGATCTAGATAGGCAAAAGATCGTTCATGAATCTATTCAAAACATATACTTAGGTACCTACGTCTAGAAACGGTACACTGATGCGAGACGTAATAAATTTCCTATTGTGTCTAGGATTTTGGTAGCGGATGGGTTAGCCTGTTACTGGATTATTTATACTACGATATAGATATAGGTAGGTATCCTATAGATAGATAAATGACCTAGAGAGTAATGAAGTTATCCGAAATGGGAACCAAGATTTCTTTAAATATTTGTGTAAGGATGATGACAGTTAAATTATACTTAGCGGCATTATGTAGTTTGATATTGATCGACAACTCATTGGAGTTACAGGTACCTACTAATCGTAACCCTTTAGTTCGGTTCACATCTAACGGAGAATCCGTCACGTAATAGCGGCCGCGTACCGCCAGAATAAATAAATGTATACGAAGAAAAACACTCGACCGTTCACACTTAACCGATGATACATTGATCGACCATTATGAGCAACATTATGAACGACAATAACTTTCCATCTTCTTGTCGCTGGTATGCTTTTAGAGTTTATCATAGAAGTGGAAAACAGTTTGATTAACCTTTTTAAAAGAAGAACAGTTTTGTTCAAGTTTTTTTTTTTAATTATCCAACCTTGCTACTCACATCTTTGCAGCCTCTCATGTTGATTTAAAATCACAGACTGATTAATTAGCTTATAGATCTGTCAATACGAAGACTAAACAATAACTATTGTTTATGTTTATTTATACAATCGACGATGAGTAGTACCAAATAAAGTTTTAATCATTGGCATGCCATTCAAATATTCTAGTTATTATGCTTAACGACATTAGGGCTAGATATAATGCCGAACGATGTGGGAACAAACAATTTAGGTATTTCGTTTATCCAGGCTATCCTACTTAGGTATATTATAAATTAGGGGGTGCCTGCGACTTCGTACGCATTTATCGTCATATCTTGGAAAAAAAGCATGTTATCTTAAAATAATATAGCCTATGTGTTATTCTGATGTCCAAGCTAAGTTATTGTAAAATTTCATTAAAATCTGTTCAGTGGTTTTTACGTGATGAAGTAACAAACATCCATCCATTTATCCATCGGCATAAACATTGACATTTATAATATTATTAGGATTAGGATTTAAATGTTTGTGCGAATGGATGCACGAAGGTAAGGATGTTTGTTTCACTTTTACGCAAAAACCATCGAACAGATTTTAGCGAAACTCTTCAATATTGTAGCTTATACATCGGAATAACACATAAGCTATAATATATTATTTTGTGATATTGTAAGGTTTCCAAAATATAACATAAATACTCGCGGGTAGCTTGTAATCAAACTATTGTTATGTCATAGACAATCTTTATCTTTATCAGCCCATATATGTCCCCACCGAGGGGCACGAGCCTACTCTCATACTGAGAGTGATTAGGCCGTAATCCACCACGCTGGCCAAGTGCGGGTTGGCGGATTTCACATACTCCTTCGAATTTCTTCTCTAGTGTATGCAGGTTTCCTCACGATGTTTTCCTTCACCGTTAGCAAGTGGTAATCGAATAAATTGATCCGTACATGAGAAATAAACTCAGAGGTACGTGTCCGCACCAGGATTCGAACCCGCGCTCTCGGAGTTCGAGGCAAGCGTTCTACCAACTGGGCTACCACCGCTACTAGACAATATAATAATTAAATAAGAATTCAATAGAATTGATGATAATTAAAATAGCGTAACAACACAAACGTGGTAAACACAATACAAGCATCAAATAAAGCATTTCATTTGTATTCTTTAGGCATGATTTATTCTATTAGAAGTGTTGAATTTTAATTATGTAGGTATCGAAGTTATATCATCTTTGTATATTATTATTGATTGTAACTTCAATAGTAAGCATTAAATAATAATATAACGTGCATAATGAAGGATAAAGGCGAATATTCTTTGTAAAATAAATAGCTTGTATGACTCGAGGTGTTATAAAACGTCTGCCTAGTCCAAATTCAGTCTTAAACAGACGCAAAGACTAAATAAAGATACGGACATTGCAGTCCCCTTGGCCTATGCAAATCCACTACAGAAATAACACTAAATACTAAATCGTATCGCGCAGAGACAACTTCCTCTTGTTTTGATTCGATGCAGGATGTCTCATGCATTCTCAAGTCGATATCGTCGGATTTGTACGTCGATTAATCGGGAATTTAATCCATTTTTTATTTATTTAAAAGGAAAGTACGATTTGTTGGACGACAGCTGAAGTTTTAAAAATAGAAAAAAGAACTTTTCAACAACATGCACTTTTTTGAAACTCACTTTTATAACAACGCCAGAAACGTTAGTTGCAGTTGAATCGATCGTCATTTTTATTTTTCAAAATTCGAATACAAAAACTCAATTGTTTTTTTAAAATAGTTTTCAGGAATAAATTAATTCGCGTTCGAATTTCGAATATTAAACGCCAACAATGGCGGCCGCAGCGCCGTCCGCGGGACACTGACTGAAACTGAAAATGTTCAGCCGAAAATAGAATGTATTTACGTTCCCCTCGCTTTTACCCGACTATGTGTTTTCATTTCACGCCTAGTAGAAAGCGATAAAAGATCGACTTTTGATAAAGGAATGGTTCCGACACGTCTTTATTAAAATGTCACTTCAAACAAGTCTTTTTAGTAAACAAATAAATGTATTTACGAATGATTAATATCTCTTTCTTTAAACTTATTTTTGTCACCAAAACTTTCTACTATAGTCTCATTATTTATGTCTTTGGACCAAAATTACTCACTTCACAGTCATAGCGAACGAATACAATACAAAAATTGCAGTTACTCGTTATAGTGTGTACCTCATAAAAAACCCAAACAAACGGTCATTGGCAGAAAAAAGTTTTCCCATTGCCATCTGAGGTAAAAACTAGAACAAGGGAAAAGCGCGCGAACGATTTCAATCAACTTTCTCGGTCGGTAAAACTGTTTCTTATTTACCGACATGAAACTGTCATGGCGGTGATGCAATCTTTTTTATTCCGATTTTAATTGCTAATGGATTCGTATTATGAAGAGCGATGTAGATAATTAATAACAATAGGTGTATGAATGCGTATTTCCATATAAAACAGTTAATATGATCCGTCTGTCGTCTTCAGGTCTTCAGTAATTATTGTTTTGTGACTGTTTACTTTCAAAAATTTGATCCAAATTGATCCAACAGAACTTTTTGAAGATCACAATGCGTGAAATAAACATCAATTTGGACTTGGATTCCCGTCTCATGATGTGTGTGGGAAGGCGTAAATTTAGGTATTGTGTATTTCGGGTGTAACCAAATTTTTTTTTTTTTTTGGTTAACTTTTATCTCTTTTTTAATATTTATTTAATTGGACTGTTTGTTAAACCTACCTCAAGGTAAAAAAAAATTAGTATTCTTAGAATGTAATGACCCCAAATAATAATTTGAAAAACTACAGATAAAAACAAAATTGACAGTGTTTTTTTTTTAATTCGTTCATTCGTGACAGGCAAAGATCAGAGACCATACAGCCTTCTTCAGTATTGATTTGCAGTGTTTTTTAATCAGTTGATAGAACTTCTATATTTTATACACAGATAGGCAAAAGGCCCACAACCGGCATCCAAAAGTATGGGCATTAAATTAAATTATTATACGGCTAATCAAAAACCAAATACGAGTAACAAAAGCAATTTCATTATCAACGAAAAGAACTCGATAAAAACTTACGAAATAAAAACTTTTTTCATAGTAGGGGCTGATACAACTTGGTATTGCGTGACTACCTGGCTATCAAAAATTCATAAGGGCGCCTTCACATCGAGTTTCATTTTCATTTCCTTAACCAAAGAAACCTACTTTTGAAGAAAAGGTAAGGAATTATGGTAAATTGATAGATGACATGAGTTATGATTTGAGAAAGGTTGCTGGCTCGAACTGGATTAAGAAGGCTCAACGCCGTGAGGAGTGGAAACAGTTGAAGGAGGCCTACGCCAAATTGGTAGAAAAAGGCTGAAGAAGAAGAAAGAAGAAGAAGAAGTAGATAGTTAGGTAATCCTGTTAAAAATGTATCCGCAATTTTTATCTAGGCATTCACTGGCTACAAAACAGATTGTGGAAAATGAAAGTGAATTCCATACTACTCTAGAACACAACTAAAATGGCTACTATAGTTCTTAAAATCTTACATGATTAGAATGAAAGAAGGCTGATAGAAAAAAAACTTCTTACTTTATCTTAACTTTTGCTCATTATTTTTGTTAGATTAGTAGGTTATTTGTTTTGTTACATAGGTACCTATGTTATATTTAACGTCTATCATGAAATTAATGCTAAAAACGCTGGCCAAATTAAAAACCTTTTTTATTTTTGTTGGATTGTTTTTATTTTGCAGTCGGTTAAAAAAAAGTCCCTACTTACCTATATGAAATTATGGATAGACAAGACAGGTAAACATTATGGTTCTTATGCATGGATACTCGTATAAGCAACTTTCTAGAATTTTCCAATAACTTTTCTAAGTATTAATTAAAGCCTTGAAACTAGGTGTCGTGATGTTTTTAATTACAAGAAATTTATAATGAAGTATAACGCCCAATCTTGATCAGATCGGGGACTAAAGAAAGGCAAAGTCAAGTTTACCTAACCGACGTGCATGAGGCGACTGATGAATGTGGATGAAGCGAAGGAAGTTTGTTTGGATCTTAGCAAGTGGAGAAGTGGTTTCTTTCTACCCCGATGGTAAAGAGGTGTGATAGATATGTATGTATGTAACGCCCAATCATAACTCAAATAACGGGTTTTCAAAACGGTTGGCACCAAACTGTCATTCTTAAGTTTTTAAGTAAACAATGTTATGGATCAGTGTTTCTTTGATTAGTTAGTACTATTATTTATTATTTAATCTCTTTTAAGTTCGACTCTGATTAAAGACTGACTTTATTGTGATGAAGAGGTGTCTGTCTTGACTAGATTGACATCATAATTTGTACCTATCTATCTTCATATTTGAAATAACATTTAGGTTATGTAGTATAGATATAGTTAGGTATCAAAGTAATAGTCCAATCTTTGTTTAAGATTGCCTAGCGTTGTTTGATTAGCCCCAAGATATTATTATTATAAGTACTTAGGTATCTAGTTTAAGTAAATTTTGGACAATATCATTGTAACCTGATTTGTTTGATTTGCTAAAAGCCCTGTCGCTACGGATATTATATTTCTTCCCTTTTCTTGAAAAAACACGGTTTCGTTCCAGAAGGGTCTTAACGAAAACAATCGTATTTTAAGGCAGCTTACGCATATGCGATTGCCGTTTGACGATTGGTGAAAACCGCGTAGGCGGTTTGTAATCGGATTAAGTAACGTTGTTTCATATCATCTAATCGCAACTGTAGGCTGGTTAGCCTACTATCATATCATTTTTTTTGTTTTTTCTAAGCTTGGCAATATTTATTAAAGACATCCGAAGTGTTGTGGCCTTCATTTTATGACATAAGTACTAAACTTATCTTTATTAAGTTATTAAAGTAGGTACTAAAGACTGTCAGAGACACATTTGTAGCCGTATCTCGAAAAACTTACACAATATCTTAAAATACTAATAGCCTTTGAATTATTCTGATGTGCAAGTTACAATATTGTAAAGTTTCTTTAAAATCTGTTCAGTAGTTCTTACGTGAAAGAGTAACAAACATCCTTACATCCAATCCATCCATCCATAGGCATAAACATTGACATTTATAATATTAAATAGGATTAGAAGGCAGTAGGTATCATGTTTCAACTATGATTTAACGGAATCGAAGGTCATCCCAAGGTTGTGCTGAAAAGATTCCTATTATGTGAAGCTGTACAATTTCATACAATGGCGTTGTGTTATACATACATATCCTTAAGTAGCGTATGGTGTTGTTTGACTAAGCACGTAACGTATAATTTAATTAACATTTAAATATATATTTTTTTATATGTTTCAATTAATTTTGAACCATAAATAGTCGAGCAACCTGACGGCTAACTTCTTGAACATTAAGTAACGTAGTGGGAAATGTTTGTACGCCATCTTTTTATACAAATAAGTTTAAAAAATCTGTTGGCAGGGTACCTACGAGATTTGTAGGTGCCTATTATGTGCTAAGCAAAAGTCAATAAGTACCTTAGTAATAAAATTCACATTACACAATTTAATTTCATCATCTATGCTCATAAAAGTACCACAAAATAGTCATTAATTATCATAAAATTTAGCACAATAGCCTCATAATAACGTAGGTAAGTTAAGTATACTTAGGTATTATTTTATTACCTATGCACGGCCATCATATCTTTTTACAGCAACATAGCGTTGCACAAAGGTCAGTTACGATAACGCTCGATTAAATGATATCAGAATAAAACGGAAAGATTAAATTGATAGGTTGAACTGCGAAAGGCCTTATAAAGGCTTTCTGTAAAAAAAAAGAAACGAATTTCGAAGGAGTGCCCTAAAATAAGGTACAGTCAGCGTCATAAGTCGATGAACACATTCAGATTTTTAAAAATAATATAAATCATTATTAGACGTAAAATCTTACTTATTATCCTTATTTTGAACCTTATTAGATGTTCATTTAACTGTGGAGTATTTTTTGCTAAGCTATTTTTGTCTAATAATGATGTATTTTACTTTTGTCAATCTGAATCTGTTCATCGACTTATGATGCTGACCGTACCTAAGAGGTGTATTTTTTTAATAGATTGTTATATTCCACTGTTGGGCAATTCTCAAATTCTCAAAAAAAAACCTTCCCCGAATCCTTCCATACTTCCCTATTTCCAGCAACTTCTGTTTATTTCTTTTGCCAAGTATGCATCTAGCGGCCCAAGTCTATTAATTTACAATATTCACAGTTGTGTCGGCAGAGTGTCAATGGCATTTTTGAGAGAATTAGTCGCAATCAGTGTCAGCGATTGTTTAGCAGAATACCTAATGTGTCAAAAAATGCCATTGACACTGCCGACAAACTTAAGGCCAAAACACACCGGATGCGTATGCGTTGACGTATGCGTACCTCTGAATTGTAATGTATGGAACTGTCACCGTAGACGTTGTTTAGCAGAATATCTAATGTGTCAAAAAATGCCATTGACACTCTGCCGACAAACTTAAGGCCAAAACTCACTGGATGCGTATGCGTTGACGTATGCGTACCTCTGAGTTGTAATGTATGGAACTGTCACCGTAGACGTTGTTTAGCAGAATACCTAATGTGTCAAAAAATGCCATTGACACTGCCGACAAACTTAAGGCCAAAACACACCGGATGCGTATGCGTTGACGTATGCGTACCTCTGAATTGTAATGTATGGAACTGTCACCGTAGACGTAGATGCAAGCGGTGACAGTTCCATACATTACACGCATACGTCTACGCATACGCATCCGGTGTGTTTTGGCCTTTAGGCTATTTAAAATTAGCTGACTTGGGCCCCAGATCGTCACGCCATCTCCTCTTAGGCGAACGATGTAATAATCTTATCTAAATATCAACACATCGGTCGTTGCCACATAGGAACTAGGTTAGTGGTGCTAACAGAGATTTGCAGGGTTGCCAACATTTAAAACAAAACATAATTCATTTGCAGTGTTGCCAGAACACCGTCAACAGCTGAGTCACTTATTTTCATATAGGGTGACTTGAAATTAGTGAACGATAGAAAAGGATATGCATGTACTCATAATAACAAACAACTTTTACTATAGGGCTAAGTTCGAAATCATAAAAAAATACTATGAGCTGAAATTATGCAATTTGTACGGGGAGTTCCAAATTTTTTTTTTAATGATTTCGTTCGACCTTTATCTTTATATTTTATCGTTCATCTTTTTTATCGTAATTTAAAGTCGTACGTTTTCATCTCGCTTTCTAAAGAAGTGTCGTAAGAAAGTATGGTTAAAACGCAATTGGGCTCATCTTGTGACTAGTTGCGTTTGCTGTAAGTATCTTCGAGTAGACAAAAGATAATTTAATGACTTTCATTTTTATCATCAGCTGTATGAGGTATATTGTTCAACATAGGCCTCTAAAGTTTCTCCTCATTTCGGGCTTGCATCCATCAAGAGTCTTTAGCCTTCACCCATGTCTAACTAAAATCTATGGTAGACTAAAATGTAGTTACTAGAAAGACAGACGAAAGTACGGAAATTAATTCTCTCTCTTTTTTGCCATCTCTCATACGTATACGTCAGACGAGACCACAATAATACGTAGGTACGAGACGCGTAAGTAAACTGCCATGCATTGTACTAAAATGGTCATTGGATTTATCCTACTAATTAGTACTTTATTGCTGTTTGTACTAATTATATTAATATTATTAATTGCTGTTTGTATCGATGGATGTCTTTGTTTGTTACTCTTTCACGCAAAAACTTCTGAAAATTTTTGGATGAAACTTGTTAATATTGTAGCTTATACATTAGAATAACACTTAGGCTATACTATTTTAAGATAGTCTGTAAGTTTTTCAAGATATGACGATAAATGCGTACCAAGTCGCGGGCAGCCTCTAGTAATGAATAATTGACATCCTTTAATACAGTGCACAAGTATTACTATGTTTGCTTTAGTACTTAGCCGTGTGTCATCTATTATGTCATGTCAGAGGATGTCACAAACTAGTCGGTTTACCGGTTCTGTGTTATGTCGCTATGTTCACTCATTCATAATTAAGTATCTAGTTTTCTTTTCATTTGATTTTTTTTTTAGTTTTATAGGTCCTGATGGAATCGGTGGACTGTATTTAGGTTTATTGGTTGGTTTGTTCTTGAAATAAACGCTGGAATCTTTAGTATTGTATTTTATTCTCACTTTATAGCACAGCTCACAGGTAGCAGGGAATACACGGTATTGCCAGCTTAATACATACATACTTACATACATATCCGTCACGCCTCTCTCCCATTGGGGTAGGCAGAGACCACTTCCTTCCACTTGCTACGATCCAAACACACCTCTTTCGCTTCATCCACACTCATCAGTCGCCTCATGCATGCCCGTCGGTTTAGGGTACTCTTGATTTGGCCTTTCTTGAGCAAGTCCCTCATTTGATCGAGGTACGTTCGTCTTGGCCTTCCCTTGCCAACATTTCCAACAAAACACAACCAAATAATTGTATTGGCATTTTGCCATAAACAAATCCTAAAACATCTTATAGAATAGTTATACATGTTTCTTTACCCATTCTCCAACAATTTGGGGTGCGGTGCGAAATATGAGTCACCGAAACTCCAAAATACTCTATAGATATGACAATGAGTTCATCGCAAAAAGGGGCTGCCTTTTCCTTGAGTCCCCCCTTTATGACGTCATCACAGTCTAGCCAACAAATGAGGGGGCCGTTGATAGATTGCAATCGGGACACAGTCTGGGTCGTTGCAGGCGATTTGTGAAATAAATTGAAGGAAAAATAAGTTTGGTATAGGCGTTTTTAGACCTAGCGTTCCATACGCGCTTAAAAAAACTGTAAGCTCTCAACGCTCAACGTGGTGTCCTGTCAGTATCAACATAGAAAAAACGACCGTCTACGCGCGTATAAATCGCTAGTCTGAAAACGCCCTATAACGTTTCTCTGAGGTTTTTCTCATGAACTCACTATAATTCAAGTTAATTTTTAATTCGTAGGGAAATAGGATATAACACTTGAACATGTTGATGATATAAAGCCCTTGTTTCGCAAGGTAGCAGTTGATAAGTACTATTCGATTACCGTTCGCGAAAGATGAATGTTGCAAACTTTTTTGGACATGACGGAACTTTATATTTTGTCTTACGTTTAAGTATGTATCTGATATCTATCTGATATGTCTGATTGATGATTGATAAAATCGCATTTTCCTTTTTCATTACGTTCACATAATACAGTCCATTTTCCCTTACATACATAGTCAAACTGAAAAACAAAAACATCGTGAAGAAACCTACATACACCCGAATGACGTAAATAAAACCCAATGAAATCTCAAGTACAGAGTAAATAGATCAGAGAGTTCGCAACTCACTGATAACTGGCTTTCACACTTATCGGATCAGTGTAATGTCATCGAACCACTTTACTGCACTGCATAAAGATAAATGACTATCGCTGGTAACGTGCGATATAGTTTTACTTGTCAAATTGTTGTTGAAATATTCGTTTAGATTACGGATGTACTCGTACACTTGAATAATCTATTAAATACAGTGCCATCTTACACTAATTTTGATAACCACTTCAAAAGCCTTAGGTGTAATGTAATAGAGCGTTTTCATGAAATAGTTCCTATGCCGCCATGTTGGCAGCATTGAAAATTTGTACTGCCATATTACCATTGATGACGTTTCGCAGTACAAATTTTCACTGCTGCCAACATGGAGGCATAGGAACTATTTCATGAAACGCACTCTATTTAAAGCATCGACCTTTCTTGCAACTGCCTGTAAATACTTTTTAAGAAACATTAATTGTTAAAACCATAAAATTGTTCCCAACTTCAATTAAGTACTTTAAAATGAGAAACAATTAAAGACTGTTACTGTTCCGCATATTATTTTAAAAGCTGTTTTTAGTGGGTAATATTTTATTCTAAATGCATTTCAACTTCAGCCCCTTTCTGCTAAATTGTTTGCGGCGCCTGAGACCGCATAAGGGGTCGAATTGATTACTTGTCTGAAACGCTATAATGAGTGTTGGGTTTACCCCATGAGTTATACTCATAAATGTATGTTATGTAGAGGTATTTTGGTGATCAACACGCAAAAATGATGACGAGAGTTTCGTGTCTAAAAACAAAAAAGTCTTGCAAGCATCAATTTTGTTTTTGGCCAATATTCTAAAAAAAGGAAGCTGCGGTCTACGAGCTTTTCATGCAACCGGGTGTTATTGTAATAGTTAAAACATGTCTTTACTGAAACGTTTGATAATAAATCTTCTATTGGCAACAGATGGATAAATTATCATTTTGTTTTGTTTTGAAGTTATCTGCATTTATTTATGGAGATATAATAAATCATTTGAAGTCATTATAATTAGCAGTTAGCTTTAATTAGGTTTTTGAGTAGATACAAGTTAATATTTCAGTAGGTATTTATAGTTAAGTAGCGACAAGAGCCTGGTTCTTAAATATATTTTTTTACTAGCCTAATGTCTCCCACTGCTGGGCAAAGGCCTCCCCCGCATTCTTCCATGCCTTCCTATCTCCGGCAACCTCTTGCTAGTCTGTCAAGTATGCATCCACATCGTCGCGCCATCTCCTCTTAGGCCGACCTGTACCTCTGTGGCTCTTAAATATATGAAATGAATCTTCTTAGCTCTTGTCGGTGGAGCCTCTTCCATCCCTCCCTATTCTCTGCCTTCTTTGTAACATCTTGATACGACATGACACCCGCCTTTTCCTTCACATATTCTAGGAACGTCCGTCTAGGTCCTCCTCTCTTCCTTAATATAGAAGTAATAATTATAGCAAGATAAATGTTATCTTAATTCAAAAGTGAAATTCTCATTGTCGATCTAGAACTCTAGAGAAAATTGAATCAACCTATCGGTCAACAAATCTACTTACATCTTGAGTAGATTAATCTTAATTGAATTTAGATTTTATCTTATAAGATAGTGGTGATGGAGTAAATTGAAGTTTAATTCAAAATGCAAATTGTTTTAGTTGCTATACATAGTAAGTACGTATCTACCTATCAAGTATAATAGTAGAGGATCGCAAGTATCGCAGATCGATAAATATTGCGAAATTATGGCTGATCAGATGGAAGATTAGATAGCAAATTTTTCAGTCGATAAATAGATAGGAAATGATAGGATCAAATCAGCCCGTTTCTCCCCACTGCTGGGTATAGGCCTCCCTTTTTTCGCGCCATTCGCTACGGTCCTGTGCCAGTCTAACCCATAGCGGCCTGACGATCTGGCGATGTCATCTGCCCAGCGAGCGGGTGGTCGGCCCACTGATCCGACGTCCCTGTCTCAATGATAGGGTAGGACTGATGAATATAGGAAAAAGTTGTGATTTGGATTTGGTCAGATTTGGCCCAACGGCGCAGGTACTAGGCGCCCATAGTTCGGTCTAGTTCTCATAATACAATGGCTTACTAAAACCTTGTAGCCCAACGAGATAAAGTCCTAAGGTTCTAAAACAACATTCCCCAAGCACTGGCCGACATCGACATAATTAAATGTAGGGAGGTGTCATGGTCCGTAAATTTTAATAAAAATCTCTCTCTCTCTATTTACTCTTATTCTTACTGGCATCTTACAAATATGTAATTATTTTAAAATGTCAAAGTATTGTGTCGATGAATGGATGAGTGGATGTGAGGATGTTTGTTACTCTTTCACGTTAAAACTACTTAATAGATTTTAATGAAACTTTACAATATTGTAACTTGCACATCAGTATACCACATAGGTTGCATTATTTCAAGATATAGCGTAGAAAACATGACAATAATTGCATAAGAAGTTGCGAGCAGCCTCTAGTACTCAATGAAAAGGAAAGCCACTTTCAGTAATGGCCATTCGCAGTTCAAACTCATAATGAAAACGAAGCGAAAGCCATTTGTACGCAAATAAAACTCGTACGTCTATATCGGAACGCATTTTAACTAACTAACTGTCAGTTAAACTTGAACGCGTGCATAAATCATAAGGTTTATGGCCTTTTGTTAATAACTCGAGGGGAAGAGCCCCATGTCTAAGAACTCAAGAATAGATTTCATAGCGTAACTACAGAGTACTTATTTTAAACGAGTTTCGATATTGAAACACTGTTTTAAAGTATGCTGGTATGTTTTCTATTCTTTCTACAAGTACATATACAAGGTTTCCTTATTTAACATAATTGATTAGACTCATGATAACAAACAACTTCTATTATACAGGGTGTAACAGAAAGGGTATATAAAGCCGAAACACAGCGATAGTCCTCATGAAACTGAACAACTTTCCCCAAGGAACATGGGTCGTAACTCAAAAAAATTTTTAGATCGTCCATACTTACTCGATCAGCTGATCAGGCATTTTGTATGGGTAGGCGAAATTTTTTTTTTCGAGTTACGCCCCATTTTCCTTGGGGAAAGTTGTTCAGTTTCATGAGGACTATCGCTGTGTTTCGGCTTTATATACCCTTTCTGTTACACCCTGTAGAACCTATAGCGGTAGAAGGTCTCGTGTATTGTGATGTGAAGTCCCCGTTCTCAACAACTTACATAACACAATCTGTCACGTTTCTTTCCCATCCGGGTAGGAGGCAAAGACCACTTCCTTCCACTTGCTCATCCAAATAGACTTCTGTAGCTTCAACCACATTCTTCAAATCACCTCACATATGTCTTTAGGGTCATAGATATAGCCACCCTGTCTGGCTCAGCAAAACCAACCAAAAACCTTTTCAGTCTAAGACATGGTATATGGACAGTTATACCATGATATACCTAATTAAAAATGTATTTTAATTCACCGTTAGCACTCTGTTAACTGAACACTGATTGTAATCAAGCACTTAAATAGTGTTCTCGTGTAGAAATCAAAACCGTGGCAAAACACAGACGGGTTTTGTTTAAAAAACTGTAATTTTTTAAGAAAGCGTGTTGCGAATATACGTACTTCACTTTCGTTTCGCATGTATAAGAATGAAATGGTATTATATCGTCTGAATTCGTTATGGATATCATGTAAAGAATTATTTATGCCTTTAGGTTTAATGTAAATTGTGCTCTTCCTTTCTGATTGTGTGACTTGCTGTATTTATACTTAGGTAGGTATTTAAGTAATTAATACTCAATACTCAATCATTTATTGCACTCCACAGATTTTTACAGATCTTATAAACAACATAAAGTAGGTACCAAATGTTGACCCCGATTAGGGCACGGCAATTCGTATAACAAAGCTACGAACTTAAAACTAAAATGAGATTAGTTTCTTACAACAATATTGTAATTACTTAAACATAATATATTACGATGCGTGACGTCACTTTTAAAAATAAAAAAACTGAATTTTATTTTTTTAATTAGGTTGTATATCACTGAGTCAAAAAATATTGAAACATATTTTGTACTTTATTTATTCTTACATAAAACGATGGAGTAACGACCTACGCTCATTCAGGGAAGATTGGTGGGAAGCAGCTAATAACAGGAGTGTTTGGAGAGGCATGGCAGAGGCTTTTGCCCAGCAGTGGGACGAAAGAGGCTAAAAAAAAGTTAAGTAAGATAAGACAATTATATCATAGTAGGCGTTTGTTTTCCAATGTTATTGCAGTTAGTTAATAAATGCGTCTCTTCGACCTTATGTAATATTAATTAGGGCCATAAAAAGATCGTCAGAGCTCCGTTGACAATAATACTGACTAATCTACATTCTATATAAAGATACCTATATCTATAGTACATCTAGAGGCTGCCTATTGGAGTGCATTTATCGTCTTATCTTGGCACAATATTTCAAAATATGCAATTGTTTGACGTAAATATATGCGATTTTTTAAATATCTACATTCTGATACTTATTCTAATGTCTAAACTACAAATTGTAAAGTTTCATCAAAATCTGTTTAGTGCTTGTTGTCTAAAAAAGAACACACATCCTCTGTCCAGCCATCGGCACAAACTTTACGTTTTTATTATTTTATGGATTTATTATCTAACTTTCGTGATACATAGGTACCCATATAGTGAAACAGATATGAATACATAGGTACTACAATTTAAAACACATGCGCCTGAGCATTTAATCTCATGTGTTTGTCTAACTTCAACCTTGAATTAAAATCATTGTCTGTGGTAATTACATTTTTTTTTGCTATTAAGATATTATTCTTCTTGAAAATTAGTTTTTTATATCGTTATAAAATCTCGCATCGTAATTATAATTTAGTAATGCAATCTTTTTGTTCTAGACTTTGTCATTGTTTTCATCTAAGGACAAAAATCAAGTGAAGGGAATTTCGAATGTTATTTCCCAAAGGGATAATTGCAAAAATAGTTTTTAAATAATGTTTTTCGGTGTATTTTTGGTATCACGCTTCGCAAAATAACATTTTAAATTATTCCAATGCTCTAAGTATATCTAAATAGAAAGCATAAAGCATATAAGAATTAAGGACTGTTTCTCCATTTACAGATTAAAATTTATCTGTCAGATATTTTTTAACTGTCTCTGTCTAAACCGTCATGTTTTATGAAATAGGCATAGGTTTATCTGTCAGTAAAATTGTATCTGTAAGTAGCTGGGCGGAGGAAGCTCGAGACAGAAAGTCATGGCGGATGAGGAGAGAGGTCTTTGCCCAGCAGTGGGACACAAATGGCTAAATTAAATTAGATTAGAAGTAGTGAAACAGCCCCTTAGAGATTATTCCTGACTTGTCAATTGTCGGACACGGTTATTAAACGGATGTTTCTGTGGCAAAGCATTTTATATGAAGCTATTCACACTAGTCAGATTCGATTTCCCATCAGCGTTAATAATAAAATAGTCGTCCGAGGGAAAACTGTATTTAACAATGAGTTTACAAGTATAAAAGAAGACTCAGAAGGAAACGAAAGTTACAATGAAAGGGATGCATGCTAAGGAGTAAGAGAGTGAGTGTTATTCATGGGTTACTTGGATGGATGGCGTATCGAGTTGGTTCTGTGTTTAAGTTTTTTTTCAAATAAAAGCAATAATATTTAACAGTGTTTACTTATTTACAACTACGTGGACTATATTGATTCTAAGATAAACTGCTTCAAAATACCTTAACAAAGAGAATGAAGATTCTTTAAATGCAATTGCCAATACCGTGGGCGAAAAACAAGGTTTAAAGTACTTGGTTGATTCGATAAAACTACCATAAAGTTAATCGCTATTGGTTTGCCAAGGTCAGACGTTTTCTATTAACAGTGTCTTTGGATTTTCTATATTTACTATTATGTTGGATCATTCAATTGATCATAATATTGGATCCAAGATAATTGATTATGTATGATAAGATGAATCATAGTTCTATATCCTTTAATATTATAAATGTCAATGTTTGTGCCGATGGATGGATGGATGTTTGTTACTTCATCACGTAAAAACTACTGAACAGATTTTAATGAAACTTTACAATAACTTAGCTTGGACATCAGAATAACACCTAAGCTATATTATTTTACGATATCATGATTTTTTTCCAAGATATGACGATAAATGCGTACGAAGTTGCGGGCAGCCTCTAGTTATACTATAACTAAATATCATTGACTTCATAGATCTATCATCCAATTTAAGATAGCTATACGATAGTAATATTATGTCCCTTTGTGCCATGGCTGCAAATTGCAACTAGGTATTTAATCTAGGTTATCTGGATATCTAGGATACCTAATTCAATTCCAAGTTATTTACAGACAGGATGAAATAATGTAGTGTAAGTAGGTACTTAGTATCAAATATCATCATTATCATTGAAAAAGAGCTTCGCTCTTGTCGGTGTAATCTTCGCCATTCTGCTCAATAATCGAATATCAAAGATGGAATACCTAACTCCAGTACCGTTTGTATATTATTATTATTAGCATTTTTTTTACTGTTTAGTAACTTTTTATTACATAAATACAATACAATACAAACTGTAGCATTTTTTGAAATTAGTTTGGAAGTTCTTTGTAGAACATTTAGGTATAATGTAGGTAACAGTTTTGACCGATATTTTTAGCTGTCTTCCTTTATTTATTAACAACAATCATCATCATGGTTTTCAAAGTCACTTTATGAAATGAATGTACCTTACCTATGTGAATCAGACAAACAAGATTCGTTCATCGTACCCATTTCTCTTTTTATTTAGAGTCTAGAATTCAGATCAACAATTGCTCATAAATTAACACCTTTCAAAGCATTTAATTTAGTTTGCGAAATAGGCTGAATAGATTGCTACCTACGATAAATGTTGCCAATTAATCGAGAAGTAATCTTCTAAAAAAAGGTATTAATAACTCAGCTTTTTTCTTTTCTAATTAAGGTTTAAAATACCTAGTTGCCAAGTATTTTAACCAGCTCCTACCAATGCCAGAGGGATTTCATCTCGCCCGGAAGCTTTGCGCATGTCACGTACAGTTTTCGCGCATCTATAGGTAGGTATAAGTAGGGGTCATTCAACCCGAATAGGATGAAGGTATAGGGACAAAGATCTGACCTAGAAATGCTGTTTTGTGGGGTGATTTGAAGCAGTATATTATTTCGACTTATCGTACACATAAGCTATGTAAGAAGCTTGTAAGAAGGTATCTAATTGGAAAGAAGAACTGCAAAATACATTTCCTTTTTTACCTACCTACCAGTACTTTCAATAACACTTTTTCCATCTTTTTTGCGTAAATCTAGGACCCGGAATTTGCTATAATCTAAAATTATGGCAAACCTAGGTACATGAAACTAGAATCTTTAGCTAATAAGTGCCAATCGTAGGTTAAAATGTGGCTATAATTTCAGTAAATTACCTATTGGATGCCTAGGTAAGGTAAGCACTTATCATTTCTACAGGCCAGTGAAATATGAATAGGTACCTAAAATAAAAGTAGGTAGGTACCTACCTACATTTTTGGTCCAGTTACCTACCTACCTATAATGTGGTTTAACTTTAATCCAAAGTTGTAAACACAAAATTCTTATCAACTTGATAACAATGGTCATAAAACATTATAGGTAGGTAGGTACCCACCCGCAAATAGAATCATACGATAAATACTACAATTACGAGAATGTGAGCTCGAGAATCTATTTGTAAGATGCTACCGTACATTTTCGCAACCGGCAACCTAAATTTAACTGAATTTGGGTCACCCCCGGTGAAATTTGGCAAAGGATTTCAAAATCAGTGTCAAAAGTCTGTTACTTTTAAGTAAAAAAAAAGCTGTTGGTCTATTCGAAAGGGCCTCGCGTTCTTTTTTTTACTGCCAAAACGAGCAAAAGCCGATAACAACACTTTAACAACAGGTGCTAATGAAATGAACTTACCTGCAAATGTATTGGCACTTTCTTCACTGGAGCAGCGTTAGACATTTTGATGAAATCCACACACAAACTTCACTAACCACAGATTTCTTATTTTATCTCGCGTAGGCGGCCGGTTTATTTGCACGGATCGTCGGATATCAACACAACAACATACAGTATTCGGCAAACGCCTACTGATTATTTTTCTCATTGAGTTTACTACGCGCTCCCCTCCGGTGCGCCTGCGTAGAACCAGACCTTGCCCCTATTGGGTGCCGCAAAAAAGAAACAAGATGTCTTCTCATTCAATAGTAGCTCACGTAGTTCCAAGTAAATCGGATAGATGTCAGTTTTTATTTTTTGTGATTCTTTGAATTTAAATACTAAATTTTAATGATTTAGTTGCATTTGGAATAGAATTAATATTGTAAAAATATATTTTTGAAATATAAACTAATCTTTGAGTTCTAATGATGATTGCTTCAACCTTAAACTTTAAAAAGTAGAAAAATAAAATTGACAGTTCAATGGTGGCAGTTAAATAACGTGTCCCAAGATGGCGCTAGTTTGGCCTTGTTCGATCGTCGTGTTCAGAAAGCCGACAGTTCTAACCAAGCCCAACCAAAACATATCTTTCAATCGAACGAAACATGCGACGGGCGCTACCTATTTTTCGCGCCCGTTTTATCGCACGGGTTTGCTAAAAAAAACTGAATTTAATTAACAAAAACAAATGTGAAGTGTGGTGGAAGTTTGTTTTAATTTGCATCCATGCCAACGTTACATTTGAAGCCCGGAATCACGGTAAAACTAATTCATTTTGTCGCACATTCTTTTTGAGCTTTGCAGTAAAAATAGACGAAGAGATTTCTGTTTGTAGAGCGTCGAAGAAAGAGCTTTATCAACTGCTTTCAATACATACCTAAAGCCTGTGTCAGCTATTTTTCTACTATATTTTTTTACGTAGCTGCTTCTGTACGTTGGTTTTTGGAAAATGCCTTCTGAAGTAGAACTCAAATACCTTAACACGTTTGGGGAATTCAGCTGAAATCTGGGGACACAAACAAAATCAGTGATGTAGGTAGAGCCTGCTTATTCGCTTGATACCTCCAAACATAAAATAGGTACCTACCTAAAGAACTAATGTTCTATACCTTAATTTTATTTTCCAAATGCCACTGGCAAGTAAATATTAATCCTCGATAAATGTAGATTTAGGTAGATATGTAGGTATATTTTACCCAAGTACCTATCTAATGCCTAAGTAGTTAGGCACTCTATTTAAACAGGACATACCTACCTACCTACCTATTCAAATTGAGGTTTTTGTGCGAAAAACAGTTATTTTTCTAATTTAGGTAGGTACTTACTAGTTAGGTACCTTAATACCTATATATTTCGGATTTCTCTTATTTACCTACCCCTCCCTCTCCCTGGAATCTTTATGAATAAAAAATGTGAATGATTTTTATATTAAGATATTTTATTTTACACTCATCCATCTCTTTCGGACACGACCAAAAATACCAAATAGATCTTACCTGTAATTAATTTCAGTTTATTATTTTTTGCTTTGTTTGAAATAAGAATGTTTACGTTTTTTCATATTTATTTTGATGCTGACGTATCAGTTATTAAGCCATGTAAACATTGTGTCTATTTTAACCTTGTACTTGGTGATATGGGACTTATCTGCTATTTGCATAATTCGGGGCTCCTGTCACTGATAATAAGCTGCCAATCCTAGCTATTATTGTAGAGTTATTAATAACAAAAACCGGCCAAGTGCGAGTCGGACTCGCGCACCGAGGGTTCCGTACAAACCTGCAAGGTTTACAAAGTTCGTTCATTACGACAATCGGTAGGCGCCATAATTTATGGAATTTATGACAAAATTTTGATGCAACTGTCTTTATTTAACAGTTTTACTTGGATCGAAACTTAGCGACATTCCATCACACTACTTAACTTATAGGGTAGGAAGGTACCAAAATTCAGACTACTTTTTACTTCGGGAAAATATCTCATTCCCACAGGAACGTATACATAGCTACCTATCTACAACATTAAAACTCTGTCTAGAATCACATTACGCCAAAACTATTGATCTGATTTGTATACATCGGGGGTTGGCAGGTAGGTATAGTTAGTAGTATTTTAAACCGATTTACATTATTTACTTTTTATATTTACTAAGGAAACATTCGGAGCTATCCATTATGTGCTTAGGTTGCTTTTGAACAAATTTTGATGTGAAGTTGAGGACCGGAACACGATAGAAGGACATTATTGCAGGGGGACTTACAGCCGGGAGAAAACAAAAAAACTTATGCGGACGAAGTCGCGGGTAAAAGCTAGTCTATAATATAACTGAAACACTTATACTAGCCTTGCAGCAGACTTGCGAAAGTTCTTTTATTAAAGTTATTTATTTACTAAGTTTTTTAGTCACTATATAGAAATCTGGTTCAAAAATATTAATTAAGTATTAAATTTGAACCAGACCTGTAAATGGTGACTGAAAAAGGTGTGAATAGCCCCGCGTGCCACCCGTGCCACCAGCGTCCCATCAAACTTCGCCAGTAGAAACAATACAAGCAAGCTGTCTGATAATAACCAACAATAAGAAATATAATAATGTCATTGAATTTAATTATAAGTATAACACTTTAAGCAGTTAGGACGCATTTAGATTATACAGCTACATTCACCAAAACATCGGGATTGAATGACGATGAGTGAGGTCGTCTTTGCCGTTTGAAAAATGTTGCCCTCCCCATACATAGTATAATAACTCGCGGTCATTGCTGTAACTACAATTATGTTTACAATCACAATTTTTTTGGTGGTATAACTACTTAAAATTTTAAGCTTTTCGGAATTTTTCTGTTACCTGTGCTGTAAGCTATTGCTTCTTACCAAATTTCGAGATTCTATGTCAACGGGAAGTGGTCTTTAGGTTTTAATTCCCTTGCGTGTAGTTGCGAGTTTCAAAATATGCGGTATCAATGGTTGTACTTTTGCGTTTTGCGTTTTCGGGTTGACTTATAATTTTTTTTTTCACGGGTTAAAGGCAATTAGATCTAAGTATTTGATATGAATTTCAACTTGATAGCTCTACGCGTTCATGAGGAAAAAAGTAATAAGTTTATATTTATTAAAAAATATATATTTTGTAATGTAACTAAAAATTTAAGGTTTTCGGAATTTTTCCTTTATGTGTGGTATAAAACGTTGCTTCATGCCAAATTTCAAGATTCAAGGTCGACTGGAAGTACCCTTTAGGTTTTGATTCCCTTGCAAGTACTTGCGAGTTTCAAAATATGCAGCTTAAATTGCTGTTTCTTTTGATTGCGTTGACATAGAAGTTTGATTTTGCTACAGCTTAAAGGTATTATAGACCTGAGTATTTGGTATGAATTTCAATTTAATACCTCTACGCGTTTATGAGGAAATGGGTAGTAAGTTTAAGATTATTAAAAAAATATATATTTTGTGATGTAACTAAAAATTTATGGTTTTCGTAATTTTTCCTTTATCTATGCTATAAGACGTTGCTTCGTACCAAATTTCAAGATTCTGAGTTCACGGGAAGCACCCTGTAGGTTTTGATTCCCTTGCAAGTGTCGAAAATTTGCGGCATAAATGGCTGTATCTTTTGATTGCGTTGGCTTAGAAGTTTGATTTTTTCACAGCTTCAAGGGACAGTAGACCTGAGTAATTGATATAAATTTCAGCTTCATACCTCTACGCGTTCCTGAGAAAAAGGGTCTTGACAGACGGACAGACGGACAACAAAGTGATCCTATAAGGGTTCCGTTTTTTCCTTTTGAGGTACGGAACCCTAAAAACTGTACAATTCACACATTATTCATGTTTTTTCGCAAACAACCACCGTAGATCTTCTAGGTTCTTCTAAACTTCTAAACGATCTTAAAATATTGTAAAGAAAATCGATTGACAGGTCCTACTAATCCTACAATAAATATTATAAATGTTTGTGCCGATGGATGGATGGATGTTTGTTATTGTTACTCTTTCACGCAAAAACTACTGAATAGATTTTGATGAATTATGGAAATATTGTAGCTTACACATGAGAATAACATACAGGCTAGGTATATTATTTTACGATATAATGATTGTTTTCCAAGATATGACGTTACATGTGTACGAAGTCGCGAGAAGTAGTAAGTACCTAAATGAATAAATATCTGAAAGTAAAATAATATATCAAAAATAATATCGATTAAACAGATCTTACAATAAAATAAAATCTCGCAATTTTCCGAATTTCTTAACAGCGGGGTTGCCTGGCGACACTCAAAATTCTATCTCTAGACAGAGTATTTGGTGTTCATTTGTGGAAAATTCCATTAGATCTGAAAGCCATATAAGTGAGGTAAATAAAAGGCACAATCGAGAAACGGTATCTGTTTGCTAGATATTGATCCAAACCTATCGTCCACTTATAATTCGGTATGAATGCAAAAAGCTTTGCCAATCTATACCTATCTACTTAATAGATAGATATCTACACCGCGCAAAATGGCTAACTAACTTTAATCCTCTTTGAATAGTTAGCTTTGCTCGTGTTTTTATTCAGCTTTGAATATAATCTCTTTGGATTTAGTCACACTGAATCTGCATTCTGCATTCACGTGACAAAATATTGGTTAGTATGCGAAAAAACTGACATAAAACGTTATTGAATTAAATTCAAAATATAGAGCTCTTGAACTCTCATTATTGGACAGTTTTAATTTTAAATAGGAATCTATTAATTTAATTAGCTAATACCTACTTAGATTCCTACCTGCATAAAGAATTTACCTACTTAATAATCAATTAAATAAAACTGAAGAAGTAATCAATTGAATCAATGTCATGCAAGCAATTAATTGAAACTCCCTTCAATTGAAAACTCGATGACAGGAAAAAGACAAATGAAAATCGATTCATTCATAGGTAATTTCTTTGACAGAATAAAATTGTTGAACACATTTACCCTTGATCTTTTTATACCTACACATACTATGTGTTTTAGACCTTTTTTGACGTACCTAGTTTTATTTTGTTTTTCGAATTAATATTTCTTCAATTGTCAGATTGATTGTGTGCCAAATACAAGATATTTTAAAAGCTAAATACTGCAGTTTCTATAATATTCACTTATTAATACAGTCCACTTTTTTCACAAGAATCATAAGCCGTTTATACACTTTTCATAACATAATCTACACAACTTTATGAAACACAATCTGTTAAACCTACAAAGATAGACATAGTACCTACTTGTCTATTGTTCTGGAAGCAAGAGGAAGCCTGGCCCTGACAGGAATCGAGCTAAGAGCGTAATTGTACGTCGAGATCTCCAATTTCAAAATATAGGGTTCGTTCATCTTGTTCAAGTGACTTCATTATAAAGAGATTAATTGTAAGTATGTAGGTACTCTACTAAATTATTCATTTAATAGTTTATTGTAAGGAGATAGTAGGTAGGTACGGTCAGCATCATAAGTCGATTAACACATTCAGATTTTCAAAGTAAAATACATCATTATTAATTGAAAATTGCTTTACAAAAAATACTCCAGAGTTAAATGAACGTCCGATGAGGTAGAGAAATAAATAAGGTTTTACGTCTAAAAATGGTGTATATTACTTTTGAAAATCTGAATGTGTTTATCGACTTATGATGCTGACTGTACCTACACAGAGACAGAAAGGAAAAGTACCTACTTAGCTACCTAATACAAAAGGTACAGCATATTTCTATAAGAATTTCTTCCTGCAGACTCCACAGAGAGAGAAGTGAAAGCAAGAAGGCTATTTTACTTAATTATAACAATTTGAAATAGGTACCTATCACACATCAATGTTTATACACAGATACCTACCTACTTAGGTTCAAAACATATCAGTACAAAGGCGACTCTACTGTACTTTAAACTAATTCAAATAAACACACGTGCTTAAACAAATTAATTCTTAATTTAGATTTTAATCAAGATAATGCCTTATCTGTGCTAGACTTGACTAGATACCTAGGTTCTAGTCTCGCACAGTCCGTAATCCCTAACCTTAATTTTATCTAGCAGATGTGAAGGTCAAACAAAACACTACTTGTTTTCGAGTTCACTTCATTTAAACCAGAGTAAACTAAGCTGCGTCTACGCTACACGAACAGAGCACGAGCGCGCTCCGAAAATTACGTTCGTGCTCGGTTGCTTTCCGCCAGTTGTCGGTTTTTTGACGAAAACAAAGGGATTTGAGGAAAATGTTCGTTTTACAGACAGACCAACTTATCTGGGAACTGAACGGCGGCGCTAGCAGTAATACAAAATTGTATAGTTCTGGAATTTGACATTTCCGTATACGGCCGTTCCCAATATCTATCTCTGGTTTTGCTCTACTGGAGATAGAAATAGTCTTAGAATTTTTCGTCGTTTTAAACCTATTGCTGTCAAAAAGTCTATGTAGCTACCTGACATCCGTGACATTCCGATCGGATCTCAGACGGATATCTGTCTTTAAATATTTGAAGCACGACCATTAACGGCCGGTTCACAGATAACTTGGTAGCACTGTACTGTTCGTTTTACTTCCACGCTTGACATGACACCGCAAACGACGAACCAGGCGGGCAATTCTGTTAAATTAAGTTAAGCGACCTAACTATAGCCAACAGATTAACATTCTACAGCAATAGGTCACAAATTTGGTATTCTCTTATGTGCCACGAAATAGTCGATTAGTAGTCTCTAGAGGGCTTTGTCATTCATTTGTCTTTGCGAATGATTTAGTTGTCGATGTTGCCAATATTTAATAAAATTATTGTTCGAAGAAATTGATCAACCGATTGATAGATTTTTTTCGACCAAGAATAAGCTTAGACATACTTTAAAATACAGAATATTTATTTCTATAAGATTTACATGCATTTTTTGCCTAAATTGCACGTTAATTTTCGAAAAAACACCGAAATAGTGTTTGGGTGACCGAACGACTGAACGACTGAACGACGGACGACTGAACGAAATGCCATTAGAGAACAACTGTCAAATAGCGAAGAGAATACCGTTTGGAACTGCCACTCATGTGACATTGCGGAGTAGAATACCAAATAAAGCGTAAAGTAATAAAATGTACGGCCGATCGCTGTCCACTGTCAACTTATCTGTTAAGAGAATACCAAAATGTGTCATTTCATACAATTCACATTCTAGAGAGACACAATTTTTCATTTGGTAATTAGAAGAATACGGGCCCAGAACTGCTCGGCTCGTGCTCGGTTCGTAGGTATAGCATAGACGCAGCTAAGTTCACTAGTCGAGCTATAAAAATGATGTTCATGTTTATGAATCTACGTTATAAATCTCCTTGCTATGGTTACTTCTGTTTAACGAGGTTTGAAATGGCTTACGGAGGCGGCTTCTTACGCGCGAGATTTTTAGTTGTTATTATGGATGATGTGAACAGATTATAAAAAGTTTTTCTTCACTTTGATTAAGATATAAAGGGGATAAAAATATGTGGAGTCTTTTATCTCGCATTCTAGCACGTAAAAAGGTTCCTAGAATATCTAAACAATACGTAGTTAAGCTTTGAGTATGAAAATTGGCTAATGACTAAAACTAGGAACCTAATTTAAAGTGAGGAAATTTGTACGCGTGGTTACAATCTTTAGGCTCCATTAAACCCTTCATCATCATTTTAAGAGCGTCGCTCTTGTCGGTGGAGACTGCGCCACTCTTCTCTATTCTCTGCCGTCCGTTTGAGCACCTGATACGACACAACTTCTATTCCCTCTTTCAACCCTTCAGACAAGCATATTAAGCTGACACGGTCAAAAAATCTGAAAAAAGAAACGGCATAATGTTAAAGAACAAACTACTTTGACCGCCATTTTTGCAACAGGGGGTTAGTCCAGAAATTTAAGACAAAAATGGTCATTACTATCGAAGCAAAAGACGAAATGCTAAAAATATCCCGACAATTACAAATTTTCCAAAAAACTTCGTTTTGACGTAATAAATCGATTCGCCGGAAACTCACATCCGTCTCGAATGGAATCCATTTCGCAGGATTACGGCGATATTTTCATCTTCCGTCGAAGGTATCAAATACTCACTTAGCTATCGGCAACACGTTTTGTGGATTTGTTTTTTGTATTATGTGATGTGGGTCAAAAGATGCCACGTTTAGGTTCTTTCTGTTAGATTGAAGATAGAGATCTTTCTTTGCTGATTCGTAGTTGCTAGGTTCTGTCTAGTGTTTTATCCAAGTTTGTTTCTTAAAGTACGACTTTTGTAATAAGTAAAATGAAATATCTTCATTCCACTTACTTTTTTCTTCTTTTTTGTGTACGTACCTATACGATATTCACAAATAAAAGAGTTGCTAGTAGCATTTTATCCTTTGTTTCGTAAAACTAGACTTTCGTAATAAAATGCAATATCCTTATTTCGCTTACGAACTTTCTTCTTCTAATTTTTGTGTAATGATTTTCAAAACTTCAGAACGCAAACATACAAAAAATTACGTCCAATCCAAACTCTACCTAGTCCACGACAGATTTTCTTTATGAAAATTTTGATGGTTGAGCAGTCTTTTCCGTGTAGCTTATCCTATTTGATTGCAAGTTTTAATAACATATTTCAATCTATAAAGCCAAAATGTGTTCAAAACAAATACCTACCTAGACATATTTTGTGGTATTTTGCTCCTGTTAAATAGGAAAGTGTCACTAATTGATAACTTCCTTTCATTACTGGGCCCACATTTCCACAATAAATGTAAGCTTTGAACTATGGACTCGATGCTATTTATTAGTAGGTATACTTGCATTATCAGTGTACCTACTGCTGTTAATTATCATGAAGATACTACCGGGTCAGTGCTCTGAGTTTTATACCTAGGTATAGAAACATATGTACCTAGGATAGGGACTGGATTGATCTGGAATCCGCGCAATAAGCTAGATGACTAGAAAAATATTATTTAATTAAAATTGCCATTTTTCAATGTAAGTACCTACCCAGTCATTATCCCTATTTTTCTAGCAGTGTAGGTACTTATATCTACGTATGTACGTAGTACTGGACAACTAAGTTTGTAGGTACAGTCAGCATCATAAGTCGATGAACACATTCAGATTTTCATAAGTAATATACACTATTAGACGTAAAACCTTACTCATTTCGCTTATTTTCAACCTTATTGGATGTTCATTTAACTCTGGAGTATTTTTGCTAATTGATTTTCGTCTAGTAATGGTGTATTTTACTTTTGAAAATCTGAATGTGTTCATCGACTTATGATGCTGACCGTACGTACTTATCTAAATTAGCGATACCTTAATGGTTTTCAAAGATTTATCTTAGTGTACGCTGAATATAAGAAATATGGTAAGTATTGTATTATAAGCTAAGTTTCTAAACTAAAAGATATTGATTTGTAAAATTCTGCCAACAGATGGCGCGATATAAGAAGACAGGCTTCATGGATGACGACGCGGGGAGTGTGAGCTCCATTCAACTGAACGAGGGAGTGAGGTCTGGAGGCACGCATATACGGTACCATATGGTAAGTAGAGTACCTACATAATACAGTACGGTCTGTTAGCTAGAGCTACCTTCTTTTTAAATTGGCCACATTATAGTGTATCGATGTCAAATATTGGTAATGTCATCGATACAGTATAATATGACCGATTTAAAAAGTAGTTCAGGGAGTCGCCTATCTACACTAACATAACTACCTACCTGTACCTAAGGAAAAATGTCAGTGCCTGATGAAAGATTTTAGCAATTACGCCGTCTGAAAATATATATTTTTTACTAGGCGTTTCAGGGGGCGCCTAATTAAAGAAACTTACTTAATTAGTGGAGTGACAACTTGACATTTTACTAATTAGGTTGACACTGTTACTCGTAAGTCAATAAGCTACAACACGGAGTCGAGTCGAATTCTAATGAAGATTCGATTTTTTGCTATAATTTATTTATCGATTTTTGAAGAATTACCGTTTTAATAAATGTAAACAAATGACACCTGCACTCTGACAAAGAGTTCTTAATTTAAAAACCTTAGCAAAGTTAATTTCATTACATACGAGTATTACATTAGTACGGTTTTAAAATAAAAAAAATAAGCGCCTGACAATTTTGAAGAGCTCGTCAAACTGACAATCGCATTGTATTGCCTATTGGGTCAATTCAGGCACTCGTATTGTCTCCTTAATAGGATTTTAAACCGACATGTGACACGAATTGTACACGTATTGTGCGGTATTATGATAGGATATTCATTGTGTGGTAATTTTTATCTTTTACTTTTTGTTTCGTTGAGATTCATATCATCAAAGTGTTTTTGTTTCATGTGTTTCATGGGCCACTTCAGTCGTATTTTGATAGTCTCTTTTGAGTGTACTGCTGTCCATTTTGATTTTGTTTCGTAATTCTATAAAATTCTAAAATCAAACTCAGAAACTCAGAATTCGATTCACAACTCGATAGTCTTTTGTTTTTTTCTTAAAACCGAAATTATATTTTTTAAAACAACACAAAAAATGCTAAAACGCACTCAGCTAATGCAATTTCGAAAGCTTAGTCCCTCAGTTGCAAAACAGTCTTTCTTTCATGACATTAAAAGCGATATTTGTGAAGCAAGTTTTCAGTGCAGCGTACTGAAATTCCATTTACATATAAAATAAGATATTGTTGGTTTTTCACATTCAGGAACAGGCGGATTCGCATACGTTTCATTAGCGTTCTTTATTTATTTTTTTACTTAGAGTCTACTTTATTGCATATAGTTGTTTAGTGTTTTTCCATAGTTTGAAATGGACGAAATAAGGATATATATATACTTACATATTCTCTCGTCTCCCAGGTTAAGCAAATCCTCTAGTCTAATTTAACTTGTATCAGTTGTATCGTAAAACACACAACACTAATGTTCTTATTGCCAGGAAGAAATATCTTCCAGGCAAACTACAAACACTTAATTAATAGCATATTTTTTATTTATTTATTCATTTCAATTATTTATATAAAAAAAATGTATAAGTACTTAGGTATTTATTATCTACCAATAATGTACCTTAGTAGGTAGGTACCTAGTTAGGCATATAAGTAGCTGTTTCTACGTCAGTAAATATGTAGTTAATTTGAATATTTAATATAAAACATTTTTATTAAAACAAGCCAAACATGTGTCAGTTTTGTTCGTCAGAACATTTAAAGAATGTTATATTGATAAAATATCTATACTTATAGGTACTTAAGGTGATTCTTGATTAAATGCAAATACTTAAAGGTAAATTATTATCATGATAAGATACATCTTTTACTACTTAAAATAAATATTTTTGTCGCTTTATTGTATCTTTAAAATTCAAATTCAATTTCTAATTTTATGGATGTGAAGGATAATTCAAATGGTGTCATTTGAATTTGAACTTACCGATGATCACCTAATTTATTTTGATCGGGGAACCTTTTTTTAATTTGGATATAAGTACCTACATAGAGTCACCTACCTTCTTTGTTGAATATAGAGACCATAGTAAAAGTTATCTGTTATCATTTAAAATAAGAATGTTAGGATTTTTCCTTAGACGTATCTAACTTGCTCGACATAGTTGATTTCTCATGGAACGCACAATAAACAAAATATGAATCACATCACACACAACTGATTAAACAAACTATTAAATAAATCACGTGGAAATATAGTCTAAAATAGCTTAACAGTGACTTAATTTATTAATTTCGTTAACAAATAAAAAATCAAATGTATTTAAGGTCCTACATACAAAGTAATTAAGTACCTACCTAAGTACTTAATTCATTATTTGCCAGGCAATAGGTATCCTGAAATAAAACCTAACTACGATTTAGGATGACCTAATAAATCTTTAAGTATTTAAATGTACGAAACACCCACTCATAAAACAGTATAAATTGAATATTAGAGAACTACACATCGATTGTGTGCATATTCGAATCGAAATATAATTATTCGGAAATGAATTATTGTTCGAGTGTTAATTATTCTTCGAATCGAATATTCGAGTGAAGCGTTTTTAGGGAAACAGGTTGGCCAACCAAAAGGGACTTAAAAGTGTCGTGAACATTGTCTTTGATCCTGATTATTCGCAATGAAACTTCCTTGCGTCAAACAAGCGCGCTTTACGGTGAGTAGTTTAAAAATAACTTGCATTTCCCCATAGCTGCGTCCGTACAGGCACAGATTACTAAATAGTTACTAACGTAAGTATGTATGTATGTATAAGTACACTACAGTTGAACGAACGAAGAAACGCGGAAAATTCCTAATTTACCGGATAAATTTTTAAAAAGTAGTCTCTGATAGAGAATGGGATGTCTCTGTCTACCCCGATGCGAAAGGGGCGTGACGGATATGTATTATAGTACCTCTATGTAAATATTTAAAATTAAAACAGCCCTTTAATTCGAAGTCTCAAACTATGTTCATTCATACGTGATACGTCCTACCCAGTTTCATCTAGTTCCGCTTTTAACTGAAAATGTAAAGATTCCCGACAAACTAACTACGAAAATAAGCCTTCGGAATTATTAATAGTAAACAAAAGAGGAATTGTGTGGTCTAATTTACATCATAAAATCTAATTTATTCATACATATCGATACAAATTTTTCACAAATTCACGGCCATACATTTTCCACTCCACCTATTAAGTGCGTGCGTATTAAAGTACATACATTTAGCTCGCTTTCAGATGATCTACAACATTTACATACAGTGCCACGGCGCGCGCGCAACCGCTAGCACGTATTTACCATACATTAATAAACTATATGTAGTCTATTTACGTTTATTTATTTTGCGCATGCGCGATTACGTTCGAAGTATTCGACGGTGACGTAAGAATGACTGCCAAATAAAGTTATATAAAAATACGCGACTTTAAAATGTAATTATTTTTAGTGAAGTGTTTTGATAGATAAAAAGTTTCATCATTGGCAACACAATACAACAGCCGTAAGACAGGCAAAAAATATTGAAGGAACATCAATTTAGAGATATAATAATACCGAGGTATCTCCATCTATCTGATAAATGTGAAACTTTATAATACCAAAAGAGGTAAACTTTAAAGACCCATAAGTCCCGAAGCAATGTTATTAAAACTAAAGAATCTTGGCAACGCTCCAATTGATATAGTATCTTGGTATCAACATTGAATCGAGAGCGATATTTTGGTTTACTTTTAATACTGTAAATCCGAAAATAACTTAACATTTCCAATGCCAATTACGATTTGAAAAATTAAAAATAATTCTTATTTAACAATAGAGAAAAGAGAGAGAGGGTTTAGAGTTCGAATTTCAAAACGAAATATTAAAACTTCGAAAAAACAAAAGAAAGAAAATTCTGGAAATAAAAAACAAAAGACGACTACAAAATGGCTTCCACGCCAAGTTCTTCAGAAACGCCAGACGAGACCCCCACACCATCACCAACAGTGGAAACTATTACAAAATTTAACTTTTTAAAAAAGGCACAGGCTGCACGGAATAATCCTTTCGTAAAACCTCGGCCTTCTTTAACGAGGGAAAGTTCTACGGCTGAATTATTTTCGCGGGAAAACTCGAGCCCGGATTTCTTTCAAAATTCTCGACTGAATTTGTTTGATACGGCTCCGAAGCCTGAGGTTTCTTCGCATGGATATACGAAGGTAAGAATATCTTCAAATTATATTAAAAAATCGTATTGAAATATGTTAATTTTTCAGTAACATGATGATCAAAAATGCGCTCTATCTTATGTCAAACAAAAGTAATTTGATACTAAAGTTCGCGAAGTAGGATATAATTTTCAACCATTCAGCTTTTATATTGATGCATATAATTAGGTACTTATAATTCAACATTTATGGTGTATTTAACCTATCTCACATCCAAGGGCGGATCCAGCTTTGGCGCCAGGGGGGGGTCACATATAAAGAAATTTTATTTTTTCAACTTAGAACATAACAAGAATGAGTTGAATTTTAGTCGTTCCGATTCCGATTGAAGATACGTCATGCTAGGCGTTAAGGCCGAAATTGCAACTGCTAATGGTGAAAACATAACAAAATAGGCCGCCGGCCCGCGGCCGGTGGCTTTAGTTTGTATAAAACGGCAGTGGCAGCAGTGGTGCGCAGGAGGCGCTTTTTGAAGCTTGAAGTTTGCGTTACGGCGTTGTGACATTGCTAAAAAGAGCGGTTTATTGTCGTATGGTAGGTAGCCAGTTCCTGGTAATTTTTATTGTGGATTTATCCACCAATTGTCGTGTATCTGTCATTGATTGTAGGAAACTGATTGCTTTTTCGTTATCAAGAAGACATTATTCTGTTTTTTTTTTAAACACGACTGCGCCGCTCGCCACGCCTCTGCCGCCAATGCCGATTCTTGCGTTACGGCGTCACAACGCGGAAATGTTTCGGCCCGTACTGGTTAGGAGGTCATAAATTATCGGACGCGTCTGAAAGAGGCGTCTTTACAATATATAAATAAAATAATTATGTTGAATTAGTGGTTCACCTGAGTCCTGGAACCAGCTCAGGGGGGGGTCATGACCCCCATGACCCCCCCCCTGGATCCGCCGTTGCTCACATCCCACTGACCCATTAATAAACCCAGACACAATAGATTTTCTATTGCTCTTTTTTTTCTGGGATGTGAAAGATTAATAACAAAGTTATTTACACATTAAAAATGACGAAATGAAAAATTAAAACTAAAAATAAATAAACACATTTATTGAGTTTCTGTATTTGGGACAGGCATATAAATATTTCAGATAAATCTTGTTATTTGTATAGGCTAGATGTGTTCATGTGTGCAAATCAAGTCGATTATTTGATAGCTTATTGAATGATGGAAAATTCACGACTTCATTCGAAGCATTTCATCTCAATTTATTATAAATGTCAATGTTTGTGCCCCGTTTGTGCCCCGTTTGTGCCTATGCATGATGGATTTATGTGTGAATGTTTGTTACTCTTTTACGTAAAATATTAAACAGATTTCAATGAAACTTGCAATATCGTAGTTTGTACATCAGAATAACACAATTTTATATTATTTAGAAATATCATATATTTTTTTAAAGATATGACGATAAATGCGTAGGAAGTCGCGTGCAGCCTCTAGTCTATCTATCTATCTATATATATATATATCTATATATATATATATCTATATATATAAAAATGAAACCCGTTTTCCGTTGTCACGGCATCACGCCTGAACGGCTGGACCGATTTCGCTAATTCTTTTTTTGAAATGTTCATTGAAGTCCAAGGATGGTTCTTACGGTGAGAAAAATTCGAATAATTTCCGGGAAAGCCCTAAAACAGACCTTTTCTTTTTCCCATACAAATGTTTTCTTACTAAAATGTAGGGTCAATTTGAACTTTATTCCTACACAATAAAGTTCATTCTAAGGCGGGACAAAGTTCGCCGGGACAGCTAGTATCTTATATTTTTTCAAAGATATGACGATAAATGCGAAACAAAAAAAAAACAGAAAGTCAGCTTAGTACTTACATACTCGTACACGTACATATCCGTCACGCCTCTCTTCCATTGGGGTAGACAGAGACCACTTCCTTCCACTTGCTTCGATCCAAACACACCTCTCAAACCGACGGGCATGTATAAGGCGACTGTTGAGTGTGGATGAAGCGAAAGAGGTGTGTTAAATACTTACTACATAATAAATACGAGTTTTAACTTTGCAAAAGCCATAAAGTTGCAATTCTAGATTTAACTAGCTATACCGTTTACGTGTTTACTGTTAATACTAAAACAGATGAGTTTAAATAAACACAAATAGGAAATGATATATAAACATTTTATTTTATATTTCCATTTACAGGTTTATTTATTTAGTAATAAACATATAGCGTATTACCTTTTCACGTGTACGCACACGTTATAGAAATTCTAGAGGCTGTCTGCGACTTCGCACGCATTGGTTGTCATGTCTTTAAAAAAATACATGGTATCTCAAAATAATATATGTAGCTTATGGATTATTTTTATTTATAACTAGCTGACCCGGCGAACTTCGTACCGCCTCAAAGTTCTGTATGTGAAAAAAGATTTTCCCGCTTTTCTGTTAAAATTTTTCCTGAATTTTCTTTGCTATAAACCTCACGGAGCCCGAGACCTTTCCAACGAATGCAAAACCGTGGAAATCGGTTCATGCGTTCTGGAGTTATAGCGTCAGGAAGGAAAACCCGACTTATATTTATATATAGGGAACTAAATTTTTGAGCTGTTCTTTAATTATTCCAGCTGTTAATAAGATCAGTTGAAAAACATATTGAGTAGTTATTTAATTTTTTGACGGTTTATTTATTAAAACGACAGTAAAACATGGACGGTAATAAAAAAATAATTTGTCTGTTCTAAAAAATATATTTGACCAATCCAAAATCTATATGATCAGTAAAATGAATTAATGAGCAGTTCGATAAATAGTTCAGCAGTTACCAGCGAGCGGTGTCATCCGAACTTAAATTCATTGAAAAGAGAGGTAAATATTCGTTCATTAGGCGGAGTTTATGAGCGCGGTAGCGGAAACTACCGATCACAGGCTAGGTAACCGTGTCCCGTGACATCGCGTTTTAAATTTTTGCATTTGTTTTCGCAATAAGCGTGCGAGTGCATTGTTGTTATCCATATTATGATATTTAGCCCAATCGGGTCATAAGGCCAAATATGCGCTGCGTATACGCTGCGTATGCGCTGCGTATGCGCTGCGTATGCGTTGCGTATGCGTTGCGTATGCGTTGCGTATGCGTTGCGTATGCGTTGCGTATGCGTTCCGTATGCGTTGCGTATGCGCTCCGTATGCGTTGCGTATGCGTTACGTATGCGTTGCGTATGCGTTACGTATGCGTTGCGTATGCGTACACGTCGACGTGATGCGTTACGCATACGCATCCGGTGTGTTTCAGGCTTTATAATAAGAGTTCCTACGACATCTACTATTAATTTTTTATTTTAATTCCTTCAGTCAAAGTATTTTACTGTTTTTTTATGTTATGTTACCACCTCATTGTTTATATAATTGCTTCAAATAAGATTTCTCACCGACAAATTCCGATTTGTTACTGCCCGCACGTAACTGCTCATTTATACATTTTTTACCGATCAATTACATTTTCACCTATAATTTCGTTATTTTTTATTACTCATTTTTCGTTACTTTACTGCTTAGTTTTAACTGCTGAAATAGTTATTGAACGCGCAATTGATAATTTTTATCTTACCAAAACTGCTATTTTTAACTGCTTCTTTAAATCAGTGCCATTTATATATGTAGTAGATATTAATATTATACTATGGAATTATAAGTTCTCAATTTTAAGGTGCTGTTCCATCTATCTATCTATATCTAACAGACATCTTATACCTGTCTCTGTCTAAAACGTCATGTTTTATGAAATGGACATAGATGTATCTGTTAGTTAAATTATATCTGTCGATAGTGAAACGGGCACTTAGTTACATATTATGGAACTTAGACCCAGAACACACTGTGAAACGCAAATGCAACGCAACTGAAACTGCGATGCAACTCAAAAGTAACTAGCAGTTTCAGTTGCGTTGCATTTGCGTTTCACCGTGTGTTTTGGCGCTTAGAGTTCTCAATATAAAATCTTTCGGCAGTAGTTTCAGATCAAAAAAATGACATCAAAGAAGTGTTGCCTATTTTTGAATAAACACTTTTCATTTTCTTTTTCTTCTATCTTAAACACACACAAACGACAAATAAATCTGGTACCAATTTCCACTGTCCAATACAAAACCTGCCAAATACGTAAGCTACACTGAACTTCAAATAACATGGAAGTACGATCTATTTTTGGCGGCAACTGGTCTTGAAACTCAAAGTTACACGCTTCAGCACATCCTGATTGAGTAGTCGACTTTGTGGATTAAAACACAAACGATGCCAGTTTTTGGAAGCTGGATTAAGACCCTTTAAAGAACCTCTTAAAGAGTTTTTGTGCTTAGAACCGCGGGTTTTTAAGATGAATTAGGATTTCGGGTATTTAACTTGTTATCTATTAAATTAGTTTTTGTTTAAACCCCAGTTAAAGAAAGATTGTTATAGTGATTTATTTAGACTTTGAAAATTATACTATAGAGTTATAGGTTCAATAACGCGATTATTGCTCTAATGACAAAGTCTTTAACTTAATTCTATAAAATAAAGGAATCGATATGCTAAAAATTGAATGTAATCTAATGCTAATCGAAGCTAAATCGAATGCTAGCGTTAGGCTTATACATCATCATCATTATTCAATTTAAGAGTTAGACTCTTGTCGGTGGAGTGTTCGCCATTTGAGCCTATCCTCTGCAAGGCTTATACCTACACCTACCTAATTAGTCACCAAATATTAAAAACGTAGTTATGTTATCTACATACATAATATACTAAATAAACGTATTTAACTGTGTTGACGGTGTTGACATACATAATGGTAGAGCCATATAAAAAACCTAGCTACATCGCGTTTAAGCCCTAACTCTGTAAAGACGTGATAACCAAGAAGGTATTTCAGCCTATCTAGATATAAATACCTACTTCTTTATTAAAACTCCATTGTCTTTCACATGTAGAACAAAGGATATAGGAAAAGCCGTCACAAATTACAGTTCCGTTCTCATCAAGGTGGGGCATAGTCGATAAAACTAGTTAATACGGAAATAGTGTGACAATAGCATGTTCTATCGATCAATTGCGATTGCACTGGGGGGTAATTCTGAATACTTAGTGCCCGTTTTATTATACACAGATAAAAATTAACTGACAGATAAACCTATATCTATTTCATGAAACATGAAGTTTTAGACAGAGCCGGGTATAAAACATCTGTCAGATACATTTTATTTGTATTTGGTGAAACAGACCCTTAGTGCCTTTACATACAGATAAAATTTAACTGACAGATAAACCTATGTCTATTTCATAAAACATGACGTTGTGGTTTTAGTTAGACGATGACAGGTATAAAATATCTCTAGGAATATTTTTTATCTGGAAGTGCTAAAATATACCTTAAGGTTCAAACACTATACTATAGGGAGTAATGCAAATACATGTCGCGACAGCAATGTGATATCTGGAGAATAAAACAATCTTCACTTAGTTCTGATTCCGTCGTGTCTTTGTCCAGTTTTTTGTCGGACGTCAATTTTTATATGAGCGCCGCCGTCACCCGACAACTGTGTATGTAAATATAGCTGCAAAATATTCTGCTATTGGTGTTCACGTTAAAAATCCGTGGAAATTCCACAACAAGTCAGAATAAAGCCTAAGCCCTGAGATGATGTGATATATCTCATGATATTTCTCTGCAGGACCTTGATCTCATTCTTTTTTTAATTTAATCTAGAGAGCTGGGGGTCTACAGATACGAATACGAAACAACGTAGCTTCACTTTGGAATTTCGTTACTCTGAAACACTTTTGTTCTATTGTCATTTGTTTGATTGGAATTATCTGGATCTTGAGAATGTCGAAGTCCAATTTCACGTTAGAAAACTTCCAGAACTAATTGATGACTGCGAGTGTATTTTTACTCTTTGCTAACCGTACTAGTTGCGAAGAGCTAGCGTGATCAGAGTTGAGGGGCCGGCCTTATATCTACTCAATTGACGATAACATCTTTGTTTTGTGTTTTAACAGGATTGTGTTGTGCTATTATAATATTTGTATTGTTATATTTAATGTTACTATTCTACCTTTGTCGTTTTAATGATTTAACTGCGATATCACGCAGGTTAAATGATATAGGCAGGTTAAAGGTACTCGAAGCATCCGTTAATAATGCAAAAAATCTTTTTGATAGTATTCTTTCTTTGGTATCATGAGGAAAAGTCAAAAGTTAAATAAAAATGTATTTACTTAAGGTTAACTACTCAACCTGATGGTTACACCATTGAAAAGTTACCGATGGGCAACCGGCTGACCAATTAAACTTTTTATGCGTCATCAATTTCGAAACTGCACGAAAAAAACAATAAAGTTTTTGTATTATCCACTTATTACCTCATTACATCTTGAATAAAGTTTCTATATTTCTATTAAGGTAGGAATTTTATAGCAGTATCTGTTACTCCATAAATTGTAGTATAAATATCTATATTGCTATGTTAATAGTTATTTGAATTGAAAACAGATGTAATCTGAATGTACCTTTTGATCACAGAAACATATGGCACAGACGGCATCAAAGCAGAGTTTCATTGCTATAAATACACTGTTAAATATTTGCAGGATTGGTCAATTAACTTAACGATCCATTAAAGCTGAAAAAAGCAAGAAGAAAAAGCAGAAAATGAAGCAGAAATTTCTTTTAGAAATATGCTGTACCTTTTGTATAACTTATCTCTTTTTCTGTCACTGTGTACTATCATCTTACAATAAACTGTTAAATAAATAAATAAGTAAGCTATAGGTGTCTCTGCCAACAATCTGAATAAGACGGCACGATGTGTGTATTGGTTTTGCCTATTGATATATATGCCTTTTCAATCGTATAGTATGAACGTCAGGTATTAGGTAGATTTTTAAGCGTTATCTTTAAAAAAAAGTACCTTTATCACGTTTTCAAGAGCATGTATTTATGTGTCTGCCTATGAAATAAATATATTTTTGACTTTGACTTTGTCCGCAGTTTCAAATAAAAAAAGCTGTTTGAATATCCTCAATAGGTATATTGGTGAAATAGGTACCTATGTAAAACAAAACAATACATACCTATCATATTTCATTTGTTTTTATAATACCTACTCAATACATTGCAAATCCGTTGCTACTTTACAGTTATTAGCCTACGAAAAGAAAAAAAAAACATCTTGTTACATTGTTCGATGAAGACGCAACAACACTGTCAATCTACAATAACAATTCTGTGACCATGAACTAAGGAAATCGGAGGATATTCTATCCGGACTGTAAATGGTCTCATTTCCACACAATAGGATCTGTATGCGTAGTGCGAGTTAGATGCGTAACTTTACCATCGCGTTAATCGAGTAAACGCTGTTCGAAAAGTAAAGTGAATAAATGTGAGTGCGAGTTGCAATCGACTGTAACGTATCGAGCGCGTTTACTCACTTCGAATCGTGAACGTTTTTTCTATAATGTTGGCAGTTCGTAGGTAACTCTATGGTGTATCTATGACTTTGACGTATAAACCTACCAATTTAAGTTTACCAAAACTCGTTGTGTTTTTTACACACAGAGGTGACAATCATATTTAGACGGGTTGTTTTTATTTTTGCCGCCACCGCCAACCACTTGAGAAGTTGAGATAATTAAGTACTTGAGTGAACCTTTTTGTGCTTTTGTGGAATGTATTAGTATTATGTTGTGTTGTGCCTGTGCGTTAGTTGAGTTAATTTCATTAAATACATAATAATGAAGACCAGTAACCAACAATTTGAAATTTTGGTTACGTTCATAGAAGAGTAAGTGTAAAATCGCTGTTGGTCTTGTTTTCTTTGTGCTGTTTGTTTGGGACTTGTAAATACCTTATTTACTAATTTTTAGAAACGGAGATCTCAGTGAACCCTCTAAGGATCCCAAAGGAAGGACCTTAACATGACTCTCCGACCAAGGATTGGCCGTATACAGCAATGGGAGCAACTTGCTGCTTTATTAAATAGTGATGGTGGTGGGGACACCAAATCTACGGAGAAGTGGAAAAAGGTATGAAATTGTGATAATTTTAAGTTAGTATACCTGTAGCATGTCCTAGGTGATAGCGATGAATAATTTATATATACATGTATGTGTTATTTTTACTTTATAGGTGTGGAGTGACTACAAAAATAACCCCAAAAAAAAGTCTGCTCAGTTGCACAGAGTAGCCAGCGGTACTGGTGGTGGGCCAGCAACGCACACCAAACTAACTGACTTGGAGGAAAGAGTCCTCCAAATAATGGGAAGGCAAGTGGCTACAGGGTTGGCCGTGGACGGGCTCGGACCCACACCGGTTAGATTTTATTCTATTGTTGTAACACCTCAATCAGTAGGTAATTATTATTTTATAATAATACATGTTATTGTTTGTCACAGACTAATATACAAGAACAAAACACACCTGAAACAACAACATCAGCTTCTCTATCAGATATAATAGTTTTAGAAGGTAAGATAATTACTTTTATTAAAGTATTTACAGCCTTTTTTTATAGACCTAACATGGATTAACAGATGTATCTAAACTTGGGAACTTAGATAGGTATTTCATTCCATTGTGTATTTATCAATATAAATCAAATCGTAAAGTACAATGTAATAGTACAATAAAACACCTGTAATAATGTGTCTGTACGTTTTCGTATCAGATGTCTGAAATGATTTAAAACTATCTTTTTTTACCAAAATTATTTTATAATAATTTATTCTCTTTCAGGCCAATGGAATCAACCAGGGCAATCAAGTAGGATCCTCATCCCACCTCCATCTCCCCAAGATCTAATTCTTCAGGAAAATGTTATAGATATAGAAGGTAATAATGGAACTTTTGAATTACTTAGATCAAAAATTATATTACTCTTAGTTTGATGCATGTCACAGGTGCATAGTTAGCATTGTTATATGATATTATTCATTATTAATTAATGTGATTTATTTTATAATATTACAAGTGAAATAAAAATAAAACAACCTAACTGTTCAGTAAAATTATCTTCCAGGCAACCTTAGGCTAAAAAAGTTCATGCATATGTTATATTTCACAATATAATTTAAAATGTATTTTTTCAGATTGTGAAACTCATTGTGTTACCGAACCTGAACCTGTGGCCCTGGCATCGCCCCACAGAAATATCAGACTAGAATTATTACTCCACGAAGAAGACCGAGGGGATCTCCAAGAAGATTGTCCAGGACATCTCCCAGAAGACCTATGAGGAGAACACCTCCTAGGCGATCTAGGCCATCACAATCTGCAGATTATTTTCTCCAAAGTGACAGAGAATGGAGAGAATTCAGGATTCGGCAACACAATGAACTGATGGAAGTTAAGAGGGAGCAAAATAGGATAAATAACTTAGTTGTAGAAACACAAAGGCAATGGCTGAACGTAGCAGGAAGGGCTTTAGATATTTTAGATAGAATAGTTGATAAATATAACATTTAAGTAAGTAATAAATAGATCGATAGAAATACTTTACTTTGCAGATACTATAACAATGTGCGCAAAGATGACCTTATTACTAAAAGTGATCTCTTCCAGACAACCTTTGGACTAGGAACGAAGACTGTAGAGCAGTGCATGGTATAAATATATTTATATTTACTGTTAATAATTCAATATGAATAAATATTAAGTTTTTTCTAAAAATTGTTTTCATTGAAACCTTTTTCATTTGAAATAGTAATGGTTAAGCATACAATTATTCCACAGCATAGGCAGGTGTATATGTATATTGCTGATTACAGTTTAATTAAAAGTTTTTATACCTGGGTAGAGAATGCAGTGCCCAATTGCCCATACTATTACTGATATCAATTAGGTACTGTTATTGTAACTTTATATTTGTAATTTTTAATTAGGCGAAGAAAAAACACGCCGACATTGATTTATAATATCACAAAACACTAAATAACTCTTAAAAACAAAGTTCTCACCACAAATTTTTAAGTGACAACGTTACTTTACGCAAGTGAGAATGTTTTCGATTCGAAATGTCAAAAGGCCTAAAAATTAGAACTCACACTCGCAAAACGCGAAAAAACGGTCGGTTTTCGTGACTTGCTCGCATTCGATTGCGTTAACGTAAACTTTTTAAACTCACACTCACAAATAGTATTTCTTCTATTCGCCACTAGATGTCGCTATACATATTTCATACAAAAGTAAATTTGCGTTAACTTTCTCGATGCGTAAAAAAAACTCGCACTAAGCACACTGAATTACAGCTATTTATATGGATGACACGTTTGTGATTATAAAACTAGAGATAATTACGGTACAATTGCATTTTATACCTATGCAGTTCTACTGCAGTGTTACATTGTACTAAATTTAGGTAGGAAATTGACACTAATAAACAAATGATTTTCTAAAAAATAAAACTCAACCAAATGGAGAACTTTCTTCTTAATTTTGGTTATTTTATTTTTAGTTGGAGTCATTAAAAAACTAAGGCTGGCTACAGTTTAGTATGGAAATTGACAGCAGCACATAATACATAATAGTATGACAGCAGCGAAAGACGCGCGCGTCTTTCACCTGTCAATTTTATACTAAACTGTGACAGTCGGGCGGCAGTCGCACGGACTGCGACCTAAATGTGAAGCCAGCCTTATGTTTCTAATGTCTACTGAGGGTAAATTCCAAGAGATACTTAAGTACCTAAGCACATTGAAGTTATATTAACTAAGTTAAATCTGTGGTTTGCATCAAAATCTTGAATTTTCTTTGTCTATGCTATGATTCAATGACAACCAGATGTAGAGTAATGCTGTTATAATCTTTGTATGTTGTGTTGAGCAGTTTTCTAACGGACTTTTATTTTAATTCTAGATTCGTTTTGAATAATGCTAGATTATTCTAAAAAGGGTACAAGAGCATTTAAGCGGTAATCAAAGCATGAAATGTGAAGAAAATCTCCAGATTGAGAAAATTTCCGGCAAATTTTTGCTCCATATCGATAAGATAAGAAACACAACTTTAAAGGCTCTTACGCACTTGCGGTTGCAACAAATCAGCCTACCGCAGTTCGCGTTTTTTATTTCAAATTCTAATGTAAAACCGCAACTGCGTCCTAACTTGCGTAAGATTGCTAAAGGTTAAATCATTCTATAAACCTAGGTATCAACTACAATGACTAGAATAAAATCTAGACTTTAACACTTCGATAAAGATAGGTCGTCGACACAGTTCATTGGTTTAGAACGACGACGTCATGACGCGTGGTCCGTGACAATGCGTGACGTCACAACCTTGAGAATTTATTAAGATCTATAACATGTAGGAACTCCATAAGAATACACACTCATACATCTCTAGTATCAATTTAATTCTTTCCGGTAATACAAGAATTGCTTACAATAAGGATCAAACCCGTTTAGTTTTTGCATCGACGCTGTTTTGTTTTTGTTGAATTTTCGTTGATTAACAATAATTTGTTTGTTTAGGAGGCCCAATATGTTGCTGTTAGCGTCTTGATAAGAATTTATTTGCCAAAACTCTGGTCTAAATAAACACAATTAGGGAATGTTTCACCATCAGCAGATAAAATTAATCTGACAGATGTTTTATACCTATCTCTGCCTAAAACTTCATGTTTTTTGAAATAGACTTGACTTGTTTTTGAAATAGAGAGGTTTTGACTGAAGACGTCAGTCAAAACCACTTTTAACTGATTTCGCCAGTCAAAACCACTTTTGACTGCAATAACCGCCAGTCAATATCCATATAAAGTTAAGATGATCATAATTACGAGGAACGAGGAGGATGACTGGTTTTGGCAGTTAAAAGTGGTTTTGACTGGTTATGAGTTTTGACTGTAACATTTACACTAAACTAAATATCGTAACGATTTTTGTTTACCCCCAGCAACCTCCATTACCCTTGGCCTTTTGCAAAATTACTGTTTTCCTATAAAAGCCGTTTGTAGGTCACCGATCAACTTTATTGAGCGTTAACCATTTTATTACGATATTTACTCCTTCATTCCGGTGTACGTACTTTTACGAAGTACTTTCTGAGTCTGACTACTTGGGGGAGTTCTGGTGGCTTAGTGCTGGTTCCAGAGTCACCATTGACTGGAAATGCTTACTGACTATAAGCTAAAACTCGGCCTATGGTAGACTAAAGGTCGGTTCACATCAAATGGAGAATCCGTCGCGATTTGTCGGTCCTGTAACGCCGACAAAATGTATAAGAAAAACACTCGATCGTTCACACTCAACTGATGACATTAGTGCACGCTCGACGCATTTTCCCTTAGATGTGAACTAACCCTGAAGCATAGAATACCAAGGACTCGCCACTCCTTGAAGAAAGAAAGAGACAGTAGACGATATATATTTCCCTCTCATCATCTTGATGAAACTCTACATATTCGAACTATACATACATAGCGCTATCTCACACGAAAAGACAAATTCGCAGTCTTATACCGAGTGTCACAAATAGAATACGAATGCGTTGTCGTCTATCCTAATTATAATACAGTCCAGACAATCTGTATCGATCTGTGGAAACTAGAGAGATGAAGATAGAGGGCTACGTTTTGAGTGACTGAAAAAAATTCGGAGGAGGGAATACCTATTAGGTATAGAAAATAGCTTAGGTAAGAACCATCGTATTGCTTGTCATAAGCACCGTTAAAGGTTCGAAATCGGGGACTTGTTTAGGAAAGGCCCAGTCAGAAGTACCCTAAACCGACGTATATGTATGAGGCGACTGATAAATGTGGAAGAAGAGAATGGAAGAAGAAGAAGTAAAGAGAAAGATGTGTGTTTGGATCGTAGCAAGTGTAGGGAAGTGGTCTCTGCCTAACCTGATGAGAGGCGTGACGGTGATATGAATTTTGCTACCTTAATTATATGTTAATACAAAATCTGTACTCCGCCTGCACCCAAACATCGATATTGTCTATGACATGAGTTTTTAACAGACTTTAAATTGTAAACCTTGAAATCTAAATACACTATTTCTTGTTCCAGGGGATATCATTTCTAGGATGGCATCAGCGGTCGAAGCTAGAGCGGGTGTTACTGGTCATCAGTGGAGTGTTGTTTGCAACCGTTCTGCTCACACTGACGCTTCTGATCGCAATGAGAAGCCCCTCCTATCTGCCTGTCCCACCCTGTTACCAACCTGAACCTAGAGGTATGTGTTGGAGTTGATATTTTTATTCTCATCATCATCTTGTAAGCCCATAGCTGCTCAACACTGAGCATAGGCCACTGATGATTCTTCAACATGACCGTTTCATTGCCACTTGTATTCAACGATGTAATTGAAGGCAGTTTGGCCAGTGTGCCTAGTAAAAATTGCTGGTCACAAACTAAAATTATTTATTTATGCTGTATTGAAATGTTAATTTTAATGTGTGTTTGTGTTTATGCCTAAGAATGTGTAAAACTTAAATTGAAAAGAGCAACCCTACAGAGTTTCTTGCTAGTTTCTTATCTGGGGAAAACTGCACTCTTGCGAATTAAATTTAAAAAATGACATGTCCTAAGTGTTGTCAAACCTAACCTACAGGATTAAATTAATTTTCATTTTCATAAAATGACATAAGTATTATCTTAAAGCAGCTAATATGTAGTTTACTAAGAAATTGGAGCATGTCTTCTACTGTGACATATAATTTGCTCTTCAAAAATATTCGATCACTTATGTCACAAGCAGAGTCGTTGAAAAGGCCTTAATTCTGATAACGTGTTTAAGTGTCGATTTACGTTCCAAAGATAGCCTTTTCTTGATGAGGTTGGCATTTTCAGATGGCACTTCAGCTAAAAATAAGTAGGAACACATTTTTGTCGCATGTTTCAAAAGATTTTGGTATTAAAGAACTGCTATGCTCTACAGTCTTCCTAAACTAGTCCTACGCCAAAGGTTGTCTGGAAGAGATCACTTGTTGCGCACAATGTTTAAGTTTTAAGTTTTATTTGTATTTCTTTGTGTGCAATAAAGTATTTCTATCTATCTATCTATGATTTACTTAGTTCATTTTTCATTTCTTTACACTTTTTTTTTGTTTTAACAAATATGTTCTTTAAATAATTACCTACAACAGTTACCACAATAAGATTGAAAAAATAAAAGAAGAATGTGAGTGTGTTTATGTAAATTTGATACAACTGATTCCTTGACAAAATTATCGAAGTGGAAATAACAACATCAACACAGTTGCACAACTAGTTTACGAATAAATCCGACCAATGAAGTAATTTTCCGAAGACCAATCAGAAAGCTAACACAGACCTTTGCAATGTAGTTCATAAAGTGGCTACAGGATGCTGGACCTAGAAACGGTCAATAAGTTGAGTACACTGAGGTATCTACCGACCAGGGTTGAAATATATGAATGAAAATACATATACGCCCGTTATTAATAACCTATCCTGATCCGTTTTTACCAAATCGAGATTGAAAAAACAAAACACAATTGTCACTTGTGTACCAAAAACATGTCAAGAACACAATTGTGTTTTGTTTTTTCAATCTCGATTTGGTAAAAAACGGATCAGGATAGGTTATTAATAACGGGCGATAGTAACTTCAGTAGTTCAATAGATGTTTATTAGGGAAAATCGCATTTTGTGACCCTAGCTTTTGTTTTTCAAATATTTATTGAGTTCCTTCAAGTGTGTGCGTGTGTGTGTGTGTCTTTGTTTGTGTCAAATAAATGTTGTCTATATCTATGAATATATTATCGAAATATAAAGTATTTTTTTATGATTTTACTACTTTTTCAAAGCGATATAACCTGCTACTGGAACTAAGCGCTAGCACGGGAAATATTTAGTTCTATTTTGGACCAAAATTTTACATTACGTTAATATTCTTTATGGCAAAAGAAAAAAAGACATTAAATAAATTTAATAAATAAGCATAAAATTAAATCGTAAATGAAAAACCGATGCCGTAGATACAAAACTTTTATGCAACAGCTAAATCCCAACCCTGCATCAAACGGTCAACTAGTCAAGTAGACTGATTGATAAACCATGTCAGGAAGTTATAAATAAATACAGCGACATGCCTAGACCTTGGTCGCTCTCGTGATAAACTCACGTGTTGGAGGTAGGTACTGCTGAGAAATTGTATGCTTTTCTTTGGCATTGAATCGATTTATTGTAATACATAATCCTCCTAATATTATAAACGTCAATGTTTGTACTGATGGATGGATGTTTGTTGCTCTTTCACGCAAAAACCACTGGACAGATTTTGATGAAACTTTGCAATGTTGTTGCTTACAAGTACATCAGAATAACACATAGACTATAATATTATTTAAAGATATTATATTTTTTTCCAAGTTATGACGATAAATGCATACGAAGTCGCGGGCAGCCTCTAGTTTACAATAAACCTATTATAGATGTCTCTGTCTGACGCATAAGTGATAAGATGTCAACTTAATTAATATACAGGGTGTAACAGAAAGGGTATATAAAGCCGAAACACAGCGATAGTCCTCATGAAACTGAACAACTTTCCCCAAGGAACATGGGTCGTAACTCGAAAAAATGCCCGATCAGCTGATCGAGTAAGTATTAGCGATCCAAAAATTTTTTTCGTGTTACGACCCATGTTCCTTGGGGAAAGTTGTTCAGTTTCATGAGGACTATCGCTGTGTTTCGGCTTTATATACCCTTTCTGTTACACCCTGTAGAAATACAATGTTTGCCTGCTACACTTTATTTTATAATTTAAAAAGCATTGCTCTAGTCGGTAGATTCTACTCCAATTTGCTCTAAGTTATGCCATTTATTTGAGCACCGGATACGACCTAACTTTTATTCCCTTTTTTATTTGATGTGATGTGATGATTGAAAAATTGACATACTACTTATCCTAATATATAGGGTGACTTTAAATTAGTGAACGATAGAAAAGGGTATGCATGTACTAGTGATAACAAACAACTTTTACTATGGGACCAAGGTAGAAACCGTTCAAAAATTTTTGAACTCCCCATACAAAATGCATCAGCTGATAGTATGGGGGAACAATTTTTTTTTTAATTATTTCGACCTTGGTCCTATAGTAAAAGTTGTTTGTTATGACGAGTACATGCATATCCTTTTCTATCGTTCACTAATTTAAAGTCACCCTATATAAAAGCTTATGTGAAACACCATACTGCGCTCTAAAACGCGTATTGCTGATGTGGCAAAAACAGCTGCCGGGCTGAATTGGGCCGGCCACGTCTACAGTTACCCAATGGCTACCAACTGCCAAACGGCGTCGCGGCAGACCACGGTAAAGGTGGCGGGACGAGCTGGACACCTTGAGTAGGTACCTGGGCGGAGGAAGGTCGACACAGAAAGTCATGGCGGATGAGGAGAGAGGCCTTTGCCCAGCAGTGGGATACAAATGGCTAGATTAGATTAGATTAGATGTGGTATTCAAATGTGGAAGCTACCTACATTAAAATTACAATACTGTAACTATCATGTCAACTGCAGTGCAACTGGTTAAACAAAGCTCATCTTAACGACATTGTTAATGATTTATTCAGTTCCAACACATTATTTGAACGCTATTCATGCTTCCTATGAAAGGGACCGTCTCGGCATTCATTGACAATTACAATTTGCATAAATGTACTCGATTTGCATCGGTATTTCAAATACCTAAATTCTACTTATATTATACCTAAATGGCAATGTTTGTGAATGGATCAATATGAGGATGTTTGTAACTCTTTCACGCAAAAACCACTCAACAGATTTAAATTAAACTTTAATATTGTAACTTGCACATCAGAATAACTCATAGACTAATGTGTACGTTTTTCAAGATGCGACGATAAAGGACTATCCATACAGATCCGGGACGTGTCCGGGTCGTGGCCCGTCAGGAGGGAAAACAAACCGTCGTCATGTCAACGTGTCTGGGCCGTGTCCGGGACATGTCAGGGAAAAAATGTCATTCCATACATTTTCTATGGATTCGTTCACACACGTTGTCATGACGACATATTGTTTTTTCTCCTGACAGGCCACGGCCCGGACACGTCCCGGGCACGGCCCGGATCTGTCTAGATAGACCTTAAATGCGTACGAATTCGCAGACAGTCTCTAGTATCATATAAATCGGGTCGTCGACCGTGATTTTGGCATGGTTTTATATCAAACCGTGCCCTATGTACCTACCTATTCTTGAAAAGATACCTACATACATAAACTAACAGTTAACACCCTCATTAAATTAAATACCTCCTACCTAATAAGCAAGATCATCTCTCCTAGAGCGGAACATAAAACAAAACACGACTACATCATTAAATGACAGATTTCCTCATAGATGAACGAGTGCATGTGGTAAATTACACCCATAATTTACGATGTAGTGACGGAAGTCGGTGTTTTCCTTATTTCCTTAGAAGGAAATAATAAGCTTTTTATATTTAAAAATCTTCGTTTGTAATGTCGGTGGTTTTGTAGCCGAAATATACCGTTGAAATGTGGACGCATTAAGTATATTACTTCCGTGTTTTACTCGTACCTCACAGATTCTTCTTCATCAGCCCATATATGTCCCCACCGAGGGGCACGAGCCTACTCTCATACAGAGAGTGATTAGGCCGTAATCCACCACGCTGGCCAAGTGCGGGTTGGTGGATTTCACATACACCTTCGAATTTCTTCTCTGGTGTATGCAGAATGCAGATTACTGAATAGTTATCCTATAGTCTGTGTTATTCTGAGACTGCTATCTTGCGAACGGATCTAGCATTAGTTGACCTATTTCAAGTGATAGTTATGTGAATTATCCCAGGAAATAAAGATTTGAGTTTATACAGTTTCAATACCACTACCCGTTCTATTTATTACACGACAATGCTTGTCATAAGGAAGGTCTCGTCTTGTATTTGATTCAGATCTTTAAATTAGATCTGACTTCTTAACCTGAGATTATCATGTTGAGGTTTACAATCTTCATTATTTGCGTTTTACAAACTAAGTTTTAACTTTATTTGTTTGTTTAACGTACCAACAGTTACACTTAGGGCCCGTTTTACAATCTAAAGATAAAATTTATCTGACTGATATTTTTGAAGCGGTGGTAGCCCAGTTGGTAGAACGCTTGCCTCGAACTCCGAGAGCGCGGGTTCGAATCCTGGTGCGGGCACGTACCTCTGAGTTTATTTCTCATGTACGGATCAATTTATTCGATTACCACTTGCTAACGATGAAGGAAAACATCGTGAGGAAACCTGCATACACTAGAGAAGAAATTCGAAGGTGTATGTGAAATCCGCCAACCCGCACTTGGCCAGCGTGGTGGATTACGGCCTAATCACTCTCTGTATGAGAGTAGGCTCGTGCCCCTCGGTGGGGACATATATGGGCTGATAAAGTATAAAAGATAAAGACTGATATTTTACACCTGTCTCATGATCTCTCACTCATCTCACTGATATTTTACACCATGAAATAGACATAGGTATATCTGTCAGTTAAGTTTTATCTGTAGGGGTGAAACGGGCACTTACAGTAACTTTTAAATGTTAGGTTATACGAAAAAGTGTAAATTCAAAATGGTGGATATGATTCACCGCTTTCCTTTAGTCGTATGTCGTATGGAAAGACACGTGACTGATATGTATGTATGTATGTGTGTGTGTGTGTGTGTGTGTGTGTGTGAGTGTGTGTGTATGTGTGTATGTGTGTATGTGCGTATGTGTGTATGTATGTATGTATGTATGTATGTATATGCTTATTTTTACATGAAACTCATTCGTATTTTATTTCGTAGACAAATTATATAGGATCATAGCACATTACATCGATGTTTTTTTTAAAGCTAATTTTAGATTTGCGACGTAGGTGAATGAAATGAAAAATCATTTAATCCTGTAGGTTTTGACAACACTTAGGACGGGTCATTTTTTAAAGTTCATGCTAGATTCACAAGAGTGTAGTTTAAGGTAGCAGTATTCCCCAGAGAAGAATCTAGCAAAAAACTCTGTTAGGTCGCTCTTTTCAAATAAAGTTTTACAACTTCGACTAAAGCATCCAAAATAATGCGCATGAGCGCTGACACCAAATTTGATCTAAGTATATCTACCTACTTACTAAGTTACACCATTTTCACCCGACTACGTCAAAGAAGAGTAGTTAATGTTTTTGATAATCTATACTATATGTTTCAGAATCAAGCGTCTGCCTGTCAAGTTCCTGCATCTACACAGCAAGTGAAGTGATCAGGGCATTGGATGAGAAGCAGGATCCTTGTGATGACTTCTATGAGTTCGCTTGTGGTGGCTGGATCAGGAACAACCCCATACCCGAGGGGAAAGCCAGCTGGGGGATATTCAGCAAGATTGAACTGCAGAATCAGCTTATAATCAGATATGCGCTTGGTAAGTACAAAATCTTTAATGATATAGTCTAGTAAAAGTGTAAACAGCTAGGTGGATAATAAAATAGCAATACAGGGCTATTGTTTATGGACACTTGTATTGTTTAAAGTGTTTCTAGACTCCTCTAGAAACACAAAAGCCTAAGTAAAATGGCTCTACACAAAAGCCTGATCAACTTAATGGTATCTACGCACCAAAGCCGCCGGCTTTTTTGACAGCTGCGATTCGTATGACGTAAAGCCGCCGGCCTAGCCCGGCGGCATGCTGGCGGCTTTGGTGCGTAGACAGCATTAGTGTGCTTTGATGCTTAATATCAAATCGCGTTAAACCCGCGAGGTAACAGCCGCAACCGCGCCACTATCGCTAGTTCGTTAGAGTTCAAACAAGTAAAAAATCATTATGAGTACCCTATATATTATATATATACCCCATAATCATCTATGTGCTGCTTTGTACCTATTTTTGGGTAGGTGCAGACAGCTCTAACTGAATACCTATCTTAAAATAAATAACATTGATTTACCGCAACATCAGCTGTACAAAGTTTTTACAGAAAAACCAAACACAACCAAAAGTTACATGTACACAAATAAAATAAAAAGTCTAAAACGTCAATCATGCCGTTAAAGGTTTCGCATTATGAGAATACACAATATTTACATAAACAATTTTGTTTGTTGCCATACAAGTAGGTAGAACATGTTTGGTTAAATAAACCTACCTAAATATATAAGCAACGTCGATTTTGCAAATTGTTATTGATCTTTGTTTTGTATATTTTCAGTGAACATTTAAATACATAGTAGGTACTCGTATCTAGGTACTTATTCATTGCTCCATGCAATTTTTGATACCTTTGTTCTTCTTTAGATTAGACCGTTCCCATCAATGTAGGTAATTGTGATATCTTGAGAGTAAAATAGTGCGTTACTTCCAGAATCAAGAATTAGTTTCAAAACCTAACTGCGAGAGACTTATATACGGTATACTGATCACTATATTATATAGTAATAAATGCCTTAATTGCAGTTCATGCAGAGAGCCTTCCAGATTGCACACGCATGCCTTGGTCAAGCGCAATTCTGGCTTACCTAATCATTTTTTAAGCAATTAAAAAACTGTTATGTTTGTACTAGGTATTTTCTCTGTGGCTCCTTATATTTTATTTCAATTCCGTAATTTTAGCTCAATGTCAATTTTATTATCAGTAATATTGCAAACTACCGGCAGAAACTAAGGACGTGTATTTCAGAGTAAAACCGCAAAAACAACGCGAAATATTTTTCAGAAGATTTCATACGTGCTACCCCCATTTATGGATGTGCTTATTTCAAATTAGATTGTTCATGTTACTTTATAGATTTCTGTGTGCTATTACAATTAGATCCTTTTACGTACAGTACTTGGCGCTTAAGGAAAACGGAGTTAAAGATTTTCGTACTGTTTACTTATAAAATTCAAGTCCGCTTTGTAACAAATTCGCGTCATTTTAGATGTTTGTATTTATTGTTTCTTTATGTACAACGTTGCTAGTTATGTTTAAATGGATATTAACGTATGTCAATTTGTTGAGTTGTGTTGAAATCTAGTTTGCCCTTGGTGCTGGCAGATCCTCATCGTATCCACTTGGATATCCAAGATAAATAATGGACTTGGTAGATAGATACCATACCCCCCACCCTTATTACCATGTTGTTAAAGAGTTTAAGGCCCCTTTTCCCCCACTTACAGATAAAATTTAATTGACAATTAATAAATCCTATATCTATTTCATAAAACATGACATTTTAAACAGTGGCAGGTATAAAATATCTGTCAGTTAAGTCATTTGTAAGTGGTGAATGGACCGAAAATAACTGTAATCTAAAACTGAGTAAAATTATATCCTTTACTAGCTGTCCCGGCGAACTTTGTCCCGCCTTAGAATGAACTTTATTGTGTAGGAATAAAGTTCAAATTGACTCTACATTTTAGTAAGAAAACATTTGTATGGGAAAAAGAAAAGGTCTGTTTTAGGGCTTTCCCGGCAATTATTCGTATTTTTCTCACCGTTTAGACCTACCCTGGACTACGACAAACATTTTAAAACCAAAATCAGCTCAATCGGCCCAGCCGTTCTCGAGTTTTAATCAGACTAACGAACATCAATTCATTTTTATTTATATAGAAGATAACTTTAACTAGGTATATCCAAAGTAAATAAATGAAAAGAGCAACCCAACAGAGTTTCTTGCTAGATTCTTCTCTGAGGAAAACTGCACTCTTGCGAATCTAGCTTTAAAAATTAACTTTAAAAAAATGACCCGTCTTATGTGATGTCAAACTCGTCCTACAAGATTAAATAAATTTAAAAAAATATATAAGAAAAAAACAAAAAAAAAGCAAAAAAAAAAAAAGAAATGAAATGCATAAAAACTCTTATTCTTATTCCAGAAAAAGTAAACGTGAGCGATCCATCAGCTGCAGAAGCAAAAGCAAAAGTGTACTACGACGCATGCATCGACACGAACGAAACAATTGAACATCTCGGAGCCAGTCCGCTGGTGAAGGTCATCAGGGATCTTGGAGGATGGCATATCCTCAACAACACCGTCATCAGTCCACCGCTGAAACCTCAGAGGTGGAATCTACAGAGATTGCTTCAGGATGTTCAGAATAAGTGAGTTTATTTGTTAAAACCTTGTTAAAACTGGTTTAAAATTCAAATTAGTTTCTTTCACAAATTGCAATTCGATTAGCTCTGTTCCCGTGAAAAAGGTTGTGTTTATTTATATGTCGTCTTTGAGAGATAAATAGATAGAAATACTGCAATAAACACAAAGAGATGCAGGCATTACATACAAATATTTCATTGTGCGCAAAGGCGGTCTTATCACTAAAAGTGATCTCTTCCAGACAACCTTGAAAGTGTGTATATGTTGTGATATCGATAGTTTTTTGTCCTTAAAAGGCCGGTTGTGACAAAGAAAGTGCAAGAAAGCGACATAACGTTTGTCGAGAAAAGTCAGACAGATATCGATATTAAAAAAAAAAAATCTGAAAGTTCAATTGTCAATACGTTTCTTCAAATACTTTAGAAGACACTGAAGCGTGATTTCTATAGACTGTCTAAATTAAGCATATTTTCACCTGATGAATTAAGTTCAATGTTCTATATCAGAAATGATTTTAATGTATGACCTAACTACTTATTCATAGCTAACAAAAAGGCTTTAATCTTTTGTTAGTAATTATCTAACATATTGTCGTGTCAGGCAGAATACCTAGGTAATAAAGTAAAAGAAAAACGTGGTTTCATAAAACCCATCTGCATTGGTATAGATAGTGCAATTTTGATACTGTTTGCAGACCAAGGTCGCGCTGAATTTGTTCTGTTTATTGTTTGTAGGTATTACTACTTTGCTTTGATCCGTGATTAGATTTTGCCGGCTTTTTGCTAAGAGAATTGGATTTATAAAAGAGACTAATCTGCTTTTGCTCGGTTTTGCTAAGAGCTGCGTATTTGTAGCGTTTGGCCAGTTAAAAGAAGCCCCTAAAAACTAGCCAACTCAATAGGATTGCGAGGTCTTTCCTGAGCGGTCAAACATCTGCCTCATGATACCGCTCGCTAGTTAATACGTGGCCATTGCATACACCTGAAGATGTGGTAGTCATTTTTTTATGCGTTTGGCGTGCGGTGCTATGTGAATAAACACAGTTTTGATTGTTTCCAGACGACATCTAGCATCTCCTTCTCATTTGCCTTTGAAATGGTAAATTCACTTAATCGTGGACTTAACGTGTATTACTCCGGTCTTGACAGACCCTAGTACAAGTACCAGAGATCAAATTAAAATAAGAATTTGTTAATTTTCAGATACAACCTAGGAGGTCTATTCAATTGGGCGGTTACGGAAGACGATAGGAACTCTTCAAAACACGTTATAGTGGTAAGTAAAATAGTATTTACTTTTTGAAACCCGTGACAGTGGACTTTGACCCCATCAGAGATTAAAGGCTGAAACACACCGAATGCGTATGCGTAACGTAGACGTAAGCACGGCGTAGCCACGCGCGTAGTTACAGTGTAACCCGATGTGACACCGGGCTACGCGTCACGTCGACGTGTACGTCTACACATACGCAACGTATACGTATCCGGTGTGTTTTGGCCTTTAAGCTTATAGATCTTATTGGACATTTTGGCAACTCCAGTGTATGTCGGAGACTAGAAATTGACTATGCTTATCTCTGCTGAGAAGATTGTTTGCGCGTGCAATACAGAAGACGAACCAGTAACGATCGGCGCCTACGTCAGCTTTCGGTGTGAACGAATACACGCTCCTCCTTATCTTAGCAGTCCTTTTTTTAACATCCTTACTACAGTCTACAGCCCACACTCGTCCGAGAGTGATTGGGCTATAATCTACCAAGCTAGCTCGATTATTTGATTCCATATATTCTTTCGAATTTCTTAACATAGATAGGTCTTATTCCCTAAATAACATTACATTTAAATGTTTTCCAGCTCGACCAAGGGGGCCTAAACCTTCCAACCCGCGACAACTACCTAAACAAAACAGCTCACAGGAAAGTCCTAGATGCCTATCTAGCCTACATGACAAAAGTCTGCGTGCTGCTAGGCGCTAACAAAACCGAGGCCGTAGCCCAAATGACGAAAGTTATTCAATTTGAAACTGAACTTGCTAATATAACCACACCGTCTGAAGACAGGCGGGATGAAGAAGGGTTGTATAACCCTTTCACGATAAAGGAATGGCAGAAAGTTGCGCCCTTTTTGAACTGGACTATTTTCTTCAATGATGCGTTTAGCTTGGTTAATAGGAGTGTGAGTATTTGTTTAATTATTTATTAATTAAGTTAGTTTTTTTTTATTATTATTTAGTTAGTTTAGTTGTGCAATACATGACAGATAGGTAACGCTAAGACCTACAGGTTGTCCGCGTTTTCGTTCCTATGCATTCATCGTCATATCTTAGAAATCTTAGACAATATCTTAAAATAATAAAGCCTATGTGTTATTCCGACGTGCAAGCAATATGACTGTAAAGGTTCATTCGAATCTGTTCAGTAGTTTTTGCGTGAAAGAGCAAAACACATCCTCACATACGGTACATCGGCACAAACATTGACATTAATAATAATCGGATATAGGTAATATTAACAGGCAGGATTTATGATATTTTGACGTCTAAGAAACTGTCTTGTATTTCAGATATCAGAAAACGAGAGGATTGTAGTCTACGCTCCAGATTACTTTAGAAACTTAACGAAGGTTATCAAGAAATACAGCAAGACTGAGGAAGATCAGAAGTAGGTATTTCGTTAAATGTCTAGTCAGTTACAGTAAGTAATAACATGTTACAACAACATGAGTCTGTTTACGGATTTTGTGAACACATGAAACAGTGTGTGAACTTAGCTTATACGCCGATGAGACGCTGCCAACGTCTGACACCGCGTTGTCATGGTTATCCACGTCTGTCTATGTTTTGGACAGTATACGTGAAATTACTGATACGTATGCAAAAACCTATAGTATAGATCTTTGAGTATAGAACATATAAGGAGTTGCCACATTTTGTTTTCATATACAAATGAGTTTATGACAGCGTGCCAAGGTTGGCGCAAGTTTTTCATAGTTTTCTTGGTAGATGTCAAACGATAAGAAATACCATACAAAAAGGTAGTTTTGCGCCAGACTAGGCACGCAGATCCAGACAGTATGGCACCTACTTATATATTCTATACTCAAAGGTTTTGGACAGTTTACGTGACATTACTGATACGTATGCAAAAATCTACCTATGTATAGATACTAATTACGTATCTACTTATAGGTAAACCCATGTACAGACAGCTGTAGCAGCCTTAATCGTGGTATAATCTTTTACCTGCATAATCAACAATGATCAACTACACTCCTTTTTTAACTATCACCTAAAAGTATAAAATTCCTGATTCCAGAACTCTAACAAGCTACATGATGTGGCAAGTGTCCCGCTCTCTCTCCACGTACTTGTCAAAGAACTTCCGAGACGCCACTAAGGTCCTTCGGAAGGCTCTATTCGGGTCGGAAGGCATTGAAGAGTCCTGGCGTTATTGCGTTACTGATACCAATAATGCTATTGGTAAGTTTGATAAAAATAAGTTAAGTTAGTTATATTGAGTCATTAGGTACCTAAATGATGTTATGTATGTACCCATGAAATTGAATTACTTTCCTCGAAAATAACGTAATTTCCAAAAAAGTTTTTTTTTCGTATTCGTTGTTCAGTCAGATTTTTAGGCGGAGGCGCATTTACATTTACACAACAGTTACATTTCCAGGCGCATTTACATCAGTTCGGTCACCGAAGGCGGCGGCGGCCGCATTCGGTTTAACCGAAACGCTTACGAATATAGCCAAACGAATACCTGTTTATATTAGTCGATGACTGCAGCCGAATACGGTCTAACCGAATAATTTAAATGCGCCATTATGGATAGATTACGTGTTTTGATTTTCGTGATATAGTGAAATTAGATTACCTATTATTGACTAGAGGCTGCCCGCAATTTCGTACCCATATAACCATATTGAAAAAAAATCATAATAGGTAGGTATATTAAAATAATGTGTTATTCCAATGTAGCTTATGCTACAATATTGCCAAGCTTCATCAAAATCTGTTAAGTAGTTCTTGCGTGAAAGTGTAACAAATACCCTCACATCATTAAATTCAGTGGCACAAACTTTGACATTAATAATATTAGTAGAAATGTAGATTTAAATTAACCCCCCCTTTTCAGGTTTTGCCGTAGGAGCAATGTTCGTTCGCGAAGTCTTCCACGGTGAAGCGAAGACTCAAGGCGAGATCATGATAGACAACATCCGGAACGCGTTCAAACGGAACTTGAAGAACTTGGTGTGGATGGATCAGGAGACCAGAGCCGCTGCTGAAGTCAAAGCTGATGCTATTACTGATATGATTGGTGAGATGTCCTTAAATACCTAATCGTATGTAGGCGACTGATGAATGTGGATGAAGTGAGGAGTTCTGTCTAATCCGGTAGGAGAGAGGAGTGACAGATATGTAGATTTGTATGTACCTATGTATGACTTATTGACGTGCATGTATGAGGCGACTAATCATCAATCAATAATGTGGATGAAGTGAAAATAATGTATGTACCTATTCCGAACATTGCAAGTGGTCCCACCACCTCGATGGGAGAGACGCGTGACAGATATGTATGTAAGTAATTGTGAATCTGTAATCTCTCACCCATCGGGGTAGACAGATACCAGTACGCTCCACTTGCTACGATCCAAAAAACACTTCCTAACATTCACAATGCTTTTCTTTATTTTGTTTCTGGTAGTGTACAGTAGCAGTTGAAATATTAAGATGCCGATTTATTTCACTGACAAGAGCCTGGCTCTTAAATATCATCATTAACGATAGTTATATCGCAATTAATAAACTAAAAGGTGTGAAACTTGGCTCTACTTATCATTAACATCATATCTCAGTTTAGATCTAAGTACCCACTGCTGAGCATACCTACGTCTCTCCAATAGCTCTTCAACGCAACCGGTTAATTGTACCTACGTTAAACGAGACCCTACTTATTATTATATCTATTTGTATTACAGGTTTTCCCGACTACATCTTGGATAAAACCGAGTTGGACAAGCAATACGAAGAACTAGAAGTCAGTCCGGATAAATACTTCGAAAACAACATCAACTACAACCAGTATAGTCTTAAGAACGACCTGAAGAAGCTCGACCAACCTGTTAACAAAACTAAATGGGGTAAGTTTAGATTTCTGTATGAAGTATACAGGCTGCCCGCGACTTCGTACGATTCGATGCGTTTCGACTAGTATAAATCGACTGAGAAGAGTGAGGCTTTTGTCCAGCAGTGGGACACAGATTGATAGATAAGGTAAAGTAGGAAAGAGGTAAGTAGGTAGGTTCATATTCAAATAATTGCTAGATTATTGTGTAACTAGCCCGGAGTTCTCATTTTTCATCATATTTTGGATGACAATATCTTGAAATTGATGTGCATTTCAAACTGTTCAGTATAAAAAAATATCTTTTAATAATATAGCCTATATGTGTTATTCTTATGTATAAGCAACAACATTGCCAAGTTTCATCAAAATCTGTCCAGGGGTTTTTACGTGCAAGTGTAATAAACATCCTCAAATCCATCCATCGTCGCATACATTGACATTTAAAATGTTAGAAACTAGCATTTAACCATGTAAAATATTGTACGTTGTACCTTAAGTCATACCGAATAGAATTCTATTTTATTCATGTAAAAACGTCTCCTCCTCAGGAATGACCCCCTCAATGGTGAACGCGTACTACACCCCCACAAAGAACCAGATAGTGTTTCCGGCCGGTATACTCCAGTTACCATTCTACGATGGAGACAACCCAAAGAGTGTGAACTATGGCGCTATGGGCGTTGTTATGGGGCACGAACTGACGCATGCTTTTGATGATCAAGGCCGAGAGTATGATAAGTAAGTTGATATACTAGAGCAGTGGTTCCTAAAGTGGCCGATATTGCCCCCTTTTAGGCGCTGTAGGCCTAAAGGGGCGGTTAGAGATCCAAAAAAAATTGGGGGCGTTGTGTGCTTAGGAGTTTGTGGTCAGAGAAAAATGGGGGCACTAAGAAATGATTTATTCTCAAAGTGGGTAGTAATTTTAGGATCCCCTGTACCATAGGCTGCCCGCGACTTCGTACACATTAAGATATCTTCATATCTTGGAATTTTTATCATCATAATTATCTTAGAAAACTTACACAATATCTATAAATTAAAATATAGCCTATGTGTTATTCTGATGTGCAAGCTACAATATTGAAAAGTTTCATTAGAACCCGTTCAGTTGTTTTTTGTCAAAGGAATTAAGTAGTTAGGTGGTACCTACTTTCTTTTTAAATTTGATTAATAAAATCTTAACCATAATCTTTTTTATCCTAGGTTCGGCAATTTAAACCAATGGTGGAACAACGCAACGATCAGCCGGTTTAAAAAACGCGCCGAGTGTATTCAGAAACAATATACATCGTACAATGAGGAGGGACAGCATTTGAATGGAAAGCAGACTTTGGGTAAGATGTAGTCATAGTTATTGCGGTTGTTGGACTTGTTGGCATTACCAAAATTATATATACAGGGTGAATTTGAATTCGATCGACAAAATTTAAGGCAAGGTTATTTTTACTTCGGTAATTGAGAAAAAAATAAAATTATGCGAAATTAATAAAAAATAAAAAGTTTTGTAAAAGAAAAAAAATACAAATTTTGAGTGACTTTTGGTTTGGTGACTTTTTGACTTTTGGTTGACATTAAATATATATTTTTTTCCAATCTTTTTTTTAATTATTCAGAATTATTCTAAATCCATATCACATCGCTTAAATTTTGTCGACTGAATTCGGGTGACTTTGTAGTTATTTTCTGTTTACGTGTGACAACCTGGCTACACTGAGTAAAACTTCCCTTTCTAATTTCCGCCCCGCAAACGGCTGTGATCGAAGAACTGAATAGTTCATCCAAATATCCGTTTCGGTAGAGTTCAAACTAAATAGTATTCGGTACTTATTCGTTATTCGGAAAAGACAATATTCGGTGCATCTCTATTTTTTATCGGTTGATCGATTTTACTGTATGTATGTGTTTAATTTACTTAGTACCTACTTGCAGTTGTTACATGAAAGAACTTTATTTAACTTCCATTTATAAAATACTTCTTGCACGACAGTGAAGATACTAAATAGGTACCAATTTATTTTCTAGGTGAAAATATAGCAGACAATGGCGGCTTGAAGGCGTCTTTCCACGCGTATTTGGACTACAGCAAGACAGCGCATTTGAACTACACACTACCCGGACTCAAATACAATCATAGGCAGCTGTTCTTTATTTCCTTTGCTCAGGTACGGTACATTTTAATTATAAAAAAAACAAATAAAAACGAAAAAAATTAACTTGTAAAGCAAATTTCGAGTTTATAAGTGACTAAAAGTAACATAAACAAATACATAATTATGCCTTTAAAATTTTTGAAGACGGTGCCAATTAAAACAATAACTAGATATAGGTAATATAGGTACTTATAATCAATCTTTTTCACATCTCAAGGAAACAGGTGGCACCGTCTTCAAAAATTGTAAAGACATAATTATGTATTTGTTTATGTTACTTTTAGTCACTTATAAACTCGAAATTTGCTTTACAAGTTAATTTATTTCATACTTTTTAGTTTCCGTTTTGAAGTTGTTTCTTTTTTGGCAAAAATTTTTTATTTCACATTTTTTAGTTTCCCTTGACTGGTCTTCATTTTCATTATCAGACCCCTAATAACAGTCACAACCTATTTAGATGAAAGGTCTCAATAATATAAGTTAATCAAGCCCAAACACAAAGTACTTGCTGTAAACCGTTGTCGAATTCCGTCGACTGCATTTCCGCTCCATCATCAGGTCAACGTCAGACCCTCATTAAACATTAGGGCTTTAAAATTCTTATTATTGCATAATATTAAGAAACACACAGTCGCGATGCAATTTTTCGAGTGTTTCCCTCGATATCTCCAGGTTTCCACCATCAGGTCCTGGTTTCCTTACCATGGGACCACCCTTGGGATACCCCCTTTCTAACAAAAAAAGAATCATCAGAATCGGTTCATGGACGACGAAGTTGTGTGAAGAAACATAAGAAACAGACTAGTCGAAAATACAATTTTTTCGAGAGTTTCCCTCGATTACTCCAGGATTCCATCATCAGATCCTGGTTTCTTTACCATGGGACCACCCTCGGGATACCCCCTTTCCAACAAAAAAAGAATCATCAAAATCGGTTCATAAACGACGAAGATTTGCGTGGACATACATAAAAAAAAAAAAAAAATATATATATATACGGTCGAATTGAGAAACTCCTTTTTTTTGAAGTCGTTTAAAAAAAAAAAAAAAAAATATATATATATAAGGTGTTTGGTAATTAGATACAAATATTGAAACCGGAGGTACATATGGGCTAACTGAACACGTTTTGAATATTTTTTTTTTAATTAACACGCTAGTTTTTTTTTTTACTTTTCAAACAAAAAATATTAATTTATTTTGTGAACATCCTGTTTAAGTACGTATCAGTATCACCGCCGCCACTGCCTACTAGGTGGCGCTAATTGTTCATTCAAATCATAAAACACTGAAATAAACTTTGGGTTCGATTCGAAATTTCGTTAGGGAAAGGTCAACACAACTAATTAAAAATTCTCCTAAACACTAAATAATAATTGATCCGTACATGAGAAATCAAAAAAAAAAAACTCAGAGGTACGTGCCCCCGCCAGGATTCGAACTCGCCCTTGGAGTGCGAGGCAAGCGTTCTACCAACTAGGCTACCATCGCTTCGAAAAACTAACATAGGTACCAATCAACTAACTATTAAAACATTGAAATAAACTTTGGGTTCGATTCGAAAGCTTTCCTTTATCCTTTCGTCAAGGAAAAGTCAACACAACTTATTAAAAATCGTCCTAAACACTGACTAAATTGTGCATACCTAACTGTAAACAAACTTTTTTAACCTAACTTTTGATGGTACTTGTATTGTTTTCTTTTTCAATTAAAACTTACAAACGCACACTTAACATCTATCTTTATGTACTTACTATTTAATAACAGATCACATTACGGAGACTAATTGAAATTTTGTAAATAAACCCTTCTCGTAAGTCGGTAATCAATCATGCAAGAAATTAGCATTGAGAATAGAAAGAAACGCTGTTTACCTAATAATTACATGCCTAAAAAAGAACATAAGCCTAAAACTTACCTCAATGTTTTCATTCCAATCCAGAATTCAATCCAGAAATAAAAAGAACTTTGATCCAGACACATTTTCGGTCGGAGAGTCATTCACTACACTAAATTGATAGATTGCTAATACTAACACTTTACTATTATAATTACTATTACACTTGTTCACAATTTAATCGTTTTCCTAGCTTTTTAACGTGCTCCGAGCACTTTTCGTTTAATATTTTGCCGGTAAAACAACAGATAACAAAAACACTACAAAAGAAGAAAACAAAACAAATGACAGTTGTGGTTTAGCGTGCATTTAGTTTTTTTTTTAATTTCTTCAATTCAAGACAGGCAAAGATCAGAGACCATACAGCCTAATCTTCAGTATGGAAACATTTTCGTTACACAACTTGTGAATCGATTAGTCATTCGAATTATAATATTTTAAAAAATACTGAGTCTCTGGTAAATTATGTCCTGAATATCCTATTGTATCGTTATCAGATAGTCAGAGCGGCAACTTCGTTTTGTACTTTCGCTTCTAAATAATACCAAAATCTCAAAATAAGAAAAAGCAAAAATTTAATGTTTAGCCTAAAATATGTTTTATATTATATTTACAAATATTTTAATATTTGTTAATTATTAAAACAATATTTAATAATAATAATTAAAACAATATTTTAAAACGTATGTAATATTTTTTTCTATGCGTGCAATGCGTAAAAAAGATATTTAGAAAATTCGTAAAATGAAACGTGAATGGCGCTTGTCATGTCAAAGAAGTGTCAAAGTTATCCTTGTTAAATTGCTTGTTTGCTAACAGAGACTCGATTTGGTCTTGTGTTGTTTTTTTCAGAATTTATTGAGTTTTTTCGATTATATTTTACTTAGCTAACTTTTGATTTACTTAGCTTACACCACTGGACATTGGCGAAATCAAAGAAGGACCGCCATATTACCAAGAATTGATTGTTTGCTAACTTCTTCGATAGATCGCAACGTTAAAGTTAACTTTTGTGCATACTTTTGAGTTGCATCTAAGTTTCTGCTATACTCTTTTGGAAAATCACACACAACACAACTAATCAGAAACGTGTCAAACTGTTATGGTGAAACAACTAATAATAATTTGTAAGTTAATGGTGCTTGAAACTAAAAATGATGCAGCTACTTGGCAAGACAATAAATTAATATTTGATCTATGAAACGGGATACCTACAAGTTATACAAAACTGGCGGCAGAGTAATTGAAACATCCTCTTTTACGCCAATTGAGCAAAAGGTCAAAGAAATGATTTTGTTGCCCATTGAAGGGGGTGGGAGTACATGCGACTGGTCAACTGGGTAAGTCCTTGTTATTTGCCGCCTATTCTATTTGATTAAGAAGAGTCCAGGTTCGATTCCTGCATAATTATCATGATTAACTAACAAACTTCTGGTACCCGTCATATGTAGTTGGAGATACCCAGCTTTTGTGAACATTTTGCTTAGTTATATGATTAAATTATTCATAATTACTTTCTTTTTATTTCCTATTATAATAGCTAAATTCTTCAATAAACAAAGCTACATATATCGTTTTGTTATCCATAGTACACTGTAAGATAACTTACTTTAATTATTTAACAAAATCAAAGAAAATACCTACACATTAGCTAAGTCAAAAGCTGACCAAGAATCGAACCTAATGCAAAAGTGTCCATATTTTAAGCTTAAGTATTTCTTTCTTTTTATATTTTCAGTGTATTTATTTTATTTTGTTGGATTGTTGTAGATGTTGGTGCAGCTGCTACAAGAAATAGTTGTTCTGGTAGATCCCACTAACTTGTCAGGACATCCTGCTAACCGGAAATGATACAGCTCATTGTTAGTTTTTTCTTTTATTTGTTAATTTAACAAAAAACTTACAAATGTAAGATTTTAAATACCTACTTATGATGTTCATTTTCAGATTCAAAAGAAATAAGTATAATAATTATAATGGATAAACCCGATGCGATGCCCAGTTCTGTTAGCCAGGTGGACGTGGAAGTTATACAACCATCACTTATAAAATAGGCTGATTACAAACCATCAAAAATAAAGTTAATAAAACATCCTGCCCTGTGTAAGTATTTTGCAGAAGGCACCTAGTAATAATAATATTAACATTTATGTAAGCTTCCTTACTTTTTTTTTCCATAAAGAACTTGATAGGTATTAAAAATAATTTTACTCAATCATGAGAGAGAGCGGGGAGAGAGGCGTAATGACGTGTATGTATGTGTGTATGTTACTCAATCATTAAGTAGTAAAACACCTAAACTTTGATATGTATTTCCAGGTAAATCAAAAGAAAAAAGACCATTTGATAAATTGGCTGAGGGAACATTAGAAATATGTAGTTCAATTTCAAAAACCAGTGAATCAGAAACAGATGATGGAGATGGAAATGCAGTATAAATTATTATTAAAAAAATGAGTTTCTTAAAATGTGAATTAGAATATAAAAATAAGTTTGTAATATAAAAATAATCCTTATGAATATGTTTAAATACTTTTTGTCATTGAAATGTTATCAACACAAAATATCAACACATCCATAAAGGTTTTTTAAGCCATACCTACTGAAATATAAATTTTAAAATAAAGATACATTTAATTCACAGCTTCATAATGTTTTTATTAATAACTGTTAATTACAAAGAAGATGTATGTAGTGATAAGAATTGAGAAAGGGATGCTTAGATGGTTTGGATACGTCGAAAGAATGAGTGAAAGGAGATCAACGAAAAAGATATACAAAGAGAGAGTGGAAGGAAATCTAGAAAGGGGAAGGCCAAGACAAACATATTTCTATTAAATCAGAAGTATCCTCAACCGTAAAGCATGTATGCGGATTGTGGCGATTGATGAATGTGGATGAAACAAAGGAAGATGTTTGGATCATAGCAGGTTGAAGGAAGTGGTCTCTGCCGACTCAGATGGGAGAGAGCCGTGACGGATATGTATGTGTTTACAAATCCCAAGTCGAGCCCAAATTAAACGGCCATACCATCCTTTTCTCGAAGCTATTCAAGGCACTTTTGAGCCCCCTGTAGCTTATTAGTGGATAAAGCTAGAAGCCATTTTTTGTATCAATCGAGAGTACATGCTATAACTAGCTATTGTACCAAATTTCGTACTATTATTATCAATAGTTTAAAAGTTGCCGCCAGTCAAAGTTCACTACTTGACACTCACTGACTCACTGACCGATCATCAAAATTCTAAGGTACATTTAGCAAACCTTGCAATTTGGAGAGTAGCGTTTTTATACTGAGTAAATGTAGGAAAAACTTAAAAAATATTAATTTTAAACTGCAATAATAACTTAATCACTTCTTTTTATTTGCGGTTGGTAAACAAAATCTCCATATTAAACTGTACTGTAAGAGTGATTATTAGGGTTTCTCATTTCTCGACCTTTTTTATTTCTCGGAGCACGAGAATTCTCGACCACTATTTCCCGGGAATTCTCGAGTTGTCGAGAAATACGGAAATTTTTAAATTATGTGTTTTTTTACAATGAAATTACTTTAACATTATGTCTACAAACAATTTTGGACTAAATAGTCTCTTTCTTTGGAAAAAAACAAATCAAATATCGTCTAAAAACAATTTCATCATGTCACCTACACCATAATAAAACTTCGTACTTTACTTACTAAATAATTTAGTTAGTATCTGTCTGTCCAAACTTTTCAATTATTTATGTCACACCAATTATTATGACACTGTAAGTAATGCTTATAAGAGTGCCAGAGTGCCACCGACCGTTACCAGATAGAGCAGAATATCTGTCTAGGTTTTTTGAATTAAACTTTTAGTACTTATTTTATAATCTCCTACTATCTACTGAACTACTTAAAAGTGACGATGAGGATATTAGATTTGTTGCTCTTTAGCTTAAAAACAATTTATTATAAGGCAACACACCAGATAAAGCTGCCAAAAAAATAACGGCATATTACATTACAACTTCTAAAGGTGTGACGTAATGCCTATGGACGAAAGGCCTAAATTTTAAAAGACCTTTGAACAGAAGGTCTAATTTTAAAATGACTTATAGTTGTTGGTCCTAAACGTTGTTAGATCTAAGTTTACAACAGAAACCAGTTTTGTTAGTGACTTACAGAGATAAATAAACAAAATAATATGCCTAATACTAAACGTATAGTTATTCGACGCATCTCTATTAATAAATTTAAAAGTAACAGTCTTTAAGATACAAGTACATTAGTTTAGTCTTTGTAATGGTATTTTCTTTACGTAAGTAAAGTAAACTTAAGAATTTTTTAAGTCATTAATAATCTTCGACTAATTTAAAAGCGAAAACTGCTTCAAAAGTTCATTATCAACCATATTTTGCTTGTTATTTTAAAGGATATAAGCATTTAAAAAATTCTCGACTTCTCGATTTCTCGACCACTTTTTTCTCGTCTCGAGTGAGGCAAAATTTCCCGGGAATTCTCGCTTCGAGAAATCTCGGAGAGAAACCCTAGTGATTATCAATCAGTAGCTAAAGTATCTTTATTTTAACTTATTATAACCCTTATCTGCATGAAAATGTATCGAATTTTACTTAAATCTCTTGATTAATTGACTAATTAGATTCAATTTTAATGAAAAAGTTATTTTCAATACTAAATATTGCATTTTAAATAGCGCGCGTGCGGCGGCATAAGTAGTTCATGTGCGCGTCCGTCTCTACTTCTTTCTCGCTCACTCGGGACGTCCTCGTCTGTGCGAAAACAGTAGGTACAGGTAGTATAAGGATAAGGAAGTGAATTTGTAGTGTAAACAAGTGAATTTAGTGAAATTTTGTTGCCAAAGAGATAGAAAACAAAACATTCGCCTGACCAACGGCCCGGGAACCCCTTGATCTGTGTTTAATTAGTGTATCCAGGTAGATACACCTACCTCAGTGAAAAGTGAATCTAGGGCTCTATCGTTACAAGTTTGCAACGCATTATTTGGTTGGAGTATTATTATTACAAGTTGGACACTTTCAACAAATGCTGTAGGTAAGTAAATAAGCTGACTTTTAAAGAGTTTATTCCAATTTTTGCCAGTGCCAGCCTATCTTCCTGCTGACCTACCTACTACTCGTTGAACCGCTGCTGCTGGCTGTCTCAGCTGGCTTCTTGGCGGCGGCGCGGCGGCGGCGGCGGGGTCGATCCGATACCGCGTTATTTACCTATTTACTTATTTTGAATTGTATTTAGATTATGATTACCTACTTGACTTAGTAGGTAGGTATGCGGTTGCTAATCCAAAACCTAGAAAGTTGTGATGAAAAAGTTGGAATCAGAATCCGTATGTGTGATCGAGAGTAGGTAGGTACTTTCGATGAAATGATTTTATTTGTTAACAGGTTAGGTAGGTAGTTAATAGTTAATAGGTAGGTACCAGAAACGCCAAAAAAGCGGGGCGCGGGGCGCCGCGGCGGCGCCGGCGGCGGCCCGCTGCGCTACGATCAGATGTTTGAGCGCTCAGCTGATTGTAGCGCGTGGCTCGTTGCGGCCGCAGTTACACCGTTTTTGTATTATTTTTTAACATCGAAAAAAAGTGCTCAAAAAAAAAAGTTTCTTTGGGAAAGTTGTTTGTTATGATCAGTACATGCTCCCCTTTTTCTATCGTTCACTAATTTGAAGTCACCCTATTAATACCATTATCTCATTGTTTAAGTTTGTTAAATCGACTGAGGTTTTTTGCGGTTGGTAAAGTAAATCTTTATACAAAACTTCACTAAAACTCATTTTCAGAGCCGCAAAAAATAAGTTTCTTAATACGACCGAGGTTACTTAGGCGCGTTACAAGCTTTTATCTGTCGCTGGAATGGAGCTGGAAGGAGGCCATAGGAACTCCGCAATTAAATGACGCAACCCTATCGAGTTTGGGCTCGTTTGATTTGTCTTGATGAGTACTTTCATGCTTGATGGTACCCAAGGTCTGATGATGGAGGTGGAAGGTGGCCATAGGAACTCCGTAATTAAATGACGCAAACCCATCGAGTTTGGGCTCGTTTGATCTGTCTTGATGACTACTTTCATGCTTGATGGTACCCAAGGTCTGATGATGGAGGTGGAAGGTGGCCATAGGAACTCCGTAATTAAATGACGCAACCCTATCGAGTTTGGGCTCGTTTGATTTGTCTTGATGAGTACTTTCATGCTTGATGGTAACCAGGGTCTAATGATGGAGGTGGAAGATGGCCATAGGAACTCCGTAATTAAACTTCGCAACCATATGGAGTTTGGGCTCTTTTGATTCGTCTTGACGAGTACATTAATACTAGATAGTAACCAGGGTTTGACAATCACCTCAGAAATATTTACCGTTCATAACAACAAAGCCTCTACGAAAGGGCAAAAGGGATAGGGAGTGGGCTTTAAAAATCAGTTGCTGATGTAGGTACCTACAGCACATCTTACCGGAGCCAAAGAAAAGAAGGATTACTTATAAAAAGAAGTGAGATCCCACAAAAACGAATATCACCGCAACTTGGTGTCAGTATTTAACATTTGTTATAATATTTTAAACTACACCAAAGATTAAAAATATTCAAATAGATAATTTATTTAATGTCGGCAATAAACAGCCATACTACAAACACTTTTTCTGTGTTCTTTGGAAAAATAGCTTGTAATTTACGCAAAAAAAAAAACTTATTCTGTAAGTAGGTAGGTATTTTAAGTTTGTCCTAATTTATTTACTTCGATTAATTCGAATGATTATTCGATTCACAAGTTGTGTAACGAAACGTTTACATACTGAAGACTAGGATGTATGGTCTCTGATCTTTGCCCGTCTTGAATGGACGTTTTAAAAAAAAAGGGAAAGACTGTCATTTGTTTTCTTTTTGACTTGCTTGATTGTTTGCTTGTTTTATTTACCGGTAAAAATACGTATTTGCTGCGTGAAAATTGAATTAATTAAGTAGGAAAATGAAAGTTTCAGTTTTCTGTTACTTACGGTTTTACTTTAAAACTATTTGTGATTATAATTTCATTTTCTTCATTTAATCTGTTACTGATTATCGCCTTGCCGCTAACCTAACCTATACGCCATTATTAAATTGATTTTCTAAAGACAACGGAGCAAATTCTAGTAAAGGATTTGTGCCTTTAAAATAAAATACATTGTGTAAGAGTAAAATTGTGAACAAGTGTAGTGAAGTGCTATCAATAAATAGGTACTTACAATCTATCTGTTTAAAGTGTTAGTGAAAATGGTGGCTTTGGATCAAAGTTTTGTGTATTACTATTTATCTGGCTGGATTTGAAATAGGATTCTCATTGTGTAAGGTACGTTCTATTTGCATGTAATGGTAGCTAAATAGCAGCGTGTCTAATCTCAGTGCTTATTTTCGAGTAAGGGTTTATTTTTTGACCAATAATAATTTGGAAATCCATAAATAGTGTCTGTAACGATATGTGTTGTTAAATAGTAGTTTGTTTTTGTGCGTTCGTAAGTTTTAGTTGTAAAAGAAAAACACAAGATAAAAGTCCATCAAATCTTAGCTTAGAAGTTTGTTCATGCAAATCAAATGTGGTCCTAAGTCAAGGTATTTAGGAGAATTTTGAATTAACTATGTTGTACCTAACCTTTCGTGTTGAACCCAGTGTTTATTTCAATGTTTTATTGTTCTTTCAGTGAAAGTTTAGCCAAATGATAGTTAAAATATTATTGTTTTAAATCTACCAATGCCATCTAGTGTTTTTATCTTGAAGCCTTTAGATTGGTTGCTTGTATTTTATTCTCCTCTTCGAACCCATTGAGTTGTGCTACTCATGACCTAGATAGGTACCAAAATCTAGGCGTCTAGTGCCATCTGGTAGACAGTAGCGGCCGCTGATACTTAAACAATGACCTAGACAGGTACCAAAATCTAGGCGTCTAGTGCCATCTGGTAGAGAGTAGCGGCCGCTGATACTTAAACAGGATGTTTATTTACGAAATAAATTAATATTTTTGTTTTCAATCTAAAAAAAAAACTAGCGTGTTACTTAAAAAAATAATATTCAAAACGTGTTCAGTTAGCCCATATGTACCTCCGGTTTCAATATTTGTATCTAATTACCAAACACCTTATATACGGTCGAATTGAGAAACTCCTTTTTTTTGAAGTCGTTTAAAAAGGCGTAAAACGCAAAGGCGGGGAAAAGTTTCTGTACTAGCGCCATCTAGTTACAGAAACACGTAACAAAATAAAGCCAAAACCAAATGCAACTGTCAATCAATTTGAAGTCTTGATGTTCGAATGGCATGATCGTGTAGGTTATGTTTGCTGTCAAAAATGTACAGTTGTCTACAGAACTGTTAATTATGATTGTTATAAACATTCTGAACACATTTTATTTATACGTATTTTTTTACGTTTAGTTTATACGTACAGTTGCGCACAGAAGTGTTAGCGATATTTTTTCTGTTTTTTAAATGAAATTTTTTTTTTACAGGTTTGGTGTTCGGCTATGACCAAAGAATCTACGAAGATACAAATAGAGAAAGATGATCACACCATCGCCAAATACCGAGTAATTGGACCCATATCGAATTTGAAGGAGTTTTCTGAAGAATTCCACTGCCCTCTCGGCTCGAAAATGAATCCTAACCAAAAATGTGAGGTTTGGTAAAAAAGTAACTTTGTCATCGCCAAAGAGTTTTGATGCAAAATGTGGACAAGACTTACGAGTGAATTGTCTTGAGAGTGTGAAAGGAGGGGCTTTCAATTTATGTCACAAAGATTCCTTAAAAAAATTTTTTTTATTGAACCTAAGACAGTTTTCTAATGAATTTGTATACTAAAGGTTAGTTACTTTGTTTTTTAATAGATCAACAATCAGAAATTATCAAGGTAATCTAATACTAGGAAAAAATATTATGAAATGAAATATATATTAATGAGCTTAAGCGTGGTTACAAACGGGTATAATTTAGGATGGAATGAAAGTTAGAAAGAGACGGTTCTGCCTTAGACAGAGAAAGATGATGAAGACCAAAAAAAAAAATGAATTGCTTTATAGCTCAATTCAATCAGTGTATTGCTTTTGTGGTAGGCTTTAAAGCCAATATTAATATGAATAAAATATAGTTAAAAATATATAAAGTTTTTGTGTAAAGATGTGTTGTTAAATATGTATGAATATTTAATGAAAAGTAACTTACTTTCAAGGGTTATTTCTTGAAAAAATGATTATGAAAATACTTTCTTTTGTCTACCAACAATTTTTTGTAGTTTTTCAATAATTTTGAATATTCATACATAGTTAGAAAACGCCTAAATGTCTATTAGGTTCCTTTTGTTGTTGTGTATAATCGAATTGACGCTAGAAGGTCCCGAACAGTAAAATAAAGAAAATATTTGAAAGTAAATGCTCAATTTATATACTGCGAGCTATTTAATGATAACTGTTGTTTATGGGGTCCCAATTAAATGTGTGCAATGTTTAGATGTACTTAATTTATTCATTATATGATTTTAGTTTACGTGTAATTATTATTGGAATTACAGATCAAATAGTTTGTAGGATTCCTTTTATATATTTTTACACCACTAAAATATTATACTATTCGCCACAATATGAAAACAAATGCCTTGCAGTATTTTAGAATTAGTGCCATTTTTTTGAACTAATTACAAAAATATATGAAATATTAAATGGACATGGTTTATTTGACTTGTTTACAACAAGAATGCTGGACATTTTTGTTGTGTTTAAATTTATTAAAGAGTCATATTAAATGATTGTAATAATTATAATTTTAGTTAATAGGTGCATTTTGTGTGATATGATTATTCTGTTGTAGTTACCAATATATTTTATCTTGTACAAAAAAATAGTCATTATCTAAGTAGATCAGTTGTGTATTTTTTACTTATTTGATCATATTATAATCGATTGAAAATTTAACTTTATTATTTGTATTTTTTATTGTTAATAAACAATAAAACACCCATATTACATTATTGGTTGGTGTCCTAGTCTTACATAAAAAAAATAAAAATCCATTTGAAAGCGACATACCAACCAAAATATATAGAGGTAGATTTACATCTTTAAGTAGTTACTATTTATGCGTAACGTATTTAAATATATTTTTAGAATTGCTTTATTTGATCAATGTTGCTTTTGGTGTATGTTGGCCAGTAAATATGTATAGTTAAGGAGATATTATGTATTTACCAGTTAAGCAAGTACCATTTGTATAAAGTCCTTCTTAAAATATTAGAACACATAATATCTATAGTTACTAGAAAATATTATCCACTGATGAACTGCATATTTAAAAAATAATATGAAATATGAACGCTAAGAAATGTTGCTAAAATTACTTGGCGTAATAGGATCGAATATTTAAAATTTAAATCTTACTAATTAAATAACATAGAAAGGTACCTAAGCAAAACTTAGGGTAGATACTGTTATAAAAAATCGAGTAATTTTCAAATTTTACAACTGATAAGTCAAAAGTCAAAGGTTTTTATTTAAAATGGATTTGGTATCGGTATTTAAGTACTTTTCGAAAGTTATTTTTCGTTCAAAACTAGACAGCTTTGTCACCTTGATAATTCTATGTTCTTTAATTAGTAAGACAGAATAGTTTTAAAGGAAACCGCCAAGCAATGTTTAATATAGTAGACTATCACAAAAAAGTGACAATAACAGTTCTGTCTCTCGGTGTTCCCCTTAAAATGTTTACCTTCGATGTTAACTTATATGCCTAGAATCGTGACGTTCATATTTTATAGAAATAATTTACAATTTCGCATTTGCCTCTTGTCTATTCTAATATATTCATCAAAACTTTTTCTACTCCCATAACACACTTTTCACGATTTAAAAGTTAAAATTCATGTAAGTACAACTTCAAGAATGTTTTTAAAAGTACCCTTTGAACAAATAATAATGTAATTCATAATTTAATGAAAATATTCAGGTTTGATTTTCGAATAAAATCTCATTATGTAATGCTTAAAGTCTGATATAGGTAATCCGCAGTGCCAAACCAATAAAAAAATGCCATTTGAAATTTAGCAGATATTCATTTAGATTTTTTTTATGGACGTAGAAAAAGTGAAACAAAAATTTTATTGTATCAACATACATATTTAAAAATAACCGCATTTGTACAAAACTACTCATATCATAGAAAAATAAACTAGTTACTTCATACTTTTCAAGACCAAATAGTTAGCTACAAATAATAAATTTATGTTATAATTTTTGTTTTGTTCTGTTGACTGTGTGTAAATTATGCGAACAAAATATAAAGTTGTAGTACATAACGTGGTTTTATTCATAGTTGATTATCTTATTCCCTAAATAAAAATATCACGCATGCTTATTGCTTTAAAAAAAAAAATTTTCTCCATAGATTTATTCCCATATTAAATGATTTTTCAAAAGTACGATTAAATAAATTGATAGGTATATAACTTTTGTACGCAACTGTACCTACTGCAAAAGAAATAATACTCACTGAGCAATTAAATAATTTCACATACATATGGATCAAAATAGTTAGTCCCTTTTTGATATGTACTTTCTGTGATTAAATTATTAATATCAATTAATTATTAATTATGTAATAATTTTGTAAACTAATTTGATTTCCCGCCATTAGCTTGTATAGCCGTTCAAAGTTCGCGTTTCGTTCGAGTTTTGAGCTATCTGTCATGTCATTTTATGTATGTTCATTTCATTCATAAAATGGCGGATCGAAACGTTTTCTCGACGCATTGCTGCGTTTGTTGAAAATACTTTGTTGAGATTTTTGATCAAAAGCCGGAGTTTTCGCCGCCAATGTCAAATTTTAACAAAATAAACAAGAGATTTGTTATTTCTTCGTATTTATTTGGTGAGTACAGTGCGATAGTTGTTTTTGTAAATGAACGCCTATAAAATCTGCCTTTGGGAGTTTGGGATCTTGGTTTGGTGCCGAATTGTGTAATTCGCATTGTATGATTTTGTCGTACTGCAGAAATAGAACTGCCTCTGGTAAGTGGCGGAAATTACTTACAATAAACACTGAAAATAGCATTTTAATACTCAACATAACCTATGTTTATCGGCATATACTATCATTTGAATCATTTCTAATTATTTTGTTCATAATTCATATAGACTTACGCCCCTAAACCTATCAAAATAAATTCACAACCTAAAGCAACATTCTTATCATTTCTAGGCTAATCTAGTAAAAAAAAAGTTACTTTTTCAACATGGAGAAGTATACTATGGTGAAGAGTGAAGTTCAACCAAATGGAGACATATTCCTATTCTATGTGGACGGTAAGTTACTGTTTTAGAAACTTTAAATTGTGTTTGCCTTTATTTAGCCATTAACTATGAAAAACTTAGTATATTGGCTGCATTTGGGCTACCATTGGCCTGCAACTTCAATATTCAGACCTTGTACCACTAGTGGCTCGGGCTAAAAAATTAAGTGCTTATTGGCATGTTAGTATAGTTGTATCTGAAGCAAGATTATTATTGATATAAAAAACCAACTATTCTATTACTTAATCAATACAATTATTTTAACAATTTATACATGTTTGTTTGTTTATTTATCCTATCAACATCGTAGGTATTAATTAAATTAAAGCATTAAAAATATCACTATAAATACAACTTATAATAAAATCATACTTACCTATCTCATTAAATACATGCTATAATATTCATATTGAAAAGACTAATGAACAGGCAAGAGTTAAACAAATAAATTAATTAAACATAATATAAATTTACAGAGAACGGAGCTGCTGAGGAGGCAGAAGATGTAATTACAACAACCATAGATCAAAGCCAATTGGAACAATTACCAGAGAACTACATCCTTGAAGAAGTTCCTGTAGATCAATACGCTGAAAATAACATCAATGACAATATACAGGCACAGTTCCAGCTTGAAGTACCCGATGCACCAAAAGAAAGATGGTTGGAAGATGAAACTAAAAGGTTATTAAGATTCTACATAGACAATAGAGAATTATTCCTTAATGGACCAACAAAGAAAAGAGACCTTTGGGCCGTCGCTTGTAAAACCATGCTCACTTCCAAAAATCCAAACTCTTGTGAAATGAAGCTCAACAGTCTAAAGAGAAAATACTCTCAATTAAGTGCTAATTATATGAAACAAGAAATAGATCCAAGATCCTGGCCGTATTACGATTTATGCCATCAAGCGTTCCATGATGACGCATTCGTCAAAACGGTTCTATCTGAAGTTTCTCAATACATATTGCCAATGGAACAGGCTGATGATATGCCACAGATTGCCATCACTGTTGGTAACAAATCAAGACCAAATACTAATAACATTGAGATTTCAGGTCTGAGTGGGATAAAAAACGTTGTGTCAAAGTTACCTGATGAAAAACTGAAACATATGCTTAATTTATATTTGCAGCATAAGAAAGAGTTTTCCAAAGACTTTTCTTGGCAGAAACAGTTTTGGGATAAAGTTGCCGTTCAATTGGGAGAAGACGGGGAGTACTGGCATAAACGTTTCTTGAACGCGAAACAACATTACATAAGACTGTTGGAGAAGCGTAACGAAGGAGGCTCTGAGGGTATAAAATGGCCATACATGAAGATTTTTGATAAAATCTTCGAAGACGATTTAGAATTTCAACGTAAATTTGGAACTATTACTGTAACAACTACACCAGCAGCACCTAATACAAACAACGTGTCAATAGATTGGAACGAAACAGAGAAAACTGTTCTAGTTAAATACTGCTTTGATTGCTTTGATGAGTTTCAAGACCCGACTATACCTAAAGACTTCTTATGGAACGAAATTGGTAGACTATTAGATAAAACAGCAGAAAGTTGCAAAGCGAAGTACGAAGAACTGAAAATTGCTCATTTTAAAACATATTTGGAAGGAGGCGTAGTACTACGTAGACGAAAACCTTTAGCAATACTATTTGATAATATAATTTATAAAGAAACAACAAAAATTCTTAGTAAATCACAATACTCCAATGTAGAATGGCCGACGGATAAAATTGACGCGCTTGTGAACTTTCTGTTTGAAAATATGGAGTTATTCAAAGACCCAATTACACATTTTGTGTGTTTAGCAGCTGTAGCGTTTAAATTGAATGAAAAAGCACAAGTTTGTAAGGAACAATGGAGGTCATTGACTTTACTTTATAAATCAATATTGGATGATAAGAAAGAGGATTCGGATTTGCAAATTGATTGGCGTTACATAGATCTGTTTGATAGAATATTTGATTATGGAATGGATACGAAATTTCTTGAAGGATATGAAGTGGCTAAAGATACAAATAGTAATAAAGTTGCCGGTAAGTTTTTGGTTTATTTATTAATTTATTTAAGGTTCATAGAATAGCCAGTTACACCATCTACAGATAAAATGTATCTGACAGATAATTTATACCTGTCTTTCTAAAACGTCATGTTTTATTTAATAGACAGATTTATCTGTCAGTTAAATTTTATCTGTGGGTGGTGAAAACAGGCCCTAAGAGTTAGTTTTATAAATCTTTAGCTTTCTTTAAAAGTTGGAGATATTGAAATTGTTAGAAGTTGAGGTTTCTGTTACTTGTAAATGTGGTGAAAATATTATGAATATTAATTATGTAGGTACTTAATATCACGAGAGCTCTATTCTAGGGTCTAGGTTCTATATTTATTGCTGCTAAAAGATACCTATTTATAAGAAGGTAGATATTTCAAATCTTCGTTTTCTTTTTACAGCAAAAAAAGTGAACATCAAAATGGACGATGAAGAAGCATTATCCGACGAGGATTACGATGACAAAACTTCAGGAAAACGATCTCGAGGAATGGGAGACCCGAATCAAATCAAAATATTGGAATATTACCTCAAAAACAAAGACAAATTTAGCACGACATTGAGAAAGAAACAAGCTCTATGGGACATTTTAGCTAAACAAATAGGCATAACAGCCGAACAATGCGCCCATAGATTTAGGAATTTAAAACAAGTGTACACGTCATACATACTTAGAGAAATTAATAAACCAGATATGCCAATTCTATGGCCTTACTACGCTCTATGTAAGAAAGCGTTCGGGTATAGAGCTTTGAAGAATAAACTACGAAATGGCAAAGTTGATTCCGACGAAGCGGAAGAATGGACTGCGAAAGAAATAAAGACTTTAATAAACTACTTCGGCACCAATTTCGAAGATTTAAATACCGGGATCGACGATAAAAAAAAATGGACGTCGCTATCACAAATAATATCCAAAAGTGAGTCAGCTTGCGTCGACAAGTTTCTAGACTTGAGAAAGTCTTACAGAAAAATTAAAACTATGAAGGAAAAGAACGCGGATTGCAAAGTAAATTGGAAGTATTATAAAAGACTTGATGATATTTATTCTGGAGTTTCTCAAGCAATGGAGGTTGATTCCTCAGAATGTGTAGAAGATAATTCTTTTTTAGTTCCTCTTAAGTCGCGGATTATTAAAACTGAGATTGCTGATGGTAAGTGATTTTTGATCTTATTCTATCTAATTTACCAAGTGCCATGAGGCTAGCATAGCTATTTCGAGTGGTAGCAGCCTCGACAAAAATCCTTATCAGCCCTTTAACGTCCCCACTTCAGGGGCACGAGCCTACTCTCATACGAGAGGGATTAAGCCGTGATTCACCATGCTGGCCTAATGCGACAAAAACAAAAGACAAACGATAAAAAAGAATATTGCCGCATAGCAAGTAGCAACGAAAAATAAATAAATTGCTGCATAGCAACGCATGCGCCGTGTCAGATGCGCATCATACTGTCCTTATCACATTCACACATTAGATGTAAACGTGAACTATGTCACGCACGGCGTGGAAGGTGTGACAATCATGAGCTGATATTTTCAGTCAGATCCAGAACACACGGTGAAACACAACTGCAACGCAACTGAAACTGCTAGTTATTATTGAGTTGCATTGAAGTGTCTGCTATAGACTTCCTTAGAAAACCACACACGACGCAACTAGTTTGAAACGTTTCGCTTCAGTTGCGTTTCACCGTGTGTTTTGACGCTTAGTCCGTTGTGCAGTAAAAATAGTCTTACGAATTAGGTATTTTCATAAAACTATGTTACAATTTTAGCACATTCGTTGTTCTAAAGTCTAAGATAAGTTATAGTAAAATTTCATTTAAATCTGTTGAGTGTTATTTTGTGTCTGAGAGTAACAAACATCTCTACATCCATCCATCCAAAGTCACAAACATTGACATTTTAAATATTAGTGGGACAGTTAAATCATTCTATTGGACCCCGTCATAAAATAAAGTTTTCTGTCTTTCAGATTTTGTTTATTAAATCATTATAAAGAAGAGCAAAATAGATATTCCATTATCATAATCATCCAAATGTTTAAATGATAAATATCGATCGAAGTATTCAGTAGTAATGTTTTTGAGTTCATTCATTTGTTTAAAACTAATTAAACATTAAATCATAATTTTTTGTTTTGCATTTTTTACCATTTTTATAAGGTAGATACTATTCAATATTTGTAGCTAGATACCTATCTTAATCATTTAGTAGTTAGATATTTAACAAAAAAAATTGGGTTTAATAAAATCATTCATGCTTCTTCGTTTTAAAAAATAAAATATTTTTTTCAGACGATGAATACCAGTGCATAATAGTGTTACCAGAAAGCGAAGATGGCGCTAACATTTCAAATATAGAAAACGCACAAATAATAATAAAAGGATCTTCAGATGAAATAAAACCTAAAACTCCTACAAAAAAATGGACACCAAAGGAAAGACTAGCTGTTATAACTGAATATTATAACTATTTAAAAGCGAATGAGAATAAATTAATTGACTTAAAAGAAGTATGGCAACACGTTGCGGGTAAATTCCCGGACAGAACACCCTATAGTTGCAGAGTGATTTATTTCTTGCTTAAAAACCGTTATAAGAAATTAAAAATAGAAGATCCGCAAAAAACAAACACACCAACGTTTAGAATGATTAAAAACATTTTTTCTTTAAAACCTAAGTTTGTGCGACCGGCTTATTCACCAGAAGAAATTGTTTTAAAAGACAAAAAGATATACAAAGATGTTACTATACCTCAATGGAAAGTAGAAAAAGGTTTAAAGTATTATTTGGATCACGTAGATGAGTTTGTAAACCCGAAATATGATAAAAAATACGCGTGGATCGATCTCGCTAACAGTGTAAATTCGCCAGTTTCTAAAATGTTCAAAAAGATTAATTATCTAAAACAATCGTTTAACAGTGACACGGGAGAAGTTAATGGCGTTAAAGTCGAATACGCAGATATTTTAAAAGAGATTTTGGAAAAGGAGTTCATATGCAAAATTGCAATTGGCAACATTGTAGAGCCTATGACAGATGATATAGACACTCCTTGGTCTGACGATGAAATTGAGCAGTTGTTATTATTTTATTTGGAGAATTTGGAAAAGTTCAAAAACCCGAAGTATGTGGCTAGTTATCTTTGGATGGAAGCGTCGATGACTTTGAAAAAACCGCCGGTGGCGTGTTCTAAAAAGATGACAGAAATTCGTAGTCAATACAGCACCATGGTGAAAGAAAATCCTGAAGAATTAATCGGATGGAAATTCGCTGAATTCTGTCAGAAAATCTATGGGACTGGCAAGAAAAATGTAGCACCAATGACTGAAAACTTTACTTAAGATTTCCTAATAATGGAAGATTAAATTTATGCTTGTAGTTTTACATTGGCAAATATTTTACAGAGCACTAATTCAACGATATTTAAAAATATCGTAGATCACACTAGATACAGTCAAGTACAGATCAACATTGACAATATACATAGTTTATAATCGTCCTTATACTGCAATGAAATAAGGTTCTATGTGTAAACTGTAAGCTCCAACTCATTTAGCTCTGAAAATTGCATAATGTAAAAACTTTTCCAGAATCATAGACAGTAATTTAGTCTATGGTTTCTGAAGATCATGGATGGAAGATTATTTAGTCTATGGTATTTAAGTATTTCTAGATATATCTTGCCCTAGATTTTAATACTCCCTTAATCATGTTTAATTTTTTTATTTGCATTCTTATATATGCAAGTTGTCAGTACTGATATTTTCTTCATTCCTTGTATATTTACTTAATACTTTTAGTATAATTGAAGAGTCATTTTTAGTTAGTTTTTATCCAATTTAAGAACCTATTTTATTGTTCGTTTAGGTTATATTTACCTTAATTTAACAGTTTTGGTGGTTTAAGCTAAGGTATGGCTACCCTACTCGTAGAATTATAGCTTTATATTTGTTAAATAAGGACCATGTAAATTCAAAGAATGAATAAGCCAAAAACTATAAGACCACAAATGCCTATGTACTTGTAATAGCGACCAATATTATTTTTTACAAAGCAAAGGAATGAAATATTAATGTAATATGTTAGACTTTGGTCTATGATTGAATTAAAGGAAATTTTCAAATAAATGGCTTAAGTTATACAAAGCTCGGTTCTTTCATTTTAGTTTCACATAATTTCTTCCTTGGAAAAATCAGTGGTTGAAGCTTATACTATAGGTACAGGCTGTTTTTTCAACTTATAGTACCTACTTACCAAAAATCAACACGTAGGTAATATTTTTTTATTTAACTTCAGTTGTACCTAAATAAGGCTCATTTTGAACATCGTCTTTATTTTGATTTTTCACAGTGATAGCAGTGTAATGGGGCATTAACTAAATATATTTTTTATTGCAACTTGCTATTAGTCAATAGATAAAAATTTAGTAAATAGTATACAAAAAAAGTAAAAACAGTATACAAAGTGCTGGGTGAGAATAGCCACAAATTGGGTGCCAGACGGCCAACGTCGCCGAGGTAGGCCCAAAAAACGATGGAGTGACGACCTACGATCATTCAGGGAAGATTGGTGGGAAGCAGCTAATAACAGGAGTGTTTGGAGAGGCTTTTGCCCAGCAGTGGGACGAAATAGGCTAAAAAAATTGTTTAGCGGGAACCTCGGAGCATTTGTTAAAAACCTTAGTCATCGACTTAGAAACTACCTTGCGTAGTAATTGATAGAAGGCGTTACAGGACATGAATTGGTCCAAGGTTCCACGGATATAGGTAGTACGGCAGTGACGGACACTTCCACGCCACGCCACACCCTTTATAATCTTGTTAGAATGGGTAGAGTCTATTGTGGGAGAGAGAGCAGCAAATTATATTTAAACTAGGGGCTTCTCGCGACTTCGTAAGCCTTTAGTAATTTTTTTTTTGTTAGCCATTATCCCACTGCTGGGCAAAGGCCTCCCCCGCGTCTTTCCATTTAACACCCTTTATAGTCATGTCTTGAAAAAAAACATGATAAGTAAGTACCTACCTATAAGTATCTTAAAATTATAGCCTATGTGTTATTACGAATATTGGCAAACATCAAAATCTGTTCAATGGTTTTTGCGTGAAAGTGTAACCACAGATTAAGTAGGTATTTAATAGTTACTACGTAAGTTTAACCAAGCATCCTCACATACACCCACAGACATTGACATTTATAATATCAGTGGATAGGTTTTCAGATCTGTATCAGAAGACAGGATAAGTACTTACTTAAGTAGGTAACTACCTCCCTGTATCATGAGGAAACCTGCATATAGGTAGGTACATAGGTGTACACCAGAGTGGAAGCCCGAAATCCGCATTATTCTCGTAAATATCTATATCTACCTACGTATAGTTCAGAATATCTTTGTGCTATTTATACACTCGTAGAGGCCTTATAATTACCTATTTTAAATCGCTAACCGCTTCCGCTATCACCATATCATCAATACAAAGAGGGACGTATGTACTTCAAGCACGCTTCTTTTCAGTATTTTACAATAACTTGAACTGAACACAATAAAATAAAAGCCTAACAAAATGATCGGAGTGCCAAAATTGTGTTTGTTTAAAATAAAATATTGTTGTAATGAAAAGCGGTAGCTGTGAGTGAAATATTTAAAAGTGATTTGTGTTAGTGCGGCATATATAATAGGTATTTAAATAGATCGTAATTTACGTAATTGTATGTTACCACGTGTCTGAAAAGTAGGTATTTTAGGTCGGTGCCTACCTAGGTACGATAAATCTAGGCAGGCTATTTTTATATCTTACCTTTACCTAGGTACTTAAACTTTCTTAAGATACGCTTTCTGAGTTTGGAAACTCTTAACGTTGCTAAAAACTTTGTTTAGGTACCTCTCTACCTACCTACTTACCTAACTTATTATTATCGAAATGTTTGAGTATCTTGCTAAAACCTTAACTAATGTTAAACTAGTCTCAACCAATGCATTCATAGGCATATTAACAACTAGAAATTAGGTCAACACCATAGCTGCTATAGTTTCTACATCTCTAGTCTCTACTAATCTTTTGACTTCTCTACAGACTTAAATAGGTCATTCCTGAGCCACTCTAGCACCTACTTATATCTAGGTATTCTTAGTACATAACTAGTACTTAATACAAAAGTGTAATAAAATTAAAATAAACAATCAATAAACGTTGACTAAGGCCTCTTCCGCATCTGCGAATTATCCGCGAAACGCGGCTGAAACGCTTGTCGGTTGCTTTTGGCAGGTTCACTCAATCACGGAAATAATTTTCTTAGCGGGTTGAACCACGTGACTAATTTCAATCGACCGCTAGTGCGTAAGAAACCGCGCGTTTTTATATAAAACTGTTAATTGGCGGTTAAACTGCCGAGCCGCAGGTGCGGAAGTGCCCTAAGTACATTGAATTGACGGCCGTATTAGGTAAGGAAACCCTATAATATCCACATAAGTAGCAGGCATCTTTCTGAAGGATTATACTATTTTAGTATGAAATACCATTGCCTCTTGTGTTGGGTAGGCAAGTATATTTTCTTTTGTCGGTAAAAAAAAGTTTTTTCTCTTTTTGAAATTACTGCGATAATTAAGTTTGTCTCTTGGTTATTTTACTCTAACCTGTCCATTAGGCACCTAGATGTTCTAATCGTCTTTGTTTTTAGCAGCGAAAGTTTCAATTAGGTACCTAAAGGCAGTAGCTAAGTATCTACTTATATCTCATTTAGGTTAAGGATTAATTTAATGTTGCAAAAAATCTCCTTAAAGTTTCACACGCACGCACACATGATACATAAATATATACCTACTTACCTATACATATAAAGGTTTATCTACCCACATCCGGGCCGTGCCCGGGACGTGTCCGGGCCGTGGCCCGTCAGGATGGAAAACAATACGTCGGCGTCGTCATGACATCGTGTCCGGGCCGTGTCCAGGACGTATCAGGGAAAAAATATCATTCCATACATTTTCTATGGATTCCATTCACACGCGTTGTCATGACGACGTATTGTTTTGCCAATTGACGGGCCACGGCCCGGACACGTCCCGGGCACGGCCCGGATCTGTGTAGATAGACCTTTACAGGTAAAGCACCAAGTGCATTTCACTAAGACACTGTAACTGGTAAGTAAGTACTTCCTTACCTAACAAAACATAGAACAACTCTTTTAAACGGATTAAACTTGTAAAGGTGTGTAAGTCTTCATTTTAAATATCTGACACGATATATCACATTTATTATAAACTCGAGGTTTGTGTAGGCTTCTTGCAATAGGATATTCAATACATTTCCTTGTTCACGTACCTAAATAGACAATTGTTTACTTAGGTACGTCAGTGCAAAGGCTAAACTGCCCTAATCTTAAGGTCGGATAGTTAAATAAAATAAAGTGCTTACTTAGGTACCTACCTACGTCAGTGAATAGACTAACGAAAGTGACCTACCTACAAAAGTTTGGATAGCTAGTAGTCTTTGAATATTGAGTACGGTGAAGACTAACTTAAAGTTTAAAGTATATGGTTAAGGAGGAAACAGTTGCTCAGTCGGGTACAGTGACTCACCATCGTTTCGTAAAGAAGGAAAAGAGATACGTTCATCTCTTTTGCACTTGCGCGTGCGCATACCAAAAGCTTCCGAAAAGTGCAAAATAGATGAATGTATCTCTTTCCCTTCTTTACAAACCGATGGTGAGTCACTGTACCCGACTGAGCAACTGTTTCCTCCTTAACCCTAAACTAAATGCCCGTTTCATTAACTACAGATAAAATTTAACTGACAGATAAACTTATGTCTATTTCATAAAACAAAGACGTTTTGGACAGTGACAGGTATAAAATATCTGGCAGATAAATTTTATTTGTAGAAACAGGCTCTTAAACTTATAAGAAGTAAAACTTAGGTAGATAAACATTTTCTAAGGAAGTATATCTAGTAGCGAGGCCTACCTCGCTTTTATTTAGGTTGCAAAGAGATTGCTTTCCAGGTAGGAAATAGGTACCTAGATATAGGTATCTAGGTATATCTAGGTAAAAGATATAGGTATCTAGGTACCTATTTCCTACCTGGAAAGCAATCTCTAATATACCTATATTTAGGTACCTATTTCCTACCTGGAAAGCAATCTCTTATATACCTATATCTAGGTACCTATTTCCTACCTGGAAAGCAATCTCTTAACAACCTAAATAAAAAGACCAAGTTAACTAGTAAAACATTACAGATAAAAAAAACATGAAAGTTTTAATAAAATTATGAAAGTTAATTAAATCTAGTCAGTGATAATTAAGTGATAAAAACCTCAAGATGGACATTACAGTGACAGTGTCATTATTAGTGATTTTGCTCGTAAGGACTATCCAAGCCAAGAGAGTGCAAGCAGCAGTTAGTTTCCTGTAAGTATACCTACCTATATAGCTACATACATATCTTTCACGCCTCTTGCCTATCGCGGTAGGCAGAGACCACTCCCCTCCATTTGCTCCGATCCAAACACACGAAGTAGAAGTTAAACATTCAACTTAAACATGCAATTTATGAGCCTGTTAAATCCCACTGCTGAGCAAAGACCTCCCCTGCATCCTTCCATCTTTCCCTATCCCCGGCAACTTCTGCCCAGTTTACCAAGTATTAATCCAGAACTTTAACATACAATTAGATTTAAAAAACTGGTATCTATAGGGTGACTTTAAATTAATGAACGATAGAAAAGGATATGTATGTACTCGTGATAACAAACAACTTTTACTATGGGACCAATCATAAAAAAAAATGTTTCTCCATAGTACTATCAGCTGATGTTTGGGGCGTTCAAATTTTTATGAATGATTTCAACCTTGGTCCCATAGTAAAAGTTGTTTGTCATTACGAGTACATGCATATCCTTTTCTATCGTTCACTAATTTAAAGTCATCTATATAATAACAGGAAGGGTCTTTTCTTTGTGCTTTTTACTGGGATCCTGTCAATTAAAAGAAGCACGTTTCTCTAAAAGTCTTTTAGGTGTACCTACTCACTTTCACAAGAGGTTTGTGCTGATTCAAACGACACGAAAAGGCTCTAACACAATTTGACCACTTATTAAATCTATTTGCATAGAACCGATCGCGTTGGTAAGAAATTGGAGAGGCCTATGCTCAGCCGTGGGCAGCTAAAGGCTGAGAAAATTATGATAATGATTTGCATTTTTGCTTTTGACACAAGCACTCAAAGCTTACTAGGAGATAAATAAATAAATAAATAAATAAATAGATTCCAATCAAATAACTCTGTGTAAAACTTTTGCCCCCTTATTACAAAACGAGGTTTAAAGATAGTCTGACGTTAGTTCGTTTCTTTTGACGTTTCGGCTATGGGCAAAACGTCAAACTTAACGAACTAACGTCGGACTATCTTTAAACCTCGTTTTGTAATAAGGTGGTATGAGTATAAATAAAGAGTTTTTTTTTTATTAGCCATTAAGATCCCACTGCTGGGCAAAGGCCTCCCCCGCGACTTTCCAATTAAGAGATTTTATTATTATTATTTTATTTTCCAGATCAAACGCATCATATCAAGAAATAGAGCTGAGATCGGAATCGAGTTTGTCGCTACCTGATATTCTACCAGTAAAAGCGAATCTGTATGACAAAAACCGAGCTCCGAAACTTCTTGGACAACCAACCGTTGTGTATTTCCATGTCACTGTGTTGTCTTTGGATTCAATTAATGAAGAAAGTATGGTAAGTACTTAAGAATGCTATATTATAGGCTTTTATAGGTATGGTGAAGAAAAAAAACTTAATCCTAAGCTGTCTACATACCAAAGCCGCTGGCTTTTTTGACAGCTGCCATTCGTATGACGTAAAGCCGCGAGCCTAGCCCGGCGGCATGCCGGCGGCTTTGGTATGTAGATAGCATTATGGGATCTTATGCACTTGTGGTTGTGACGCGCGTTTGGCGGTTGATATGAAACCGCTCCAAAATCTTTATTAGTGCATAAGCACGCTATGACAGCTTATACTTTCTTAAATGTGACACCATATTCGGTCCTTCAGTATTTTACCCGGGGATTTAGTAAGATAGAGTTTAAGACTTTAGCTCTCATAATTATACCCTTTGAGTAGAATATACAAGGATATACAATATAATACCTATAGAATATACAAGGAGGAGCCATACCGTCTGGATCTGCGTGCCTGGTCTGGCGCAAAATGGCTACCTTTTTGTATGGTATTTTTTATCGTTTGACAGGTCATCTACATCATCTACCAAGAAAACTATGAAAAACTTGGCGCAACCTTGGCACGATGTCATAAACTCATTTGTACTTATATGAAAAAAAAATGGAGCAACAAAAATGAACAAAAATAAATAAATTCCTTCCTCATTGATTATACCTAATTCTAGATTTAAATATCTAGGTTTCTTGTAAACTCATCTCCATCACCACTTGTTCTTACATTTAGTGAACTACAGTTAGGTAAAGTTTAATTTAGAATAATTTTAACAAACATTTTCCTAACTCTTCAGACATACGTAGCAGACATATTCCTAGCCCAATCCTGGAGAGATCCCCGCCTTAGATTACCAGAGAACATGCACGAGGAGTACAGAATCCTGGATGTGGAATGGCTGAACAACATTTGGAGACCAGACTGCTTCTTCAAGAATGCGAAGAAGGTTACCTTCCACGAAATGAGCATACCCAACCATTATTTATGGTTGTACCATGATAAAACTCTGCTCTATATGTCTAAGTGAGTACGTTTATATATTTTTATTACTTATGTTTTACATGGAGATAGGGAAGGATGCGGAGGAGGCATTTGACCAGCAGCAGGGACACGTTAGGCTATAAAAATTGTCGATGCGAGATTTTGCCGAGCTATTACCGAGAAGGTACTTACACGTCAACTTTGACCAGTATGACAACAACTGGTTTCCCTCGAGGCGAGTGACTCCCTTCATCCTTCATCCTCCTTTATGTATTGTTATTTTAACTGCCTACGCGTAAATTGATGGCTTGTAGATTAGATACATTAACACACCCTAAACCAATCAAGTCAAGAGTACTTTAAACTGACACGTGAATTTATGAGGCGAATGATGAATGTGGATGAAGCGAAAGAGGTGTGTTTGTATCGTGGCAATTGGAGGGAAGTGGTTCCTGCCTACCCGCCTATCCCACATTAGCCAGTCGTAAGGAATTCCTGAAATTAGTTTCTTTGTTTCAGATTGACCTTAGTGCTATCATGCGCCATGAAGTTTGAATCATATCCACACGATACGCAAAGCTGTTCTATGATGATTGAAAGTCGTAAGTAACTCTATTTGTACATCCTACCTCCTACTATTATTATAAATATCAAAGTTTTTATCGATGGATGTACGTATGGATGGATGTGAGAAAGGAAGAGTAACACTCTTTCACGCAAAAACCACTGAACAGATTTTAATGATATTTAACAATAATGTAGATTGTAAATCAGAAAACCACAAAAGCTATATTATTTTAAGACATTGTGTAAGATTTACAAATAATGACGATAAATGCGTAGGAAATCGCGAGCAGCCTATAAACTTCTGTCTCCATAGTTTATGAATTTATTTATGTCTATCATAATAGGGGTGATACGTCCCAAAGGACCAAACCCCTTCTTTTCTATTGTCTTGAACTTCGTCTTTACTTAACATAGGTACTAATAGAAACCACCCTCTTCCTTTCCAGTATCGCACACAGTCCACGACCTAGTGTTCATCTGGAACCTAACCGACCCTCTCGTGGTCAACCCGGACATCGAACTGCCTCAATTAGACATCTCTAACAACTACACTAGTGATTGTACTATTGAGTACTCTACTGGTAAGTTCAAAGGCGTCTTTTTACAAAAGCAGGACTTTTCTTTCGGAGATAGCTTAGAGGAAAAGGCATTTATTGACTCAGTTGACGTTACGGGTATTATGCCGAACTGCCACTAAAGTTCCTGGGTTCGAATCCCAGCTGGACAGATATTTCAATGATAAGTTTCAAAATGTTTCTTTGTGTGTATCAATAGCACCTAGGGCACAGGAAATAAGATCACCTGTGGCGTTATGAGTGTGCAGCTTTTTTAATGTAAGTATAGACCCCGCGGCAGACCACGGTTAAAGAGGCTGAAAATGGTGGCCAGATAAGCTAGATACTTTCATGAATGTCTGGCTAGAGACGCTTCAGGAAAGAGAATCGTGGAGTAAGAGGAGAAAAGCCTTTGCCTGACAGTGGGACACTGACAGCTAGAGAATTAGAGATGACAAGGGTGTCACATTAATGGAAACATCCTCGTCCAATTAATTTATCAATTTAGAGAGTCGTGGGGTAATAGAAAAGAGGCCTTTGCCTGACAGTGGGATATTGACGGCTGTAGGTACCTCTAAGGGTGTTATATTTATGGAAAGCCTTCTAACATCCTCTTCCAGGCAACTTCACCTGCCTAGCAGTAGTATTCAACCTCCGCCGTCGTCTAGGCTACCATCTCTTCCACACATACATCCCATCAGCTCTCATCGTCGTCATGTCCTGGATCTCCTTCTGGATCAAACCTGAAGCCATTCCAGCCAGGGTCACGCTTGGAGTTACTTCATTGCTTACTCTTGGTGAGGGGTTTTATTTTATTTATTTGTTTATTAGGGAGATTTACATTGTCATAGTCATAGTTAGGTATATAACCTTTGTTTTATTTCCCAGTAACAGAAACTATGATTTAAGTTATTTTCGTCAAGCATTATGCCGCCTATTTAGAATTTTGTCAATGACAGCTATAGGTGAAATGAAGCGTTATAGCTGACCTTTCATGCAAAAGAAAAACAAAAGCAGAAAAGATGTCTTGTATTCGTATTGAGATAACCCCGACAGATGGCGCTGATCTATTTAATATATTCCTAAAACGCGGTAGCAACCTTCCACACTATATAAAAGAGTTAAGCTAGAAAGCAGTCTAGAAAGAAAGAGACTGATCCCAAAAACGCAACCTACTCGTACACAATACATTATGATGGAAATATGACAATTAGAAACACACTTGCCACACGCACACGTGGAATAACGTTTCGTGTTACAAAGTGTGCTGCAGTTTCTTTTTGTTTAAATAAAAAAAACTTCAAAAAATCTTTCCAGCTACCCAAAACACGCAATCACAGCAGTCTCTACCACCAGTATCTTACGTAAAGGCGATAGACGTTTGGATGTCATCATGTTCTGTGTTCGTCTTTTTATCCCTCTTCGAATTCGCTGTGGTTAACAACTACATGGGACCGGTCGCTACTAAAGCCATGAAGGGATATTCTGATGAGGATCTGTCGAGAGATTTGGATGCTTTTAAGGTAGGTAATTTAAGTACCTAACACTTTAATGCTATCTCCTACTAATATTATAAATGTAAAAGCTTGTGCCAATGGATGGATGTGATCGGGAAGTGATCGGAAAACTACTGAACTGATTAAAATGATTATAGATTATAACTTTACAATATTGCAGCTTATCCATCCGAAAGACTCAGGCTGTATTATTTTAAGATATTAGGTAGTTAGGTGTTGTTTCGAAGATACGACGACAAAAACGACGTCTACGACGGGCAGCCTCTAGTCTAGTATGTATTTTATTAGAGCGTCTTTTGTAGAGATAGAGACTACTTTAGTCCACAGTTTAGGGAATGAGAAAGACAAATTGCTCTTTCATAAGATTTTTTTGTAGAGGTTCTTTAAGATCAAGTCGAGCCATTGCTCTGCTCATAAATATTTCATTCATACCTAAATATCTTCTCTAAAACAGAATAAAATTCTAGCTCATTTATTAATAGTGTAATATTTTCTTTCCAGCATATATTCCCAAACACAGTCGACCCTCGAGCGAGTACATCTGCCTCTATCCCTCAATACGAGACTTTCTGTAACGGGAGAGAGACAGCTGTCTACATCGACCGTTTCTCCAGATTCTTCTTTCCGTTCTCCTTCTTTATTCTTAACGTTGTTTATTGGTCTACTTTTTTGTAGAGCTGGTTTAATGCTTTTGCGACCTGTTTAGGTCATATGAAATTCTAAATGAAAAGTGTTTTAAGCAAAAATAGGCAAAATTCATTACACTTTTTCGATGTCACTTTTTTGATCTAAAACTACTGTCGTTTCACTACCTGTATAACCGAGAGGAAGAAACGGCAAAAAACCTTCGGCACAGTGGTAAATGTCTCAGTGGTAAGTTCGGTGGATATTTTTTGGGCAGATAGATCTTTTTCAGGTCAAATAGTTTACAGATAATGACATAATAGCTCCTAAATGTGGACAGATAGCTTGATTTGGAAGCTTGGTCGGCACGGTTAGCAAATATCCTGCTATAAAAGTCTCTTTCTCGCATAAGTAGGAACTTTTTCTTTGTTAATGGCTTATGTAATGTGAACAAATCTTAGTTAGAAGGATGGATCCTTATTGGATGTAAAAGAGCTTAGTTAAGAGTGAAATCTCTTGAATATATTTGTGCCTAAGCCCTTATGACGCGATAGTAAAGGGCTAAAAGACCCAAAGTGCGCAAGAGTGCCGCAAGTTTATTGTAATTTGAGCATAAGTAACTAGCTAGTGTATTAAGTAGATAAATTAATAATAATTGAAATTGTGCTAGTATTTAAGTTAGTTTGTACTTTAAAAAAACATGACTATTTTAAAATTCTGATTTTTAGTGTAGTGTATTGATAGGTAAGTCTCATTTGAAATAAGAAAAAAATACTGTTAGAATTAGGATTAAGTACCTAGCAATAAATAAATTAGTTTTTTGCAGCTAATTATGTTAGATATATTAAAAAACATGTTATTAAATTAACATTAAGGCGATAGTTATTCAATTTAAGTAGATATTTATTTTACATCGACGTTAGCAACTAAGCGCAGAAACTTTTGAGCTAGCCTATGTACTTAACTTACTTATAAATAAATAAAATTTAAATAATTCTCCGTCTATTTTTTCGCAATTCTATACAGCAACCTAACCACTAAAATAAGACTGACAATGACATCCTACCGTACCCTATATACCACAATAATTTTGACAATCAATCCTAATACATTATTATAAATGTCAACGTTTATGCCGATGCATGGATGTTTGTTACTCTTTCATGCAAAAACTACTGAATAGATTTTGATGAAATTTGACAATATTGTAGCTTACATACATTCATAGGTACCTACATACATATTCGTCTCGCCTCTCTCCCATTGGAGTAGGCATAGACCACTTCCTTCCATTTGCTACGATCCAAACACACCTCTAGCTTCATCCACACTCAACAGTCACCTCATACATGCCCGTCGGTTTAGGGTACTCTTGATTTGGCCTTTCTTGAGTACTCTTCTTGTTAGGTTTGGTCTTTCTTTTCTTTTTCTTTCTTGTAGCTTATTATATCAGAATAACACATAGGCTATATTTATTTGAGATATCATGATTTTTTTCCTAGATTTTACGATAAATGTGTACGAAGACGCGGGTAGCCTTTAGTAAAACAACATATCAAAAATGATTTAAAAAAACACATATATTACTTATAGTTAAGTACTTAAAGAGAACAAAAGACCGAAAGAACCTAAATCGAAACTACCCTAGAGACATTGCAGACGAAGGCGGAGCGTACGCGTTTTTTTTCCGCTACCAAAACGCGCCCACGCGTTTTACGTAGCGTTCGCGTTTTGACAGATAGTCCAAGAGCCTGAGAGCCCTATCTTCCTCACATTCGGAAAGCTGAATGTCCTTCTATGTGTATACCTAACATAGGTACCTATGCTGTAGTTAGTTTAGTTAGATTTAGTCGGAACTTCCTTAAATTAATACATTTTTAGATTTTTCAAAGAAATAACTAAAATCTAAAATTAACGTGCTTTTGACGCAAATAAAAATAGTCATACTTAATGTTTAGTAATAAAGTCTTAATATGGCTAGTCTTTGTTACTAGTTTACGCAAAATCATTGAAAAAAAACACAATATTTTGCTATGTATGATGCGTGTCATCGCCTTTTCCTGCTATCTGTAATGTGTCAAAACGCGCGCGTTTTGGTAGCGTAATGAAAAACGCTTACGTTCCGCAAACGCGCCTACGTCTGCAATGTTTATAAAAGAGTTAACACTAGGCAATACAAAATATTCAAATTAGTGCATTTAGTATGTAAAAAATATTCAGTAGGTGTTCAGTTTAGTCATTAGATACGGGATAGACTATAAAGAAGGCTGCCTAGACATTATAATGGTCTGGAGGCTGAATAGGTAACGTTTCAATTGTTTTAAGTCTAGACATTGGTTTTGTTAAGGCGTAGGCTTCATAAATGCAAGAGTGGATGGAAATTTTGGGAGGGGAAGATCATGGCGAAGTTTTTTTTTTTTTTTAAATTTGGTAGATCATCAGCTAATGAGACGTAGTAAGTATAAAGTTAATAGATACAAGAAGTTAATAATATATCCACACTGATATAAAGTGATTCACATCACTGAGGGTGATATGAATAATGATAGACACAATTAGTGACAACCGCTCACGATGATTGCTTTATTCTCACTGAATTATAATTAAGTAATTAACTAAATGCTGACGCGTGCTTTCACAATTATTATCTATATACTAAACATATAAACTTGTAAAGTAGTCTGTACACTAATTATAAATAAAGTAGTAAATAAAGTACTTAGCACTAATCTCGATCTAATCTCGGACTACTTAGTTAAAGAAAGGTCAAGTCAAGAGTACTCTAAACCGAGGTGCATGTATGAGGCGACTGATGAATGTGGATGTGGTGCAGGAAGCGTGTTTGGATCGGGCTAAGTCGAGGGAAGTGGCCTTTGCCTACCCCGATGGGAAGAGGCGTGACGGATATGTATGTATGTAAGCTTCCCTCCCACTTTTCGTTGATTTTCCAGTGTTTCCTGGTTCTTCTCTGGCGAAATCTGCTACCTTGCGAATCCAGCATTAGCTTTAAAAAATACTTGACATATTTCAATTGCTAATCAAAAAACATCTTGGAAGGAAAAGTAGAAGGAAAACGGAGGAGAGGCAAGACCATGAAGAACTTAGATGGATCAAATGAGGAGATAGAGGTTGTGTCGTATCAGGTGCTCAAGAGGACGGCAGAGAATCAGAGCAGAGTGGCGTAGACTCCACCGACAAGAGCGAAGCTCTTAAATTTAATAATGATGATGTTAATTTGTCTACAATAAGTAGCTATAAGATAAATCACAATGACATTCAAGTGCTATGTTAATTTGCCTATGAAATAAAGAATAAGGTATGAGTTGGAAAAAATGGATTTTCAAGTACTAGCATAATATCCTTTTTTATTTTCGCAGTCTTCCCCTTTACACCAAACCAAACGAATACCAAAATGTGCTGCCGAAAATCGCATCACAATAGCTTGCATTTGCATACAACATGTGAGTCTGTCTGGGCTGTACGTGAGGCGCATGCGTCGACTAAAGTATGCAGCTTTTTGCATAGCGACGTCGTGTCTGGTTAACTTATAGTCTGGGGAAAAACGTAGGTTTAGCAACTTTCTTTCTAGAATTCTTAATACCTTACTTACTTAGGTTCGGGAGGGGGGGGGGGTATTAAACTATATTTTTTCTTGGATTATTAATTTTAATGATAATAATTAAATGTATATGTCGACGAGACGAGTCATCAGAAGTGGCGTTTAAGCTTTTAGTTAAAATAAGACAGTGGGCGTGTAACGAACAAACTGGCTTTATTGTGTAGTTTGCAATCACGTTATAAAATAACAAAGGTGTACGTGATGTCTTCCGATATCTTGTCTTCAAATCAATAATCAAACAGAATCCATCATACATGACAGCCTCTTCAAATATGAAAGCGCCAACTTGACAACCACTTAGAAACATGCCAGTTCTTGCGTTTTAGCAACAAAGAGTTTGCAAATGGTTCCAAAATATCCTTCATGAACGTAATCTCAGCTGTTCTCTGACATATATATATATATATATAAAGATAAATTGACTATGAGAAAATAGTCCTACATAACATTAATTAACCAATATCATTGCCTTTATAAATCTACATTCCAAGACATTAAATTGTAGGTAATATGTGTATGAGGAATTCAGAATTTAATTTAAATGAGTTTTCTTTCTCGATCTGTTTACAGCCAGTGCCATGAAAAGTAACAGCTTTATTAAATCTATAGATAACGTCAAAAATTAAAAGGAAACGGCAAGATTTTTGAATAAAAACTTCAACAGCAATAAGACGACCATTTTTAATTCAAACTAGGTATTTATGCTAGAAAGGTATATAAATAACGGCAACGGTATAGGTAACACAGAAGTCTACAAGTTTTGATTCTCAGTGTGCAGACAGTTCAGAATCTCTACCTACCTTTTATTTGTAGTTTTTTTATCATTCTATTAAAATGAAAGGAGATTAACAAAAGAGATATACAAGGCAAGAGTGGATGGAAATGCTGGGAGGGGAAGGCCAAGACGAACGTACCTCGATCAAATCGGGGACTTGCTCAAGAAAGGCCAAATCAAGAGTACCCTACACCGACGGGCATGTATGAGGCGTCTGATGAGTGTGGATGAAGCGAAAGAGGTGTGTTTGGATCGAAGCAAGTGGAAGAAGTGGTCTTTGCCTAACCCAATGGGAGAGTGGCGTGACGGATATGTAAGTATGTATGTATTAAAATAAGTACTCGTAATTAAAAAGTCAACTTCCTTTGAAGTCAACACCTTGCAAATTTTGTTGCGCCAAACAAATTGAGCAAAAACCGAATTACGACTCTAATTTCATCCGTTTTACCGTTTTAAGCAGAAGTCGTAATGTTTACGACACGTCGCTCTTAAGAAAATATTATTTCCAGATTGGTGTGTACAGGTTGATTTAAAAAAAATAAACGTAAGGAAATATTCAGAAACTGTTTGCCTTTAACCTTATCCAATCTAAACCAATCAACAGTACCTTAAGGTCAGTTTATACTAGGAGTCGAAGCGAATTTCTAAAAATGATCATATTATGACATTCAACTTTAAATCACCAGCATTACGCACATATACCTACTTTAGTAGGAGACCCTTAGTAGATGGCCTATATGACAATCAAGACTACCCCAAACCTAATTGCAAGACTCATGAATGTGGAGGAAGCGAAGGAAGTTCTATTTTTCTAGCTGTGTCGTCAAGGTGCTGGAGCAGACAATTGACCAGAGTGGCGTAGACTCTACCGACAACAGCAACGCTCTTAAATATATAGAAGAATACATTAAATAAATTAGTAATATTAAGATTTTGTTAATGAACAAGTGTAGAAGGTAAACGCATTATTACACACTAATGGTAATAATGCGTTTACCTTCTAAAAGAACTACTACTAGGACGGAAGATATAGCACAGTATATTAGTTTGGGAGCTAGACATTCATGTAATAAGGAACTGTTTAATGTCAATAATGATTATGTAGGTACCTTAAGTTAAATAAAAATAGCTCTAAGACCCAGTAAAGAGTTCCTTAAGTAAATCCTGAATTCAATTTCTAAACACCCTGTGTGAAATGTCGCGGCTCGATCGTAAACGCTAGATCATAAAATTTGAAACAATTCAGAATGCGTTGATGTATGGAGCAAGTTATTCTTTACTGTAAAATATAAAACTACGGCTTGTTCTATTAATAGGATAATATTTTAATAATTATGACAACTGTAAAAAACTGTCAAGTGTACAGAGAAAAAATACTTTGAGTAGGTATAGAATATACATATAAGGAGATGCCATACCGTCTGGATTTGCGTGTCTGGTCTGGCGCAAAATGGCTACCTTTTTGTATGGTATTTCTTATCGTTTGACAGGTCATCTACCAAGAAAACTATGAAAAACTTGCGCCAACCTTGGCACGCTGTCATAAACTCATTTGTATATGAAAAATAAATGGGGCCACTCCTTATATTCCTTCCTCATTTCAACAATATGCCGGACTATGACACGTTGTCTAACATGACATATTTCTGTGCAATTTTGAATGAGACATATTGTGGTATTGACTGATTTTGGTAAAATTGGCAATTTGTGAGGCGGGCAGAACCCAAAAAATGCAGTACTTACCTAATTTGTCGACTGCTTCAAATAATTAACAGATTTTGAGTACTATAGATAGATACTTATGTCCATACTAATACATATACATCATAAATTTAAGAGATAATACATCATAAATTTAAGAGCGTCGCTTTTGTCGGTGGAGTCTGCGCCACTCTTCTCTATTCTCTGCCTTACGTTTGAGCACCTGATACGACACAACTTCTATTCCTTTTTTTTATTTGGTTTATGTAAGTCCTTCGTGGTCTTCCTTTCTTTCGTCTTCCTTCTACTTTTCCTTCCAAGATATTATACTTACGTCAAACAAATTCGCTAATAACTTGCCCCACACATTTACGCACTCTTGCGCATCACAGTGACGTTTATGGCATATAATACTAAGGACAATAACCCTGTTAAACCCACCCTGGATCAAAATAAAAACATTGTTTGTACGTACGTACTAACCTTTTTAATGTACCTACTTATAGGTATTATTTTCAGGCCTTGCAAAAATTTTGATTGCTTTTTATAAATATCGCAAAAAAAAACGATTGCTTTACCTATCCACGTACATTTTACTCGACTATGGCAGAGCTTAACCGACGACTGTTGAATGTGGATGAAGCGAAGGAAGTGTGTTTGGATCGAAGCAAGTGGAGAGAGGTGGTCTCTGCCTACCCCGATGGGAAAGAGACGTGACAGATATACCTATAGCCAAAAGGTATACGTATACGATTCATATTAATCGCTCTGAGTTTGGTTTGAAATGGGAAACGTCCATTTTTTTACCAATCAACAAAATAATGAATATTCGATTAATGCCAATTTACATTGATGGTAATTTTCATAATTGTCCTTGCATCCGTGACCTATATCGTCTGGTGCATTATTGCATTTAATGGATTTCAATTGCATTTATCAATCGATTGAAATGACACATTGGCATAGTACGAGTATAAACACATACCTAAGTATGTATGTAGTTAGTAAGTAGTGTTTCTATGCAGATATCAATTGTTTTTTTGCAAACAGCATAAACAGATAGCTAGAAAGCTAGAAAGGTTATTCTACATTTTTAGGGTTCCGTTCCGTCTGTCCGTCTGTCCGTCTGTCCGTCTGTCCGTCTGTCCGTCTGTCCGTCTGTCCGTCTGTCCGTCTGTCCGTCTGTCCGTCTGTCCGTCTGTCCGTCTGTCCGTCTGTCCGTCTGTCCGTGTGTCCGTGTGTCCGTCTGTCCGTCTGTCCGTCTGTCCGTCTGTCTGTCCGTCTGTCCGTCCGTCTGTCCGTCCGTCTGTCCGTCCGTCACCAGGCTGTAGCTCAAGAATCGTTATAGCTAGAGCGTTGAGAAATATTCTCAGATGATGAATTACCATTGCCGCTATAACAACAAATACTAAAAAAAATATATAATATTAATAATTAAGGGGGCTCTCGTACAAAAAGCATGATTTTTTTTGCTTGATATCAATAGTAAATAGTACAGAAGCCTTCGTGCGCAAGTCCGACTCGCACTGGGCCGGTTTTCTGTTTTTAAATTACGTAAGTAGATATATTTTTTAACAATATATTCCGCGCAGTTGCTCTTTCACGCAAAAACACTTAACAGATTAAATTAATCTTATTCTTAGAACATTATTTTTCCAAGATGTGACAACAAGTGCGTACGTCCTGGTAGCTACCTACCTCTAATCCTACTAATATTATAAATGTCAATGTTTGTGCCGATGGATGGATAGATCTTTGTTACTCTTTCACGCAAAAACTATCTACTGTTAGTATTGTTGTTTGCACATCAGAATAACACATCTTCTTCTTGCTTTCTTCTTTATCAGCCCATATATGTCCCCACCGAGGGGCACGAGCCTACTCTCATACAGAGAGTGATTAGGCCGTAATCCACCACGCTGGCCAAGTGCGGGTTGGCGGATTTCACATACACCTTTGAATTTCTTCAATAACACATAGGCTATATTATTTTACTATGTCATGATTTTTTGCAAAATATGACGATAAATGCGGACGAAGGCGTGGTACTTACCTACCTCTAGCAAATAAATAAATATATAAAACAAGCCTACATAGTTAGAATCCAGTCGCTATCTATAATCTTTTTCCAAACACTATTCATTGTTTTACATTCCCGTCATGTCAGTTGCCCTATCCAGGTACTTACCACGTACCTATGAGAATGGCCCGCGACTTCTTAGCTTTTATCAACATATTTTGGACACTTGGGCATAGTTTATTTTATCTGTTCTACCTATAGATGTACCTATAGATGCGTTACATACAAATGTCGGCTTTCGCTGCCCGAATTGCAATATGGTAGATTTTAGAATGCGTAGTTAAAGTACCTACGTTTAATGCGGAGAACGCCTAACTGAAGTAAGTAATAAAAAGGTAAATAAGTGAATAAGTGAACAAGCGAACAAGCGAACAAGCGAACAAGAAGCGAACAAGCGAACAAGCGAACAAGCGAACAAGTGAACAAGTAAATAAGTAAATTAAAATGTACTCAATACTCAATACTCAATCATTTATTGCACTCCACAGGTTTTTACAGATCTTATAAATAACTTAAAGTAGGTACCAAATGTGGACCCTGATTAGGGCACGGCAAATTGTGTAGCAAAGCTACAAACTTAAAACTAAAATGAGATCAGTTACAACAATACTGTAATTACTTAAACTTAAACATATTTTAGAATTTATATTCTAAGTTAAAATTACTAATTATTTAAATAGTTTTATTTATATTTTAGAGTGAATTATATTTACATTTTTTTATTTTTTTTTTATTTAAATTAGTTTACCTGTTTATTTTTAGTTAGTTAATTTTATTATTAAGTTTTAGTTACATATTTATAATTTCTCCTCAATATAATCTTTAACGGTGTAATAGCTTTTGGTAATTAGTAATTTTCTCAGTTGATTAATAAATTTTGTTTCTTTTGTTTCGTTTCTAATATATTGCGGTAATTTATTGTAGATTTTGATGGACATTATTAGTGGGCTAGATGAATGGAGGTGTAGACGGGAAGCAGGCAAAATTAATTTGTTTATATGTAGACTTCTTAGGGAATAGTTAGACGGTACAGCAATTTGATTTTGATAGAATTCAGGGTGTTTCCGGACGAATTTACAAATTTCAAAAATATAAATACACGGCATTGTTAGGAGATCAAGTTGAGAGAAATGGGGTTGGCAGCTATCTGTTGACTCTATGTTGGCTAATATTCGGATCAAACGTTTTTGAGAGGTAAAAATACTGGGTGCGTCCGTACTATTACCCCATAGGATAATACCGTAGCTTAACCATGCATAAGCGTAGGCGTAATACACGGTAAGTGCGGTTTTTAAGTCGGTGGTGGTTTTTATAATGTGTAACGCGTAAGCAAATTTGGATAGTTTGGCTCTAGTTGCTGTTATATGGGTTTTCCAATTAAGGTGAGTGTCTATATTAAGGCCAAGAAGTTTAAAATCTGTAACTGTTTCTAGTTGTGTGTTATTAATTGTAAAATTTATATTGATTAGAGGTTTTTGGTGAGGACGGAATAACATTAATTTGGTTTTGTTAAAATTAATTTCTAGATTATGTTCGTTTAGCCAATTTAAGGTTTTATCAAATATAGTTTTAAGTTTGTTATCTATGTTGGTTTCGTTATTGCATGACGCTAGAATGGAAATATCATCGGCAAACAGTACACATTTATTACAATCGGTTATTATTTTAGGGAGGTCGTTGATGTAAATGAGAAAAAGTAGACAGCCGACCACACTGCCTTGAGGAATTGATGCTTCTATTTTTATATTTTTTGATTGAATTTGTTGGATTTCATTTGTATGATAGTTAAAGAACTCTATTTCAACTAATTGTTCTCTATTGTTTAAATAGGATGCAAACCACTTATGAGCAATGCCGCGGATTCCTATACTATATAGTTTATCTAGTAATATTTTATATTGGACTTTATCATAGGCTTTGGTCATGTCAAGTAGAATGCCGATTGCATATTGTTTGTTGTCTAATAAAAGAGATATAATAGTCTAATAAAATAATAATAAAATAATAATAGTCTAATAAAAGATAGTCTAATAAGTCTAATAAAATAATAATAGTCTAATAAAAGAGATAAAGAGACAAATAATTTAGGCACTGTAAAATAGTCATTTGGGTCAAAAGAAACGCTAATTTATAGGTAGGTACTTAGATCTTTAGTCAGACACTCAAAATTCTCTAAACGTCTTGTTATGTAAATTGATGTCTCAAGGTCTGTGGAAGTTGCCTAGACGCCTACTGATAGGTAGGTACTGCCTACCTAGACGGCTGCCAGACACAGGATATAAAAAGATTTAAAAGTACCTAAGTAGTTTATATTCTAAAAACAGTACTTATAAATCAATCTGTGTGCAAAATAATTCAGAAAAGCTTAATGCAACTCTTCTAAAAAATATTTGTCAAGTGGGCATATACTTACGTACATAGGTATGTTTTTGGTTAAGAGCAACTTGCAGGAAGCGTTTAAACTAGATTTAAGCACTGCTTAACCCTAAACTCAGCTTAGTGTCTTGCAGGAAACAAGTTTAGCATAAAGCTCAGTTTAAAGTTAAAGAAACAACAAAATTAAACCGTTTCTACGGTTTAACTCGCTAATCCGAATTTAAAATGACTCGAGGTGTCACGCGCATGCGCAATTGTACCCAATTCAGTAACTGACAAGTAATTGACAATATTTTGAACTTTTGACGTGATGTTGACAAAATTTATTTTGTCAGATCAATTCATGCTGCTACGTTTCTTTTTACATCAAAGATTTTTTATTATTCAAATGGAACGTAAAAGAGTGAATAGTGAATGAATTACTTCTGTAATCCCGGCTTAGTTAAATTGACAACGAAAAAAGTACCTGCAAGACATGCATGATTAGGTTTAAGTTAATCTACGATTAAAGCAAAATCATGATTTAACTAATCCGAATTTTGCACAATTTTCCTGCAAGTCGCCCTAAAAGTTATTTTCCGAGAATTAGAGATTGCCCGCGACTTCCTACGCATTAGTCGTCATATCTTGGAAAACTTACACAATATCTTAAAATAATAATGTCAATGTTTTAATCTGATGTCTAAGCTACAATATTGCCAAGTGTCATCGAAATCTATTCAGTGGTTTTTGCGGAAACCATCCACCCACGAACATTGACATCTATGACATTAAGTAGGATTTTATAGATGGTATTAGTATTACCTACTTGAACTGTGTAAGAATGGTTACGCACTACATCCGATTCGAATTCAATCCGATAAAATTACCATAAAAATAGTTCTCGGGTCTATATTAAAGGTAACTAACGACCGTTCCCAATATTAAAAAGACAGAAAGCTATTCGATTTCGGAAGTATTTAAATACTTAAAGGTAAAAGGTTTTAAATCAAAAGAATTTCATAGATTTTTTGACACCGGTAGGTAAATAAGGACGAAACGTTCTAAACCGACGGGCATGTATGAGGCGATTGATGAAGTATGTTTGGATCATAGCAAGTGGAAGGAAGTGGTCTCTACCGCAATGGGAGAGAGGCGTGACGGATATGTATGTAAACATTCTAAGATAGATTACTAATTTCTTTCTCCAGTAGGGCAAAACCAGAGATAGGTAGAATATTGGGAACTGCTGAGTAGGTATAGGTATCTTAGATCTAAGTCGGATCGATAGTAGAGCATAACCACTGTAATACCTACTCTCATCTGTGAATACAGAATTAGCATTACCTACTCTATTATCAATCAAGACATTTATAAAGAGACAGCATGGAGACAACATAATTATCAGACGACATTCCTCAAGAACCACATAAATAACTATTTATTAGTTACCAAGTTGAAATTTTAAGATAATAAGTTATTATTAGCTATAATAATATAATCAATCTTAGAGAACAGACAACCAAGATAGCTGTATTGTTATTAATTGATTATTTCGTTTTAATTATAATGTATTATTGTATGTTTCATGTTAGGATGTTTAAGTTCTATTTATTGCAATTACGTTTTCAATGTGTTGTTTATTAGATTTGATTTGTGTATTTCATTCCCTATTTCTTAAAAAAGGCCGCTGTTGGACAACCAAACGTTTTCATTGCGATTGAATTTTGAGAAAATGTGTGATGATGCCCAGGTGGGCAGAGGAAGCTCAAGAGAGCAAGTCATTGCGAATGAGGCGACCTTTGGCCAGCAGTGGGACACAAAAGGCTAGATTAGATTATATTAGACCCGCTGAAGCTGTATTTTAATCTTTCACATCCCAGAAAAAAAAGAACAATAGAAAATCTATTGTGTCTGGGTTTATAATGTGTCAGTGGGATATGAGAGGTTAAAGCTGTGAAATAGTCATTACTAGAAATAAAATTCTTAAGGATAAAGCTAGAAACAGACTGATGCCTCGTACGCAACGTATGTAAGCTGCAATGTTGTCCATGTTGCGTGTGAGGTGAGGTAACGTGTGAGGTCTCCATCATCGCATGGGGTCACCCGCATCATGTCAATCAAGATTTCCGCGAAATAATACTGGGGTAAATATACCACCCTTACTTTGCCACACAGGGGGTATGAAGGAGTGGTGATAGAAGATCTATTGAGATTAATATTGGATTTTGACAATAACTCTGTGACTTTAACCCTCGCTGTCCAGCGTGGATACAATTCAGATAAAGCAGATACAATCGGGACTCTTTGATAGATAGGTATAGGTAGATACCTGCATTAAGTAGTTTTAAGTGATAAGTAAGTAGGTATTTTAAATGCTCATTCAGTAATAGCTGGATCTGTGTCGTATTGAGACCAGATTTCGATAATAAGTGACAAATTATGCTTTTTATAAACATAAATGTCAGGCTTCATTCCTACTTCTGCTGGAATCCAAAATAGCATCTCAGTTTTTCAAGGCAACCATCCCACGTGATTTTCATGTATAGTTTATGTAGTGTAGTCTATTCATCGAGCGTTGATTGCTTCCCTTCCTCTCTTCGCGTAGCTGTGGGTGGTATTGTGCATGCCACTATGTATTGATGGGTGACCATTTATTAGGGTTATTGTGGGAATTATAGTAAGTTTAGATTCAAAGTAAAATAAAGAGACAAAAAGTAAAAAAGAGAGACGGAAAATCCAATCTTGAATGGAGTAAAAATGACACAAAACGATCGATTTTACCCTTTATGCTTAGAAGCTATTAGAAAGGTAGGTGTTGATTATTGAGTTTTCAAAAATATACCCAAATGATTCGAAAACGGTCGTTAGTAAGCATTTCAATGATTTGATTTTAATATGATAACTTATTTAATAACTACTTAATACTTACGTTTGCTACTTTTTATTAGGTACTTTTACTGTTTAACTACTTTATTTTTACATGCTTTTATTAATTACTTACCTAATACTTATTACAAGTGTCACAACTACATGGTAACCCTATAACTTCAAAGTGCAAGCGTCTGCGCACCGGATGTGAACATTGTCCTTCGCTAGCCTTGGCTCGAATTATCGCGGTGCGTCAGGGGTGCCATACGGGACCATTATGTTACAACGCCTTTATTAATGTTTTATTAGTGAAGGGTGGTAACTTCAATGAGGATTTATTGTTATAATAATTGACCGAGTGATGGATCGGTTTTCGTTTAGAAATGGATTCAAAGATAAGTCATAAATTTGATTACCTACACACAAAAATAAAGTGGAAAAAAATACAAAGAAAAATTGTTGTATATCTGTACGCGGATAAATGTTTTAGGTAGGCTACTAAGGTAGTTACAATATGCGCATGCGCAAAGACATCCTTATTCTTGTAATATTTTTAATAATACTTTGGGAAAAGAAATAGTAGTTAGTAGGTAAGGTTGTTATGATTTTTTTAGTCTACGTTGTCCCACAGCTGGGCAAAAGCCTCTCCCATGCATGACAATTTGTGAGTAACCGAAAAGATAAATCTTAACAATCAAACATCAAACGTTGCTTATGAACGTTGCAAAATAACAATTTGCACTAAATGAAAGATCCCAGGAAACCGCGTCAATAAATCCGTCAATTTAATCTGACCCAAATTCGATACTGGCCGAAAGATTTCTCCTGACCCATTTCGGTGAAAGGCTGCATCCTGCTTGCTCCTTGCGTGTTCGCGAAAAGAAAAAAAAAAGGTCAAAGACCTTATAAAGTGCGGTGCGCTGTCATTGGCCAATTCAAACTGCGAACAATTTGCATTATTGTTTAACAGGTCGTTGATGGAAAGATTGAAGAATACGCACATAATTAAAAATGATTTGTTGAGGGAGGATGACCCGTGGTTTTAGTGATGGCCCTCTGTCGATAGATTTCGGAAAAAATTATCGATTGATTTTTTACAACGAAAAAAATGTCGATATAGAAAACAACATTTTAAAATAACTGCACCTAAACACATCGAGCAAGAAATCTTGCAATGCTATTCAATAAAATAATAATTTGCAACATGTGATTAAAAAACTTGATTGGGCAGATTGTTACCTAAAGTTTTATAGGTCAAGCCGACGACGCAACATCTGGAAACAAGGTCTTTATTAGCCTACAACGCAATATTATCAAAATATGGAACTTATTAAGCCACTTGGAAAATATCCAATATTGAATGCACAATCTTTTTAAGATAAAGGCTATTGGTTTATAATATTTTTAATTTAAGAATGGAATTATGGCACGTAAAGATGATACAAGACTTTGTCTTTAAGTGAAAAATTGAATTAGGACGGAAGTATAAAGAACTTCCAATGGACATGGGTAAGTCTTTTTTGAAATTCCCGTTAGGGATGATCACTACATTACTCACTACACTACGACTATTTTTTTTTTGAATTTTTGAAAATTCTAATAAAAAATAGTCCGTCTTTTAGGCTATCAAAAATATTGGAAACACGTTTTTTACCTGATCAAATACATAAATAAATACAAAGATACAGAGCATAAAATTTATGGAGTGGGGGGTATTGACGTCACTCCTAGGTAAAAATCTTACTTAGGCTTGACGTCACGAGATAGATAGATAGATAGAAATTCTTTATTGCACACAAAGAAATACAAATAAAACTTAAAACTAAAACATTGTGCGCAAAGGTGGCCTTATCACAAAAAGCAACTTTAACCAAGTGTATCTTTGTCATTTTTAGTTTAAGAAAAAATACGTGCGAATATTTTAAAATAATCTATGTGATAAACTAAAAAAAATTTAGTCATTATGCCTATTGTAGTGTGACACAAATAACATGGGTAAGTACATTTACAATTAGTCTTTTGCTTAAAGCCAGTTTGTGTCGACTAGAAGGATGTCACTACCTATCCCTATATTTTTTACAAGCTTTTATTTACTTTCACCTGTCCCGTTGTCTGTAATCAAATCTTGCAACTTAAATTTGATCCACTTCCCGGTTTCCGATTGAGCTGAAATTTTGCATGCTTATGTATATCGCGTGACAATGCAATATTATGGTAACATGGAGCTGATCTGATGATGGAGCTGGAAGGTGGCCATAGGAACTCCGTAATTAAATGATGCAACCCTATCGAGTTTGGGCTCATTAGATTCGTCTTGACAAGTACTTTGATACTATATGGTAACCAGGGTCTGATGATGGAGCCGGAAGGTGGCCATAGGAACTCCGTAATTAAACGATGCAACCCTATCGAGTTTGGGCTCATTGGATTAGTCTTGACGAGTACTTTGATACTATATGGTAACCAGGGTCTGATGATGGAACTGGAAGGTGGCCATAGGAACTCCGTAATTAAACGATGCAACCCTATCGAGTTTGGGCTCATTGGATTAGTCTCGACGAGTACTTTGATACTATATGGTAACCAGGGTCTGATGATGGAGCCGGAAGGTGGCCATAGGAACTCCGTAATTAAACGATGCAACCCTATCGAGTTTGGGCTCATTGGATTAGTCTTGACGAGTACTTTGATACTATATGGTAACCAGGGTCTGATGATGGAACTGGAAGGTGGCCATAGGAACTCCGTAATTAAACGATGCAACCCTATCGAGTTTGGGCTCATTGGATTAGTCTTGACGAGTACTTTGATACTATATGGTAACCAGGGTCTGATGATGGAACTGGAAGGTGGCCATAGGAACTCCGTAATTAAACGATGCAACCCTATCGAGTTTGGGCTCATTGGATTAGTCTTGACGAGTACTTTGATACTATATGGTAACCAGGGTCTGATGATGAAACTGGAAGGTGGCCATAGGAACTCCGTAATTAAACGATGCAACCCTATCGAGTTTGGGCTCATTGGATTACTCTTGTAGAGTACTTTGATACTATATGGTAACCAGGGTCTGATGATGGAACTGGAAGGTGGCCATAGGAACTCCGTAATTAAACGATGCAACCCTATCGAGTTTGGGCTCATTGGATTAGTCTTGACGAGTACTTTGATACTATATGGTAACCAGGGTCTGATGATGGAACTGGAAGGTGGCCATAGGAACTCCGTAATTAAACGACGCAACCTCAACTACGGACTTCATAACGGAATAACGCTGCTACGCGCTGCGAACTACGTCGTAGTAACTCTCGAATTAAAAATAGAGGTACTAAAAAGTTAAAAATAAAATTAAAGAAAAAAAAAACCTTTTTAAAAACAAGCTTTTATTATTTGTTTATAAAATGAACTAAAAAGTTAAAAATAAATTAACTCTAAAAAGAAATATAACACTTTGTAACTTGATTGTAACCTTTAACGACAAATAAGCGTCTTCGTCTAGGACAAAATAATTCCATATTGTACAAATTTATTTAATTTTAACACTAAAACTTTTCACCATACATAATTATTCAATCTCGTCCCCCCTCTTTATCATAGTCCCCATTTATAAATGAAAGCGTGTTACATTGTGATAGCCTGAGGAAAATGTTGTGATGTATTAATTAAATACAACTTATATGTTGTATTTAACAAATTAAAAAGAAAAATGTTGTGTTGTATTAATTAAATACTCATTTTCCTCAAGCTATCACAATGTAACACGCTTTCATTTATAAATGGGGACTATGATAAAGAGGGGGGACGAGATTGAATAATTATGTATGGTGAAAAGTTTTAGTGTTAAAATTAAATAAATTTGTACAATATGGAATTATTTTGTCCTAGACGAAGACGCTTATTTGTCGTTAAAGGTTACAATCAAGTTACAAAGTGTTATATTTCTTTTTAGAGTTAATTTATTTTTAACTTTTTAGTTCATTTTATAAACAAATAATAAAAGCTTGTTTTTAAAAAGGTTTTTTTTTTCTTTAATTTTCTAACTGATTAGGATCTCAAATAATAGAAAACCCAAATAATAATCATAATATTTATTGCGCTTCCAAAAAGTTACAAAATGGTCATAAAAATAATTTACAGTACATGTTGTAATATCCAAACACTAACCGAAAAGGATGATTAGTTCTAATTTCCTGCTATTAGACCCTTAATAACCGACACGTGTGAATCACGAGCGAGCTTAGAGTTGACAACAACGCAGTCTTTACCAGACAGGCAGGCGACAGAACGCTTCAAAGGCACCAAAGAGATAAATTTAACGATCTTTATCATAACGCATACCTACCACTTATCTCTAAAACCAGGAATTGTAGCAGAGTTGCTAGGGACTGTTGCTATGCTTCAATTAAGGAGTTCCAAGATTATTGCTCGCCGACTGTGCGTTCAAGAATTTTGCTTCGACTTGAGTCAATTGGTTTGTTAGCGTAGCGCGGTTTAGTCTTAGATAGATAGATAGATATTGGAGAAAGAGAAGAGTGAATATACCAAAGATGACTTAAAATAGTAAGTATAAGAAATAAAAAAATAACAAAGAGACCTTTAACAAGTATTTAATTCACAAAAGTGTAAAAGCATCACTAAAAGTAATTTAGATAAGTCAAAGTTCTGTTTAATTTTATTTATGTTTAAGATTATGCCTTAAAGTAATAGAATAGTCTGCATATTTTGAAATTTAATATGAAAACGAGACATTTCAGAAATTCAATCATTTTTCGCAGTGGTGTTTCTATCGATGGCTATCGATGGTTAAATCACGAAGACAGAACTGCTAATGCGTATTAAACAATCAAGATGTTGTTTAACGTTATCGATGTAAAATGGTAGTTTACTGAACTCTTAATCTAATAAAATTTAAATCTCTTGAAAATCACGAAAGATTTAGCTTTTAGACAAAAAAGAAACATACATTTTAGCAACATAAGTACATTGTACATTTTAGGCACAAAGTTTACACGTGAACTTCATTATCGCGGTCATTTGAAAGATAAAAGGACGCAATCCAATGATACGACTTTAAGATCTAGGTCAGGACAAATAAAAAACGGATTACAATTTTTTTTTGATGCATTTGTCTCATAATCTCTAATTGCCGTCATATTCCGCGAAACAGTTCATTCAACTTTATTCAGCTTTAATTCAACGGCTTAATAAGTAGGTTATTGTTGACAATTGATTAACATTCAGTAGCAGAATGGGTGATTAACGATAACCACCTATTAAAGTTCTACACTCTGACTCTTTTTAATTCAAAAATCGGAAACAGATGACATAGCATTTAAAGAATAATCTTCTTGATCTTCATGATAAGTATCCTAACAAAATTAAATGACACCGACTTGCAAATTAACTTTGGACCGAATTAGTAAAACATTTCATATTCAGTTAATGTTAGGAATTAAAAATACACAAAAAAAAATGAGAGACTAAAATTATCTTGCTAAGATATCGATTTATCGATAGACAAGGAATGAGTGTTTCCCACCCCTAGACATCAATCTCTGGGAGTGACCGTGGTATCCGTCGCGGCCGTGAGAATGCACTCCGCTCAGCCTTGCTCTTGTAGAAATCTCAATCAATAGACACCAATGGGTTAGCTTCGATAGTAAATACATTTTATTAATGTTGTTAGACTTCGAAGTAGGTTGGAAAGGGATAAATGCTAGGACACTTGATAACGATAAGTATGACAACTTTATAAATAACTTAATTGAAGGAAAAAAAATCCAGGAGATACTCGTAGATATGGAGCAAGTGAAGGAAAGAGCCGGAGTCGTATCATGAAAATGGAGCACAGAACGGAATGGTCATTTAAATTTCCTAGGATAGTCCTATTCGAACACGTCGATCGCTATTCATTACTGATCAATCAGAACAGACAAAGAATGGCCACATTAAGTGCCTCTTGACCACCCACAGATCAAATTTAACTGCCAGATAAACGTTATGTCTATTTCTTAAAACATGAAGTTTTAGACTGAGACAGGTATAAAACATCTGTCTGATAAAATTTATCTATAGATGCTGAAACTGGTCTTAGGACCAAATAACTGGTCAACTGGTCTATGAAACGAAGCTAAACAATCACCGAGAATTTCTATAACCAGTGCAAACCAGTTGGGGTTCATAAAACCATGTGTCAAACAGGAACAATCAACTCTAACGCAAATCATTGATCCAGGACCCAAACTCTATCCATACTCGGTGACTTTGAACTGCTAACATACTACCAACTTTAATACACCTACAAACCAACCAGGAGGTTCCCTGACATTCTTATGCCAAAGAAATAAAGGTTATAGTTGTGTGGAAGAGTGTTGTTGAATGATAAAATAATTTGGCATTGCGTTCCACATGTGCGGTTGGGAATTGGTCGTAATTGTTTAATGTAGTCGTTTTAACGTGCCAGGTCAGATCGGCCATAGCATGACAAATGTGATGGTCAAGGAACTGAGGTGCTTTCACTATTTACTTACAAGTTGGGCCAATGCTTGGGCCAAGAAGAATGTAGGGAAAAAGGTGATGCGATGGCTTTTGCGCACAAATGTGGCCAAATCTTGGTTTGCCTTTTAGTATAAGTATAGATTGAGATTTGTAATGGAGCGGGAATTTTTTGGTAATATCTGGAAGGACTGAAATAATCGAATTTTATGGTTTTAAAACCTTGTAATGAACAACTGGTCACGTTGAAGAATCATTGGAGAGGTCTATGCTTAGTCATGGGCATGGGGACGATGGTGATGAAATACCTTGTCAATTTATATGATGACCTTAAACATTGGTAACGTATGATTTAAGGTTTTTTTTTATGAAAAGCGCAAGCCGCTTGGTGCGGTTGGATTCTCATCAAACGTTGAACCGCAATTACGCCACAACTGAAGTAGCGTGCTGTATATGTATAAAATAGTCTATTTTAGAACGGATATGCAATATTTTCGGAGAGTTCAATTCACAATACATTGTAAACACGAGGGTCAGGGGTCAATCGACTTGTTTACACGTTGATTTTTCATTCGCTGCAATCTGCAATATGTATGCAATGGTATCTACACACCAAAGCCGTCGGCTTTTTTGACATCTGCCATTCGTATGACGTAAAACCGCCGCCGCCGGCCTAGCCCGGCGGCATGCCGGCGGCTTTGGTGTGTAGACAGCATAAAGATATGTCTTTTAAAAATATCTATAGGGTCTTAAGGACGGGTCGATGTTAAAATTGAATAAAACAAGATGTTTGTGAGATATCACCGAAGTAACGTTTCTGGTTTAAAGGCCCATTTTTGCAATTTTGAATGGAATATAAATTCGTTCAAAATATTCGCCGCAGCTTCGAATGATTGCACGAATCAGAGAGGTCTAATTTTTTTTTTTTTTTGTTACTTAATTATTATTCGTTACTTTTTACTGATCAATGATCTTGATGAAAAACGGGTAGCTGCGTTTGATTCTTTTCTCGTGTCGGTTTCGGAAAAACTAAAAGAGTAATTCTGCAGTCGTCGCTATAAAGTCAAGAATGAGAGTACTTTACAACGTCGTGCATGTAAGAGGCGACTGATGAATGTGAATGTGGATAAAGTGAAAGAAGTGTAGGTACCTATTGGGATCGTAGCAAGGAGAGAAGGAAAGAGGCGTGATAGCTATGTATTTATGTACATACCTAATTGTAGTTCTATTCTGCACAAAGTTGAAGGATACCTAGAACTAAATCAAAACAAAAATATTGACCCTTGTATTGCATAATAACATATCATAACAGAATTGAGTCGATGAAATATGATGGGATAATGATAAAATTGCTTCTGGTCAAATTGTACTATTATCATCGATATTTTTCAATTTTTTTAACTAGATACTTCGAAGTGGTATTAATTATTAAAAATATTATAAAGTTAGACTATCAGCTAGATGGGGTGTAAGCTAATAGGCATTTATAGCGATCAGTAGCAGTTTAACAACTACAACCAAACTAACCAAATTCAGTGTCAAAGGTTTGTCAATGTCTGAATTCTTTCTTGAGATTTGTTTCTCTTTCACGGCAAAACTACAGACCAGCTAGCTTAGCATGGCACTCCGTGACAAGACGTTGTCATGCGTTTGTCACGCTTGCGTCTCTATCTATAGTTTTAAATGTGATAAGGACAGCATACGTGCGTCGCGGCACGCCGTGCTAAGCCCCCAGATTTGGAAGAAACTTAGCAAAACTGTAGTTTATACATCAGATTAACAAATGGACTATATTAGCTTTAGATATCATGATAATTTTTCAAGATATGGTGGTAAATCTGTAAAAGTCGCGGGCAGCTCTAGGTGTATTAATATATCGATAGTTGTCACCTCTAGAGACGTAATGTAAGTCACCCTGGTGTCATTCTAGTAGGTACATGCGTGCGAATGGAATTCAGAAGAGAATTCTACGCAAGTTTTAAACCTGTAGCTGCTTCTCTTAAAAAACCGGAATAACACGGCACGGTGATGTTTTAAATAAGTACTTAAAGGCCTATCTACACACATCCGGGCCGTGTCCGGGACGTGTCAGGGAAAAAATATCATTCCATACATTTTCTATGGATTCGTTCACACACGTTGCCATGACGACGTATTTTTTTCCCTCCTGAAAGGCCACGGACCGGTCACGTCCCGGGCACGGCCCGGATGTGTGTAGGTAGATAGATCTTAAGTAGGTAAATAATTATAAAGGTGCTAGGAGCTGCCAGAATGTCGGTGTTGTTCTTTAATAACGTTATGCTGAATCAGTTACCCTTTTCCTTGTAGCCATATTTAATGTAGAGTTTTTTATAATATTATATATGAATAAATGATTCATTATTATTTTCGTGTGGAATCCTAATGGTTATAAAAAAAGGCCAAGTGCGAGTCGCACTCGCGCAGGAAGGGTTCCGTACCATTCACTATAAGAATCAAGAAAAAAAATCATGTTTGTTGTGTGGGAGCCCCACTTAATTATTACTATTATTCTATTTTTAGTATTTTTTGTTATAGCAGCAATGGTAATTCATCATCTGAGAATATTTCTCAACGCTCTAGCTATAACGATTCATGAGATACAGCCTGGTGACAGATGGACGGACGGACAGACAGACAGACGGACAGCCAAGTCGCAGTCATAGGGCCTCGTTTTCACTCTTTGGGTACGGAACCCTAAAAAATAATACCTATATTTGATACTAGGTCCATTTTTTATATCTCCTTGCTTTATTTAGCTGTTGTAACTCTTACAGTGCAAGAGTCACAGTGAATGATCAAGGATCTCTCACGCAAAGGTCATTGTCGGCCATCACGGTTTCCTGGACATTGTTGTCAATGCGCATGCGTTTGGTATACTCGCTAGCTGGGAAATTGGGGATTTGAAGATTGGGGTTAAGGATTGTGTAGAGTTAACTAGTTTGCTAATAGGTAAGTATAAGGGCCATATAGGACCAGGACCATATAAAACATGACCTTTTCGAGAGTGACAGGTATCTGTAAGTTAAGTTTTACGTTTAGGTACGTGGTGAAATGGACCCTAAGGGTTCTTACAGACGGCGATAAAGAATGCACATTGATCTTTGGAAGCAATCGCCTTATTTCGACTTCGTAGGTATATCTATGTCGCACACACCATGACAGACGTTTGTTTTGTCAGTAGTGGTTCAAATGTGAGAGAGTGCAACAATAAAGTAGGTACATAGGTAATTTTTAATTGTAATTCTGATAACGAATGATCTTATAAAATTACTTAAAGCCAAAACACACCGAATGCTTACCATGCGTTGCTTATGCGTAGACGTATGCGTTGTAATGTATGGAACTGTCACCGCTTGCGTAACGTAGACGTAGACGCAAGCGGTGACAGTTCCATACATTACAACTCAGAGGTACGCATACGTCTACGCATACGCAACGCATACGCAACCGGTGTGTTTTGGCCTTTAGTATGCAAGCACTATAACATAAGTAGTTCATCCATAGTCTATTAAAAAAAGGAATTTGAGTGAATAATCCCTATAAAGAAGATATAAAAAAAGAAGACGTGACTCTTCTATAAAGAAGTGACTTAATTTCATATATTATTTTTCCTTATTTTATACTTACAAAGTCGATTCGCAGCATTCTAAAGACCTCTATATTCTCTCTTCTAAAGTTTATCGTAAACAATAAACGAAATGTTTAATTTAAAAAATGCATGTTGAGATAAAAACAAAGTTTATACAAAACCACTCTTGATTCTAACGGATGAAAGTCGAATATGTATTGGCTAACAAATTGCGAGAGCAAGATAAATCTTTGGCGCGTTCAGGTGGGGTCATAGTATAAGCGTAGTCGATAAGCGTAAAGTTTCCTTCTTTTGCCAAATTAGTAATCGCTAATTGGTTAAAGGTTATCTTGAGGTCAAATTTTTAAGTATTTGCGTACTTGCCTAATTTCGTTGATTAAATATTTTAAGTGAGTCTATTAATAAAATTTTCTTACGCAATTTTAAGTTGCCACAACTGATTTGGTTAGCATTGTATGTGAGCGCGGATATAAAATATTTGATACAGTTTTGGATCTAGATTACATTTTGATGGTTTGACTTAGCATACACTTGCGATTTCTGCGCGCAGATTTCGGCGCAATAGTGATTTTGTACTGTGATAGGTATCCGGCTAGTAAATATATGTACTAAAGTGGTATAGTGTTATAGAATTAGCTTCTGATCCTTCTATGTATGTACGTTTAATTTTAGGAGCGCAGATTTCTGCGCAGTAGCTTATTTATACTGTGATAGGTATCCGGCTAAAGTATACTGAAGTCTACCTTTAATTGAATGGTTCATTAAGTCTGATTGAATTAAAGTGCATTAAAACTAGCTAGCTGAAAAAAAAAAACAAAAACAAAAAAAAAAAACAAGAAATATCTTGCCAGTTGCAAAATTTAAGATACTTAGCATAAGTATAAGTAAATGTTATTTAAACAATAGGTACCTAAGTAAAAATTTGACATCAAACTTTCTCTATCGAACTAAATTAGTGCTGCACAAAGTATATCCCAAAAATGAATCATTTAAAGTTCTCAACAAAAAAAATATCGCGAATATAAAATGACAAATCGCTGACAATGGAACCACACCCCAAACGTACACATTGAAGTCCAGAACAGAGGCAAGCCATCTCTTTAGCGCATCAGTACCAATCGGCTGTAGCTACCGGTTGCCCGTCCGGCACGGACGTTCCGATTCCGATAAAATATCACCCCGTATTACGATATTCTCGATTTCGGTTTAAAAATCGCGCGTCCGATTTTTTGCGTACGTGACAGTGAATAGAAGTGTGATTTTTGAATTTGATTCGGTGAGTTATTTTTTTTATTTTTTAAAAAGAATTGTAGATCGTTTTTTGTTTTTTTGATTCAGGTGATTACTGGATATTCGATTAGGTATTGAACTACTAAATTCTTTTTACGAACAATCTTTAACATTGTTTTAGATAAATTACGTTTTAAAAATTGGTAAAAATGATGTGTCAATATGATACTTATTCCTTTTTTTATCTTCTATTATATAAAAATGAAACCCGTTTTCCGTTGTCACGGCATCACGCCTGAACGGCTGGACCGATTTCGCTAATTCTTTTTTTAAAATGTTCATTGAAGTCCAACGATGGTTCTTACAGTGAGAAAAATTCGAATAATTGCCTGGAAAGCCCTAAAACAGCCCTTTTCTTTTTCCCAAGTCAATTTGAACTTTATTCCTACACAATAAAGTTCATTCTAAGGCGGGACGAAGTTCGCCGGGACAGCTAGTCCTATATATTTACATAGATAATCTGTATTAAGTACATAGGGAATTTAACTAATGTGGTCTGTATTTCGATACTAGCTTAGCTAATATAGTAATTCAATATCCTTAGGTCTTATAGATTTTCTAGATCTTACTAGATATACGCTACGTCCAGTATTCTAGTAACATTGATCTAGACTTATCTAGAATGATAGGTAATATTTTAGGGGCATCAAAATTATTTAAGTATTTTTACTTTATGAAAAAAATCTGTTTTGTCTTATGCACGAGCGGTTTGGTCGGTTGGTTTGATGTTTGATATTGAAAACGCTAAGTGCGGTAGGCGGATTTACATTTTTTTTGGAGTTGACCTAACCGCAAACTTATTTCACAAAACTTTAAAAAGCTCACTGCTTGCACCACAAATAAAAATTGACGAATACGTAATAAGAAACATAATAATACATCATTTATGAAAATTTCAACGCTCTAGCTTTATCGGTTCTTGAAATACAAGCTGGTGACCGACAGGACAGACAGACGGACTGCCAAGTCTCAGTTATAGGGTCTCGTTTTCACCCTTTTGGGTACGGAACCCTAGTATTCAACCTTTTTACGAATTTTATCTATTTGTTATGTGTTGGGGCAGTTACTTGATATACATATAAGAGTATAAATAAGTGTTTTTCAAAATTAATAAAGCTTGGAACCTCTAATGAAAACCAAAGGCAATCAAACTATATTATTGTCATTTCGACGTTTATTACTAATAATTAATATCGAAGCTATCCAATTATAATTAAAGACTACATAGAATTAAAGACGACCAATTATAATTGAGAAGGTAATGAATACGAGTTATTGCTCGTAGATTATTTCCCAGAGCGTACCTATACAGGGTGACTTTAAATTAGTGAGTGATAGAAAAGTATATGCATGTACTCGTGATAACAAACAACTTTTACTATGGGACCAAGTACGAAATCGTAAAAAAAATTCCTCCATAGTACTATCAGCTGATGTATTTTGTATGGGGAGTTCAAATTTTTTTGTAAGATTTCAACTTTGGTCCCATAGTTAAGGTTGTTTGTTATTACGAGTACATGCATATCCTTTTCTATCGTTCACTAATTTAAAGTCACCCTATATAAAGTGACTGTTTTGCAATAAAGTTAGGAAATACTCATGAGCTAGTTTTATTGGTACAAGAAGAAGGCCATTTTCAAAGGTAACAAAAGCTTTATCAAAATAATTACAGTATCTATACACCAATGCCGCCGGCCTTCATTTGTCAAAAATGTCATCGAAAATGTTTGAAAATTACATAATAGTAGATATCATTATGGTATCTACACACCAAAGCCGACGGCATGCCGCCGGTCTAGGCCGGCGGCTTTACGTCATACGAATGGCAGCTGTCAAAAAAGCCGGCGGCTTTGGTGTGTAGATACCATTAAATCTCTATTTAGAAAAAAGATCAAGATTCTACGAATTCATAACTTCTTTCTTTCAATTCAGTTGAAATGACCGTTTGAAATGAAAAAAGTTGAAATGATATGTAAGGGCGTTAAATTCAAATACATTAAAATATTTATTTTATTGAATTGTAATCATATTAAAATTAAGGGTTAATAGCCTATCGTTCGTATTTCTCATATCGTTAAATCGCGTATAATGCGTAAGAGCATTCGAATAAGTAATAAGAAATGATGACTGGCCAGTTGGCATGGTTGGTAGTGAACCTGTCAAGCCGCATGTCGTGGGTTCGATTCCCACTAGAGACAAACATTGCTGTGATGCACTGAGATGTTTGTCTTAAGTCTGGGTGTTTTTGTGTCTAATACTATCTACGCACCAAAGCCGCCGGCTTTTTTGACAGCTGCCATTCGCATGACGTAAAGCCGTCAGCCTAGTCCGGCGGTCTGACGGCGGCTTTGGTGTGTAGATAGCATTATAAGTCTGTTCTGAAACTCGTAATAAACTATAATTTATAGTATGATTTACTCGATATTGGCAGAATCCACAATAGTATTTGCCATTTTTAAGAAAAAAGTTTCATTAACATTTTTGGAAGATTGTTATCACCTGAATAATCATTCGAAGGATTTTAAAAGGTCGGTAATTAAAATTCCAAAGTAGGTACATATGTTGGTAGGTACACAAACTAATTTAAGACATAAGGCATTTATTTTCAAAAACAGTACAAATAAACACTGTGTGCGAAAAAAAAATTGTAGAGAAGGTCCTAAAATCTAACACTCTGTTAAACCGATAGCTGTCACTCTCATTTTAAAAAATCGGAAGAAGACAGCGCGTTTTTTAATCGACCAATAAATTTAACGCACGTCTCAGCAACAGGCGGTTAAATGAACAATTAAAAGTTAAATTCAGAACTAAAATAAGAATTCAGTATTACGCATAATTGTATTTTATTACCAAATTGCAAACACGTGTAAATGACAAAGTATCATTATTTATGCGTTGATATTATTTAATAGCATATTTAAAAGTTTAATTTAGCGTATGAGTTAATTTTAGCTTTAAAAAAAATGTGACTAGTTTTTTAGAATACCTAGTAGTTGCCGGCGACTTCTTTCGCGTTTATTGTCACATCTTGGATTTACAAAATTTAAATAATATAGCCTAGATATATGTGTTATTCTGATGAGTAAGCTATAATATTGTCAAGTTCCATTAAAATGTGTTCAGTAGTTTTTAGGTGAAAGCGTAACAAACACAAAAAGTAGGATGCCTAGTTTTTTTGTACAGGTGTAACTGTAATTGTTGGCTGCACCATAAACATTAAGTAAGTACGAATTCGTAAAAAGGATTACCTATAAAAGTAGTACCAAAATTTACATTCAATTGATGAATTCATAAAACGTAATGCAAACGCACACAAAACTCACGAATTACGAATAAAATTAAGGTAAATTTTACGAATTCGTAACGTCAAAATTAACGGTACCGTTGTACAAAAATTGATATTCCTTACCAATCCAGCGATAGTACAAATCTAGGCATTTCAATACCTAGCTATTCCAAGTGCATTCAGTTCATACCTAGGTGCATTTAAATAATGTAATTTAAACATTATCCTAAATAAAGAACTCTTTAAATCGCGAACACAGACTTATGTATCAGAGACGGATAAAACGATTACATTGTTGGTTTGAAACAAGTCACCTCTTGTAGACTATCAAGAATATGTACTTACCTATATTTATCTCCATTGTATTTCTAAAGGTAGATTATTTCACTATATTCGAGTAGCTAAGGTTTTCTACTGGGATAAGACAGTTGTGAGAAAGTTCAAGGGCCAAAGTTTGCTCTTGCGGCCAATTTTCAGTGGCATTTTTTGACGCATTTGGCATTCTGTTACACAATGGCTTACACTGATTGCGACTAAACCTGTCACAAATGTCATTGACACTCTGCCGACACACAACTGAAAATATTTTTAATTAGCAGTCTTGGGCCCTTGTTAATAATATCTGTAATACCTATAACTGGGAGTGTTACAGTAAAATTTAAATAATTGGCACGATGAATGTGAATAAAGCGAAGAAAGTGTGTTTGGATCGTAACAAGTAGAGAGAAGTGGTCTCTACCTTCCCCGATGGGAAAGAGTAAGATAACCACTAAATTATACGAAATCAAAAAGGGTTAGTGTGTCGCAAATTTTCCACAAAGATTACGCATTAAATACATTGAAATAAAGCAAACGCTAGAACAGAATGACTAATTACATACCAGCGTAGAATTTAACCAGAAACTATTAAAAAATCTGATAGAGAACAGAACAGCGATGCAAGATCACAAATAAATAAACACAAGCAAACTTAATTCTAAATATTCGACGACAGATGGGTAAACACGCTGTCGATATTTTCAGTTTGCAAAATGTAGCGAAATTCAAGAAAAATGGCGAGCATGCGTAACCTTCTTATGTAGATGAACGAACTCGTTATTTTTAGAAGATTAGCACCTGCGTTTGTGAATTTGTTCTTTAGGAATATATTGGTAAATCAGCTGCGTGGGTTACATGACATACCGAGTGTATTTTCGGGGAAATCTGAAATTAAGAGATATGTAGAATGAGTTTACCCAGTTACACAAATTCGCAGGTGTTCAAGGCACAGGAGAAGCTATGGAGAACCTAAGGTTTCCATTCTACTGTAAGTTAGGTTAGACAAGTCTTGGATCTTGGTCTAAGAGCTCACGGATTACACAAAAGTAGCGTAGCGTCGGCGAAATAGGCACCTATGTTTTGGAATTTAAAATTTGTTATTGGGAATTTGCCTGATTAGTCTGAATAACATCATTGAAGGAAAGGTTGAGGGGAAGAGAGGCAGAGGAAGACCACGTGACGTACCTACTTCACTCAAGTGAAGGAGAAAGTTAACGTCATGTCGTATCAAGAAGTCAAGGCACTGGTAGAAGATAGGCCTAAATGGCGAGTGCTTCAACGACAAGAGTCTAACTCTTAAATGTGATGATGATGGTCTGAGTAAAAGGTTTCTTTTGAGAGCATGGGTTAAATTAATCTCTAAAATTATTTGTATTTTATGAAACCGTATCTTGTATATTTTGCAATGCAATGTTTAGATTAAGTTTAATAAATTACTGCGGCCGTACTTCCTAAAGTTCCTAATCGTGTTCTTAATTTCTTGGTTCAGTTTTCTTTAAATTTTGTTTGATACCTAGTACATATAATTTTCACGAAAATAGTGAAATAAAATTAACTTTTAGATAACAAAGATTCCATTGCTGTTATTTTGCGGAAGTAAATAAATATATTTTGTAGTTTTATACCTACTCATTACTACCACTATTTACGCGCAATTACGTTGACATTTGACGGTAAAGTAAAAGTAACTTTTATGTTTATTCTAATTATAAACGAGTACCTACTTCCCTACCACTGCCAGTAAATATTACATACCACACAACCTATCATTATTATTTACTTTCTCAGTTTATCAGTCTTTGTTTCATTCTGTGCAATATTTTTGTTTACATTTTAGTTCGTATTAAGTAATCTAAGGTCATAGGTATGAGTACTTAGTTTCTTAGATATCGTTTTGGATAAGAAGGTGTTTGAATTCGCTAATCTTGTTGGCACTTTAATCAATATATTCGTTTATTTGTTTCAGGTTTTCGTCTGCATCCTGTGAAGAATTTAATGAGATATCCTTTTCCAATTTTAGTCTGCAATAACGATAAAACATTCTCAATTTATAAGAACATTCTCAAAATAAAATAATACGATGTTTTGTTTTCCATTTGCTGCCAGTAGTTAATCAGCAAAGCCGTTTTGAATTTGGAAGCCATTTTAAACTTCAGAAAAGAGTTTCCTAACCTATTTTAAAAAAAAATTGTATAAAATCTCATTGGTAGCCGATCTTTTTTTAACACCTACGTCAGAATGGCAGCTGATAAAAGCATACCGCGGTCTTTAGTGCTCAGAGTGGCGGCTCTGTTGCCCTAAACGATCCTGGTACGTTCTGAATGAGTGAATGGATGGAATTGCGGAGGTGGTAAACAAAGACGGCTACTTTTGAAAACGGAAAATCTGTTGTGAAAATTTTATTCTTAATTTTGAAAAAGAATTCCTTTTTCAAATTTGAAGATGGAATTTTTGCATCGTTTTTGCACTTACTCAAATTATCCTTATTAGAATTTACACTATGATATAACGAACGACGTATGTTGATTTAATTAAGTATTTATTTATTGTAAGGTCTTATTGTAAGAATAACTATAGCTTCTTAAACTACTTTACAAGAGTAAGGGGCATCGAACTTTAGTTTACCAATCATATTTCATTTTCATCACAAATCATTAAATTTTCTCCACGTATTTTAAACATTGTCTTAAAAAAACTGTCTATTCCACAGATTCGCGCCGCCACAGCCACTTCAAAGGCTTGAAAGTCATAAACTTCAGATTCACAGACAAGATCTTACAAAACGAGGTCAACGAAGCGATCCTCTCCTTCCACCTCCAAGAGTTGGAACCGCGTCAGAACACCACCTTCGACCCTGAAGAACCCTTCACGATAAACATCCAAGTGGGAAGGGTCACAAGAAACAGCCAGGGTAACAAGGCATCAGTGCCGTATTCTGACAATTCGGTGAAGCTGACGAGAAAAGATTTGAAGATCGGGAAATGGTTGAAGATAAACGTGACTAATATGGTGGCGGAATTCTTTAGATTGCCACGGGAGAACTTAGCGATAGTAGTGAGAGTACAAGACTCGAGGAATAGGATGAGTTTGGTTGTGCCCCATCCGAGCTCAGAATCAAATAATGCATTGGTAAGTCGATATTACTGATATTTCCTTTTCTACCTAGTCCTTTTTTCTAAAAAGGGACGATGACAAGGTATTGGCCAAATAAATATAACTTGAACAGTTCAGTTCAGGTATCATAAGCAAGTGTCTGTACCTTTGAATATAGAATATAAAAGGAGGTGCCACATTTATTTTTTCATATAGGTACAAATGAGTTTATGACAGCGTGCCAAGGTTGGCGCAAGTTTTTCATAGTTTTCTTGGTAGATGACCTGTAAAACGATAAGAAATTTCATACAAAAAGGTAGCCGTTTTGCGCCAAACCAGGCACGGTATGGCATCTTCTTAAATATATTCTATACTCAAAGGTCTGTACTGTACCGACAGCTCTACAGCCTGTTAGAATTTTATGGGATTACGTTCATGTAATTATGAATATTCTCATCATCTATTTGATAACTAACATAGGAAATGTAGGAATGCATTTACCAGTAGTACGAGGTAGCAAGAGCCTGGCTGTTAAATATGATGACGATGTACTTAATGGTCAGGTGAAAGCATATTTACTTCACAAAAAAGAGGTATAAAAAGACCTTATCAAACTAAAATTGACTTCAGATTCCATCAATTTATAATCTTGCGGTTTGCTTAAAGGCAGTTCTGACCCATAAAAACCTAGTAATTCGATCAATACGCTCCTAATATTCTCTAAAGATAAGAGTCTGGGCTCATAGATCTAAGAGCAACTCCCACACGCATTAATTTCAGCACTCGCGTGCACGTGGTGGAAACGGGGTCAAAGAATACGTTCCAAAACTGGTAGCATTTGGTTTACACTTGGTATCAATTATTGATAAGAATATATTAGTTTTAACCTTTTAACATTGGCCAAATATAGACATGTTTGACAAAGTACGAAACTTCAAAGGCGGCCGCGTGGAATGTTTTTGGTTTTGGAAAAATACTTATTACGTTTAACTGTTTAGGATATTGATAAAAAATCTTTTTTATTTCGTCTTTAAATGAACACAATTTTCTTTTGTTTTTTTCCGTCATAATTTATTTGGTTTAAGTTTTGTGTTCCAATACCATTCGTGCGGATTTGAATTGACTTGACTCGATTGTTCGAAATAGTTGCAAATACATCATCAACATTAAGCTATACTTCTAAATCGACTAACTTAATATTTAGATACTTCCTTAGCTATTCCTTTATTTTAGATGTTTCCCAAACAAATCTTATTGATCACAAATCATATATCGTCCGTCGCCAACTTTGTCCTCATAATTAATTGTTAACATAATATGAACGTATAGGAACACAAAAGTCCAGTAAGCAATTCTGATAACATTGGTTAGTATCGCTTCAAGAAACAGAGCGAGCTGCTATAGCTTCTTCATACCAATCCTCGCTTAAGTGACCAGAATCAATGCGACAGCATTAGATATCCTACGACCTAGACTAGACTGTACGCCAGACAGCGCAATGAGCGAGTCACACAAATTTATAATCAGATCTATTGCATCACTTCAATCATTGTACTCTGTCGGGTGATTGAGCTAGCTTCCTGATTTTTAACACGTGTATTGAGATCTTGACGAAATTTTGACAGTACATTATTTATTTATTTAAAACGGGCCCAAGTCTGCTAATTTGAAATAGCCTCAGTTGTGTGTCGGCAGAGTATCAATGAGTTGTTAGTGCCTGTGATATGTGTTGACCAAATAGATTTTTTTATTTGAAGAAATAGTATTTGACGCATGCATGGGTACTTGGCTCAGACCCCTGCCTATTAAATAAAGATAACTTATTTGTATTCATACATACCTACATTAATATGTGGGTAAGTTTTGGACGCCTAACCAAATCAAATATGTTTTTCAAAACCAAATGTAAATTGCTGGAGACATAATTCTTTCTTTGCAAATTCGATTTATCAGCTATTTAAAAAGTTCCATATTTCTAGACGGGTTTGGACACCATACACCTGCGATGTAGTTCCTAGTAATTCCGCAACTTGACACTAGATGGCATTAATAAAAGTTATTTACAAACTACCTACTTACCTGAGTAATAAGCGTTCGAAATGCAGCCCTTTCTTCTGAATACACAAACGCGCACTTTTCATTTTTGTACCTAGGAAACTGTTACTTCTTTTCCCTAGATTTTGTCTCTAAGATTGTTATTACGAGCTTCTTTGTTTTCAATACCTTATCAGTCAATCAATTTTTGGTAATATGGCGGTCCTTCTTTGATTTCGCCAAAGAAGGACCGCCATATTACCAAAAATTTATTGATTTATAAGGTATACTGCACTCCGAGCACTTTCACCGCCCACTTGACATTTAACAACACACTATCGTAATCTTTGAGTATAGAATAAGGAGGTGCCATACCGTCTGGATCTGCGTGCCTGGTCTGGCGCAAAATGGCTACCTTTTTGTATGGAATTTCTTATTGTTTGACAGGTATCAAGATAACTATGAAAAACTTGCGCCTTGGCACGCTGTCTAAACTCATTTGTATAGGAAAAAACTTATATTCACTCCTTATATTCCTTCCTCATTGATCGTAATACTCATGATTTGAATATTCGTAACCTGCCTTAATTAATTACCAAAATTAAAAAAAAAAAAAAAAACGGTCGCTCGGTAAGTGACGCACGCGCACGTAATAAGGTCAAAGTCGACTGGCGAAGTTCAGACTGTCAATGGCGACCGGTTTTAGGGGTGCGGGGTGTAGGGAAACTAGGCTAGTGAAATGAAATGAAATGAAAATCATTTAATCCTGTAGGTTTTGACAACACTTAAGACGGGTCATTTTTTAAAGTTAATGCTAGATTCGCAAGAGTGCAGTTTCCCCAGAGAAGAACCTAGCAAGAAACTCTGTAGGGTTGCTCTTTTTAATTTAAGTTTTACAAATCTCAGGCATAAACACAGAAACATATAATCAAATTAATATTTCAAAACAGCTATCCATAAATAAATAATAAAAATTTGACCCCACAATATCCAGGAAAAAGTAAGGCAAGCAAATGGGAAACAAAGAAGTGAAATGCTTAGTTTGATGGGATCCGCATGACATGACCGGCCATCACAGCAGCACCTTCACACAGGTCTCAACGCATGTGCCAGCCATCAACCCCTTCCACATATTTTAGGGAAGTAGGAGACCCGACACACAGCGCCACCACTGCAACGGCGTAAGCGAGCATGACATATCACACGTTTCGCCTTATTCATAAGAAAGCTTAGCTATTACAGAATTACAGATACCATACCTACCAAAATACTGCAGAGGCAACATTTTTACAACACAATAACATTCATATAATTTAAGGAATGTAAGTAATTCACAATTGTATGAGAACAGGTATGCTAGAGAAAGCTTGATAGAAGAGCAGGTCAATCCCATGGATTTGAGTCATCTAAATAATCGTTAATTTTATAATATCCCTTTTTGTTAAGTTTTTGTTTAACAATAACCTTGAATTTATTGAGGGGTAGTTCGCGTATACTGTATAGTGTATTATACACATGCGTTTTGATTTTTGTAGGCCATCGTAGCCGTTTTCGTAGCGGTAGAGTGTACCTTTGCTACGACCATAAGGTTAACTTTCGATTTTATTTACGTCAGGACAATTAAACGAATTTTGAAGTCAAGTTCACTTTAAATAATATACTATAAGGTCATCATATAAGGACCTATGCACTGCAACAAAACATGCAGTGCAATGCCGTGTGGAAACCTTAAGGTCTATCTACACAGATCCGGGCCATGCCCGGGACTTGTCTTGTTGTCATGACAACGAATTGTTTTCACTCCTGACGGGTCACGGCCCGGATCTGTGTAGATAGACCTTTAAAAAGCCTGTTCTCTTTGTTTCAGATGCCATACATAGAAGTAAGTTTCAAGGACAACTCCCACAAGCGCACGCGTCGTACCCTCGGCATGGACTGTACAGAGAACTCTCGGGAAGTGCGCTGCTGCCGTTACCCTTTGGTGGTAAACTTCGAAGAGTTTGGATGGGACTGGGTCATTGCACCGAAGCAGTATGACGCTAACTACTGTAGTGGGGAATGCCCTTACAGTTTCCTTCAGAAATACCCTCATACGCATTTAGTACACCTTTCTGCTCCGCCTGGCAGCGGACCCTGCTGTGCTCCAAGAAGAATGAGCAGTATCTCCATGCTCTACTTCGATAATCATTTAAATATAATATATGGAACCATATCTGGTATGGTTGTTGAAAGTTGTGGCTGCTCATAACAATGCTTACTATTGGGGTTCCAAGTTTTTTCATTCTTTTCATCTTGAATTTTAACTAAATATGTATCTAGAGTGGATAATACCGATGTGTTGTTTATTACTTATTTATCTAAAGTTGAATAGTATTTATTTAATTAGAAAGTCTTGAAAATCGTTTGCATAATAATAAATAATAAAATATAGGTATAAACAGGAACGTAGGGCCCTGTGCCGTCAGGTTTCTTGCCGTTTCTTCCTCACGGCTATACAGGTAGTGAAGCGGTAGTAGTTTTAGACAAAAATAATGTTCAAAAACTGTACCAATCCAATTTTGAATAAAACTAGTTTGAACTTTCGATTTTCATTTTGAAAAAATAAACTCGATTTTTCATATTGTTCTTTGCTTGTTGAGATTTTTAGATATTTATCAGCTTATCTATAGTAGGTATTATCTGTATCTATATTATAATAAATCAGAAAACCGTTGTCTGTACAGTGCAATGTTTTTAAAGAAATCGAAAAAAATAGTCAATTTGGACAAACTTTTCTGTCTGTCTGCGCACATTTTTTTCGACAAGACGCAGACGAAGCCGCGGACGGCCACTAGTATGTTAAAACCTATAACATAAAATGATTTATTAGGTATTTCAACTTGGAGCCCCTAGTTTATATCGCTATGTGATATATTTGTATGTAGACAGCTGATTAGTGTATTGTGTGTGTGTAAATGTAAATTTAACGACGGAACCTTAGTTTAAATGAACTTTAACTTCACCTTAATAGTTTAGAGCCAGTTGCAAGAAAGGTCAATTAAAATTAATGCTCCATTACACCTTTAGCTATCACTTATTCTGATTTTCGACACGTCTTCTTTTGATTTTTGTCTTAGTCTGATTTTTGCCTTAGTCTGATTTTAGTCTAATTCTGATTTTTAACAATGGCAGTCACAAATCAGAATAAGACGGCGCGATATTTAATGGATTGTTAACTTAATGAGCCTTTCGTGCAATTGGGGGTTTCATTTCATTTGTTTGGACGAAGAATTTTTAGTTCGAATGCTAAGTAATTACGAACATTACTTATTTTATCCATAGTACAACAATTATAGCTTGATATGTATAAAATATCCCAGTTTAATTACTTTTCAATACATAAAATAAATCTATCTTAAAATAACAAAGAAAATTATTTCTTTATAAAATCAATAACTGAGCATTTGACCTTTTAACACTTATTATTCTGATTGTTGCATTATCTTGGCAGCTATTATAAAAATAGCTTTATCGCAGTCTGACATAGATACATAAAATCTCAGAATCGCATTTATTTTATAAAATTATATTGCCTAGGTATTCTTTAAGTTAGACGCTAGTGCTCATTTCCATTTTGCACATTCATAGACACTTACAAATTTTTATCAAGATTTCCTTTGCCACTATCAAATTAAATCACATGAATATGAAGTTTTTTTAATATGTACCTAACTTAAAAAAAAAAAAACAAATGAAACTACTTACCTACCTACTTACCTACGAATATGCATTTAATTTTGAAATAAGATTCTGTTTTAAAATTATGGAAATCCATTTAAAAAATTCTAAGTTACAAAAATACCTATTATTATTAAATCGTGTGCCTATGAAAACAGTGCTTTCTGAATAGAAAAACCATTTTTCAATCAATAGTGTTAAAGTCACATTCATCTGTCATAATTAATTTTAAGTAGCGCTACTTGTATTTTTTTTAATTGATTTTATTTTGGATTTAGTGAAATTTTAGATCTCGGTTATTTGTAATCGGTCTGTCAAAAATTTTTCTTTTTAGTTTTTTTTTTAGCGGGCGGTGCTTAAGTAAGGCGACGCTTTATTTATATACTTTTATAATAAAAATCAGTACCTATCCAATTTTAATTGTAGAACTAATTTTAATTTCAACGTATTAACTTTGGAGTGATTATAACTATTTTTCAGATACTTTTTATATTTTAGTAAGAATTTAGAAATTTTCGAAAGAATTGTTTGAAAAAAAAATATAGATCTCATTTAGGCATAGATTGATTAAAAATGTGCCTTAGAAAAGATCTCTCCTACTTTTGGATTTATCGAATGGAAAAAAATTAAAAGGATTTTTTTAGTTTGTAAGTACCTTGTCGTAACCACTGTTGTATCTTGTAGTAATTTTGTCAAAATTTACTAACATTTTCCAATAATTGTAAGATTTTGCAAAATAAATCAACTCTTTAAACTTACTTTCGTATTATTTGTGAGTGTAAAATCTTTTATATAGAAATATATCTATGTCTCTCAAATGTTTGCGTTTTATTCTATGTCTGGGTTTTAGAAGTAAAAAGAAATATTTTAATTTGTGGACATCCTCTCAGAATAGCCACTTTTTATTTATATAAACTTTAAATTATTTACACATTTCGTTCACCCTACTTTACATTACTATATCGTCAACGTTTTTAAAATACAATCAAAACAAAAAAATAATAATAACAGAAATTACAAGACGAAATGTACATTATACTTAGACAGTGGGAAAAATAGATGGACTAGTATACCCAATTTAGAAAAAATAACCTTTCCTCATATTTTTAATTATTTCCCATCTTAAGAAAGTATTTGATAAATTTTGGCCGATAAAAAATTGAGTTAAGAGACTGTTATAAATTAAAAAAGTTAGAAATGAATCGTTGGCCAATAATTTATTAAATACTTAGGTCTAAATATTGCTTAATCGATCCAAAATATACACGAAACCTAACATTCCCAACACTTTATTGTACTTAGCATCCTCTAAACAATTCCTTACTTTATTGTACGGTGAAAATAATAACAGTTTATCCATGGCATTAAAATTAAATCTACGTTATGTAGAAATAATATAATATGTAAGTTATTTCTTGTTATTTTTAGTAATATATTAACACTAATTTCTAAAATTTACAGAAAAGTGCACAACATTAAGTGGTGTCAGTCTATAATAAGTTGGATGGATTTTTTGAAATTCCTTTAAAAAAAATTAAATATAAAAAGCTGCTCACAGATTTATATAATAAAAAATAAATACAAAATTGTACTTAAACGCCAGAGTAACCTATAATAAAGTGTATTACAAATATATTTTCAAAAAGATATGGCAGTGAGTTCATCTTAGCAGACGCCGCATATCGTTTTTTCGCATGTCACGACCTACTTACAATTTACAAGAAAAAGTTTATTTAGTCCATGAATTTTTTACTCTTATGAATTTATCAAAATTTTGTTCCTTAAATATAATAAAACTTACTTCATATTATATTTTAATGAAACGTTGTTACCATATTTTTCTAATTACAAAAGTCGTGACATGTAGTTTAAAGCATTAAAAAATCGTAAAAAAAGCAATCTAAAAACTAAAGCATACAAATGAAACATCACAGATTTTCGTACCTACAAACATAATGCAAACAACACTGAGAAATGCCATGATTTGAACCGAACAGTTAGAAATAGTAAGGTCACACTGGAAGTACTAACAGTCTAGTACTAAAAAAATAGAGGAAAAATTACTAAGTTTCAACTTAGAAAAAAAAATCAAAGTCATTGACTCGGTATTGTTTTAATAAAAAGTCAGTTGTTTTATTTGATGACAAAAATAGCTTCAAAATATTAATTGTTATGCTTACTCCTCATTGAAACTAATAATCTTTCCTCTATACACTAAATGCTATGCTCATATATACAAATTGCTACTCCGCCTTTTAAAAGTAAAAGTGGTCGCGACAATGATTCTTGAGCGTTACATTTAAATAGGATCACAGTGGAAAAAGTGATGTAAAGTTACGTTTAACAACTAAGGTCTTGCACTTTGGAAAATTTGAAAAATTCCATTTTGGAATCATCAAAAAAAAGTTCTCATATTTTGAAAACTACGAGTTGTGGTGATAAAATCCATTTCGTCAAAATAGACACAAATTCAAGTTTTCCAAAGCGTCCAAGACCTGTTTCTATAAATATGTTTAAAGTCCACATTATGGCAAGGTTCTACATAAACGCTATCACTTATGTGTCACTAGTCTATGCCTACGTCCATAGAAAAATTCACTATTTTCTGTACAATTCTCGCATAGTAACTAACACTCAAATCTTCGTTCACACATCCTTTAAAGTCAATTGCACTGTCTGGTTTAAAAACTTGGTTGGGAGACAGTCCTTGGGTTTCCGGGTTGCGGTTGATAAACGTCATAAGAGTTGTGAGGTTCCAGGTGACATACGACGTTATTCTCTCCGTTTAGGACAGCTGCTAGAGCTCTCATATTGTTTTCTTGTGGCTGATGATACGGGTGCATTAGTCTACCGCTTTCGTAAGCGTGTCTCGGGTCGTATGTGTCCCATTTCCCATATTTCCCGTAATGTTCCTCATGATGGTGCCTATCGCCGGGACTGTACGAGATCAGAGGGCGATGGTCTCCAAAAAACTTGGAACCTGAAGAGCCGTGGTGGCCAGCGTTCTGGCGGCAGTTATCAGGTACCGAGTTATCATCTGACATATCCGACATCAACGTTTCATTCCGTTCTATTTCTTCATAAACCGGATCGTCTTGAATCACTCGAAACTCTTGTTCGGACCCTCGTCTATAAATCCTGCCTTGTTGGGAAGCGATTTCAGAATAAGTGTGATTAATATTCTGGCTGCCATGATGATGATGATGCTTACGTCGATTCTCATCTTTGTAATGCTTTCGGAAGATCATTTCTTGGCTGCCTGGTGAATGCTGAGACATGAAGACGTGAGGGTTTCTGAAGTCGTGGTTGTAACTCCTAGTGGTATTGTACCCTTGGGGATGATGTAGGGGACTTTCTTCATCTTTAATCACGTGTCGTGGTGAGCCAGGAGCGAGGGTGACGTCGCAGTCGTTGTACTGAGCATGGAGGTGATTCTGTTGCGCCATTTGTCGGGATAACGTGTCGTGATGTGGCAGAGTCGATGTGTTCCCGTGGTGCTTAGAAGAAGTGTTCTGGAGAGAGAAGGATGAGGATTAGTGAAGAAGTTAAATGGAGCTGTCTTGTTTTAAAAAAATGTAAATTGAAGTATAAAAAGTGAAACGCATTTTTATTTATTTATAATATTTTTTGTAAGTAGGTACAGAAGACAGCTCAATTTTTGAAATAATTACCTACATAAATGTAGTAAGTAAGTATTTTATATCAATCATGTAATGTTTTAAGTTTCGCCTAATTATAGCTTTAAAAAGTAAAATACGATCGCAGAAACTACCTACCTAAATATTAATAAGTATATAAATATCATCGTAAATACAACAATTAATATTTATAAACCCTAATAACTAGTTACTTATTTACAGAGACAATACAAACATCTATGGATTATTTCAAATAATTCTGCGTTTCCACATCATTTGAAAAAGGGATTCTTTACTTTAGCTGACATCTACCTACACGTAGAATGAAACAGAAAGGGTTTTGCAGATGTGGTCTAATTTGTAATTTTATTATTGGTAGGTACTTATCAATTATAAAGTTGTCTCCAGAATTAATAAAAAATCTATTGTGTCTGATTCGATATCGAGTCTCTAGGTTTTGAGGAAGTGAGAAAGTAAATTCTTCGCTTTTTTCCCAATGTGCAGCCTATCATACATTCAAATCTATCTCTCACTCTTTCCATTAGCTTTTGATTGTTAGAATTTAATGTAAGAAACTACAAACACATGTGTGAGTAGAATTCTCGTGCCGTGCTCAACTGATCAAACTATACAACTAGTGATATTGCTATGGGAGTGTTAGAGAAAGGGGCAGGGAAGGGCTAATTCCAAACTATTTACAAATTGGGAATGATAACATGCAATGTCATGGTTAAGGTCTCATGCAAGAGTTATGAATGATTTTTGCTTTAGTTATGATCTCATTTTGGGGCTATTACCTACATGGTAATTTTTTTCCGTCTTTATTTAAAAATACAAAAGAGCAACAAGACGAAAAAACGATTATAAATAGGTACCTAATAGGTAGATCATAGTTAGGTACTTATTTTACTTGGAGTTGGTTGAAAGCAGGCTCTCGACCCTTCATACAAACCCTCGCACAAAATAACCTATTAATACGTAAACAGCACGCGTCTGTGCATGTATCTGTGCTATGACTTCCTCGTTGACTGCCTCGTCGCAGGGGTCAGGTGAGAATCGTTTCTTTACGTAATTTAACAATTTAATTCACTTCAGAACTATTGTTTCTTTATTAGTACAGAACTGTGTACTATTACGTAACCAAATAGGGTATTATCCAGATTTTCAACCCACGTTACAAACATCAGATTAGTTCTTTCGACAAATGATGTCGGACAGATAAACTAACTTCTACAATTATCTACCTTAATAAGCTCTAGCAGAAATTTTAATGACGATGTATCTAGGATATTTAACTAGGTATGTATCCAGGTTCTAAGAGATCTAACTAAAGCAATAATGAAAGAACTAGGTCACAACCAAGCGTCATAGAGCCCTCCCCTCACCTTCCAAACCCCCGCGTTGGCCATAACTGCCCAGTCGTTCGCGCCAATCGACGCAGCCATTTTGTTAGAGAAACAAGATGGCGACCGCGATCGAAGGTTCTGGTAATCGTTTACGTCGATATTGTTTCTGTAGCTATGCATTGACGCGATGCTTTGAGTATGCGAAGAGCTATGAGGGATGTTAAGCGGCGTTGGAACGCGAGCGGCTCTTGCGTCGTCAGCTGGGACGTATATCGGGGCGGTTGGTCGAACATTCCATCTTGACTCAGGCTGTTGTAAGTTGTAGCTCTGTTTGTATAGTTAGAAAAATAGGTACAGATACTTATACATACATAGAAATTACTTATAATTACAGTAGATAAATAGACAAAAGTATTGGCGTCGACAATCTTTGGAGTTTCATGTGAAAGGCAAAGAAGGTCGCATACGCTAAGAGATAGGATTTCTGTAATTTACTTTTTCAAAATTTTGGTATATTAAGCATTTAGTGAGCTTTTTAATACCTTACGGATGCAAATTTCTAAAACCACCACACCACTAGGAAGTGTTATTTTCAGAAGAAAAGAAAGTTAGTCAAATTAGAACATTAGTAGTTTTCAAGCGTTAGTTCTAAAGTGAAGAAAAACAAAATAAAAAAACAAAAACAACGACTTACCGTTTGAAAAACACAAAAAAATGCGTTTCGTTTCACGCAACGTGTTCCAACCAAGAATATTTTAAAATATTTACAAAATGTTAGTGACACATTTACAAAGGACATTGGAAATACAAAGTTGTTAAAAATTAACACGGAATTAAAAAAATAATTGAGCTGTCTTTCAACCAATTAGTCACATAAAGCCAAAGTGGTTTGGTGGTTTGATTTTAAAGTCAGGATTCTTTTTGAAAAATTTTGAAAATCCTATCTCATTTGCGTATACGCACCTTGCTGGACATTTTGCCGGTATCCTTGGGGGTACCTCCCGCTCCCCGCGTTTAGAGGGTTCCGTAGATGAGACATGGGGGCCGCTGGTTCTCTTTCAGGGATATTGTGGGGGAAACTAGCCGCAGTGGCGTTGAGAGTGGGACCAAAATTGGATGCGGGACCAAAGCTTTGGTTCTCTTGGGAATTTCTTCTGTTTCTATGGGAATGATAGCTGTGTGCCGCAGCGGCAGCAGCGAGAGAAGCCACTGCGGCGTTATTTATCACATTATTGTTATTGTGATTGTTGTTGTTGACCACAACATTTAAATTGTTGATCACGAGGTTGTTCGTTGTCGACGCCGATACTGATGTACTTGCTGTGCTCTGTTACAATGCAATAAAGGTTTTACTATTTGTTTTTCATAAGTAATATTTTCACCATAATGAACATAAATAAATGAACAAGCAATAAAATATCCCAACACCAGAATTAGTCACGCAATGAACCATAAATTTTCATTTTTTCAGACAATCCCTTTTCTTTGACAACACAAACTCCTCCCATTTTATCTAATTCCAACCTAACCTCAAAACACAATGACCTTGAAATCCTAACCTAACCCAACCTAACTCCGAAACTTACCGTGACATCTCTAGGATCCACAACATCTTCAGAATCCGCAGCAGTACTTTGATGATATCTCCTGCCTTTGGTAGACCCTTGGCGAGTGTCCACGTGATTGGAGCATGATGCTGTGGCTGCATTGTTGTGTGGTAATGGCTGAGATGAGCTGTTGGTGAAGTGTAGACAGCAGGATAGCCACGGATGGCGGCGGCCGAGACGCGCGCATTCTTTTTGGAACTGTAAAAAAGGAGAATTACAATTGAATTCTGATCATAAAGAAAAGAGCGATTTTAGAGTAAAGCGTAGATTTGGGTAAATGACGTAAATACCTTTGTTAAGGAGTTTTAGGAAACTTATGTTCTTCTAATGATGTTTGCCTTAATAATTTAAAAAAGGTAATTTGAGTCAAGAGGAAATTGTAGGACAGAACGGAATGGAAGAAGCTCCATCGACAAGAGCGTAGCTCATAAATGATTGACGACTATCAACTGAAAAAGTAATACTCCAAAGTTTGCCTGTTCCAATACTTACAATTTCATTCTGCAGACAATGGAAGATGAATATGAAGAGTCCTTGCAGAGAATTGAGTATAGTGAATGCGTACGCGACGCCGACCGTCTGCTCGTTCAAGTACAGCAGTCCAAAGGTCCAGGTTAAACCCAGGAGGAATGCTAGCACCAGGGAACTGTTTAGCCATACTCTGGAATGTAAAAAAAGTTTAAATTAGAAAAGAAAGAAAGAAGTTGAAAAACAAGAGAAGTAGAAGAAATATGTAGTTTGTAGAAGTCTTCATAATTTTTATTGATTAAGAATGCTGACGATAATGGTGGTAATTTTGATAGCTATGTAATATCAGGTAATGATACTACTCCTATTATTCTAGTGGGTTCCAAATTTTATTCATAAAATGGGTTATAGAACCCTGTAATAAGCCAGTTTGTTGGAATGATGACAAAGTCTCTTTGAAGGTACAGGTTAAATAATAGAAGAAAATTTACCTGATTTTGTAGAGCTTAGAGTTTTCTTTCGCCTTGATAGACACTGTTGAGTGATGGCACATCATGTAGATTACCATGCTCAAGCAGATCCAGTTAGCCTGAAATATAGAAAACAATATTGTTGTTACGAAACAAATGCACCTGTATTTTGCAAATTTAGATCTTGTGTTATAATATTTTGACAACATTTTCTAATCTAGCCTTCCTTGTTGTAACTTATCTATCTAATAATAAAAAAAGAATTGGAAAGGACTACGATTTTGTTTCATGACTTGTTATCCGCTTTGATATCAACTACTTAACAAACGTCATTTGTTTCAAATTCAATTAAATTTCCTCAATATTTCCCAGAATCAATCGTCAATCAATCAATCCTCCTTGATTGATTGCTGGCTGGCAGTAGCTGGATGCGAGCAGCCGACGATCACAGTGGCGTGCAATAGTAGGAGAGGCCTCTGTCCAGCAATGAACTGCAACAAACTGATGATGATGATAAATCAAGATTATAAAAACACACTTACCGCCAAAACCAGCGCAACAGGTCCAACGAAGCTCATGACAAACATCCTGTCGGTGGACAGCCAGCAATGCCTCGAAGTGCCGTACCCAGCTGGGAACGTTGCTGCACTGGCCAACACCACCAACGCTGGCGCCAAGTATGCGCTGGCGCAATACCATCGAGCTCGTGGACGCTCGGGCTCGAATACTTCCACTAGCATAGCGTAAAGATGGAAACCTGGAAGAAGACAATTTAGAAATTTTATGAAAAAATCCATTAGTATACAGAAGTAACCTGCTTGACGAGAAAAAAAACGTTCGTTGTTAATAGTCTCAATCATGCAAACCATAATATACCTTCCAAAAACATCCAAGCGAACGCAGCCAAGAAGAAGTAATGTAGAAGACCAGCGATGACTCCGCAGAGGATCCTGTTTTGAGTCTGGTCGATGCCGCACATGAAGACGACTTCGGCAATGAGCAGACAGGCGCACAGGTTCTTGTGGATCAGGACGCGGTCCGACTGTGGGAAGAATAAGGTATTATTGTTATTGGTGCCAGTGAAGTCTAGAGGATTTGATATGGCAATTAAATAAATAAAAAAATACAAAATGGGTATTGAGGCCATGAAAGAGGTTTTTTCTCTTTTATCATTGAAAAGGAAAAGCCTGTGCTTGAGTAATCATAGGTTGAGTAAGTTTGAAATTGGCAAGATTTAATTTTATGTGAGCTGTTTATAGAGCCATTTAATAATGTCTCACTGACATTAAATTTCGTATTTAACAAACACAGGTAAATAAGCATTATACTGGTATTGAACTTCATTAAAATTCAAAATAACCTTTAAAAAACATACCTTCATATTTCTAAAACACTGGAACACGATAATAGCAGCCAATAGCGCGACAGCGGAGATCGCGCAGCCAATCAACGTCAAGAGTCTCAAGGCCATCTCGTGTTTGGCGCCCAATGGGACGCCGTGGACGTCCATCAGTACGGCGAAGTTTGTGAGATGGGAACACGCGCAGCCAGTGTGAGTGAGGTTGGACCATTCCACTTGGCAGCCTTCGGGGGACCAGCCACTGGAAAAATATTCAGGTTTTATTTAAAATAATCGTCGAGCGTGAAATATTTTTGTTTTTAACTTAGATTTGAAGAGACCTTGGGAATAAGTATAGGCTAAAAACTTCACTGCAGGTTTAAGATAAGATTAAAAATGTCTTTTGTTCTGTAAATTTTATTTTCTTCAATAGGCATCTAACCCTATAATCAGAATATAATGGAGTAGAAATTGCTAAAATAGACATAGATAAAATAGACACATTTATTCCATAAACTTAATAGTTCAGCCGAATGATTGCATTCTATATCTAAAGACCGTTAGTGTTAACTTATTAGCCATACAATAAGCTATTTAAAAAGGTAACAGAAAGAAGAAGGAAGCTCCTTCCATGAATAGCAAGTTCTTTATTAGGTATAGTGCATCGCGAATCTCAAATAGTATGGATTTGCTGGCACCGACATATGAACCAGTGATGCTCAAGAGTTTAATGAAAAGAATAATCTAATACTTACTGCAAAGTGTAGTCCCAAAAGACACAAGCAGGGTTCGTGACGTTCTCTGTCTTCAGATGCTTCATAGTAAGATGTACCATTTGAGACAGCTGGATGTGGCGACCATTGCCCAAACTTGCTGATATTACCTGTGAGATTAATTTTATTGTTAATTTGACGAGTAGACTGGTCTGTGCTTTTCCATTCATGAAAAATTTAGGTAGGTATCCCTAAACTGATTTACATGTATGAGGCGATTGATGAATGTGGTTGAAGCGAAAGAAGTGTGTTTGGATTGTAGCAAGTGCAGGAAAGTGGTCTCTGCCTTCCCCGATGGGGAAAGGCCTGGTGGATATGTGTGTTTGCATATTTGCACACTTGGCTTACTGACGTTATGCAACTAGTATGCAATTAACAATAAATAGGCCGTGTTGGAGAGCCCTTGGAGTGGTCTATGCTCAGTAGTGAGCAGCTGCAGGCTGAGATGATGAGGATGATGGATAAAGATGTTGATGATGATAATTACTACTTACCTTAGAATTCAAAACCCTTGTAACATTCTTCTTTTCTTTCTCCGAATTCAAGCTGGTTGGGCTTGCAGGGTCAGCTGTGAAGGCTGAGAATTGAGGAGCTTTCCCGTAGGTCGGTGGTAGGATCTCTTCAAGACGGTCGAACGCGAAGAACACTATGCGGACTAAATCGTTTTGACGGTTGTCTGTTGAGTGAAAGAGCGAATGAAATATAGAGTAGCGAGATCAGTGTTTTTATTGTTAACTCAAACGATAAACCTAACGTAAGAGCAGCATTCACAGACTTCAATAATATTAAACAAATTAGTAGCCCAGAAATATTTTAATGAATAAATTTTCTACTAAACGTAGAACCTTAAATAATAAATAAGTAGTAAACTAGCAACTTACCGAGTAAAGCCGCTTTGGGTATGGTGATGGTATCTTCCGAAGCCTTCCATTGCTCTTGAGCTATCACTGATGGGAATGTCTCATCTTCTACGTTCTTTACTTCCAGTACTCTTACGGAAAGACCTGAGGAAAGACGGAAAGATGATTTAGTTAGAAAAAAAAGGGGAAGTGGAGATTATCGTTTGTGTCACAGAGGTCAAGAAAATTATGTGTAATATTTTGAAGCATGCTGGATGTGGGCAGCGCAGAACAGGTCGTTGTGGAGATCCTTTGGCTTTTGTCGAGCAGTGGACGTCCACGAGCTGACATGACGATGAAGATTTTGAAGCATGTTAAGTCAATAGTGCCGAATATATGTACTTGGATACTCTTGATCACAAACATAATATTCACTTATTGTTACTCATAGCGCCTACCTTGTCCTTTGAATAAATGAATAGCAACCTTTATTAAAAATATACTTACAGATATTCTTAACAATCTGCAGAATAGTTTTCTCTTTGGTCACAGCGTCGGCAAGTAAGAACGCATTCTCTTCTAGTTGCGTAAGTAGAGCACTAGCTACTCTGTTCTGAGATTCTGAATTGAGATCAGCCCATGATGCACGTTGACCTTCTTCGAGGAGGTTTGATCCTGGAGAAGAAAAGTTCAGTCAGATAATGGATAAGATGATAGGACATTGTATTACAGTTTAGTGAATCATATGACGATAAATTGTCTGACAAATACTTGTCAAACAAATGCATGACAAGATTGGTAGAACTGCTAGCTTGGTTTCATCATCATGTAAAACTAGTTGTACCTATCTAAGAACTTAAAGATTTACATTTTTTGCATCAATTTATTTTTGTATTGTAATTTATTGTGTGATGCCGAGCACTAAAGGCAATCTTCATTGATGGATAGCATCTCTGTGATTGTTAAAACTTTACTAGTGGCATTTAGTGGAGGGAAGTGGTCTCTGCCTACTACCTACCATAATGGGAAAGAGGCGTGATGGATATGTATGTAAGTATGTACTACTGGCCTCGTGAATCTCAGAAATTTTCCTAGCTTACCAGTCTTTATAACTCCAAGAAGCATATCAGTGACAATAGCCTCCCTCTGTCTCGGGTCTGGGAAAGTCTGCACGTTCTGAGACATCCTTTGAGCTAGTTTCTTCATTATACTCGTCGTGGTCATCATGTCTCCGCCGTAGAGGGTTTTTGATGAGGTTACCTGGGGATTTTGAGGTTAGGTTAGGTATTTCAGTATATTTCAATGGTGATTCAGAAAATTATCTTTTAAGTGGGTTTTGGCAGTGGCTTGGATAAGTATAGCGAAGAATTTTATCCAAAGTCAATGCATGTCAAGTCAAAAATCTTTATTTCTTTGCCTAAGAAATACCTATACCTACATGCACTTGTAAAAATTTACTATATGTATAGGTATGTCCCACATTTACCCTTCTATTAAGTAAATGAGTCCAACATATTTAACCTTGACTCTTAAACATTGATTCGATACTAACTTCTTGCTCTCTAATACATAATCATAATAATTATTAATGGAAAAACAACCAGAAAATAAACATACCTGAGCCAAATCATTACTGATGCTGAGCAGAGACTCTCCTTCTCTAACTCTTGCTTCCAAGCTGTTCAACCAGACAGATCTGCACTCGCTTAAATCTGGAGTAGGACCGTGCCATTCTGGAATTGCGTCTGCTGAAATTAGAAAAACAGATTTTAGAATTCTATTTCTTGAAGTTTCTGCTTTGTGCTTGATCACACTCTGTTCAATTTTAAATAATTAAACTGTTGGTTTCATTGTGTAGATTTTTTTCTCTACAGGTCTTTATTTATTTATTTAACAGTTTATTGTAAGATGATAGTACATAGATACAGAAAAAAGAGAAGTTATACAAAAGGTACAGCATATTTCTAAAAGAAATTTCTTCCTGCAGACCCCACAGAGGTCTTTAATATCTTTTTAAACAAAGATTATCCTTCAAGGTTCTGTTTAACCGCTTATAGATATTTTATATCTGTCACTGTTTAAAACGTCATGTTTTATGAAATAGACGCATCTAGGTTTATCTGTCAAGTAAATTTTATCTGCACACACATACATACATACACACACACACACACACACACACACACACACACACACACGTACTCATGTAATCTCACTCAATCATAAACACACCCAATAAAAAAGGAATATTGCCCGTTTGCTCTGTAATATAGTATAAGAAAGTGAAAAACTGTTATTGGCCTTAGTAATATAAGTCTATACAATCATCTGTAATTAGCATAGGCTGTTGTTTTTCCAAATAAAAATAAATAAATAAAATCTGTAAGTGGTGAAACGGGCCTTTTATGTTGCAACTCTTACCATAATAATCATCATTAGCTAGATTTGTGTTTGAAGCTTGAGTATCTGGTAGATTTGGACTACTTCGGTAATCAATGACATGTTCCACTGAATCACCTTCACGACCTGAAGATAAAGATTTCGGATTAGAGGAACGTCCCTACTGTTATGAGTGATATTTGTATTCAAAGCACAATGCAACTTAATGGGCCCAGAAAACCAAAAACTCACTGCTCAGAAATGATACCAGAGTATAGAACTGGAGCCGATTTTTTTTTTACTCCATATTATAATAAAATGTCGGGGCATTCTACTCTGGTATACTTATGTATCATTTCTGGGCAGTGAGTTTAATTTTTTGGGCCCAGAAGTCTTAGGCCGAGTTGCATAGTCTTTTTCCCGACCCAGGTGACGTAGGCAAAAAACCATTTCATATCTCTGATAGCTGCAAGAGAAGTGGAACACCTACTCTAACTACTAACTTATATTGTGTAGCTTATATCATCTCCTATTTATATATGAGTTCCATTTATGAATCACTTTTGATTTACTTTTATCACTTTTGAATTACTTGATTAACAAAATCTTGAACTAATGCTTACCCTTTAACAAAGCCTCAGATCCCAATCTTCTGATGAGTTGCATCTGCCTATCAGTAGGCTGGTCTAACCCAAGGTCGTGGAAGTTTTCTCCTGATTGCAGACCAGGGTTTCGCCGCCTTGGCCGAATCTCTTCTTCTGTATATTGGTGAGGTGCCATTGCACATCTGTGTTTATGAAATGCATAATTAGAAACATAATAAGAAGTCAATTCTTGCTAATCACGTGAAGCAAACTTTTGAAATAGGGAAGCAAAAATTGTATTTTCTCAACTATTATATGCCTTTCTCCAACAGTTTTTGATCTGGCTGTGATTGTTTTTTGGTTTATTACTTCTAGCCACGGAGGACACGGAGGAGGAGCAAAGCGGCAAAGACTCCATCGACAAGAGCGATGCTCTCAAATATGATGATAAAGACTGCCAGCTATATGAGGTTTTAAATTATCAACTGTATCCAGAGGTTTAAAAGGATTCAGATACTCACTTCCACCTAGCCAATCCAGTAGCGCCTCCAGGACAGGGCTGGACAGCATACGTGCCAGCAATGGTCCAGTTCCAATGAAGACCACGAGCGTTCACTTGGGGACAGTACGCTCTTCGACCGAGGATTGGGGTACGACTTGTTGCTGTAATGGGGAATGATAGGTTATATTTACAGAATTCACTGACTATAAAATTTTAAGATTTTTGGAATAGGGAAAGAAGACTTTTAATCTACGGTTTTTATATTTAGCATTTATAGAAAAACACTAAGATAATAATAAAACCTTTAACAACCTTGTAGTTTGGTTCTATTTTCAAACCAAATAGATGCCGGATTTTTAGCTTTTTTTAACAGCCTGTTAAATGCTACTGCTGAGCAATGGCCTCCCCTGCATCCTTTCACCTTTCCTAGCTAGGTTAGATATTTATCAAACTATTTGTTAATTCTGATTAACCATAATTGTTTTAACAATATGATTTTACTCACAGTAAGCTTTATCGAAATCATCAACGTCAGTCTCTGATGGTAGATTCTCCTTCGGTGGTATATGCACAGACGCAGTAGCATCCGAGTCTTCGTCTTTAACCGGCCATTGTAGGGTTTCTTCTGTGATTACTGCTGTAAAGAAAATGATTTCATTTATATCTTGGTCATTCGATCTTGCCACCTCACTCTTTAAAATTTTCGTCTTTGATAAAGAATTAGCGCCTGTCTTTTAAGTTGCAAATTGATATTCATCTTGATGTTTTAGTGCTATAAATGTCTTTTTTTCTTTCTCCAGATTTCTATTATGACATTTATGACCCAAATCTTTTTCCATACCACGACAAAACCTTATAAAATAATCACGACGATGTACATTAAGGTATTATTACCTATCTTTTTACAAACAGCTTTTCTACCCTCTTTAAATTACTGTATTTTCACAGATCTTGTATCATGAGAATAACAGTTATATTTACTTCTTAAATCTCATCTGGACCATACTCTGCAATTTTAACCTCACTAAATTTAAAATTCTTACCACTATCATCATCCTTGTCCTTCGGTTTGTCATTCCTCGTGTTGTCAGGTTCAATGACCTTGGGTATCTCTTCTTTGACGTCAGGTATGTTCTCTCGAGGTATTTGAGGAGGTTCTCGTTCTGATGATGTGTCCGGTTGCTTTGTTGTGGTCTTCTGGAAACAATTGGGAGTTAGTTTGTGTTTTGTTAGGAATTTCGGAAGAATTTTTTGGTTTTTGTTCTTGTTCAGTATCTTTTCCAAGTTTTTGCTGACCACAGAATTTTGCATCCCTGTCATAAATAAAAACAATTTCAACGGCTTCAATTAATCACGAGGGAACGAAGTCAAATATAAAGAAGAATATCTGTTAAGCGTCTTTAGTGCGTCACGAATCTAAAATAGACAGGATTGCTGACACCGATGCATTTACAAGTGACACTCAAGAGTTTAACTATTGACTAATTTGGCTCAAGTATGTTTACTAGCTTAAATTAATGAAATATGAGGTTCTAACGTTAGACAATAAAAGAACCATCTAATTTCTTTCGACATTACCTTCGTAATATCTCCAAGTTTGACTTCTGGTGGCAACGTGATATGTGGCCTGAAGGTCGGTGGAGTGATGACTGTAGGCTTCTTCCTCTCCACTTGCTGTGTCTGCACAGGGTTCTTCGGCACTGGAGCCACGGTAGACCTCCAGACTGTAGGTTGGGAGGTGATCAGCCACGGTGGGGACGGGCGGTTGGTTGTGCTTGTTGTTGATGCTGGAATTTGAAGATTTAGGTTATTAAATATGGATGCAAGAAATTCTAGAATTGGGAAATTCTTATAAGTATTGCAATGTTTCATAGTTTATGGCCAAAATTGATGATAATTTCTGCAACACCATAGTTGGTGCTTCAAGCTTATTTTAGTTACAAAAATATCGATGCATTCAATATCTATTTCACGTATTATTTGATATAACTACTAGATTTAAATCAGTAACTATATCAAATACAAATATTCTCTTAATAATAAAGATACTATTGAAAACTACATGTTCAAACACTATTTATTAGTTTTGCTCATAAATTAAATGAATATTACCTGGTACACATTGATAATGCGCTTCCAAATACTTCAGCGTGTTAGGACATGGGTCTCCGCTGAATATACTCGTACTGGCTTGTATACTGCAGTTCTGGTGCATGCTACATCTGTGGATAAAATTATATGCATGTTAATTCACAACTTTGAGGGAATGCGGGTGTACTCGTCTCGGAATAATGACTGTCAAAATCAATTAAATGCCTGATGGGCTTTGGAATTTGATTCGGGTTGTTAAAAGTAGTTGGTAAAACAGTGACAGGATCTATAAACTAATAGAATATGAGGCGACTGATATGTGAAGACGAAGTGAAAGAAGTGTGTTTGGTTGGATCCACTTGGATCGTAGTCGGTGGAGGTCTCCTACCTACGAGTCTGTATGTATGTTAAGAGCTATGCAGCATAATCGATATAAACATTCATACATACAAATCCGTCACGCCTCTCTCCCATTGGGGTATTCAGAGACCACTTCCTTCCACTTGCTACGAAAAAATTGGGTGCATTGTACAGATAAACGAAAAACAAAAATTCAACAACCTCATCGAACAAGAAGTAATAAATCCCAAATCTCCCGATACGTAAACAAAGCGCGAACGAGCGCGGCCTTAACGGAAACTGTCGAAAATTGCCGAAAATTGTCGAAAATTAAATATCGGCCGAGTTTATCGGGTTAGCCCGGAGAGATTGGCAATAACTGCATGGCCCGCCCGGCCCTAACTCATGCAAATGAGGGCCAAATTGATGTGCTACATGATACATTACCGTTCTATTTCGCAAGGCCGAGGGCGCGGCTCAGTTTTTTGCTCCAATGGATTTTATTCTCAATTTAGGTTCGTGTTTATGAAAAATGTATTACGCTGAGGTTAAGTGTAGGTTGTTGTGAATATGAAAGATACCTACGTTCTTTAGGGAGTGGTTATTTTACTTACAGCCAGTGGCAAAAAAAGAAAATTAAGTTAATGTTCCGTTACAGCTATTGTCAAAAAATTACAAAAAAGTGGCAAAATATTTATCTTATTAGAATGAATGAACGTTTTTTCAAGATTAATAAACATTTTGGAGATAAAATAAACAAATTTGTCGAATCGCTAGCTGATTCTCATTTGTAAGTAGTCTGTTTCACCATCAACAGATAATTTAATTGATATTATAATTGCTGTTTATATAGTTATAAAAAAGAGCCAGTTAACTAACTAAATAATTCTCAAAAAAAATTGGTTGTAATTTTAAAGCAATAAATGATTAATTTCTAATCCTGGCAGCCCTTTTTCAGTTTTATTAATTAACTAACTGGATAGAGGTTACTTGTCTTGCTCACTCTTCAAAGTTTACATGAAAAAGAAATATTATTAAAAGGACTAAAGGAATTGTATAAAACTGAACAGAATCATAAGTATTGAAAAGTAAAAAAGAAAGAGATGCTAAAAATAACGAATCAAAGAAAGTGATTCGACCTTTAAATGTTAATTAAACAAAATTGATCTACGGAAATTAACCTAAATTGAACTTACAAGGTCAATTCTCAAAAAAACTTGATTGCGATAGAAAAAATCTCAACAAAATTAATCAAATTTTGAAAATAATTAAATCAGTGCAAGTTCCTCAATTTATTTCGGAGTTGAATCGCTTAAACCGTTACTTTAATAACATTAAAATTAATTTCTAATATTAATTTAAGTTGAATTCTGTATCTTGAGAACAGATGCTAGAGATATGAATTTGTTCACGACCACATTCTTATAATCATTATCATAATTGATTAAAACTTCGATAGATAGATTCCGAGGTTTTTTGTTTGAGTTCCGTAGCTTTTTTTTTTTTTGTAAAAATGTTGATTTTTTGTTTGAGAATTTATTTTCTAAGATGAGGCACAAGATAGAAGAATTTAATGCGCATTTGTAGATTTGCTATTGAAGATTAGAAAAAAGTAAAAAAAAAACCGCAATTTTTTAAATAAGTTATGGATACTACCTACTACCAATATTAAACCTAAGAATTTACATTTTGTAAAAGAAAATTCTAATTTTAAGTAAGTAGACTACTTCACGATGTCTGTATACACTAACATTAATAAACTACATATTTTAATATTGTAATATAATAATGTAAATAATATTGTCATGACCAATAATAAAGAAAACTTGAAATGTGCTTTTCATTCATACGTTTTACAACTTCGTCTTACGGATCCCCAAATCGTAACCTGATATCTGGATCCATTCTCTAATTGGGTGAATATTAATATGAAATTAATATTAATTATAATAAATATCTTAAAACATAATCGGCAATTAACGTCGCCTGAGAAATTTAGTACGCGAGCTTCCGAATTTTATAGATTCTATGAATTTTATAATGATTTATCGAATTTCAAAATTTGAAAAGTTTTTAAGTTACATAGGAGTTTTTGTAGCACTTTTTTATAAGCTATCCAAACACACTTCCTTCGATTCATCCACATTCATAAGTCGCCGAGGTGTTACATAAGAATACTCTAAAAAATAAATGAAACCAACATACCTGCTATGTAGCACTCTTAAACTCTTCGTAGACATACAATTGACACTCCAGTCAGTGTTGCCATGGTCGTTGCAGATGGTGATGGAAAACCTGCCGTAATTCGCCCGGATAAGGTGTATTACTGAACCTTCAGCGCAGCCAATCTTTAGGGTTTTTCCTTCACAGGCGTATGCGGTTTCGTAGCGGGGTTCTGAGGAGAGAGAGGGGGTTTATTAATCTTGTTTTTTTATTATTTTATGCTTGACTAGCTGTCCCGGCGAACTTCGTCCCGCCTTAGAATGAACTTTATTGTGTAGGAATAAAGTTCAAATTGACTCTATATTTTAGTAAGAAAACATTTGTATGGGAAAAAGAAAAGGACTGTTTTAGGGCTTTCCCGGCAATTATTCGAAATTTTCTCACCGTAAGAACCATCCTTGGACTTCAATGAACATTTTAAAAAAAGAATTAGCGAAATCGGTCCAGCCGTTCAGGCGTGATGCCGTGACAACGGAAAACGGGTTTCATTTTTTAAACGGTTTTTTATTAAACGGTTTTATTTAGCTCACCCCGTTTGTTTTCTTGGGTCAAATTTAGTAATTCAAATTTCACCCTCTTCCTGTCAACCGATTAATCTGAAATTTTGTATACACTTTGGATTTTGGTGACAATACAATTATGTTTATTCATTATCATTATAAATTCAAGATGGCCGCCGCTACAAAATGGCGGATAATTTAGGTTTTATTAATCCCATCAATATGGGTATCAAATGAAAGGGCTCAACGAGCAGAATACAATATACTATAAAATATTGAAATCCAAGATGGCGGCCGCTACAAAATGGCGGATAACGTAGGTTTTATCAATCCCATCAATATGGGTATCAAATGAAAGTGCTCAACCAGTAGAATACAATGTACTATATAAAATTAAAATCCAAGATGGCGGCCGCTACAAAATGGCGGATAACGTAGGTTTTATCAATCCCATCAATATGGGTATCAAATGAAAGTGCTCAACCAGTAGAATACAATGTACTATATAAAATTAAAATCCAAGATGGCGGCCGCTACAAAATGGCGGATAACTTAGGTTTTATCAATCCCATCAATATGGGTATCAAATGAAAGTGCTCAACCAGTAGAATACAATGTACTATATAAAATTAAAATCCAAGATGGCGGCCGCTACAAAATGGCGGATAACTTAGGTTTTATCAATCCCATCAATATGGGTATCAAATGAAAGGTCTCAACAAGTAGAATACAATTTACTATGCAAAATTGAAATCTAAGATGGCCGCCGCTACCAAATGGCTGATAACAATTTTTTATCAATCCCACCAATATGGGTATCAAATAAAAGGGCTTGCCAAGAAGAATTCAGTGCACTATACAACCTCAATATTTTAGATGGGCGCAGCCACTAAATGGCGTATAATAATAAGATTTAAATTTAGAAATTGAATCTGTAATTTAGGTATCTGATTAATCCAGCCTGAATCCACCACCCAAGTCAAGATTTATGCAGGGCAGCACTGTGGATCACGCAATCGTATACTTAGGTGCGAAACTGTTTGAAGAAGGTCAAGCCTACGTGGCTCTTTGTAGAGTAAGAGCTTTGCAGGGACTACGTATAGAGGAGTTGGACTGCAATAAACTAACGGGCAAGAAACCTTGCAATAATGAAGCACTAAATGAATTAAACAGAATGCGAAATAAAAACTAAAAACTAGAAAATAAAAATAGGTAAAAAAACTTTTTAAGTTAAACGGTTTTATGTTAAACATATCTACATTGCAATGTTTAAGATAAATGTACTAAAAACCAAAAAATAATAAAATAGACACAGTCGTGGGAATTATAAACATATGCATAGACTAGACTAAAATAAAACCGTGGGGCACGTCAATTGTCTACAATCGTTGATTAAAATGTTTGTTTTGTAATGTTACACTATAATAAGGCAGTTGTTCAACCGACAACGATGGACGTGTGATAAGTAGGGCTAGAATGTGGAAACAAGCTAGCAAGCTCGATTATAAGCGAGTTTTAGGGTTTCATAGTGTTGAGCGAGTAGTACTTTTATCATATGTTTTGTCGATTAAAGACAAACTACGAGCAGTGAAACGATTCTTCGCCAGCCAGCAGTGTGATGTGAATGTCCAACGATAAACTAGTTGAAACATCTCTTTTATTTACATGGAGTGTATAACTATTGGAATTTCCATGAACAAGAAAATAGTAAGTAATTTCCTCACCGTCTGCGGGCCAACTGCCTAACGACGAATTAAACGATTCTTCTATCGCACATTAAGTCGATAATTTGTAGACAATTGACGTGCCCCACGGTTTTATTTTAGTCTAGTCTATGCATATGTTTATAATTCCCACGACTGTGTCTATTTTATTATTTTTTGGTTTTTAGTACATTTATCTTAAACATTGCAATGTAGATATGTTTAACATAAAACCGTTTAACTTAAAAAGTTTTTTTACCTATTTTTATATATATATAGAAGATTATAGGGATGATATATCCCAAAATAAAACCTCTTTTTCAGATTGACAGATAAAAAAATAATAGAAAGAGCGGCCGTATAAGGAGTGCTTCAAGCAGGTTGAGACCGACGGCATGAAGCCGCAACCGCGCGATGAACTAAGCGGCCGTGTCCGGCATGAGTGAATGTTAACAGTTAATAAGTAATTAATAATAATTATAGCAATTCCTTCTACGTGCTACGATCCAAGCACACCTCTTTCGCTTCATCCCCCGTGCCCGTCGGTTTAGGGGTCTCTCTCTACTCTTTGTGGCAAGTGGAAGGAAGTGGTCTATGCCTACCCTAATGGGAGAGAGGCGTGATGGATATGTATGTAATGATTAAATTAATATTATCTGTTGTAGACTTAGATCAGACAGAACAATAAATGGCTATTGTACTAATAATTTCTATACTTAATTACTATACTTTAGTAGTCCTAATATAACACTTTACTTTTTCTAAAAGAAGTCGAAGGTCTGGATTACCCGCCAAACAAGCAGAGTAATTTATTTTCTTGAAAGCTCTTAAGCTCGAGATAATACGAGCTTTTATAACACAACTTTCAAACACAATATGAACTTATATTAGCTCTGAACTTCTAGATGACTGACGATTTTCTTGGAAGCATTACGTTTTACTAGCTTTAAGCTCTGGTTTTGTTCAAGTTGGTGAACTGGAAAAAATATCGTCGTAGGTACTCGTGTTTTTATAATTTTATTTACGGTTTTAAATATCAATATTTTTTCTGAGTAAAATAATGAAAGTACGTATTAAGTATTTTTAAAGTTTAAGCGCCAAAACACACGGTGAAACGCAAATGCAACGCAACTGAAACTGTTAGTTACTTTTGAGTTTCATCGAAGTTTGAAACGTTTCGTTTCAGTTGCGTCGTGTGTGGTTTTCTAAAGAAGTCAATAGCAGAAACTTCGATGCAACTCAGCAGTTTCAGTTGCGTTGCAGTTGCGTTTCACCGTGTGTTCTGGGTCTAAGTATCAAAATTCCAAGTTATAGTGATGTGCACTTATTATTATAATATTTAAGTGCCCTAATGGACTTATTCCTTTCACCTCTCTCTGCTGAATAGAACGTAATTCTAAGAAAACGTTTTCGGCGCTTTACTCTATTTTCGTGGCTTGTTTTTGGCAGAATCTTTTGTTTAATAAAATGAGATTTCTCGTAGAATTTTATTTACTTTCATTTCGGTTTACGCTTCATTGCTTTTATATCTAAGTCTTTATTTGGAAATGTTCTGATGATGTTTTCGTACGGAAAGTATTTTATTTTGTGATTGTAGCTGTTGTCATGACAGTAGCGGATACGAAATGAGTTAGTTAGTCGATAGGAGAAAATGAAATGTATGTACATGACTATTTTATTCAGAAAATTTTAAAATCTAATAATATTAGCTGTATTCTTTACATTTCAATTGACAAGTGCGTTTGAAATTGAACAATAAACTTGAAACATAAATATTTAAAACAGCTTCTTCACAAAATGCAACCAAGATCGTTAAACCAAAACTTTTACATCGTCAAAAATATTTTCTCAAAAACAAACCGAGCAATAAGGTACCTTACCCTCCTCATTTCGGTGTATGACTTGCAAAAAGGTACCTAAACGATCTGTCGGCTCTGAGCCGTCATTAATATTACCAGATTTATCGTACAACCTTCTTGCGTCATTATATGCATCCGCGCGAATGAACGATCGCGACGGAGAACTTGCATTTGACATGGTATTATACCTTCTGATTTTAGATTTACTTGTAATTTAATTCGATATTGCTTGAATTTTTCATTTATATGATTAGAGGCGATTTATGAATGTGAATGAAGCGAAGGAGGTATGTCGTAGCAAGTGGAAGGAAGTGGTTGATATGACTACCCCCATGGGAAAGAGGCGTGACATATATGAGTCTATGATTTGATATTTTAAATAAGTATAGGTATTTTCGCCGCATTTACCGTGATTACTGAAGAAATTGACAAACAACAAAGGCAGATAGCACTGTCATAAAAATATTGAATACTGCGTTACGTTATGGTATCTACACATCAAAGCCGCCGGCTTTTTTGACAGCTGCCATTCGTATGACGTAAAGCAGACGGCCTAGCCTGGCTGCATGCCGGCGGCTTTGGTGTGTAGATAGCATTAGATAACACCAATGGGCGTATAACGAGTATTTATATTATGTTTAAGTAAAATAGCTAAGTCTAATAGTGTTTTCTCTCTCTTTTTACAATATAATTTGCAGCTTACTCTAGCGCGCGGTAGCTAACTACAACAAGACCCCTCCAACGCTCACACCCTTAATAACATAACGAGATATCAAATAACATCAATAACTCAGCTATCCATTGCAGTTTCCTTTCCTCTATCAAACTCTTCTAATCTAACTAAACAATCAGTGTATACGAAACAAGAGAAAACGCCTCGTCAAATGAATCATACAGAAATTGATTATGAAATGTTGAGTCGACAGTTTCTTTTGTCTATGCTTGTGTTTGTTTAAGCGAGTAAATGGTTGGTGTTTCAAGACGTGTGTTATTATTTTCTTTGTGTTTTCGTTGTGGTATTGATTTAGTTTGATTTATGATTGTTTAAGTAAGTTTGAAGCTAGGTTTTGGTTTATTATGATTAGTATAAGTTCATAGCTTTAATATACTCTGCAACACGATACTGTAGGTAGTTATATTCTACTATTATAATAAATGTCAATGTTTGTGCCGATGGATGGATGGATGGATGTTACTCTTTTACGCAAAAAATACTGAACAGATTTTGATGAAATTTGGCAATATTGTAGTTTATACCTCAGATTAAAATAAAGACTTATAAGATTTTGAGATATCATGATTTTTTCCAAGATATAATGCTAAATGCGTACGAAGTCGGGGGAAGCCTCTAGTAAATAATAAATAAATATATAAATTACAATATACTTAATAGTCACAGTTAAATATTCAAAACACGAGAAGCTGTCACAAAAAATAAGCCAATGACTTTTCTATTCAAAATTTGGTCTGTTTACGTAATATTTTATCAAAAATTCAAGAGAATAGGTAACAAAAAATAAATCAATCGATGCGTTGATAATTCAATTTAGATAGCTTCTCAGTGAACACATTGTTTAGTCTATGTATTGAGTCTGGGTAGGGCTTATCTTAGGTCACATCTCATCGATCTTTACAATAAAGGTCAAAGAAAATATTTTGAAATAAAGTTTTTCTTACGAAATACTCTTTTTTTTCTTAAGTACCTAGTAAATGGGGTTGTTCATAGCAAAACCAATTTTATCGATAGTCTCTTTAGACATACCCACGATACGAGTATTACCCACTCATAACTTTTTATCGATATTGGCCTTTAAATTACGGCAAATTAGAAAGAAGTTTATAAGAAAATACCTTCTGCATTGTTGATATGAATTTATTATCGATAGGTACGTTTTTTCAATATACTTTAACTAAAACTTATCAAAATAATCTTACCTTTTAATTGTAAAAAAATCAGACTGCGTTAAAAACGCATTTTTTGTTTTAATGTACTCAGTGTCACTCTCACTGTAAATACGGATCTAATGACACCTCTCAAGCTAAAAACCATCAAGCCATTTAGGCTGTAGAGCGTGCCAAAGTATTATACATATATACATACTCTCGAAAAACATAACCTTCCTTCTGACGCAGTTGGGTAATAAGAGTTTAATTTACGAAGAATATTTTCAAATTCTTAGCTTTTATAGTGATGCAAACATTTTCCATTCAACCCACAATAATAGTATGGAAGCGAGGCTATTTATCAAAAAGTTTGAGAGCGATTTCAACGTCGACGACAGATTAACGATAAACCGGCTCGATGATTTATTTCTACCTTTAAACATTGGTTAAAAAAACATGGTTGATTTAATAATGAGTTAAAAGTAAATACCTAGAAGTATAATGCAATGTAACTAGCAAGTCGTGGGATTCCCACTAGAGACAAACATTGCTGTGATGTACTGAGATGTTTGTCTTAAGTCTGGGTGTTTGTGTGTATAATAAATATGCAAGTATGTAAAACAGAAACCTAATTACCTATTTAAGTTTTTGACATGTGTTTTATCATGATATTTTATTATCATATCACATGATTAGTAATCAATTATATCAATTAGACATAAAACAAAACCAGAAAAATAAAGACTTGTAATTCCCTAAGTTCCCAAGTGTTAGTTCAGTAGCCAATGATGAAAAAAAAGGTTGAATTAATCAAGCAGAAAAACTCGAATGAAATTTAAAAGTACTGACCTATTTTTAAAAATAAAACACCTAAACATGGTTGAAACCAATAAAGTTCAAAAGGTTACCTTTGAATTATATTCCAATTTAACAAAATGGACCTAAAACGTTTTCACCAAGTTGCTGTAGCGCTTTGAAAATAGCCTAAATGAATATGAAACACGAACATAAATAAAAATGTCAAGTATAAAATTACGAACATGCATTTTTCAATCTAACCCGCTTGCATAGTGAAGTGCATTGAATGTTGACATGATCGTGTGAACTATAATTTTATATTTTGACCTCGTAATGTTATAAGTATATGTATAATATTTTTAATTGGAAATTTTTTTTTTTTTTTGAAATAATAATATTGTGTTTTTTAAGAAAATTATATCGTATAAAACATACCTAATGGTGTGAAATAACTATGCTTTGTTTATTTAAGTATGTTATTTTTATGTTTACAACATAAGATGTTTTTGTAACGGTTCAAATAATATTAACTTTTTATAGTTTAACAACAAATTTAAAAATCTAATTTACGACGAAATAAAAACGCGAAAGAGCTTTATTTTACATCAATTAAAAAACCATAAATTAAAACACGTGTTTTCTAACAGCTCAAATTACTGTTACCAATATATTTTTTATAAAATACATTTTAGCACGTTAACTGGTACTTAGTCGATAAATTTATCGATAATGTCTCAACACTATGTTATGAACACGCGAAACTGCACTTTGTATCGATGTTAGATTAGATCGATATGCGAACTATTTTAAAATTATTCGAAAATAACACCTTTGGGGTGTAATGGGGTAAAATCGCCAGTCACCCCCCTTCCTTTAGGGGTGGGATAATAAAAATGATTTATAGGAGATGTCCAGAGCTACTTGTTATGAAGGGTCGGAAACAATTTACAAGAGGTACCTTATTTTAGATAGGGTAGGTGAGGATATTATTGGCTATGGTGCCGATAAAATGCGTTTTGCAATTGTTAAGTTTAAGATTCGAATAACTTTGAGCGTACAGTGCTACAAGGATCTTTTGGCATGTGGCGGAAATCGGAACTAACGGTATCATCTTGTAAATTGTCATTATTTTGAGTTTATTCACCACCTACGCTCTCCTAACAATGTCACTCAAGTGCCAATAAATCCTAGTAGCACTGTAATATGAAAATTAATTAACGTTCGTCGCTCGTTCGCGAACCTCGTACACAATATGTTTTTTGTTACAGTGCATGCAAAGGTTACAGCGAGGGTTACAAAGGTTACAGTGAGGGTTACAGTTACAGCTCGCCAATGAATACCTGTCATTACAACAGCCAACACAAAGTTCAATTGATTTAAACTGCAAACACAACCTGGTTTCGTATAAAATTAAATTTCGCCTGTCATTAATTGACAACACAGGATTACGAAGAGTTTTATTATTACTGGTATTACTGGCCGCTTCATCCCGAGTAAATTTTAATAAAATACACATTTGTTATATTGTTTCGTGTTTTTTAACGGATATTCGTTTAAAAAAAGTTTTTTTCGTAGCAAAAGATTTATAAAGAGTTGTTTTTAACAGAAATTAGTTATATTTTATCGAATTTTATGAAAAAGTGCCATTTTTTATATGAAATTAATTTTCTAAGTTGTTTTCATTAAATAAAAACCTACCTTTAATGTTTTATGACAAAGTTAACACAAGTAACGGTTTATTCTTAATTTTATAATTAATTTAATAGTTTTAATGATCAATAAATTCTTAATAGCTCCTTGATAAGATCTTTTATGAAAACGTAAAGGTTTTTGCTTTTAATTCTCAGAAAAGTTTCCTACAAAGCAACTACATATTTAACCTTTGAGTATAGAATATATAAGGAGTTGCCCCATTTTTTTTGCATATACAAATGAGTTTATGACAGCGTGCCAAGGTTGGCGCAAGTTTTTCATACTTTTCTTGGTAGATGACCTGTCAAACGATTAGAAATTCGATACAAAAAGGTAGCTATTTTGCGCCAGACCAGGCACGCAGATCCAGACGGTATAGCACCTCCTTATATATTCTATATTCAAAGTATCTTACTATACTATATTCGTATATTTTCAACTAAGTTTTACCCTATCACCCTTACCTAAGGGCACGCTCACACCCTTCGTAAAACCTTCGGAAAATATCGTCAATACTATCACACTATTACCGGGAAAGCCTCGTAAAATACACTATAAACTCTATATAAAGATGGTTTTTCAATTTGTCAACGGATCCTGAAAGACGAGTGATGACTTGGAACATTATAATTTATGGTTTACACCGATCAACTAGACTATAGTGTGAATTTACGGGTTTATTTAGGAATTGGGTTGAAAATAGTGGTTTAAATGGTGCTTTTTATTTTTTAAGTTTAGAAAAATATAGTTTAGGATTTTTGCTATGTATTTTAATGCTATTTTTAATTGGGGGCTTAAGGCACTTCTTTCGTTTATTCCACATTCAACATGTCATGCTTGCATCGGTTTAGGGTACTTGAACAGGCCTTTGATTAGAAAAAAAATATATAAAATTCCTTCCTAGCGAATAAGAATAAGTTTTAATTGTCAGTTTGTATGAAACATTAAAAATGGAAGGATGAGTGGAAGGCCTTTGCCCAGCAGTGGGACATGAAAGACTGACTGTATCTGTATTGCAGTTTCTATAACTATAGGCCACATCTCTCACGTAGTAAAAAAAACGTTTACTGTAGGCTTATAAGCTAAAATATCCAAATTCCATTAAAGTGACAGCGTCCGTGTATGATAAAAACATTTGCTAGAAATACGAACTGAAAAAAAACGTCCCCAAAATAAAATTGTAGCCAATTTCGTACGGACGGATTTAATTATAGAAAATTTGCATATTTTCCGCCAAAAGTCCGCGGGACGGACTGTTGCAGGACGTTTACCCTACCTTTTGATTTGTTAATGTCCATTTTTATGAGTTACCCTAAAGTTTCTTTTGTTTAAACGCATATAACTGGATTGGGGAGGGGGGGGAAGGGTTGGTCTTTTAAAAGGGTTTGTTTCCTTTTTTTTTTATTTCCGTGATAATTTTATTGTTTATTGTTGCTGTTGTGGCTACCATTGTGAGCCATAACCTTCCTAAGTACTATACCTACTTAGGTATAATAATTTTCTTAAACTTGGGCTATTTTTTAAAGTATTGCTTTCTTAGTTTTTCAGGTTACAGACCTTTTTACTGCTTTTAAAAAGTATAACTTAATTACCTACATAACGAATTCGTTTTGTTTATGTATTTTGTTTTAGAAAATAATCAAAACCTAAACTAACTTTTAACAATTACTTACTAATACTAATAATAAAATAAAAAAGAGTACAAATAGGTACCTACCTAACTAAAAAAAGAATACCTAACTTAATTACAAGTCAAAATCAAAACAAAATAGGTAATCAAAACCTAACTTTTCGATTCACAATTCTCATAGACATAGGAAAACCGTAACAGGAGAGACTACTAGAAACCGAACCGCCATTTGAAATTTAGAAAGATTTAAACGAATCGCAGTAAATCGAGGATTGAGGAGGAAAGTCTGAACCGGCGTGACGTTTCACCCTAAGAGATCGATTCTCAATAGAACGAGACGCTACTTTATAGAGCTGGGAATAGCTTGAAGGAGCGAGTATAGCTCTGATTTATATAATAGAACAAACATACACATCACGACTCTCTCTCATCGGAGTAGGCATAGCCACTTCCCTCCACATACTACTCCACGTAGTTGTGTAGTAGAAAGGACGAAGAAAATAGAGAGAAACTGCACTCAATTATGGTTTTTGTTTGTTTTACTTATATTGGCACGGTAAAAATATTACAATAGAGAACACTGTAGGTCGGTCGGATCCAAGCTGGTAAGTAACTAATTTGAAGTATAAAACAGGAAGTATAACTTTCCATAGACAAAAATTATAGACAAACTAAACTTTATCTTTGTTGGTGTTGCCAACACTTGCTACGATCCAAACACACGTCTTTCGCTTCATCCACATTCATACATGCACGTTGACGGTTCGAATTGTGTCACCTTTAGTAGGTAGGTCTAATTCTTCTTCTTTATATATTTAAGATGGTCGCTCTAGTCGGTGGAGTCTATGCCACTCTGTTCTATTCTTTACTGTGCGTTTGAGCACCTTGTAGCCGCGGGCAAAAGCTAGTCACCTCAAACTAAACCTTATACTCCGTCCTACTTTTTTTAACCCTAAACATCTACAGACGAGACATTTTTACTACTTGTTTTACGAGTTACAGGATAGCCACGATTCGACGGTGAAATGTAGGGAAATTCGGCCGTAACTTGCCTGCCTGATAAAAATAAGCCCCAAGAGATTTGTGTGAGAGGATTCTAGTACTTTTGCTAAATATACATTTTGGTTTAAAATCCTAGAGGGTGTTTTACTGGTCAATAAGTTTAGTAGCTCATTTTTATTCGAACGTTGCTTCGAAAAGGATGTTGTGTGATTTGTGAAGTTCAAACTAGTGTAGGTAGGTATTGATTTTTATACGACTATAGTGAAGCGAAAGGTAGGGGGTATTGATTTTGACAGTCTATGTATGTATGTTTTTATTGATTTAACTTATGCATTAACAATTTTTAGAATGAGAATGACCAAAAAGGATGAAACAAATAGAGGTTACATTTTTTATTTAATTTTCATTTGAATCAATTACATTTAGACACATCATTAAACATTACATTTAGTTACCTACTTAATTAAGTTGTTTTTCTGCCAATTGCAGAAATAGTCAAGTTTTTGATATATTGGAACATTAGATGTCCAAAAACTAAAGCCTAAAAGTATGTTTTACCAAACCATAAACCCAAGAACATACTTTTTCATTATCAAACAGGATCATACCGATTGAGTGAGTACGCAGCCTAATTGAGACATGAGCCGCGTCCCAATATTCCATAACCGCCCTTGAAACACTATCTGTCGAATTATCGCCAAGTTAAGGCGTGTGTTTTTAAAAGAGGGTTCCGTAGCTAAAATACTGTTAAATATTTGGGGTAAGAATAAAATGTTAATGTTTTTGTAAGAAATATTGCATTAAATAATTAGTTTTCCATAACTGAATTTGAGTAGGTATCTGTTTTAATCTTTAAATACGTTGAGATGTAGTTTAATATGTAATAACTAGCACCCATAACGCATCACAGAGCACATTATCACAGAGTAATCAACCCATAAGCAATCACATAAATAAACCACAGCTCCATACGTCTGAATAGGCAAACTCTGGGCAAAATAATTGAATAATTTACAAGCCCAAGTTGGCTTTGGGTATGGCTGCACTGACAGGCGGCTTGCTATGCGCCTAGTGCCTAGCGAGTCGCTAAGTAACACGAACGTTCTGGAACGTACGCGACAAGTCGCACGAGACGCCAAGCGAGGCGCCAAGCGTGCAGTGCGGCGACCCAGGGAGCCAAGTCTACTAATTTAAGCTAAGCTTTTGCAATCCGTTTGATAGTCGATTGCGATTGATTTATATTGTGTCAAATTTGGTATTCTACTAAAAGTTTTACCAAACGCAATCGCATCGCAGAAGCTATGCAGAAGGACGCATTTACATAGGTACCGATTTGCCAACTTATGAACTGCGACTGAAGTAATATAGATCAAAAGTAGTTCAAAGGCAGTCCGAACGCACTTCGGTAGAATCGCAGACGCTTAAACCGTTAGTAGAATACCAAAATGGTTAAAATTTGCGACTGATGTTCTTTAGCTTTTTTATCGCAATTCCCCCTGAACGTTTGTTTTACTTAGCTTCTAGCTACTTGCTAGGCGACTCGCTAGGCACTAGGCGCATAGCAAGCTGCTGTCAGTGCGGCCATACCCTTCGGGTGCCGTCAACAAGTTTGCAGTGACCAAGTCTGAAATAACTTCTAGTTTTGAACTGCAAGTACCACAGACTTGGCCATAACTTCGTAGAGTAAGATTACTTGAAGTTGGTTTCTATTCAATAAATGAGGACCACTTTTGGTGTTACAAATTCTTTTTATTATTTTTTGAGAGTTGTATAAATTTTAATTTTTGGTATCTGAAGATTTATACCAGAAACAGAATAAATGTGAAATTAAATTATCGTTTCTTCTGATTTTCGTTAAATTTTATATTATTTTGACGTTTTAACTCACTAACAATAGAATAGAGCGTCATTTTGTCATACTATTATAAATATCTTTTGTAAAACAAAAACATTTTGATGGTTAACCTACCCGCTTCTTTCCCATCGGTGTGAGCACAGACCACTTCCCTCCACTTGCTACGATTGGAAATTACCTATCTTATGAAAAACCAATTATATTATAAAAAAACAAAAGGCAGAATTTGCGCAAAATAATTTGACTGCGGACCCCTAAAAGCTCACGAAATTCCATCCATGCAAGATTGTGAGTAAATCGTTAAGATGCACCACTTGCAAGGGCGTGGAGGGCCCTTAGGGGTTTTTTAACAGTTTTCGGTCGTATATGCACCCCCGTCACGTATCGTATGAAGTAGCTTCCTGTATAAGCGGTGCCATTTTTCTTTTTTTTTAGATGTTTTTTTGTGTGGAGGTGGATTGTTTTGTTTTTTACATATTTAGGTACTATTGTGATCTGTAAACATTTAGTATTTAATTTAAGTTAACAAAACCAGGTAAGACGAAGATATCACAAAATCTAACCTAATCTAATATCAATAGTATCTAATTGTAGATGACAAGTTTATTTTTTACGTAGGTATAATATAGTAGGTATACGAGATTCTAAAACTAATTAAAAATATTTGTGCAATGAATGGATGAATGGATGTTTGTTCCTCTTTCATATTAAAACCATTCAACTTTGCAATATTGTAGCTTTTAAAACAGAATAACACAACACATCGGCTATATCTTAAGCTTTTTTTTTGTGTTTTTAAGATACGATCTTAAATCCGTACGAAGTAGCAGACAGCCTCTACATATCTCTACAAATGCATCTATCAACATTTGTATATATAAAAAGTATCTCACTCCACTGTACAACACAACATAGCGAAGTGCACATGATTTCCCAAGCTCGAACTACCGTGGAGAGCCCAACCTAGGGGAGGTGTGAATTGCAGAGGGATACCAAATAAGATTTTTTCCTCAATCGCCAGTCCTAGGGGTCCCTACTAGTGCTGGGAAATCGATGTCGTATTTTTTTTTTACCTTTAATATTATGATCACAAAAAAAGTTTCTATTTGTTACTCGCACGCAGTGTTTTGGATTGCTATTTAAAAACTACTTATGACTTACTAAATAAATGATTGTTAAAGTATATCCATAGACACAGATTACTTAATCTCTTCTTGCTTTTTAATACGATCGATGGCCAACTACAAATAGAAATTCAAAAATTGTGCTCAAATAATCGATTCAGTAATAATGTCAATATTCACAGATTTATCTGAAGATTATTACGTAATAAAAAAATGACGAATAAAATAAGTATATCGATTAAATAATCGGTTATCCACCAACCCTAATCTCCACTCTAGCCCCTTCAGAAATCCCTTCCGGTTATACAATTTGTGACGTATAGTTATTTAGCTAGCAAAAGCATTGATTAACAGAAAACTCTATGGTTAAGCGATTTCCTTTATGCCTTTATAGTATGTTACGGACGTGATTTGGTGGTTAATACAAGGAAAAGTCAGGAAAAGTCAAAACACACGTCAAATGGACATTAATACATACTAAAGTCAAGGAAAAGTGAAGACAGAATATCGCCTTATGATATTTAGATGACTTATGGCCGAATACTGAAACGTCTCTCAAATACAACGATCAGTTGAGCGGACCTTAAATCTAAGCATCCCCTAAATTTAAGTGGTATTCTCAAAAGCTACTCAAGCGATTTGAATGCATGATCAGCTAAGCAGCCCTCAACTATTTTACGCCATGGCAACATTCACGATGACTCGTTTTACGCAACATTTTTTAAATGTAGAACATGTAGAATTGAATGTAGCATATATACATAATTGAGCTAAAAAATAGTATATAAAAAAAGAAATTTTATTTGGTGCATGATTTAATCTATTATTATACAATTTTCTTACAATTGATGTAAAAAAATTCATGAAAATAAACGTAAAAATACGACCAATTTGTCGTAGAATGAAACGGCGGCGTTAAGTGACAATGACAATTTTGACAACACATCATATTTGTTGTGTTGTTATTTATTGGTAGTTATTTTTGAAATTTATTTTCAATTCTCTTGACGGTTATTAACTATTTCGATTTGCAAACATGAATAAAATGGCAGAAAAAAAGAAAGGGGTCGGAGAGTCATGTTAAGGGCGGTTCATACTATGGGTGTATTTATAATGTGGCGGAGAAAAGTATTCTCTTCGAACTGGTAAAAAGTGAGTATCAATACAACTAATCAATGAAATACTTTAATCTAAAAGCAATCTTATAAGAGTATAACCAAAGTTAATGTAATATCTCCAATAGGTACAACTATTAAACAAGAATACCTATATAACACGTCGGAAATATCTGCGGACCTCGTTGGAATGCGCTTTCCCCCGCGTTTCCTCCGTTTTCGCCTATCCAGTACCGTGACGAGTACGTACGAGTTGCATGACGTCATCAAGCCAGGTCCGCAGATATTTCCGACGTATTAAACCTACTTAAATATTATCTTAGAGCGTACCTAATCATCTGACAAATGTGTTTATATTTTTCAGAAAGAAATCAATCGCACGGTGATGAGTCCTATAGCACCCTTCCTGACCATAAAGCTCAAATATTAGTAATGCCATTGCTATTACAGATTCTGAGACCGTTGCTAATAATATGTTGATGCTACACTGTATTTTGGTTAGTCCAGTATTAATTTTATTTAGAAATAAGTATTTTATATACAAATTTTTTTTAGCATTTACGTCAATAACTGATTGTTTGTTTATTTCAGGTGATACAGACAACACCATTAGAAATGGGACTGCATTTGACGCATCATCTTCTATGATATTGTGTGAAACTGTTGATATCCATAAATAACATGTTTTTATTTTTTGTTAACATGGGTGTATTCATGTATGACAAACCAATTAATGTTATGTACTATTTTAATTGTAGGGGATCAAGCAGTATTATATCTGTTTCAGCTAAAGTAACAAATCCGGTTGTTGTGGAGATCCTTGGGGGAGACTCTTGTCCAGCAGTGGACACCCATAAGTTGACATGATGATAAAACAACAAAAAATAAAGACCAATACAAGTAGTTACTAGTCTTTTGAACTGAGTTGAACTGTATTTATTACTTTGACTAATTTTGTCTAGATATTAATTTATGACATTATCTAAACAACTTGTTTTTTTTAATATAATGCCTAGTTATTACCTTTCTATAATTGCTATGTTTAACACATTGACTGTAACATATCCATTGATTCTGTAATGTGCTATTACTGTTTAATAGAGGTTTTATAAAATATTACTATGTTTTATTTGAAAATTTTTTACCTACCTACTTATTACATTACAGTGTCCTCACAACAACATTTTGATTTCCATTTTGCTAAAGATTGGGCTATAAAGGCTCTGCTTCAAGATTTGCTAATGAAGGTGCCTAGTTCATCTTGTATGGATAGTGTAAATAGTGCAATGTTGTACAATACTGCATTTCGTCGACTCATGTCAGTTCTTTTATCATCAGAAAGAAAAGATAATTACAATTTCGACATTATTTTAATATTTGAACAAACGAATAAACACAATCGCAGATTTAAGGGACCTCTCGACCACACTCAGATTTAAGCGGGCCTCAAATCAGTTTGATAGTTCATTTGACAGCTAATTGAAGATAAGTTGCGTTTCAGTATACGAATTTTACATTGAGTGGGGTTTGAGTGGGACTTAATTTAAGCACTGCTCAAATTGAGCACGTGCTTAAATTAGACGTTTGAAAATGACATTTTCATATTTAAGCACTGCTCAATAGTTTGAGTAGGACTTAAATATTTGAGAGACGTTTCAGTATTCGGCCATTATAATATTGTAGTATTTATATATTGGCGTAGCGAATTTCGTAGCAAGTTGAATTTGCTACGCTGCGCTGCAATCGTAGCGAAAAGGTTACAAATGATATAAAAAACAAAAGACGATTATTGGTACGAAGCCGAATGTATAATTATTGTTTACGTTATTTATTATGTAACAATATTTTAATGTTGCTTTTAATATTTTTATGTAGCTATTAGTAAAATCCGATAAAATTCGTTTTTAGGCCGAGCGTGATCCTGGACTTGACTTTAGATTTGACTTGATTGAGGAAACCAGTCAAACCAACTGACAATCATACAGTTGTCCTTCTGTTTTGTTAAAAGTTTTAATTTTAAGACTACCTGAGCAATTATTTATACATACTTATGTCAAATAACATTTAATTTAATAAATATATACTTGTACATAATCCTTTTCTAGATAGTCGAAAACATTGCCCAAATATACGTGAAAAAACTCAAATACCACTCAATAAAACCAACTCAAAATAAATTTCAGCGTAAAGTGAGCAAAACCGCAGATATCGACTAGTTTACCTTTGCAAAGTACCTCGTAACTTCACCCCATGTACTGCTATAGTACGGAAACTGAATAATTTTTTAAGTGTTAAAGGTTTGCGGGCTCCCGGGCTATAAATAACTTTGAGGCTATGTAGTAGGCACTATAAGGCACCTATACTACCAATAAAGTGTTATTTTTGTGTAGTCTTGCTATAAATTTAAGAGGAAGGGAGTTTAAGGGGTTTGTCAGACCCTTTGAGAAAGCTTGCCTTTTGTTGGCAGTTTTATTTGATTTTATTTCTAGTTTATTTTGAAGGATCATTTGTGAGGTGTTAAAAAAGTGAAGATATTATGGTAGGATGTTAATGTTAATCGAGAATGTTGTAATGTAATTGAGTAGGTATTTGATAAGAAATCATGAAACTAGTTGTTGTTGTTGTTGTTAGCTCATATATGTCCCCACTGACGGGCACGAGACTACTCTCATACAGAGAGTGATTAGGCCGTAATCCACCACGCTGGCCAAGTGCGGGTTGGCGGATTTCACATACACCTTCGAATATTTTCTTTGGTGTGTGCAGGTTTCCTCACGATGCAGGTAATAAGATAAATGTTTTGCGGATTTATCTATCGATTTGTTGGTGTGTTTTAAAGACGTAAAAATAAACACTTTTGAAAATCGTGTTGTACTTTACTTGTATTGTAATTGTTAAATAAATGTTATCTAAGTCAGAAACTTAATTTACCTACTGGTATCTACACACCGAAACCGCCGGCATTTTTGACACCTGCCATTCGTAGGACGTAAAGCCGCCAGCCTAGCCCGGCGGCATGCCGGCGGCTTAGGTGTGTAGACATCGCAAACGTCAACAAATACCGACTTATTTCTTAAGATACTACAATAAGTACGTAGGGTTAACCTTTTAAAAATTCTACAAAATACCGCTAAAAAGTATCCAAGTATACAAAATACCGCAAACCGTGTAGGTACGCTTCACGCCAAAAACTCGAAGTAGCACATTTTCAGTTCTAGGTTAGAAAGGATTTCCAACCCGTAGTTCGTAAAGCAACACAATAATAAGCTAGCAGACAACATTGTAATGTGGGCCATAAGAGCAGCGGATAGCAAAGCTTTTCTTATTTTGGTCCATAGTTTGATGTTATTCATTCAAGTATTCATTCATATATGTAAGAGGCAGGATCTTTGTCTGTGGAGTAATCGCCATCTTTGTCTTAGTAGTTAGAAATCATATATTTTTTTGAAGTGGTAGATACTTATTCCTATATTGTCTTAAGTTTAGTAGTAGTCCTGAATGATAACAGCCAAGTAGCAAGAAAGGAAAAGGCTAATGCTCCATTACACCTATAGCTGTCACTGTCATTGTCAAAAATTAGAACAAGTCAGCACGATGTTTAATGCCTTAATGAGTTAATGAATTACTTAATCAGCCTTTCTTTTAACTGGGGGTGAATCCAAATTCACGCAGTAAGTAATTATTTTATAAGCCTGTATGTTCCCATTGCTGGGCAAAAGGCCTCCTTCATTCTTCCATCTTCCCTTATCCCCAGTAAATTACAGCTAGTTTGAAAAGTATGCATCCAGAATATCCAAATCGCTCATTCTGTAGCCTGAACATGCATCACTAAAATTTCAAGAACGAGAGAGAAAATACCAAAAATTTCAAAACTCATATTGTCGTGGTTAAAGCTTTTCTACAGTTTTTACTTCGCTGCAGACCATTACTTTCCAAGACAACTTTGTATGGAACCACACTTTAGGGATCCTTGTAGGAACTAACAAATAATAACACGAACAAATAGGTACTCTTTGCTCCTTACATTTCTGTTTTCTCAAGTACATTTGTTTTTATGTAAGTTCTGTGTTCTTTTCAGGAATTTTGGTTGTGTTGTGTAATGTTAAATATTTTGTGAAAATATCTAGGTTAGAGTTTGTGAAATTGTAAGCTTAATTTGCGATCCTAGAAAACATACTTACTTATTAAGTAATAGATTGAGGTTGTCTGGAAGAGATCACTTTTAGTGATAAGGCCGCCTTTGCGCACAATGTTTTAGTTTTAAGTTGTATTTGTATTTCTTTGTGTGCAATAAAGAATTTCTATCTATCTATCTAGATTGACAATATGAAAAAATAACAGAAATAATGTTTTTTATAATCTTCTTTCCGAAATCATGATAATGTTTGTGCCGATGGATTGCTTGATATGAGGCTGTTTTACTCTTTCACGCAAAAACCACTAAACAGATTTCATTGTAACTTTACAATATTGTAGCTTAAACATCAGAATAACACAAAAAAAGTTCTCCTTCTGGGTTCATTTATATTTGTGCCTAATTATAACGTTGACAAAACCTTTAAACTGCTAGATGAAAGAATGAACACTTTATTATTTTAAGATTTTTTTTTTAAATTTACAAGATACGACGAAAAATCGTACCGAAGTAGGCAGCCTTTAGCAGTTAAAATATACGTATTAAAAAAGCGTATACAGGATAGGACACAACAAATTGAAACCCGGTACTCGTAACCACATAATTCCGGCCGGTATACTAAACCGCGGAGTATTGTTACAACCGCACGATATGTGATATTGAGATAACAGAAAAAATAAAATTAATTGATACAAACTTTTTAGTTCGGACTTTTTAGTGGTTTATTTTTGAGAGGATTGTCTAGGTAGGTTTTTTTTGAAGCGATGGTGTTCTTTTGTTTTTTCTTGCTTATTCATTTACGTAGATTCTAGGTATTCTAGGTCCTAGAATATTTTTACCTACGTGTAAGAATCTAAGGTACATATTAAAATTGACAATTGTCCCGTTATAAATGGTTTTGACGAGTAACTTTACTTCTATTATTCCAAAAAATATCTAAGTTTAATGGTAAAAAATGATAAAATTTGAGACAATAATATTATTTGGTTACCGTAAAAGGTGAAACCCTTTTCTTACTTATGTGATGGATGATCAACGTAAAACATGAACTTTAATAAGCTTATCCACTTTATCGCTACATCTGGAAAACTAGCTTAATCTGAAATGCCTGTACATAAAGCCTAAATGTATTCCTAGAAGCCATTCAAAGAGTGTCCACGTACACCCACTCACACAAGTAGGTATAGTGTACATCAGTTTATACAGGGTGATCCTGGTAGGATTTTGTTTCTTTTTCTGGACTATACATACAGGTAGTGAAACGGTAGTAGTTATAGATAATAGTAAAATACGACAAAATGTATATCTACATACTTATCAATTTTAAATAAATCATTTTTGAATTTAGAATGTTGGTACTTTGAATGTTTGGTCAGTTTCTCGAGTACCGTAAACAACTTTCTTTCTGTGTTTAATTTTTCTGAGAGGTTTCAAATTCAACCTAAAATTATCTTTATTTCGTAAGTTAATACAATAGCACTATAAATATGCCGATGTTATTCGAGTGGGTACTATCAATCCTCGCTATGTTTTATCTTTGTACAAAATCTTAATCTTTGTAAAGAATAGTACAGATCTTTGTATTCAAGTTCGTAACACCCTGTATAAGTAGAGGTATAATGTACAACCGGTCAGTCGTGTCGTGACATTACTTAGGTTACAGGTTTTTGCACGCATTCACTAAGAGGGGTTACTTTTCGCACGCACTTTGTTTTTTGTCGGTTTCGTGGCAAAAAAAAATAGTGAATGTCCGTACCTATATGTACTTATGTGCTTTTTTGAAAAAAATATACAAATAATAAAAAAAGATTTTTAACAACAGTTTACGTTTTACACTGCATTCTACTACACACTTAAGTAATATGTTCACAAAAGTTACCCTAATAGTGCTCATTTTATTATAAAGGGCAAGTTAAATATTAATATCTACTTTAATATTTGCTTGCATTTACGAAGTTATAAGGTTAGTGGGTTACCAACGAAATTCAAAATCGGTTTCATATTGATTTACAACCAATAAATTGTGCAAATGTTTTCAGCTGTAATAAACATGTCATTTATGAAATTACGGTTGGCTTTCGGTTCAAAAACGACCAACAATAACTCCAACTGTTTTAAGACCGCACCACGCCCACGGTAATATAGTGGTCAACATAAAAATAACTGCTTCCACCATAAAATACCCAACAGCTATTTCAAATTACGAAACCAAATTCTTCTTATCACGGCAATAATTCACCAGAGTCTAGTATTAGGCGTAAATAGAACGACCTCGGGGTGAATGTAAAAAGCGAAAACACAGCTCAAAATAAATTACTTTCTTTCACCTCGATTAAGTGATCATTACTGGAGCAAATACCATTTTATAAAAGGACAGTAGCGTTAAATTAAAATAAAATAACAGCACGGGAAATTGCGTGTGCTATTGAAAGAATGCGCGCGGTTTTTTGGCGGGATTTGGCGCCATTTTGTCGTGACATGACGCCATCTTATATTCTTTGCGACGAGACGTCGATTATGTCACGTTTTTCGGTTTTCTTAAACAAATCTTTATCCGGAAACGAGTTTTTGTGACAGTTTCCTCTTATCAGCTTGACGACTTTACTAGTAAAGAAATACATTTCACTCTTTTGTGTCGTGAATGGGGAGGAGGCGAGAACTGTTTGTGTGAAAAATAAAAGTAAAGTAGCGTTGACTCATGTTTATTTCTACTAACTTAATCGACTGCAGTTTTTCTTTACGAGATATGAATCATTTTATATTGTTTTATTTCTACTAATTACCTACATAAAAACGAGTGTTTTTCACACCGATTCAGACATTTTATCTAAGTATTTAAAAAGCAAATTGTTCTAAAATGGTAGCCATTAGCTCCATTTCTCTTAACAAGCTTAGAAGGATAGAAATTATTAAACCCAATGGACTAGCACTAACACGGCTCGATTCTTTTAAAACGACCCGTATATTCTGGTAATTGAGTTAACTGGTATTCCAGGAAAACTTCGATTTTAGGCCATTGGGTATTACGTGAAAACTGATAGAAAAAAGCTTTTATATTTGATGTAGATGTACATCTCGATTAGGGAGTTTGGTGGCTAGTTATGTGGAATTATTGAATTTGATGAAAAAAAAAGTTATTTATAAGTAGTTACGATATCCTTGAAGAAGTGTGTTTGGAATGTAGCAAGTGGAAGGAAGTGGTCTCTGCCTACCCCAATTGGAGAGAAGCGTGACGGATGTATGTACGATATCCTTTTTTGTCTCTTTTTATTGCTTGTTAATAAGATAATATAGATTTGATTAACTTCAGTGTCTATTAAGGTTATAATATTATATTTTATAAATAAAGTCACACTTTTTGCCGTCTAAGCATTGAAATTGGCTAAAACCTCCTAAAAATCAAGACGACACGTGTGTTTACCCTCCCTCTTTCAACAGAATACATGAAAAATCCCAAAGGACTGGAGGGAAGAAATAATTTTCTTTTGTCGTCGCGACGTCACATACTAATGTGTGAAATAATATTTCTCCCCAATAATAGAGGGCGCCTCGAGCGGTTGGTTGTCGCAAGAATAAGAAGAGGCAGGGGTGTATTTAGTTTTATGTTGTGGACTTATTTTACTGGCAAATGGAGCTAGAATCTCCAGTGAATATATTCTGAGCCAGAAGACACTTCGTAGAAGATGCATACAGCGCTGAAATAAAGTGATAGAAAATCAAGCAAAGCCTAATAGATAAATTAATAAACTTTAAAAAGGTTTTAATAGACAGCCAAGTTCAAATAACTTTCTGTCACCCTTGCTAGATCAGTGAGACTGGAGATATTTTCGTAGACTTCGTCATCATCATTTCACTCTATAGAAGCCCACTGCTGAGCATACGCCTCTCCTATGCTTCTCCAACGCAACTGGAACATTGCCCCCTGCATCTAACGAGACCCCGCTGTTTCGAAGACTTCACTAAAACTAATGCCACTACACTACACTGCCTCTTACTTCTGCAGTAGAACCAATTAAAATCCTAGACCAGCGAAACCGAGAGGCTCCAATCACCGAAATGCGTCCCTAGCAAATGCGGGCATCATCCTGCGTACATGTAATTCAATCCTCGATATGCCCTGAGGCAGAGACGGGAGGTATCGTTCTATGTGATAACAACCATGTATTTATCACATCTATTGCACAGGAGGATGTGGGGAGTCAATAACTTCTTGACAAGTTAGGCTGGATTGATTTGTGCTTAGATGGAATTCGTAAATATTTTTTGATCGTAAAGCGAGAATGAAGTGTGATTTTTATATTTTACAAGCTTTTATTTAGTTTCACCTGTCCCGTTGTCGTTCTGTAATCAAATCTTGCAACTTAAATTTGATCCACTTCCCGGTTTCCGATTGTGCTGAAATTTTGCATGCTTATGTATATCGCGTGACAATGCAATATTATGGTAACATGGAGCTGATCTGATGATGGAGCTGGAAGGTGGCCATAGGAACTCCGTAATTAAATGATGCAACCCTATCGAGTTTGGGCTCATTAGATTTGTCTTGACAAGTACTTTGATACTATATGGTAACCAGGGTCTGATGATGGAGCCGGAAGGTGGCCATAGGAACTCCGTAATTAAACGATGCAACCCTATCGAGTTTGGGCTCATTGGATTAGTCTTGACGAGTACTTTGATACTATATGGTAACCAGGGTCTGATGATGGAGCCGGAAGGTGGCCATAGGAACTCCGTAATTAAACGATGCAACCCTATCGAGTTTGGGCTCATTGGATTAGTCTTGACGAGTACTTTGATACTATATGGTAACCAGGGTCTGATGATGGAACTGGAAGGTGGCCATAGGAACTCCGTAATTAAACGATGCAACCCTATCGAGTTTGGGCTCATTGGATTAGTCTTGACGAGTACTTTGATACTATATGGTAACCAGGGTCTGATGATGGAACTGGAAGGTGGCCATAGGAACTCCGTAATTAAACGATGCAACCCTATCGAGTTTGGGCTCATTGGATTAGTCTTGACGAGTACTTTGATACTATATGGTAACCAGGGTCTGATGATGAAACTGGAAGGTGGCCATAGGAACTCCGTAATTAAACGATGCAACCCTATCGAGTTTGGGCTCATTGGATTACTCTTGTAGAGTACTTTGATACTATATGGTAACCAGGGTCTGATGATGGAGCCGGAAGGTAGAAATAGGAACTCCGTAAATAAACGACGCAACCCCATCGAGTTTGTGCTCATTGGATTAGTCTTGACGAGTACTTTGATACTATATGGTAACCAGGGTCTGATGTTGGAGTTGGAAGGTGGCCATAGGAACTCCGTAATTAAACGACGCAACCCCATCTAGTTTGGGCTCATTGGATTAGTCTTGACGAGTACTTTGATACTATATGGTAACCAGGGTCTGATGTTGGAGCCGGAAGGTGGCCATAGGAACTCCGTAATTAAACGACGCAACCTCAACTACGGACTTCATAACGGAATAACGCTGCTACGCGCTGCGAACTACGTCGTAGTAAATCTCGAATTAAAAATAGAGGTACTAAAAAGTTAAAAATAAAATTAAAGAAAAAAAAACCTTTTTAAAAACAAGCTTTTATTATTTGTTTATAAAATGAACTAAAAAGTTAAAAAATAAATTAACTCTAAAAAGAAATATAACACTTTGTAACTTGATTGTAACCTTTAACGACAAATAAGCGTCTTCGTCTAGGACAAAATAATTCCATATTGTACAAATTTATTTAATTTTAACACTAAAACTTTTCACCATACATAATTATTCAATCTCGTCCCCCCTCTTTATCATAGTCCCCATTTATAAATGAAAGCGTGTTACATTGTGATAGCCTGAGGAAAATGTTGTGATGTATTAATTAAATACAACTTATATGTTGTATTTAACAAATTAAAAAGAAAAATGTTGTGTTGTACCTATTAATTAAATACTCATTTTCCTCAAGCTATCACAATGTAACACGCTTTCATTTATAAATGGGGACTATGATAAAGAGGGGGGACGAGATTGAATAATTATGTATGGTGAAAAGTTTTAGTGTTAAAATTAAATAAATTTGTACAATATGGAATTATTTTGTCCTAGACGAAGACGCTTATTTGTCGTTAAAGGTTACAATCAAGTTACAAAGTGTTATATTTCTTTTTAGAGTTAATTTATTTTTTAACTTTTTAGTTCATTTTATAAACAAATAATAAAAGCTTGTTTTTAAAAAGGTTTTTTTTTCTTTAATTTTTTTACATTATATTCTTTGAATAATAAATACATACATAAATACATATCCGTCACGCCTCTCACCCATTGTGGTAGGTAGAGACCACTTCCTTCCACTTGCTACGATCCAAACACACTTCTTTCGCTTCATCTACACTCAAGAGGCCAAGTTAAGAGTACCCTAAACCGACGTGCATGTAAGAGGTGACTGATGAGTGTGGAATAATAAATAACAATGGCATATTTGGTGCAACTGAGAAACTCCTGGCTCAGAAGGAATAGGCGTGAATAACTTAATCACACTCATTTGTATTAAAAAATTTGGTTTATCAAAGCTAAAGATCATGAACAAGAAATTCATGTTAAGCGAACTCGTGAATTCAAGTTATTTCAAAAGGCGTTAAAAAAGAACATTGCATTTTAAATCACTTTAAATTTCAAGCCTCTTGCTATCCTAATTGCAACCAGTAACATTAATTAATACAAGCTTGTTCGTTTCAAAGGAGAAAACACTTCGTTGATTTGGTATTCTTTTTTCAAACTCACCAACTCGTTTGTTGTCGAATACGTTGCTGGTTAAAAGTTTGATCACGTGTGAATTAGATTAGCACTCTTGAACGCCCTTGGAAGTTAAAGTGTTTTAAGTATTAAATCGTGAAAATATATCGCTTTAATACAAATAAGAAATTACTTTTTAACACTCTTTGTTATAGATATTTGGATTAAATGAAGCATACCTGGATAAAAAAAATTGGTATTTTTGAGTTAGGAGAACCCTAAATCGAAGTAAATTATGAGGTGACTGATGAATGGATGAAGCCAAAGAAGTGTGTTTGGATCGTAGCAAGTTAAAGGAAGTGGTTTCTCTCTACCTCGATGGGAGAGAGGCATGACATATATTCATGTAAGTATGTATGTGGTAGACAGCTATGACAGATATGTATATGAGTATTTATGAGTAAAGATATGCAATACAATTTTTATGAAAAATTAATAGTGACGTCGATCAAAACTGTCCATTTTATAAAGGAAATAAAAGTAAAATATTTCCATAACACAAAACTCACATAACATTCCAATACAATGATATCAAGATTATCTTGTCCTTTGAATACGAGAGGAAGATATATCCGGTGGCACGAAAGAATTGGCGCGATATCACGCTGTCTGGCGGCCATCTTGGCGTTTTCCCGCCGAAACGTCTAATGCCTAGGGACGTTCTACTATCAGTTTGGATTCCGCGTACGTGAAATTTAGATTTGTGGAATTTTCTTGTTTAAAGTGGGTAGGTAGGACTTTATATTCTTAATATTGATTTAAAAAAATAATGTTAAAAATATGATTATGTTTTTAAAAAGTTAATTTCAAATTAATACAGTATTATCTCAGTTTTCAATATTTATCTTCATTATTATATTAATTACTTTATTTATAAAGACTTAAATACTCTTTTCAAAAAGCCCGCGAGCTCAACAAAAATATTTACCAGCTCGCATTACACAAACCCAATATTTCATCGGGAAAATAAAACCTCGTTTTAAAAGCCAATACGCAAAGAAATTAAGCATACAGCCATATTTGAGTTAAAAAAGTCTCTGGTGCGAGCAAAACGTAAACGAAAACTAACTAAATATGAATGCAATCTGTTTTGTGGCAACATTCCTGATGCTTGTTTCTCTTCGCGTGACTGGGTTGAATAAAAACTTGTGCCTGGGCGAATTTGATACACTGCGTACTTAACTCTTAATATCTTTATCTAAATCGCCCCATAAAATAAACAGGACAAATTTTTACACGGAATTTTTGGATTAGTTCAGCCCTTGTTGTTGTTATGTAGATAGCAAATTGTTTTTGTTTGTGATGATGGTTCGTCACGGAGATTTAACTTAAAAATGTAGTAAAAATGAGATTTCAACTAAATAGGTTAATATTAAAAGTAATAAAAACTTCTTTACGTAATGAATTTATCGGTTTATTTAAAAGCTCTTGTCGGTGGTGTCATCGCCATCTTTGTCTTTCAATGATTTTACTTAGTGATACGACACGACGACGTTAACTTTTTCCTTCGAGTGAAGTAGGTAGGTATATCTATTTACAGTAGGTATACGTTTTTTTTTTATTATAACTCAATATAAGTGCTTATTTTAATTTTAGAATAATCATTTTAAATTGGTGATGTTTTTGCGTAACAAAATGCAACCTATCGTACCTAGTATTAATGCTCTAGTTCCAATAATTGATAAGTACTTATAATGACGTATTATTCTTATCTAGCCAATAGTGTTTCAATGCTGTGCAGAGGCCTCTCTCCCTCCTCATCCGCCATGATTTTCGGTCTCGTGCCACCTCCGCCCTGGTATTTAAGAATCAAGCTTGTCCCGCCACCTTTTTCATTGTCTGCCGCGACATCTTATTCATGACTATTATAATTATTTTCTACCAAAAAGAATTTTAAAATATCAGTAAATCACAATACCATTTCCCAGTGGTATTGAATCAAGCAGAATCGTAATAAAATTTGTATTATGCTAATTTAATATCAGGTCAACAGCACAGGAGGTCAGCATTTGTCTTCGTACATGCTAATTTCATATTCTTTGTTACTTCAGAAATATAAACAATTTATGTACTTTGTATTATGCTAAATACGTCTATAAATAAGATTTATAATTCCAAGCGCATATTAAGATGTTTTCAATCGGTATTATAATATTAAATTATACCTTAAAGCTATAATGTCTTAACTTACATAATTTAATTATCATAAATACATAAGTAAGCACTTTATAAGCGATCTAACGATGTTCAGTCAATTACGGGGTTTTTGCAGTTATGTCGTTTTAGCAGTGAGGCTGTCGCTCTTTAGTGTTTTTCTCTAGGGGTGTCAGATTTACGCAAAATAAGTTTTCTGTGTTCTATGTTCAAAATCTGTGGTTCATAAAGACGGTTATCTATGAAAAACAAATGGCAATAGAACAAGAGTGGTTTTAGAGCAAGTGAATTTAAAAAACGAAGCCAAGTCGATTATCATTTTTTATTTCGCGGCTCATGAATCAAAAACAAAAGAAAACCAAACATAACTTCAGTCAGATGAGATTTCTTTATGCGTAAAATTTCAGTTTTTATAGAAGTAATTTGCCGGATTATAGATGCTAATGCCAGAACTGCCCGGAGGCAAGATTTGAATGTCTCGATAACGTTTTACTACGAGATTTCTACCCGAAATGCGTGTCACGAAGTATTTTACGTAGTAATTTTGCGCTTTATTACTGTATAATATCTTCATTACAACCCCTTTTTTTCGGAAACTTATTTTTTCGTATAATAAATAACTTTAACACACTCTGTTATGCGGGGAGTTGTAGAAGCTGATTGTATGGTGATAAAATTTGGAATTAATCGTAAGTATAGAGCGGGTGAAACTCTGTGAAATTTTGTAGAGAAGACAAGATGGCGGCGGCGTCTTTCCCGCCTTTTCTACAGTAACAACTGCTCGTCTTTGGTCACGAACGTCATAATACCTTAAGCCTCGCACACACGCTACCTTTCTGGTGTGAAAATGGTATATAATTTTGGGGGAAATAATCAAAAAGTTCGCGTGCCCAACGGGCATTAGGTCTGCCCTACCCAGGGCATGTTAATGTTGCCAGTACATAGTGGTATGTATGTAATGAGCCGAGGAAAATTGTGTTGCCATAAAAATAATTGTGTTTCCTACCCCCACGGTTCCTGTACGTCACTCGATTAGCTCCGAGACTGTTGCGTTACTATTTGTTCTCGAATTTTGTTGATTGCTCGAATAAAGTGAGTTAGTGTCGAGAATTTGTTAGAAGTACTTTTTTATTGTACGTTATTTAGATAACAATCATTTTGATTGTTGAACATTAATTTTTTCAAGTCATTTATTGAACTTTTAGTTAGACTTTCACTGTGTTTGTAACATTAATTGATCGTCATAAGCAGCCCTTTTAACGTAAAAAGAGTGATAAATTAATGTTGACATTAATTAATATTAATCCTTTATTAACCTCTCATCTCCCACTGACCCATTATCAAATTAGACACAATAGATTTTCTATTTTTCTAGTTTTCCTGGGATGTGACAGACTAAAGATATAATACTAAAGGATATTAATTAAAAAATATAACAGTAATAGCTGAACAGGAAATCATTGTTTCTATTTTTGATACATCTAATTAAAAAAAATAAGAAATAAACTTATAAAAGCGATTTAAAATTACAGAGAAATCGTAACAAGCAATCTCAGGAAATTAAAAACTCAAGCACTAAACAAAACGAAACATCCAAGGCATATTCTCGGCACAACGTAATTAATTGTTTCCCCACTTCCTCACTTCCGATCGAGTTGCTATCGACAAATGCGAGTTCCAATAGTAGTGCATTACTGTTTTCGACTCTTTCTCGATTTATAGTTCTGTTCTACTGACTTTAATGTTGCCTAGTTTTAGTGTTTTCAAGAACAAATGCCTTTTCGTAAAGTTTATTTTCGGATGCTTGTTTCTACTTTGTTTGTAATTGTTTTCTATTCGAGTATCTGTTTAGTTTCAAAGTGTGTATTGGTAAGTAAATTGGAATTACAAAGGGAGTCTTGTTTGATTGGTTTATGGGTTGATGAAACGTGATTCGGATTTTAACTTGGGAGGTCGATTTTATTAAAGTTATTGATGTTAGAGAATTACTAAGAAGTAATACCTCATTTTGTAAGTAGGTTTTTAATCTGAATAATGTAATTCATGTTTTTTTTTTTAATTATAAGTAGGTACATACCTACTCAATAAGAATATTTAAAGAGAAAAAAAGTTCTCAATTTGAAATGATTAATGCAACTTCAAAAATCAATCAAATCAGCCCGTTTCTCCCCACTGCTGGGTATAGGCCTCCCTTTTTTCGCGCCATTCACTACGGTCCTGTGCTAGTCTAACCCATAGCGGCCCTGTTGATCTGACGATGTCATCTGCCCAGCGAGCGGGTGGTCGGCCCACTGATCGCCGTCCCTGTCTCGGCCACCACTCTGTGACTGCTTTCGTCCATCGACCGTCTTTTCTCCTAGCTAGGTGTCCTGCCCATTGCCATTTTAGTGACAAGATCCGCGAACCGACATCTTCGACCTTAATGCAACTTACTTAAATGAATTTTAGAATCACCGTTTTCGAAAAAATCTCACTTACATCCATTTCTTAAAACCGCAACAATTTTGACAGTCACAACATTCAATTTTCGAAAACAAGATGGCGTCGTTAAGCCTCGTGCACACTGGATCTAAATCGAAACGAGTTTGCAAGCAGTTCACGTGAAAACAGACATTTTCCGCCAATTTCTCCGCTCGCGTATCGTCGGCCTAACACGATTACTTGCGACCGATAGAGTGTGTTCACGGCCTTATTCGGATTATCATACATGATTGTTAAGTCGTCTAGATTATGTTTTAGGCTATAATTGTAGTGTAGGTTGTTTAATATGTGTAAAGCCTAATTGGACTGCGATCGAGTACTAGCTAGTCAATGAATGAATTATTGAGTTGTATTAAGTACAGATTAAAGTTAATAATTAAGAGCAGATTTCGAAGGCGTTTTCTTGTTAAAATCAGTACTGTATTTTTTTATTTGATGAGTACCTGTTTGTTTTAATAGATGAGTTAAAGGTTTATATTTTTAAAGTTTTTTCTATAAATGATTATTTTTAAAGAATTGCTTTTCGTTTTTAACTTTTGATAGGTAATCTAATTCCCTTCAATTTACAGCTAGCAAATATCATAATCTACAAACCAAAAAAACACAATTACAAAGTTCATTTCAACCACTATTTTGACCATTCACCACAAACACATGTAAAATTAACCCTTCATCTACCCCCCGAACCAAATCTTCATTAAAAACAAAAACCATCGAACCGAATCCTTTGTAAATCAACTTATCGTGCATTTGTCAAGTTAACCCCACATACACCTGAGTTCTACCTGCAAAATGTCGTCTGGAGTTAAGCCGATAATTACAGGATTACTTCCCCCACTGTCTGCCCCTCCTAGGGTGGAAAAGACCCCCCACTTGACGCTGCTTCAATGCACCGCATGTGAGGTAATGGTTTTTAAGGGATATAAATTTTCGTCTGACGATGTTTTTAGTGTTTGCGAGACTTCGCTTAGTGTTTGTTTTGTGTTTTGTTTTGAGGTTATTTTTGTTTTGTTGTTGTGTTAGGATATTATGAGATGTAATGAGTGTCATTTCAGATTTGTGTATGAGAAAAGATAGTTGTTTGTACTTATGTGAAAAAAAAGAAAAAAAAAATTTTTTCATCTTGCCATTGTAATGTAAGTACTTAAATGTAGATCAGCTGACATTGTATAAAGAAAATGTATTTTTAAATATTTCCACCGTTGTTTCTCGTAAAATTTAGTTCAAGGTTACGAGCAGATTACGTTTATTCATTTTGGTAATATTATCTTATCTATGACCAAATTCAAAATCTAAATCAAGTCAATGTTTATGTAGTGATTTAAAAAATCTAATCAACGCGTAGTAAAAGTACACGTCACGCCATCTATGGACAGCTAAGAGAACTAAAAGCGAAACTCTACCACTTATTTAAACAAGCAACTGCTCATTTTGACCCGAAACTTGACGAAAGTTACCTTTCCCCCGAGTGACCCCTTCATTACCTAAAGATAACCTTCACTCCAAGTTACGTTTCAATTAATGTTTCGTTCTGTGACCTAACTCAATTAAATTTGTCATTATCTAACACACTATAGTCGAGTTTAGTCGGCACAAGTTTTGGGCGGCACTGAAAGGGTTAATGGAGTGAGGATATGGTTGAAAACTAGTTTTTTTTTAAATAGTTGTTCACGAAAAGCTCGTTCAAAATCCTATTCTATTTTTATTCGTCAATCAAATTCGACAAAAAATTCAAAATTTCATAGACATCAAAATTCTTTCTATTTTTTGACAATAAATTGACAGCTTTAGGTATATTAAGGTGACATTGCTAAGTCGTTCATTGTTTTTATTTATTTATTTTAACCCGTTATTAAGAATGATATATCAGAATGCTCTTTAATAAATCATGTTCTGCCGATGGATAGCTGAATTTGTTATTCCTTCACGCAAAAATCACTAAACAGATTTTAATTAAAATTTACACTATTGTAGCTTGCACATCAGAAAAACATATTTATATAAACATATTTTTAAGATATTGCGTAAGTTTTCCAAGTTATGACGTCAAATGCGTACGAAGTCGCGGGCAGCCTCTAGTAACTATATAAATTGAATCTTATTCCCTTCTATAACCCAACCCCGATCTACGGAACCACCAAAATCCTCTCAGGGCATCTTATTAGACTAACTTGGATTGGATAGTAATTTATTACGGTTATTGCTGCGAGTAGTTTTAGCCATCGGGTCGTTTAGAACCCTAAAATAGAGATGGGTATAATATAGTTATTGAATATTAGGTACTAGTTTTTATTATGTGTTACAAAATACTTGTTTCAAAGACTCCCTACTCAAATCAGTATGGAGCAAACTGTGTATTAAAATTACGTAAAAAAAGGATTATAAATTTTGATATACCTTTTTCGTAGTTTGGAGTAATATTTGTTTTAAAATACGACCGTTACCTATGCATAATCGTGATAATTTTAAACGATCAAACCACTTTAATTATGAAACCTTTATTTTATTGGTATTAAATTATGTACCTGTGAAAATACAGCGGTATTTATAATCTCATTTGGGTTTAAGTGTTATAGCATTTTGACATCCAGCATCTTCATGTCCATCATCACACAGTAACTAATACTAAGTATCAGTAACTAGTATTAAATACTAGTTATTTATACCAATTCTTGGCAACTCTCTCAAACCGTAGGGTTGACCAAACCGCAGTAAGTGATTAATTATAAATTCCTAGTTTGTAAGGATTTGTATTGCGCTAAATTCTGCTCTTTTGAGTTATGGCGGTATTGTCTTTTACGTTATTGGTCCCACAGTTTGTAAGCTAATCGTTTGTTTAACAGAAATTAATTATTTTGATTGTTCTGATTTAATTTTCGTTTGTGCAACAATTTGTTGTACTTTGTTGATTGTTATTGATTGTGAAATTTGGCCTGGTAATCCTACATATATCATAAAATATATCAATGTTTATTTATTTATTTACTTATTTAACAGTTTATTGTAAGATGATAGTACAATGATGTTTGTACCAATGGATAGATTAATGTGAGGATGTTTATTGCTCTGCCACACAAAAACTATTGAACAATTTTTTATGAATCTTTACAATAGAGTGAGAGTAAGTCACTCTCTGTATGAGAGTAGGCTCGTGCCCCTCGGTGGGGACATATATGGGCTGACAACAACAACTTTACAATAGCTTGCACATCAGAAATTACATTTCGTATTCTGATGTTCAAGTACTTAGTACTTATTTACCAAAAAAGGGTTACAATAGATATTTACCAACTAAACAACATAACTCTATGGGCCCGTGTTACTGTTGAAATATGAACATAAAACGAAACGCAGCGCTACGCGCGCCTCTGGTGGACACCGCGCGTACTTTCTAACAGCTGACTGTCACTTGTTCGATTCCTTTGTTAGATCTCTGTAACCGTTTTCTCTTATTCAGTTAATATACTAGTAATTACTTAAACTATTAGTTTTATTTACTTCAGGTTATGGGCCCAGCACGCTTCCACTGCGCCACTCTGCTAAAAATAATACATGGATTCTATGTGATTTACCTAAAGATAAGAAGGCTATTTCCTGTAAGTGGGTGTATAAGACAAAAAGGGATGAAAAGGGTAACATTTCAAAGTTCAAGGCGAGATTGGTAATTAAAGGATGCGCACAGAAAAAAGGATTGGATTACAATGAAGTATATTCTCCGGTAATCAGGTATTCCTCATTGCGCTATTTACTTGCATGTGCGGTAAAATATAATCTAAATATTGACCAAATGGACGCCGTTTCTGCCTTCCTACAGGGTGATGTAGAAGAGCTTATTTACATGAAACAACCCCAAGGCTTTGAAGTAAATAATACTCAGGTATGTTTATTGAAAAAATCTCTATATGGATTGAAACAAGCCAGTAGGCAGTGGAATAAAAAGTTAGATAAAGCACTTAAGGAAATTGGCTTAAAACAGTCTTTGCTTGATCCTTGTATTTACTACTACATAAAGGATGATGTAGAAATTAATTTCTTAGCTGTTTATGTGGATGATTTAATATTATTCACCAGTAGTGAAGAGAGAAGGAACTATATCAAGAAAGAGTTATTTAATAAATTTGAAATGAAGTACTTAGGAGAATTAAAATATTGTTTGGGTTTACATGTACAAAGAGACAGGCAAAATGGCATGCTTAGCGTTGACCAAAAGCAATACATAAGAGATATTTTAAATAAATTTGGAATGTCAAATTGTAATAGTGTAAAAACACCAATTGACCCGAAGACTAAATTTATTTCTAATAATGAAGAAAATACAAGTGTTGACATAACACAGTATCAAGAAATTATTGGATCTTTATTATATTTATCGCAGGGCACTCGACCGGACATTTCATATGCTGTAAACACTCTAAGTAAATATAACTCCCGACCGGAAATGCAGCATTTGTTGGCGCTAAAAAGAATCATGCGATATCTAAGATTTACAGAAAATTATGCATTAACTTATAAACGAAATATTGAAGAGAAATCAATTCATGGTTATTGTGATGCAGACTGGGCTAGCAACGAAGAAGATAGAAGATCATGTACAGGCTATGTGTTCTTATTTCAGGGTGGTGCAATCACGTGGAACTCACGCCGACAACAAACAGTTGCACTATCCACTACCGAGGCTGAATACATGTCTTTATCCAGCTGTACTCAAGAAGCTATGTGGCTGAGGCAAATGCAAGAAGAGTTTTGGCCCTACCTGGCTAAAATACCTGTTGTTATTATGTGTGATAACCAAAGTGCTATTAAACTTGCAGGTACTGAAAACTATCATTCCAGGTCCAAGCATATTGACATCCGACATCATTTTGTACGCGACAAAGTACAAAATAAGAAGATTGATATCAAATATATTCAGTCTACTGATATGGTGGCGGACTCGTTAACTAAAGGGACTCCACAACAAAAACTGGACTACTGCTCAGCCAAAATGGGTTTATGTTCAAGGGAGGATGTTGAAATATGAACATAAAACGAAACGCAGCGCTACGCGCGCCTCTGGTGGACACCGCGCGTACTTTCTAACAGCTGACTGTCACTTGTTCGATTCCTTTGTTAGATCTCTGTAACCGTTTTCTCTTATTCAGTTAATATACTAGTAATTACTTAAACTATTAGTTTTATTTACTTCAGTTACCATTTACAGATAAAATTTATCTGACAGATATTTTATACCTGTCTCTATCTAAAACGTCATGATTTATGAAATAGACAAAGGTTTATCTGTCAGTAATTTTTTATCAGTAGGTGATGAAATGGCACTAAGCCCCTTATCCTAAACATGATTGGAATTTCCACAGAAGCCAGTGTTGCCAGCCATCAATATTGCGGTTCAAAAGGCTAATTTAGAACCTGAAACACTCGTAGCAAGCCGTTGTTTACGTTTCATAAGTGAAAATGTGATTTTAGTAGACCCCTAGCCGAAAGGTTTAGGAGTAGGGTTGCCATACGATAATATTTTGAATAATAGTGTACGCTTTTTGGATTTATTGGGAATAATATCATCATTATAATATCTACTGGGTGTAACAGAAAGGGGGTATAATGCCGAAACACAGCGATAGTCCTTATGAAACTGAACAACTTTCCTCAAGGAACATGGATTGTAATCGTGACTCGAAAAATTTTTTTGGGTCGCCCATACTTACTCGATCAGCTGATTGGACATTTTGTATGGGAAGGCGATTTTTTTTTTCGAGTTACGACCCATGTTCCTTAGGGAAAGTTTTTCAGTTTCATGAGGACTATCGCTGTGTTTCGGTTTTATACCCCCTTTCTATTACACCAAGTATAATTGTCATCATGTGCAGAAGTCTAGTACTGCATATGAGCCTACTTCTAAGTAAGTCGGTACATAATTATCTTGGTCAGATGCAATTTATAGCCACTGTCCAATGTGAACCTACACTTACATTCTACATACATACATACTCTACAGTGTTCTGAATCGTGTCCTACTCCAAAGATTGTCTGGAAGAGATCACTTTTAGTGATAAGGCCGCCTTGACGCACAATGTTATAGTATTAAGTATTGTCTGTATCTCTTTGTGTGCAATAAAGTATTTCTATCTATCTATCTTTCTACATACCTACAGATCCGTCACGCCTCTCTCCCATTGGGGTAGGCAGAGACCACTTCCCTCCATTTGCAACGATACTTTCTGCTATATTAACAAAAGATATTAAAAATACTTTTATACTTTTAAAACTACAACCATTGAACCATTTCAGGAAAAAGTTTAAGGTTCTAATACAAACTTAATTGGCAATACAATCAAACTTTTTAATTTAGGCTCTACAAAACAAACTAATAGGTAGGTACCGAATTTAGGTTTCAAATTTCGAAAACACGTTACCTGCCCCAAGTCCATTAGTGTAACCTGAATAATTCAACAAGTCCTGACTAAAAACTGTATAACCCAAAAGTTATCGACTTTTGGACACATTTTGGTCTGTCAGCATGTCTGCGAAGTTGCACAGCGCTACTATACAAATTATTTTCAAGCCTCAAATAGCCATATGTGGTTTAAAACCCCTACTACAATATTTTTTTTATAAAATTACAATACTTAGGTACCTATTTGAAAAAAAGTTTTCGGTTTAACATAAAAATTATGCCGAATTTTATTGGAAAAACTAAAATAAGTTTGAAGTATCGTAAAAATATGAAAATCTCTTCAATCGCTTTCTGAATTGAGCTCTGACGGTAAGTAATTCATTTTAGACTTTAGACATTACAACATTTGAATTACGAATTTAAAAACTTCAAATTTTAAATAACCCAATTTAATTTATGCAAAAATATTAATTTTTGAATTTGGAACAAATATTTTTATATTTATAACCTAACCTAAAGTCACTCGAAAGTCGATCCAAAGTCGTAACTCGTTTGGATCGTGCCCAAGCATTATCGTTTCAGCGTACAAGCTTTGTAAATGAATGGCTGTGCCAAAGGGTTGTGCTAATTTATTCATAGATGCCGCCTTGAAATTTACAGTAGAGATAGTGACCGATTTTCACTTTAAATTAACTAAAAACATTGATTCTAGTGCTTTTTAACTCTACTTTAGGTGCCCTTGAGTATTTACTATCAGATTTATGAGGTTACCTAGTAATTTTACCACAATAACTTTTAAGAAAAAATTCCAAAGTATTTTGCATATTAAAATTGAGATTTTTTGCAATATTCATCAAAATTTTTCAGAACCAGGCCTTGTCGGGCGATTAGGTGTCATATTTGCCTTTCTTCTGCAAATAATTTGACTTCTTGAATATCGTTTATATGATATGCTTAAACAACCTTCTTGCTTTAGAATTGTGCGTAAAAATCTCATATTAACCTTTTTTAAATCTGCCAATTTAACAAGACTAAACTTATCGAGTGATCTATCGAGTTCTCATAGTAAGAGCAAACAAAGTTGTGTAGACAAGTCGACATGAACAAAATGTTAGACTTACGAGTGTAAGGGGCGTTGAGTGATGAGATATCTCAAAAGACTGGAAATTCAATGTATTTGCCTTATGCACCTTTAGGGCCGGCGCAGATCTGAGGGAGCGCAGCAAAGAGCATTTTTGATTGTCATATTATTATCGACATTGTTCTCATTAGAATAAATTTAAAAATCAGTTGAAAGAACATTCACTTGTAGTCGCTTTGATACTTCGATGCTCATTTGTTAAATTAACTCATTTTGATTATTCTAATGTGAACAATGTCGATAATAATATGACAACCCTCCGTCAGGTGTGCGCCGGCTCTTATACACTTTTATTTGACCGATTTACCTACTTCCGTTTTCTCCTTTAAAAGGGTTTGCTGATTGATATGTCAAATTCTATAAGGTCATTTTACACGATTTCGTTTACATGTTTATGTGGTTTTGTATAAACTAGAAATCGGAATTCATGCAAAGTGCATACATAGGCTATACCTACGAGTAGTATGCGTATATGCATACTACTATCTTTTTTTTTTATTTTTTATTAGCCTATATTGTCCCATGGGAGAGGCTTTTGCCCAGCATCTTATATTATAAGGGTTTAAAATATTTACAAAGTTTTGCTACGTATTGCCTTTGATTGCATTACGGCACTTGTAATTGTTTATATTAAACACTTTTGTATCTGAGTCTATAACTATACCAAAATGTGAACTGAAAAAGGTGGCATATTTTGTCAGCAATATTTTAAAGCTCGATATTTCCATATTTTTTTTAAATCAATATAAACTTTAGCAAAACACGACACGATTAACTAAATAAATACATATGCCAGACCTTTTAGCAACTAAAAGCGATCTCACTTTCATTTGCGGAATACGTCAAAGTACATCAAAGTACGTCAAAAACTTAAAAAAAAATACGTCAAATACCCAAAATTAAACGAGTATCATACAATTTAACCCCCTACTAATAGCCCCGTCAAATCAATACGGATTTCATAGCTAAAAGGATTCCCATGTATAAGGGATAAAGCATGGACGATCGAGTTTTAATGCCGTTTCACCTGCTGAGCCATTATCAATCTAGGCATTACCGGGTTTAAGCCTAGAATTGATTGCAGCTGGATGATTTGCATACGAGTTAAGCAGTGGGTCGATTACATTATGATAAAACATTGCTCATTCGTTTTTGTTTTGCGGTTTATTTTGAATTAGGTGATTGAATGTTTATATTTTTGGGGATTAAGAGAGGTTTTTTTTTACTATTTTATTTTTACTAAGTTACCTGGGTTCCTATTGATATTTATTATAAGCAATTATCTATCTTGATTTGAGTTAAGTTGTTCCTTAAATTAAGAAATACCTGAATCTGTAAACTGCACGCCGAAAGGGAAAATAACCATACCTGAAACAGAAAAAATATAATGTTAGTCATATTGAGCGACACGTAAAGGTATTAATAAGTAATTAACATTGATTATGAATTCAAGAAAGGTTCAGATTTATCAAGAATAACAATGTAACAGTCATGTACTGTCTTGAATTCTATGATGGGAATCTTATCATATACTAAAACATGCAAACATATTATACTAGAATAGATAGATAGAAATACTTAATTGCACACAAATAGATACAGACAAAACTTAAAACTATAACATTGTGCGCAAAGGCGGCCTTATCACTAAAAGTGGTCTCTTCCAGACAACCTTTGGAGTAGGATATGTTTAAGAAGACTGTAGAGTAGACCGTGACATAAATATATAAAAAGAAAAACAAAATACCAATTATATTAACAGTTATGTAGTTGTAGTATGCAGTATAATTATTTCAAAAGAACTAGCATTAAAAAAAATATTTCATATGCATTTTTCATAAAAACTAAAACTGCTATTCACGTCTGAAGCCCCCTATACACTTTACGAGCACATAAAGTAGATCATAAATTGAATACACCGCCTGTGACGTCATCCGTCGTGTAATTAATAAAAACATGTCACGTCCCACATACTAAATAAGTTCAAAATACTTTCGCGTACGGTCCGCAAAGATATTTGACACTTTTGTCTGAAAAAACTGGAAATTTCATGTTTGGATCGCGGTTTCTGTAAGGGTGTTTTAGGTTAAGAATTTTTAAGTTTTATTCGCAAAAATAGTGGCAGAATATTTAATTATGGATAAGATTCCATAAACTCAGGATTGTAATTATATGCTGACACTGTAATTGACAAAAAATAGTTGTAAATGCCATTATAAAACTTTTTAAAATTTTCTAGTTATATATTAGCACCATATTGGAAAACTTATTAAGAACTTTACCACTTTCAATATACCAAAAAGGTCAAATTGCATTAAATCTACATAATAAAATAAAGAAAGTCACAATGACTTATTTTCAAAAAAAGAAATGCCAAGTAAGGAATAACTAGTTTATAAAACTTTGATATCAATCTAAATTGCAGTGCCAATGGCGATTTCTCATTAAAATCGCCTTTCATTTGTCACAAAACCAACATGGCGTAATAAATTGTCGCTAATCCATATTAATGGATTCTTAAAACCAGCTCATTAATTAAAATTAAATTCCGTCTGGTTATATTAGTTTTTTGGCGACCGTACAAGGAAGGGTGTATGGAGGTAACTTGCTATGTAAAGGATTTATCACTACATTCTTGTCTTGGGTTTAATCTTTTATTTATATCGAGTTCTTGTCCTATGTCTGTACTCATCGCATGTCTAAAGGAGACCAGAACAAAATATATCAACATGTTTAGGTGAAATAGATTTGTCTATGAAATAAAGATGACTTTGACTGATTTTGACTTTCTGATCAATGAGGAAGGAATAGACTGGAGAGGCCCCATTTTTTTCATAGGCAAATTAGTTTATGACAGCGTGCCAAGGCTGCGCCAAGTTTGCTCATAGTTTTCTTGTTAGATGTCCTGTCAAACGATACAAAATGTAGCCATTTTGCGCCAGACCAGGCACGCAGATCCAGACGGTATTTCATATCTATAAGTTTGACAGTATCAGTGACTCTGGTACGTCAAAGCACGTCAAAGTGACAATAAATTTGACGTACTTATCTGGTTTTTAAAAGTGATAAACAATAAAGGAAGAAACAGGCTGGTTTTACGCAACTTACGCAATGCATTTTGACATCTGCTCTAAAAAAATATGATTAAAAGCACACTTGTTACACTCAACGCTGTTCCACGTGGTTTCTAGCTTTAATGTCATCCTAGCTAGACTGAGAAAAGAAGAGTAAATATGTATTCTTGATGAAGCTAATATTCAAAATGGATAAATGACATAAAGACATAGACCAATAAATATAAGGCTTTTGATAGGTACCGTCAACACTAAAGATTTATTCCCCAAGCCATAAATAAATGTTTACTCCAAAACTTATAACATAGCTCCATGTGTTAAGAGGTTCCTCCATCATAATGAAGCATAGCATCCCCGTATCTTTCATACATTATTAATTACAAAGAGCGACAAGGATGAGGCATGTAAAAATTTTGGTGAGAGAAAGAGAAAACTGTAAGTATAAAGATTGACAAAGTTTTTGGTTTTGGCGGCAACGTGTAATCAGGGAGAATGGAAAGTTTTCGGTCATTGTATATTCAAAATAAGCTTCATACTACCGATATTAAAATGTCAACCCTCTCAACTCTCAACTCTCCTTGTAAAAGAGGATTCAATTTTTTTTCGAAAACGTATCACCGTCAAATTTGGGACTTGTTAAAAACTAAAGCCAAGTCAAGAGTACCTAAGTACTCTAAACCGACGTACAAGTATAAGGTGAATTTTGAATGCGAATGAAGCGATAGAAGTGTGTTTGGATCGTAGCAAGTGGAGGGAAGTGGTCTCTACTTACCCTAAGAGGAAAGATATGTATGTATGTATGTATGCTTATGAGAATAATTTGTCCCGCTCTGGTCGCAATTAACTCATTTCAGAAAGATTTTTGCTGGATATTGACCTTCCCAATCCCTCACAAGCTTATATGCTCCCCTAATACTCCACATTAATACAATAGCATCTATTAATTTCCGTCATCTTGAATTTTCTATTGCCATTTACTCATGCGATATTGTGCGACTAATGTTTTGATGGAATATTTATTGGTCGTTCATTACCCAGACTCTGGAAGCGCATGCTTTTTTATTAATATCAGGCAATTTATTCGTATTTATTTGGTAAAGACGGTAATTCTTTCGAGAAATTAGTTATCTTTCTTTGTTTGTGATTCGTAGAGATCTTTGAACTATAGATATAAAAGCTGTGGATAAGCAACTACTTTATTACAATTTATGAGTTTTTCGTGGTTATTCTGTCTGCAAGTTGAATTGATTTTATTTTACAGATTTTTAGCTATAGCAGTAAAGTTTTACCTTGTCATAAATCGATGTCGTAAATCATTGTTACTCGCATCAGCAACTTACGATTTATTGACTACTTTTTTAAACTGCTTTTCTTCGTTTACTAACGTTTTTACTTCAACGATATCTTCAACTCTTTGCAATTCTTCAGATTCTTATCTGTCATTATTTCTATCCTCTTCTTTCCCCAGCTTAACTACATCTTCTATCCCATTCTCACCCCATACTTCCTCATCAATAAAATCTTCGCACCCACCCATTACAAGAACTTGCAAACTCGTACGAGTTTCATAATTTCTGTTTCCTCTCGTGGCCTTTTGTCAAAAGTTCACAAATGTCATTTGAATTCTTAGAAGGCGTGTCATACGTCTAATCAGGCGCATTGCTATGCAAACCCAATAGAAAATCTGGGGAGTTACAAATTGTTACACACAAGGCGTGTGTCAAGATGTCGTGTTCGAATGGAGACTCATGTGGGACGTGTGTCCTTTATTGGTGCAAAGTATGGGTGGTAGCGCGTAATATTTCACGTACATTGCCTATAATTAAATCTATGGCTGCCTTTATATTTGTCATATTACTGCTTAGAGATTTACTGGATGATCAAATTTAGAAGCTATTGCTGCAACTTATCATCAACGCCCTGTAGAAAGATCCAGAAATTATACCGTTTTGTCTGCCAAAAGAAATTATACTATTACGAGTAGTTTACGTTTCCAAGTTATTTTTAAGAGTTTCTCTCAATATCTCTCAGTAACTTACTCATTAGTTTATGTTCCTTAATGTTAGGACGAATAATAGTAGACAAGAGCATTAAGATTACATATCTTGAATGCTATTTTACATACTCGTAAACTTCAAGTTTATTTAAAACGATTAAAACAAACAGCAAACTACACATAACTGCGAGCAGAATTGCTTGGATTTTATTAAATCTGTTCAAAAGTCATCCGTTTCTTTCTTCAAGTTCCATCTAACTTCAATCATAACTCTTTGAAGAAACCCACACGCTTGTTCTTTTAAATTGAACCAAACTTCTATCTGAAAAGTTTGACGCCAAGAGCGTCATATTATTAAGCTTGGGATTAAGATGGCTTCCCTCTTCCACTGGATTTCGTCCTAGCGACATTTTATTATCCAAGCTCTTGTAACTTTCGACAAATAGTATTTTGGCATCAAAACTGCTGATTTTGGCTTCAGAATTTTTAGGTTGCTTTAGAACTTTTGTATATCGAAATAAGTTATTGCAATTTGCAAAATGATTTTAAACAATAGCTGAAATATGAGAACTAAGATAGTTTGTGCATTGGTACTTGGGTCTTTTTGGCACCAAAACTGCTGATGTTGGCTTAAGGATTTTTTGGAATTATGTTTTTTCATACCTGTGTATCATTTCTTGAGTGTACTTCTTTTACTCTCACAATATTTAGGTGAAAAAAAGTTATCTACCAAAAGAAGAAGGAACTGAAAATCCAGATTTTGTGCACTAGTGATCTGATTTCCCGGACATCACTCAGTTTTCCTTCTATTTCTTTCCCCTTTATCTTATATATTGTTTGTTACACGTGTATAAGGGCTTTAAAGTGGCCGAATGTGAACGTGTCACAAGGGTACTAACAGAAACCCTAAGGGGTTGGACATAAACGTCGGGTTTACCCACCTGTGCACTGACGAAGGTAACTTACCTTTAAATTAACTCAACTCGGATGAATTTTATTTTTAGATACATTTGTTTGTGTACCTGCCCGAGCTCGCGACTTACTACGCATTTGACGTCATGTCTTGAAAAAATTCTTTAATTCAAAATGATACAGCTTATTTGCTGTTCGAGTGTGTAAGCTGCAATATTGTAAAGTTTCATTAAAATCTGTTCAGTGGTTTTTGCGTAAAAGAGTAAAACATCCTCACAACCATCGGCACAAACCAATAGTGCTTAGGATAACTATGCTATTTATTATTCTATTTTATTTTTGCACAGAACCTTTTCCAAGACTGCGATTTTTTCGTCAGAGGTTTACTTCAGATAAGATTGTAAAGGTACACTTAAGTTTATTATTAGAGAATAAAAATACTGTATTGCTATACGGCCAGTTAATATATTTTATCAGAGAAGCTGAGTGAATACTAAATATTTCAATCCGACAAATGCATCATGCATGTGTTATTCAATTTAGGATTGTAAACTGGTTTACGATAGAAATAAATAATATGGAAGAATATTGATGAAGGCATTATATATAGAAAGAGGATTGTTTAACTAAGTTAAGTAAAAACTCCTTCGTTTTTAATATAAATAGTTTTTAATCAATTAAGGCAATGAAATTAAAAAGAAAACTGTCAATGTCAGAAATAAACAAAATACAGTGCGTTTGGATTCGAAATTTAAATATGATGTCGAAAATTAACTGCTCTTAAAGATATTAACAATTGTTTTGTTCTAATCACACACAGCGCCAAAACACACGGTGAAACGCAACTGCAACGCATCTGAAACTGCTAGTTACTTTTGAGTTGCATCGCAGTTTCTGCTATAGACTTTCTTAGAAAACCACACACGACGCAACTGAAACGAAACGTTTTAGTTGCATCGTTTTCATCGTTTTTTGCGTCGTGTGTGTTTCACCGTGTGTTCTGGGTCTTATGGCATTTTATTTTTATCATACTTATTGGAGCAGTGTCAATATTTACCGTCAAGTTTTTTTTTTAGGTCAAGTAAGTTTCTGGAGATTCCAGATTGATGTATCTCTGAGGTTTAATACCCTGAATGTTTTAGCTTTTAACCAAATTGGGTAGCCGATCTGCGGCCATCCGATCGCTAGCTTTGTATGTAGTTTCATGATTGACTATTTCTATTCGATTTATGCTGATAGTGCCTTTATGTTTTGACAATCTCTTTGTTTTTAGGCTTTTGTCAATTGTTAACGGGTTTGTGGCCGTGGATAGTTAATCTACAGGTACAAAACTTTAAAAAAATTCTACTCAGGAATATATCGCAATATTTAGTATTTTACATGTGTTTGTAAGTAGAAAAGTACTTTTGTTTTTTATAGCTTGTTTAATGTTTATTTAATTTTTTTTATCAAAATTTAATTCTTCATGATTCAAACATTTAAAACTTCTTATCTGATGGTATCTACACACCAAAGCCGCCGGCATGCCATCGGGCTAGGCCGGCGGCTGTACGTCATACGAATGGCAGCTGTCAAACAAGCCGGCGGCTTTGGTGTGTAGATAACATGACTAATAGGTTACGTAACGTTACCATCAAAAATATTTTGTAAACATCAAAAATTTTTCCGTTCCCCATAAATCATTAGAGCAAAAACACATCACAACCCCCATACATTAACCCTTTATCAACACGGGTGCTCACAGCTCACTTCCTACCACATGGTAGGTTTAAAATTTTAAAATTTACCCCGTCTCACCCTTTCACGGTGTACTCTCATAAATTAAAGGGGAGAGTGGGCAAAATAGGAGCGGGTCCGAGACATTTCACAGGCGACCTAACGCGGGTTCGATGTCCGCGGGAAATAGAGCGGCAAATTGGGATTGCTTAGAAAATTTAACGTGATAAGTGAGGAAGTGTTATTTGATGCATTAAAAAAAAATTTGAACTGAAATGATTACAAACAAAGTGTGTCATTTTTGAAATGATCACCAACTTCAAAGTGTAATTTTTTTATATCTTTATAAAACTAAAAAAAATCAAGAGTATTTTTTGTTAAAGAAGATTAAGTATTTAGATTTTTAAACTATAAGTAAAGTATGATTTTTTTATTGTTATGTTTTTTGTAGTAGTTAATTTTGTAATTTTTTTTCGTGTTTAATGATACCCAACTAACTAACCTACACGAAAGCTTACAAATTAAATTATCAATATTTTTCCAACCCTTACACAAAACTGAGCAGCCCCCATATCACACGCTACCCCTAGACAATTGCTCGCGATGCGTGCAATAAACTAACAACTTTATTACGTTTTTATGCAAAATGTTACTGCGCTAGTTACACTGTGACGTCACTCCTTGGCGATGTCTATCTGCATACTTGTAATTTAACTTTTAAAGGTTTATTAACATTGCGTGAGTTAAAAATATTAAAATTTGACTTATAAGTTTTGTTTTTATGCCGTCTGATATCCAATGCAAAGGAGGAAATAAGATATAAAATATGTAATATTTGAATAAATGTTTAAAATTAATTCTTTTTTTACAGAATATGAAGAAAATTAAATAAAAAGAATATGTATAGAATATTTCGAATATATACTTATTTATCTTTCTTTTTTAATGAATTTATAACAATTCCAAAACCAAAACAATACTATACGAAACGTTATTGTATTCACTACTCGAAGATAAATCGATGGAGCTATATTTAAAAACATTTAACACAGAAATACTTCCAACTGTTACACAAAACAGAAGCCCAAAACATAACACTACTTATCACACAAAATTTGAATAGTACACGATTTAAATTTTAAGCCGGAATGTCACATGTCATGAGGGTACACCGGGTAAGTTCCGGATGAGTGATGACCGGGCAAGGCGGCGTTTACCGCACTGATTTACTGGAGTTCGACCGGCTCAAATAGTTTAAGATGTTTACATACGGATGGCTTGAATCGAGAACTATATAGAAGCTTCTCTAGATTCATTACTCTATATTGCACAAAGATCCAAAACAGAATAAAGTAAGGAAGAAGAGGAAAAAGAAGGAATTGTAAATTTTGGCTGAAAAAATACAAAAAAAGACACAGGTAGAAGGTATTGTCCGACTTCTAGATATACATAGTCAGATAAAGATATTTGCCTTTGTACAGTCAGCATCATAAGTCGATGAACACGTTCATATTTTCAAAAGTAATATATACTATTATTAGATGAAAAACCTTACTTATTTTCCTTATTCTGAACCTTATTGAATGTTCATTTAACTCTGTAGTATATTTTATTTTTTATTGCTATATATTGCTAAGCGATTTTCTTATGTTAATATAGTATTTAAATTTTGAAAATCTGGATGTGTTAATCGACTTATGATGCTGACCGTACCTACCTATTTGCCTATGAAATAAATGTAATTATAGTGTAGCCTTCTTCTACATGCTTTAAATCCATTATTAGAATCTCAAAACGGTTACAAATAAGAGCAAAACTTTCAAGCCAAATATTTGAAGGGAAATGAACTATCACCGCATTGTTACATATCACCAATTAGCCAAGTTTTACCCGACTATTAAAATCCTTAGAAATACTTAGAAACATACTTAGAAAACCAGCGATTTTACAAATTTCTCTCATCGCCATTAAAGAGCAAAGCGACAGATTCCAAAATCACAGATCTCAGTAGCAAGAGCGAGTACTTATTGACAATTCAAAATGGTCGTATGTCAAATGTTTAGGTACGGTTTAAACGGCCATCTGAGTTTTGTTGCGAGCGTCGTGTATAGGGAATCGAATTGCATTGTGCTATCATACTATTGTGTAAACACCGATGGATATCGTTTTCGCACCCGCATTGTACACATCTCCTCTAATGTTGCAACTGTGTATGAGATGTTCCGTACAGTGTAGTGGATTAACTTGAGTGGTTTGTTGTATGAAGCTTTTATGGATTGGTTTTGGTAAAATTTTTCGTTTCTGGTGTGCGTATTTTATTATTATTTCTCAATATGCATATATAGGCAAATTACTGTTTTCACATGATATAATAATTCCTCGTATGAGAGTAGGCTCGTACCCCTGTAGTGGGGACGTTAAAGGCTGACAAGCTATTAGGTACCTATATTGAAAACTAAGTCAACGTTTTACAAAAGTAGAAAAAAACAAATGAAATCGACGTAATATATATCTCAAAATACTATAAATTATTTAAACACCATTTTCCGCAAACATCCTCACTGTAACACATACAAACAAACATCTTAGCGCCTGCCATTTCCCTCATTGTTCCCACAAACTGCGTCTTGCTAATAACATCATTTCAGGAAATTAAGGATTTCAAAGGAAGGTCGCGGGGCATTCATGCTATTGTTACAGGGCCATAAATTCTTCCGTGCCAACAGCAGAGCCTTACCTTTCCCTTACCTTTGAGTCAATGGTTGGCAGAACTTTCTCCAGGTCCTTAGGAGTGAATAGAATCAAGATAGTCTCAGGTAATAAATGAGGGCCTTTGTTTTATAATTAATTTGTTCATTAACGTCTTTAGCAGGTTGGTTTTTGGTATTGTTAAAGGTTTCGTTTTGTTAGGAGGCCTAAAGTTAGTTTTTGCTACGTATTTTCATTGCTGTAATGATCTTTAAAGGTAATACTAATGTCATTTTTTGACGTTTTGTCCATGGCCGATACTGCAAAAAATGACATTAGGTACAACCATATTTAAAACTAGTTTTGTAATAACGCAATCCCCCGAGTTTATACAAAATTTAATATTCTTTTTATTTTTAGAATTTTTACCTTATATTGAGTTTTTTTAAAGGGGTCCGGGTATTGACTTAGAATTACTTGATAATTTTGAATATTAAAAAAGATCGTATTATAAATAGAAAGATTAAAATAACCAATTACTTACCAACGAAAAAAGAAAATCTCAAATCTATTCGTTAATTTGGTAAACACTTCTCAATTTTCATGCCTTTCAAAAGATAACAAAATCTTTTTATTTTTCTCATCTTTTTATTTCCGGCGGCCATTTTTAAGTGATGCTCATTTGTTTCCCTCATCGCAGATATTATATTCCATCGCCGGGACGTTAGAAAAACATCAATCAATTACGTTTCTTTTCTTTGCGAAAAATTGGTATCGTTAACAAGGGTTGTAGGTTCCCAATAATTAATTTCGAAAACCTGTGGACTTGATACACCAGGTTTTTCGGCATATTTTTACCCGACTAAGCCAAAAGGAAGGTTTTTGGCAGTCTTTTATGATACCAGTTTTTTTTTATTTCAATAGGTAAGTAGGACTTAAACCCCCTTATTACAAAACGAGGTTTAAAGATAGTCCGACGTTAGTTCGTCTAGTTTGACGTTTTGTCCATAGTCGAAACGTCAAAAAAAAAACTAACGTCGGACTATCTTTAAACCTCGTTTTGTAATAAGGGGGATTGCGTTTTATCATGACAATATTTTTTCAAACCAACTTTTAAATTGTTCTCTTTTTATTATTTTTATTAAACCTTAATTATAACACTATGAAACATTATCACTAGGGATTTATTTTAAGAATTATACTCGCTAGAACAATTCTCAATTCTCAATCATTTATTGCACTCCACAGGTTTTTACAGATCTTATAAACAACTAAAAGTACCAAATGTGGACTTTGATTAGGGCACGGCAAATGGTATAGCAAAGTTACGAAGTTAAACTAAAATGAGATCAGTTACAACAATATTTTAATAACTTAAACATTGTTATTTTAAAATTTATACATTAAGTTAAAATTACTATTATTGTTTAAACATCTGCCATTTAGGTACATTTTATCTTATCTTCTAGCCTATTTAGTTTAATATTTTTATTATAATTTCTACAATAATCACGGCTTAAAAAAGTTTAAAGAAAGTGGAATATACCCGTCCGCTTTCAATCACCACCCTTGGAAAGTCCAAGCTGATTGATTGCAAGAGTTTTCTTTCCAATATTTGTCAAAACATTTTCTTTTCGGTTGCTTCTTTTGTTATCCTCCCTCTATTAATTAAAGAGGGTAATGTAATATAATAATTTAAGAGTTTGAACTTTAAGGGGGAGAGGTTAAAAAATGGGGATTTGGAAAATGCGTTTCTAAGTTCAGCTTTAATGGTTACGTAATTGGAAAGACAATACTTTGGTTTTTTATTTAATGGCGATATTTATTAATGTATATTCATTGATTTGAGATTTATGGCTGGTATTTCAGTCTTAGATTTTTATTTATTTAAAGATAATTGTTTGAGTAAAATTCAACGACTTTCTGTTATTTAAATCTACGATGATTTTTAACTGTGACTGTTTTTATAACAAGATAATTCGCTTTTGCGTTTTTCATATCAAATGAAAACCGCATTCCCGCGCTTACCTATGTAGTAGGAGCTTTAAGATATTTAATCATTATTACCTATAATATTAGTCCAATCACATAACATATATTATGTGTTATGTGATATATTATGTGTTATGTGATTTTATGTGATTGGGCAAATATTATATGTAATATAGTCCAATCATATAATCATGTTGAAAGTCACGGGAATCCGTTAGATGTGGGCAGCATAAAGACAAGTCGTTCTTGGGGGAGGCTTTTGTCCAGCAGTGGACGTCCATCAGCTGACACAGCACAACAACAATATAGATAGATAGAAATACTTTATTGCACACAAATACATACAGACAAAACTTAAAACTATAACATTGAGCGCAAAGGCTGGTAGTCTGGAAGATAGGTCACTTTTAGTGATAAGGCCAACACTAAAAGTAATCTCTTCCAGACAACCTTAATATAATAATCTATGCATTAACATCTTCAAATGACTTGAAACGAAATATAAAATAACTCTTTATGTTGAAACGAACACAATACTACCCATTGTTTCCCGTGGGCGTAAAAATAACGATCTCCAAGATGATCCGAGTGATTTATATGTGGGTAGTGCGCACGCGATGTGGTTTACGAGTTTCCACCAGTTACAACAGTTACACCAGTTACAAGTATAACTGAATAACTAGCACAAACAAAGTTGGGTTAGGTTATAAATAATGAGTGTAAACAGAACGTGGTTGGAAGAAATGTGGAAATGAAAGTATTTGTTGCTGTGGTATATGGCTATGGTACCTATATTAGCTATGTTACCTATATAGTATAGCTATATAATACAGCTAGAATGTTTTCTGTTACCATTTATCATGGTGTCGGACGCAGTTCTTTTATGGCGTTACCACCAATTAAACATTACCACCAGTTACATGTTACCAATAGTTAACGTTACCAATAGTTACATGTTACCAATAGTTACATGTTCTCACACGTTACACGTTACAGTTACAGTTACACGTAACAATCAGTACGTTACGTTAAAAGCGACCAGTCACATTGTTTACACTTTACCTTTTAACCTGATTACAAATACGACAAGTAGCAACGAATATTTAAAAGACAAAAGAAAATTAACCTTCTGTCAAAAGCTTTTAGAATTAAAATATAAATGAAGTAGTCACTTATCCACGTGCCAAAAAGTACCTAAATTGCTGTCCAATAACAACTATTTTCAAATGTAAACTGACACCAAAGGTACAAGGAAAACCGGAGAAACTAATACCAAGTAAATAATATTGAAAATCGCAATAACAGTTCCACTGAAGTACCTATTAATTAACAACCGTCCGATATCGGATAAAGTATAATTGGAAATATTATTTCATGCTCTCTTCAAATGGGTGATATTACTCGACTGAGTACTGTACTTGTTCCAGTATGAGTTCGCTTCTACTTGACATAATATTATAAATGGAAGCTTTAGTGGCAGCAAGTTTAAAATTATGGTAAATATTCATATTTGATTTGGTTTTGTGTAGGTACTCAAATGCTACAAACACACATACTCGTCGCGCCTCTATCCCATTGGGGTAGGCAGAGACCACTTCGCTTCATTTGCTACGATTCAAACATACTTTTTTCGTTTTATCCACATTCATGATCATCATGTCAGCTTATGGACGTCCACTACTTAAAAAAACCTCCCCCAAGGATTTCTACAACGACCGGTCTTGCGCGGCCCACATTCAACTGCTTCCCGCGACTTTCACCAAGTCATCGGTCCACCTTGTTGTAGGTCTTCCTACACTGCGCCTCAAATAACCGTCCGATAGAATATCGGATTTGACACACGACAAGTGGGATGGCGAGTTAAGTGGCCAGTGTTTTATACTGGGTTATATCAGGGCAATTATTATGATTGAAGTGACCTGGTCACACCCTAACTTGCTACCTATGCCTCGTTTGCATTGTGTTTAGTGGGCTGTGTAATTTATGGGCTAACTGGGTTACTTTGTAGTGTTTTATTTAGCAGGAAAGTATGTGATTTTGTCTGCTATGAATTGCGTTATACGTATAGTTCCTTATTTACATGTTTGAAGCTTATAATAGTTACTCAGTACAAAAGAAAATCTATTAATATTTAAAATATGAAAACATTGAAGAGGATTGACGAATGTTTCTTACTCTTTCTCGCAAAAACGACTATAAGATAGATTTTTTGAAAATAACACAATATAGGTAGTGGCTAACATGTTAGAATAACACATTGGCTATGAAATATGAAGATTTTTTGTAACTTTTCTAACATACGACGATAAATGAGACAATGAACACGAAGTCGCGGGCAAATGCAAAATATGAAGATATTTTGTGACTTTCCTAAGATTATGATGGTAAATGAAACAATGCGTACGAGTCGCGGGCAAATGCAAGTTTTTACTTAAAAGACGGAGCTTACGGTACATATTTAAATCACAGTCCCACTTTTTCAAGTTCCACGTCAACAACAGGCAATTCCTCTAAATTAATCAATAAGTTTATTTCTATTTTGAGTATCAATTCCACTCGTAACTTGACCGTGTAAAGAAAGCACGAGAGTCGATTACGAGTTTAAAGTGGCAACAGAAATTTATGTCATCTATTTGTATTTGTCGTGTAGTTGATATATGGAGAGTTTTTATTTTCAGTTGCCTAAGGTGTTATTTTTAGAACGACCGCAACAGAAATTTCGTGTTTTGTTAGAAAACTTTTCGTTATTTCTACATTCATTTGTTTGGTGGTTCAGTGAACTGGCTTCGATTAAGTAAAAATAGTAAGTTCTATATGTCGTGTTAAGTTTATCAAAATCAGTTCAGTAGTTTTGTGTGGAAGAGTTAACATCCTCACGTCCCTCTATCGGCATAATGCGGCAATTAATAAACTAGTACTAACATATCTATTAAGTGCCCATTATAACACCTACAGATAAAAATTAGCTGACAGATAAACCTATGTCTATTTCATAAAACATGACGTTTTAGACAGAGACAGATCTAAAATATCTGCCAGATAAATTTTATCATGAAATGGTGAATCGGCCCCAAGTCTTTTGCTAATACTAAATTGATCTAAGTATGTTGTCTGAAATAAAGATTTATTTATTATTATTGACAATATTGTAATAAGATACCTATACGTATACGTGACGTGTACCTATACGTGAAGCGGTGGTAGCCCAGTTGGTAGAACGCTTGCCTCGAATTCTGAGGGCGCGGGTTCGAAACCTGGCGCGGGCACTTACCTCTTGAGTTTATTTCTCATGTACGGATCAATTTATTCGATTACCACTTGCTAACGGTGAAGGAAATCATCGTGAGGAAACCTGCATACACCAGCGAAGAAATTCGAAGGTGTATGTGAAATCCGCCAACCCGCACTTGGCCAGCGTGGTGGATTACGGCCTAATCACTCTCTGTATGAGAGTAGGCTCGTGCCCCTCGGTGGGGACATATATGGGCTGATAACAACAACAACAACCTATACGTAACTATTAGGTAATCTGTGGTAGTACTCAGTCAATCCAAGTGTAAGAAGCCCTTAAATATGATACGTTACGAAAGCGTACCTAATGGTATCTACACACCAATGCCACCGGCATGCCGCATTCGTATGACGTAAAGACCGGAATGGCAGCTGTCAAAAAAGCCGGCGGCTTTGGTGTGTAGACAGCATTACGTATCAGATTTTCTCGGCGTTTCTCAACATTTCTCGATATTTCTAGACATTTCTATCAACTCCCGGCTGGGTTTGACTAATTAAGACCTCTCCTTATCCGCAATCAGCTCTGGTTTCCACCTTGTTCAGTGCTCTGTTGATTTTGCTAGTTTAAAACAAGGATTTGAGCGAAAATTTTATCCGGCAGTATTTAATCTACATATAATATTATAGTTGATGTTTGATCTGAAATTGATTTTAGAACTATAGAGATGACTAAAGCATCTATAAAGTACAAGTATACTATTTATTCTTTGCATGGAATCTCTTTTGAAATTCTTATACTACGTATAGAGGAGAGAGGCCAAAACAGCCTAAACAGTGGGACACCTACTAGATTACCTAAGACACTGGCCAACATAGGCTACGCAATTTGAATTGAGAATTTTTTTTTTTAACCTATTCAAGAACGATTATTTTTTACCCATGAAGCGTGAAGAGATATTTTCAATAGATAAATCGAAAGAGCATTGTATTGTCATCGCATTCATGAGTCTTAAGTTTAGTATGCGAGTGCAAAAGACGGAACGAAACAGCAAAGTACACTTTTAACGCTTCCATTTATAAATTAAACCAGCCCCCTATTCCATCTTCCCAACACAGAATCAGAAACACAGCTGACCAAATTATCATGATCTCTGACAGAGTGACATTTCTGAATACTATTATTTACAGTTACATTTAGGAAGAGACCTTTAGAAATTGGTTGGCGGGTATCTTTGATTATCGACGTGAATTCAGTCGGTTTGATACAAATCCTGTTATTTTGTCTGTGTATCAATTAATATACGGTTTAATGGTATTTGTTGTCAAAAGATGATGGTATTTGTATCTATGTATGTAAGTAAATGTATATATTTACCTTTAGGGGGAAATAGATAGCATACGTATAAGACCAATGTTGAATTGAGAATTCGATGTTAATCAAATTTCAAACTCTACTGAACAGTGATGCGTTTATTTTATATAGGTACTTAACCGACGTAAAAAAAAAACAACTAAATATAAAGGAGGTTGCATTTCAATTTGGCTATTTTGTTGTTGAAAAAATGTCAATGCTTAAAAAAAAATACCTATCTAGAAAATAAAAGGAAGTATACATCTTAAAAATTGATTAATTTTCTAAAAAAAGCATGGTTGTAGCTATGTATAAACGATAATGTTCCTACATTTGATAGGAACATATTCCTAGATACTGACTTTAGTAGGTATGTTATCTTCTGACCCAAGAAAACGCCATTGACCTTTCCAAAGGTTCCGTATGTGGAACGAAAAATGTCGTGGCATTTTCGTATAATGGTATTCGAGCAGTAGTTATATCGAAGCCTCGATTTAGATTAAGTCTACCTAAATATTAAAATGTAGTTACCTATATTATGCTACAGTCAAAACTCATAACCGGTCAAAACCACTTTTGACTAGGCTAATATCAATCAAACAAAGTGGTTTCGTCTGCAGACAGGTCAAAACTACATTTGACTGATTTTTTCTTCTTTACATTATCAACTATTTTTCTAAAGACACAATTAACCTACCGATTTTCTTATACTATAATCGGTTTCTTATAAGAAAAAGAACGCCCAAAATAATATAATGAGCAAAGTTTCCCAATTATTATAGTTGGTTGATGGCGCGAGAAAAAAGAAGTACCTAGCAAAGTTTATTCGGACGTGTTTTCTGTTCGCGTTACTTTTAGGAAATGTCACGTTAAAGATAGATAAAGGTTAAAGTTCTAAGAACTTTGTGCCTAAAAGACGTAGAAAGAAAGTATATTTTAGATATTAACCAACTTTTTCCCGTAATTTTCCGTTTTACTTCGCATTTGTTATCGTAACTTGAAATGTATACATAATTTGTTTAAAAAGTGTAGCCTATGTGCCATTCTGACATGTAAGCTACATTATTGTACAGTTTCATTAAAATCTGTTCAGTGGTTTTTGCGTGAAAGAGTAACAAACATTGGACTAATCTTTCACGTGTATTATGTTGAAAGAATTACGTTCGCTGTATAGTAAAAGGTAATGTTACTCAAGTTAATCCTACTAATATTATAAATATCTATATTTGTGCCGATGGATGGATGGATAGATGTTTGTTACTTCATCACGTAAAAACCACTGAACAGATTTTGATGAAACTTGGCAATATTGTAGCTTGCACTGCAGAATAACACATAGGCTATATTATTTAATGATATCATTATTATTTTCTAAGATATAGGCACAAAGTTCTAAGAACTTTGTGCCTAAAAGACGTAGAAAGAAAGTATATTTTAGATATTAACCAACTTTTTCCCGTAATTTTCCGTTTTACTTCGCATTTGTTATCGTAACTTGAAATGTATACATAATTTGTTTAAAAAGTGTAGCCTATGTGCCATTCTGACATGTAAGCTACATTATTGTACAGTTTCATTAAAATCTGTTCAGTGGTTTTTGCGTGAAAGAGTAACAAACATTGGACTAATCTTTCACGTGTATTATGTTGAAAGAATTACGTTCGCTGTATAGTAAAAGGTAATGTTACTCAAGTTAATCCTACTAATATTATAAATATCTATATTTGTGCCGATGGATGGATGGATAGATGTTTGTTACTTCATCACGTAAAAACCACTGAACAGATTTTGATGAAACTTGGCAATATTGTAGCTTGCACTGCAGAATAACACATAGGCTATATTATTTAATGATATCATTATTATTTTCTAAGATATGACGATAAATGTGTACGAAGTCGCGGGCAGCCTCTAGTGTTCAATACGAAAAGAATATTGTGTATTGAGTCCTTAATGTACTGTAATGCTTATTATTACTTATAGAAAAACGCAACTGCGCCAAAGAAATGTATAAAAAAGTATTGTATGAATTATTCATTAATTCAATGAAATACGGGCCCCCTGCATTTTCTAAATTGATATTAATTGAGTTACTATCCTAGGACTAGACCCCATGTGTTTTCTTTGCAATCAACCGTTTCAAATCCCTTTACGACCTGCTAACACCACGTCATTGCATTTTAAACCTAAATCATTTATAATAGTGACACTTTAATCTGCAAAATTAAGTTTGTGTCCTCTTTTTAACTTGTAGTTGTGAATAATGTTTTCTCTTTTATGCATTCGAAATTCAATTTGAATGTGTTCGAAATACAAATTGCGGTGTATTCCGCTGCGGTTCTTTAAACTGATTATTTTTGTTTAACTAACGCGGGAAAAATTTAGAACATGTTTTTTTTAGTTCTAATTCTTGTTATATTTAATTTTATTTTATGGAACGTTTGGGATTTGAATTTGGAATGTAAATTTTAATAGACGGGCGACAATTTCGACAGTCTTGTTTTTAAATTAATGTTTTTAGGTACCTATTGAGTAAGTATTACCAAAATACTTTGAAAACAATACTTAAACTACAAAATAGGTTTACCTCTGTTCACCATAATGGTTTACCTACAAAAAGAAAAATACAAAAAGTATGTAATGCAATGCAAATCAGAATTCGAATAATCCATTTTGGAAACAACAAATTCGATGACAGCTCTAATTCCAAGAATAAACAAAAATAGGCGCCAATAAAAGGTAAAACAAAAATGGCGGCCACATTTAGCATGATTCGCTACACCAATAAAAAAAGAAGCTAAGGCCTCATGACATCCGTGAAGAAATAATTAACAAAACATACAGAAATGAAGCGCGAAAGTGCGCTGGCGAAATCTAATTATTTCACCGCCATGACAGGAGGCTTCGCGCGCTTCTTCGTCTGCAAAATGGCGGCCGAAAATGGCAGAATGGAACTTGTGGTGTTGCGTGTAACTTCAGTAGAGCTAGGAGATACAATACAATACAAATATTCTATATTGCACAAAAAGACATAAGGTACAGACACAAACAAGAATATAAGAAGCAACAGGCGATCTTATTGCTAGGCAGCAATATCTTCCAGACAACCTTAATTGAGATAGTTACGAATAAATTATTTAAGCTATAAACAGTCTGATCCCACATAGGCAACGTATTATGATATCTGCTACATAGAAATCATATGATTAGAAGCACGCTGATGTGACAAGTGTGTTTTTTTATGTAAACCGAAGGAAGCGTGTTGGGATCGTAGGATGTGGAGCAAAGTCTCTGCCTACCCTGATAGGAGAGAAGCGTGTCAGGTGTGTATGGACTTGATAACAACCCAAGATAAAAGAAGAGAGGGAAAGGAATACCACGATACTCAAGTGAAGAAAAAAGTTAACGTCAAGTCGAATCAAGCAGTCAAAGCACTGGCAGAAGATAGGCCTAAATGGCGGAGGGTCTCCCGACAAGAGTCTAACTCTATTATATAATATTTTTTTTAGTGAATGTAGCCAAGCAGGAGTCATACAAATCGCAAGTTGTCAACAACGTAGCGACATTATGAGGCGAGGACGCTCGGCCGACAGGCACTAAGCCTTCGAGCCGTCTTTTATTTATATTTAGAAGAGAAATATGACGGTCGCAGGAAATTAATTTTCATTTTTTACGTGTATATAGTTGTTAGCGGGTTTTGTTGCAATTGTTGCTTTTTATTTGTTGGTGTTACCTTTACGCTACATGTACCTAATAGTGCCTTTAAGAAAAAATAATAATTATTATATTTTCGAATGATGGACGTGACATCACCTGAAATTAGTTATTTTTTGTAAAACTAAAGCTAGTTTCGCTTTTTCGCAGTTATGATAGAAATCCTTAGATCTTTGCTACTATTGAACGGTTACGAAAATTTTTGCGTATCTCGTAAATACAAAGTAAATAAAATTATCTAGTATAAGAAAGTGCATGTTTTTGAATACCTAGGCGAAGGTAGATCGAGACCGAAAGTCATGGCGGATGAGAAGAGAGGCCTTTGCCTAGTAATGGGACACAAATGGCTAGATACAAAAACAAGGCTAGTCCAAAAAACTTCGTTCTAAATTTGATTTCTCCAAAAACAAAAGAGACACACTATTAGTAATACAGAAATGATTAAAATCGTTAATTGACAAGGAATTCTCTCCCCAACTTGTGTTAATTATACGCTCAAAATTAACTGAAATATTTTGACGTATTCCATGATCGTATCGTGACATGCGATACAATACTTACTGGATTTAATTTACATTAAAGTTGTTTCTGATAACGAATTGTTTCAATTTAGGATTAATTTTGGGATAAGTATTGTTTTACTCATTCAAATACTACCTCTACATATCCCAAAGATACTAGGCGCCCATAGGGCTTTCGATTTAGCACGACCTAACTTTCTATCTCTGCCTACACTGCACCTACAAAATCAAAATAATTTTTAAAATAAAGTTGTTTTACAGATAAAACGTGCTACGAAACAAAAATAAAGCCATGTAAGACTATATCGTCTGACGAGACTTAAAAAACTGAGCTATGAATCTAAAACAGAAACGTAAACCACAAAGTAATTTTCAAGGTAGATAACCAAAGCTTCAATCTACATCTGTGCCAAATTTCATTAAAATCCGTCAACCAGTTTCATAAAGACAGAGAAACAAACTCTTTGACCAGGCATTAATAGGATAAAGTACCTACATATCCGTCACGCCTCTCTCCCATTGGGCTAGGCAAAGACCACTGCCTCCCACTTGGTACGATCCAAACACACCTCTTTCGCTTCATCCACACTCATAAGTCACCTCATACATGCCCGTCGGTTTAGGGTACTCTTGTTTTGGCCTTAGGATAAAGTAACGTGTAACTAAAACCCCCTAAACAATTAAACAAAACTTAATCACTAGCACCTTTGTGCAACCAAATTCAAATCAGCGGCACTTAAAACCAGTATCGAAGCGTGTTCTAATGACCATGCACTATAGAGGGTGCACAAAACATCCATTAGACTAGTGGTTCTCAACCTTTAAATATATGGAAATATCTCATTTGTAGACTAGAATCGCTGGCGATAAAACGAGGTATACGAATAGGAACGAAAACAAAATCCTCTTTATTACAAAACGATTAAAAGATAATTCTGGGACTAATGTCATTTTGTGACGTTTCGGCTATGGATAAAACGTCGAAAAATTATATTAGTCCTAGGACTATCTTTAAAACTCGTTTTGTAATAAGGGGGTATATGTTTAAACTCCCATCATGTAAAATGTAAAATCTTAGCTAGATGTCTTTGTTTTACATAATTACGTGTGCCTACTTCTTACTTTACAATAGCTAGTAGAGGCTATATAGCTAGAGGCTGCCCGCGATTTCGTACACATTCATCGTAATATCTTGGAAAATTTAAGCACTATCTTTAAATTGTCTGTGAATTATTCTGATGTACAAGATCCAATATTGCAAAGTTTCATTGAAACCTGTTCACTGGTTTTTTCGTGAGAGTAACAAACATCCGTCCATCAGTCGGTACAAAATCGATATTTATAACATAAGTAGGATTATGTCGTTAATTTTATTCTAGCACATTTCCCGTAGCCAATAGTTTGAGAACCAGTGTGCTAGCAATGCATTTAGTACACTAATTACAGGGGGAGCCAACATTATGGATTTCAGGGGAAACGATAAAACGAGTCTTTTGTCCCCGCGCGATTGGCCGAAACAAATTCTAGGGAAAGAAATGACTAAGATTGCGGAAGGTAATGCGATGATGTGTGAAAGAGAGACAGTAGATAAATGAAAGAGGGAGTAGCATAGATATGGCAAGAGAAATAGGAAAATTTGAGATTTTTAATCAGTGGGTATATTAAGTAGGTACTACGTAATGAGAAGTTGACATCGTCGTGTCGTATCAAGAAGAAGTGAATTCGCTAGCAAAATAAAGATAAATACTCCAAGAGCTTGGCTCTTAAATATTATAAATGAAAGAAAGGAATAAGTAGATACTAAACTATTCTATAGAGGTATGTAAGAAGGGTAATAGAACTTGACAACCAAACTAGTTCCAAATATGGCTACTAAAGTTCCATTAAAATATTGTGGTCTGAAAAGTAGGCTTTAGATTTCATGAATTTCAATGATTTTCTCCACATGTTTTTCATAATAAACATTATTTTTTATTCATTATTTTTGAAATATTTGTATTCGCAACATTTCTTCAAAATAAATATCCAGTTCCGCCACAAAAACCCGCCAAAAAATCAATACAAAAACAGTTGCCAATCAAAACAACAGACGAACGGCTCACAAAAGGTTCATTGACACATTAGCACCAGGGGCTTATTCCCAAATGCGTTTGCATTGAGTACTAATTACGCACCTAGTGGGTATGGGCGTAACGCCGGTTTCCTACCGATTGATTGGCACATGCTTTGATAGGGCGGTTTCGGTGCTTGTCACACACTGTTTTCGATTTTGTGCGACGTGTGACGCTAAAATAAAGGTAAAAGTCTATTTATCGAGCGAAACATATCAATATGTTTGGCTAAAATCAAAAAGAAAAGTGTTTTATTCAAAAATTAGAAAAATTCATTACACGTTTTCGATGTCGCTTTCTTGATCTGAAACTACTGCCGATTCACTAACTGCATAGTCACGGATATCACGTAGCTGTCACTTTTGATTTATCCTTCAGAAGAATCCCATAAATTTTTTGACAGCGGTAGTTTTATAGGGACGAAAAATTCTAAGACAGATAACTATCTCTATCTCCATTAGCAAAACCAGAAATAGAATATTAATATTATATTAATATTATTATATTAATTAATATTATATTAATTATAGTAAATAGAATATTAGGAATGGCCACAAAAGAATGAAACTAGCTGCCATTTCCCGATACTTATCTGACAGGTATTTTATACCTGTGTCTGTTAAACGACATGTTTAATGAAATAGGCATAGGTTTATACGTCAGTTAAATTTTATCTTTAAGTGGTGAAATTGGTACTAAATCTATCGTATATCATTCATTATTATAGATTTTAGTTTTATCTGTATCTCTTTGTGTGCAATAAAGTATTTCTATCTATCTATCTTATACATACATGCATACATATCCGTCACGCCTCTCTCCCATTGGGGTAGGCAGTGACCACTTCCTTCCACTTGCTTCGATCCAAACACACCTCTTTCGCTTCATCCACACTCATCAGTCGCCTCATACATGTCCGTCGGTTTAGGGTACTCTTGATTTGGCCTTTCTTGAGTAAGTCCCCGATTTGATCGAGGTACGTTCGTCTTGGCCTTCCCCTCCCAGCATTTGCATCCACTCTTGCCTTGTATATCTCTTTTGCTAATCTCCTTTCGCTCATTCTTTCTACAAGCCCAAACCACCTAAAATCTATCTTATACAAATGTTTACTAACTGTACAACCCTAGTATTCAATAACAGCAATGGTTCTATTGGTAACCGATTAAATTAATGGACAAGTGCTATCTATTATGTAGAGATAGGGCACTAGTATCCTGGCTCTGCTGATAGGAAAGTGGGGTAAGGTCAACTAACGATTTAGGGTAGTCGAGTGACCTTTTGGGGGTAGTTTGAGATTTGGGAAATAATTGAAAATGTTGATTTTTGATTTTATTAAATCAAAAGTTAAGACTGTGATTGAAGTTTGTAAATTATTCTAAAAAGTTGATTAAGTGCACGTTTTTCCACCTACAGATAATATTTAATTGATAGATAAACCTATGTCTACTTCATAAAACATGACGTTTTAGACAAAGCGCCAAAACACACGGTGAAACGCAACTGAAACGAAACGTTTCAAACTAGTTGCGTCGTGTGTGTTTTCTAAGGAAGTCTATAGCAGAAACTGCGATGCAACTCAAAAGTAACTAGCAGTTTCAGTTGCGCTGCATTTGCGTTTCACCGTGTGTTCTGGGTCCAAGACATGTACACTATCTGTTTTATCTGTAGATGGTGAAACAGCCAATAAGTGACTGTATTTTATTTATTATTAGGGATAAATATAATATACAATTTTGCATTAAATAAATGAATGCTCCCCTTTTCGTTTTTAATAGACAAAAAAAAAATGAAAATCAATGTTTTTGGCATGTTTGAGTTGTTTATATTTAACATAGAAAAATACCAATCCCTTCGCATCCTTAATACACAAAAATCATCAAACGCCCCCCCCACGAAACATTCAAAACCCACCCTAATAACGCGACAATTCTACGTAAACAAAACCCTTAAAATTTCCACCTAAATTCTATTAAGATTAAAAGTCGTAGCACCCAAAAAGTCCGGAGTTTGCAATTTTGTATATAGCAACACTGAATACTGGCAACACTGAGCACTGGCAATCCTATAGCCGGTAAACCGATAGGCCTAAATAAACACAGCTCTAATTTAATTAACCTTCCGAGCAATCATGGATTTACACAAGTATAAATATTGTTTTGTATAGTATAGGTATTCAAATCGGGGACTTACTAAAGAAAGGCCAAATCAAGAGTACCCTAAACCTAGAGGCATGTATGAGGCGACTGATGAGTGTGGATGAAGCGAAAGAGGGTGTGTTTGGATCGAAGCAAGTGGAAGGAAGTGGTCTCTGCCTACCCCAATGGGAGAGAGGCGTGACGGATATGTATGTATATTATGTATGTATAGGTATTGCTATTGGTAAAGATTTAGAAAATCAAATAAAAGGTACTACAGACTATAATCGAATAATTGAATACCTTTAAATCACTGTGAAGATAACTAAACTATAAGACCTAGAACACACGGTGAAACGCAACTGCAACGCAACTGAAACTGCTAGTTACTTTTGAGTTGCATCGCAGTTTCTGCTATAGACTTCCTTAGAAAACCACACAAGACGCAACTAGTTTGAAACGTTTCGTTTCAGTTGCGTCAAAAGTAACTAGCAGTTTCAGTGTCGTTGCATTTGCGTTTTACCGTGTGTTTTGGCGCTTAGGTAACTATAACTATAATTAAGTGTAACCAAACTAAATGAGCGCTCAACTACATCACAGATTTCATAAAAAGCAATCTTAAGACAAACATCTTTGTACACCGCAGTTGGGTATCGAACTCACGACCTACGGCATTGTAAGCAAGGTTAGTACAAACTACGCTAACTGGCCAGTCATATTATAGCTTACTTTTTACCCGACTGCGCCAGAAAGAGGGTTAAGTTTTTCGACAGTATTTACCTATGATGTATAATTCTTTGGAACGCTCTACAGCCTAAACGGCTTGATGGATTTTAGCTTGGGAGGTGTGGTTAGATTCGTATTTACAGTAAGAGTGCCACTGGGTACATCAAAATAAAAAAATAAAAATTGGGTTTTTTTAATAAAAAGGTTAGGTTATTTTTTATTTAATACTTTAATCAGTCTACATTGTCATAACTCGAAACTAACTTCATACCAAACGCAAAAAGAAAGTTCCAAACCAAACTCTATTAAACTTTCAAAAAACGAACGCAATGCCAAAATACCCGACTTCATTACAAAACAAAACACGACCGGGAATATTCTAGAACAAAACAAATGACTATAAACAACGGAACAAGAACAACTGGCTCTGGTAGCGGTGGAACATACAACATGGAACATGTGGCGTGCGCGATCTGTCGCTCTAGTGATTAATGAATAGACCCGTGGTACATTATGCCCCCTTGCACTTTAAGGTTCGTGGGGCATTCCTGCTTTTGCTAGTTGCTGGTATTTAATTCTATAGAAAAATATTTTTTATACACATAACTTTTATTTTTAAAATTGATAAAAAATGGATGGATAGGTTTATCATCAGTATTTTATCTGCCCACGGAGGTCCACTGCTGGACTAAAGCTATCAAGAATCGACGCTTTTCTACAACCCTGCCAATTTCCCGCCTTTATTATCAGTTCACAGTTCTGTCAATATAGGTAATAATACGATTATAACAATTATATCTTGGTATTAGTTACAATTTGGTACTAGTTATTTAGGATACTATGTATTTCTATTTGAATCTTGTTAACACTATGTTAACCTGTCCCAAATTTAGAAAATTGGACAATAAAAACCTCAATCAAAATAAATATGACATTCAATATGCAAATTCGGTCAAAATGCGAATCGTCCAAAATCGTATCAGATTGTAACGAGCCGGGGTTGAACTCACATTTGATGTCGGTTTTCAAATTTCCTTAATTATAAGGCGGAATCGTTTTGACACCCAAAGGGGGTCGTGTGTAAATCGGGGTGTTACCGAACCTTAACTGATTTGCTTAAAGCGTTACGAGTACGTGGAGATTTCCAATGAGGTTACGTGATTTCAACTGAAAGCGATTGCGGTGAAGAAAATGTAAAAGAACCTTTTTGAAAAAGGATTTTTTTTAAAGCTTTTTTAATATTGTAAGTACTGACTTAGAGATTTTGGAAATACTTTCGACATCTTATTTAATACAAAACAACAATAATGATGACTCATAAAAATATCAATCAAATGGGCTATGTATGTATGTAAGTATGCAGTTATGTTAACGTTTGAATTATGAAAAGATCAATGGGCTGTTATACTACCAATGTTATGATACTTTATATGTATAGGTAACCAGAAGTTCACAGTTTGTTGAAAACAAAAGTATTCTTTATTTAGTCGATTTAATTAATTCAGTCCAACCTCTCAAGTACCCAGACCTCACCACAACCAAATCACGTTAACCTTTTCATTCAAAAACCCTTATCTTCCCAATTTATAGCCACCCCTATCCCAATCAGGGTTGCCATCGCCGAAAATTGCCCCTGATTTATACGTCTGCGAGTTTCAGCTGTTATTTTAGCGTTAGGGGCAGATTGTCTGCGTTTATAGTCGCGGAAACTATTACTGCTCTACTTGTAGTTACCAGTTATGTCCAGATTGGACCAGATTTCGCTCGGGTTGGAGTTTTGGTACGTACCTGAAACAGAAATTGTGTATTAAGTTTGTGAATGTATTATGTTTATACTATTCATTAAGAATTATTCTGTTAAAGATATTAGCGTTCAAAATATGAAGATATAGACAGTAGAAAACAAGTATTAAAGGTTTGTAAAAGTATAAAAGCTCTTAGAAAATAAACAATAATACTTTTTTTCCTTAAAAAACAAACCAAACTCATATTAGTCACACCTAATGCTCAATGTTTCAGAAAAACACAAAAGAAACATTTTCCAAAAGTTCCCCCAAAAGAATTCGCGTCAAAAAAGTTTTTATAACTAATCAAACTTCGTGGTCAGCAGACAACGTGCTTTTGTGACAGCCGAATAATAAAAAAAGAAATATCTGAAAATATTACAGAACAAAATGGCGTCGCTTCCGTCCGCCACCGGATATTGGGGAGAGGCATCGAATATTCTATTTTATATCTACCTTAATTATCTTTGGCAAGTTTCGCGCCAATGCTCTCGGTTTCATATTTCCACATATAGCTATGTATTCGTTTTTTTTTATTTCGACAGTTTTTGATGGATTCGTCTATTGACGAATACATATTTTCAATTACAGTCATTTGAATAGTGCAGGGTTTGATGCTTTCGAGAGATTACGGAGAAGAGAGGAAGACTGCGACATATATTCTTTACTCAAGGAGTAAACGAGATGTCGTATCAAGAAGTCAAAGCATTAGCAGGAGGTAGGTCTAAGTGGCGGACGATCTACCAACAATAATCACGTAAAAGAAGAGAAGTTCTCAGTTTTATATTTGTAACACATTGAAATAAATACTTAGTTGTCAAATAAAAGAGTTAAAATATTGATGTTTTAATTATACTTTTTATATATTTGTTATGAAGTAAAACAGTATGTCAATAAGGGGATATCAATGCGTAAACATGTACCGTAAATAATTTTAAAGACCATTTTGTAACTTTGTGAATAAATATTATGATTATGATTATTAATATTGTAATTCATAACATAGACTGGATTAAAAGATCATTCCTTTCACAAACCAATTCATACCACTATAAATACTGCACCATCAAATAAAGCGCATTCCACAGCAAGTTTTAAAAATAAAAACAAAAATAGAAAACCGCGATCCAGACAACATCGGATACGTATTAATACTAAGCCGTAGTATATGGGGCTTCCTACACGATATGGGCATTTCGTGATATGTCTTAGCGGTTTACATTGACCGCAACATGCTTCTATAGAGCTTCCACATTCTCTGTGGTCATAAAAATGTATTATAAAATAACTGCTAGCGTAATAACTTGAGATTCTTTTTGCTTTAAAATGAGCAAAATAGTGATAATAGATTTTATTCTGCTGCGTTAAAATGCTTATTTTGAATACCTAGGTAACTTCGAACATAAAGACCAGATAAATTCTAAGTAGGTACCTATATAGAGTAGTCGCCACATTTTGATGTTTAAGAAGTAATTTATTATAATAGAAATTATTTGTTGATGTATTATACATCAACAATGTAGGTATAATTAAAAAAGGGGTATTTTTAAGACAATGTCAAAAAGATACAGGATAGTGTAAAATTCTTAGTTTTACGGCATCTAAATGTACAATTAAGTAAAAAACAAAGCTTTTCTTGATAAAACCTATCATGATTGTGAAATAAAACCGTGTTAAAAGTCGTAAAACGAAATAAAGGAGATATTTTCACTAGCTCTAAACTCAAGCGTCAGTCTTTGAAACCCGATGTAGTAGAATAAACAAGGAAACATAATTTAAAAAATAAACTCTTAGCAATTTTGTTTCGTAAAAGGAAAACCGTGTTGCCAATTACATTTTCATTACTTAAAATATAAATTGAAGAAAAAATAATTTAAACAGAATTTATTTTTCATTCGGAATAACATTCGAATTTCGAACACTCGTAAAACTCCGACGAATGAATCTTGATACTTCAGAAAGCCTTTTAACTACAGCCGAACAAATGAAACGCGATATGTTTAAAAAGTACATCGCGGGTGAAGATGTAAAAATGCAGGTTTCCAACTCAATTAATTTACAAAAAGACACATTTTGTACAAAGGTAAAATTAAACATAGGTGCTTTAAATGAATATTTGATGTGAGTACATCTAAATTGGGTGCAGAAGGAAATACAGTCAGTCGTGCCGTGCCCCACTGGTGAGTGGCCAAAGCCCTCTCTTCTTGCTGTCTATCCAGTTCTGCTGAGCACCAGGTTTTGCCATTCTTCGCTTTAATTTTTGAATATTTTTTCGAAACGTTCGGGATAGCGCATTAAAATCCTCAACCGCCCAGGGCGACTAATCGGCAAAGATATCGCAATTTTATATTAAACGTCAAACTGGAATATAATAAAATTTTGAAAATCGAAACCGAAATGACAATCACATTCGATTTTCGAACCGAACGCGACCCCACAAATGCGTACCAAAGTAACGTAAATGTTGACACGCGGCACCCACGCGCGTAATCTTTCCGCTTTACCACACACATGCGCTATTCTCAACACATGCGACACTAATCCCACTCGTATGCGAATCGAATTCTACTATTATTGGAACGTTATTATCTTGGGTTAGCTATTTGACAGTAAGGTTACTTCGTATTTTTGTTGTAGGGACGTATAAAATAGGCTTGTATAAAGTTAACTTATCGTTCGAAATGTGTGTAGGTTTTAAAGAGTATTTTCAAAAATCTGATGAAAAAAAGCCAAAATCCCTTTAAAAAGGTTATAGACAAGCTAATAGTTGCAGTAAAGTGACTAAACAGATTAGCTACTTAGAGGCCATTTTCTTTTATGGCAATTTTTCATTCCTACTCAATTTTGCGTCATTTATTAACGAAAAAACTTGTACTACATACTACTATTGTAGAACTTAAAAACTATTTAATCTAATCTAATCTAGCCACTTACGTCCTACTGCTGGGCAAAAGCCTCTCTTCTCATACGCCATGACTTTCTCTCTCGAGCTTACTAGTTAAGTTTAAGTTTATTCTTTGGTTTAAAGTTCTTAAAAATATGATTACAAAAACAAATATTGAAAACAAATATATTAATAAGTAACCTAACCGTTACATATCTACACTCCTTAATTACGAAGCTCGTACAAGTTGGCCCCTGTTGTCAGGACATCAATGGTGATTTTAGTGCAGGAGCCCGGGCCGCTTTGTCTCACAATAATTAGATATTTAATGGAAACAGTAGTTGCAATAAACACGGATTATCTAAATGTGGCACTCTTAATGTTATACACATTGCGGGAAGTAGGTATTTCTAGTTTAATAATTTTGTATCTTAATGTACTCGTAATAATGCTCGAAGTGTATTTAAGATATAGTTATTATATTTTTTTCAAAACACTTACGTATGCACCTCAAAAAAAAAAGGAATGAAAAAATGTTTACAAACCAAAAAAAAGAAAAGCAGGTTTATTCACCTTCAAGTATCAAATTTATTAATTCATACTATAATCACGTTAATTTTAAAGTATCTGGCTTAAACGCATTTGATACTTGATCACCTGAATTTCATATTCATTAAAGTTCAAAAGTATTTATTTTAATATATGAATACAGAATTAAGTGTTTTGCATAAAATTCGACACAAAATTATTACGCCTTTGCTTATGCATAAACTGGATCACATTAAAGTAGTAATATATCCAAATTTGTAGTAAAAAGCAAACATTTTATTTGAATATTTTAAGGGCCTATACGCACAGCGATTTTTCAGCGCGCAGTTTTTATTCGCGTCTGCGGCCAGAATACGCGTTATACGCTTAATAATAGCGTTTAATTTGAATCAAATCACAGTTTTTTATTCCGCGCGATATTTTTCGTCAGTGTGGATACTTTTTTTTTAGCCTATTTCGTCCCACTGCGGGGAAAAGCTTCTCCCATGCCCCTCCAACACTCCTATTATTAGCTGCTTCCCACCAATCTTCCCTAAATACTTACTTACTTAATTCAATGTGTTACAGAATTGTGAAAAAAATCGCACGAAAAATATTACTGTGCGGATAGGCCCTAAAGGTGGTATAAAAATAATTATCGCCTACGTGAAATTATTTCGAATTTAGAAAGTGCGTAGGTTGCGAAGAACAGCAGATACAAAGAAATTTTAATTTAAAGTGTCAAATATGGCAAGTATCAAAATTAAATGGACACCTACACTTAATAAACTTATAGAACACAAGAATTTAAAATTAGAACGTCTTCCGATTTCTCTAAAATATTTATGGTAAGTAGGTGTAGGTATTACAAAAATTACCTTACAAAAATACTTCAATCTCTTTGCTTTCTTTTTCTGTGATCAGTATTTAAAAAAAAATATCCTTTGCCTAGTTTATTTATCGTTAAACGTATTGTTATGCTGCTCCCACACTTAGGGCCACTTGTACCAGTTTACATTTAAGTTCATCTTAAATAAAATTAGCTAAAACTAATTAACTCGCTAATTTTGATTACGCTAATTACGTTTAGGCCTTTCTTGTACCACACCATTTGAGATGATATTTAACTAATTCCGTTTATAATTTGTTGCTTTTTTCTGACACTTACAGATAAGTTAAAAGAGAGATAGCGCTCTAAGAAATACAGTCGTGCTGTCTCTTTTTATTTTTTTTTCCTACATCTAAAAATGCCCTAAAAATAGATCCTCTCTGTCAATGTCATTGTCAGTTCGATTGTTGTTGAAATCAATTGGAAATCAATCTTCATCCATTTTGCGGCAGATAGAAATGAATGACAATAGCTGAGTCAGCTGATGAGATTCCGCCATTTTGAACTAGCTAATTATGATTAGGCTACCTTAATTGGCCATCAAGGAGCATTTAAGTTTGACAGCTTACTAATCACGATTAACGCTTGGAACAAGACAAGTTTTACGCTTAAATAAAAAGTTGTATTTAAACACATTTTTAATTTTGATTAGCCCGATGGTACAAGTGGCCCTTAAAGTTTGTTTTAAAAAGTAGGTATAAATAAATATGTAGGTATACTAAAAGATTGTTATAAAATATTTAATAAAGAACGGAGCACCATTAAATCGTATTTTTATTAGTGGTTTTTCATTCCTTTTTTTGACATTTTTCATTCCTTTTTTTGAGGTACATACGTAAGTGTTTTAAAAAAAGATAAATTGGGAATGGACTGGTCACGTCTGCCGCATGCCGAATGATCTCTGGGCAATCACAGCAACCCAATGGCAACCAACCGCCAAAAGACCTCGCGGCAGACTACGGAAGAGGTGGCGAGATGAACTGGACACCTTCACTAACCACTCGGCAGAGGCGGCTCAGGATAGAGAATCGTGGAGAAAGAGGAGAGAGGCCTTTGCCCAGCAGTGGGACACTAGATAAGGCTTGATAAGATAAGATAATAAGATAAATAGGCTCAATAAAGGTATAACTATCTGCTAGAATCCCTAAAAAACACAAATCCTCTAAAGGTCAAAATACAAAAGCAAAAGAAATTCCAAATCAATATTACAAGAGAAATTAATTCAAAGTCACGTTTACAATAAAGACTTGTACAGTAAGCCTAGTTAATTGTCTCGCCTAGATGGAAATTACATATTTCAAAGGATTCCAGCGATGTAATCCTACTGTATAGCGTTATATCACGCAGTCTATAATATTGTATGAATTACAGAGCGAGTTTTATTTCTAAGAAATTTACCTATTTTCTTTAAAGGTTATTGAACTTTGCTTTTGTCTTTTTAACACGCTTTTTTTCGCTATAGACACTTTTTGAATTAGCAATATTATGAACCTTAGGTAGTTAATTTAATATAAAGTTTTTGACAAAGGTGTACATAGCTTTCAATTTCCTATTTCGAATCTAGTGTTAATTATTTTTTTTGTTATTTTTCATTTAAATAAGGATTTTTTTTATTTTACGTTTTATTATTTTTTGTTTTTTAAAGAAAAGGACAATTTATAAACACTTGCGCTAACTTAGTACCTACCTAATAAAATATTATTTTAAGTCTGTAGTTTTTTATTAAGATTTACAAAATTCCTCTAATTTCACAATAAACATAGCAAAAGCAAACTTCTGAATTTAATAAAGTAATTATTTTTAGATTTAATTACATGTTTCGGGTTCATAAAAACTTTTTAATGCTAGCACTTTATTATAAGCCAACCTAAGACTTTAATTTAAAAGTTTAAATCCAGTTCTAAATATGAATTTTAAAACGCTAATAATTTCGAAAAAAGATTTCAACACTAACTTATAGCTAAAAATGATTTATTTCTAATGGTTTCAGTGGTTATTCTCTCGAGAACTTTTTAATATGTGAAATGATAAATTACCTTCAAGATTTTTATAAGTAGAAGATCTTTAATAAAAGACTAGTGGCCACTCCCGATTTTGTACGCATGTACTAAACTAAACATACATATAGCCTACTAAATATTATATAGCCCTTGAGCCGATTAATGAATGTGGATGAAGCGAAAGAAGTATGTCTCGATCGTAGCAAGTGGAAGGAAGTGGTCTCTGCCTACCCCAATGGGTGAGAGACGTGATGGATATATAGGTATGTATGTAGCCTACGCATTCCGATGTCGAAGCTACAATATCGTTCAATGATTTTACGTGAAAGAGTTACAAACATCCATCCATCGGCACCAACATTGACATTTATAATATGTATTAATATTAATATAACTAGGATGTAATTTACTTACAAATTCCTATTCAATTTTATAACTCAATAAGAACTTATATTTATAACAGTTAACTACTAGAGTACTACAGAATGGAAATATTCCTCAATTCAATATTCACCTTAGCATTAATATTTGATGGGTTTCGATCGAGAAATGTCATAGTATTACAGAAATAACAACACGTGATATATTCAGTATTTCAGTAACAAGATTGGTCGGTTTATATTTAGTAAGGTGATAATTTACTATTTGTGGAAGATATTTTTTAAAGTTTTTTATGAATCTTCAAGAAGTTAAAGGTCTCCAGATCTACAGCCCAGATCTACACAGATCTGGGCCGTGCCCGGGATGTGTCCGGGCCTTAGCCCGTCAGGATGGAAAACAATACGTCGTCATGACAACGTGTCCGGTTGTCATGAAGAAGTATCTGGTGGTCATGACGACGTGTCCGATTGTTTTCCCTCCTGACGGGACACGGCCCGGACATGTCCCGGGCACGGCCCGGATCTGTGTAGATAGACCTGCAGTGAACTATGGGCGCTTTCAGACGTAGCATTGTATACGCGCATATACGGTCGTTTTCAGCACACGCGCGTACACGAGCGCTACGTACGCAAAAAACCGGACGCGCGTATTCGCTCGAACCGGAGGTGTCGTGTCTGTATCCCCACTAGGTACGTCTTGAAGCGACAAGAAGGAACACCGTGAGGTTTTAGCCGGTGGGAATCCGGCATAATCCTCCGTCTTTCTCCGAGACGGAAGGTATCCATAATGGATTTCCCCACGTTAAAAAAAACGGTATAATACACGAATAATCATAATAATTTCATAATTGGAAAAGTGCTAACAATACATTTTATAGTCCTACATGTTGTGGACCCTATTATGAGGCGTGACGAACAACTTTGGGACACGAAGACATATAACATTTAAGTATTTAAGTATTTATTAACATCCATACGTCTTGAATTTATAGAACTTGTCTAGCCACTTCCCAATTTAATGTCGAAACCTAATATAAGCTATACCAATACAATTTTAGACACACGGCAGCGTGACAGCCAAGTTCGTATTGTTATATAAAGTAACATCGTATGACTTGAGTCTTCTCGTGGCTAGTGAAGAAAGATCTTTGACAGATTCATAGGCTATTGCAAGAAAGGTCATTTAATTGATGGTCTGTTAAGTATATAGCTGACACTGGTATTATCTTTTGTTTTAAGAAAAAAACGTGGTGTTTTTTAGGGTTTTAAGAGTAAGTTATATACGCTTCAATTGAAAACTAAATTGTTGGTCTATTTTTGCTTACAAATTGCATGATATAAAAATTTTACTAACGTAACTAAACAATATGCAGAGTGGAGCATTATATTGTTGAAATAATTTTAGTCAAGGTCTGTATTATTGTTAAACTTTATCAAGTCAATGTCAAAAGTTTTATTCAAAATTAGAACATAGGGTCACTTTTTGAAAGTATATTTTTTGTCTTTAACTACTTCCGCCAATAAATCTTAATAATATTGTTTATTTCTTTCAAAAAAAATAAACCAAAAATGTTAAAACGTAATCATAAAACACTATCTTGTCTATCGCGATAAAGAGTCGCAGGTCTTTAAAATGTGGTCGCGTATTGCTTTAAATTTTTAACTAGATTCACTTATGACGGAGGTGCATTGCCACATTAACATCAAACACTATAATTACCCTTGGTATAGTAGTCTATTTTAACTTGCTATATCTAAATAAGTAGTATATTTTGCTTTACTTAGAATTCTAGTATAGTTTATGGAAATACCCAGTTGTCTTTGTTTGTTATTGTGGATTGGTGTAGACTGAGGTTAGATTGTGTATATTATTTATTTATTTATTTATTGGAAAACCAACAGCTACATTAAATACATTAGAAAATTAAAAATTAACAAACGAGCCAATTACAGGTTTTCACAAATAGAATTAGTTTTTTTTATGTATGTATTCTATTAATATCATAAATTAATTAAGCAAAATGAGCATTATTTTTTATTATTTGATTAAATGAGCTGATGGATAGCTGGATGACGGAAAAACCACAGAAAATATTTTGATAAAACTTGGCAATATTGCAGCTATCATAATAACATTACAAAATATCATGCTTTTTATCAAGTGAAGACGATAATTGCGTACGAAGCCGCGGGCAGCCTCTAGTTAGAATATACTTGAGATTCACCTTCTAAGAGGTATTTAAATGTAATGTTTCAGTCGATTTTTAACTAATTAAGTCACGAATAATGGTATCTACACACTAATTAAGAATATTTGTATTGTATAGTATTGTAATGCCGCCGGCTTTTTTGACAGCTGCCATTCTTATGGCGTATGTATTCTTATGGCCGGCCTAGCCCGGCGGCATGCCGGCGGCTTTGGTGTGTAGATAGCATAATACAATTTATGATCAAACACTTCACACTGACCTGACATTTCCAAAATTGTGTGGACCGTTTTTTAAAATATTTGCAAAAAAATCTTCATTTAAGGAAAAAACTCTTTTCCCAAAAAGGACTTAAACAATTTGGAACTTCAGAAATTAAACGTCAGACCCATCAAAATATTTCAAAACATTTACCAGATTCGCTTTTAGTGATAATTTTGGATCGATCGTTTGCAGAACTGTTTAAAAAACAGAAATTTTTAATCTTTAATTATTTTACACTAGGTTTTGCCCGCGACTTCGTGCGCCTTCATCATATCTTGGAAAAAACACACAATATCTATAAACAATGTAGTTTATATCCTATTCTCATGTCTAAGCTACAATATTGTGAAGTTTCATTAAATTCTATTCAGCGGTTTTGCACTAAAGCCTAACAAACATCCTCACATCCGTCGGTACAAAAATTGTCATTTAGAATATTAGTAGGAAGTTGAGTTCTTTAATAAACACCTAGTGACCTATTTCCGAGTAAAAGTAAATCAAAGATTTTTTTTAATGAAATAACGTTTTATTGAAAACGAATTGGAAAACAAGTTCTGTGAAAAATATAATTGAAGTCAACTTGCTAGTTTTCACGGAAAAGTTTCCATTCTAGTTAATTGCGGTTCCTTTAATAGTTTATTGTAAGAATAGAAACTACAAATAGAACGGTTATAGAAAAAAACACATTTCTTTAAGAAATATCTTCCTCCTTACCTAAAATTTAGAAATGGTTTCATTAAAAATTTACTTGAAAACTGTTTTTTTTAATCTATTACTTAGAGCATCCTAAACCGACGGGCAGGGCATGTATGAGGCGACTGAAGAGTGTGGATGAAGCGAAAGAGGTGTGTTTGGATCGTAGCAAGTGGAAGGAAGTGGTCTCTGCCTACCCAAATGGGAGAGAGGCGTGACGGATATGTATTGGCGTGACGGATAGCAGCTTAATATCTATCTGTACAGTCTCATATACTTCTTTTTTTTATTAGCCTATTTCATCCAACTGTAGGGCTAAAGCTTTTCACAGGCTTCTCCAAAGATTCATTGCAAGACTAATACCTAGCTCCATGAAGGGCTTATTTAGTTATGCATCCATTAATTAACCATCTTGCTGTCTTATTCTAATTTTTTACAATGACAGTGACAGCTATAGGTGTGATGGCAATGAGGAGGGAATATAAATTATGGCCTCATTTTTTTTCATATACAGACAGCGTGCCAAGGTTGCGCCAAGTTTTCTCATAGTTTTCTTGGTAGATGACCTGTCAAACGATAAGTAGTACCGTACAAAAAATAGCCATTTTGCGCCAGACCAGGCACGCAGATCCAGACGGTATAGCTCCTCCTTATATATTCTATACTCAAAGTGTAATAGCGCCATAGCTTATTAACCTTTATTTATTTATTTCTTTTTTTAATGGCTTATTGTAAGAACACAGAGACAGAAAAATATAGGAAGTTATAAAAAGGGTACATCGTACATCATAATATGACTTTTCTAGCTGCTGTTAATAGAACTTCAAAAGTAGCTCATTACCTAACAATCGCACAGTAAACAGATCCGAAATATCAAAAACCTGTTAATGTTCCCCTTCTCCTTCCCCCCTTTGGAGCTCTCTCATCTTTTTAAATTTCCCTTTTCGACAAATTTACATAACAGATTATACCTGGCTAGACGGGTGGGTAATTTTCTAGAGAATAGCTTTTATTTTTTGGCAAGGCTGTTCTGTATTACTAAAGGTACTATTTCGATAGATGAGCGTTCTGAACAGTTATCGTACTTTTGACTTAGGTAGGAGTTAAAACAAAGTCAATGACCTTTTTAGATAGATACTCGCACCTGTCCGAAGACAAAAACTATTAACAGTTTCTGACGCTGAAAAGTTTTGATTTTATACATTTTACTCGAGTATTTTAAACATCGTTTGTTATCAGCCCTTATATGCCCCCACCGAGGGGCACGAGCCTAATCTCATACAGAGGGTGATTAGACCATGATCCACCACGCTGGCTAAGTGCAGGTTGGCGGATTTCACATACACCATCAAATTTCTTCTCTGGTGTATGCAGTTTCCTCACGATGTTTTCCTTCACCGTTAGCAAGTGGTAATCGAATAAATTGATCCGTACATAAATAAAAAAAAAAAAAAATAGAAATTAACTCAGAGGTACGTGCCCGCACCAGGATATTTTATATACGCACATATATCTATCCTATCTCTTTATTTCTATTCTATACTGGCATTGCAAATGACCTACCGAATAAAGATAAATCCTATTAATATTATAAATGTCAATGTTTGCGCCGATGGATGGATGGATGTTAGTTTCTTCATCACGTAAAAACCACTGAACAGATTTTAATGAAATATTATAATAACTTAGCTTGGACATCAGAATAACATATAGGCTATATTATTTTGAAATATTGTGTAAATCTTCTACGATATGACGATAATAACGATACTCTAGTAAATAAATAAATATGAGCACAAAATATAATTGATAGAAACAAACATTCTCGTACAACACAAAGAAATACGTTTCCGAAACCAATATCGCTTTCATTCTGTTCAGGAATTCATCTAAAAACAGATGACGGTTGAAAAAAAAGAAGCACGCGAACGCATCGATTTTCAAAAACATTCGAAACGTTACAGCGACCTTACGAATCTAAATCGCGATATCAATCAAAAGCAGTGTCTCTCACCATTTATCTTCCAAACCGTATATTAAAAGGAAAACCGGAATAAAGCGGGAAAAACCGGCCAAGTGCAAGTCGGACTCGCGCAGGAAAGGTTCCGTACCGTTCATTATTAATATCGAGGAAAAAAGGCAAAATAATCTTGTTTGTTGTATGGAATCCCCCCTTAATTATTATTATTTTTCTATTTTTAGTATTTGTTTTTATAGCGGCAACAGTAATACATCTTTTGTGAAAATTTTAACGCTATAAGCTATAATGTTTTATGAGACACAGCCTGGTGACAGACAGACAAACAGTCAGACGGACAGCTGAGTCTTAGTAATAGGGTCCAGTTTTCACACTTTGGTTTCTGAACCCTAAAAACCGGAATAAAGCGGAAAAAATCGGGAAATAGCACCGCACAGACCGGAATTATTCATGTTAGGATATCGTTGCGGGAAAAACGGTCAGATTTCCCGAGTTTGACGTGATTTTTGTAAGGAATCCACGGTTATGTGTTACATCTATATCACTTGTTTGTTTGCTCATCAATTTTAATTTTGTCTTGCAATTTTAGGGTTTCTGCCTTTGTGCCTTCATTTATAACTTTTTCCACCTACATATGCCCAATTTAAGCAATGATTATATTTTTCACGCGAAAAATAATTGACTGAAAAGCAAATGTGGGTTTACTGATCTTTTTTGATTTATGAATTTGTATAAGGCTCTTTTAAAAGCGGAAAGCCTTTTTGAATTTAGAAAACTAACAATTTATTTATCAATAATCTTTTGGTAAAAAACAAATCAAATATTAATTTATTTTGCAATATTTATACATAAATATGATTATCTATAGATATGAGTTATTATATTTGGCCTTACACACCCGCGCACCGAATTAAAACTACAAATTGCAATCATAACCACCAATCTCGCTCGCTACGCGTATATTACAACTATGAATAACGAAGCACCCTGTGTAACTAACTACCTACAATATCCTTTATACAGGATGTTTATGTATTGCCTTGCAAAAATCTAAGGATATTATCTCTCATGAAACTAAACAGAAAAATATCATTATTTTTTTTGAGAGTTTCTGTTTTCACCTTTCCATCCCTGATACGATACGAGCTCTCTTTTCTGTAATACATATTTTTTTGCGTCTACTATTATGGATTCCGCCGATGTCAAGTTAAATAATGCTTGCTATAATTGTGTGTATACTTTACTTAAATACATATTACACATACAAACAACCAGCTATCACTTCTCTCTCTGTGGGGTCTGCAGGAAGAAATTTCTTTTAGAAATATGCTGTACCTTTTGTATAACTTCTCTTTTTCTGTATCTATGTACTATCATCTTACAATAAACTGTTAAATAAATAAAAAACATAAAAAACCAGTCTCAAAACAAACATCTTTTCATAACAGCAATATTTGTCTCAAGTGGGAACCGAAGCCACGACCTACGGCATAACAAGAGGTACTTAACCAACCACGCCAACTGACCCTCTGTAATGCATTGGTCATCAAAGTGTAATATGAAACAAATGAACGATACAGACTATTCGAATACCCTTTCATTGTTATCGATTTCAATCGATATGAATATTTACAATCTATTCGATTGAAATTGAATAGAAACCTATGTTTCGATTGAACACAGGTGGGCAAGGTTTAGTTTGAATTTCGAAGGTTTTGGAGGCTTTATTTTTGTCCGGAAAAGTTTATGCATAGAAGAGAAAAAAATGGCAGTTTTTATATTTAATTTTATGGCAGAGGCGATTCTGGATAGAGAATTATGGAGATATTATGACCTTTGCCCAGCAGTGGGACATAGATGGTTGAATAAGTAATAAGTAGATAAGGGGTAATTTTATGGACGTTTAAAAACACATTTTAGTAAAGAGACATGAATCAGGCGATTGATGAATGTGGATGAAGTGAAAGAGGTATGTCTGGAAAGTAGCAAGTGGAAGGAAGTGGTCTCTGCCTACCCCAATGGTAGAGAGGCGTGACGGTTATGTAAGTCTGTAATATATGTAGTAAAGAAAGGCCGCTTTCAAAGCGTTTTAAAATAATTTAATACTCAAAGAAATCGGTATTTTGCCATAGATTTGCATTGCATCCGACATTTATAGTGTTCCAGACACACCCCAAAATTCTTTTTTCGAAATATCGATATGGATATTTCGAGAGGGGAGAGCCAGATGAAATTTGATTGATATCCGAATGAAAGAATTTAAACACCGACCAAGCTGTCACGGGGTAAAGTTCAATTTAGATATTCGATTACTTTGTTTTTCTGTCGCGTACCCGCTTAGCGGATGTAAAGCCACAGAAATGAATGCGTCTGTGTTTTGTTTTTGGATTCCTAAATTGATTTTCGACTCTCGTTTACCTTTGCTTCTTCGTAATTGGCTGGTATTGATTTCTCGGCATTTTCTTTCTCTTTCTTTTCTTTATTCTTTTGTTTATCATAACTAGTAAAAAATGTTTAAGAAATCTATTGTGCGTCACGAATCTTAAATACTATGGATTGCTGCCACCGACTTATGAACCAGTGACGCTCGAACGAAGTTTTTAAATGTTGAACTAAATAAGTCAACTGCTAACATGATCGTCAATTGTTTAAAGGAGATATAACCTAACCTTTTTATTAAAAAAATCGACACCTCTAAAGCTAAAATCCATCAAGCCGTTTGGACTGTAGAGCGTGCCAGAGAATTATACATACAAACATGCATACTCTTGAAAAACATAACCCTTCTTCTGGCGCAGTCTGTTAAAAAGAACGAGACATTTACTGATATTAAAATAGTAAAATAACTCAAAACGAAACCCTAACAATATAGTTTAACAACTTCCTTAACACAACACAAAATACATGAATAATATGAAACTTACTGCATCTAATAACGACTATGTTTGAAATGCCAGATGTAAAGTATATGCACGCTGCATCTCAGAATTCAAGTGCGAATATACTATACCATGTTGAGAGCTACGTTAAGTAGGGATTGAGACGTTTTCATATGAGTCTAGGAATGTTTGCCATGTTTAAGGTCTTTATGAATATAAAGATCTGCGTATTCATTGAAGATATATTATTCTTCGGGTTTTATGAGCTGGTTTTCGTTATAATGTTTTATTACGAGTGTTTTCTTTGTTATTTTTGTTAAGATTGACTGTAAAAACTCACCTGTGTTGATATAAAATCTTTTTGGATTTCATTTATTACTCTTACTGCAAAGTAAGAACATTCTTTAAGAGATATGTTATCCTTTAAGATTTCAATTATAACACTGTGTGTGTGAGGACTGCAGGTAGATATTTCCTAAAGAAATGTTTTCAACCTTTTGGATGAAATGGTCTTACATCTGTTAACTCCTCTCAAACAAATATAAAATCACTTTATTTAGTCAATCGTTTCATCAAAATCAATAATAACCTATTAACAAGACACAGTATTCTGATATCGTCAGATATGTAAAATCTCAGAATCAATCTTGATGCTAGAAGAAAATTCTCAGTTTTTAAATAGGATAACATCGGTTCATAAACAACATTAGCATAGCATAATTTTAAACTGCTTTTACAATATGACATAGCCTGAGTTTGGACCATAACTTGCAATTCTGCATGCCGACCTGATGTTATAAATTCTGTTGCTTTAACTTATTTCCAATGTGCTTTACATTCATAATTGTCTTCCTACTTTGCTAGTTATTTCAAATTTGTTATTTTTCTAGAAATGAATCTTGTTTAGTAAATAGATACATCTGTGAATCTGTGTATGTATGTATCTGAGTGGGACTTTATTTTCTAAATCATTGTATTCTTTATGTCAAAACAAAAAGGGCTTTATAATAATCAGATAGATACCAATGTGTGCAGCAAACATATGTACATATATTATAATAAGCTTGTTACCTAATGAGGATGACTAAGTATATAGATCCAACGCAATAAATGTGAGAAATCAATTCACAGACAAAATCGTATTTTTTCTTATAAAGACAAGCCTGAATTTGTATTCAGCCAGACCTAAAACAAATACCAATCATAGAACTACAACAGTAACGGTTAAATGCTCGCGTTCGAATTATAAAATTAAACCGAAAGCCTGATCGTTGGAACGAATACGAATATCCGTAGTTTACGAACTCCGAGTAAGTTTTAAAGTCGAAGAACTTCACCGACCGCCGCCCCGCTACTTATTTGAAAAATGAATTGTCTGCACTTCAAATATATGGTTTTAGTTGTGAAGCCGTGAAAAATATGAAAACTCCATTGGTCGAATCAGAATGAGGGTTTTGAGCGGGTTTCAGCTATTTCGAGATGTGAAAAACGTTGTTTTAAGTGCTATTAGTGAGTATATTTCACTTCTTTTATGTATACGTCGCATTTGACAGAGAAAACAAGTAGTAAATTTCACTTTAATTGCGAATATGACTAGAAATATACATTGTGTTCATATCACATGAAAAACAGTACACATTTTGTGTAAAAATAGTAACAAAACCATAAAAACCGCAAGTCACTTCCGATTTCACAAAGGCATTTGACAAAGTAACTCATGAAACAACCCCTACACCACAAAGCATCGACTTATACATCTCAGTTCCTTGAATTCCCAGATTCCGTAATCTAATCCTGGAGAATGTTTCTCGCGACCGCAACGGAAACGGCACGCGGGAAGCAAAGCGTTCCGGTGGCTGTACCACAGGGAGGCATTCTGGGTCAAGCGTTTTTCTTTGTTGTATTCAAGTATAAATATTTTAGGTTATTTTAAAAATGTTATTTCGAAATGTTTTTTTTGTATGTGGTACTTATAAAATTACGATAAAAAGTGTCAATTTTAATAAGATAAGTTATGAAGAACATTAATAAAAGCTACAAAAAAAAGAAAGTAATAAGAGTTTTAAGTAAACGTAACTGAAACGAAACGTTTCAAACTAGTTGCATCGTGTGTGGTTTCCTAAGGAAGTCTATAGCAGCAATTGCGATGCAACTCAAAAGTAACTAGCAGTTTCAGTTGCGTTGCATTTGCGTTTCACCGTGTGTTCTGGGTATTAGTCTTAAGTAAGATAAGCAGCAATTTAAAACGCATTGATATCAAAAACGAAGTTAAATCTTACATAAAAGATTTTAATATAAAGTAAGACTAATAAAATTGTAAGTACTTTAACCCTCTTATAATTTGCGAGGATGAAACATAAAAACAAAGTAGAACTAGGAGCTGAAATAAAGCTTTCTCATTATGCGACGTCGTCATAGACTTTTCAAACGTTTCAGATGTCGCGTACACTGGCGAGCATGAATATGAAACATCATATTTTTAATCGACTTAAAAAATACATCACCATTCTTCTAGCTCAATCGGGTAAAGGAGGTTCTCAGTTTGACCTGTTAGTATGTTTGTCTACGATTTATTAAAGCACTATCAATATAAACACAAGATTTATATAGGTATGTTTTTGTAAAATAATTTAAGTCTTGCTCGAATTTGATTGTAGTATTAGGTTTACAAACTTATTTGGAAACATATTCTATGATTACTTAACAACTTTATTTACTTACTAGTTTAACCAAAAAGATGTTATATAGAATTTTATTTTAAACGGAAATTTAAAATTTTCCCAAATTATCCGAAAAATACAAATCAACAGCGACCCTTTTGAGCAGCTTCCCATTAACCTTGCAAGCAAGTGTAGGTTCTGCCAGAGCTCACCCTTGTTAGTAATTAAGCATTCTATCCTTTGAAGATCATACACTTAATTAAGGTATAGTAATGAAATAATTACGGTTGGCTGATTATTTCAACATGTATATCACGTGTTCTCTCGTTTCGTTGGTTTTGAGATGTTTGTGATCCTAAACGTACATTAGTTTGACTGTTTCTAGTTTTGTCGAAGGTTGTGTAATTTGAAATAATTGGACAATCATGAGATATTATCTGCATTTAATTTACCTAAGTTTTGTTTCTATTTACTCTAGTAATAGTAACTACACTAAGGGCACCTTTCATTAAACTGGCAGATAAACCTATACCTATTTCATAAAACATGACGTTAGATAGTCACAGGTTTAAAAATCTGTCAGTTAAATTTTATCTGAAAGTGGTAAAACGAACCATGAGTAACTATGTCTATCTGTCTATATATCTAAACACGCCTACACTTAAATAGTATAAATGTATTACGGAAAAAACAGCACTGAAATTGTAACCAACTAGAAATTTTGTAGCTACAAAGAACACTGAAAGAAAAAACGTTGCATAGCTAAAAAGACAAGCAATTTGACTACAATGAGTTACAAAAATCAAAACTGTAGCACTTCAGAACTCGAATGACCAACGCAGAGATAAAACTGCTACGCCAGCAATCGCTAGAATCTCATTTTAAAACTGACAATGTAAGATAAGAACGGAGTTTCGCAGACTTTAATATTATATAGTGTTAAACATATCTCGAATTTCACGTAGAAAGGTAACAAGGATACGAGAAATGTCTCTCAAAGTGAGGTTATTATAATAGTTTATAACCGTCTTCAACCTCGAGACCACAATAAAGACAAACCTGAACTTAAAGTTGAAACAATGTTTGATTATGTGATTGTGTTGAATGAAGTTGTTTCTAATGAAAAGCTGGAATGAGAGAAGCGTAGTGAGTATATTTGGGAAGAAGAAAAGAATTAAATACTTCAATTTAATGTGTTTAGTTACAAAAGTACCTTAGAATATTTTATGCTGATATTTTTATCAGCATTTTCAATCGCTTTAAAACATATTGATGCAGAAGATTCTTGTAAAGATACTAATATCAAATGCCATGGCAGACTTTAAAGGAAAATATTTAGAGCATGCAAAAATAATTCATAGTTACAGAGCAAACCTAATTCCAAAAGCTAAATAAAAATAATAATATGAAGCATACAAACTCATAATCCCGTTAATTACCTAAATACCGTAGCCGCTATGAAACTGCAAATAATTAGATTCTAGCTTTGGCAAGTATAATGTAAATAACGTTTGATATTCCAGAATTTCACTGAGTATATCTAGTACCACTAATATTGTGAAGTTAGCTCTGCCAACAGTCTTTTGTGGATCAGAGACGGATGTTTACCGTCCGCTCGCTTGGAAATCCTGTTTGGTTCTGAATACAACTTTGTATATTCACGAATATTCCACCTGTAATTTTAATGCATGACTTTCATCTTGTAAATATTTCGGAAAGGGAAGAAAATTGTGGCATAAAACGGTTATGCAGTAACGTAAACAGAGTCAAAGACTAGCTGCTTCATATTTGCTTTTTTATTGACAGAAAACTTTTATGCTAGTCCGCGCACGATTTAGTATTTGAACACTTTGTTTTCAAAGCACAAGGACAAGTATAAAACTGAGAGAATTCTCGAATTAGTTCCTTTCAAATTCTGCACAAACTTCAGAAGCAACTCAAGAAACAAACAAGTTCTAAATCAGCGTAACCATGCGCGGAACTTTGCTGGATTAATCCAGTTTGTACCAGTTCGTCCCAGTGTAATCCGGTCCGAAGCGGTATGGTCCGGCAGAAGTCCGCTCAATCTGATTTGAAATTATAAACAAGCACTTAAAGTTTAGCTCTGTACTTGTTTGTTTGGGCTGTTTGATAGATTAAAATGGATTTGACAGTTGATTTACGACAACTCTGTGTTAATATCAGTGGAAGATATTGAATGAGTTATTGCTGAGGACAAGCAATGATGGACACTAAATGAAGTCAAGGAAGTTTTGAAAAGTACTAGTTTGCAAGTAATGGAAATCTTAGTTTTGTCTAAAATTCTGATCTCAATTAGTTCTATATCTTAAGAGTTCTTGAAGGATAGCTGAAGATTTAAAATTAGGTAATTGAATTTAACAATGAAGTTAAGAATACTCTGTACTGACGTGCATGAGACGACTGATGAATGTGGATGAAGCGAAGCGATGTGTTTGGATCAAATCCAGTAAAAGGAAGACCCCGATAACTGTTTCATAATCCTAATCATGATACATAAATACATACATATCCGTCACGCCTCTCTCCCATTGGGGTAGGCAGAGACCACTTCCTTCCACTTGCTTCGATCCAAACATACCTCTTTCGCTTCATCCACACTCATCAGTCGCCTCATACATGCCCGTCGTTTTAGGGTACTCTTGATTTGGCCTTTCTTGAGTAAGTCCCTGATTTGATCGAGGTACGTTCCTCTTGGCCTTCCCCTACCAGCATTCCCATCCACTCTTGCCTTGTATATCTCTTAGTCATGATACAAATTTTGTAATTTCAATTGAACTTTTAATATCTTACTCATAAATACCATCACCGCATGTTCTACTAATAAAACTATAATATGTAAATGTATGGAAATCTTACGTAAATATAATAAAATACAGGTTCATTGCACATCTGTATTACTTATCTATGGAATGGGGCAATACGGTCCCCATCATGGGATTTATCTGAAGAATGCTCGTCAAAAACAGCTAATAAAATATTTTAAGAGCATTCCTCGTCGTCAATAAATTTTGAAATTAATTACCTTACAGCTTAAGTTCCGTTTCCCATAGCAACATACCGCAAAATCAAATTTGTTAACTTGTGGGTTGAAATTCTCGCTAGTCCTATTTTTTTTTAGGAAAACTCGCAAAATATTTGAAGGAAAATGTCCGGGTTAATTTGTTTGCGTAGGTACTTTGGATATTTCTGGAAATTGACATTCTGCGACAATTTCATGAAATACCTTTCTAAAGGTTAGGTGTATTTAAAGGATCATTATGCGATTGGTCTTGATGTTTGATCTATCAAATTATTTTAATCGTGTTTGAACAGCTTGTGTATATGGAACAATGAAAATACAGTTTTCGATAAGGTACCTAGTCAAAATTTTCTTGTAATTCCTCGAGCCGTTACAGTCCCACAGTTGGGCAAAGGCAAAAACTTAAAATAAACACTTACATTTCCCTAAACCAACGTGCATGTATGAAGCGACTGTTGAATGTGGATGATGTTAAGGATGTGTATTTGGATCGTAGCAAGTGGGGGAAGTCTCTGCCTAACTTGATGGGATTGATACGTGGCAGATATGTATGTATGTAAATACATTTCCAATATTTTGTATCTAAGCAAAATACAACCAGAATTCAAGTAAAGCACTCCCAAACCGCCCGCCTCCCAGAATTTGCAACAGAAAAGCATCTTTTCCAGTCCAACCTTTATCTTCGTCGATAATCTAATTCGGCAAACGGGCAAAACGAGTTAATCTAGCAGCGATAGAATGCGGGCGAACCACTTGCTCCCGTCCCGGGGGTTGTCCAGTCCAGTGTTTGTTTTATACAGGGTGTAAGAAACCCTGTATTTGTACTTATTCAAGGAAGGCATATCTGACATAGATAATGTGATTTTTTACTCAAGTTGTCCGTAAACGACAAAAGGAAGCGAGCTCGATGACAATTATTTTTCATTTTCAGACCCGTATTTCTATGGAAAAAACTTCAGTGTTACGAGTAGGTTGAGGGGAAGAGAAAAGGAAGACCAAGTCGTAGGAACATGGCACCTACGTACTACGCTCAAGTGAAAGAAAAAGTTAACGTTGTGTCGTGTCAAGTTGTCACATATTTGGCAGAAGAATGGCAAAGATGGCGACGAATAGTCTATCAGGCAAAAAATCAAAAGGCACAAGTAAAAAAGAAATCAAGGAACGACATGTAGGTACTATCCTCTTGATACAGAGATTCTGTTACACCCCGTATTCCTTCTAGATAGGTTGTTCTCGATTCTCCAATGTAGGTATCATAAATTTTCGTTGTGAGAGTAAAATTGTTGTACGTTTATTTTGTTTGCGAGTGGATTTGAGGTTGTCGATGGAAATGAATGCTTTACTAACTCTAGGTATTTCTATATTAGGTAGGTACCATTTTTTTTTCTTTGAGCTAAGTTTTTTTTTTCTTCCTGGAGACTTAAAGAACTCACTGCTGGGGAAGAGTCTTTGATGGTTTATATAATAGGTTAAGATGAGACAAATTTGTTTTTTTTTTACGAAAACTATGAAAAACATTGCAAATTCTACTTTATTCTAATGCAAGGCATTAATTTCAGCTACCTTCGCTTACACTAAATAACCACATACAAATCTTAGAATTATATGAAAATTGTTAGGTCTTTTTACAAAATTTGAGACAATCCTCAAACATGACGTAAAAAACTAAGAAACAGCAAAAATAGGACAAAAACCCCAGCAATTTAACCAGCTTCAAAGAAACCACGAAACAAAGCTAACTATATAACAGAAGCGGGGTTCTAATTCTGATAACGCCCCAGGTGGTTACGCTAGCGGTGAGTATTTTGGTACACTGATCTTTACAAATACAACATCATACTAATATTATATTGATTTCAACCTGTATGTGTACCTTTATAATAAATAAATAAATTATAAATGTCAATCTTAGTGCCGATGGATGAATGGATGTTTCTTAATCTTTCTCGCAAAAACTACTGAATAATTTTGATGAAACTTGGCAATATTGTGGCTTATATATCAAATTACACAGTGCTAGAGATAGACTGGTTCTACGAACGCAACGTAGACAATGCATTAAATAATCAGTTACATAGAAATATTATGATAAGAAGCACACATGTTACACGCAGCGCTGACCTACGGGATTCGTCTGTTTCTAGCGTAACTGTCACGCCTCTTTCTTATAATTCAATCATATTCCTCTCGCTTCATTCACTTTCATCAAACTCTGTTGAGGTGATCTTCTCAAAATTTAGTTTTACAATTCGACAAAAAAGTTAGTTTTTGGGTATCCTAGTTTGAGAGCTAGGCATTAATGTAATAAGGTACTGTTTGAGATCAGAATTGGGGATGTAGCGCTCACATTCGCACGGAAAGTAAACGATTGCCTCTCTGAAGGAACTAGCGCATTTCCGACAAACCCCCGAGCCGTATGCACGGAAATGCCGTGAAATACAGCCTGTATTTATATACCTTCAACCTTCAGAGTCTTGGGTTCTTGAATTTTATATATATAATTTCACTTTATAGTATCTTTATTGTAGCTTAAACAATGACATCAAAGTAACAAATAGGTTATATAGGTGACTTTAAATTAGTGAACGATAGAAAAAGATATGCACGCACTCGTGATAACAAACAACTTTTACTATGGAGCCAAGTTCGAAATCATAAAAAAAATATTCCTCCATACTATCAGCTGGTGCATTTTGTATAAGTACCTAGTTCAAATTTTTTTGAATGGTTTCGACCTTGGTCCCATAGTAAAAGTTGTTTGTTATTACGAGTGCATGCATATACTTTTCTATCGTTCACTAATTTAAAGACACCCTATATAACTTCACCCTTTACTAACTTTATTAATTTTAGCTTATAAAATGACATTAGAGTAACAAATAGGTTATATCTATTGGATATTACGGTTTACAAGATATGAACGATAAATGCGAAATGCTATCTACACACCAAAGCCGCCGGCATGCCGCCGGGCTAGGCCGACGGCTTTACGTCATACGAATAGCAGCTGTCAAAAAAGCCGGCGGCTTTGGTGTGTAGATACCATAAGAAGTCGCGAGGGGTCTCTAGCATATAAATAAATAACAAACAAAGCAAATAAAAGACAATATTAATTGACCAACCCATCATTATACTTAATGCCACGTATCGTCGATATTTGTGGTTATTTACAAGGAAAATAATAAGTAACAATCCTTGTTACTTGCCAAATTGTATCCCAATTGCGAATAAGCAACCGATCAATCAATAAGTCAGTAAACATTGCGAGAATAGCCATTTGGTAACATCAATCCATCTTAACTTGAAAAACTTCTGCAGAAAGTGTTTTTTCTCCTATGAAAACGTTAGAGTTGGAATCTCATCAATTTTAGTAATGTTTGCCTTTAAAGTTTCTTCGGAAGTAGAAATAGATACTTTAGAACATATCTTTTAGTTTTTTTTGGGATAAGTAACAGATTTGTGGTGGAGTTGATAGTTTACACGTGTAAGGGTACAGATGTAGCTAGGCTATTTCATTCCACTGTTAGGCAAAGACCTGTTTGCCTATCATACAGGAGCCAAACTAATACACTATATTCTCACTTGTGTGTCGACTGAGTGTCTATGAGAGTGTCAATGTCATTTTTTGACACAGTTTTTCGCCATTGTTTAGAAGAATACCAAATATGTCAAAATGCCATGCCTCAACAATTGAGGCTATTTTAGATTTGCAGACTTGGATCCTTCGTCATCTATCTAAGGTTGGATAATTTACTAATAAAGTCAAGCTCGCCTCGCCATTTCACTCATCTTAGTTTTTCCCGACTCAATTTTGATATAAGTACGTAACTACATAATACGACTACATAACCTCCATTTACAATCCTAAAATATTAGAGTAAAGATTTAAATCTTGACAGTACTTATAAATTTTGTAAGAATAATAAAATGTCTAACCCCCAAGCTAGTGAAGCACAAAACTTTGTTATTCAAAGTGGGAGTGCAACCAAGTTGTCAGTAGACGACAATCTTGCATGTGCAGTTGAAGAATGCAATAACTAAGAGATTCATAGTGTAAAGAAAGATTTGAGGGTTTTGAAGTAGAGTTAAGATTTAGATGGATGAAAGGACTGTTTAAAATAATATAATAAAACAGATACCTATATATTTATTTGATGATATATTTTAAAGATGCTATTAAACTCAAAACGATTTTAGAAAATAATATAAACCGAAACAAAACACACTCATAACTAAAAACGATTTGGCTAATTTGTTAATATTTTAGACAATACAACAAATTAAAAAACTTGTCAAATACATAAAACATCTACAAATTGAATGAAAAATATTAATAAACAATGATATAGAGTACCAAACAATACACTTCTTCAGAACCCATTCAGAAACAAGTAAAGCAACAATAACGAATCCAATATATAAAATTGTTAGGTTTGAAATACAAGAAGGACCCCGCCAAGAGAAATATTATTCCCCCGATAGCAGATCTTGAGAATCACACGGGACGTGCAGCTATTTCCACAAAATGAATAGGCAACCTATACGAAGTGACCTCTAGGTACGAACAAATCCGAACTGAGTGAATGAAAAAGGGTTTTGTGATCTTCTTTTGTTATTAAAATATTTTTTTGGGTTGGTTTGAAAAGTATTTGTGGTTTAATTGTGTTTGATTATTCTGAAAGAGTCTGGTTAATGTAGTAAGCTTCTGCTTTTGTAGTGGGGACATAAAAAAGCCTGCTAATGATGACGATAATTATAAGATCTGTAGAGATATTATTGCCAATGTAAATAAAGATATCAAAATAATACACTATCGTAATATTGATGAATCTGTTGCGATGTTAGTAAACATCAATCATAATGCTATAAGAGAAAACAATTTGTTCAATATTTTCATATCAAAAGCTCCCAAAAACAAATCATATGAAAACAAAAACAAATATAATGACGATATTAATGTCAAGGAAGTTATATGTATTCTTGGACATATTATTGTAGAAAGACTAGAAAGAATACCAACTCCAAAACTGAATAAAGTATTCTCGTAACTTAATATCTCCCACATTTCACGTTTGCTAGCGGATGGCAAATCCAATACGAACAGACTTGAATTTCTAGGTCTAGACGAGACTGATCTTATTCGAGACATAATAAAAGGTATTATGTGAAATGATGGATATATCGAGTGTTTCTTAAATGTGATAGGAATTGTTAGATATTGTAGTTTAGGTTTCAATTGGATTTGAATTATCGCAATGTTTAAGGAAAAATATCAAAATTTGTGACAAGAGTTTAAAAAACATTGATTAACTACTTTCTTGCCTATAAAGAAATTATTTTGCTGATTCATGTAAGACCACGTATATTCATTCACTAGAACTTATACCTACTGCTTTTTGACTCTTAATATCCTTTCCATTTAAAATTCTTAATAGATATTTAAGCTAAAGTGGGATTGGGCCGGTCACGTCTGCCGCATGCCGAACGATCTCTAAGCAATCACAACAACCCAATGGCAACCAACCGCCAAAAGACCTTTACCGTGGAGGTGTCCAGTGGACACCTTCACGAATGACTGGGCAGAGGCGGCTCAGGATAGAGAATCATGGAGAAAGAGGAGAGAGGCCTTTGCCCAGCAGTGGGACAACAACGGCTAGATAAGATAAGATAATAGATACTCTTTTGTTTCACTTACATAACCTTATCTTTTATTTTATTACGAAAACAAAATTCAAATTTCTAAAGTCCCGTAATCTTAATTATCAATAATAATATAATCTTCGCTAACAAGATTTAAAATACCACCCCGAAATTATTCAACTAGCTCAAATAATTCTAGATTTGGCAGTCCATTGAGAATGTACAATGAATATTTGAAGGAAATTCCTCTCTGAATGTACGAGTATACAATTCTATCTAACAGTGGGCCTCGTTAGTCTAAACATAGCTTCAGTTAACAACTGGTAACAAATAGATGTTTCTAAATCTACATATTTAGTTGCAAGTTTTAATGATATAGTAGTTAGTAAAGTATACATATAAGGTGACTTTTAATTAGTGAGCGATAGAAAAGGATATGCATGTACTCGTGATAACAAACAACTTTTACTAGGGGCCAAGCCCGAAATCATTAAAAAAAAATTGAACGCCCTATATGAAATGTATCAGCTGATAGTATGGGGGGATCAATACTTTTTAGGATTTCGATCTCGGTCCCATAGTAAAAGTTGTTTGTTACCACGAGTACATGCATATCCTTTTCTATCGTTCACTAATTTAAAGTCATCCTATATAGAAGTTTGGGTAAATGAAGCGAATTCAGGTGTTATATTAGTTAATTGTAATTACTGATGCAGTTAATTTGAGTTCTTAAAGAAAGTTGTAGACCTTGAAGACTAAAGTCATTTCGTTTAGGAAAACAATGCAAACAATTTTGTGTAGAAGAATGAAGAATAGCGAGTGGAAAGAAAAGAAAACTTACATACATACATATCACGCTTCTTTCCTATTGGAGTAGGCAAAGATTACTTCCATATGTCACGCCTCTTTCCTATCAGGGTAGGCAAAGATCACTTGCATATGTCACGCTTCTTTCACATCAGAGTAGGCAGTGACCTCTTCCCTCCACTCGCTACAATCCAAACAAACATTTAGTGGAATTCATCTTTTGTTTATTACTATATTTATTAACAAAGGCAGTTCCAGTAAAATACAATAATCTGTTTTCATGGCAAATTAACCAGACACTGTTCAGCTAAGTCGACTCCAAATACCTAATGTATTTAGCAGGAATCCCAGCCAAAAGGTCTGAATTTATAATTTAGACGTTAAATGTGAAATTTGGAAAGGTCGGCGAAGTTCGTATTGTTGTCGGACGAGAGGCATTTCTAAATAATTTGAATTTTTGTTTAGTCTAGCGACTTGTTAAAATGTTTCGATATTTAAACAAAAAATGTTGGTGGATTTCAAAATTGAATTAACAAACCGAGAAATAAAAAAAAAAAAATGTCTGTCATTTGTTTTTGCCCAGAAAAAGAACGAAATGAGGTAGATCTAGTCATATTACGCCGGTCTGTCATGTAACTTTACTTTATATATGCGTATATGTATATACCTACATTTTAATTTACATACCTACCTTGACTTAACAGAGAGAGAGTACCGTAAACTGACGGGCATGTATGAGGCGACTGATGAGTGTGAATGAAGCGAAAGAGGTGTGTTTGGATCGTAGCAAGTGGAAGGAAGTGATTTCCACCTACCCCAATGGGAGAGAGGCGTGTCGGATATGTATGTATGTATGTACCATGACTTTACTATATTTGAGAACCTTCTCAAATATAGTAAATCTCAAATATAGCGGTATAAATACCTAAGTCATGGTATAAATACCATGACTTAGGTATTTATACCGCTTCATCCTAAGAATTAGACATCGCATTCATAGTTTCCTAAGTAGTTATATTAATGTTGCTTTAGCGTGCTACACGTAGGTACACCTTCGCTCAGATTAAGCAAACTAACTTAAATATAAGTTTGCTATAATTTAGAATAATGGTATAATTGTATGAAAGTTGCCTACAAATATCTAACAGATCTGTATTTTTTGTAAGATTGATTATGTAGAGTGTCTTTAAATAAGTGAACGATAGAAAAGGATATACTTTTACTATGGGACCAAGTTCGAAATCATAAAAAAAAATTGCCCCCCATACTATCAGCTGGTGCATTTTGTATGGGGAGTTCAAAATTTTTTGAATGATTTCTCCCTTGGTCCCATAGTAAAAGTTATTTGTTATCACGAGTACATGCATATCCTTTTCTATCGTTCACTAATTTAAAGTCACCATATATTTTGATTTATATCATACTAGCTGACCCGGCGAACTTCGTATCGCCTCAAAGTTCTGTATGTGAAAAAAGATTTTCCCGCTTTTCTGTTCAAATTTTTCCTGAATTTTCTTTGCTATAAACCTCACGGAGCCCAAGACCTTTCCAACGAATGCAAAACCGTGGAAATCGGTTCTTGCGTTTAGCGTCAGGGAGGAAAACCCGACTTATTTTTATATAGTATATCAATTTTATATGTCAATGTTTGTACAGATGGATGGATGTCCAGATGTTTGTTACATAACCACTGAACAGAGAACTACGTACACCTTATGTCTTTTCGTTACACTGCATGGTTATGGTTACAGTTCGCTAATGAATATTAGTTCTAGTACTAAAGTGTGTAAGCAATTTACGACTAGCTTAAAAAAAACTGAATACCTACTCAAATTTCAGGCTAGTATAAAGTATTAATCATATAATTTGCATAACAACGATTAAGTTACTACTTACGAAGCTACTAAGTAGGTTAAAGTAACAAGTTAGACACTTTATTAAGAATTTAAGCCACGAGACAATGACACTTAGTTTTACTTCGTTTTAGATGAAATGTATTACTTTCTAGTTGGTTAAGACCACGATTTAATAAAGGCATTAGTAGATACCTAAGTAGGTAGCTTAGATAAGTATCTCATGTACACAGATCCGGGTTGTGGCCGGGACGTATCCGGGCCGTGGCCCGTCAGGAGGGAAAACAATACGTTGTCATCTGACAGGCCACGGTCCGGACACGTCCCAGGCACGGCCCGGATCTGTGTGGATAGACCTTAATTATCGAAACAAGAGTTTTTCCAACATGAGGTTCAGTATATTATTTACTGTTTGATGAAAGAAGGCTCAGGTATCTATAGAGGCTTAACCAAACCCAAGCATAAACAAAACATAATTCTGTATTCACAATAAAACACGTTAAAGACAAAGTAATTCGAATCATACAATAAATTTCCCTGAAAGCTATTGTATCGCAGTACAAATTTACCTTCGCAATACACAACCAACAAAATACGTAGGTAATACATCAAAAGGCAGAATGCACAAAGATACAGTGCAATCACAATGAAAAATGCAAAACAAGATTACATTGAAACAGTCGCCGATGTTACACGGAAATGAAAAAAAACGGAAAAATGTCGGAAAAACAAAACAAAAATACGAAAACATGAGAATAATTTAAATATAACCATTAATCGTACTCGTACGTAGCTGTCACGGTACAGTCCGCAGAAGAATGTGGAAATAAAACCATTGCATAAATTAAAATATGGATTTTTTACTCTGAGATAAGAATAGGATTGTCAAGTCGAATGAAGCTTTGAACACTAATCTAATTTGCATTGTTTTATGAAAGTTGTATTTTTAAATTGTAATGCTGGATATAAGTTCGTATCTAATTAGATATTTTATTCAACTGTTGTGATATGAAATAAACAGGAAAGTTTTGAAATGCTAAATTTTAGTATCAGACAGGTATAATTGCATTAAGTTTTATCACAATTGTCACAAATCAACTGAGAAAACCAGTTAAATATCTTCAAAACACGGAACTTTTATGTCCGGTAAACATTTTAAGAATAAAAAAAAAATGAAACTTTGCAATACAAACTATCAATATTGTCAACAAGGAAGCACTCTCTCTGCCTCTTGCTATTGTTCCCATCCGAATAAATAACTAACAAACCGTAAATTCGAACAAGATTCTTATTTCAAACACGAGAAAAGCCAGTCAAGCGAAACAAACATCAGCATCGACAATTCTATTTTTAAACTGTTGAATTTCCCTCCATTTCCTTAAACCGCACGAGCGTTCCATTTCACTCAAAATTTACATATTTCGCCAGCGTTCGTTGCCGACCCTACCCTCGAAATTAAACTGCCTTATTAATAGATCGGAGATATGTCGCTTTTGTCTTGCCTCTCTCACGGATTTAATAGAAAATTTAAACAAGCCTTGCGGTGCTTTCTACTCTGATTAAAACGACTACACTTCACCCCGCGCGGGCAAATTAAAATCTTAGACGCGTGGTTTAGGGTCGTGCTTTACTGTTGCCGAGTTTCGTGAACTTATTTTGAAACTACAGTGATACAATATCGAACACAGCACAGACGTCCTATCAAGTCACACTTTCCAAAAGCGTTTGAATCAACGGATTTGTTTTGACGTCATAAAAAACGATAATGATAACTTATTAGAATCAATCAATCAAAAAGAACCAATTTATTTATGAACCATAAGGTCTCACGATATTTAGAGTACTTATAAACTGTGGCATTAGGAATTCTGTTCAAAACCATTTTGTTTCAAATATGTACTGGTAGGTACCTATCTAGAAATTGTTTGCCAAACTACCCTTCTGTATGTCCCACGTGTTAGCGTTATTTGATTAAGAGATACTCTGTTCTGTCGTTTAGGCGGAATTCTTGTGGGATCATCGTCAATTCCGTAACTTCAGGAGTACGTATATAACCTCTTCGAAATTCCCTAATAAGTGCCTTTTAAATTTTGCAGCATTATTCAAAGTGTCTGCGAATTTACTGATAATATTTGAATATTCTTACTTCTGTCGTGTTAATCGGCGACGTTCAGATGTTTGTAATTGAAACGTATTGTCTTACCTGAAACAAAAGAAGGTTTATCGTAAATATAAGATTTAATTTACGTTATCATTAAACGATGATTCAATTAACAAAAGTGTAAGTAAACCAAAAGACATGCAAACATAAAATTGTTTACCTAACCTCCAAAAAATGAGTTTTTAACATAGATAAGGCGATAAATACTTATAAGTGGTAGAGGCCTAAACAAACAAAATTTATTTAACTCACACGAAAAAATATTAAAATGAAAAACAGCCCAGATTGTTAAATAAACCCAACATTTTAGAAAAACAGAAAACTTTTCTTTTACCTAATAATCCATTACGCAACTTGAGTCCCAAACATTTACATTAATTCAAAACCAAACACTAACAACTTGAGGAGACCACGGAAACACGTTCATTATTCCAATTAAAATGGCTGCTTCGTTCAGGAACAAGCAATCAAACTGAAGGAGGTTTTTGAACGAGTAATCAGACTAAAGGTGAGTAGAAGATACAATACGAAAACTATTATCACCTCTGTCTTTCATCTGTGAAATTTATGTGTGCAACAGAGACAAATATAGGTACTACTGTAAAATTAACTGCAGAGTATTCAGTTTGAAGTAATATGCTTGTCACGTATCCGCTGTACACTAAATTGTTTATTAATCGTCCACAAGTCTACGACGGACGTCTATGAGCAAAATTAATAATGAGGCTGAATAAAAAACGCAATAACGAGACGTAAATATTCTGTAGGAGTCTTACGAAATGAGCGCTATCTGTCTGTCTGGAGTTTGTGGGATTTAATGGACACAGAAATATCTCAAGGATCATTGGTTTTTTATTTTTAGACTAATAAAAAAAACCTTTCCTTAAACGATGGTTTCAGTAAGAAGTAATAGTAGAAATATTTATATATGTGTATTTATCGAATATATATGTATGTGTAGATTTAAACTTATATATTTATTGTTTATTGTAGGTTAAGTGACTATCCTGCCTTCAAGCTATCACTTCTGTCTCTGTGGGATCTACAGGAAGAAATTTCTTTTAGAAATATGCTGTACCTTTTGTATAATTTATATTTTCTGTTTATATTTTCTGTCTCTATGTACTATCATCTTACAATAAACTGTTAAATAAATAAATAAATACATATTTGGGAGCAAAGAGGTTATCATAATAACTTGAGTTAAGTTATTTATTAATCTGTTATTATTTCCAGGATTGAAGGTTAGTTACAAACTTTTTAGAAACCAGCCAGTGACATTTAAGTAAAGAGGTTATAATGACAAACTTACTTTTTTAAAACAATCTCTTTTTAATTTCAATTATTCGAAAAAAAGATTCATTCCTTTTTCAAACTGGCCAGTGACATCAATAAAACGACAATTTCAACGTTTATAAAACACAATAAAAGTAGAACGCGTAGCAATTTAAATTATAAAGTGTTTCAAATGTCTAGACTACCTACGTTAAATAGGAATTAACATAAAAAACGAAATAGTTACCGAGTCGAGTTGAATGACATAGTACGAGAACGGCTTATGTGCTTGATTTATAAATTCTTTATTAGGTTGTGGTGTAAGTAAGTCTATTTAGTTTGTAGTTTAAAAATGTTTTCCCGCCATCAGTTTTGATGTTCCTTAATTCGATTCTGTATTTATTTAAATTCGAGTTCTCAAGAAATATTAACTTTTTTTTTACGAAAGCTATAAATTATTAGGTTTGTCATTAATTAGAAATGGCAACACTAGAAATAGGTTATGATTTTTGGGTATCAGCACTGGATATATAACCTAACTACCGCAGTGTTTGTATGATTTCACATATAGGTACTTAGATAGGTACCGAAATTGCTAGAACTGGCTATTTGACAAACGGAATGTAATCTAATCTAGCCACTCGTGACCCACTGCTGGGCCAAGGTCTCTCTCCTCATCCGCCATGACTTTCCGTATTGAGCTTCCTCCGCCCAGTTACTTAAGAAGGTGTCCAGCTCGTCCCGCCACTTTTTCCGTGGTCTGCCGCGACGCCTTTTGGCAGTTGGTAGCCCTTAGGTAGCCATTGGTAGCCATTGGGTAGCTGTCATACAAATTATTACGTTTCGACAAACGGAAAGTAAGAAAAAAAGTTCCATCTTTCCCGTATATTATGCTATCTACACACTAAAGCCGCCGGCATGCCGCCGGGCTAGGTCGGCGGCTTTACGTCATACGAATGGGAGCTGTCAAAAAAGCCGGCGGCTTTGGTGTGTGTATCCATTAGATCTAAACAGTAGAAACACTTTTCCCGCAGTTCTTCTACACATAAACCAAACCCTAAGTAAAAGACCAATTGTTAAATATTTACAGTCTACCGGAATAACGGGTATTCCTGACAGTGATTGCTTTTAGAAATTAATAGAACACCACTCACTATGATACCTTTTTAAATGCGAATGAGACTTTCCGAGAATCCTACGAATTGTTATGTTCTTTTAAAAGGACTTTGTGATTGGTTGTTTGACGTTCATACTGATTGATACCTACGCTTTCCTCGCGCCTACATTTACATATGTGAAAAGCCTAAACCTCCTTATTACAAAACGGGTTTTCTAGGACTAAAGTATTTTTTTGACGTTTTGTCTATAGCCGAAACGTCAATTTAATATGGTCTATCTACACACTTCCGGGCCGTGTCCGGGACATGTCAGGGTAAAAAATATCACTCCTTACATTTTCTATGGATTCGTTCACACACGTTGTCATGACGACGTATTTTTTCCCTCCTGACAGACCACGGCCCGGTCACGTCCCGGACACGGCCCAGATCTGTGTAGATAGACCTTAACTGAGTTAGTCCTAGAAATATAAATAAAACTTGTTTTTTAATAAGTGGGTATATGTTTTTTAACGTTCCTGTAATAAGCACAGTAATTTTTTCTATCTAAGTACCTAAATATTTTAGCGTCATATTTTAACAACGCGAAATATAATAGCGTTAATTATTTTTTTAAAACAAACAAATTGTTCTTTTAACATCCAAAAGTCCTTTAAATGTAAATAGGTGTTAAATTAACGATTAGGTACTTAATTCGACTAGACGACATAAAACACCTGTGTCACCTTTATTTTGAACAAATTAAAAAGTTTTATTTTAGATAAGTAATTAATTTTTGTTACCTAAAAAAGTTTTAAAGCTGTTTACTTAAATAATTATTTTTGTTACTAAAATAAGTTATAAGGTTATTTATTTGACTAATAAATTCTTTAAGTTTGTAAAACTAATGGTAAAAAGAAAAGAATCATAATCATGATTAACCGTTGGAAATCTACTATTACAGGACTCTATAAAAAAAAATCATTTATTTTGATAGAAAGCGCTTGCATTGCTTTTTTTGCCGTGAGCTTGAAGCCTCAAGTAAGTTATCTATCCATCCTATAGGAGGACTATTCCTTCCCAACTTACTGAGCTAACTTTTAAAAATGTTGATTCACATAAAGCACAAAACCATTAAGTACTTTCATTATAAAATCACAAAGCAATTAGTCATTATAAAAAATTTAAAGCGCAATAATTCAAAAACTCGTCGAAAAAAATCTAAAAAGCAACTTGAAACACATGAAATAATAAGAGCGTTTTAAAAGCGGCCATTTGGTAGTGCCCCGTTGTGTAGTACAGCAATTATTAATAATTTAAGAGGAAGGGTTATAGCGGCAAGCGTTATGCTCTTAACAATATGTAACATGCTATAAAACAACGTTTAGATCCTACATAGTTATACTTGGTGAGACTAAGCAGGGTTTCGGGATAGTAACAATGAAGACAACACGATATTGTTCAGGAAAATTAAATGTTGGCCTAAAATTTTGTTTTGCAAATTACGCACATATGGCCGTCTTGTTCTGCACTTATCGTATGTTGAATGCAGGTTTTTTATCGGATGGTTAATTTTATATCAGCGCCGATAAATTGACTTTTTCATATAGGGATATCCATGACAAGTGGAAGCTGAAATTCTTCAATATTTACTTTCAAAACATTTTTTTTTCTGCTGAGTGTCACGTTTAATTTATTCTTTCAGCACTTAAACGCAACACCCCACATTTTCCAACTCATAATGACATATTTTGTAACTAAAACAAGACATAATGACGCTAATTTCAGGTAATTAAAAGGGAAAACTCGTAAGCAAACATGTCGACCGGCCACGTAAATAAAAGATACAATTGTAATTAAAATAATTATCTATTACAACAACAATTTGTTGGAGAATTGAAATTAATAAAAATAATCGGGGTTTGCAAGGCCGTTGGACGAGATCCCATTTGAGATTAATAAAATTTTTATTGTTCGGCGCGGGCTCGCCGCCATTTTGTTTGGCGCGGAATTAATTCAAAATGGCGTCCGTAAACCTCGTGGTTACGCGCTGCAATGTGCTTAATGAGGGACGATTAAAATTGCTCAGGAATGACGATAGGAATGCTAATTTTTTTCCCTGTACAGATTAATATTATCTATAGCTTCCCTTTGTGTAATTAAGAAGGGAGAGATACTCCATTAAATTTATAGACGTTTGAGTTGAAATTGAAGTGTCTTTGATGGATTTTCTTTGATTTACCATTTTAATGGCGTTTTTGAGTGATTTTTTACAGATGTTTTATGATTATCGCTGTGTTTTTTACATTAAAGTGTTTTGAGACCAGATAAATGATATCGAGAGAGCTTAGTCCGAGAATAACGATATACGATACGACCTGAGGCTCAAGTCTGCTTATTTAAAATAACCTCAATGATTGTGTATCGGCAGATTGTCATTTTTTGACACATTTGGTATTCTGATAAACAATGACTTGCACTGATTGCGACCAAATGTGTCAAAAAATACCATAGACACGCTGCCGATACACAATTGAGGCCTATTTTAAATTAGCAGACTTGGGTCCCAGGGCACGTATTTTTTAGTTGTTTGCCCATCATTAAACAATAACTAGCGAAATAAAATATATTAATGTAAATAAACTCATCACACTGTCACATTAAAATTTGAATAAAAATGAAAAGCAACGGGCGACCGGCGGCGTAAATCTCAGGGCGCAAGATTGATTGTCCAATATGAATTATGTATGCGCGCGTCGACATTATGTTATATCTTTTGGATATGGTTTCAACATCCTACAGCTATTTTTGATGTATTATAACACTAAATTGACCTTAAAAGCCAAATAGCAAGTCTAAGAATAGTTTTTTAAAAAATATACCAAAGATTACATTGATTTTCGTCAATAAAGTAATTCATGTAAATTTTAAAGGTAGACACATATTACGAAAAAATACACATTAAAAAAATATTATCAGGTAGCCAGGACCGTAGAACTTAAGAGTATTTTAATTAACATGTTAAGAACATTAAATATAGCAACATTGCTCTTATAAACATAATTAAACAAGACTAGATACTTTTAAAAAAAAGTAATAAACATCATATTTGCCACCAATGGCATCAATAAGACTTTACGATGGCACTAAAACGCAAAACACAAAACAATTAGCACCCTTCGAAAGTCGAACATAAAACTTAATAAACTTATTACTGAATGCCAGGCCATTAAAAATCGAAAAAAAGTTGAAGCCACAGAACTGGTTTCATCCAGTTTTTTTTTTTAATCAAAAACATGGTGGTTTGTGCCACATCGATCATGCGGGGTAATATTACTGTCCTCTTGTCTCATAAATTAAATTCTCCACTAATGAGTAAAAATATCACTTGATGTTTAAGAATCTATTAATTTAGACATTGAGGGTGGTCTACACGCTTAAAGCAGCGAACTCAATAGCGAGATGTAACTTTAATATTGTAACCAAAAATGTGTAATGCTATCTACACACCAAAGTCGCCGGCATGCCGCCGGGCTAGGCCGTCGTTACGCCATACGAATGGCAGCTGTCAAAAAAGCTGGCGGCTTTGGTGTGCAGATAGGTACCATAACCCACGAACTATTAGCAAACCAAGTACACACTATTTTTGGTTACAATGCAACGGTTACAGTTACAGGCTAATGTGTACCCAGCTTAACAAATAAGACTTAGGTCTTCTAAGGTGGTCTTAGTTACTAGATTTATAAAGTTGCGTCTTCTATAAGTTTTAGGTTTAGTTTTATTGCTAGTTCTAAATGTGTGGTAGGTATATGGCTTAATTGCGGCTGTAGCGTAACAGTTTTAAAGTTACGAGTATTTTCTTCTGATTAAGTTATTATTTGCCTGTATATTAAAATTAGTTTTCATATAAACTAACGGGCAAGAAACCTTGCAATAATGAAGCACTAAATGAATTAAACAGAATGCGAAATAAAAACTAAAAACTAGAAAATAAAAATAGGTAAAAAAACTTTTTAAGTTAAACGGTTTTATGTTAAACATACATTGCTATGTTTAAGATAAATGTACTAAAAACCAAAAAATAATAAAATAGATACAGTCGTGGGAATTATAAACATATATGCATAGACTAGACTAAAATAAAACCGTGGGGCACGTCAATTGTCTACAATCGTTGATTAAAATGTTTGTTTTGTAATGTTACACTATAATTAGGCAGTTGTTCAACCGACAACGATGGACGTGTGATAAGTAGGGCTAGAATGTGGAAACTAGCTAGCAAGCTCGATTATAAGCGAGTTTTAGGGTTTCATAGTGTTGAGCGAGTAGTACTTTTATCATGTGTTTTGTCGATTAAAGACAAACCACGAGCAGTGAAACGATTCTTCGCCAGCCAGCAGTGTGAATGTCCAACGATAAACTAGTTGAAACATCTCTTTTATTTACATGGAGTGTATAACTATTGGAATTTCCATGAGCAAGAAAATAGTAAGTAATTTCCTCACCGTCTGCGGGCCAACTGCCTAACGACGAATTAAACGATTCTTCTATCGCACATTAAATCGATAATTTGTAGACAATTGACGTGCCCCACGGTTTTATTTTAGTCTAGTCTATGCATATATGTTTATAATTCCCACGACTGTATCTATTTTATTATTTTTTGGTTTTTAGTACATTTATCTTAAACATAGCAATGTATGTTTAACATAAAACCGTTTAACTTAAAAAGTTTTTTTACCTATTTTTTTAGTATTTCATTCAAATTATTATTATTCGTTTACCCTTTCTAATGATTTTCTAGCGCGAATCATCATCTGAGACCCCGCGGTTTAAGTCTGCAAATTCACAATATTCTCAGTTGTGTGTCAGCAGAGTGTCAATGTCATTTTTTAACATATTATTTGGTCGCAGTCAGTGTAAGCCTTTGTAACGCCCGTTATTAATAACCTATCCTGACCCGTTTTTTACCAAATCGAGATTGAAAAAACAAAACACAATTGTGTTCTTGACATGTTTTTGGTACACAAGTGACAATTGTGTTTTGTTTTTTCAATCTTGATTTGGTAAAAACGGATCAAGATAGGTTATTAATAACGGGCGATAGCAGAATACCAAATGTATCAAAAATGCCTTTGACACTCTGCCGACACACAACTGAGCGAACCGAAATTTTTATTATTAGTGACACTATTTCGAGCATCTTACTTTTTAACCGCAAGTACATAAGGCCTTAAGTTCCCTCACCTATTTAATTCCAAAAGATACATTACCTATTCAAATACAGAACAGCATTTTCTCGGTAGCAACGTCAACAGCACAGTAAGGTTTGTTCAAACTTATATCATAAACTGTTAAGTTATGAACAAAGCTCTAACGTGAACAACTGTAATTGGCTAAATAAGTAAAACACCATAGTATCTAAGTTACGAATGTACAGCTGTTGTTGTTCCATAATAAAATAAATAAATAAATAAATAAATAAAGCTGCTTTAACTTTAGAGTTATACGTACGATGTATTTGCCTGTATCTCTACTGTATGTAGATTCGGAGATAAATTACGTGTTTAAGGGCCTATTTCACTTACTACAAATAAAATTTATCTGACAGATATTTTTTATACCTACGTGTCACTGTCTAAAACGACATGTTTTGTGAAATAGACATACCCACTTATTACAAAACAAGGTTTAAAGATATACCGACGTTAGTTCGTTTAGTTTGACGTTTTGTCCATAGCCGAAACGTCAAAAGAAACGAACTAACGTCGGACTATCTTTAAACCTTGTTTTGTAATAAGGGGGATAGGGTTTATCTGTCAATTAAATTTTATCTGTAGGTAGCGAAACGAGCACTAAATATGAGTATTATCTAAGTATAAGGATCGGTTTACATCTAACGGAAGATCTGTCGCGTATTGGCGGTAGCATAATGCCAGCATAGACACAGGAAAAATACTCGACCGGTCACACTCACGGAATATGGTCACATTCAACAATTGACAGGTAGCGAAAACATGAAAAGGTTTATCAAAAATTTCGAATTTTAAATGATTTTAAAACATCATTCTATAATTCATGATGTCATTTAGTTTTTCTGTATTTATGTATTACCTACCTAAATTATATTGTATTGTATCTGCATTTATTTGTTGTGTATTCATGTATTTTTTATATACGGTTAAGGAGGAAACAGTTGCTCAGTCGGGTACAGTGACTCACCACCACTTGCGCTTGCGCGTGACGAACGCTTCCGAAAAATGCAAAATGAGATGAACGTATCTCTTTTCCTTCTTTACAAACCGATGGTGAGTTACTGTACCCAACTGAGCAACTGTTTCCTCCTTCACCGTATATAAAAAATACATGAATACACAACAAGTTATGTAGGTATGGTTATACCCGTTTTTGGTTACACTCTGTAACTATCGAGAACAACCCTTGGTAAGGTTACAGGAACCAAACTTGGAGTAAAGGTGAGGGACTGGGAACACAAACGATACGAGTTTTCGACAAAGAAGTAATATCGAAAGTACAGTCAGATGTATTTCAACTTAGTAAATTTAAGTTTGTTTTTAAGAGGAAAAATATTTCAATAGAAACCTGTTTGATACAAAAATTACTAAAATGTAAGTTTTTAAAATGGACTTTATTTTCTTAATAAAAGTTTTCTTTGGTTATAACATTTTTTTGTATCTGAAACAGCTCCATAAAGTTTTTGAACTTCAAAAGTACCTATAATTTTTTTGTAGACGACATAAAAACAGTTCGTTGTTTTAAATGGTCTATGTCTTGACCAGCAGGTAGGACACATATAAATTATAAGAGAAAACCTATGCATACCTATACCTAAACAAAACATACAAGTATGTACGAGAACTGTGGAATATAGACGATCTGAACTGTGGACCTGTGGAATATGCGTCAAAAATCAAGTATTCTATCACATTCATACCTAAAACTGTACAATCAAAAACTTTACGCGATTTCAGATATACATTACTTTCGTACCACGCCGTTCTAAGCTACGCAATCGCACAGAGTACTTAAATATTCAGAGGCAGCAATCAGTTTTGAATTTCTCACTAACGGCCGTTCCAAATATTCAAAGACAGATAACTGTCTGAGATCGGCATATCACGGATGTCACGTATCTCTCACTTCTGATTTATCCTTCAGAAGAATCCCATAGGTTTTTGACACCGGTAGGTTTGTAGGGACGAAAAATTCTAAGATAGGTGACTATTTCTATCGCAAGTAGGGCAAAACCAGAGATAGGTAGAATATTGGGAACGGCTGTTAATTCCTCAATCAGAAACAGTTGGGAAGTGAGCAAAGTTTTTGTATTTAGTTGCTTTGTTTTGAGTTCTGAGTTTAGATCTGTTGTAAGATTTAAATAAGATAAAGGGGATATATTATTTTAAAATATTAGTATAATTAGATATACTTATTAATTTAAATGAAATAGACGAGTTAAAGAGAAAATTACAAAAGAAATAGTTCTTTAACAAGCGCTTGTTTCGTTGTCTGATTTTAATTGTTAAAATTAAAATAATATAGCGTAGGTATTATTCCAATGTGTAAGCTACAATACTGTAAAGTTTCATTACAATCTGTTCAGTGATTTTTGCGTGAGAAAGTAACAAACATCCTCACATCCATCGGCACAAACATTGATTTAATATTAGTACGATACAAATTCCCTATACTGGGATAGGGAATCATGGAAGAAGAGGAGAGAGGCCTTTGCCCAGCAGTGGGACAGCGATGGCTAGATAAGATAAGACGATACAAATTTCCATTTTTTAAATATTATTTCTGGATTATTTTACGTATTTCTCTGAGTATCGTTACTCTGTACAGCCTATACTAAAATGTAGAGCCAATGATGCTCATAATATGACGCCGTGGGAAGCTACAGCGGGCCTTGACTCAGCAAAAAACAAATTAAACCCTTACTATGGAGGGAATTTATACAATTCATACTATATCCTTTTAGGTTTTATGAGCAATGGATATTACCTACATTGATAGACATAAAAGATACCTAAATACCTATATGTATAATTTAAAAAGATTTTTACTTTACTTTTTTTATTTAATGTTATGTACTCATGAATTGACGAAAATTCTATCTATCTATCTTTGAATGTCAAATATTATTATACAAAAACGTTTAAAAATATTCTTTTTATAATTAAATAAAAGAAAACATAACGATAATTTTCGTTTTCTTAAATGTAAGCAATTTTCTATTTAAATCGTGAAAGTTTTATATTAAGTGAAAAAAAACTGGTATAAAAAAAACACTAAAAAAAGCTGTTCAAGTAATTACCTAACCGACTGTACTAAGCACAAGCATAAACGCACAAAATGAACAATGGCTACCCGAAAAAACAAAACACTACGCTCTAATACCACCTAACAAGCTTACATTTGCGGGTAATTTACACTTTCTCCAGCTACTTAGTTCGGGGTTTAGGTATTTTCGTCAGCAAAAACAAAGTTGTAGCCTGACGGTCATCATTTACTTCTCCTTGCTTTGGTCTCTAGAGGGTTGTTTGTATCGAAAACGGTTGTAACAGAAACTGGCTCAATAGTGATGTTTTGTTACTAATTATTTATCGACATCGATACTTTTTTTTAAGTTGTATTTTTTAAGTTTGTAACTCTAAATAAGTGTATTTTTTAAATTCCGACTTTTTAATTGAAAAAACGACTTTATACGACTGTATTTTTTCTTTATCGACTTTTTTTTCTAATTTCGATGTAATTTGTTCTTATCTATCTACATTATAACGGAATATACGAAACAACTTTTGTCTTAAAAAAAAACATATATAAAGTATGTATACCTACGTTTTCTAATACTTTCAAATAACAGAATGAAAATAATTATATTTTTCTTAATATCTGAACTACTAGACAACTTTTTTTTTAGCTATTTCGTCCCACTGCTGGTTAAAAGCCTCTCCCACGCCTCTCCAAACACTTCTGTTATTAGCTGCTTCCCACCAATCTTCATTCAAAACCAATCTAAACAACTATTAAAATAAAAAAGACAAATTAAACAATAAGCATCTATCTGCTATATTCACTTAAGGGATATTTACGGTAAATATTTTAATATCCTAATGGAGCAGCGATTAAAAATTAAAATTTATAATAATCTTATCATTTTAAAATATAATCCACGCAAGGTGCATGCTTTATATAATTATGGCTTCCTTTTGATATATGTGTAGTAATGAAACATTTTTATACGTTATCTTAAGTCTTTGAGTTTTAAGTCGATTATTAAAAGATTGATGGTTTATTACTTAATTGATTAAGTACTTGGATAAGTTTGAATAAGTAGTCTGATTTCGATGCTTTTAATTTGGAAACATATTTGTTTACTCCTCTACTATGTCAATTACCTACACGTCTTTTATGACTTTTTTTACTTGGTTTGTTCTTCTATGATTGTAGTTTTTTTAACACGCTTTTTTATTAATGCTTGTTGCCATTTTCGATAGGATTTCAAATTTTTTGTGCCAGTATTACAATGTTGGTTTTCCAATTTAAATTATTCCAATGGGTAATGTCACTAGATAATATTAAAAATTACATACAATTTTAAACTGTTCTTTTTTAAAAATTCAAAAGTTTACCTACCTAATTTTAAAATATTTAATATATTATTTACTGTCATTAAATCGATACATACATACATATCCGTCACGCCTCTCTCCCATTGAGGTAGGCAGAGACCACTTCCTTCCACTTGCTTCGATCCAAACACACCTCTTTCGCTTCATCCACACTCATCAGTCGCCTCATACATGCCCGTCGGTTTAGGGTTTAAATCGATGCTATTTTCTATCCCCAAAACACCAGTTCCCATCACTATTATCCCTCGATGAACGCACTTTGGGTCACATTGATTGTATGGGCCAACTTTTATTTTACGATTATGGGCCAAGTTTTAATGTTCGCCACGCGGGGAAATGATTTTAATTGGATTGGCCATACGTTTGTGGCATCGTTACTGTTTCGCTTATTTTGTGTACTGTGAATTTTAACACTTTCGGGTTATTTTTTTAGTTCTGGTGTCTTTTTGTTTTTTTTTTCGTTTTTTCAAGATTGTGATTCGTTTTTTTTTTGAAGTTAGCATATTCATAAATTGACTTTTATATTTACCGAATTCTTATTTTGATTTTGAGCCTATGGAATTTTTTTATTTTTTGCATCGATATGTTGAAACTTGTTTTAATCAATGTGTAAATAATTACATCTTATCTTATCTAGCCATCGGTGTCCCACTGCTGGGCAAAGGCCTCTCTCCTCTTCTTTCACGATTCCCTATCCTGGGCCGCCTCTGCCGAAACATCCAAGAAGGCGTCCAGCTCATCTCGCCACCTTTTTCGTGGTCTACCGCGAGGACTTTTGGCTGTTGGTTGCTGTGATTGCCCAGAGATCGTTTAAAAAATAACAATGACATGCTAAGTATAAAAATAATCATTAGGCTATGTAGGTACTGCTAATCACGTAGGTTTCGTTTAAAAACTTACACGTCGTAGTCGAGTAACATCAAGTTTTTGTAGATAATAAATAAAGCTTGTACTCGTAGGTACCTATGTGTTTTTCTTTTCTTTACAACCACACTTCAATCTCAGTTCAAATTACAAAAGAAACATCCACACTCTTAAAGTAACAAACCTTCTGGACTTGTAAGATTACTGTAAGTTTCTGATACAGATACTTTTTTTATTTATTAAAATGGTAATTAATTACCATTGTGGATTCATTACCATTTTGGTTTAGTGTTGATAATATAGTTTATTATAAATACAACCCAGATTGAAGTATATGTTTGTTTATGTATCTACATTAAATAAGTAGGTAATATCTTAACTTTCATATCATTTAATTTCTTATTTTCTATCAATTAGGTAAGCGCTTATTAAATCTCATTTACTTTTTTTTCCTTCAAAATTTGACTTACTTTTACTTCTATAAAACAAAGCACAAAGCAATCTACAGTAGCGGTCCAGACTGGACCGGAGAGCAGTAAACAAACGAAGCTACTGAATGGCGCGGTCCCAATGGGACTATAGCAATAAGCAGCCAAATGCACGAACAGGGACTGCACTAAATGCAAAACTGTTTCAGTAAATGTACAGGACTTTTAACTCTATTGATATAGATATACATAAGGTTGTGCCCGACCGCAATATATTTTATAAATCTTAGAAAATATAAATATCACAAAGTTATATAGCCTATGTGTTATTCTGACTAAAATGTTAGCTACAATATTGTTAAGTTTCATCAAAATCAGTGAACTGTCACTTTTCCTTAGTTGTAGAAAAATCATTAAAATTAATCTCCAAAATTCAGAAAAAGATAGACACGAAATTAAAGGACAATTGACATACCTAACTTTTTTTTTTCTACAAGTGGCTGTATGTTTTCAATCCCACGACGACACCCAAAAATAACCCAAACACTTAAAATACCAAATAGAATTTAAAAACAAAAATTTTAAATTCCGAACGCTGCCATTTTAATTCCAGCCAGTAAGGTTATTCATTTGTTTTTCTCTATGCGGTTTCGAGTGTATTCCCATTTGGGCGGTTGGGCCGGTGTCCACTTTCCACAGTTAGCTTATTGGCCATACGGCCCATTGGGACTCTGGTACTCGTACTTTTATTATTCACTGCTCTTAAGTCGTGTTGAATTAATTTGTCTTTAAATTGTTGGGTTTCTAGTTATTTTGAAAATAGAGTAAATTAATGCTTTAGTCTCTGAAGGTTTCTTTATGTTTATTAAAAGAAGTCTTTTACGATGACGTGAATAATTTACTAGATGAAGAGCTAGAACGAAAAGCGGGATGCTTTTGCCCAGCAGTGGGATATGATAGGATAACTAGTATCTCTGTATATTCAGAAAAACAACTGAATGATGGAAGGTGATATATTTCTATTTCATCTAGCTTAGCATACACTCCGTGACAAGACGTTGTCATGGGTTTGTCACGCTTACGTCTCTGTCCATAGTTTTAAATGCAATAAGGACATCATGACGTGAGATAATTGTCGCGGCATGTATGCTAAGCCTCCTGGTTTTGTTTTATCTTTGCTCAATACTGCTTGTCAAATATTTATTTACACAAATCGAATAAAATCTATTTGGAGTAAATGTTTACGAGCCATCTTGATATCTAGAGTTCATAATAAACTAGAAAATTCTGCAATAAAAATCACAGCAATAAATAACATTAAAGATTTCATTTTACTTTAAATGGTTATTTAGCTTTCCATTGTCCCAAGTCTTGATTCATACATCCTGTCATCGGCTTCACCTTTATCTTTTAAACTTTTATCTTTATTTTATCTTGGATAACGTCCATTGTCCCGTTTATCATAGTTTTCTACTCAAAGGAGTCTGCTAAAGAAGTTTGCAATTTAATCCTATGTTATAAAGGTGAATGTGGTACTTAAAGTCTTCAATTACACGTAATACTACGATGTCATCTTATAAATTATCTATCTCCTTTAATTCTTTAATGGCAATAAGAACTTCGGAGCTCGTTCGTTTTATGAAATTATAGCTTTATTGTACTTTATTCTGTTGGTATACTTTAACAGTCAGTTGCGAGAAAGGTCAATTAAACTAATCCTCTGTTACATCTATAGCTGTCACTGTCGTTGTCAAAAATTAGAATAAAATGTCACGATGTTTAACGGATCAATAAGGAAGGAATATAAGGAGTGGTCCCATTTTCATATACAAATGAGTTTATGACAGCGTGTCAAGGTTGGCGCAAGTTTTTCATAGTTTTCTTGGTAGATGACCTGTCAAACGATAAGAAATTCCAAACAAAAGGGCGCCTATATTGTGCGCCAGACCAGGCGCCTGCCTGGTCTGGATCTGCCTAGATCCAGACGGTATGGCACCTCCTTATTTATTCTATAGTCAAAGTAATGGATTTATAAGCTAGCTGTCACTGTCATTCAACTGTCATTGTCATAAATCAGAGGAAGATGGCACGATGTTAATTAGATGTTAAGTTTAATGAGCCTACCATGCAACTGAATCAAGTCGTTTTTTAGCATTTTCATATCTTTGTTTCTTTAACATTTCCTTCAACTGCTATTTATGTCATCTTGTCATACCACACATGAAATTGTATCCCCTAATCCATGCTTCCATTCTCTCGTTTCCACACAATACCTAAGTTGAAAACTCATTCGTATTCCATTGTTTTAAAATTCATTTATCCATTTCCGCAGCCATAACAGGTGTCGTGCATGAGCCCCGTCGCTCACGGAAATCCAACAAGTTTTATAGTTCTGGTGACCCGATTCTTTGTCTATGTAGCAGTTTTTTGTTTTTAGCACTATTTGTTTAACAATGGGCTTTGACAATAGCTTTGTAGGTCACACGTTGTGCTTTGAAATTTGCGATGCAGCGAATGATTTCGATGTCGAAATTGTGTGATACATCATCTGTGTGTTATGTATGTTTTCGGCTTTTGTTTCAGTTTTTACTTTACCTAGCTTGTTTGTTAGGTTTTTGTTGGGTTCAGGTGGATTGTCGTTGTTGGTTGTCTTTGGCTCTTCAATTAGTATAGTCGTTTCAATGAATATGTCTTTTTAATTGGTTCATGGATTTTGAGATGTCTCTTAGTTCGCAGGAAGCTTATATTACAACGACTTGGTTGACGACTTGGTTAAAGTCGCTGGAAACCGTTGGATGTGGGCAGCGCAAGATCGGTCGTTGTGGAGATCCTTGGGGTAGGCTTTTGTCCAGCAGTGGACATCCATAAGCTAACATGATGATGATGATTATATTACAACACTAAACGACATTGATAAGTTTCAATTGTAAAATTACAGCGTTAGTAAATGCCTAAACGTTTTTCCGAGAAACAAATGACTTATCGAATAAGAAGTTGTGTAGGTAAGTACTTTAACCATAAGTTGGTCTTAAATAAGTGGAAGTCTTTCCACAAAGACGTTACAAACTAAATCGAGACTCACGTCAGTAAAGAACCAGATAAAACCAGTGTTCAGAGACAACCTACTTAAATCCCTCCAAATTCTAACTTATCCTAAGGATAATCGTAATCCTGAATAATTTGAGAGAGCAAATGCGTTTCATCTGTACTTTTGCCTTTTTTTTTTCGAGATCTCCAGGAGTTAATTTGATGACAGACGGACGCCCCCCTCTTTGCCTTCCCCCCACTTTTTTCTGCCCCTAGTTCATTAGCAGTGATTGCAATTTTTGTTTCAAATAACTTCCAAGTCCTTTTAGGTCTAACATTGTGCCGAATAATTAGAATAAAAGATGGCCGACTTTGTTAAATGTTTAAGTTGATTCTTTGTTTTGGTTTATTAATCTTTACAGCAATTCTTATTACGCATCTCCAATTAGCGTAGTCGGTAGAGAGTCTGCCTCATACGCACGGGTTCGATCCCCGCCGGTTAACAAACATTTGTGTGATGAGCATAAATGTTTGTTCCGTGTCTGGGTGTTATATATTTATCTATGTATAAAATCTGTCCCTGGTATATAGTACAGGATTTGCCTAGTTTGGGGTCAGGTGACCGTGTGTGAAATGTCCCCCAATATTTATTTATTTATTTAATTACTATGATCCAAACACCTTTTCCGCTTCATCTACATTCATCAGTCGCCTCATACATGCACGTCGGTCTAAAGTACCTACTCTTGACTTGGCCTTTCTCATCCACTAACATGCCTTTTTAAAACTCCTAAATACCAAAAACCTTTTTTAAATCCACTTCGAGGGAATGACAAATTACATAAAGTATTTAACACTGACCTAAATTGCGAAAAGGAAAACACGGCCGAACATCAGAAAATGTTAGCGGAAAAAATATAATCACAACACAGGCAAGTACCTGCAAAAGCAGTTAACCTAAATGAATAAATCAACAACACAAAGGGAACAAATCGGGAGGTGTTTTCACGGGAATTCAATAAAAAATACTGGTCAAGGCCGAGTCGGACTCCCGTATGATGGGTTCCGTAACAATTTATTTCCTAACGACAAAAAAATGGGGCTTCTTTGTAAGTCTTCCATATTCTTCAGCTAAAGATATAAAATGGTAATGGAAATACTTAGGTTATTTATGTTTTTCTTTACTTTCTAGTTATCACGGTTCATAAGATATAGCCTGATAACAGACTAAAGATCTGGGGCCCAATTCTGCTAATTTACAGTATTTTCAGTTGTGTGTCGGCAGAGTGTCAATGACATTTTTGACATATTTGGTCGCAATCAGTGTGACCCATTGTTTAGCAGAATGCTAAATGTGTCAAAAAATGCCATTTAAATTACCTTCTAGCTTAGCATGGCACTCCGTGAGAAGACGTTGTCATGCGTTTGTCACGCTTACGTCTCTGTCTATAGTTTTAAATGTGATAAGGACAGCATGCGTGAGATAATTGTCGCGGCACGCCATGCTAAGCCCCCAGACTTGGGCCCCGAATGCATAGCGAAGTTTTAGTAATAGTGTCCCGTGATCGAACGTGCAAAATTGCCGTAAAAGGTTATTTGCCTTTTAGGTACGGAACCCTAAAAACACACTTTTCACGTGGTACATTATCTTATTGACGGCAGTAATCTCATTATGATACATTTAGAAAATGAAAACGTTACAGCTTTTATGAACAAAAAGGTAGTATATGGAAGACGGAAAAGGGACCGAGGATAAAATATTAGGATGCAGACCAAAAATGTGACTAGATAACATTTTAACTGAACTCCTATTAACGTCATACAACCTGCATTGATTTGTATTTAGTCGGGTTATAAATGAAAAGTGTTTATCCAAAAATAGGCAAAATTCATTACACTTTTTTGATGTCACTTTTTTGATCTAAAATTACTGCCGATTCACTACCTGTATAGCCGACAGGAAGAAAACGGCAAGAAACCTTCGGCACAGGGCCCTACGTTATGTCCAATATATCTCTTTTTTTTTAATGCATAAGTATAGAGTTGAGTGGATTGACTGTGATTTTAAATGAGAGAAAGTGCTAAGTCGAACGAACGAGGCAGGTTTTAAATGCCTTTGTTTTGATAGGTATCCTATCAAAGCTCGTAAAAAATAGGTCGAATAAAATGTTTAAAAAAACTACAATCATTGAAATTTGAAATGGTTTATACATTTATACAGGGTGTAACAGAAAGGGTATATAAAGCCGAAACACAGCGATAGTCCTCATGAAACTGAATAACTTTCCCCAAGGAACATGGGTCGTAACTCGAAAAAAATTTTTGGATCGCCCCTACTTACTCGATCAGCTGATCGGGCATTTTGTATGGGGAGGCGAAATTTTTTTTTCGAGTTACGACCCATGTTCCTTGGGGAAAGTTGTTCAGTTTCATGAGGACTATCGCTGTGTTTCGGCTTTATATACCCTTTCTGTTACACCCTGTATATTAGAATACTACGGGCTAAATACGATAGAAGATTATCAGATTTTTTCATTTAATGAGAATATTTACCCCCTTATTACAATCCTAATCTTATCTAGCCTTATCTAGTGTCCCACTGCTGGGCAAAGGCCTCTCTCTCTCGACGATTTTCTATCCTGAGCCGCCTGTACTAGAACTAACTCAGATAATGAGGTTTCGACTATAGTCAAAACGTCAGAAAATTACATTGGTCTTAAAACTATATTTAAAAACCGTTTTGCAATAACGGGGTTAGATATTAAAGTTAGAAACAGATTAGTTTGTTTTTTTGACCTTTAATCTTTAATCTTAAACGTCAAACTAAACGAACTAACGTGGGACTATCTTTCAACCTCGTTTTGTAATAAGGAGGTTAAAGTTTTAAAATATACCTTTAATCTTTTAAAGCATACTCCAATAAAATACATGACCCCACCTGCCTAGACTAACCAGATAACGGGTAAACAAGAAAAATGGGACTCCAAATGAAGACAAAGAGAAACGGAGAGCGCAGAGCTTCGTGAAAAGTGACAAAAATGATATTTGACAACACGACGGGGCCGCTTCATGACTTTTTCAAATATAAAACACTTTTGTGTCATTCCGTAGTAGTTTTTTTTTGCAAGATTTTGGAAGTCTCCCCGATATGACAATGAGGTGGTATTTGGGACGTTTCTTTGTGAAAAAGTTGTTTGTTTTTGTAAAAATTGTGGTTTCATTCAGGTTTTTTTAATGGCAACTAATATTTGTTTATCTCTATTGTTTGTCTCGGACTCGAACTTCCGATCTATGGCAAGGCAAGCAGGGTCTCTATCAACCACGCCAACTGACCAGTTTGATATTTTGATACATGTTATGCCTAGTTTGAAACGTTTCGTTTCAGTTGCGTCGTGTGTAGTTTTCTAAAGGAGTCTGTAGCAGAAACTTAGATGCAAGTCAAAAGTAACTAGCAGTTTTAGTTGCGTTGCAGTTGCGTTTCACCGTGTGTTCTGGGCCTAACAATTTGTTTAATCATTTACGTATCACTATGAAAAGGACAATTTAAAATGTTACTATGTTTTGTTCATACCACCTACCTACTTATTTACATTAAAATGCTCAGAATCTAGATACCTACATCATAAATTACAATTGTTTCATAAATATTAATTGAACCAAAAACTGAAATTCGTCTCCACCAAAAAACATCAACACCAAACATTCCAAATTTATATTTGATCGCATTATAAACATAATATTCCGAAGTCCGTAACTTGCAAAAGCTAAATGACTGTAAGAATTCATCCCAGTTTCAATTTATCACCGAGAGATGGCGCTGAATGTATGAATGAATTGAAAGTTAGATTACACAATTTAAATTCCCCCTTGATGCAAAATAGGGACGGAAGATGAGGTCTGAGGGGGTGTGGAATACATTATACCGGTGGAGGGGGAGGGGAAATATTTACCTCAAGGGAGTTTGGTAGAAGTGTGTTCGACGGAGCGCAGCAAAATCTTAATGGATTATGGGAATGATTGGACCACTCCTACCTGTTATTTTGCACTTTTTCCACCGGCTTTAAGCTTTCCATTTTCATATTGCAAGCAATTAGACAGAATAACAGTTTTATTCTGCGCGTCGATGTAATCCGATATTTTAGGGTACTGTTTTGGGTGTTAAAAGCTAAATCTGACACTTGTTCAATTTGCATTTCGTGAAATGATTTTTAATAAAAATGAAAGGATGGAAGGACGAGTTTGTGTTATCAAACATTTTATGTATGTACATTTCAAAAAAGGCCTTATACTCGGCATTAAACTTTGAAACCTGTGTCAAAATTAGTCAACATCGACAGCAGTCAGACATAAAAATAACTTACTTAGCTTAGCTATATCCCACAATTTTATACAACAGAACCCTCTAAACCAAATCCAACTCACGCTTGGCCAGTTGTTTCAAGCTTAGCGCTAACCGATTAGTGAGATGAATGTTTTTTTCAAAGGGATGAAATAGAATTTCATGTTTTTATATTGACTCGTATTAACATGGATTTTGTTTCACAACCAACCGACTTTGGTATTTTATGATATCATTTTTGTACTAACTATAGGTATTTGCGTGTTTCTGCATTTGCGTCTGAACCGCCGCGGGTGAAACGCTACGTTAAAACGCTGGGGCCCAACCCAAGTCAGCTAATTTAAAATAGCCTCAGTTGTGTGTCTACAGAGTGTCAGTGCCAATTTTTGAAATGTTTGGTAAATGCTAAACAATGGCTTATACTGATTGCGATCAAACGTGTCAAAAAATGCCAAAGACATTTTGCCTACAATCAACTGAGGTTTTTTCAAATTAGCAGACTTGGGCTCCTGGTCGGCCGCTTTTGCAAATCTCAACCGAGTGAATAATTAGGATTGATTGTGACCGCTGCCAGCGGTTCGCACGCTAGTGTATCCATAGTAAATAACCGCGCGGTTCTTTCATCTGCTGTCATCTGACATCTGCTATCATCTGTCATCAGCTGTCATATCTGCTGTCATCTGTTCTCTCATGTCATTTGCGAGTAACCTGCCGAACCGCAAGTGCAGAAGCGCCTTTAATATTTTTTTATCAATATGATAGAAACGTTATTTGCGAACGGATATAGAACGTTACTTTTTGAACGCATTCCGGGAATTGAGTTGTTTAAATTTTTTGATAGGATTTCGATTTTGTACGTCGAAACGTTGAAACTTTGATTTTTAAAGTTATTGGATTTTAATTTATTTTAAAAATATTTATAAAACTAAAAGCAGCGGATACCTACCTACCCAAAGTAGGTACCTATACTTACTCTTAAAATAACAATCTTTACGACTCGTTAGGTTGTAGTCTGGTAGAAACGAAAAGAAATTGTCTATGAAAAGTGTTGCTAGTAATTGGTAACTTCGAATTTTTTATTCAAAGAAATATTTACAATACTATTATTGTAAATAATAGTAAGGTCAATAAAACATAATGAATACTTAGCTAGCTAACTTAAAGACTAAAACTACTTACATTATTTAAACTACCTAATCGTTTTTTATACGGGGTGTAACAGAATGGGTATATAAAGCCGAAACACAGCGATAGTCCTCATGAAACTGAACAACTTTCCCCAAGGAACATGGGTCGTAACTCGAAAAAAAAATTTTGGATCGCCCATACTTACTCGATCAGCTGATCGAGTAAGTATATATTATATACCCTTTCTGTTACACCCTGTATAAGTTGATAGTTAAGTTAGCTACCTACTCAACTATCAACACCACAATCATTAAACGGTGTAAAAATATAGATATATAGCGAAGCATCTGCATACACATATATAGGTAGGTAGATTTGAATGTATACGTACTATCATCGTAGCGTCGAAACTACTGAACCGAATTTTTGTATGCATGAATGAAGGTATCTACATACTCGTAGACTTGCAAAAACATAACCCTTTCTTTTGAGTTCACCATAGTTAAAAATAAATTGCGAATTATTACACCTTGTATGTATAGCTGGTAGAAACTAACCGCTTTAGTACATCAAACAGGGCCTCCCAAGAAACAGCGAGGCTTTGCAAAACGATGAACAAACACAACTCTGTTTGCAGAACATTTCACATCGTTCGCACTATAATATTAAACTTATTAGTAACATTAGTAGGTTCCTTTCTGCATAGGCTTTGTATTTTCACATAGACTACTCTATCCATATTGTGCCGAGTATATGGTATCCTATGTAAGTCTAGGTTTCAAATAATGAAGTTTAATGTCTATGGCGCTATACAAAAGGATACCTATTTCTAACAATATAATGATAATTTTTCACGGCATGTTTTGGTATGCTGAAATTTTAATAACAAAATAGCAACTTAGCCAAAAATGCTGATTATAAACAAAACAAGTTTTCTAGGCTGTTATGGGCGCATATTAAATGGGTCCTTATCAACCCTTTTAACGTCCCCACTACAGGGACACGAGCCTACTCTCATACGAAAGTGATTATTTAATGTGTAATCCACGTTAAAACAGGTGACATCATGAATGATCTCAAAAAGATTATAAGGAAAATGCAGGTACCTACATACAACCACAATACTGTGACTTCCAAGGAAATCTAAACAATTGGCATAAGTATTACTCAGCATTGCACAAAAGAAGTTAGTCACAGAAAAAAAAGCATTTAAACAGCAAATTAACACGAAATACCGTCAAGTGTTTTGAATGGATTTGAATGAATACGGAGATTCCAAGATTGGGGATATGATTCATTAATTAAGACTTTGAAGGCAGATGAGTGTGTTTGGGTCATGTAAATAAGGAAAGTGTAGTGCAAATTTTAATAAAAGAAAATTTCTAAAAAGTTTGTATTTTAATCATCGATTTTTATACTTAAAAAACAAACTTTCATACTAATGTATTGAGTAAAGAACTTCACAAATAAAAATATTGTTTTTGCGCGACTTTTCGATAGTTTGTAATCTATTCCATATCGGCACAATCCAAAAACTTATTTGGTGACGTTTCGAGACTTGCAATTTGGGCAATACCTACACTAATGATACTTATTCTTACGTAAATTCATTTAATCTAACTAGAACAAAACTATAGAACTAATAAAATTCCCGCAGCAAAAACAAAACAAGATCAATCGAGGCAAGAAAAGCAAAATGACACATAGGAATTGCGCTCAAACGCGACAAGTCACATATTTACATTCACCACTAGTGTTCCATTAGTGTTTTATCTGTGCCACTAAAAAGCGACGTAAATCTGACACTAAGTGGAGTAGGTGTTTGTTACATAAATCTTGGTTTTAGTCGCATTGCAGATATGTTATAGTGGTTGTTGTTGCAATAATGGTCATTAAGTCTTAACGGTTCGTTTAACCTATAGCTCCTGGTAGCTCCAAAAATTTTGAAGAACATTACAAGATGTTTAATAGACAATTAATAGACATAAATTAAAAAAGTTATAGCTTTTTTGATTGCCTGTGGTATCTAGAGAAATCTGCTTAGTGAAAAAAAGAAAGTTGAAATGAAATAAGAGTAAGATTTATAACTTTTACATATAAAAATGTCTTGGTAGACAATATCATGTTAATTAGAAATAAGTACCTACATTTCCCAATGGAAATGAAAATGTGTTAATATTATTATATAAAAATTAGTAAAAATAATGGTTGGTTTGATTCTTAATAAGTTATTCCAAATATCTAAAGATTCTAGAACTTCAATTAATCAAAAAACGAACGCCAGCAATAAACCGTTTCACATAAAGCAAAAATTAGCAATGAAAAACCGAATGTCATTGACCTCGAATAATCGATGACAACTCAACGAATGTCCATTGAAATTTATGACGCATACCTAATCGTGTCGGCCACATGCTGAGCGCGTAATGGATATCAACATTATTATAGAATAGATTTGGAAGTTCACAGATGGCTCATGATACTTTGAATATACATTTAATTGTGACGTCATTACTGGCCTTGGCTCCAGAATTTAATATTAACCGGAAGCCAAGGAAATAACCCTATAATTACTATAAAAACGTACCTATCGCATTAAGGTGATATAACTGTTTCTGAATCGTAATTTCCATAAAAAAGCACGAAATTTTCATTAGTTTTTAATGTCGTGTTTTATAAACTTAGAAATAATTAATACGTACTATAGATTGAAGTGCGTTTAGATTGTAGCAAGTGGAGAGAAGTGGTCTCTGTCTATCCCGATGGGAAAGAAGCATGATATTGATGTATACGAATATGTATTTAGTTACTATATCTAGCCGAAAATACTTGACAAATATTGGACTTTGTTACAAGACGAATCTGAGCTGTATCTATTCATTGGAACTATCAGCAAATCAATAGTTGAAGAAAAAAATAATTCGAGAGCAATCTCAAGGATATCAGATTCAACAATCGTTTTAATTTAGACAAAATTGTTGGATGAATCATTGTTGTTGGGTGGCAAGATCATTTTAAAAGGAAAATTGAATTCGTTGAATATAACTGAATATAAAGAAAGACTGATCATAATATTCTGCAGGGATATGAGAATCAAGGCTTCCAACTTTATTTCCCTTTTTAAAATAACATTATACGTAGAAAAAAAGCAACGATATTATTTTGTCTACGTGTTTTACAAGGTCTTGTCACAAAAACCGATTTCACATAAAACTATATACTTATTTTAATTCGCTATCTAGGTCCCTACTTACTTCTACTATTACATAGATATATCTACTTAATTTGTTTCTTTTTTTTAGCCTGTGTAGTCCCTGTGCTGGGCAAAAGCCTCTCCCATGCCTCTCCACAGATGTCTGTCGGTGGCTGCTTCCCACCAATATTCCTAAGTGTTTAAGTCGTCGCGCCATCGATTCTTGGGCCTACCTCGACTGTGCTGACCGTCTTCCTCTGTGGCTATTCTCACCCAACGCTTTGTGTGCATGCGACTAACGTAGATTTATTAAATGAATTCAGATTTATCTTCAGCTATAAAAGACACGACAATTTTGCGATTTCATTACCAGTCAGACTATCTTATCGAAACCCCTTCTTAACCTCATATTACTAACAAAATTCTGAGAACAACCTCAAGACTTAACTCTATCATCATTAGAGCAGGTCGTTAGATGCATTGCATGAGCTCAGAACTCTTTGAGACCCCGTGATGAGTCAAAGGATGTAAAGAAAATTTAGTTTAAAACAATCCGCTGAACTTTGTCCCGTGTTCTTTCAGGGTTTAGCTCTAAAGATGTGTATCGTGCTTTTGGAATCTTGTTAAGTGAATCAGGAATTTTAGTTAGAGAATTAAAAACATGCTGGGATGAATTGTAGTCATATTAAGAGTATCAACATTGTTATTCAATGAGACATGTTTTATTTATCTTTGTAACACGGGATTTAGTGTGATGATTACGGTCATGCGAGAAGTGTTATAATATAGTTTTCAAATGCTTTTCGTATGATTTTAGGTACATAAATGTTCTGCTGATTATTTAGGCCTCTGTAGCATCATTTTATCATGGACCGTCTCAAATTATCTGCATACTCTTGAATATACTTTTATCAAGTTTATAGGATATTCAGGACCTTAGTCGAGAGTCACGCGTTTTACGCGCGATTGAGGAAACGCGCGTAGGCATCTGGACGCTACATATTTAGCTCAAGTATCTCGGATACGCGCATTTGCAAACAGGTACTTTTACGTATAGTATATTTAACGTATAGTATCATAATAAGATGATAAAGTATAAAGTAATTAGCACTAACCTGCACTTCTCGCTTCAGCGTCCAACGAAGTCCCCAAAAAGATGGTCACAGATAACAGAAACACTAAAGTTTTAATACTAAAGCACCATCTTCTTTCATACCTTCCCTTACACCGTTTATTGTTATTGTCACTTCTATATTTATAGTCTATACTATTATTGCTAGCTTTATCTTTGTCAAAGACATTTCTTTTGAAGCCTACACCTCCTCTGTCTTCTAATAGTGATCTGAGATCTATTAGGTTCCGTCTCTTATTGTTATCTAGAGGTGCCAAGACGGTGTCCCGGACTTCTTCCATGTTTTTGATGTTATTGTCCACTTCTGTTTGTGATGGGACGTCCATTTGTGACGTCAAATCGACCGCTCATCTTGGGTGATCATCTGAAACAAAAGAAGTTTAAGTTAGTTATTGATTTTGTAAATGATAAATGGCTGATTAATATTACCGCTTTCATTTTTCGAGAATATATTTTGATGTCGTGAATAAAAACAATTAAAAAAGGGGTTAGTAACAATAACAGTATCTAAAAAAGATATAATATGATTGATTATAAACTAAGTCGTTTTAAATTAATATTTCTGTCAATATTTGAAGTTTATAAATTATTTATATACAGACGCCCATAAAACTCGTTTTCAAATACGTTAAAAATATTATACTCAATACTCAATCATTTATTGCACTCCACAGGTTTTTACAGATCTTATAAGCAACTTAAAGTACCAACTTAAACTTAATATGTAATTCATTTAATAATCTTGAAAAATAACAGTAAAATGGATCTTTGTATCAATATAATAAAATACCTATTGAATTTTTTGCAGTAGGTAATTAAAACCATATGGAGCTTATATGGTTTCATAGTAGGTAAGTAATATTGAAAAGTGTCCAGCGTTATTTCGCATAAAAGGGATATTTGGAATCTTTTTAAGTAGAATTTCATGGAGCGTGATATTGAAAATTTTAATAAATATTTTGAATAAAACATTTTTGTGGTCTCATTTTTGAATGTAAAGCTATTGCCTTTTAGTTAGTTCCTATTGTCAATTTATGACCTTATTTTAATTAGTAACTATTTACTTATACATAAATACGTATAGGTATATACCTACCAAAAATTAGATTTTACTAATCATATTATAAACCCATTTATTTATTCATGTCGAAAATTGCAACGTTCTAAGGCGAAATTTAATAGTATAGAAAAATATAAACTAAGACTAAAATTCTCAGCTCTCATCAACATTATGGCAAAACTGTTCACATTTCAAACTCCTACCACCTTTTGCATCGTACAAAAATAAAATCGACCAATCACGATAAAACCACGTACACTCAACAAAAACAACAAATAACGATCGAAAGAATTTACGTAGCAAAATGTAAGCAGAAATAACCAATTTACCAACATGGCGGTGCACTCGACAACTTCATATTCACTTAAAGCGAAGCACTTGACTTAAGCAAAAACCGAACAACTTAATAGGGTAAACACGCTCATACGCGCCACTCATAAATTCGTTATCAAGCAAAAACGAGACAGCAATATTGGTGCGAAAATAAGTGCAAAACACAAGAACGTCGACAATCTAATAAGCAATTCATCAAGAGATGTGACAGTATGTGTTATCTTATGTTGTTAGCGGGTGAAAGAGGGGGGATTGGAGGGAGGGGAGGGGGTGGGGATGCATTGAAGACACCTGCGGCTCTCTGACGTAGATAAAGAGGCGAGAGATGAACTTGCCTAAAGCCGGATTAGCAAGGTCTAGACTTACATAATTAGAGCTAGTTGTTCTGAAAGAAAGCGTTCAATAAACGTCATTTATCTCCCATCTGCGACCGGCTTAATGACTGCATCTATCAACTTTTTGTTCTGCGGTTGTGAGTTAATGAATCTGTGGGTGAAACTGATACCTATACCTAAATAGGTTGTGTGCGGTCAGGATTATAGAATTAATTATTTTATTGTTAATCAAACGTGGGATTATTGTTAATTAATCTTGTTTGCGGTAGGTTTATGTGTTTCTAATCATATTTTAAATTACATGGACATTTTGCTTCAAATACAAACTAATTAAATATCATAATACGATGGCACATTTGTTTTTCGGATTGTGAAGATTTTATATTTTACTTCTTAAACCCTACTTGCTTTTTTTCCGAAATTATATCATCGATTCTTCATGCCCAATAAAACTGCAGTGGTACGATAACTCACGACACCTGAAACGGTGGAAGTTTCGCCCCTAGGGACGGAAACAATTTTCAGTTACGATCTTGCTGGACCCTACTTTACCCTGTGACAAGTACGAACAAATTCCCATTTCGTCGTTAGGCATAAATATATTGTGCAGACGTGCTCTTCGACTTGCAATGGAAATGTTTCTTTGAAATAACAAAAGGTGGACGTTATAGGTTACGGTACCTGATTTGGATATTGTTTTTTTGGCTTTTGAATGTTTTTGAATTGATTTTGAGAAAAAAAAAGTCGAAAGTTGAATTTATGTTGATGACGGTACTGACAAAAATTCTTGTGGATAAGATACGCATCAGAAAAGTCAAAAAGTAAAAAGTTTCGCTCTAAGCAATAAAATTTCGAAATAACATTCGAACCGGTAACAGCGAAAACACTAAATCCAAGCAATAAACTACAAATAACATAACTACTACTAAATCAAAAGGAAAGAAACTAGCAAAATTATAACCCGACCAATTAAAGAAGAAACCTCAGCGAAACCAATTAAAATTACTAATCGTATCCATAAAACTTTCTTCTTGGTCGTACTTCCTGGTACAAAGTCGTACATAGTAAAAGCTATGCAACTATGCAGTTTTGCCAGCAAGTTGCAACGTTAGGCCACCGGTCTCAGGTGCTATTCCGACAGAAATACTCATTAATCTTCCACCCTTATCCCGCCACATTAGGTAAGAGAATTCTTTTATTTTTGTTAGTAATGATGCAGAAATAGCAGAAATGCTGGACGGTGTTTTTGTGGTAACGTCTGGGTTATCATTGATAGAAGAAATGTTGTAGTTTTAGTTTTTGTTGAAGATGTCTTTGGAGATGAGTCACAGATTGATACTTTTGTTATTTATGAATGTAACACTGCGATTTTATTTGCCTTGTGTCAGATTCAGTATTTTATCGTACGAATATTTATACCATATGACAATAGACACAAAGTCAGAACCGATAAGTCAGGGTATTGATAATTCAATGCTCTAACACTAGCCGTTTTGTGATCAAATGCTTTTAAATCAAAAATATATTTGTCACTATTTTCGACTTAGGCTAAAAATAGAATTTTATTTTAGTCTACAAAATATTCTCTAAATTTAGAAAGATAAATGAACGCTGACACCCGAAATCAGTTACCGAAATAATCAAGAGAGTACAGTTTGCTCAAAACTAATTAATCTAACTAACCCAACGGACTCTTAGCACCTTACTAAGATTGTCTTAAATCGAATTAGATTTAAATAAGGGGCTGCAGACAGGGTTGGAAGCTGAGAAGAAATATAAACAGTCATTTATCGTGAGGTCCATAGCTCAACCTTAGGGAGGGCACAGGTGTTCGTACCAGCTTGATGAATTGTTTGTTCAACAATTCAGGGTTTACCCGACAAGTATTTGCAAATGCATCTCCAAGAATAAATGGTAAGAAAACTGTTGTTTTAGTACCTCTTGTTTTGTCTGGGGTTTTTTTAAATTTAGAATTTATTTGTGGTTTTTGATGTTCTTTTCTTTGTTGAAACTTTTTGTTGTCTTAATTTTTTTTAACACCGTCTTTCTTTTGTTAGTTGCCTGTTTTGATACATGTATTGACACAGTTTTCTTCATCAATATTATTTGTATGGTTGCGAGAAACTACTACGTAGTAGACCTAGGCAAGGACATAAACATAAATTAGGTAATAATATACATATTAAGATAAAAAAAAACCTGTAATAATAACGTTTAGTAACATTCTAAGTATAATAATGAACCATTAATGCTGTCTACACACCAAAGCCGCCGGTTTTTTTGACAGCTGCCATTTTTATGACGTAAAACCGTCGGCTTTGGTGTGTAGATAGCATTAGGCAGCAGAAGATAAAAAGAACTAGTATTTTTTAACGCGTACAATTTAACTAATACGTTATATTAAGTAGAATACCCCGTAAAAGGGCTCGCTAGTAATGTTCAATCTAAATTTAGAAATGGCGGCTGGAATGGCCAGAGCATTCCTAGTTATGTTGCAGGATGGTACAAGGCACGAGAATCTGCTAATTAGAGAACAGAAACAAATTACATTTTAAAACGTGGGAAATGTTGGTGATGTTTGAAATTTTAGAGTTGTAAGGGAGTGAGTAAAACAGAATTTGGTTTAAGTTAAGTAAATTATAATGATAAACCTTGTTTTAAATAATGCACTGCGTTCTCATTTTTTTTATTATTAGCCTATTTCATCCCACTGGTGGGCGAAACCCTCTCTATGCTTCTTCAAAGACTCCAGTTATTGGCTGCTTCCCACCAATCTACCCTGAATGAGCGTAGGTCATTTTCATTTACCGTATATCAAATATATATTTTATCTGAAGACCATAATACAAGCCCCAACCCAAATTCAACAACAATCAGTAACAAAATAGACATTTGATACTTCTTTTAAGATACATAAGTATCTGAACCCATATTGGTACCTACACACCAAAGCCGCCGGATTTTTTGACAGCTGCCATTCGTATGACGTAAAGCCGGCGGCCTAGCCTGGCGGCATGCCGGCGGCTTTGGTGTGTAGATAGCATAAAATATAAACCATTGTAACTTAACCCATAAGAACAAGCAGAAAGTGGAAGCAGGGTTAAAATTTCATAGCCTTAAACGGGTGCAACATGTCACGAGCCTTCTCCCATGTTTACTGCCTTACCAGGCTGTGTCGTTAAGATTTTTTGCGTACAACTTTGTACGGAAATACGATCGTCTTTTTGTTTGTAATTTGTAAGAAAGTATGATGGGTTAAAAGTTTTGCAGTTTAAGTGTTATGTTTGGATCGCTAAGGTAATATTGGTTCTGTGAATTTGTGCCACGGAATGCTAATAGATAATTGATAGTCGATTTAGTAGTTTTTAAATGCAAAAAATTTGCGATAAGGCATCGATTTGAATAGTAATGGTAACATATTAAGAAGAGTTAAAATAAAATCAAAGATGATTTCTAAGGAACAATCTTATTTCTACATGACTATCAACAAATGTTATATAATATTAATTTGTATAACACGACAACCTACTAAAGATAGAACACTTACGCATTACGATGGATGTAAGTAAGGATGTCTGTTACTCTTTCACACAAAAACCAACGAACGGATTTTTAAAAAACTTAACAATAATGTAGCTTGCGCTTAAGAATAACAGATAAGCTATATTAATTTGAGATACTGTGTATTTTTTAAGATAATAACGATAAACATGCTAGTTGTGGACAGCCTCTAATTCATATAAAACTATTCCAAATACTATCAAACAAAATTACACCCCGAATCTCACCATCGCACCGAAACACCCAAAACAAAAGCCCATCACGAACTTAACGAACTAATGCTCATTGAACTCGATTCCAACATCTATTTGGTCCACAAAGACCGAGGTAAGCTACTTAAATCATGAATTGGAATGCATGTTAGCATACTGAATGGTTCTAGGTACCAGGTATTGTGAGTTTATTGAGGTGTACTTGATGTTGAAGTGTAATGAACTAATGTTATTTGTTGGTAGATAGGATTTTATAACACTGTATAAGATATAGGGTAAGATTAATTAAAGGATCTCATTGAATGAAGCTGTTAATTATGTGTGATGTGATTTGTAAGTGAATAACATCACCGTCAAGTCTTATTATAAAGGTGATGTTTAAGCTTTGTTATCATGTAAATAAATAAGAAAATCGTTGACATGAAAAGTTTGTTTTTAATGGCAACTACTAATTGTAGATTCTGCCGATGTCAAGTGTTGTAAAACTTACTATAATTATATTATTAAGTTTAATATAAATCTATAGATACATAATTATGAACGACTGATGAGTGTGGATGAAGCGAAAGAGGTGTGTTTGGATCGAAGGAAGTGGAAGGAAGTGGTCTCTGCCTACCCCAATGGGAGAGAGGCGTGATGGATAAGTATGTATTATGTATGTACATAATTATACACACAAACACCCAGACTTAAGACAACCACCTCCGTACATCAAAGTAAAGATTGTCTCTGTTGGGAATCGAACCCACAACCTGCACAGCAAGCCTGTCAATATCCAAAGATTTTCGACACCATCCGGGCTTTTCACGAAGTAGCTCCTAGCTCCAAAAGTAGAATTTCTCAAATAAAAGCTCTTTTAAAATCCCTAAAGTGCTAGATTCATACAGTGAATGGTCTAGTTGTCGGCGCATTGACTGGGCACAATTTGCCCAATGCATTTCTACTAAATTGCTCCTTCAATTGAATGCGGCATGAAATTTTCATAGAATAAGCGGTTGAGTGTTTAGGAAGTTAGCTTTGTAAGTACGAGTAAGAAAAGGATGTTACTTTTTTAAAAGAAAAATTGTTAAGATTTTTTTTTAGCTTGACGACTTTTTTAAGACAAATGAATGAATGAATGAATGAATGAATGAATGAATGATTATTTATTGAATGTTACTTATTTTTTTGACCCTCATATAATTTACTAGATTTTTGGAAGTTTAAGTATGAAATAAGAAGACAAAAGATTACTCACTAAAGATAACATTAGCAGTGCAGTAGCAGTTAAAGTTAACAGTTGATATCACAATGAGTTCTTTTAACCACTAATGTTTATTCCAATTTTCTAATAATATGACGAAAAAAAAAAGTTTCTCAAAGGTACTTATTTCCACCTGTCTATCTATGACGATAAATGCATACGAAGTTTGACTAGCCACTAGTAAATACCAAAAGCAACCCACAACCATCACATTGACGTATCAACCCTACCCTTTAAGCCAGCATAAAGTCTTAAAGGTTATAACTTAGACATGTGGCTATAAAGTTTAAATTGTTATGGGATATATTGATTACCCCCACTTATGGGAAAGTGGTACAAGATATTAAGGGTATTTAGTCCCCTATAAAGGCATATCGATTCTTGCCGATGGAATGCACTACTTTCTTGACAATTTGTTGAACCATTGAGGTAGTTATGGTAGAGTTGTGTTTGATGGATAGTGGCGGAATACGTTTATCGATTTAGATATTTTGTTCAAGTTCCGTTTTTTAATTAAATTACTTCCTTATCATCCTATGTCTGATATAAACAATCATAATTATGTTGTACCTATGTAATAATTTCATGTTTTATTTTATTATTGGGAAAGTTGCAGAAAAGTTAATTACAATGATCATACCATTAAAACGATAGCTGTCCCTTTCGCGTTGTCATTGTGTAAAAAGTGATAACACAGTACGTAGTATCATTCCGTTTTCTTAGATAGTTTTAAAAGGGACGACGACGCTACAGTGTTGCTACTTTTAAATTCCTTTTCTTTTTTTTCCTCATCCTGCAATGGCAACTCATTCTTTCTTTTGACAACACAAAAGGGACTATCGTTTTAATATCACAAAATCTGTATGACGAAATTGTAAGAACTTCATAAAACCTATAGAGTTACTTCCTCTATGTCTGACACAGTTTACTGAACAATATGCTGTTTTGAATCTAGTTAGGGTGATTTTAGAAAGTCTTGGTGCACGTTTTGAGGATAAGGTGCTTAGTTAAGGAATTTACACACAATTGAAATTCGGTTTGAAAGTTTAAGTCCTATTTTTTTATTGAAACCTTATATTCGTTTTTATCATTTTTATTACCTAAGTGTTTTTTTATTAATAGTAGAATAAAAACTAAATGAACATGCTTTTTTGAATTAATATTCTATTGAAAAAAATAAATAAAAAAGAGCAATAAAACTGGCGTCTATTTCAAATTAATTTTAAATGTAATTTCAATTTCTAAAGACTTTACATTTTATTTTAACTTACTTATTTATAAAAATAAAAATGGCCGACTTCAAAATTCCTATTAAAGACACTTCGCACCGAATGCATGCACAATTACGTTCCATTTTCATTCATTCACAAAAAAAACTAATTTCAAAAGTCGTTATCAAGATGGCGACTGAATTAATTTACCGTTTGCATGGGACTAATGTACAAAGTAAGCCTTTGTGATAAACGAGAAATTCTTTGAATTAAAATCAAGAAAACTTATTCCGTAAATGCAATGTTAATTGTCAAAGAAGTTTTAATAAGAATTTATTTTAAATACTCGTACCTATGTATGTTGGTATTGTCTGTTTTTATTTAGGTACCTATTTTGTATTCAGGTTTTATAGTTAAACTTGTTTCTCGTTAAACTAAATTAAATTTCAAGCTGCAAATATAAATCACACTGTTTATAAAAAAAGGTTGTTATTAAAAAGTGTTTATAAAGACAGTTACGAAATTTGTTATTTTATATCATTAAAAATATCATAATCAAATTAAGAAATAAATTACACTTATGATCCGTTTTACCACATACAGATAAAATGTAACTGACAGATAAACCTATGTCTATTTCATAAAACATGACGTTTCAGACTGTAATAGAGATAAAATATCCGTCAGTCAAATTTTATCTGTTAATTGTGGAACAAGCCCTTAATAAAACATTTAAACCTATATCAAATAAAAGTGCTAAAAAAGCTAAGATATCCTAAAATTCCCATACCATTCAGAACATAAGAATTCAAAACCTTTTAAAAAAAAAGCAAACCTGAAGTGAAAGATGGACTCATTAAAGTCGCAAACTAATGGGATTTGATGGAAATATGTGCAAAAACCTCCATTCCCGAAGGCATGTTTAAACATGATTCATGAGGCGCCCTCTAGTGGTGTATTTGAAGTCATTTCACTGCAGGGCTGTTAAGATAGGTATTTAGGTGTTTTCTTTTTTCAAAAAGGTATCTTTAAAATACCTAATTATACTTATTTTTTTTTAAAGTTGTGGTAAACTGATCTTATCTGTTTTGGACAAAAAAGTTATTTTGAAATTGACACATTGCAAGTTTTACTTTTTAAACTAAAATTTATAAAATATATACCGGATATTATTATACCTAACCTAATATTAGATAAAAGAAAAAAATAATAAAACTATGATACCTATTGAAAATAAATATTAAATTCCTTATTTCTTTCAGGTTATTTGGAAACAATAAATCAGTAAGTACGCCACGTGCATCATAACAATCACAAATTATTTTCGCTATAAGTTTTATATTTCTTCAAAACGCCAAACCGCATCTTCCCCTCAACTGCATTTATCAAGACATGGCCAGCCCTGCGAGAAACACAACGACACCTGCTGGCGAGAACTGGTGCTCGCACCCTACGAGGTCAACGCCCTCTGTTATTGTTCTTCTCATAGGGTGACATGTGGCTCTTTTCATTCCAAATAATTTAAGGTAAAGGTATAAAATAAAGCCTTAAGGTAACAAGGGGAACTTATTTTGCAATTTGTTGCATGTTGTTTAACAATTTGAACTGTTTATTACCCGACTGCGCCAGAAGGAGGGTTACGTTTTTCGAGAGTATGTATGTATGTTGGTATGTATAATTCTTTGGTATGCTCTACAGCCTGAACGGCTTGATGGATTTTAGTTTGAGAGGTGTTGTTAGATTCGTATTTACAGTGAGAGGGACAAAATAAAAAAAATGAATTTTTAGCACAGTTTTTTTTAATACAAAGGTCAGTCTGTTTTGAGTTGTTTTCTTAAGTTTAAATTAAGAAGGGTATTGGAATATCCGTTGCAATAAGTTTAAATTGAAATACATAAAGTGTTTATAGCTCTCTGAACAAAATGGAAACGAGTTTACGACGACAAAACTAACATAACGCTAATCAAAACATAAAAACTAAAATAAAAATCATCTTAATTCAAAACGAAAACATAAACCATTGCATTCACGTACATAAACTAGTATAAACTAGGTTTAAACATAAACTTTATTATTCAGATGATAAAGACTGAATTTATACATATACATGGCTGTTAAAAGTGGCATGACTTAGGGTCGACACACAGCTGACGGAGCGCAGCGAGCATTTTATGATTGTCATATTCTTATCGACATTTTTCTCATTAGAATAATATTCAAAATCAGTTAACACAACAAATGAGCATCGGACCATCGAAGCGACCAAAAGCGAATGTTGTGTCAACAGATTTTGAATATTATTCTAAAGAGAATAATATCGATAATAATATGACAATCAAAAATGCTTTTCGCTGCGCTCCTTCAGCTGTGCGCCGTCCCTAAAACTAAAGCTGAAACTTCTCGTTATAAGAGGGAAACAAAAACAGGATTGAAGCGGTAAAAACTAGATTGCACTGTGACGTAGAGAAATGCGGCAACGGAGCGCACCTGAGTCTAGCACAGTGGCAACAATTGGAGCGTTTACCCTAACAGTTTAGGTCATTTGTAGGCGTCCGGCGTCTTGTTAAAAATGAATAAGTTTGCACTAAACGGTACGTTGCGATTTGTTTTGTTTCTGCTTAGAGAAATAAATGCATTCGCAAATAATATTTGCAATAAAATCTACTCAGCAAGGGTAACTGCTATGCATTTAACACAGAGATTAACCGCGTCAAAATTGCTGGGAAACCCCTACCGCGGTTTCCAATTTTCATATCATACGTCCATACCGACAGAAACATAAATTGTGTTAATGGTCAAAATTCTATTTAATTACTCGTTAAATGTTTCGTAATTAATAAAAAAATTTGAAGTTGAGCAACATTTTTGAATATCATTTAAAAGAATTTTAAAACTTGCTATAGCAAGTAACAGCGTTAGTTTTAAAAGTGACTATTTTTGAGAAAGCTTTAATTATCTACAAAAAAGAATCTATTGCACTCTAAGCCTTTCAAGTACTTAGTTTAGTACGGAAAAGATACTAAATTACATAATACCACTAGATACGTTTACTAGAACGTTTACCCCAATTTCTTTCAAATATAAAAGATAATGCTTTAAATATTTACACGCAAAAGACATATCAAAAAGTCCGTTCCTTAAGGGACCGATGGTTTGGAGACATTAGAAAAGGTAAAAAGCTGATATCGAAGTCCCTGGGTAGAGATTTGATTTTGTATCATTTGAATACGGTAGCAAATATTGTACTTTTTATATAGTTGCTTATTGGGTATGAAAATGGATCCGGTGTCGGACAATGGGGCATTTTTGTTGAGGTTTGTTTGGGAAACTTTTTGTGACGTAAATTGTGAGAGTTGAACTTTATATTTGGAAATAAATCTACATAAAATACTACAATGTACAATATTGTAGTATTTTATGATTGATGATTTGATGATGAAGTAATATATAAAAAATGGTTTAATAAAATTGCCCTAAGACTAAAAATAAAGGAGTTTACATTAAACTAAACGAAGGCGACAAAATACTCAACTGTGTTTATTCTTTCATGAATTCATAAACTACAAAGGTAATAATTATTTAAAATTTAAATAAAATAAAGCTTCATAACACAAAACAAAAGACAAAATTAATGAAATAGCGAAAACAAACAGAATCAAGCCGTATATAAATCTTTACATTATACAATGTCAGCAAACTCGAGGTTCCTAATAATGCTATTCATAGAAAACAAATATCTACGTATATGATGTATGCGAATCGAAGACAATCATGTTTCGTAATAGGTTTACCTTCGCTTGATCGATTTTTTATGATTCCACTTGCTTTATAAGTGGAAAAAAATGAGATACTTTCTTGGCGTTGACAGTACCATGAAAGAGTTTAAGTACATAATTTTGTGAGAATCTGGGTTTAACTTTGCAAAAAAAAAAAACAACTAGTGCAAATCTTAATGAATGTGATAAAAAGTGACAACGAACAACAAAGTGACATTATTTGACATTTCATTTTGCTACTTATTGCAGTACAACTTTCAGTAAACTGTAACCTGTGATCTATACAATAAAAACTATTCTACACTGAATAGTAAATAAATAGTATGATATAGTATTCATTCATTTCAAGAGCCAGGCTCTGGTCGGTCGAACAAACGCCATCTCTGCCTCTCCTCTGCCAACAATTTTGAGTTTTTGATTCGACACGACGTTAATAGAACTTACTACTAATTGATATAGTGTAGTATTACTTACAATACAATACAAATATTCTTTATTGCAAAAAAGATATAAAGATAGGATATAGATATAAGATATATACTTAATAGTTTTTCTTTGATTTTTACTATCTTTTTGCAACACGCGACGCTAACGCACCTCGCACGTCTCTTACACGCTCAACGCTCACATAATATGAAGTAAAAAAAAAAACACTAAAAAAGTAATCTTACAATGTATACGTAACTTACACGGAGAGTGTCAACAATTGGGTCGTTTACCCTGAATGGAAAAACACGTTGTTTGTGTAAGTACTCGACGACAAACAAGTCGAATTGAATGTTCTGTGCCAAGTGTCGCTCTTGGGTTACGTGAACTTTCGTATAGTAGAAGTTGTATTAATAGTTTAACGTTTGATATGAAAAATGCTAACTTCTCTAGATTTATCGACGGATTTGTTGCGATTTATATTAAACTTCAAATCGCTAAAGAATAGAAAAAAGCTCAAAAGGTTAATGTGAGTTGATGTGTTTATCGTTCACTAATTTAAAGTCACCTTGTAAAATAAATTAGTTGTTGACAAAAAAACAGACACACCTACGCTTTCTATAAAAGTATTTATATAAACTCATGTAACGAGTTAAAAATAGCAGAGGTAGTATAAATGATCAGAATTCCCTCTTTCTCCCTCTCCCTCTCGGAGGCCAATAAATAAAACTTAAACCGTACACCGTTGCCCTGAACATTACTCTTTGATAACAGCAAAACGCATTTTAAGGAAATTGAATGCGGAGGTGTAGCGCATCGTTTTATGTTTTGTTATGTAAGTATTTATTATAATATAAAAGGTATTTAAATCATTTATTACGTGGAAAGCAAATCTCGCGAGTTTGGGGCTCGTGCGAGATCTCGCGAGATTATGAATACCAATACTGCAAGATCTCGCCAAATTTCTTGCGAGATTTGAGAAAAAGATCTTGCGAGATGGAGATTACGTTCCCAAATTTTACGTAGAGAGTACCTACTCGTGAACTCGCAACCATACGCCCACAGGAGATGAATGTGGATGAAGCGAAGGAAGTGTGTTTGTATCGTAGCAAGTGGAGGTAAGTGGTATCTGCCTATCCCGATGGGAGAGAGGCGTGACAAAAATGTATTTTATTTTTATTTATGTGTGAATGTACGATATCACATAAATCTAACCTAATCTAATTTAGCCACTTGTGTCCCACTGCTGGGCAAAAGCCCCTCTCCCCATCCGCCACGACTCTCTGTCTCGAGCTTCCTCCGACCAGCTACTGAAGAAGGTGTCCAGCTCGTCCATAAAAACCACAGAAAAAACAATCCACATAAAACCCGCATATAAAAGTTGACAAGGCTTCTAAAAAAACAAGTTTTAATTAACAAAAATGTCTGAAATTCAAACAGCAGCCGATGAGAGGTTCCTCTCTATGTACATATGGTAATGAGGGCAACACTGCCAACCCTGTACGCCTACTTTCAGTTTCATACAGCTTAATCGATTAAAAAAAGTGAGTCAAAGAGTTGAAAATATATTTTTTTCAACACTTTCACTACTATAGCAAACTTGCACACAAAAATGCAAGTTTGCGATAGTGTTCGTTATTAAAAACTGCCAAAAATATTTAACTTTACTTTACTATTGTACTTACGTAGTTTAAACGCTTATTACATTATAATAATGTATATTGGCTAGCGTGGTGGATTACGGCCTAATCACTATCTGTATGAGAGTAGGCTCGTGCCCCTCGGTTGGGACTTAAATGGGCTGATAACGATAACAATATCTAATAATTGGATAGATACTGCATTAGTACATTAAAAAGGTTGCTTTAAAAAAGTACCATTATTCTACTGATGCCAAGTGACTAGAGTTCCTTTGAAGATCATTATGATGTCATAGCAAATATAGCATTGAGTCCAAACTATAAGAACAAAAAATATACGGCCTATAGCGATTCTATGCAACTCTAGTTAGAGTTACCATCCCTAGTTGAATGGGATTGTCGTGTTAGGTCTGCCTTAATACGTTGTTTTGTACCCAAGGTCGACTGCTTTTCATTTAAAATGTTGTTACTTTTTAATTAGGTGTCACTTTTTTAGCGCCATTTGCATTTTTAAATTATTTTGTCTAGGGTTTTGTTTATGGCTGGGCTGTGTCTAGAAAGTTGAATAAAATTATTTTGTGTTTTAGGACACGCAATTTGAGTAAATGCCTACGAAAGTGTTTGTAGCTTAAAATAGTAAGTACATTATTATGTGTCGTGGGACAGGTACCTGGATATGTGTTTGGATCGTAGCAAATGGGAAGTGATTGCTATCTACTCCGGTGGGAAAGAGGCGTTACAGATATGTACGTTTATATGCCATCATTATAGCCTATAACTGCCCATTGCTGAGCACACACCTCTCCGAAGATTCTTCAATGATACCTGCATGCAACGACACCTAGTTTTCACTTGGCCGTCGTTCCATCTGTCATTCATGAATTTTGTTTTAATCTATCCTAAAAATAACACCTACAAACCTGTCAACCCACCCCAAGCCCGCGAAGCGTCTTCGAAATTTTTATGCGAATATAAAAGTTGACTCGTTATTATTTATTGCGCGCGTTTGTGTTGTAAATAGGCTCTTAAAATGCAAACTGGATTCGTTTCAGTAGCGCTACACAGATACAATAACCGTGTACCTGCAGCTGAATGTGTTAAATGGCTTCTTTAAAATTTTCGTAGACGTTAAAGGATTTTTGGGTTAAATGTTGAAAATGTTTGAGTGTTAGTGCAAGATGTGTTGTTTTGTTGAGTTTACTTACATAAGCATGGTTTATGAATTAAAATAAGTACCAATATGTACTTCAGTGAATATTTTTTTTATGAATTAAGTTTAGCTTTGTGTCAGTTACCTCAAAGTTTTTCGTCGTTGCTACCAGTACTTATGATTTTATTTATTTATTCAATTTAACATAATCCAAATACACGACATCATTACAGGTAAGTCTTAATTCAATGACGTTACTGATAAATATTTTTTTAAAGTTATAATTATACAATCCACTTATAACAAAACATTTTGTACTTGCAAGTTATGGTGGTTAAACTATCAACAAATTTTAATACCTAAATTAGCAACACCGCATTACACTATTTATGTTAATCTAATTAATATACGTTTTAGCTTAAAACCTTCTAACATACTATACATATATAACTCCTTAATCCAAATACATGAATCTATAAGATGAAATCAATTTGTTTCTTCTCAGTTTACCAATCCATGAAAAATAAAAAAACTTAATCCATCTAACCCGAAAACGTCACCGGGATAAAATATTCGTGTACCGTCTTGCCAAGTTGTAGGACGCGTCTTCCTTTCAAAAGTAAATAAAAATAGTCGAATATATCGAAGCCCAGGGGATGGCCAATAAGACTGTCCCGATTTGGTTGTGTAGTGTGTACCTATGGAAATGTGGCTCAGACCTATATTGGAGGAGGGTTGTCGATGTTTTGGCGGCACTAGTGTCGATATAATGGTTTGGGAAGGGTTAAAAGAAAGTATAGTGCTTTGAATGTTAATATACTAGAGTTTATTTACAAGACATTTGGAAAAAACTGAGTAGGATATTTTGAATGAAAAAAAAATCTATCTGCAGAAGCAGAATTTGATTAAAACGCTTCCGAAGAGACTCCGACAAAATGGCGCCACAAAAATAAGCCGCAAAATGAAGATACAAAATTGTCATAAAACCGTCACCCTCGCGAGGCATTAAAATACGCTCACCGATATCAATTCAACACCTCGCCCGCCGATTATAGAAAAATCGATAAGCTCCCGCCAATTTTCCAGTCCATCTTACAATTTTCTCTATCGATAAAAATGCTAATAGCACATCCCTTCAAGTGGGAGGTGGAATGATTGCATTGGATGCCCCGAGCTCCTTCGTAAGTAGATTCAGGTGGATCTTACAATAGCTGACTCCCTCCCTGACTTGAGATGAAGAACTTTCCAGAAAATTCTGACATAGAACTGAATTAGGGATTTTAGAGTGATGGGCTGATTCTTTACAAGAAAACGCTTTAGAATTTATTGCTATTGAAGTTCGTGAGGATTGCAATCTCGAAGGCAATTTTGTTTGAATACGATACAATGCAGAGATGTGGTCTACATAAGTATTATCAAGGAATTCGACTTTGTCAAAAGCTAGAGCCTTTACCTTTACTATTTTATTTTAGTTTGATCTAAGAAAAATTTAAAGATTCAGAATTAAAATTACTATTTTACTATCTCTCCTTTTTGAAGACCTACTTAGCTGACCCTACCCCAAAATAATTTGATTCTGAATTGCAATGCAATGATATAATTTTATTTGAAAGTTGTTTGGTTAACCAAATTTTATAATTGGGTTGTAAAATGCTGAATGGACTTGTAATTTTGTAAACTGTTAGCTCTGCTACATAATTTTAAATTGTATGAGACGTTATTTGAAATAACATATGAAAGTCAAAAAGAATTATAAGACTTCACAGAATAATTTATAAAGCAAAATAAGACGCAGACGTCGCTTCCAAAGGCGAGAAAAATAATCCTTTTACAAGTCTAGTAATAAGAGGCAAAGAACTTTATGAAAGACATTTTAAGAGTCAAGAACAAAAGCAAGTTTTGAATAGTTGATAGTTTTGAAAACTTTAACAAGGAGAGTACTTGAAGTAACGTCTCGGGTCACATCTTAAAATAGAAAACAATATTCTGTCCTTGATGGAAATGCAATTTTTTATTTACATAATGGCTGTCATATAATACTTAGATACATTTAGATAGGTATTTTTTATGAGATCAACCCAAATCTAATAATAATCGATGAGGTCCTTGAATCTAACAATTTACCCGATGAAAATAAGATGTTATGACAATGATGATATGATGTTAATGTTGCAGGACGTATGACAAGCAACTGATCAGAAATTTCATATATACATACATACATACATATCCGTCACGCGTCTCTCCCATTGGGGTAGGTAGAGACCACTTCCTTCGATCCAAACACACCTCTTTCGCTTAATCTACACTCATCAGTCGCTCTCATCAGTATGAGAAATTTCATCTATCGTAATTACTTAATTTATGAACCAAAATAAGGAAAACACGCTAAAACCTAGAGATAAAGAATTACAACATTCCTCTTTGAAACTGGAAATTTTCAAATGCATCTTAGTGCCCAAGAGACTATAACTTTAGCGAAATTATTTGCATTGCTGGCTCGGTTCGGTTCCGGCCGTTGGTCAGACTTCAATACAAGACGATCTTGTTTACGAAGAGTTTTATTTCATGATCGAGACGATTCTTGGAAGAACTCTTACAAATGAAATGCGTGAGTGTAAAGTGAAAGGTCAAAGGCAAATGTGGGCGTTTTAAATGTAATTTGGTTACCTTTTAAATATAAAATATGCTCCTATTTGCAAGATAACATTAGATGAATCTTGCTTTTTTCAGATTTTCATTTTAAGTGTCACTTTATTTAAGAACCATTTTGTGTAGGTATATGTCTTATGTGATTCTTTTAAATTTTGTCAGCATTCCATATTTTTTTTTAAGTATCGATGTCAATAATTACAGCTTCTTATTTTTTTATGCTATGATTACGTTCACGTATATTTTGCTCATCGTTTACATTATCTGCATTCTTGTTAGGATTATCAATGATTTTGAATTCTATTTCAAGCTAACAGGTTACAGTAAGGGCGGCCGTATACGGACTGCTTTGTGCTGTTGAGACCCGACTGCTTGAAGCCACGCGGCTAACTATTGTAGCGTCGCGAATGGGTCACTAATGTTTCCCATAAATTTAAGTATCATATTTTTTTATTCTATAATTTCATTTGCCATAATATCGTCATCTATATGGTTTTATTTGCCATAACACTCATAAGACATATTATTACGTGCCATAAGTATGTTTGCCAGAATATATCAAATGCACTAATATTTAAAAGCTATATTTACTTTAAACATAATGACTACATGACATAAAGTTCCGTTCCAAATAAAAAAATAATTAAGATATCAAAATAAATTGCTATTTTTAAACTCATAGCATGTAGCATGCAGCATGCAAGCAGGCATGCAGCATGCAAGCAGGCATGCAGCAAGCAGGAATGCAAGCAGGCATGCAGCAAGCAGGGATGCAAAATCATGTTCTAACCTAACCTAACCTATCCTAGCCGATCTGGTTAGTATTTGTTTTTTATTGCGGGGGGCTTCGCCCCCCGAGCCCCCCTTCGGGGGCTGCGCCCCCGGACCCCCTGCCGCCGTGTCTCGCTGCCACGCTGCCTGCTGTCGTCTAATCAATTTGTAAATTCATTCATAATAGTACCTACTACCTAACACATACATATTACATATTATTTATAATAAATAATATTATAGTCGTTTGTTTTAGTACATATAATGATTATTAGAAATAAATGTTATAGCATTCAAAAGTTATACCTTGCAATATTATGACAAAAAAATAATCGGTGAAACAATAATTATGGATTAAATAAAGTATTGCAATTAATATTAGTGCATCTAATACTTATGTTTAAAAATCATTATGTCAAACAAAAATATGGCATTTAAATTTATGGATAAAAAAAGACTCCCGTCGCGAATGCTCGAGCAGTTGCGTGTACAGCAGCGAATGAATGTCTGAAGTTCACCACGCGGTCCCAGCTACAAGCAGTCGGGTCTCAACTGCTTAAAGCAAACCGTGTACAGCCTCCCTTATAGATCTGAAGCGGCCAAGCGAGTCGTTGAGCCGCTGAGCCCTGGCTTAAGCCGCGGCTCAACAGGATCCAGCGACTCAAACTTATGATAATGTAACCCAGGGACCGGCCTTAACGTGATTCCGGATTTGCTCCAGGTACAGTTACGAAGTTTCCAAAGGTAAACTTTTTTGCATAGAAATGGAAAACGGATAGTTGTTTTGGAATTTTTTGAAGACATCAAAGATAGAAATCGTAGTTTTGCTTTTGTTTCTGTTAACGTTGAATTCTGAAGTGATGATGATTCTATGACTAGTCTTAATAACAGACAATATAGAGATAAATAAAGTAAATTGGAAAGGTATAAACAAAATAAGCTAAAAATGTTTTCTAACAAACCAATTGAAGCAATCAAAGACAAAAAACCACTGCGTTAAAGCCAGTTTAAAATTGCGAATATTAAATTAACTTTCAAAAATTACAACAATTTACCTAAATAACTGCTCATTACAGCAGTTTACGCTCAAATAGGCTCACCTTAGACATAAACTTAGAAAACTCAGTGGCAAGATAATATGCATACCAATACTAATGTATGCAAAATAGTAAAAGAACTATAAGTAGGCGATATCACGCAATCCAGACATTTTGTTAGCGTCGGTACAAAGCGGGAACATTACACACTGCGACGCCAAACTGTGGAACTGCTACAACGAAATGAACTCATAAATAAGGATACTAAGGTCCACATTCAAGTGAAACACGAAATGAGGTTAAGTCTTTTGAATAACAATGGAGAAATGTCTAATAACAGATGATAGGTCAAGGGTGAGCTACTGTATCGAAGAAAATATGTTGTTCTACCAAATGATATGGTATTATAATGTAATGTAACGTTACATAGACGATTTTCTGAGATCTAATCCTGCCAGACGCACGCAAACAACTCAATGTTTGTATAAATTAGGCAAACGTGGTTTTACCAACCCAAGTCTATATTTGAGTATGTTAAACCTTATCCACATCATCAGTCTAGTTAGATAAATAGTAAATTAAACCAACAGCAAGATTTAAGGATAAATTCATCATTCGTATCAGTATCATATCAGTTTTGTTTATATTTAGTATTCTTGGGGATTTTCTAATGTTTGTTTCTTTGAGAATAGACCTCTATACTCCATAAACAAAACAACTCCTTTAACCGCATGAAAGCCTGGTACCTATTTATATTTCCCTTGCTACAAACGAAATGTAAAATTAAAAAGTTTCGCTCCAAAAATAACAAGAAATTTCTGTATAATTACGTACATAAACTAACCAAGACGTCATTCGCCCTTAAATTAATTTACAAAGAATAGCATGCAATTAAAGTGAGCTAACCCTTTTTAGAACTCAACGTCTACAACAAAGTTTAATTTTACCACATTTCAATGCGTTTAATTTCTACTAACGATAATGGCCTCCATTTGAATGACACCAAGTGTGACGTGACGTCATCGGACCATGACTAAAAAGGGTGATTTTTAGAAAGCTTTATAATGTTTTGATGTTCTAATAAGATGTAATTTTATGCTTCACAATTATCTGTTAACAAGGCAATAGTGGGTCTTTAAGTAAGTATTTTTCCTGCTTATTACCTCGTTGAAGTATTACAATGTCTTTGAAATGAGACTCTTCGACGCAACATAGGCGAGAGATGAAAATATGTTATGAGAAAATAAAGTACGAAGATCCAATGTCTTGTTATATTAATAAGACCAATTTTGTTAATATGAGTCGGTAATGACGTAAAGAAAACGCTTTTTAAAGATGGAAGAAAAGTTCAAATTGATCTAATTTTGATTTATGACATTTTTGACAAAAGTCTTGACCATAAAAAACTCCGAAGTTAGAAGATAATTTTAAAGGGTCTTACGTCGCAACTACTTCAAAATTTAAAGCCCATTTAAAATGAGATCCATCAAAAATTCAAAACAAATTAGGTTTCCCGACTTCTCCCCCACGGAAACGTTAACTTTTTCCAATAACAACCCGAGATGATTAACACCAAGTTCAGATTTTAACTTCCCACTTAAACTTAGTTGGACACTTTTAATTAGCTATTATATTGAATTACAGTTTTCAAGTCAAAAGGCCTTTGGGGAAGTGATGCGAAATTTGATTAACACAGGTTAAATACGAATTGAAATTTATAAACAACAACATTGTGAACAAGTGGGCCAAGGATGGGCCCTTGCGTGACCCCGATGGTTTCACGTTCTACGTTCAAATATTCATCTATAAAACGAGAGTTCCGTACAAATTCATAAACCGAAGCATTAATAAAACTGGCTATTAAAATATGAAAAGCTCAAGATGTCTTAAAATGTATGATAATCCGTTGCTAACTAAATCAAAGGCCTATCATAAATCTACGACTTTTGTAATTTATAGAGACGTTACAAAATTTCTTTGAGGTCATAAATTTACACCAGATTATCAAATTTGATCATTTCAAACTCCATTTGGTCATAGTCAATTAAGATTATAATGGAATGGATGAGGCACATTCGTAATAACACACGTTAAGGCAGATGTGAATTCATTATTCGTATAATGATCACATTTTTGAACGATGCCTACAACCTTAAAGATTTTAGGATAATGGTTCTAGATAGCATTATTAAAATATTTCTTATTTTTCTTTTTTCTTTCTTATTCTTAACTTTTAGGATTGGAAACAGCATTTTTAACATCAGCGTTCGAAAGTAAATCATTACATTGACGTAAATTCATTAAAACAATTTAAAAATAGAACGTTGCTTTAAAAAACACATTTTAATTAAAACCAAGCAATAAAGACCCAACTTCTACCTCGGCGTCTATTTAACCACGACCTCGATGGAAGCAACACGAACTTTTACTGTCATATCTGAAATTTACGACTCCATTTGTCCCAAAAACCTCAGTCATTGGCGCGAAACTTGGCCACACTTGGCAACTAATATGCATAATCGTCAGCTAGCGGAGCCGCTACTTGTTCTTTAACTAACCGATGCAATTCATAAGCTGTAGCGTTAACATGCTTCATTTCAATATTCTTCTATCCTTATCTTATCTTATCTAGCCGTTGTTGTCCCACTGCTGGGCAAAGGCCTCTCTCCTCCTTCTCCACGATTCTCTATCCTGAGTCGCCTCTGCCCTGTCGTTCGTGAAGGTGTCCAGTACATCTCGCCACCTTTTTCATGGTCTGCCTTCTATCCTAATCTCTTTTTATTTTTATCAGCGTCTTTGTCTAATATCGTGCTAAGAAAAGATATTTGTTAAGGTATCGTTGGTTTTTTTTTGCGTATTGCATTATCTATTTACCCTTTTCAAAATTTCTCAACCTGACGTTTGTATCATAACAATTTTTGCATTCACGATATGAAAAACAAAAGACAAAGCTACAAGTTTCTGGAAATTCTCAATATTCCTATTCCCATTTAAAAAAAACAAAATCGAATTCAGAATCTTTCTTTTTTACTTAACTCGTATCTATACAATTTCGAAACTCTATCTAAGTCACTCAAACTCCTAAAACTTAAACCAAATTATATGATTACCGAATTTACATACGAGATTTACTTAGCCCGCCGCGCGATAGTAAGTTTAAGTTATATCTCAATATTACAGTCTATTTGACTTGAGATTAACTAAGGTACTGTAGTTCATTACACTATTTGCTAGATAAGGATTCGTTTGAGGAAGTCATTCGAGTAGTAATGGATACTCAAGTTGGTAACGAACAACTTTTAATTGTTGCTTTCGTGGGAAACTTCGCCACACTGCTATAGCTTATAAACAAAACAAAAGACGCTTAAACAAATGAAACTCTAGAAAATGTTTGAAGAAAGAATACTTTATCTATTCAATAAACTGGAACTATTTAAACGGAGAATAAATATAAAACCACTACCGTACCAAGGGAAACGTTTGTATCCACATTTTTGTTAGAAAATCGCCCGAGAGGGTGATAATTCTTGCACGCAAGACTACATCTTCAAGAAATGTAGGTAACCTAGGTAGGTTTTGCGGTGTTAGAGGTTAGAGAAGCCTGGGTTTGCTTTGTCCGGGCAAACGTTTGTTCAGAAGGCTAAGTAACTCGGATAAATGATTCTAAAAGCCGCATTGCCACTTAAAAGGTCAGATGTTGAAATACCAGGTACGCAGATATTTAAATGATAAGCTTAAATATCTGTGAAACAGATATTTATTATTATAATTATCTATAAACAGATATTTATTATTATAAACATCTATAAACAGATATTTTGGTCTGGACGTTTGTGTTTGGTATGGCACCCTTGGCACAGGAGTGTCGGGATCTGAGTATGCAGGTACTAATGGCACAGATAATTTTGGGGTGGATATCTGAGTAGGAAGAGAAAAGGGAAAAGGAAGAGAGGAAGACCCAGACGGACGTTCCTAGAACAAGTGAAGAAAAAGGCGGGTGTCATGTCGTATCAAGATGTTAAAAAGAAGGCAGAGAATAGGGAGGGATGGAAGAGGCTCCACCGACAAGAGCTAAGCTCTTAAATAAGAAGAAGAAGAAGAAGACGATCTGAGTGTGCAACGTTTACTTAAAAGAAAGGTTTGATAACTTAGATATCTAGTGCTCAGATAATCTTAGATACTTAGATATAACATTGTCACCTAGAAAAATAAATCTATGAAGTAAGCATAGCTACTGGAAACGTTATATTCTTGCTGTGTGACATTCGAAAACGGGATGATTAGTTTCAATTAAATAATGACTATAAACGGTCATGACCTGACTGACCATGCGGGTGGCTAGCGTTAAATGAAACATCTGAAGCTAATACAATCTGAGAGTTGTGAAACACTTACAAGAGATGGGGCTAATGTTATGCTATATACACACCAAAGCCGCCGGCACGCCGCCGGGCTAGGCTGGCGGCTTTACGTCAAACGAATGGCAGCTGTCGAAAAAGCCGGCGGCTTTGGTGTGTAGATACCATTAGGTAGGATAGGAGCTAATGGAAGAGATAATTCCGTTACTCATTAGCGAGCTGTTGCCGTAACTATTGTATTCAATGTAACCAAAAAACATAGGGTGTACGCTCTTAGCAGATTCGTGAACGATAAGCAACCAATGAACACACTACGTATTTTTGGTTACAGTGCATGCCACAGTTATGCTATCTACACACCAAAGCCGCCGGCATGCCGCCGGGCTAGGCCAGCGGCTTTACGTCATACAAATGGCAGCTGTCAAAAAAGCCGGCGGCTTTGGTGTGTAGATACCATTACGGTCATTCATTTTACTATTAATTTATTACCTGAACCCCCAATTCCATGAAAGATTCACTAAGTTATCCATTTAAAATCATTCCGTCTTATTCTGATTTTGGACAATGACAGAGAATAGTAGTAATAGAGCATTAGTTTATTTGACCTTTCTAGCAACTGCCTGTGAAATGTATAAACCCAAAAGCATAAAGCTCAGAATTTTGAAATTTCCAACTATTTTCTGTAAGTGATAACAAGGGAGGTAACGCGCGAGGCGCTCTAGGTGAGAATTCAATTTACATAAATTTCACATTCAAATTACTGATGGTAGCAACGGTTTGCGAAGAAACGATGAGCTTAAGTCCTTGCAATCGATTGTTGGAAAGTCTTTATTCATATTGGGATTAGGTATGTTATTGAAGATGAAGAGAGTGAATAAGAAAGAGATATTAAAGAGAGAAATAAGTAAGTAAGTAATTCTTTATTTGCCTTGTATGGGGGTATAAAGGTGTTATACATTTATAAATTCGTGTTACCGCCCTTTTTTTACACAGCCGTTAGCTTGACAGCATGCAAATATAATTTTAAGATTTATTCTAAAATGCATAAAAATTACAAAAAAAAAACAAATACATAATAGGTACTACAAAGAATAATAATAATTAAAGAATTAAAGGAAAATGCATCGTGTTGTTTCTTTTGTTTAAATGGCAACAACCATTGTGAATTCTGCCAATGTCAAATATCGTGCCGTTTCATTTTAATCTTTGACAATGACAGTGACAGCTATAAGTGAAATGGATCGATAATTCAATTGAAATGTCCTACAACTAGAATTAGATAATTTAAAAGGTACATACGACGTTTTGGAAGCGTAGAATGGTAATGTTATTTCTCCGCGTATTTCTCTATAATTTACGAAAGTGAATCTTCAAATATTACCTGTAACAATATAAAAGATAATTAATTAAATTTAAAATAATACAATTTCGATACTAGAGTAAAAGAAAACATCAATTAAGTAAGTACATACTTATGTAGTTATTATACAATAAGTATATCAAATTAAAGGTTAAAAAAGGTAAGGTTGCTTGAAAGAAATTGCTACCTAGCAATAAGGCCTGTTGCTTCTTATATTCTTATTCTTCTTATTTCTTTGTTTGTGTCTGTACCTTATATCTTTTTGTGCAATAAAGATATTTGTGTTGTATTGTATTGTAAATTTTTTGCCACAAAAATATTGTACCAGAAACAAAATGGCTGCCAAATATACAGATAAACATTTGTGATAATAAAACTTGGATGAATTCAAATATTTGATCGACATCTGTAGGTTGAACTTTAATTAAAAATGTACCCTACTAGTGCAAATAGTATTTGTACGATCAAACGGGAACGAGTGAATAAATATTACGAGGAATCATTGGGTAGTCAAAGATTTTAAATTTAAAACAAGTCGTTTATTAAATAAATATTAAATTACGTATTTCCTATAAAGTTTTTTTTATAAAATCTTTATCAAAAATGAAACAAGAAATGTTCTTATCCTTATTAATCCTGTCAATATGGCATGTCTTATTCCTTACCTTTATCGAAATATCCAAAAAGCTTTGCAAATAAAACATCTATCATACTTTTAGAATTTTAAATATCTATATTCATATATCCTTTTCCTAAAACAAGAGTTTCAGAAGCTTTTAAAGCTCTTTAGTTGGATAAATTGTTAATATAAAAGGTGTAGAATCAAAGACCAAGCACGTACACAGTTCAAAGCAAAACAAACACCCTCACACATACTCCCTTCAATCACAAACATATTTCTTTGACAAGGTCACATTAGATTGACTCACAAAAGCTTATTAAAAAGCTAAAGCTAGGAAATCGCTAGCAAGCACCCCTGTCGAATTATCATTAAATTCATGAGGCCTTTAATCCAAAAAGAAATCCACCAGAATCCCAAATCGGGGGTCTTTTGAACAACTTCAAAGTTAAATAACCCCTACGTAAGACTCCGAAAAAAGAGTAAAAAGCACACAATTTTACACCTTAACCTCCACCAATAAGATAGGTTTTATAACAGCTCCAAAGAAGATTTAAGAAACAAATGGTAGTCTGCGCAATTTAGACTGTATTTCCGGCAACATGAGTTACATTTTAACTTAACAAATATTTAAATTTATTCATCTTGATGCACAAGCGAAAATGCACTTTGCAAGTTAAACAATTTGAGCTAAAATCGCAGTGATGCTTCTAAGTTCAGGGGTGCTCAACCGCGGCTCGATTTTTCACCGTAGCCCACTGAATGACGTCTGTATATTTTACTAGTTAAGTGACAGATGGGTAAGGGCTGCAAACTATTTATTGTGCCATTACAGCTCGGTTGCCAAATGCCGCGGTGTTAGTTTGGGACTGACAGTTGAAAATTGCGCTCTCACTCAAACTCGAACCGAGCTTGTATTGTTTATAACGTTTAATGTTAGAGAACGGGATCTCATAGTCGTAAGATTATGTTACGGAGAGGAAATCTTAGTTCTCTCAAACAAGCCGTTCGATGTTCAATGAAATTTATTACCGCTATAATTTTAATGACAACTGGTTAGACGAGTAATTTACTGTGTTTGCATTAACCTAAAAATATTCTTTTTTAAAAATATCTACACAACTAGATTTCTCATTGAGACATATCTTAGAAATATCCAAAAAGCTTTGCAAATATAACATCTATCATACTTTTAGAATTTTAAATATCTATTTTCATATATCCGATGTCCCTAACACATCAATTTAAAAACCCAAGCGATACACAACCGTTTTATATCGTAACGTTTTGACGGACGATAAAACGGACCGAAACGCAATTTATTTTTATTGTCTCTGCCCTGATATAAAATTCAATCTATTTATGATGAACGTAAACATAAAAGGTTTGTGACATCTCTTTTGAAGTGGGTGTAAATGGTTGGTAACGCCTGCTCGCTCGTATTTTAACGTGTTTTTGTTAATTGATTACAATATTAATATTTTGTGGAAATAAATTGTAAAATTTGAATTAGGTTTTCAATATTTTATATTATTACATAAATTTACTTGTTATCTTGATACATATTGAATTTTATTTAATTAAATAGGTACCTAAATGGAAAAATGTCACACATGTATGGATCAGTGATAGCAAAGTGAAGAGTTAGGTTAGAAACAGGGTGATTCCAAATATAGTGCGTTTCAAAGAATACTTCCTATACCGCCATGTTGGCAGCATTGAAAATTTGTACTGCGAAACACAATGAAGGTAATGTGGCAGTACTTTTTAATGCTGACAATATGGCGGCATAGGAACTATTCTATGAAACGCTGTCTAGATACATCGCATACGTGGGATCTGTCTCTTTCTAGCTTAAAATGGCGACGCGAACCCCGCACCCCGCGTACAGACCATAGTGTTGTACTCACTGATTGGGGCTGCACTATTGCACTTATTGGGTATTCGAATTTAATCGAGCATCTTTTAATATAACAAATGCCACATAAAAAAATCGTTATAAAAAGAAAATCTTTACCGTTAGTATTGACTTATTAAAAAATAAATGCTAGTTGAATTCTATGAAATGTTAATGAAAGGAAATGAATTGAAATAACAATGAAAATTTTATTTTGTAAGTTGGTATTTATTTAAAGGATTAACTCTCGAAGCATGCTTTTGAATAATTATTATGTTTGCGCAAACAATATTAAGTTTCTTTGTCTGAATCAGTTCGTTAAAATATTTGTAAGCTTAATGATTTTAATTATATAATATTTTTACATTTAAACTAGCTGTCCCGGCGAACTTCGTCCCGCCTTAGAATGAACTTTATTGTGTAGGAATAAAGTTCAAATTGACTCTACATTTTAGTAAGAAAACATTAGTATGGGAAAAAGAAAAGGTCTGTTTTAGGGCTTTCCCGGCAATTATTCGAATTTTTCTCACCGTAAGAACCATCCTTGGACTTCAATGAACATTTAAAAAAAAGAATTAGCGAAATCGGTCCAGCCGTTCAGGCGTGATGCCGTGACAACGGAAAACGGGTTTCATTTTTATATATATAGATAAGATTTCATATTTTATGCACGTCGAATATATAATTAATTTTATATTCGACGTGCATGTTTGAAGAGTTTTTTTTTAAATGGCAACTACCATTTTGGATTCTGCCAATTTAAAGTGAAGTGAAGCTTACCATTATTATATTGTTTAATATGTAAAATCTGTACTTACATACAAACACCCAGACTTAAGACCTGGCACACGGGGAAAAGCAACTGCAACGCAACTGCAACTGCTAGTAACTTTTAAGTTGCATCTAAGTTTCTGCTAAAAACTCCTTTAGAAAACCACACAGGATACAACTAATCTGAAATGATTCCAACTAGTTGCGTCGTGTGTGGTTTTCTCAAGGAGTCTATAGCAGAAACTTAGAAGCCACCCAAAAGTAACTAGCAGTTGCAGTTGCGTTGCATTTCCCCATGTGTTCTAGGCCTAAGACAGACGTCTCTGTTCATCACAGCAATGTTTTGTTTCTAATCGAAATCGAACCCATAACCTATAGCATAGCAAGCAGGGTGGTGTAACTTTTATTTACAATAAACGAACCTTTTGAAATAATAGAGACATACATCGAAACAATCAATTACAATCAAAATAAAGTTGTTATCCAAGCATATCATTACATTAACTATGACATTTATGCTCATAATTTGTCAAGTCATAATTTCTAGCCACTTTAGAAGATGTCTTTTTAAGATGCGGGCATATTAAATTGATTTTTATGGTCGTAAATATAGTTGATTATTGTGAAAATACTATTAATTGTATCTTTAGTTAGTATGTTCATTCAATAATTAAACAGAAACCTAGAATGATAGCGTTGCCTCTGTCAAAATCAATCAAACATTTTGCAACATTTAGTTTTTCTCCAGATTGAACTATTGTCTTTTATTAATATAATTATTTTATAAGTATATGAAAATTTTTGACAAAGATTTTTGTGCCTACAAATAACTTAATAAATAAAAGAACAACATAATAGAGACTTTAGACAAATAGTTTGACCCAAGTCTTTTGTGCAAAAGTAAAGCTTCCACCCTTGAAGTGAAGACAAACACTAGAAAAGTCTAAAAGAATTGCTTGCAACACGCTAGGTAGTTCGGTTTGTTTAGGAAATCTAGGGTTACTAGAATTTGTTTGCGATTTTTGTTTGTGGGTATTATGGCTATTGAACCGTCAAATTGCGACGTTGTATGTGAAAAAGTCTAACCGCCTAACACGATTGATCGTGATTCATATTTTATGAAAAAGCGTAATGTTGTCCCAAATTGCTTAGAACGGTATAAGAAAAATTGAATTGACACATGCCTCAAATTTTTTTAAGTTTTTTTTGTTATTTTTTTCTTTATTATCAATCGGTACATAATATTATGTTATATTTTGAATCTTTTTGCCTTTGTCATAATCAGATATTAAGTATGACTGTTTTTACATAGAAAGACGATAAACAGGCAGGGCTAGGTACTAATTGATTGTGTACATATAAAATTTTGTTACCTAAGTATATTCCAAATCTACTTTATCCCTAATATCAAAATCAAAATTAAATTAAATTAATTAATTATTAATTAATAAGTATTTGTAAAAGTATAAAAAAAAACAAACAGACAGCGCTACTTTTAATGTTATCATTAGTATACTTGTAACTTGACTTACTTGACTTACTTTATGTTTAGTCTAGGCAAAAAGGGATCTAGATTCAGCCTGATAAACAAGTCTAGACTAATGTGGTGGAACATGATCGTGATTGTAAACCTAATTCGGACGTTTCCAGTAATTTACATTAGTGTTCGTTGGAGTGCAATGGCGTTGGAATTGTGGGGTTTTGATGTTGTATTTTAATTAAAATTATGTGTTGTATGTTTTTAATGTTGGTTTCTATGACATAAATCAATCATTGATTTTTTTGGAAAAAAGTTGATGTTAAATCGACTAATTAACTTAAGTTACTAGGCCATTTTAATGTTTACTAAATGAATTGGAATTTAACAAATATCAGTTGACATACATCCATCATGCCCCTCTCTCTTTGGGGTAGGCAGAGATCACTTCCCTCAACTTGCTACGATCCAAAAAATCATCTTTCGCTTCACCCATCAATCGCCTCAAACTTGCTCTGAAAACAATGTTCAATATTCTGTAGAAACTATTTTACTAGACATTTAAATTCTCAAAATGTTACAATAGCTTCTAAAAACATACTTAATCCACGCCAAAAACCTGCAAAATGACTCAAAACAAACGCACACCCTGATTATCATTTCCAAGCGACTTACCACAGAAATCATTACTTGGCTACGAATTATTGACTGTCGTTAGTCGAACACCGATACGATTCTGTTCTGAATCTCTAAATGTACGATTGTCGACTATAAATGGTTCTTCAATTACTTCTGAGCCATTTACGAAACAGTTTTTGGTGTAATGATTCTTTGGGCTATGATTTTTTTATGAAAAATATCTTAGGTACCACGAAGCGAAGTGATTTCTGGCTACCCCAATGGGATGGCATGAGAAGAATGTATGATAAAATCAACTCTTTGACTCTTAACGTTGATATTGTAATATCATTTAAATGTTTACTAAGTAGGCACCTAACAATAAAACACACAATAATGAGGAAAGGTTTTTCCCAAATGCTTGCAAAAAAGTCTTAGAAAACATATGGTGCTTAGTACAAAGAGAAACAACTAAAAAATATGTTAGTCAGACTCGAAGATCAAGGCTATTGAGATAATCCCATCCCACAAAGGATAGATGATATGAAGAAATAGATAATAAAAATACGAATAATAAATCAACGTAATATGTTATCTTAACACCAATGAATGGACATTAAAGTTAGTAAGCCCCTATCAATAGAAATACCAACAGACCAACACAGTCAAGTACACGCGAACATAAACAAAATACAAGCTACCATAGACATAGGCGAACAATACAAAACATTAATCCTAGAACGATGACACCCATTCTCAAATCCGACCTAACTCGAAACGGGAAATTTAATCAACTATATCAATGACCATTCTATTCATAGTAAAATCAAAACAACTTGGGATAGTGATGGGTAAGATAGTGGAACAGATATTTGTACTAGTTAAATAAAGTAACAGTGACAATGATTATGAAAAAAAATAATGATGAGACTGCCATTTTTCGTCTTGTTGAATGTCGGATTCGGTAACTAATAGGAAGCTCTAGTGAAAGAGCATTTTTATTATGAGGCTAATCGTACTTATTGGAGCCGATATTATGTGGACTTCCGATAAAAACAGGATTCGATACACGATAATTTGAAATGCAGAGTACCTAATGACTAAAAGCAAGTTTTAATCTAATTTTATAAAAGAAGAAGATACTTACCTGCATACGTGCGTTTTAAGTAAAACAATTAAATATAAATAAATAGTATTGATGCAGATAAAAAAGAAAAACAGGTAACGAAAAGTCCCTGCCTGTTAAATATAATAACACAGATATGTAGAACGATGACAAACTAACGATCTAAACAAACCCAACACTATCCATTCAAATTAGTTCGTGATAATTAATCAAAAAACCGCAAAGGGAAACTATAAAGGTTGAAGGTACGTCGGTTTAAAGATATCAAACAAAGTGGCCCTGTTTAAAACAGCCCTTTTGGTAAAATGCGTGAACCCACCCGGAATTTGTGCAGAAACAATGGCGTTGACGATTTCGTTTATTCCTTTAACGGTAATGGCTGTTTTCGTTGAATTAACAATTTTAAAGAAAAAGGGGAAGCGAAAGGGGTAGTCATTACAGCAAGTGCATAATTTGGGGAATGGAAAGGTGAGGTCGCATAAATACTTATATAAGTATAATGGTAAATTTGAGTAGAAATAGACAGCAAACTTATAAGTCAAATAGACAATATATACAATAAAGGCCAAGAAAACAATATGATTAAATAATTGAAGGGAAGATATAAGGAAGGGATAGAGATAGGTTGCCTGGAAGATATTGCTAGCAATAAGGCCGCCTGTTGCTTCTGATATTCTTGTTTGTGTCTGTATCTTATATCTTTGTGTGCCATAAAGAATATTTGTATTGTATTGAGATACATAATTTAAATTGAGAAATAAGAAGTTGATATCAAATTGAAGCTTCAAAACACAGACATCAAGAATCAAAAAGTTAAAAACAGATCAGATCAATCCATATAATTAAAACAAGAATAGAAGGTATTAATTAAAAAAAATCAAATATTACACGTGTCACATACATTTTTAATAAATCTTCAAAAGTCACCGAGAAACTGATTAATTCTCGTAATTTTCCAGACTTTCTAAAGTATTTAATATTAATATTAAAGAATCGAAATGGATTTAAACTACAGCCATTATTAGAATTAAGTTTGAGGCTGTTCGTGACGATCGCGCAAATCTTTACGTAAGAACAATGAAGGTATGACCAGTAGACGTGTATTGAACGAATGTTTACTAAAGCCTAATATGAAAGGTCTCTTTGGATGCAGGTTGCAATGAACTGAGCGCGCTGGAAAATTGTTGAAGAGGTCTATGATCAGCAGTGAGCAGCTATTAGCTGCAATGATGATGGAATACGAAGGAATTGTTTAAAAAATATTGAGCGGAGGAATAATAGATATAAAACAATTAAAAGTACTCTAGAAAACTTTTTCACCAAAGTATTGTTAAGAATACGAAAACTTCTCGCAATAATTTACGGGTAGTTTTTTATTCCAACTTCGTTGTCCACTAGGATGTAATGAAAAGCATAGGTACATAATGTAGATAAAAAATGCACGTAAAAATGCAAATCTAAAACTAAATACAGTTTTATAAGGTCATCGTCCTATCACAGCACCTCTACGTTAACATACTCTATGCTAACACCGTTCCACCAATCAGACAAGCGTACAAGCTTCGCATACTGATGTTGGAAACTACTAACGCAGGTAGCTTAAACCCTATTCAATGAGGAATAAAAGGGATTTTCATTTGAGCTAAGTTTTGTCAAAGAATCTAAGAAGAATTGACTTTTCTGGGGTAAAGTAGAAGGGACACATAAAACTTGGTATACGAGTAGTTAAAAAGTTATAAAGGTAAAATTAAGGGTAGAAGAATAAAATTAGTTTTTATCCGTATACAAAGCTTGATCTTTTATCAAAGTTAGAGTTGGTTTAATCAATATTTGGTCTCAAAGCCACATATGGCTAGGTGGCATGATCAAAGACCTCTGTATGTAAAATTATAGTTATTTAAAAGTAACAGAAAAACATGGAAAATGATATCAGAAGTAATATTATGTGTAGTGTATCTTAAAATTTCCAATTTCAGAGAATCAATACATATCGGTCATGTCTCTCCCATATGGGTAGATAGAGACCAGTTCCCTCTTGCTACGATCCAAACACACTTTAGTATCACTTCTATAAAAAAATACTCTTTGCCAGACCATCCCTTGAGATTTCACGTAGCTAGGGGTGCGCTCGAAGGGGCAATCGCTCCGTGCTTATGTTTTTAATGTTCTACCATAGTCGGAATATTATTACATTGAGTACTGCTTGCTTTTGTCCGATGACAATGGTTATCTTTGCTTTGTTGGTTCCACTATTTGGTTGGAAGACATGATTGTGAAGATTATTTTGTTAAGGTTTTGGAGTGTATCTTTTTTTGTATTTAACTGGTTTGTTTCTTGATGTTTTTATTTATGATGTGTTTATTTATTTACATGGGGGATGTTTATAATTTTTTGGGGAATATACTGTTCGCCAAAAAAAGTTACTATTTTTAAGCGTTTTTAAAAAAAATACATCGTGTCATTTGTGGAAGAAAGACAAAGATCGCGATTAATCCACCGACAACAGTCTGGCTGTTTGTATGAATGAATGATAATTCAAAAGAAGCACTTTTGAATTTGAATGGAACTGTTTTTTTAAACTAGAAATTTTATACGAAAAGTGTATTTAGGAGGTATAATATATGACGCTGGAAGATTCCAGCTGTTAGTAGTCATCTCAACTAGACTTATTTCAACTTTAAACAGGAATTCAATAAATAACTTTAGCCATATTAGCTTTAAAAAGATTAGTCACTTTTTAACACCAACCCTTACTTTGTGATAATTTTAATTCCAAGCAATCTAAGTAAATATTAAAATTTTGCATATACGTGTGGGGTCCCTCGGTCCCTTCCACCATATCGTAACGCGTGTATTTGGAAGAACTTCCGGTTTCCTGTGGGTAAAACGGTACCCTCTGTAAATCGGCCGGTTTATTTTGAAAATCCTTTTTAATTTTGCAAGGTTTTAGGTTTGGTTTGATTTTAGAACCGTTTTGATTTGGGTGGTTTTTCAGGTCTATTTTTTGATATTCACAACGGTATGGGATTCTGTTTTTACACCACATTAAACATTGATCCATCTCCATAGATTCTTACTTTAGAACCAACATTTCTATCTAAAAATCCTGTAGCTATAACTACTAACTTAGAAGATAGTTCCTTAAGAGAAGTACCTTCATTTTGCAGCAAATAAAGTTGAAAATTCTTTCAAGAATTTTAAAATGGAAAGATAGGGACCCATTACAACACCCCACACTCTCCAAACCCTATCTCGACAATCAATTCTTTCTCACCAAGACACTCTAGTCTAACAAAATCAGATATAAAAATGAGCACTAAAATCTAGGAATACAGACAGATGAAATATAAAGCCATTCTAGCTGTTCTCCATCTGGTAATGTCATGCTAATGCCTGGATCAATCTTGTCTACGTTGGTGGGAAGTCTAGATTATTCTAGACTAGTCTATCTCTAGGAATTTATGTGATTTAAACTGGCGTTCGTTTGTTCCTAGATTCCTGGTATTGATGGCTTTTCTAGGTAAAATAGTGGTGCTGGATTTGTTCTATCAGCTTTGGCGAAATGTCAATAGCGTTTAACTATCTAGCATAGTCTCCATATTGTCTGGCTTTATCCATGAGAAAACATTCAGATTTTCACCTTTTTAAGGTCTATTGTCATCATCAGGTCTACTAAGATATCCTTCTAATATTATAAATTTTAATGTCAAAGTTTGCGACGATGGATGGATGGATGAATTGTTTGTTACTCTATCACGCAAAAACTACTGAATAGATTTTGATAAAACTTGGCAATATTGTAGCGTATACATCAGAATAACACATAAGCTATATTATTTTGAGATATCATGATTTTTTTCCAAGATATGACTATAAATGCGTACGAAGCCGCGGGCAGCTTCTAGTTATATAAATGTCAAAGTTTGCGCCGATAGTTGAATGTGAGGAAGTTTTGTTGAAAACTACTGAACAGATTTTAATCAAACTTTACAATATTGTAGCTTGCACATTAGAATAACTTATAAGTAGGCTGTATTATTTTTAAATGCTATTTTATAGCTAGGTATTATAGGCTATTGTAAGTTGGCAAAGATATGGCAATAAATGCGTAAGAAACCGAGGGCAGTCTCTAGTGAATTCCTAAAAATATAACTTAACATCCATTTTATTATTCAAATCAAAAACTCCGAACATTTCTTAGTTATTTGAATGCGTAACTACTTGATTCGTTGTGATTTAGTCATGTACCTATGATTTGCATATATTTACGAATCAACGTCTATTCAAAATCGCACCCTGTTTCTGAGTAAACTGATTGTCTTATAAGGGGTCTGATGGAAAAGGGAGCTTTTATTTGTGTTATTTTTTATTTTTTTGTATTGTCCTGAACTATCGATTAGTAAAGGTTTCATAAACTGCCGCCATTTTTGTCGAAAAAGGTTCGTACACAAGTTTAGGTAGGACATTATCTTCAAACCCCTTTATTAATGGGTACCAACTGCTGGGCAAAAGCCTCTCTCCTATTTCTCCACGATTCTCTATCCTGAGTCGCCTCTGCCTACACAGAAAAAACTACTGAACAGATTCTAATGTAACTTGACAATATAGTAACTTTAGCAAGCTTTTACTTTAACTTTAGCTTATTTATTTAAATTTATTCTTCTCGGAAAAATAATAGCTCTTAGACATAAATATAGTACATAAGAATAACACAATGACTACATTATTTAAGAATTTTAAGATATTGGAAGGAAGTGGTCTGTGCTTATCACAATGGGAGAGAGGCGTGACGGTTATGTATGTATGTATGTATGTATGTATGTATGTATGTATGTATGTATGTATGTATGTATGTATGTATGTATGTTTAAGATATTGTGTAAGATTTCTAAACTATGACGATAAATGCGTACGAACTCGCTTGCAGACTCTATTTATACCTATACATACACATACCTAGGCCTAGGTATACAGGGTGTAACAGAAAGGGGGTATAAAGCCGAAATACAGCGAATATCCCCATGAAACTGAACAACTTACCCCAAGGAACATGGATCGTAACCCGAAAAAAAATTTTTGCCTCCCCATACAAAATGTCCGATCAGCTGATCGAGTAAGTATGGGCGATCAAATTTTTTTTTCGAGTTACGACCCATGTTCCTTGGGGAAAGTTGTTCAGTTTCATGGGGACTATCGCTGTGTTTCGGCATTATACCCCCTTTCTGTTACACCCAGTATAATGATGTAGGTACATGGAGTGTAGGTATGTTTATGTGATAGTGACCACACTACAGAAATTCCTTACAATAGTTAATTACGAGCCTATAGAACGGTACTATTCGATACACGGTAACATTTGATTCGCATGACGAACGTGTAGTCGGATTCCACAGTTGCAATGTTATTCGCATTGTGACTTTACTATAGAGGTTAGATAGATAGATAGAAATACTTTATTGCACGCAAAGAATAACAAATAAAACTTAAAACTAAAACATTGTGCGCAAAGGCCCTTATCACTAAAAGTGATCTCTTCCAGACAACCTTTTGTGTAGGACTAGTTTAGGAAGACTGTAGAGTAGAGTAAGGCAATAAATAAATAGTGTAATTCGAGGAGGTTTTGAGGTTCGGTTGTGTTTAAATGTTAATGCGTGCGTAGTTACAAAGTTAGTGTTTTTTAGGATTCCGTACCCAAAGGGTGAAAACGGGACCCTATTGCTGAGACTTGGCTGTCCGTCCGTCCGTCTATCACCAGGCTGTATCTCATGAACGTTTTAGCTAGAGCGTTGAAATTTTTAAAGATGATGTATTACCATTGCCGCTATAACAACAAAATTATACTTATATAATTAATAAATAGGAGGACTCCCATATAACAAACGTGATATTATTATTTTACGCTTTTTGCGTGTTATCATTAGTGAATTGTACAGAACCCTTCCTGCGCGAGTTCGACTCACACTTGGCCGTTTTTTTTTTTAAATAAATGTGTTTACTCTGTATGCTTCTTAACATTTTCGCACAGGATCAGGAGAGGATTTGACATACGAAGATAGTACTGTAATGAGGATATAAAAATCATGTGCAAGCATGCGCATAGATAGTTATATTGGCGTTTAAACATTAATTAATTAAACAATAGTGCTATAGATTTTCGATTTTATTTACAACTACAGTAATATGCAATCTATGGTAGAGTTACCTCCCAGGGATTGGCTGCACTGAATTTGAACGTGACAGTTCCTTTTTCAAATCCGTGCGTAGATTCTAATTTGTTTTTTGGCAGGTCGTCGGTTGTCTCGCACTCGTGTTTTTGCGATTCGAAAATGGAATTCTTTGATTTGCGGATTCCATTTTGGAGAAAAAAAAAGAACGTTTTCGATGTGTCAAGTCAAGTTTGTTTTCGACAAACATAACCTCATTTTTTTTTATTTAGTACGTGAATATACGCTCAGTTTTACTAAAAGCAGAATCAATAATAGACTTTTTACAGTTTTATTTTTAATGACAAATGATTTAAGTTAAGTTTCTGTTGCTTTTTTACAACTTAGAAAAGTCTAAAGTACCTACCGGCCTATTTAAAAAAAAGTGAAAATCAGTCTTTTGTTAGTCGTTTTTATCAGTAGATAAAACATTTTTTCATGATAATAACAATCGAAGAAATACTCCACCTATTTTACTTATATCTAAACCTATCGAGATATACCTAATATCTAAACCTAAAGTCTGATTTACTAGAACTCCATAATACACCCCCAATATCAGATAGAAATTCATAATTTCCGCCCAAACGCATAGCAATATTACAACTAGAGCAGCTTTAGAGGAAATTTGCAAGCGCTACGCGTAATTGCACGCCCCGGGCATCGAACCTAGTCCTGGGGGCCGATTCTGCTAATTACCAAATGCACAAATGGTGTCTCTCTAGAACGATTTTACCATTTCGATATTCTACTAACGGATAAATTGACAACAACTATAGACGATACATAGACCATACCTAACTACTACTATGTGCTCTTTTCGGCAGTCTACTCCACAATGTCACAAAAGTGGCAGTTCCAAACGGTATTCTCTTCGCTATTTGACGTTCATCCAGTCATTGGACTGTCAAAAATTAGCAAAATTGCGGATTTGGCGCATTTGTCGCGGAACTTAGCATAGCAGATTACCAAATTGGTCACCTATCGCAATACTATGTCAATGTGTTGGCAATAGTTAGTTGGTTAAAACCCAGAACACACGGTGAAACGCAACTGAAACTGCTAGTTACTTTTGAGTTGCAGTTGCGTTTCATCGTGTGTTCTGTCTAACTTAAAACACACGGTGAAAGGCAACTGCAACGCGACTAAAACTGCCAGTTACTTTTGAGTTGCAGTTGCGTTTAATCGTGTGTTCTGTCCAACTTCATTTAGTAGAATTGCCCCCCTATATTAATGTAGCTACGACTCTGTCAATAGCTGGAAATGTCGGAATCAATAGCTTACGGTCAATAGGTTGATTTCCTTTGAAATGCAAAAATGGAGACGGTTTTCGTAGTACAGTAGAATTTTTAGGTAGTTTTCAGAAGCTAAAACCTGGTTCTGTTTGTTGTCTGTGATATGGTTGGGTTTTAAGTGTTTGAAGTCGAAAAAAATGTTAGGTACTGCCTAGGCAGTTTTATAACTATCCATTTTCTTTAACATAACCTACTACTCTCTCTCTCTCTGTCTACTACTCTAACTAAATTATGTTTTAATTTTATTGATTAAAAACAGGCAACACTATTTTTCCATATTTAAAACAGAATGCATCATTTAATGCATCATTTGCCATCACTGCAAATTATTAATGTTTAAAATATTTGGTTAGCTGAGAGTAGGTACCCACTTAACTTTTTTTTTAACTAAGTTAATTGCAAAATTTGTTAACTAGTTAGTAGTTACCTTTTGGCTTGCTTTTGTATTTTTCTACTATAAAATGTCTCTCTAAAATCTATCTTTTCATCTAAATAAACTCACAAAATTTCCCTTTCACTAACAACCCTACTCAAACGCTACTGTAAATAAAGTATTTGAATAAGTAACCGCAAGGGGGCAGCTCTGCAACCTGCAAGAGTACACTTGACAATTGAGTTCTATGGGCATTCAAACTAACCGGGTACCAAGTAAACTCTTGCGAGGTATAACAATAATTGGGCCCTATGGCTATAATCCGCAAGTTATACCGCCGTTGATACGTATCAGTTATCAAGTAAACTCTTGTGAGTTATAACAAGAATTGGGTTCTATGGTTCCACCCCGCAAAAGTTAACTCTACACTGGAGTTATATCACCATTGATATGAATCATGTGTCGAGTAAACTATTGCGAGTTGCAACAACAATTTGGCGCCGAATTCCGTGCATCAAAGCCGCCGACGTGTGGCCCCGAGTCAATGCGTTTATTGATTTGTGTTTGGTTGTCTTGTCAGCAATTCTCGGGGGGAAATCTATGGAAAATGTTGGTATTTTGGTAATGATTGCATACAAGTCTGGTGATGGAAATTCAATTCAGCACAAGGATGACTGGTATTTACATCGGTAAACTCGGTAGGTATCGACCTACCTTGGTACTTGTTTTTGTTCATTCAAGAGCCAGGCTCTTTTCGGTGCGTCGCATCTTTGCCTTTCTTCTGCCAACAATTCGAATTTTTGATACTTACAACGCAAATTAGATACATCTTGGTCTTCCTTTCTTTCCTTCAACCTTTACTTCAATTATGCTTTTTTTAATTCGTCGTAGCTATCGTATCAAGTGGTCTATCATCTTTTAAATTTTTTCTTAGTAGGTAAATTCAAATTCAAATGTTTATTAGCACACCATAGGTATTACAATGTAAGTAGTTTAAAAGTAAGTAAGTATCCATACCAGATAAGTAGGTATTATTGAAAAATACCTATCCAAATTAAAAAAGATCGACTTTTTCAATCATTATTTAATTAAGACTACCATTATTAATAGAAATGTTTTCAAAACATCCCATACAGAATCTGTTTTAACTCAAAAACTTTACAAAGAGCCGCCTGTCCTAGCTATTAAAGCATTGCTTTATTTTTAGTGCATACACCATTTTCTTCTCGTATCTTGCCGCTTAAATTAGCCAAGACGTATCTCTCAACCGTGTAATTTACTAACTTTCCTACACCATCCAAAAACACATGTCCAAACACCGACAGCTCTATCCCTCAAACTATAAAGTCTATTTTTCTTCTCTCCACAACTAATTACAGTTTCACGTATGCAAATGTAACTTGGCGTCGCGTTTATACCAAATATGTATTTGCTTTTCGCTCGGTGATCTCGTGAACTTTAAGTGGTTAAGAATAAAGGTCATTTAATTAGTTGGAGTGGCGGTGTTAGATGTATTATTAAGATTGTTTCGGTGTAAAGGACAAAAAGATAGATGTTGTATGTTTATTTGTTCGTGGAGTCAATCTCTCAGATTCTATATTTTGCATGTCACAAAGTCAAGTAACGAGGGACTGTAATAAAACAGATTGTATCTCTTTATCAGATTTTTTTTTTGCCTTTTTTGTCGGCAGTGTGTTTTAATTTAGTATAGTAACTCTTTCCCCCTTATTACAAAACGAGTTTTAAAGATAGTTCTAGGAATAATGTTATTTTTTGACGTTTTGTCTATAACCGAGACGTCTTTAATCTGAGTTAGTTCTAGAACTGTAAATAAAAATCGTTTTGTAATAAGGGGCTTTCAGTTTTTAGATGTATATTGATATCTATTTGCTACATAAATATCCTCTTTTTTAACCGACTTAAAAAGAGGACCCAGTAAATAGAGGTGGTTGTCAATACGGCTGATATTAAAAAAAAATGAAAAGTCAAAGACTTCAAAATTATGAAAAAAAGGAGAAGTAAGTAATCTTATGCTTATAAGATGAAATATGCTATTTTTTTTTTGTATTCTCATCTTTTCTTTACTATCTGTGTTCTTTCCTCTTATAATAAACTAATAAATAAAAATAAATAAATAAGATTATTTTTTTATCAAAAAATATAACTAATATGCACCAGAATTTGTTGTCCTTTTCTAGCTACGACTATTTTAATATATTACTTCCTCTACCTAATTTAAAGAACACATGTTACATTTTGGATCGTTAGCTCGTAATTAACTAAACTGGATAATAGTTTTGAACTTTGACATCATTATGCTGTAACTGACACATGTCTTTTAAAAAAAAAAAAGGATTACTACTACTAAACAAAAGATGATGTGTTTTGCTTTGTGAAACTGATTGATTCTAAATTGCGAATTCAAATCGTCTGTAATTAAATAACTATATAATAGTAGGTATGTAAGTAGGATTTAGTATTGTATTTTTTTGACTAGCCTATTGTGTCCCACTGCTGGGCAAAGGCCTCTCCCGCATCCTTCCATCCTTCCCTATCTCCGGCAACTTCTGGTAAGTTTGCCAAGTCTGCATAAAAATATTTGATTTAGCTCATTTAAAAATTAAATAGGTAATCAGTAAATATAAAAAGATATGGATATTAAAATTTATCAATATCACCTTATTATTGTGATTTTAATAATAGACCAAATTAATTTCAGCTAAAAATGTTGACGACATCTTCTCATTGTTCTCATTTAAGTCCAAAAAGTAATAAACATTTATACAGGAACAATCAAATCCAGGGGTGGCCAATCTTGTCGCCATAATAAAATTTATTAATATAATAATAAAGTTTAATTTCGCACCTGTCAGTCTGTCTGTCGCTGGAAATGTTTTCATTTCCGTGATATTTATGAAATTCAGCCTTTTATATTAACTGGGATGGAAGCTTTTGTATATTGTGAAATTGATTTCCATTAAAGCTATGAATTTTGGAGAGAATATTTTGTTTTAGGCCGATAGAATGCTTTGAATTGATGTAAAAGGTTTTCAGGGAAATGTGTAATTAAATTACGATCGTATTGGACTTTATTTCTTTACAATTAGGTTCTATTTTTGTGAAACAGTGACATTGGTTAATATGTGCACAATATATAAGGTTGTCTGAAACAGATCACTTTTAGTGATAAGGCCGCCTTGGCGCACAATGGTATAGTTTAAAATTTTATCTATATCTATTTGTGTGCAATAAAGTACTTCTATCTATACAAATATATAAACAACAACATAATATATAAATATCAAAATTAATTTCAAAATAAGATACTTGATCTAATATAAAACTTCCTTCATTTGTCTACAAAGAGACGTTTGTCCATATTTTAATTATCTTCTATCAAATATACTTACATAAATAGTAAATAATTATTATTTCCCGGAATCCATAAAAATATCTTTATTTACCTGTAAAAAAGAAAACAATAAATTAATATTAAACTTAATAAGGAGAATCCCATTTTAATATATTTAAGATTTTCTAGAAAAAGATTGCTTGATATAATTGTCACAATAGACAATAAAATTAATAAGATTATTTGGGACGACATATTTTAAGTTGCTTGGGAGATATTACTACTTAAAACGCCACCTATTAGGTACTATATAGTCTTTTTATTTAGGTACATGGCTCTGGTAATTTTTAATAATTTTGGTAATAATGGTAATTGGTAATAATAAATAATTTTTAGTTTGGTAATAATAAAAAAAATATTTTGTTAAAGTAGGTATTAGTTATCGTAAGAAAATATTGTCTTTACTAATTATCCTTACAAAGACATTCTATTTTAAACGCTATGTAATACCAATAAAGTCTTCATTAACAATTTAAATGACGTAACAGAATAAGTAGCGATCTTTTATTAAAATTACCATGCAGGCCGGCACTTGATCCCACAAGCTTCTCTACAATTATGTTATTATGGCATAGGTTGCAATTATACCATTACAGATATGTATGTAGGTATACCTTAGGGTTCCGCCTTTCATCGGTCAAGATGCTTTGTAATCAATAGAAATTGGTTTAGAGCTGTTGGTTATGTAAGAAGCTTAATATTGGTCTATAATATAACGTTTTAAATATAAATTACTAGAGGCCGTTTTGAAAATCTTGGGTCTTGGAAAATTTACACAGTATAGCCCATAGGCTTATTACATGACAATATTGTCAACGAACAATACTATAAAGTTTAATTAAAATCTGTTCAGTGGTTTTTAAGTGAAAGAGTTAAAACATCTTCACATTAGTCATGTTACTGTAACAAAACACTCAGCTATCGCAGAAATATTTAAAAGCTGAATTTTCCATCAGAATATTTTATATTCTGCCGGACATCTTAATTCTTGATATCCATCTACTTTTACTGTTTGCTAGTATTTCTCAGTCTTCACTATAGAGTTTTGTTTATAACTTATCTTAAAAAAAAAGAATGCCCACTCACACTCGATCAACGTATCCTATATAAATCTATAGACAGAAATATAATTGTCAATTAGCTACATTTCAATAGAATCCAATGAGACGTAATTATTACGAAATTCATCCGATATTTATGATAAGCCTTCTATAATTGTAGCAAATCATCCGAGGAAATCTGTTAAGGAGAAGCGGTTTCAAATATGCTGATTGATGTTGTTCTCTTTATAAATGATGAATTAGCATAGCTGATTTTGAGCTTTGTTTAGACATTGTAGTTAAAATGTATTTATAGTACAAGATAAAAATATAATTTCAAAAAGGTCACTTAATCTGACGATGTATAGTTGTTACTCTTTCACGCGAAAAATTACTCAAAGGATTTTGATGAAACTTGGCAATATTGTAGCTTATACATAACACATAGGCTATTTTAAGTATCATGTTTTTTCCAAGATTAGGGCGACAAATACTCGTACGTAAGATTTTGCGGGCAGCCTTTTTTTCATACCGAAGTTACCTACTTTTAATTTTCATACATTCCGTAACAAATGAATTATAAGTTCTACATAATGTCATTTAGCATTAATAATAACTGATTTTAGTTTTAAGTTCGTAGCTTTGCTACACAATTTGCCGTGCCCTAATCAGGGTCCAGATTTGGTACTTTAAGTTGTAAGATCTGTAAAAACCTGTTGAATGCAATAAATGATTGAGAATTGAGTATAATTCGACATAAAAATATCACTATTATTTTATAGCCAATAGAATCTGTTCCTTAACAGATCATAGCCCAGCACAATCATTAGAAAAATGCAAGGTCACGTCGTATTGTGGCCGGATCATGTCTATACAGCATTGTATGAATACCACTCATAATTCTCACGGACACAATACGTATTGCCAGAGAATCATTCTATAAAATACTCATTTAGTTCCGATACATTTGTAGGTACTTTTTTTCTATCTGATAGTATAAAAAAAGTTATTTTTTTTAGACAATGTCAACCCTGTTATTAAACATAAGGGCCCTTAAACATAAGGGCCCAGGACCACTAACAGATAAAATTTTAATGACAGAAATCCTATGTCTATTTCATAAAACATGACGTTTTAGACGGTGACTGATATAAAATATCTGTCAGTTAAATTTTATCTGTAATTAGTGAAACCGACCCGTAGTTAACCAAAGGAGGCTTTAGGCTTCTTAGACTATACTGAAACATTTCGATAGTTGTTCTCTATTCGGGTTTGCTTATACATTTTGTACTTAATATGTATTACATAGTAAGCAGGTACCTTAACTTACGGATTGGAATAGGCAGAACTTTTCATAATTCAGAACTAATTTAATTTTTTTTTCATTTTAATTTCTTTTAGAAATATGCCGTGTACCTTTTGTATAACTTATCTTTTTTTTCTGCCTCTATGTATTATCATCTTACAATAAACTGTTCAATAAATATAACTTACAAAGAACTTGCATGATTGTAAAAAAAAAACATACTTAATGTAAAACACCCCCATTCGACAGTTAAGTATTACATAAATGAATAGAAATTTGTACACACAGAAAGGGTACCGAAGACAAGGTTTACATTGCTACAGTAATACCGAAGAGTACCGGTAAATTCCAGTTAGTTCCGGTTATCCATCATCAGACGATACCGGGGCGGTACCAGAGCGGTACCAAAGCGGTACCTAACCGGTAGCAGGACGTAATCGAAGCGAGAATAGCGCGGTAAGGTAAGGTAGGTATATAAAGTTGTCAGAGCTAAAATAATATTGATATAGCTTTGAATCGAGTGTATTTGGCTTCATTTGAATCAATAGTGTTTTGATAAAGGTTAAGGAAGTTCTAAATTTGAATGCTTTGTTGATATTCTTGGTTTATATAAATACAAGAGGTTGCTCCCGACTTAGTACGCATTTATGGTCAAATCTTGAAAAAATGATATCGTAATCTAGAATAATACTTTAGTATATCTTATAGGCTATATAATAATATATCCTATGTGTTATTCGAACGTGTGAGCTACAATATTGCAAAGTTTCATTAAAATCTGTACAGTTGTTTCTACATGAAAGGACAAGTTTATAGAAAACAACTGTAAAAACAAAACACAATCACATCACAGATTAACAAAATTCTCTCAAAACAGAAAAGCAATTTAATTCATTCCTACCTACATAGAGCAGGAGCTAGTATATAAAGATCATTGCTCAAGATTTATGTGCGTCGTATCCGCGAGACCCGTTTAATTAGCATGCTATCGTCTCGTTCCAGCGCCAGCGGAAGATTCGTCCCGTACCTGTGACGTTTGTGATTGATGGGTATTGCATACTGTTTACATGTAGTTGTGATGAAGTTTCTTAATTTATTTATGAGGTTAATATTAAAAGTGGTTATTGAACAAAAAGATGTTAATTATTGAAGTAAAATGGATGTGTGTGTTGTTTGCTCCTTTTTTAATAACATCTGCAACTAAAGTTCATCAATTAAAGCTAGCTAAGCTCTAATTATAAATCCTAATACATGATAATTAAATATTTTTCTTTATATACATACATATTATACACACAAACACTTAATCTTAAGACAAACATCTTAGTTCATCACAGCCATGTTTTTATCAAGTCCCTATCCAAGTGGTCCGTTTTCTTGTTTTTAATCCATTTTTATTAATTTTTAAGAGCCAGGCTCTTGTCGGTGGACTAAACGCCATCTTTGCCTCTCTTCTGCCAAAAATTTGACTTTATTTTTACAATAACAGCAGATTAAACTCTGAATTTTTTAATCGCTACTTTTTTAAAATAACTTTACTGTATTCCAGCTTTTGTCCCCTCCACTAATAACCTTCGCAACCCCAAACTCGAGATATGATCCTCTAAGCCAAGTCACAGTTTACTTAAACTCCCGTCCAAGTTTAATTCGAAGTAGATCCCGAGTTAGTCCCAGCTTTGTCAATATGTACGCGACTGGTGGTTTCAGGTATGCGTTGTTTGTTAGTTTAGTCGTTTAGCGAGACAAAGGTAATCGATTCTTGTGTATTGCTGCGGTGTTTCGGTCTATATTGTTGTATTTAGTTGGAATTATTTTTTGTTGATGTTATATATTTTATTATTATTTACGCATAGATAAGTAAGTAACTAAGTCATTCATTCCCATACATACATACATATCTGTCACGGCTCTCTCTCATTGGGGTAGGCAGAGACCACTTCCTTACACTGGCTACGATCCAAACACACTAATAAGAAAGAAAAATACATTTAGACAGTTTAGAATATGTTATAAACTTAAAAAGTTTCTTTACAAATTAACACATCAAAATGTTATAACGGATCTTGCTCTATGTTTTTAACAAGTTAATAACAATGCAAGAATTCCACTTTTTATTATTTTTATCGCAATATAATGTATGTTAACATAATTTACACACTTTTAAGACTTGTCTAAAATACCAAATTGATAAGGCACGAGTATAGATACCATAATGTTCTTGTCCACTCGGGATTTACATTCAAAATGGCATTTTTAAGTCTAAATGTGAATACATTTCAAACTTGCACTTATCGCAAATGCGGGACAGACCCGAGGGTAGGGTGACCATGAGTTAAAAAAAATATCGGATAAGTAGTGTAAAAATTTGAAAATATTCACTGTCATCGTGTTTTTTTTATCGGTTTTATATTATTTAGGTGATTAAATTTTTTAATTTTTCTTCATTTAAATTGTTCTTATGATACTAAAAATGTGTTTTGTGTGGAAAACAATGATGACAAACATACAAAATAATAATATGCTTAAGATTTATATTTTATCTTTACCATATTTTGTATTAATCGTAAAATGTATTTTAATATTATACTTAATCATTTCAGAAATACATATTTGATACTTTTTGTGAACACACTTTTTTATTACAAACGCAACATATTTTTTTACAAACTTCACAACATGGCCACCCTAAGCCAACTTTAATTATGTAAATTTAATGCCTCTATGAGTTTATAAATAATTTTATATCGACACAGACCTCTCCGGTCTCAAATAAGTAATATAAGTAGCTAAGTAGAATATTCAAGCAGGCTGGGGGTCCACTTATGTTAACGTTACCGTAATGACATTTATGAACCTGTGGTAACGTTACCATAATGACTTATGATGACATTATGTATGTAAATGAAGGATTAAGACGTGTTTTTGTAATGACTATTTTTTTATCATTAGGGTTGAATATGCATGCATATCTATCACGCCTCTTTTACATCGAGGTAGGCAGTCTTCCCTATTACTTGCTGTGATCTAAATACACTTCTTTTGCTAAATTGCATGTATTTATGATATCGTTTATTTATATAATGGAATGACAATGTTGATACACTTAGAATTAGGTATCAAACATTAAAATAGGTAAGTATTTAGGTTTTATGTTATGTATCTACTCGTGTTTATAAAAAATATATTATTATACATATAGACAAAACAATCCTGCGTATGGCAGAACGTCTTAAAGTTACGTCACGTTATTGAATGACGATTGACGACACAAGAAACAGCCCTTTATAAATAGATAGGTAGGTATATATTTCGATTGAAAAAACAAACCTATTTATAACTCTTATACACCACCGTTACCTACATTTTCGTTCATCGTCACTACTTCTTAGCACCATAAATGAAGATTTAAAAAAATACCCCATTAAAAAAAACATCAAAAAAACTCGGCGACAAAAATAACCTTTTTAATTTCCATTTGTGCTCATTACGTCATTACCTCGGTGTAGCTAAAGCATTACCTGTGTATATTAGTATAATGTTCCGTGTGTCGTCAGCCTAACGGCCGGCCTCAGGTGGGTAAGACCGCACTTAGGACCTGCTCACATTATCCCGATGTGTTGAGGGCCTTATTTGTTAAACTAGGTATGTGTGCCGGAGTTTTTTGCCGTATTTTTTTTCTGGTAGGGTAGGGTTTTTTAAATTTGATTTTGGGTTTGTATTTCTAGAAGGTTTGGATTAGATTGAATTAGGATGAAAGGCTGGCTAAGTAAGCAGTGAGATAAAAACATCGACATAATTATTTTGTGACCTAAAAAACAATTGACTGTTTTACAAAATCATGGCACTGCATGCTTCATTATGACAATAGCTGTTTTGAACTGCCTGTTAACTCTAGGTGTTCCTATATCGATCAAAATTACATAAATGTTAATGTTTATGCCGATGGATGAATGTCACGATGTTTGTTACTCTTTCACACAGTAACTACTGGACAGATTTAAGTGACACTTTACAATATTGCAGCTTTTACATCAGAATAACATATAAGCTATATAATTTTAATAGTGTCTACACACCAAAGCCGCTGGACCCACGGCGTACGTCATTTTCAAACATTTAGACCCAGAACACAAGGTGAAACGCAAACACGACGCAACTGAAACGAAATGTTTCAAACTAGTTGCGTCGTGTGTGGTTTTCTAAGGAAATCTAAAGCAGAAACTACGATGCAACTCAAAAGTAACTAGCAGTTTCAGTGGCGTTGCAGTTGCGTTTCACCGTGTGTTTTGGCGCTTACGACGACATTTTTGACAAATGAAGGCTGGCGGCCTTGCCGGCGGGTTTAGTGTGTAGACACCATTAGATATTGCGTTTTAAAAGCGTAAGAAGTCGCGGAAACTTCCTGACTCTTCTAGTCAGAGCTATAAACTACAGTGATACATCGCCAAACCGAAACTTAGCAGTATAAAGTAACTCAACCGTAATGCCAGTTAGGCAACCAATCAAATTAGCAAAGAGCTAAATGTATGAAGTGTGTTTGCAAACAAATTAGTACGATTAGCCGAAGTTTAGCGCAGATCTGTGGCGCGGTTTGACCACAACGCACAAATTGGGTTACGAAAGAGTATTAGAAAATATTTGTCGCCTATCTCGTTTCTTGTTAGATTTATTGCGTGTTTTTAACCACTAATAGGTCTTAAGACTTGGGAAAGTATAATTCTTTGGCGTTTCTTTTCGTTGCGAAGTTTTTCATAATATTTAGATCTTTGTGTTTTATCTTGATTTAAAAGTTTTTTACGTTTTTGACAACGCTTAGTACAAACTAAAGTAGATAGGTAGGTAATGAGATTCTTAAAGATAATAAGCTGAACCCATAGATACATAACCATCACGCCTCTCTCCCATCGGGATAGACAGAAACCACTTCCCTCCACCATCTAAGCACACTTCTTTCGCTTCATCCGCATCAGTCGCCTATACATTATGCTCGTTGGTTTGCTTTTATTAAACTTGACCTTTCTTTAACAAGTCCTCGATTGAACACACCACTCTGTATTTCCCAAAAACCCACCAAAACCGAGTTCCAAACTTCACACTGGCAGAATCCAGAGTTGTCGAAAAAAAAAAGAAAAAACATTTGACCAAAAACGACATTTACAAAACTGTAAAGCATCTTGGTTGGAGCGTAAGGAATGGACTATTTCAATGATTCATAATCGCTGGCAGCCATTAGTCGCGAGTTGCCCACTTCCAGCTTGATAAATAGCCGCGTCCATATATTTTTGTTTTACTATCTTCGGCGTAAGTGCCTTCAGACATTGCGGAATGGATGCGGGGGACTTTTTTTTTAATGCGGTTGGGAAGTTTTCAGTTTGGGGTTTTCGTGGATTATGTGATAGATAAATATAATAAGGTAACATATAATTATACCATAATATCAAGCTATTTGCTTGTTCAGCATACAAAGTGTTCAGTTTACAAACTGTATAAATAATACCGGTGCACAAGAGAAAGTTATGAAATTTCTTTTTTTTTTAGTTTTAGTTAGCATTGCATCCAACATGTACTTATCACTTACATAAAGTAAGCAAGTCACTATAGCTGCAAAACACTCACAGACAGCGCCAGTGTTAGTACAAGCGTGAAGTTACCAAAATATTCCCTATTTAAGAACTGCAATTTGTCAAATACTTACACTATATTTCAACTAGTCTTCTCCATTCAAATTGACAATATAAAACGCACATTCCACCGTCATCTTACAAGATTATACAAAGGAAATCCTGGCATAAATCGGCGCACAACTAAATAAATAGCTCGAGCCGAAACTCAAACAAACAGCGGAAAATATAGAGTAACTTGGCGCAAGGAAACTTGGGCTATTACAGCGAATGGGTGTTTAAATTCCACAATAAAAGTTGTGGGAAGCCTCTTTGGTCTCGTATTGTTTGTTTGATATTTTGACAGTGCCTTTGAATCGAAGGGAAAGGTTAATAAACGTCGCGGGCGTGGCGTGCTGAGTTCAATACTTGCTTAGAGTTTCGAGTTTAGATAGTGGTTGGTGCTTAATTTATTTATTAGGTTCAAAAACAGATTACAATTCATGAATACAAGTTATTAATCTTTCACATCCCAGAAAAAAAAGAATAATAGAAAATCTATTGTGTCTGGGTTTATAATGGGTCAGTGGGATGTGAGAGGCTAATTAAAATCTCAAATCAAAGATTATTGCAAATAGGTGTCTGTGTTGTTGGCTTATCAAAACACCTTGTAATATACCTAAACTTGAATGTGTGTGATGATTGTATTTAATGTAAGACCCTCTCTCTTCTAACCTCTCTCTCTCTCTCTCTCTGTCATCAGGGAACTCTGATATACTCTCACTCTCACTCTCAGACTCAGATACACTCTGTCATCAGGGAACACACTTCCATTTTATGACCTAAAGACATCAATCAATCAATTAGCTCGTGGTCTTCCACTGCTGTACAAAAGCTCCTCAAGGATATTCTTGACCAGTCTTGCGCTGCCCACATAGAACGGCTTCCTGCTACTTTCACCAGGTCGCAATTTAAACCAAAAAAACACACCACAAACCCCAAAATCTCACCAAAATAAAAAACCCAATATATTGACAAAAGTATTATATATCAACTTCCTACATTGAAACGATATTACAAACAAATCAATAAGATACCAATTCGACGTCGAACGGTAAACTTGATCTTATCCATATCATATTACCACAGACCTATGAATGTAGGTAATTACATTTATACCAAACGCAATATGGAGGCAATTTATTTGGAAAATACCAGCAAGGAGTTTTCTACCGTTATTCGAGGGTAGGCCATAGATTATGTTATTATATTTCATGGCTTTGCGAAGCATAGTAAAATGTCAGTAGAAATTGTCCTCTTACATGTTTGTTTTAAAAATGATTCATATTAAAGGAAATTATTGTAATACTGAATAAAATTGATTAAAATATTATATGAAATCTGTGATTATTACGTAAGATAGACTTAAAATTAAATAAATCAATACATCAGAGATAAGTAACTTAATGAGTTTTTTAATAGATACTTAATATCTTATTCTGAAGTATTTCAAAAGTACTAAATTCTTGCATATTTTCACCAAGTGACTAGAGTAAGTTTAAGAAAAAATTGCTCCTCCAGGCATTCCCTTTTCTACACATAATATATGGACGACCCTTGCTCATAAGGTCAATACTAACGGTGTACGAGGAATGTACCTATACGTAGGATTATTGTTCAAAATGACGGTACCAGGTACTTTCCATCGCTCTCTTTTGTCTCTTTACGACCGTTTTAAAAACAAAACAATGTCGCATTTATGACGAATGTTAAAAGAGATTTTAATAGGTCTGTGTTTTGAAATTTTTGAATTTGGAATTTTTGTGTGTGTTCAATTGTTTTTTGGTGATATATTTTTGAAGCAAAATTGATAGATACGTGAAGATTACACTTTTAGATATCGAATTCGGTTTTTAGACTATAAATTAAGTTTTCAATGAAACTATTCACACTTTATCGGATCCGATTATGTTGTTGTGTCAGCTTATGGACGTCAACTGCTGGACAAAAGCCTCCCCCAAGGATCTCCACAACGACCGGTCTTGCGCTGTTCACATCCAATGGCTTCCTGCGACTTTCACCAGGTCGTCAGTTGTTGGAGGCCTTCCCACACTGTTTCTCACATTCGATTCTGTGTCGGCCCTTAGCCTTCCGATAAAAAACTCATATCCAGCTCGCGACAAGTGAGAACACAGTATAATAAGTAAAGTTACTGTATAAAGGTAAAATAAATCAAAAGTAGAGTATAAAAACCTGCCACTAATTCAAAGCAAAGTTTTAAATTACATGAATTTTACACCAGTGCGCTGAAGCACTATTGTAGTTGGTCAAAAAAGTGGTTAAGTGCGTTTACGGGTATTCATCCAGTGTTCTGTATATTAAAAGAGTAGTTTAAATCACTATATTTTTGGTCCTGAATAAGTTTTCAATGGTGTAGACTCCACTGAAATGAGCATTGCTCTTAAAGATGAAGAAAAGGAGTATACAGATTGCTTCTAGAATCATCGTAAGTTACAAATTGCTTTGTTATTTATTTATCTATCGAAAAACCAACAGCTGAAAATTATAAATTAACAAATGCGCCAAATATAGGTACGTTACCTTACCTACCTACCTATACCTTCAAACTATCTACCTATACCTACCAATTTGTCTTCTTAATACGACACATGTTAAGTTTTTTACTATAAAACGTGGCTCTGTTTCATAACTACTATCTCAGAATCAATCATGCAGATTTAAAAGAAAATAAATTAAATTCTATCCGTAATAAACACTTAAAACCACCATTACCTTTTTAATTTCCCCAAAAGGTATACTAAAAATAAATTATGCAAGCAAAACATAATACTTAGCAAAAGTTTAACCATCTCAACAAGGGATCCCTAAAACTGACCGTCGCTCGTTGGCGTAGATCGTAAATTCACAAACTTGTTCTATTCTAGACATCTGCTGTCTCGTTTTAACAACCGGGATTTATATGTGTTAGACAAAGAAAAGTTAAGTTATGTTAGCATCTACTTAGGTACAAGGCGTTTGAATTTAGGGAAATTGTGATTTTTTTTCATTGAGAATAAGGTAGCATGTTAATATGAGTACCTACCTATAATGATACCTATACCTATTAATGATGGATGTTTTTACCATGGCCAAATACATTTTCTGTATTAAAAATGAGTGGATTTTTTTATTCAATATTACTTTTCATTTTCTTCCTACCTGTTATCCCTTTATTTTTATTTTTATTTACCTTTATTGTTACCCCTTTATTCTTCCTTTTAGTTTTCATGACTTTAAAATGTTTACCTGTAACAAAAATTTTAATAAATTAGTTTTAGATGATATTACATAGAGACATACACATGGCACGTCTCTTTCTCATCGGAGTAGGCAAAGATCACTTTGCTCCACTTTTGCTACGATCCAAACACACTTCTTTCAAGTCAAAGTCAAATACTCTTTATTTCATAGGAATTACAATCATCTGAAATAGGTATGTCACTTTAAAAAAAAAATCTAATTTAAAACTATATTACCCAGAGAAGTAATGTAGATGCAAAATGACGTTCCTAATATAATATTCCTGTAACATTCAAATTACTATCAAACTAACAAACTTTTTAGAAACGCGTTCTAAACACAAAATGTGAAGCACTAATAACTAGAACATGTTAGAATAGAATAGAATAGAATAGAATAGTTAATTGTTAAATGAGCAATTCGGTTATTAAGTTCCAAAACATAAACTAACTTTTGCAATGAATACTGCGCCGCTCATTTTACCACTGCAACGTCATAGATTAATTTATTATTATGTAGAATGCATTTTTAGGTAAAAAAGCTTTATAACTAGTCATAAAAAAGTAAGGTTATAAAATTATCAAAGATTCATGTGTGACTGATGAATGTGGATGAAGGAAAGAAGTATTTGGGTCGTAGCAAGTGGAGGGAAGTGGTGTCTGCCTATTCCGATGAGAAAGAGGTGTGACAGATATGTATGTAAGTATTTTCTTATTATTGTTCGTTAAACAATATTGTTGTAAGAAAGTAGTTTAGATAAATATTTTACTTGCATTGAATATTTTTTTTAACAGATGATCTGTCAAAAATTGTCAATTCTGTCAAAAAAAATATTCTTAGTTCTTTATTTTCGGGCCGAACTGTTTTGTTTTTTTGTTATAGTTTTTGTTATGTTTATTATATTATAAACATATTAAAATCACAAACTATTCATCTAAACAATCTTCTCAAAACCAACACTTACACAATACATTCTAAACTTTCTGCATCACAAACAACAACACAACTTTGTTATTAAACTTTAAAATTGAGCCATCAGAGAGTTGTCGCGTCTCATCTGAGGACGGTGTTTAATCTATGACAGCTACCAAACTATCGTCACTTCGTTACAGGACGGATTAATATTTCGTGCCAGTAAATACGTTATGCCAGTGGACAAGTTGGCCAGTTGTCCAGCTAAATTGTCGAAGTTGCCAGCCCTAGGGACTAGGAGATGTTTAGGGTTGATGACGACAACTTTTAAATTAAATGCCAAAGTCGCTGTTTGAAATGAATTCTGTTGTAAAACTATTAATGTATGTTGTTTTGGAGAAGAGAGATAGATGTAGTTAATATTGTCTGTGGTTTTGGCTGCTTAAAAGTCTATCGTACGAGTATCTTTATTTTTAGGTTCCTAGTTAACCTGTTTGATATACTTTAAGTATCTAGTCTAACATTCAGTTGCAAAAAAAACTTTTAAAGATAATCATTTGTTAAATATAATAATATCTTGACTGGTGGCAAAGACCCTACCGACAAGAGCACCGCTTTTTTACCCGACTGCGCCACCTCCCAAACTAAAATCCATAAAGCCGTTTAGGCTGTAGAGCGTGACAAAGAACTATACACACATGCGTTACATACACTCGAAAAACATAACCGAAGGAGGGTCGTTAGATTCATATTTACTGTTAGAGCGACACTGGGTACATCAAATTTAAAAAAAAAAAGTATGTTTTCCATGCATTCGGGTTAGGCTATTGATGGTGAGTTCTATAACATTAATCAAAGACTATCCATAACAAAGGTACTAGAAACTGTATCTAATAGATATGCACATTCCACCACGACGTCGACGCGCGTCAGATCTCAAGACGCATCCTATGTCTAATAAGGTTGGCATATTCACGAGGGCCATTCTCCTTTATTCAAAATGCTAGTAGGTATTCTTTATATCTTGTTTAGGAAAAGACTAAACTAATGGTTTTTAAAGGCACGTAGGTGATATGCCTTTCAAAAGCATCTAGTTCAGTATCATATGCCACATTTTCTTTTATATCTTATTCTGCCAAAGTCAAGAGTAAAGCTTACTTAAGTAATTGTATATTGTACTGAAAAAAAAAAAAAAAAAAGATCGGTTACATCAGCCACATGAGAGCACACCAACGACAGCAGAGTTCGGCGTAAGCGGTCGCCGTGACCGAAATCGGTCGGATTCATTCATTCATTCATTGTACTGAAATTATACAGTTTAATATAAGTACATACATATAAGAAGGTACATATAGACACGACGACTTTGTAAAAAACATCTTAGAAGAAAAAGTAGAAGGAAGACGAAAGAGAGACCACGAAGGACTTGCATAGACCAATTAAAAGAGGGAATAGAAGTTGTGTCGTATCAGATGCTCAAATAGACGGCAGAGAATAGAGAAGAGTGACGCGGACACCGACAAAAGCGACGCTCTTTAATTTATGATGATGAAGTACATACCTATACAGATAGCACACACAGGTAGGTTGTACTGCAAAATGTAATAAATTCGTTTCAACGATCTTGTCTAAAACTTAAAAATAACACAGTTACTGTACCTTACTGAAAATGTCACTTAATGTTCAACAAAATTTCCTAAAAAAGAAAGAAAGAGCATTATCTTTCCTTATCATAGAGAATACAATATATATTTATAAAAATTATAATATTTATGTATGTGTATTTATCGAATATATATGTGTAGGTTTATACTTATATATTTATTGTTTATTGTAGTGACTATCCTGCCTTCATGCTATCACTTCTCTCTCTGTGGGGTCTGCAGGAAGAAATTTCTTTTAGAAATATGCTGTACCTTTTGTATAACTTCTCTTTTTTCTGTATGTATGTACTATCATCTTACAATAAACTGTTAAATTAAATTAAATTAAAAAAAGTATCAAATAACCTCATTAAAGAGAACAAAGCATTTTATGAGCGGAAAACCCTGTTTATAAGAGCCAAAGCTGTTTCTAAAACCAAATTAATGTACAAGCAAATCACCATTTTCAAATAGGTTACGTATGAGAACAATGTCGAAGATTTAATTAACATGACATCGATTTTGGCCGGGGGCTCAAATTTTAGTTAAAGTAGGGTTGTCGCGTATTAAAAACAATATGTGCATGTTTCTGTGGGTCTCATTAAGGTGGGAAATAAGCTATATCGTATAAGAGACCATTATATTTAGAGCTCTTGACATATAACTGAAACATCATTGAAGGAAAGGTTGAGGGGAAGAGCGGCAGAGAAAAACCGCGACGTACTTACTTCACTCAAGTGACGGAGAAAGTTAACGTCATGTCGTATCAAGAAGTCAAGGCACTGGCAGAGGATAGGCCTAAATGGCGAATGCTCCAACGACAAGAGTCTAACTCTTAGGTGTGATGATGATGATGACAATACCTCTTGGAAGAAGGGAACTCAGGCAGCTTTTTGAACATGAAACGGCTGACTATTTTTTTTTTATTACCAATTACTCATACCTAATTAGAACTAGTGTAAAAGAGAAGCCCTTACACTTTTTACAGCATAAACTTTAACTCTATCATTCCAGCATTTAAAAAATCAGCTTCCAAACAAAAAATATAATTTTCAATCAGTGTTGCCAACCCTGAAAATACGTTGTTATGCAAATAACTTCACACCTGTCGTATTTAGTTACGAATATTATCAAATTTCTAAAATAAAACATTATCAAGCTTTTGATCGTAATGCAGGGAATCTGAATTATTTCGTAATTAAATTGATATTTATGTTATTGGCACTTTAAGTAATATGAAAATGTTTATGTCATGATAATTAGTAATTTCATGTTATTCATATCATTGCTAGATACTGCCCGCGACTTCGTATGCATTTATGGTTATATCTTAGTAAACTTACACAATATCTTAAAGTAATATAGCCTATATGTTATTCTGATCTCTAAGCTAAGTTATTGTAAAGTTTCATTAAAATCTGTTCAGTGGTTTTTACGTGATGAAGTAACAAACATCCTTACATCCATCCATCGGCACAAACATTGACATTTATAATATTTATAGGATAAGCGTTTTATATAGGATAAGCTAAGTTATTGTAAAGTTTCATTAAAATCTGTTTAGTGGTTTTTGCGTGAAAGAGTCACGAACATCCTCAAATCCATCCAAAGTCACTTTCTTATACATACAAACATCAAACCGCAACTACGTTTCAACCGGAAGTGCGTAAGTGCCCTAACAGACGTAGTAATCCCTCTTATTTGGAACTACTCAAGAAAGTTAGTCAGACACATGATGCATTGTCAATTAATGCAATAGACCGATCGCCTAGGCTTAAGACAGTCAAACCTAACTTTGAATTAAACACTTAATAGTTACCTATGAATGTTGTAAATCTACCACTATTATCTTATAACATACATACATACCTACATATCTATCAAGCCTCTTTCCCATCGGGGTAGGCAGAGACCACTTTACCTGCTAAGATGCAAACACACTTCTTTCGCTTCATACACATTCATCAGTCGTCTCCGTCCGTACGTCTGTGGTAGGTACTACAACATGATCATAAGAAATCACGAGTATTATTATACCTATTATACCTATACCTATAAATTAACTACTTATTTATTACTGTTGTTGTTAATGCTAACTTAGCGCCAAAACACACGGCGAAACGCAAATGCAACGCAACTGAAACTGCTAGTTACTTTTAAGTTGCATCGCAGTTTCTGCTATAGACTTCCTTAGAAAACCACACATGACGCAACTGAAACGAAACGTTTCAAACTAGTTGCAACTGAAACGAAACATTTCAAACTAGTTGCGTCATTTGTGGTTTTCTAAGGAAGTCCATAGCAGAAACTGCGATGCAACTCAAAAGTAACTAGCAGTTTCAGTTGCGTTGCATTTGCGTTTCACCGTGTGTTCTGGGTCTTTGTGTTTCACTAATAAATATCGTAGGTAATATAATATCAACTGATATGTCTATATTTTTGTGACATTACTTTTGCAAATACTATTTCGACCATACGAATTAAACAGCAGGAGGTCTTATTTCCGAACGAAAAGGCGTTCCACTTTGGTTCATATAGGCAGGTCTACACAGAGCGAGCAGCCTTGCGAGGCAAACATTCGGCATTAAAGGAGGCCCCTAAAACTACCCAAATCAATAGAATAGAAAAAGCTTTATTCGGTATAACATAAGCTACAATGTACAACATTTGACTTAACACTAGGCAAATTAAATAGATACCGAAAATTATCCAGCTCATACTGTTGTGACTCTAGGCCGCAACAACTGATTTAATGGGATAGGATAGCGAGATCTTTTCTGAGCGGGCTGCTCGCTCTGTGTGGACCCGGCAATAGGAACCTTATGATTCATGCACAGTTCTCCGCCAAAACCTTGCTTCCATATATCATAATTTTATCGCTAATGTAACCTGAGTATCTTCTATGTCGTGCCCCATTCGCTTCCGTATTCCTGCATTACGCTTCATTGAGCATTCGTGTTTTGTTACACGATGTTTTCTCTTGTGTCGTGTTCGGTTTTTTATCGGACAGTAGGTACCTATATTTTTACTTTTTTTTCATAATTTTTTGGTATAATTTTGTGGTCTTTACCTAACTCAATAAAAGAGAGAGAGACAGATATGTATCTGAAGGCAGTATGTGTATTTCGTGAAAGAAAAAAAAAGCGTCTAAGTGTATTTTTGCTCTGATGCGAGTTGTTCTGATTTAAATTAAAAAAAAAAAAAAACAAATCTAAAACACAAAGCCACTATCTTCAAATATCGCCCATAGGTTTAATACCTATTCTGATAAATACCTATATATTCCCAGACTTAAAACTTCACTAAATCATTGGCATATACAGTTCTAAAATGCCAAAAGGCCAGATACAAAACATTACCACGCGTCGACTTACCAATTTATAGGCAACTGTAAGTATTTACTAGGTACATGTAGGCTGTGAGAATGCAGTAAGGAGTGTCCTATGTTATGTCTTATACTTGTATTTATAGGTGAACTAGCCTATTAATATCATAAAAGTTTCCTGCTATGTGGAAATGTACGAAATAACTATATTTCTAATAATAAGTACAAGATTTAGACTGTGTCCATGTAAAATATAGTCTTGGTAAACACGTGTGCTTTTCAAGAATTGATTTATATGTAAAAACAAAACTTAGGTAGTTCACTAGTAGGTGCAGAAAAGTCTATTTATTTATTTATTTATTTATTTAATTTTTAATTTCAGGCATCTAAGGCCCATATTGATTATTAATTGAAGTATCCATTAAATAGTAAGCCGTGCCGTCTTATTTTTGTTGGTTAATAAGTAACAAGTGTAGCATTAGCAACTGGCTGTAAAGCTCTTTTTAAACTGATTTAATCTTAAAATGAATTAACCTTTAAGTTTTATTTTTCAACTTATAATAACACCCAATTTATGTTTGATTTTAAATAAGCACTTGGAATTTTGCAATTTAAAAACATTCTTTTGTTTCAAAATTGATGCCCTAACTAAAACAATGTTGCCACCTCCAAAAAAAAGAAGAACAAAAATATAAACACTTACAATTAAATATTACAAAATTAATAGCTTTAACTTAACAATTATTGTAACTCCTACATACTTCTAACTTAATAGAATTGCGTAACAACGATTATAAAACAAAATATAATTGTTCATACAATGGGTGGTCCATTACTCAGTAATCTGATTGCAAGATGTTTTTAATTGTGAAACGCGATGCGAAACATTGAGTTTGCTTTCTTGAAAATATGATTGTAGTGTACAGTTTCATTTCTTGAAAGTAATCGCTTGTATTTTGACTCGTGAGGGGTATAGGATTGTTTTAAGAATACATTCTGTACAGAGGAGTAAGCGAGAGCCAGAGTACCTATAATAAGACACTGACTAAGTAGGTACTTTTCGGCGAAACACTTTTTTTTAGCAAGAGCGACTATTGTTAAAAAGTTACATTGCATACCTACATCCATATATACTCACTCGTACATATCCGTCACGCCTCTCTCCCATCCGGGTAGGCAGAGACCACTTCCCTCCACTTGCTACGATCCAAACACACTTCTTTCGTTTCATCCACATTCATCAATCGCCTTAAAAATGCACGTCTCTCTCTCTCTTGAATAAAATTACGAGTACCAATCATAACACACAGATTACATATTTTTCCTCGCTAATAAACCTTTATTAACTGTCTAACGGTTAAAATAAAAGAAATAACCAAATACCTACTCGTAATTTTGGTAAACGAGTTAAATTCTACATAATCCATATGAAGCACAATATGTAAATCAAAGTTGAGTTAATCCTTCGCTCCAATATACATGTAATGGTCATAATTAATATCACGGTATTATTGAAAATATATTTGCATTCGCTTTTCAATTTGCATTTTGACCGTTGCATGTTTCATTTTGGGTTTAGCGGGCATCTATTTGAATGCATTATGATTTTTGATTTTGTAAACTAGATGTGGGAAGGGCTTTGCCCAGCATTATCATCATAAATTAAAGAGCGTCGCTCTTGTTGGTGGAGTCTGCGCCACTCGTCTCTATTCTATGCCGTCCTTTTAAGCACCTGATACGACACAACTTCTATTCCCTCTTTTATTTGGTCTATGTAAGTCCTTCGTGGTCTTCCCACTCGCTTTGCCCAGCATTGGGATGAAAATAGGCTGATTTAAAAAAAGCTTAGTTATCTTGTCTCATTTACTTAACTGTCCTGTTTACTTTAGTACTTTAGTAAGACAATAAAGGCAATGACATAATTTTCACAATTTATTTTTCTGACAAGGATAGTGAAATCCCAAAATGTTTACTGAACGGCCTTTTTTACCGAATCATGAAGTAAGTTTGTTTTATAACTGACTAGGTGGATTATGGCCAAAGAGAGAAGGCTCGTGCCTCTCGGTGGGAACATTATGGGATGATAACGAAAACGACTAGGTAAAAAAAATTACCAAATATCTTTGATTCAACACGTCTCAATCCTCAACCATAATTTATAAGATTTAAAGATAACTAGAGCCTATTTAGAAATAAATTTGACAGTCGCAAATTTATTAATGTATTAAAATTCATAATTAATGTCTCTATCTTCGAAATTGTCGTTGTGTCAAGATTTATGTCGCGGGATCGTCTGATCATTTGTCATTTTCCAAAATGGCCTCGGACATGTAACTTGTGTCACGTTTTGAAACCAAATAAGCACGAACTTTGATTAATATATAAAGTAACTACGAGTATATGAAGTCGTTTAAAAATGTTTCGTTTTGTAGTTCATTAAATTAAGTAGGTAAAATATTGATAAGTATTTGCGTGGGTTTATATTTTGATTTTTTCTAGCAAAATTAAGTTAATAAAAACTTTAATTTTAATATAAAATATCATTGTACCTAATTCTATCCTACTATTTTATAAATGTCACAGTTTGTGCTGATGAATGGATATTTAGGATGTTTGTTGCTCACTTGAAACTACTGAACAAATTTTAATTAAACTTTTTAATATTGTAGCTTGCATATCGAAATAACATACAAACTACATTATCTAATACAAACTTATGCTACTTAAGTACCTACTATATACATATTTATATAAATATTTATACATAGGTAACCTCATAGACACCCCACTTATAATAGGAAGATATCATCTTAATATATTGTTCAAAAATATAACGATAAATTCATAACAAGTTACTAAATACCTTACGCACAATTACAGCTACCAAAAAAAAAACCTGCAGGGGCCCAAGTCTGCTAATTTATAATACTCGTAGTCTCAGTTGTGTGTCGGTAGAGTGTCAATGACATTTTTTGACACATTTAGTCGCAATCATTATAAGCTATTTAAGCAGAATACCGAATGTGTCAAAAAATGCCATCGACACTCTGCCGACACACAACTGAGGTTAATTCAAATAAGCAGACTTGGGCCCCAGTTTTAAATCAAACGCTAGGGTATACGGTCCCTTATTACTCTACTTTTTTTTTCATTGTTTAAGCATTGTATCGAACTTCCTACACAAATGAGAGGTTAATGAAATTTCAGTTTTACTACCCTTTATGCACACTTTGCTAATAAGCTACAATGGGCAGTTTTTGTAATTTATTGCCGACTCTCGAAATGCGCTTTGGAAATCATTTCTAACGTCATAAAATTGTTTAATAAGCTTTAAATTCCTATTCACTAGGTTTTAAGGGTACCTAGATTGAGTGATTGAGTTAAACCTGCGTTATGTCGTTTGTATAATGAACAATTTTGTGAATTTCCAAACGATTTTTTGAAATATTTGACTTTCATCCGAAAGAGCAATAAAAGTATACTTAATAGGCTTCGTTTACATTTGACGTTTTCACGCAAAAACCACTGAGCAGATTTAAATAAAACTTTACAAAACTGTAGCTTCCACATCAGAATAACAATAAGACTATATTATTTTGAGATATCATATAAATTTTTCAAGATATGGCTAGAAGCAGTTTGAACATCAGAATAACATATAATATAGTAGGTATGCTGAAGTAATTTACGATATACATATACATACATACATATCCGTCAAGCCTTTCTCCAATTGGGGTAGGCAGAGACTACTTCCTTCCACTTGCTACGATCCAAACAAACTTCTTTTGCTTCACCTACACTCATCATTCGTCTCATACATGCTCGTCGGTTTAGGTTAGCCTTTCTTGAACAAGTCCCTGATTTGATCTTGGTACGTTCTTCTTGGCTTTTGTTTATGATATTATAATGTCATTTTGTAAGATATCAATGCGTACAGTAGTGGTCAGTCTCTAGTATTAGTTATACCGTGGGTATAACTATAAACATATAATAGCTTCATCTCCTTGAGACTAAAGAGGGTTTGGCGAGTGTAAATGTCGTAAGTGTCCGTGAATTATGAGTCTGCATAGAGCCTTAAGGAGTTTCCTCAATAAACATAAACAAATAGCTTCGTAAAGTCATACTAGAAACTTAATACTTGTAATTTAATAAATGTCAATGTTAGTGCCGATGGATAGATAGATAGATGTTTGTTAATCTTTCATGCGAAAACTACTGAATAGATTTTGATGAAATTTGCCAATATTGTAGCTTATATCAGAATAACACATAATCTGATATTATTTTGTAATATCACGTTTTTTTTTCTAAGATATGACGATATGCGTACGAAGTCGCGGGAAGGCTCTAGTACCTACTTAAAATGCGATTAAACTAAAGAAAATTAAGAATTTACTTATAACATTATCATATTATTATACCTTATCTTTACATATTTTATCTAGTCGTCAATATCCCACTGCTGGGCAAAGCACTTTCGCCTTCTCCACGTTTCTCTATCCTGAGCATCCTCTACCCAGACATCCATTTCATCCCACCACTTTTTCCGTGGTCTGCCGCGAGGACTTTTGGCAGTTGGTTGCAATAAGTTTCTTTACGATTTTCAGTAGATATGGTATATACAAAGATAGTCGTAAGTAGGTATTGAGTTTTACATACGATTTTAATTTTAATATACTTAAATAGATTTTAATGGTTATAAATAAATAGCATAAAAATATAATAATTCTATAAAACGCTTTCTGTTAAATCTAAATAAGAACACATAAGCAATGAAATATAAGTTATAATAGGCAAAACTTTACGACTTTTATACTTTATGCTTAAGCCACGACGCCGGCGGCGAATGGGTTTTAGCACTTAACATACTGAAGTTCATACTGGGAACGCTGCGACAGCTTTTATACTTACTAGATGCTGCGCGCGACTCCGTACGCGCTTTATCTTAAAAGTACATAATTTCTTTAAATAACATAGCATATGCGTTACTCTGATGTGTAAGCTACAATATTGTAAAGTTCCATTAAAATCTGTTTAGTAGTTTTTGCGTGAAAGCGTAACAAACATCCTCACACCCATCGGCAGACATTGAGATTTACAATATTAGTAGTGTGCGCTTGCGCACCCTCTGGCTGTTAAACTGACAATTAAAATCCATTCATTCTCACTTGAAATAGTTATAAGATAACATTTAAGTACCTATAGGTAATAATATATGGTTCTTATTAAAATTAAAATTTATAGGCGATAGACAGTTAATAATAAATTTATTGCGAATTGTTGTGGGTATTCTAAGTGAATATCGTGCAATAAATCCGTAGATTTATTTCCTTAGTTTAATAAAGCTGTTACTTTTCAGTCGATATATCTAGAGATAAGTTATGTAACGTAATGCAGAGGCTACAGTTTCAATTTAAATGAGTTTGAGAAGCTTGTTAGTTGAAATTCCTACTTTTATGTTTGGGCTCATCGTTTATGATTCAAAATTAGTACTTATTTTATTTTTTAATTAACAACTAAAACACATTTTTGAAGTCTACAAACTTTAATTATTCCACATGTGTTAATGAATACAGGATGGTATTTTATTAGACTATAGTGCATTAAAGTTACATTTAGAAAAAAAAAATGAAAAATGACGTTATGCCATATAACTGAGAATTCTTTCGGCGGTTAAGTTATTCACTACTTAGTTATATAAGTGCCCGTTTTAACAATTACAGGTAGATATTTAACTGACAGATAATTTCATAGAACATGAGTTTTTAGACAGTGACAGGTTTAAAATATCTCAAGGATTTTTTATCTGTACTTTGTGAAACGGCCCTTGAAACTACTGCTTTAACTTTCGTTCCCTAACATAATATCACAACACAACCCCGACTTTTTCACCAGACAATTCGCAGCTTCTCTCAAAATCCTCAGTTCACTTACTGGGATGGTCACAAAGGGCGAGCACAATGCAACGTCAAATGACAAATGAAATCCGACAGGGCGCCCATAAATTGTGACTACGAATAATAAAAGATTATCTATCTCTGAAATAAATACTAGGGGAGGACAATGGGAGCTTTATTAAGGCAATGGCCGAAGTTACCCGCGATAGCACCCTGTATGTTTGCTACTGGCCGGTATGGATTGTAGATATTTTTAAAAGTAGAATGCTTCGAATGTTTTTTGAATTTCGAACTGTTTGACGTTTGTAACTTATTTCAGTGTTATTGCGTGAATTATTTCAATTTATTTTTCGATTTTTTCAATCAATTAAAAAAGACAATACTGATCAAGTAACTTTATGTGTAATGAAAAGTTCGACAATCGAAAAAATATCAATAAACATTAAAAACAGGTTATAATTAATTAAATCTTAATTATAGACAGAATACTAATTAAAATTAAAAAAGCACAAAAATGCCAACAAACAATAGAAGAATCATTTCTCCTCTTATTTTGAATCATAATAGGTACACTAACGATTCAATTCCGATTTTACGATTCGAGAACTCAAATCGATTACCGGCTCGCTATAAATCGATTCTAGATTTACGATTTTAAAACAATAATTGATTTTGCAATCACCAACGTGAGTTATGGAGTATGAACCATTTGTGTGGTGTTCCATTTGCATTGTTCTGATACTTATTTGTCGTGGTCACGGAAAATACTCTCATTAACTTGAATGGGGACGAAGCAAATAACTATTAATAGTTCTAGATTAGTTTTTCTAGTTATTAATCGTGTTGGCTTTGATTAGCTGTGTAGTTATGAGAAGTGATTACTTTTGTTTCTTTTATCAATAGTTGTATTTGAAATTAATGTTGAGCGGAGTTGAGAAACTTTATTGATTTGAAGCTTTGACGATTTCTTGTGTTTTGCCGCTTCTAGGATGTACTTAGTAGTTTTGTGTTTATTTCTTCGTATAAGTGTATCATGGTGAGGATGGTGTATCTTTACTTAGGAGAAATTAAAACAAAATTCTCCAGAATAAAAAATATATAAGCAAGGACAAAATGATACGAGAAAGACATGGACACTTCTTATGGTATCTACACACCAAAGCCGCCGGCATGCCACCGAGCTAAGCTGGCGGCTTTACGTCATACGAATGGCAGCTGTCAAAAAAGCCGGCGGCTTTGGTATGTAGACGGCATTACGGGACCTATGCTACGCCCAGATCGTACAATTAAGGAGATATTCTAAATAAAAGTGAAAAAAGGTCCATAATCCCTATCTCCGTATGTACTATACTTATTTTTGAGGCTATGCTATGTCCAGGCCTTGCAATTAAAGAACTATTGCAAATAAAAGCGAAAAATTGTGTCCATAATCCCTATACCCGTAACAACCATATATACTCATAACCATCAAACTCATTCTAAGTAAATACAAAAATATACAGTGTGCAAACAAAATTTCAATTTTTTCTAACACAATCCTAATGATTCAATACAAACATCGCTAGCTACTTCAGATCGTATCAAAAACATTTGGGAGCGGCCTATAAAAGCGAAAATTATGGCACAAAAACCGTAACCCTTATCTGCAACCGAATCAAGTAACAATAGCCCAATTGTCACCTATAACCAGAATTCGTGCGAAGCGCGCTCTTTATGCCACGTGTATAGCACTCAAGTGCGTAACTTTGGCGTGTTCAGATAAGTAGGTATAATGAAAATACGGGTGATGCATTGGTTTTTTACTTTTATCAATATCTTTTTTTTAATAATAAATTATTAGTTTTCGATCTTTCGTAATAAATCAGTAGATAATATTAATCATTTGAAAAGAAAATGAACCACATTTTAAAGAAACTTTTTTTTATCATAAATCAAAATGTTGCGTATACTGATGATTAAATTAAATTAAGTTATTTCGAAATAAAACAAAAACATTTTTTTTTTAATTTTTATTACTAGCTATTAAATTGTTACCTACTAGACACCAAATAGCAAGGTTTTCTAGGCAATTAGTTCCTCTATATAAAACACTAAAAAAACGAGTAGTACCTTCAACATCGTCAGCAATTCAACTAACAATTTGTAAACAACAACACAAAACTTGAACCTTTATTACACAGACAAAAACTAATCGATTCAGCGATTCTGCGTCGGAAAAAAAAGCAAAACATAAGTGGCCTTGCTGCAGTAATTCAATTTAGTCCCCCTTCGATCGATAGGCATTTTATTTCCACAGATTATAAACGAAGGGGAATACGCATTATGAGATGTGGCGCGTGCGTGCAGTTAGGACACCCTGTATACTAAGTGTCCTGAGGTTTCGATATTTGAATTTGGAACGTTATTGTTATTTGAATTAATAGATGTTTTGAATTTAGAACGTAATTCGAATTTGTTTGAAAGTTTGCATCGATTGTCATTTGGTTTTCCTGTTTCGTGGAGTTGCATTTGTTTTGAAAATGGCTGTTTTGATTTATTTTTATTTCCTAACGATCGGAACGGGAATTGTAATGTTAAACATGAATATCTCTTTGTATGTATGTAGCATCACAACTATTTAATGTATAAATGAAGTAGAGAGAAGTATTTGTACGTAATAAGCAACCATTATTACCTATTTCTCGCTATTTCTTACCCTAAGGTTGCCTGGAAGATATTGCTACCTAGCAATAAGGCCGCCTGTTGCTTCCCATATTTTTGTTTGTGTCTGTACCTTATATCTTTTGTGCAATAAAGAATATTTGTATTGTATTGTATTGTAATAAGTGACACATACTTAACGATTTGATCTTTGATACAAATGGCACTGGTCGATTGACAATGCGATTTTGGCGCAATTTCAAACGTCAAACTATAGGCAAGCCCTAATCCTTCCATTTTCAAATAAAACTTAGTTAAAATAAAATGCTAAGTGTCCGTTTTATCACTTACAGATAAAATTTAAGTGACAGATAAACCTATGTCTATTTCATATAACATCACGTTTTAAACACAGACAGGTTTAAAATATCTGTCCGTTAATTTTTATCTGTTAGATGGTGACACAGCCCCTGAGTGAAATGAAAAGCAAATCTATATGAAACCTCTCTTATATTCAATCTATACAAAATCTTCCAAGTGCTATACTAAGCCAGCTACCCCATACAAAAGTCTCATAATACATATAACTTATTCCATACTGCACCACTTTAGGTGATTAAGAAGATTATTGTATTATTAATGCTGAGGGTAGGTGGGAATATGGGGCGCATCATAAAAAATATATTAACAGAAGATATGAGCCGATAAACAGGGCCGTTTCGGGGTGATTGGTGCCCTACATTTTTATTTAGCGCCCCCGGTCTTTAGAAAGATTGATTTGATTTCTCATAATTCATAAAATTTTAACAGAAAGTTATCTACTTGTTATATGTATAGATAAGTCATAATGTCTTGTGATATGATATTCATTATATTAGAGTCTACACAAACATTTAGTCACTGTGTCGTTGATTGATGTTGCCAATTTAAGACAAAAAATATAAACATAATAGAAAGTTGCCACAGATAAATCAGCAGTCAAAGCTATATTAAACAGTACAGTAATACTGTTATCGTGTGCTGTCTATGAATACTATACAATCACAGTAGAGCGGTACAGTGCTACAAGGATCTATTGGCACTTGGGTGACATTGTCAGGAGGGCGTGGTTGGTGAATAAATAACTCAAAATAATGACAATTTACAAGATGATATCATTAGTTCCAATTTCCGTCACGTGCTAAAAGATCCTTGTATCACTGTACTGCTACTATGATTTTTTGGGGCAATTAGTGACCCTTAAAACAAAGGCCCATTTTCCCAAGTCCATCCCTGTCTAGATTATAGATGGTATTGATGCTTTCAGTTGACTGCCCTTTAATACTAACGAAATCTTTATTACAAGAGATTTATGACGGAATATTGTATTTTATAAGTCATACAGATATGCCATATAGGGTTATTGTCAGAATTATTGATTTATTTTAGATAATGTTCGGGGGTGTGCCAAAAATGGCGGGTCAATGATAATTGGGTATGAAGTGGAAATTTTAATAGTGTGAAAATTGTTTTTGTATTGTTGGAACTAAATCTTACAGCGATTGAAACAACCAACCAAAAATCATTGAACTAAATTGACATTTACAATAAATAGAATGATGGACAGAATTGTGGAATAAAAATGTGTTTTGATACCTATAAGTTTTAAAAAAATACTTTGACCGACAAATTATAGTAAATGTAATAAAAAAAAATTAAGATAAATGAAAGAGAAGAAGACCAAGGAAGATGTATATTGATCAAATAAAAAAATGAATAGAAATTGTGACTTACCAGGTGGTCAAACGGAACAAATTAGAGTATCGTAGACTGTACCAATAAGAGTTTAATTAAAAATGGAATAAAGAAATAGAAATCAATTCGTAAATAAAATATCTTTTTACTTCAATTACAAGAGTAGAGTGCCAAAATGACTCAAGTAAATATACTACTAAAGTAACATTTTGGTTGCCATGCTACATTTTTAATTGGAAAGCCACTAGACAGCTAGTTTAGTGGTTACTTTAAAATGAAACTCTGTGAAATATACGTAAAACTGAATTAATTTAAAACTAAAGTTTTGTATCAACTTTATTATGGTAGATCGTTTATTAAAACTTTTAGAAATTTTTGTTTTATAATAATGAAGTAGCAAATATAATAAGAATGAATATTATTTCTTTTTCTTAGCCTATAACCGCCCACTGCTGAGCATAGGCTTCACCAATCTCTCTCCAACGCGATTAGCAAGCTGAAGGGCGGGCCACATAGCGCGAAGATTGGATGGCCGGTGGGGCAGAAAAGTTCTGGAGTGAAGACCACGCACCATGCACTACCAAATTATTTAATACGAATAATTTGCATAGTTTCTAAATAAAATAGGAATGATGTCAAACCCCCTCATTACAAAACGAGGTTTAAAGATAGTCCGACGTTAGTTCGTTTCTTTTGACGTTTCGGCTATGGACAAAACGTCAAACTAAACGAACCAACGTCGGACTATCTTTAAACCTTGTTTTGTAATAAGGGGGATAGAGTTCTTTTCAAAAAAGAAAACACTAAATGAGTAAAACTTATTCAGAAATAAACTAAAAAGGAACAAAACACAGCTTATCTCAAGCTAAACCAAGACGCGGCGAAATTCACGGAGAATTTGGACATCTTTGATAAATAAAATTACTTCAAAGCTCGAGAGCTGAAAGCTTACCAAACTTCTTAAGTAAAACCCGGAGTAAATTACGTAAAATAAGCTACACTAAACATAATTCAGGCAAATAAAGAACTACCTACCTATTATTACAGCGCTTACTTCTTAGTCAGCCTCTTATAATATATTATAATACTTTGTTTACCTATTATAATACTCGTAAATACATATCCGTCACGTCTCTCTCCCATTGAGGTAGGCAGAGACCACTGAACGACATCCACAGACCACTGGCGATTGATGAATGTGGATGAAGCAAAAGCGAAAGTACCTATGTTTGTGTCGTACAAGTAGATGGAAGTTTTATACATTTTAAATAAATTGCGAGTGTTTTATATGTTTTGTAATATGAGTAAAATATACTATTAAAAATTAAAATGTATAAAAAATACTCATTTCCATTCAAGTTTCACAGAAACAAATAGATTTTTAATTCATACCGAAAATAGGTCGAGCTTAATTGAGCATAATTAATAATTAAGTAAATGATATCAAATCGCCCACAAACAATCATAACAATTTATCAATCTTAATTTGGAAATAATATTACGGATTTGTAATACAAAATCGCTATGAAACTATAACACGAAATCTTGGGTAAACGGTAAATTATTCACGCTTTGTGTATAGTTATAGCGAAGTAAGACTATTTTAACAATCACCTCTACAAGTAGCTCAATAAGTTACTTTTCCATTACATATCGTGATTCATGCCGACTTATTTAATCATCATCATGTCAGCTTATGGACGTCCACTGCTGGACAAAAGCCTCCCCCAAGGATCTGCACAACGACCGGTCTTGCGCTGCCCACATATTTTTATAAGTATGTATTTGTTAATGACAATTGTAGATGTAATGTAGCGTTAGATTTATTAGCCTTTTAAGGCCTTTTCTGTAACTAGCTGCGACTTAAAAATAAAAGTCCCGTTTTTGTTACCAAAAACAATAAACTGTCTATCAAGTTCTTTGATTCTATGGTACTCTCATTCTCTCATTCATTCTTTACGTGTCAACTCTATTCATAGTATTTTGTGATTTAAAAATTAAAATCCGTTTATTTTACCAAGGACAAAACACAGTCTATCAAGTTCTATGATTCTGTGGGACTACTCTATTTATTTACTTCTCTCATTCATTCATTCATTACGTGTCTATTTACATTCGTTCTCTATGGTAAACAACATACAGGAGCCTGGAGCATGCGAGCTCCCGACCTAGTTACCACTATATTGTAGTGAGAAACGAGTGAGTAAAGTCATATTTCCTCAAGTGCCAGTGTCATTGCGGCTATGAGTTTGGAATGAAACGCGAGAAATAGGTGAGTGGCTCGGCTTTGAATGTTCAAGAGTTTAAATGTCAAGAGAGTTGAAAATGTAGGGTAAGCATTATTGTTTTTGATTCCTCGGGTTGTTTTACGTGGAATAATTTGGTGGTGTTAATGAGAATCTGTGAAGTATAACGATGATTTTGCATTTGGATCTGCCTAAGGACATTATCTATCTAGCTCCTTTGCGCATTAGAAGTTGAATAATCTGTTTTTTTTTTTTAAAGCAGCCGTATGAAAAAAATCCTATTAAGGACGTCGATAAAATACCCAGTAAATCTTCTAAATCAATTGTCAAACAGATTTGGCGTTTGCCGACAACAAACTATGACCAAAACTTAACAGCTTAATTTGAAAAAAACTCTTGATGTAATGAAATCTTAAAAATATATTTCCAAAGATAATAACTAATATAACAGATAATTGTAATTAATAATAAACATAGATAATTGAACCTATTCAATTCCAAGACAGCACGGAAAATTCTACTAAAACTGGAAAGCCAAACACAAATATCAAGAATAATAACAACAACATTACACATTGCAAAACATAGCGAAATTCGATATGCGTCTGAAACTAATACATTGGTCACGTAGATTCAAACAAGAAGTTGTTTACAAAACAATGATTTATCAGACTTAGCTATATGTGTATGAACTATTGTAGATGTCGTATTACTGTGACTAAACACGAAAATAACACGATGATTCGAAATTGGAACATCAATTTGAAAGAAATTATTTAAAAAACATAGTGACCTGACGACTCAGTTGGCGCAATAGTCACCAATTCACCATACGGGACTGCTATTCAAACGTTATTGAGTTTTTTTTTTTAGATCTAGACGTTTCTATATTTATTAACTTAATGATTTTATGTGTGTCTAGCTCCGACGGTGAAAAGAATCCTAAAACGAGGGGAGTGCGAAAGAGATTATGACAAATTAAAGTATGAAATGTAAAAAGATTAACAAAAACTAGATCTTTTTTGGTTCTTTTTTTTTATATCTTGAATACGAGTACATAAACAACTTTTACGGTTTCTAAATGGGTCAATAACTTAATAAGCCATTTCTGCAACGACTATCTAATAGAACAAGATAATCTAAAACACTATTACCATTATACAAATGAAACAGCCAATCTAAGTTATAAATAGACGATATCGTTCTAACAAATGTCGAAAATGAAATTGCTAGTTTATACTTATGGTATAGTCAGTGTCTTGTTTTATACAATCTTGAAGAAATAGTGTGTTTAGGAGAATTTTGGGCATCAGATGTTAATAAAAGTACTTTTATTTTAAGTAACTAACAGATTTAATAGATAACAGCCGATTGCAACAAAAGACAGTCTAGCTAATGTCTTGTTTTATACAATCTTGAAGAAATAGTGTGTTTAGGAGAATTCTGGGCATCAGATGTTAATAAAAGTACTTTTATTTTAAGTAACTAACAGATTTAATAGATAACAGCCGATTGCAACAAAAGACAGTCTAGCTAATGTCTTGTTTTATACAATCTTGAAGAAATAGTGTGTTTAGGAGAATTCTGGGCATCAGATGTTAATAAAAGTACTTTTATTTTAAGTAACTAACAGATTTAATAGATAACAGCCGATTGCAACAAAAGACAGTCTAGCTAATGCCCTATAACTTACACCCACCTATTTGCTGTCACTTTCATTGTCAAAAGTTCTAAATTAAGTGGCATGATGTTTAATGAATGATTAACTAATGACCCTTTCTTGGGAAACAGGGAACAAGGAACAGGGAACAAGGAACAGAGAACAAGGAACAGGGATTGGGGAACAGGGAACAGGGAATTTGAGAAACCCAAAATTTCGTAGCCCTATACATTTTTACCAATATTTCCCTCTAATTTCATTAAGTGCCCGTTTCACCGTCTAGAGATAAAATTTAACTGACAGATAAACCTATGTCTATATTTCATAAAACATGACGTTGACAGAGACAGGTATAAAATATCTGTCAGAAAATTTTTAGTTGTATAGATAATTTAAAATAATATTTTTATAGTAAAATAATACGTAATATCAAGTAATATAGGTAATAGTAATAGGTAATATAAGTAATATGGGTAATATAAAGCCAAAATCAAAGTCAAAAATATATTTCTTTCATAGGCACAAAAAATGCTCTTGAAACCGTTACATTATTATATAGGTATTTTTTTTAAAGCTAGCGCTTGATTCGCAAGTATATAAGTAATATAGTAATATTAGTAAGTAATATGATAGTAAATAGTAAAGATATTTTTTATTTGAAACAGCCGCTCAGACATTTATACCCAAAGAATTAATTCCGACTATACCCAAAGCGACTTGTTATCAGTATAACATGTTCGTAAAGTAGAACACTTACCTTATGAATAAAGCTGTCAAGTGTAAGATTAACATTTAAATGTGCGAACCGTTTTACTAACACTTTGATTAGTTTCTTGTAATAAGGGGAAATCGATGTAGCTATCTGTTCCGAGACTTGAATGCTTAATACTTAAAGCTAGTAGGTACTTTTAGATAGAAGTTTAACAATTGCAATTCTATAAAAAAAAATCTTTTAGTTTGTCGTTCTACTGCTATGTTGGGCAAAAGCCTCTCCCATGCCTCTCCACAGATTTCTGTCGGTGGCTGCTTCCTACCAATCAAAAAAATTTCAAAATTATTCTTCAGGATATTGACTTAAGATCATCATGTCAGCAATGAAGAAACATGCAGCTACTTTATTGTCTATATTGATTTGAGGCCTTGTGATGGGTTAAGACACCGAACGAACAAGCAAATGTCATTATTTTACCTCTTTCGTACTACATACTTCAGTTCATACTGCGAACGCTACGTCATCGATATAAACATTGGAATCAACGAATACCCGGTTGGTCTTTCATTTACTAGCGCTGTAACATCTTAAATCTGTGCACTTAATACCAAATTTTAAAGTATGACAATCAAGTGCATCAACTGATCTAGGATTCACAATCATACTTCCATAGTAACTCAAGGAACTCTCCTAGGTCCAATGCCATTCAATGCATACGTAAGCGATTTAATCCACTGTTTAAACAAGTTTTAAGATTTTTCAAAGCACGTAGACCATTTTACCGGAAGGGAACTGAAACTAGTAACAATCCAGCTTGCTATTAATCAAGTTGCCACACTCGAGCTCGAGTTTTAAAGAAGTTTTGCTGGGCAGGTGGCGTCTTAAAGTTGTCGTGTTTTGTTGGTCGCATGTTCCAAGTCTTGAATACCCTTGCTGATTGGTCGGACGATCTGTCTTGCAATCTTTATCTTTAGTTTAGCAAAATGTTGCATGACCTAGTTGGTGGGTTTTTAGTGTTTTCTTTTGTTTGGTGTTCTTTGTGACTTAGTGTTGGTTGTTATTATTGTTGTTGACTGAGAAAGATTGCTTTAGCAAAGATTCTAAGGATTTTACATTTGAAGACGTAATATATTGACTGCTGGGTATAAACTTTTGATATTGCTTGTTATTATAAAAATCCCAGTTTAAGACCTTTGCTACGTCAGAAATTAAATATAAGTAACAACGCTTATTATTCTCTTCAAGAAACCTCATTTTAATACAAACAAAAGCTATCCAAGAATCAAAACTAAAACTTGAAAACTCAAACCAGAAAAACTACAATATCAAGTTTCGAAGCTAAAATCGGCAACAAAAACTAACGTGACAAAGTAAAAACTGAAATCTGTCGCAGATCTGCGGAAGGACCGAGTTGTAAACTTACAGAGACGCGAGATGGCGTTGTGAACTTTCCTCGTGGCAATTGTGAAATTTACTGCATGGAACTTGTAAAAACTTGTCGAGACGTGTTGATTACTTCTTCGTCGGTAGAATTATTGTCCTACCTGAAACAAGAAAGGTTTTGTTAGAACGATGTTGTTACTATTAAATTACAATGTTTTTTATTGTGGTTGCTGTTGGACTTTGTAGATCTTTTTAGTTGTGGCTTGTTAGATTTGGACATTAGTAGCAAACTACAAATAAAAAAATTCTGACAGATATTTTATACCTGTCTCTGTCTAAAACGTCGTGTTTTACGAAATAAATATACTTAGGTTTATCTGTCAGATAAATTTAATCTGTGGATGGTGAAATAGGCATTTAGTCTTGTTTTAATGGGAAAACTGACAAGATTCTTATTATTAAGGATTAAATGAATTTAGAAGTAAAAGAACAGGTGAACAGGTGAAGGAAAAGGCGGGTGTCATGTCGTATCAAGATGTTAAAAAGAAGGCAGAAAATAGGGAGGGATGGAAGAGGCTCTACCGACAAGAGCTTAGCTCTTAAATAAGAAGAAGAAGAAGTAAAGCTGTCACTACAGTTTGACTGAATTGCACTGAATTTGTGGGATGAACCACTCACCACGGTTTCGTTGGTGCTCAAGTCAATCTGGGAAGACAATACTTGTGCTGCTTTAAAGCTCATGATGTTTTTTTTTTACTAGAGAAGTTAAGGTACCTACCTAATTCCTTAAATAATGAAAATATACAGTTGATTTTGAAGTAGACAATATCTAGGTATCTTTTAACTACCTATTTAAATCTCTTAGTTACATAAACCTTGTCAAATCTTGCACAGTAACAAAATACAAGCACCTTTAGCACAGTTCACTCATAAAACAACATTTTAGTCTTAGGTGTCGTGGAATGCTAGAATAATGCAAAAACGAGTTTAACCTCGAGTAAATATGAATAAATCAGAGTGGGGGAAACGTACGTTTTTCCAGAGTAAACAGACGTAAGGAGAAAAAATATTTTCCTTGCGTGGGAATAAAAAGATTCTTTTATTAAATGCGTTTGTAGTTTTACGGCTAGAACGTGAATAAATGCCGGCGCTGTTTTTAGTGCTAAAGCTTGTATTGTTTCATTTGTTTTTCATGAAATTGCTTTGAAAAATATATCAAAAACTGTAAATGACAAAACACTTTACATTAAACTTACCCTATAACTTCTTTATCAAATGAATAAAAGCTTATAAGTCTAAGAGTCAAATTTCACTATCTACAGATAAAATTAAAGTGACAGATGTGACAAAGAAAGTGACAGAAACCTATGTCTATTTCATAAAACATGACGTTTTAGACAGAGGCAGGTATAAAATATCTGTCAGATTAATTTTATCTGTCGATGGTGGAACAGGCCCTAAGTCACGAGATAATCCAGTGATTCACAATATTACCTTTTCTATATACAGGGTGTAACAGAAAGGGTATATAAAGCCGAAACACAGCGACAGTCCTCATGAAACTGAACAACTTTCCCCAAGGAACATGGGTCGTAACTCGAAAAAAATTTTTGGATCGCCCATACTTACTCGATCAGCTGATCGGGCATTTTGTATGGGGAGGCGAAATTTTTTTTCGAGTTACGACCCATGTTCCTTGGGGAAAGTTGTTCAGTTTCATGAGGACTATCGCTGTGTTTCGGCTTTATATACCCTTTCTGTTACACCCTGTATATAAAAATGAAACCCGTTTTCCGTTGTCACGGCATCACGCCTGAACGGCTGGACCGATTTCGCTAATTCTTTTTTTTAAATGTTCATTGAAGTCCAAGGATGGTTCTTACGGTGAGAAAAATTCGAATAATTGCCGGGAAAGCCCTAAAACAGACCTTTTCTTTTTCCCATACAAATGTTTTCTTACTAAAATGTAGAGTCAATTTGAACTTTATTCCTACACAATAAAGTTCATTCTAAGGCGGGACGAAGTTCGCCGGGACAGCTAGTCTACAGTAGAAAAGGAACCGAACTACGAAACAAATTTTCAAAACACAAAAGAACAAAACCATCTTCCCCAATCACAAAGATTTAACAACTCAAATGAAAAAGCCACATTAAAATGATCAATGTACAAAACGGTCTTAACTAAACTATACACGTGTGAAACCCTTTTAAACCCACATCAATCATCTCGTTCTATGTCAATGAAGACGAAAGAGACAAAAACGACCGCCCCCGAGGGCACCTCAGTTATTAAACGACACTTGAATTATTCATAACATGGGGGTAGATCGAAATAACTTTGTAAGTTTCTGGTAAAAGGGATTCCGTAACTATAAACCCTGTGGCTTCGAGAAAAAGTTCCATTTTGAAGAAGACCAGATCCTGATATTCGGAGATTAAAGTCTTTGTTCTAAGGTGAGTCCTATGGGAGTCTAGGTATGGATTTTGTTGAATTTCGGTTATTTCTGGAATTGGAAGTGGTTTCGTGCTTTCACTCTGCGTAGGTATAAGCGTAGACTAGCATACAAAATTATCAACAACGAAGAGGTACTAACTACCTACCCAGTACAAGTACAAGTCAAAAGTCAAAATATCTTTATTTTATAGGCAGATCCATTGCACTTGAACACGTTGTTGTTGTTGTTATCAGCCCATATATGTCCCCACCGAGGGTCACGAGCCTACTCTCATACAGAGAGTGATTAGGCCGTAATCCACCACGCTGGCCAAGTGCGGGTTGGCGGATTTCACATACACCTTCGAATTTCTTCTCTGGTATATGCAGGTTTCCTCACGATGTTTTCCTTCACCGTTAGCAAGAACACGTTAATAATATAAAAACGCTAGATTTACAAAGTAGCAGTTTTCCACAGAGAAGACTCTAGCAAAAAACTATGTTGGGTTGCTCTTTTCAAACATTAGGGTTTTCTCACCATACATCCCATTTATAGCCAAGATTTTTCAAAAAAGTCTAATTCCAAACCTATTTACCTACCAATTGCAGAAAATGTCATAAATGCCTGTGTCACCATCTACAGATTTTATCTGTCAGATATTTTATACCTGTCTCTGTCTAAAACTTTTATGAAATAGACATAGCTTTATCTGCCAGTTAAATTTTATCTGTAGGTGGTAAAATTTAGCTCATAAACCTATAGCTGTTTTAGTCACTGTCATCGTCAAACCACCAGAAGGAGACAGCACGATGTTTAGTGGATAAAAAAGTGAAGCGAGGCTTTAACTGAGGGTAGATATATTAACATTTTGCAGCCCAAATGGGCGGACTATGTTTCCGTTTTTCACAATGTAAAGGAAACCGGTAAGCCTTTGTGAATCGAAATTGTTTTTGTTAATTCTTGGAAATCAGTTTTTCAATCGTGTTTCTTAGAGAAACTGAAAGGGCAAAACGTTTTTTGTATGAAAAAGATATAAATAGAGATTTTTTTGTCTTGTTTAGCTTGTGTAGAGTTTAAAAAAATATGTAGGTGTGTAATTATTTAGAAATATTAGATGAATTATCTTCTTTGGATTTCTCGCTTTCCCTTTCATTCTATTAATTGGAATGTCAAAATCTTTTCTATCGAGTTAAGTACCTATGTTATTTTTGTTTTATTTGAGTTACCTGTTACCCTACTAAGCTATTTTAAACAACATTAGGTAGGTATATTAATTAAAAATAACATTTTCGTACAATTCCAGTGTCTAGTCCGAAAAAAGTTTTTATTAAAAATAAAACATTTAAAACATTATCTAGTAACGAATAAACCAATATTTTTAATTTATTTACACACATTATTACACACAAAGAAGTGTGTGTGTGTGTTGTTGTTCAGTAACATTTGGAACCTTGTAACACAAAACCTAATTGTGAGCTAAATACTGAATCATTGTTTGATATAAAACAATGTCGTAACCCACATAGGATAGAACAAAACAATTCTTGGGTTAAACTTGCCTAAAGTGTCGCCCTAAAGCAATTACTGGGAACACCATAATTTAGGGCCAGTTAGAAAAGATTCCGGCCAAAGAATTAGGGACAAAAGGCCTTTTTCAGGACGGTTTACATAATAAAACAATAGCTGAGGTACTTTTGTAGGGTTGGGAACTGTGAGTCGACTCAGTTGAGTAACCAGTTGACTCATAGTTGGCTCATTATTGGGAAGAAATGATACGTCTCTTTTTTCGTCGTAACTTTCCTTTATTTGCATGAAAAGGCTGTTAGAGTGCGTTGTCTCCCCATATTCTCTCAAATTGTATGACTCATGCAGTTAGTTTATGTATTGTTTTTATTCGTCGTGATTTTTAAGAACGAAGAGGTATGATAAATGTCAAATATGAAAATATGAAAATCACGATTGATCAAAAGTGACATAAGTTTACATATTATATTTTAATTTCTAACAGCTAGGTATTAAATAAAGTTAATTAAAATATTAAAAATAAACTAGCAACACTATTTTAGACGCAACACTTCGTTATAATGCATTATTTGACGTGAATAATGTGAGTCGTACCCAGTGAAGCGCCGCAAATTTTAATAATGAATTAAAACATCCTTTCAAAATGTAAATTTTTAATTAGGACGGTGTTTTCCCAGCATTGCAGCGCTGTGTTGCCATTTTATTTATTTACTACCATTTTAGGATATTGTAGATTTTGTTTATTTTGTACTCTATGTTGGTTTTATATTGCATTTATTATTGTCAATATCCATTTGAATTCGGTCGTTGGTTTTCATATTTTAATGGAAATAGCTTGTTTCAATAACGTTCGCATTTTATTTTTAGTGGGCCTAGTTCAGAAATATTTTATGAAAGTTGACATGTCTGCTATTTTTCCATTTTTACAACGTTTTATATATGAAACTTATTACAATTTCATATTAGATTTTGAATATTTCTATCTCGTAAATTGTGTTACTAAATGCTTTTAAAAAAGTTACTAGTAACAAAACGGGTACCCATTGTTTTTCTGCTTACGCTACATTACGCAGATTGAAAAAATAATTGATAAAAAGAGGAATTTTAAATAAAACATTGCTTGCTTTTGTCCCCTTCAAAATCGATGCCCTATCATTATTTCAATAAGAAATAACCATCCCACCCCTTTATCCCCTTTCTTCTTTGTTAAGGACAATGCTACTTCAAAAGTTTTGATAATTAAATTTTTATATCCTTCCAAACCTTTTCTTAAATGAACCGAAATATTCTTAAATACTTCAGAAGTTAAATTAACGAATTGAATCGTTAAGCGGTTAAATGAAGGGATTATTTTCGTTTCGCCTTTTAGGAAAAATCTTTTGAGACTTCATTTAGAGCAAAGAGCATATCATTTCGGTCTCGAGTTAAAGAATTCAACTCAATAGTACAAATTGGTACTAGGAACAAAAACTAGTTTGTGATTTCGTTTTATTTATCATCAATGAATGAACATGTCATTATTGACATGTATCAATTTACACATCTCTACTTAAAATTCAATAAAATAAAAACGACACGTGAACAACAAATTCTTATGTCAACTGCAATTTAACAAACAACATTTGACAGTTCTAAATATTTGAATTGACAAAACATTTCAACGGTCAACCGAACAAGTTTAAAATTGAATTAAGCTTAACAAAAAGGTTACGCATCAAAATATGCTAATGGCGGACACTTAATAACAAAATTATGAATAAAATTTAACACTTCGTTAATCATAATTTAATTTCTAAAAAGAAAATTGATGGTTAATTTCAAAATGACTCCCCACTTTAGAAGCCCAATTCATCATTTTTAAGAATCGCCCACGAAATTTTCAAAGGGGAAGCAGAAAGTTGACTTCAAAAAATAGAACTTTCTTTCGTTCACAACTCTAGTACCTATTATAGCTCGATAAAATTAAGTAGGTACTTACCTACGTTAATCTGTCATCATAGTTTATATGTTTTAGTTACTTTCTTAATAACTCAAATAGATTTTTAAATGCATTAATAATAATAAATGAATGAAAATCGATTGTAGAGGTATCTACACTAGAGAGCAAGGAATTCGGATCACTCAAGAATCCAAAATTCTCTCGAACCATGAATGCTAGAAAAGAAGCTAGCATTCCCCAGGATTCATAGCTCTTGAGTTAATACACTCAAGAGCTAATCTACATCAAAAATCCAAATACCAAAAATCATTCTTTCAACGCTCTTGAAACTGTTATTTGAAAACAAATTAACAGTTCGCCTTTAAACACCACAACCATAATCACGGACAAAACCTAGTTAAAGATAAATATATTATTTGAACACTTAAAACTGTCTGCTTCGAAGAACTTTCCTTAAATATTGCAGATTTATGCTAAACGTACTTTGGTCTCGTTTTTTATGGCCACATAAAAAGTTAAATCAAATTAACTCTTAGTGCGACTCCCGTACCCTTATTTAAAACTCTCTTCACAAATGCAAACGTGAGTTATAAGAAAAAATGGGTGTTTTATGGTAGTTGTGGTAGCAGATAAGTTCATTTCGTAAAACACTATATGGGGAAATTTGTAGATCATTTACGTAGCTCATTTTACGTCCACACTACAGGCACACCTCGGACACTGCCGCTAAAATGTATGAAACAAACGCGTAGCTTCGCACACAGTCTTAGCTCGTGTAATTACACGCGTCCGTGTTTGTGTGAGTGAAACAGGACGTGCTATACTGTGCTACAGGGGTGTAAGTTTGTTCTCATTAATAACAAAAGTGATTCGACTGTATTTCATTACTGCTCTAGTCGTGAGTACATACTTTTACAATAAACACTCGAGAGCAAAGTATCCGGGTCACTTACTCATTAATCCTTAAAATCTGGCGAACCAAGAATACTAGCTTAATGAAGCAAAATGTGTTTAAACTGTACCAAATACGGATTAGTGGATTTCGTATTCACCTTTGACTTTCTTTTCCTCATTATGTTTTTCTTCATCGATTGATGATTATCAAATAAAAGTTACATCCGTTCATGAGAAATGCGACTGATAGAACAGTGACCGAATCCGAGCCCTGATTTGAGGTAGGCGAACTATCAACTACACTTCCACAGCTTAATGAAATCTTTGCAGTGGTAGTATTTACAATAATAAAGACAATACTAGTATTCTTTTGTTTTCTTACAATCAGCGCTTTAAGCAGACCCCTTTAATAGTAATTAAGATTTCAAGTCGAGATGGTAAGTATTCTGTAATCCATTCGAAAAAAGCAGCAGAAAAATAAAAAGCGCTTATTTAATTGAATCGTTTGCGTCTCGAGCACATTCTTCAGCGCGAATTGAAAAAGCAAACGGCAGACGTAAAGAGAGCAAACAAAACAAACGGAAAGAAAGAATTCTTATACTCTTATACCCGTATATTCGAAAGGGAAACAGAATGTAAAAGTGACGTCACACAATCCCCCGTTCGTAGAAGGATCAGTGACCGCACCAAAGTTGCAATGAAAAGGCTGAATTAAAAAAAAGTTGGTTGAAAAAAAGCGGGAAACTCCGATAGCGGTATAAACCTCATCTGGATGTACCAGCGAATATTAATATTGAAATGGGAGGGGCGATTCGGGAACCGCTCGACACGTCGTGAGCGAAATACCACATCGGTTTGAACAGTCTCAAGGGCCTGTAGCAATATGTTGACAAATTCGTTGATGTGTCGATAAACATCGATGCATGTTTTAGCACTTTGTTGGAAAAATAGCTTTGTGTATATCGGTTGTAATGTTTCTGGAATTTGTTGTTTCTTATTCGACGTTTTTCATAAGAAAGTTGCGTCTACAATTTTGTAACGATGTTATTTGGTTGGTGTATTTTATTGATGTTTCTTTTCTAAGCTTGTTGTTCTATGAAAATCTTTATTATTATTTTTTTGTTTTATTGTAAGATGATAGTACACAGGAAAAAAGAGAAGTTATACAAAAGGTACAGCATACTTATAAAAGAAATTTCTTCCTGCAGACCCCCCACAGAGAGAGAAGAATCATTAGATCTTTCTCAAAGAAAAGGCGTGTAGGATGTTATATATTCAACATATCACCTCACATCACCATTTACCTCAGATTTTATATTTACAATCTCATCGTAAACATTCAATAAACCAAGACCTTATCAGAATATGATGGCACAAAATTTTTACACTCTTTCATTGCCGATATCATTTACGTTTTTATAGGGAAATGAAGAGAGCGATTTTGCAAATCGCCCCCGTAAGGCTTGCTCCCCACTTGTTAGGGATTAAGGTATCCTTTTGTGGAAAATATAGCAGAATGTGCGTTTAATCTGAAACGGGAAGGCTCCACGCTTCGCTTGCTTTTTTGTAAGGAGAAATTTTTATTTTTTATACGAGATAATCTCAGAGCAATTTCGTCGGGCGATAGCTAACAGTGTCTATGTTTGAGGCAAACGGTATACAGTGAAGCAATTTGAGCGTTCATACAAACCTTAATGAGATGACAACGAATAGAAAACCAAAATAAATGACGTGTTTGAGGAAAAATTCTAAATTTATTTTTTGGGAGTAAATTAGGTCAAGGAAACATGTAATGCTAAGAGCTTTTTCAAACTGAAAGCTTTCTGAAATCCATTGCTTAGCAATTGTTTTAGAACAAGCTTTGAAGGGACAGAATTAAACCTTTTATCGTAATTAAAACAAGTAGATAGGCTAGTTGCTCAATCAAAAATCCTTTGCCAAAAAATGGGACATAGACGGCTAGACAAGAAGAAAATGAGTAGATCCCTATGATCTATATACATACAGGGTGTAACGGAAAGGGGTATAGGTAATGCCGAAACACAGCGATAGTCCTCATGAAACTGAACAACTTTCCCCAAGGAACTGGGTCGTAACTCGAAAAAAAATTCGCCTGTCCATACAAAATGCCCGATCAGCTGATCGAGTATGTATGGGTGATACAAATTTTTTTTTCGAGTTACGACTCATGTTCCTTTGGGAAAGTTGTTGAGTTTCATGAGGACTCTCACTGTGTTTCGGCATAATACCCCCTCTCTGTTAAACCCTGTATACTTAACATAATATAAACAAAAAATATTCTATGTATATTGAACATCACACAAATAATATTATAATAACAAGAATAACCAAAATAACGAACTGTAATAATGATACCGCTGCCAATTTCAATAGTATGCCGTTAATGAGTAACTTTAGCCAAGACACACAGAGCAGTGCGTCACAATTAATTCAATTTAATTAATTAGTATTATATCTGACAGCTATTACATATCAGATTCTGATTGCGATAAAATCTCTGGTTGTTGTTTGCGGTTGTTTGATAGTTCATGTTTGTTTATTAATTACTAGCTGTCCCGGCGAACTTCGTCCCGCCTTAGAATGAACTTTATTGTGTAGGAATAAAGTTCAAATTGACTCTACATTTTAGTAAGAAAACATTTGTATGGGAAAAAGAAAAGGTCTGTTTTAGGGCTTTCCCGGCAATTATTCGAATTTTTCTAACCGTAAGAACCATCCTTGGACTTCAATGAACATTTTAAAAAAATAATTAGCGAAATCGGTCCAGCCGTTCAGGCGTGATGTCGTGACAACGGAAAACGGGTTTCATTTTTATATATATAGATATAGATATGTAAAGGTTTATATAATTCAAAACGTATTTGTTCAGAAAAATATTACAAGTAAGAAATAAGTTTGCCCTACTGGAGATAGAAATAGTTCTGTCTTTTAATTTTTCGTCCCTATAAACCTACCGCTGCCAAAAAATCTATAGGATTCTTCTGAAAGATAGATCAGATGTTACAGCTACGTGACAGATAAGTACTGCCGGTTTCGGATAGCAATTGTCTTTGATATATTTCATCATTTTGAACTAATTAATACGTCAAATCAACGCACTGGTACGCTTTTATCTGACGTAGCAAGGTAGATGTTTTAACTTATCTTATTTACTGGTCTGTGTCCCACTGCTGGGCAAAAGCCTCCCTCGTCTTTCTCAATAAAATATTATAGGAAATCTTTTAAAAAATAATCAGTTTTATTCCAAGTTTACAAACTCACAACAAATATTATTAAATTCCTAGTTCCCTCACATGGAACCCTCGAGTCAACAAATCAACAAACACATCGATTTCAAAGAGAGGAATCCGCCAACGACAAAAAAAAAAGAAAATATGGAAGACGTCTGAGCCATCTTCAAATACGCCGATACACTGGCTGCGTATACACATATACATACATATACACATACATACGAACAACCTGATTGCTAAGCTAGGTTCTTTACGTAAGGTAAGGTTTAAAGTGTTGTAACTCAAAATCTAGTCATTTTAATGACCTTAAGTATAAATAGGTAAGCAATGGTTTGAATAATTTTGTGTGAAGATTTGACTTTTTAACTGTTTTATAAGATATCAGAGGAAAATATATGCCTAATATTTTAAAATAATAATAGCGTCTTCACACTATAAGCATTTCAAAAAGGTATTTATTCCTTTTAAGTACTACGAGTATAAAAAACTTGTGATCCTATAGATTTCATTTCACCAGCAAGCGATTCAAAAGTTAGTTTGTAAAATAATACATAATATGTTTTTTTTTATAGTAAAGTACCTAAAGCCTTGGACACAAACCGAACATTAAATATACCTAAGGCCTGTTTACCAAGAGGGGACGGGACAGACCACCTATGCGATGGAGACGAGCTAGACAAATTTAATAAAGGGCCCGTCATGTTCAATAAATGGAAAGGGTAGACATCTACCAGGGACGGCTATTTAAAGTATTAGGTATTATAAAGACACATACCATAAATAATTAAGATTTATCTTTTAGTCGTAAGAATATCTAATATAAATCAGCGACCAACCAGAATTGGACTTGCGCGTTAAATTGCAGCCTAATTATTTTAGTGAAATATATTGTGGGGATGATAAAAAGGAGGTGATAAGAAGGAGGACAACCAAACTCATTGATCCAATTATACCGTAGCCCAAAAATAATCATCATCAAATGATGATCAGCCTATAGCTGCCCACTGTTGAGCACGGGCCTCTCCAATGGCTCTACAACCGGTTCATTGCCACCTACAATAAGACCCCGCGTTTTATTAATACATAGATATTATATCGGTGAAGTCAGGAGTACCATAAACCGAGGTGCATGTATGAGGCGATTGAATAATGTTGATGACGCGAAAGAAGTGTTTTTGGACCGTAGCTAGTGGAGAGAAGTGGTCTCTGTCTACCCCGATGAGAAAGGCGTGACGGATATGTATGTGTGTATGCAGAAATCGGTTTACAAACTAAAAACGCATACATACATACCTATCCGTCGCGCCTCTCTCGCATTGGGGTAGACAGAGACCACTAAAAACTCTTACGTTGAAATACGAAAAGCGACTTGAACCATTTTGCGACAACAACTTACCTCTGCATAGATTCGCGTCGCCTATTGACGCAGTCTCGTCAAGCGTACCTGTCGTCTAGATAAGACCGACCAGGGCTACCACTTTAATAAATTAGTCGGTTTTTTACGAAAATTGAGATAGACAGTTTTACGAGTGGAGCGCTTTTCAGATTCGCAGTTTTTTTTTTGTAAGTAGTATTTTTTTTTTAAATGGAAGGGTTGTTGATTTAAATTAAGAATATTGTGGAATATTTGAGGGTTTAAAATGTGGACATATTTATAAAAATATATAAAAAAAATAATTTTACAAAGTATGTATTAAGTAAGTACCTTTGTATTCTCTTTTTTGTATAAGCACCTACCTATTTTTGGGATACCGATTTATCAAAATTAGTTACTAAATAAGTCAATTAAAAGCTTTTGACAGCTTTTAATTATTAATAACACTTCTAAATTTTATAACTCTGTTATTTTCAGATGGTTTCTATAACCAACTTAACCCAATGAAACTTCACAGAAAAAACTGAAGTACCGTACTTTAAAACTTGAAGTATGAGCTTAGTACTTTACAGCCCTAGCTAGCAATTCAGGCAACCGAGCAGTTCCTAGGACGTGCACTGTAAGCACTATACCTACTTGCTAAGGAATGGCGTCAAAACTTGACATTTCTCGAATATACATGAATGTAATGTAAGTACCTATACAATGTGCTAATACAATGCTTACTTTATTTAGTAAAGGTTAAAGTTCTATTTTGATTGCGATAAGGTAGTGATGTCACGTTAAAGCCACATTAAGTATATTTGGACATTGTTAAGTTTTTTTTTATTATTTTAACTATCTAACTCATTTTGAGTGAACTGGCGTCTTTTAGGAATATAATGATTTCATTTTTAATTGTTTTAAGGTCTGACATTTATTTGTTGGACCTCTTTTTCATTTATTTCTTAGGTAAAATACATATATCAAAGAATCAGTTCTCAATATTTCTCGCTTAATTTTTTTACTAGCTACAAATAAAACATATTTTTGCGTCACCTGACCGTAACTCCCCATTCTATTTTTAAAATCAATGGCAAAAAAAGGTTTCCGACCCCGACCCTACACAACAAACAAAATAGAAAAGCAGCCAGTTAGCGATTCAATTTAAAAAAACAAAAAACTAAATGGCGCGTGTCAGTCAATCACGGCGGCGGCGGCGTTGCAAAGTGACGCTGTAAATCTGAGCTCTATAATTGGCGGCCATGCGTAGCTGTAAACCTTTACAATTTGTAGAATTATAAATTAAATATTGAATTTAAATAGAAATTGAATTAACGAGATAAATAATGTATATTTATTGTATTTTAAAACTGTGTTTGGATCGTTTAGACATTTTATTAAACAATTCATGAGCGTTTTCTTGAAATGAAAATTGATTTAATCCTGTAGGTTAGGTTTGACAAAACTTAGGACTTCGCAGATTCGCAAGAGTGCAGTTTTCCGCAGAGAAGGACCTAGCAAGTAATTCTGTAGGGTTGCTCTTTACAATTTCAGTCTAAACGACATTTCCGACAATATCTACAAACTCAATTAACGTTTTATTTTTAAACATACACACGTACATACATATCTGTCACGCCTCTCTACCATCAAGGTAGGCAGAGACCACTTCCATCCACTGGTTACGACCCAAACACACCTCTTTCACTTCATCTACATTCATCAGTCGCCTCATACATGCCTCCATTTAGGGTTCCCGTCGGTAAATAAAGCAAAACCTTTTAAAACGGAAACAATCTTCATAAACATTCGTATTTCCACAAACAAAACATAAAAAGTAACTTCCAAGTATTTGTCTTTGATATTGTAGGTCAAAGACCCAACTGCTCCAATTAGACGCCATTTTACGACCCAATTTCATTCCGACGGATATAAAACAAAAACGAATCTAATCTAATCAACGTTCCGACTTATAACAAGTTGAAATGTTTGGTTAAACAGTTTTTATACGTCCTTTACCCAGCGAAGGGGTGTAAAAACAATGTACAGTCACGATCAATCATATCTACTCCCTAGCACGACAATGAAGGCTTTTCTAATATTTTTATAACTAGATTCACCGCATGCCGAACGATCTCTGGGCAATCACAGCAACCCAATGGCAACCAGCAGCCAAAAGACCTCGCGGCAGACCACAAAAAAAGGTGGCTAGATGAGCTGGACGTCTTCTTGGGTGTCTGGGCAGAGGCGGCCCAGGATAGGGAATCATGGAAGAAGAGGAAAGAGGCCTTTGCCCAGCAGTGGGAAAGTGATGGCTAGATTAGATAAGATAAGATTTTAGGCCTCCAACAAAGTGGACCGACGACTTGGTTTAAGTCGTTGGAAGCCGTTGGATGTGGGCAGCGCAAGACCGGTCGTTGTGTAGATCCTTGAGTGAGGCTTTTGTCCAGCAGTGGACGTCCATAAGCTGACATGATGATGAGATCTAGGAGGTACAAATTCTGAAGTCTGAAAATCCAGGCTATTTATTTTGTACCATTTTCAAAGTATCTTAACTTCTGTTGTTTCCAAAACATGTGTTCATCAATTAATTCAATAACACAAACAATTTTTTATACAATCATTGAACAAATTGACGAAAACATATTTTGAAGCGACAGAAGTTACGATACTATGAAAATGTCACAGTGTGTGCAACCGTCAGCCGGTCGTTGTGGAGATCCTTTGGAGGATTTCGTCCAGCAGTGGACGTCTATAAGCTGACACGACAACATGCATAGTATGCACCTTTTGTAAAACTTCTCTTTTCTTTTCTGTCTCTTTGTACTATCTTCTTGCAATAAACTGTTAAATAAATAAATAAATAATAAATAAATAAATTCTACCTATTTTCTTTCAGATCCTTAGGAAATCCTTTCATGTTGTTAAGATAGTATTGCTAATTTAGTATTATTTTTCGTGACTGTACAAGTGTACACTCTGTCCCTTTCAAGCTCTATAGAGTTGAAGCGACACCTGTTCTGAAGTAAATAAAAAAGCGGGACACAAAGGGTTTCGGGCGTAATTTCACGTAGGTATGCTGTACGCAGATTCAGCGCTCGAAGCGCTGTTTGTAAGCGCTGCTAGTTTTGCAGCGGATCAAAGGTATCGATGTTTGGAGAGACGGATTGACATTCCGTCGCAAGTTTAAACAAACTTTATTGAATTTTAACGTATTTTCCGACGTTTTTTGTGTGTAAACTGTTTTCCAAGTGCTTTTGGCTTTTTATTCTGACATATACTTTAGTAGTCTTTATTTTTGCCCTCGCTTTTAATTTCCTATCTCTTAGTCATACAAAAGGCTATTTATTTAAGTTAATCAACCATTAAACATCGATTATTTTCATAAAGACTGTATCATCGGTATCATAGTTTTAATGAAGCATTAGCGTTGATGATATTTTGTGAAACGGCAAAAATAAATGTAACTATGTGTTCTCTTTTAGTCTTTCACCTATTCTGTGTAACAAGGTTACAAATTACGTAACAATGTAACACACAAGGCCCATTTATGTAACAAAATAGGTAAGTACCTTTAAGATTTAGGGGCCAGTTAACATTTTCAGAAATCTAAAAGCGGAAACGGAAACAAACGCACAAAGAGGTTCCGTACCGGGCTCATTACGGACATAATCGCCAGGTCCGTAAAATGTCGCCCTCTCGCGTCCGGTCTTTGGGACACTCTGTATATACTGGCCTATATTTTACACTTACAAAGGGTGTTCAACTTTATGTGGAAAGAACTATAAAAGGTTATTCTGAAAAAAAAAGAGATCTGAGAAAAAAATCGGAAAATAAAAATAAATGTTCGCAATAACGAGCTTGTTAAAGAGCAATTCTAACTCAAAAAAAAAACAAATTATAAAACTGATAGATATACTATAAAATATAGGTAAGACCTAATTTTTCAATAATGAGAAAATATTAAAAAAATCTACTTTGATGGCCACCTAAAACCAGGAATAACGATTTTTTTACAAATAATAGCCATTGTAACAAAAGCTGCAATCACAACATAAGGACACCGTTCCATGAAATTATAGGGTGCTAACTATTAACAAAAACCAGTTTTACTTGACCTATTTACTTGACACATTTTCATAGCACACAATAAACTCACAGAGACCTATCATATTTGGTTATCGCAAATCTAATATGGGGTTTTAAAAAAGACTACTGTTAAAAGAGCTTAAGTACTTAGCAGGCTTCCTAATATGAGAGATCTTGATAAATTGGTTTTAGGTATAGATGAGCTAACGTTTGAGACACGTGTGTCGCACGTGCTATGCTCTTGTTGATAATAACTCATTGTATAGAATGTGGAAGGGTGAATCTTTTTTTTTCTAGCCTGGCAGAAGGTCCCTATTTTGATTTTAGAATCGTTTGTCTCTTGCTATTTTATTAAAAGACGACTTTGTACACGAAAAAAAAAAACATATTTCGTGTAGTTTAAAAATAAAGATATTTTTACCCGACTAAGGGAAAGCCAAAAGAAGGGGTAATGTTTTTTTCTCTTTTACTTACATATAATTCACTCACAGTTTTATATATTGGTTATTTTTAAACAATCTTCAAAAATTTCAAAAATAATATTGTAAGATGTATTTCGTTCTTGAAATAATCAAAATTTTTTTTTACAGATTTTCAGTAGCTCATCTCATCTCCGATTCTACCAAAAAAATATCTAAATATAAGTAAATAAAATCAAAAGCAAAAATAAACACAAAGGTGTTCACCAAAATTGCTTAATTCGATCAAGCTTTTATCCCAAATACAAAATTCGAGCAAAGATAAACAAAAATGAATATCAAATTTCAAATTACAGAACGTAATTGATCAGGGAAATATTTTTTACACATATTATTTTCATTCAAAGGGTGTTTCGAAAAGATCAATGTATTTATTTCGGTCCACCGATCGTGATTGAGTGTCGTGTTGAGACAGATTGGAACACCCTGGATTTGATTTCACACGTGTTCCGGGAAAAATCATCCTGTATCGCGATGGGTTTCGAAAATAAATGGGATGAAGGTTTTTGTAACAGGTGATCAGTTTCTTTTTAACCGACTTGAAAAAGGAGGTTGTCGGTTTTAACACGCTTTTTTTGATTTATTTATTCATCCTTATTTTAAATTCTACTAATATTATTAAACACTGTTTGAGTGTCTTTCATTCTTTACGCAAAAAAACACACAAAAATATATACTTTGTACCATTTTAGGTATTTTATCATCATTTTAGTATACTTTAGGTATTTTATCATGCATATGAAAGAATCTGTAAACTATTCGTGAAGTCATAAAAGTTGTGATTAATCAAGCGCTTTTTGACCGCCCGTTTGGTTTTCAAATACCTACGACTTAAAAAATCGATTTACAAAATGAAGTCGCCAAAATAATAATCTCCAAAAGTCATTCATTAACGGTAAGAACAAAAACAAACGAAATAATAAGGTTCTTAATTCAAAAATCAATTTAATTTTATATTAAAACGATTGTCATTTGAATAACATCATTGTTCGAAAGATAAATTGAAATGTAAGCAATTATAAGTAGAGAAAATAATAATATCGAATGCTTTAGATTTTCCTTTCTATAATTTAATTAAGCAGAAATTTTGACTCGAACATTAATAGGAATCGAAAACAGGGGTAAATAATTTAGGCATCCACTTTGACAGAAAAGTTCTGTTGTAAAACTCATTTTGCGATTACTAAGTTTTCAAAAACCCGTTATAATTTAAATGTGACTGTCATTTGTTTTTGTTATATTTAAAGTTCGAACACAATGAATTTACGTAAATAGAAAGTAATTTATTTTGGATTAAGGAAACTTTGTAATAAGAAACCGTTTCTTACGTAGTTCATTACCCGACTGCGCCAGAAGGAGGGTTATGGTTTTCGCGAGTATGTATGTATGTAGGTAAGTGTGTACGTATAATTCTTTAGCATGCTCAAACAGCCTGAACGACTTGATGGATTTTAGCTTGAGAGGTGTCGTTAGATTCGTTTTTACAGTGAGAGTGACACTTGGAACATTACATCAACATATTAAAATGCATTTTTAAACGCAGTCGGGTTTTTTTACACTAAAAAGGTTAAATTATTTGATGTTATATAAATGTTGCAAAAAAAAAATAACACATTTGATTTGAAGCCTTCCTAATCAGCCCTTTTTAACATCCCCACTCCAGGGACACAAGCCTACTTTCATACGAGAGTGATTAGACCGTAATCCACCACGCTGCTGGCTCAATGCAGCTAGCTTAGCATGCACTCCGTGACAAGACGTTGTCATGCGTTTGTCACGCTTACGTCTCTGTCTATAGTTTTAAATGTGATAAGGACAGCATGACGTGAGATAATTGTCGCGGCACGCCGCCGTGCTAAGCCCCCTGGTTGGCGGATAAAATAAGAGTGATTATTTAAGAAATACCTAGAAATCAAATAATTTCAATTTCTCCAGCACGGAGTACTTTATTAAACTTTTTAATGCGTTTATTATTATTTTCTCAATGTTTTACGAGTATCCTGTTATAAAGAATTTAATGTTTTCTATGAATTCTATAATTTCTAGTATTTTCATGGATTTCGTAATTTAGAGTTGAAGTTCTTTAATGGAGTTTTGAAGTTATTACAAACGAAGTATAAAACTGATAATAAATTCTGTAATAAAAGGAAATGTTGATTAAGTATTATTACTGTTACTAAAGTAATAGCGTACGTACACCTGACGGAATGCAGCGCAGAGCATTATTGATTGTCATATTAATATCAACTTGGTTCTCATTAGAATGATAATATTCAAAATCAGTTATCTTATCTAGCCTTATCTAGTGTCCCACTGCTGGGCAAAGACCTCTCTTCTCCTTCTCCACGATTTTCTATCCTGAGCCGCCTCTGCTCAGCCATTTGTGAAGGTGTCCAGTTTATCTCGCCACTAACACGACATATTATGAGCATCAAAGCGACTAAATGCGAATGTTGTGTTAACGATTTAGAATTTTATTCTAATGAAAACAAAGCGTGAAAGAGTAACAAACATCTGCACATCCATCCATCGGCACAAACATTGACAAAATATAAGTAGGATGAACAATGGCAATGGCATTTTTTGACACATTTGACAGAATACCAAAATGTGTCAAAAAATGCCATTGACACTCTGCCGACACACAACTGAGGCTATTTTAAATTGGCTATTTTAAATTAATGGCATTTTTTGACACATTTGACAAAATATTAAATGTGTCACAAAATGCCATTGACACTCTGCCGACACACAACTGAGGCTATTTTAAATTAGCAGACTTGGACCCCAGAATTGTCCCCTTGGTCCCTTCTGGTATTCGATAGATAATTTCGACAAAGAACTCCAATTGACATTTAACGATACAAATAAGCGACGACAGTTTCGGAACGAATGCGCACTTTGTACCATAATTCTAAATTAGGTAGGTAATTTGAAAATGGAATTGGGATGGAATGTTTTTGGTATGTCATTTGTTTTTGTCTTTTATTGTAATTGTTTTTGTAATTGGAAATAGAAACGATTTGTTCACCTCGATTTGTAATATTTTTATGTCTTTATGTACCTTGAACACTTGTAATAATTTAATATCTTTATGTACATAAACAGTATTTTTTGTATTTTTTGTACTGTATTGTAAAATAGAATTAAATATTAATGATGTATTTTTTTTTTGGTCACATCTACATAAAAAATATCATTATATTTTTTGAAAAACATACATATCGGTCACGCCTCTCTTCCATTTATGTAGGCAGAGACCACTTCCTTCCACTTACTACGATCTAAACACACCTCCTCCGCCTCATAAGAATCAACATAGCAAAATTTTTGAAAAAGTGACAAATCGATCTTAATTAAAGTTCTTTTCTGAATGTAGATGCAAGCGTTAAGGGCTAATACACACTGGCGTTTATACCGCCCCTCCATATTAACGTACGACGTGTTTCTATTTGAAATTATATACATACATACATATCCGTCACACCTCTCTCCCATTGGGGTCGGTAGAGACCACTTCCTTCCACTTGCTACGATCCAAACACACCTCTTTCGCTTCTATTTCGCTACTGTTTGGGGTCAGGTGACCGTGTGTGAAATGTCCCCCAATAATTTTTTTTAATTAGTCTATCAAAATACTTAAATATCGAAACGTCCTTCAACAAAAAACTAAATAGACTCCGATATCGATTAAAAGTTACAAAAGCCCTGTTTCAACAATATAATCGTTAGATAATTGTAGAGTAGGAAACGCGATCCAAAACGCTTTATTGTTTCATATGTGTAATTAAATAAGTTTATTTTTATACGTACTAGCAATTAGAAGTTTTGTCGATGATTGGTCTATTATGTTTTTAATTGAAAAAATACTATTTTCAATAATGTAATTATCGATATATGTAATGTAATTTCGATAATAGTGAGAACTTTGACATATTTATTATACGTACTTAAATGTCAATGTTTGTGCAGATATGGATGGATGTTTGTTACTCTTTCACGAAAAAACCACTGCATAGATTTAAATGAAACTTGGCCATATTGTAGCTTATACATCATTACAACACAAAGGCTATATTATTTTGAGATATCACGATTTACTTTCAAGATATGACGATTAATGCGCTGTCTGTCAAGCGTCTTTCCCATCGGGGTAGACAGCGACCACTTCCCTCCTTGCTACGGTCCAAACATACCTCTTTCACAATATCCACATTCAACAGTCGCTTAAATTAAAATATGTCTGTATTTAAGGCGCATTTGGCCCACAGCTTTTGCCCAGCAGTGGGATACAATATGCTATTAAAAAAAGTTGTCAAAGATATTTGCGAGTGTTTACAATGAACATAACTACAAGTATCTAAGTAATAACAATTTTTGAAGATTTCATTCATAACCTTCAAAAAATAACTAGAACTGCTTTTCTATGGAAATCTAGACGCTCCCCCATTCAAAGAAAGTTAATTTTACCTTTGACAAATATTGGCCGAACTGAATATTACAACTTTATTGGAACTCAGAGTATTTGAATCAACCTTCTTGGAATTTAGGGTAAGCTTAAAAAAAAATAACTTTGATATATTTTTCAAGTGTTGTGTATATTTGCTTACGAAAACATTATTTAGGTACTTAATTTGATTTGATACGAGTTATAGAATGTCATTTTGATTTAGGTTTTCTGTATTTTTTTTGGAAAATTGTAATTATGTAACTGCTTAGATAACAGTATCAGAAACACAGATACAGTCATCCCGTCATGTCCCACTGCTGGACAAAGGCCCTCCTTGCTCTCCATCCAATTTTTCTGTACGCCAGAACCTATCCTATTCTATCCTATCCTATTCTTTGCTGAATGAGTCGAGCTCGTCTCACCATCTTTCTTCAAGTGGTAAATTATACATACATACATACTCGTACTTATTCTTCACGAATCTCTATCATTACCCCGATGATAGAGATTCGTGAAGAACGTACGAATCTCTCCACATGCTACGGTCCAAACAGACTGAAAGGCCCAGAACACACGATGAAACGCAACTGCGACACAACTGAAACTGCTAGTTACTTTTGAGTTGCATCGAAGTTTCCCGTGTGTTCTGGGTCTAAAGTGTATTTTTTGGTAAGTACAAGTATATTATAACACCAAGTTTTACACACTCCATGTTTATTTTCACCAAAAACACGTTTTAAAAATAAAATATAAAAAAAACGGAAAAGAGGCTGGCAAGTATTTCTTTTTGTCAAAGGGCAAGGAGAGAAGTTGAAATAAGACTCATTTAGAATTGGGGGGTGCGAGAGGGGGCATATTATCACGTAACAAATTGGTTTCTGCTACCTTTGTTCGACGTCGTCCCAAGCCCTTTGGTGAGACGAATGATGGGGTAGCGTCAGCAAAATATGGATGTAATTAGTATGAAGTCTCAATACCTATGATAAATTAAGTGCAAGTTACACCCACCTACAGATAAATTTTAATTGACAGATAAACCTTTTCTATTTCATAAAATGTGACGTTTTAGACAGAGACAGGTATAAAATATCTGTCAGATATTTTTTCCGTTGATGGTGAAATAGGCCCTAATCTTTAAATTCGGGCGGAATTTTATTTTAGGTAGAGGTACTAGAATTTTAAAATGACTACTTTAAGCATAATATTTTAGTTAATGTACATACTGTGTTTATATTTAAATATTCACAATATAAACATACTTATTCAGGTACAAAAATCTACGTCCTTACTTCTTCTTCCTAAATGATTAAAGTAGGTAACTCAATTAAATGTAATTTAATTAAAACTTACAGTATTTCCACACGAAAGCTATGACTGCCAAGATCACTTGAACGTACCTGAAATGAAACAAAAATATCATTAGTAAATTATCAAAACAACACACCAAAATAAACAAACACTTAAAATTTAGAGTTAAACTTTCTCTGCTGACGGTACCTACTAAAAACCCGCCTCCTACTTAACATGGAACAGAAAAAGATTCTTTTGTGCCGCATTTTTAAGAGTAAACCCTATTGAGACATAAGGCTCGGGTATTTACCTTTTTTGTACACCATACTTGCTATTCTGCTGTAGTTGCCGCAGATTTGACTCCCCTTATTGTTATAGCGGTAGAAATTAAGTTGTCGTGTTATAAACACTATTGTTTGGGGTTTTATTAAGAATGTGCTTTAAAGGTTAGGATTTTGGAGTGGTTTTGGCGGCTTGTTGCGTTTTTCGGTGTTCATTTAGTCGTCAAACCTTATACAATAAAAAATATAGCTTTGTATGAGAGTAGGCTCGTGCCCTTCGGTTGGGACATATATGGGCTAACAACAACAACAACATGTGTTATTCTGGCTACAATACCGTAAAGAAACATAGATACATATAAATCCATCACGCCTCTGTCCTATCGGGAAGGGCACAGACCACTTCCCTACACTTGCTACACAAACACACTTCTTTCGCTTCATCCACATTCATCAATCGCCTCATACATGCACGTTGGTTTGAGACAAAAGTAATGTTTTAAAAACTTACGGAAAGGTTCATTCAAGAGCCAGGCTCTTGTCGGTGGAGTAAACGACATCTTTGCCTTTCTTTTGCCAACAATTTGACTGAACTTCCCATTGGTTGCACAATAATAAAATTTTTTCAATCACCTACTTACTTACACTAACTAATTAAGTTTTTGTTTTGTGCAAATTGCTGACTAGTTGACATCAACCGCCAAGACAGCTTTTTTTCTGTGCATGTCGTCGTCGCCTGTAATTAAATTGGCATTCACCATGTATTTTTTAAGCTCATGATCCTGTCCATAATGTGCTAATGTACAATTTGTTGGTGACCTACATAAATAAATAAATAAATAACTATTGCATTGAAAATCACTTTCGCCTGTTTATTTAGATTCTGAACTAGAAAGCATGGAATGTACGATTTGGGTTAGTTTAGGTTAGAAAAGTGGCGTTTTAATTGATTTGTTACGAAAGCTACTTAATGGATGATCTGTTTCCTATTTGTTTGACTGTTTAGTATCAAAGGGTATACGGAAGTCTTTTTTGGTATATCGTTGTTTATTTTTCAATTGGGCGTAAGTATAATTTTAGAAACGTATGTCGAAATTCGAAGACTTTTTTTTTACTTTCGATGTTTTGAAAAAATGCATGTAGGTTGGTAGACATTCCTGTGTATAGCTTAAACTCATTCATTGGCTTAAAAAATATATGAAATTGAAATCCGTATGTTTTTGTTGTAACTCCTAGTATAGCATGTTGTGTCTTTTATAATTTTGTTAATACGTTTTCTTTTTAGCTAAAGTAGTACGTATCTGTGTAGATCTGTTATTAGTTGTTAATTTCTATAATAAGTGTTTATTCTGAGTGATGAAACTGATAATCTACCAAATAAATAATAAATAGTATGTTTTTAGGGTCCAGCTGAAAATCAGTTGCTGTGTCTTGGAGTCACAACAGTATGCTTAGTATAATTACCCTAGTGTTAAGTAAAATATTGTACCTAAAATGATACTAAATAAAGCATTTATATTCTATACTTAAAAACATAAATATCATCTACAAAAAGTAGGTTTACATGAAGAACAAACTCCGTTATAACGCCAACCGACTTTCCCAACGTTTCCAAGCGAAACACTCGAAGTATTTTTAGTTGTCCACATTAAAAACGGCCACCTAATCATCCAGGCACTCTCATAATGTGCTTACAACAATGTGCGGCCGGACGAAAGTGCGTCCGCGATCAAAGCGAATGAACGAGTGAGTTGTGAACGATTGAGTGAACTGTGAACGAGTTGGGTGAATGACTTCGCTCGCTGGATGGCCGTGTGTTAAAGGATTACGCGGTACAGTTGTAATGTCATTATTTGGTACAAGGAACTTGTTAAGCTTTGTTGAGTTCTAGGTTATTGTATTAAAGTTTTAAATTCACTAATATTATGAATGTCAATGTTTGAGCTGATGGGTGTATGAGAGAATGTTTGTAACTATTTCACGCAAAAACCACTGAACAGATTTTAATGAAACTTTACAGTATTAACTTACACATCAGAATAACACATAGGCTAGATTTTCAGATAGTGTGTAAGTTTTCCAAAATATGACGGAAAATGGGTAAAAAGTTGCGGACAGCCTCTAAGTAGTTGATAATAGTTTCTTCAATCAGTTGTTAGCAAGTAAATTAATGAAATGTCAACAATGTTTAATGAATTTATGTAAGAAAGTTTGTCAGTCACTTAAAAGCTTAACACTAGATTCCCAAGGTAGCGGTTTTCCCCAAAGAAGAATCTAGCAAGAAACTCTGTTGGGTTGCTCTTTTGATCAACTTGCCTACCTTACATGCTCATGAAGTTTGCCGAGACTTATTTATTCTTAGCATTCGAGTCAATGTCTTTACTTTAATGACGTTTCCAAGAAAGTCACATGTATATGGATACTTTGTTACTGAGTTACATGTTGAAAGAGGACAAATTACGCGAAAGAGACTTCTTGGAATTTTGGTTATTCTGAAAAATATATAAAGACGACAGATGTTTTTGGATAATAGCTCTACGTTATTCTTAAGTTATTTATTCAAGGAATTTACTTATCTTACGTAAATATAGTAACAATTGGTGTTGCAATATTGGAATTCGTAACTAATTACGTAAAGTCAAAGTCAAAGTCAAAAATATATTTATTTCATAGGCACAAAAAATGCTCTTGAAACCGTTACATTATTATAAAGGTATTTTTTTTAAAAGCTAGCGCTAGATTCGCAAGGTGCAGTTTCCCCCAGAGAAGAACCTAGCAAGAAACTCTGTGAGGTTGCTCTTTTCAAATAAAGTTTTACAATTCTTATAAACAGTTACACATGTATAAAGGTACATATTTTCTATATTATAATTATTATCCCTAAAAAGTTGCACAAGGCGACTAATTAATGTGGATGAAGTGAAAGAAGTGTGTTTGGATCGTAGCAAGTGGAGGGAAGAGGTCTCTGCTCTGAAGGAAGAGTGACAGATATGTATTTAGAAGGATATTTATTACTTTAGCTAGTTTGGGCCGGATATTATGAATAATGACTGGCTAATGTGATTAATTAATCACTTTATCTTGTCAACTTGGTTATTAGGTATGTATAATAGATAAGTATGTAATAACTTTGGCTGTAACATATATAGGTACTATGCAAAAAAAACCTATTCATATAACCTATAAAAGTCAAAAAGACATCAAAGTCACGCGTCCCTTACTTACAACAAGTATCATTAAGTTATAAGTATTGACAACGCGGGTGGCGCAGCGTGAAACCACTAGTATAATTAGAGATGCATTATCAATGGCCGCAGGTGTAATACTAAAAAAACTTTAAAAGAAAACGACCACGTGTGAGTTGGACTCCTGCATGAAGGGTTCCGTTCCCTCTTATTTTGATCTTCGACAATAACAGCTATAATTTTAATATAGCGTTAGCTTAAAGCCATTTCTCGCAAATGGCTGTAAGACTTAACGGATATCAGGGGCCCAAGTCTACTAATTTAAAATAGCCTCAGTTGTGTGTCGGCAGAATGTCAATGGTATCTTTTGACACATTTGGTATTCTGCTAAACAATGGCTTACAATGATTGCGACAAAATGTGTCAATCAATAGTGTCAATGACATTTTTGACACATTTGGTATTCTGCTAAATAACGGCTTACTTTATGCGACCAAATGTGTCAGACACTACCGCCACACAACCGACAATATTGGGCTTGGGTCCCAGGTTTTTAATTATCAGAAAACGTAGACATGTTTAAGTAAAGTTCAATCCATTCCCTTAAAACCACTCCTTTAACTCAACCTATCATATTTCAAGTCAACCTTATATCACGATTTTAACAATAAAAGCAATGACAGATAAATCCGCTACTTCTAAAAGGGCAACTTAACTATATAAAGCTTAAATCTTATCATGATCCGTTGAATAAATCTTACTATTAAATATTAGAATGTAAAGTCGGACAGCCTAGAGCGAAATCATTATTGGTACACTGTTTTATGTGAAGCGACACGATTGTGATACGATATTTTGAAGGCAAACTCAAATAATCTATGTTTCGTAAGATAATTTCATCATCAGCCCTTTTAACGTACTCACAACAGGGGCACGAGCCTACTCACTTGAAAATCACTTGAAATACTTAATTTTTTTTTAAACTTATGCTAGATTCTGTAAGTAGCAGTTTTATCTACCTAGAGAAGAATCTAGCAAAAAAATTCTGTTGGGTTGCTCTTTACAAATATTTTTTACAATTCTTATAAACAAACTCGGATAACGTCACATTTTCACCTGCTCTATGTCGAATATCGTTTTTATTTTTTATTATATCGGACGATATTTAAAAAAAACATCTACTCAAAATTTGACAAATCATGTTATTCGTTAGATACAGACACAGTTGTCTATAAAATAAAATCTACCTAGGTAGGTACGTTCATATCTTTGACAAGTTTTTTAAAAACAAAATCGCTTCACGAGTGCAATCACCTCAAAGCGGAACTACAACAAACTATTATCTAGTAAATCGTTTCTACTTTATAATCCGCGATCAATAATCGTCGACCATAAACAATATCGAAACTCTACCACAAATCACCCAACCGCACAGTGGTTATAAATCTAACAGGCCGCGGACAAAATTATTATATTTAATATATTATTATGCAATCATTTCTAAACTCGGCTCGGACCGCGGGAGCAATAAAAACTCGTCACAATAGCCTATAAATATTTTACAAGTAATTATAATGAAAAATTGCCGAAACAGTAACATTGTATCCGGACTAAGTTTGAATATAAATTAAGCCGTTACGAAGGGATCGGAATGTAATTGGCTATTGTTGAACAAGTGACAATTATATAAATTGTATAGGAAGTCGATATCCTGAACGTTTTTTGTGAAGAATGAGCCGTATCGGGTTTCCGATATTCAATTTGCTTCCATTTTCGAATTTTATTTATTTTTAAATGAACGTATCATTAACGCAGACATTTTTTGTTACCGCCTACTCTTTGCATTGATTTTATTGGAAAAAATCTATAAAAAACCGCTTTAAGACTATTATTTTTTTTAAATTATTAATGTTGAAAGTAACAAGGGTATATAGGGACATATAAATTAAGACAAACAGTCCTTTGTCTTTCCAAGATCCAAGATAAGGTATCATATCTCTTAAACCCAAAGTCAGACTAATTGTTCTCTCCATCGCAACATAACATCATTGCTAACAAGATTGCATATTCCTGCACTTTGTATTACCCGACCGATTCTAAGATACAGTGCTCAACGGCGCATTTCAAGTAGTTCAACACACGTTCTAACTTTGAACGTGATATGGGAATCAAAGGTAGGGCTGTTAAAGAGTCTATGAAGCTACGACAAAAGTTCTAAGATGACAAAAAGGCGTTTCTGTTGTCGCATTGAGAAACTGTTGCAAAAAGTAAGTTATAGGATCTGATCGATTCGCTTTTGTTTTATTAGTTATAGGTTTAATTGATCAAAATTTAAATTGAGTAAAATAATTGATGATTTATGATGTGAAGAAAGTATTTAAAAAACACTTTTCTTTTTAACTGTAGCCTTATAAAATGAAGTCAATTATGGAGTAATAAAAACCAATTTGTGGCGTTAAAAAAATAACTTATTTAAAGGATTAAACACACTTAGAAATATGACTCAAACAGTCCTGATTCTTACTATTTCTAATATTGTTCTATTTCCAATATAATGGCAAAATCATTTTTTTAGCCTATTTCGTCCCACTGCTTTGCAAAAGCCTCTCCCATGCTTCTCCAAAGACTCCTGTTATTAGCTGTTTCCCACCAATCTTCCCTGAATGAGCGTAGGTCGTCACTTCATCGTTTTTTGTTCTTAAAATATTCAATATCGGTAATTTACACCTTGTGACATTCTTTTATCGTCTAAACCACTACCTTTTCACTTCTTGTATAACCGAGAGAAAGAAACAGCAAGAAACCTAATAACATCCACAAGCACCTTCAAATACCTACAGATTCAAGAGTATCAACCCTAGAACAGTCTAATTGGCTCCAATTGGCTCGAGATGGCGCCGAGATATGGATAATTAATACGTTGAAGTCCGTCACAGTGTCTCAATCTCGTGGCATATCTGACGCCTCTACCAATTGAGGACGCGGTAGGAGATTTTTGAAATGATTGCGAAACTCTTTGTGTGGGAGATGAAAGAGAAATGTTATTCACGAAATATGGTTTGGAATAGCACTTGTATTTTTTTTTTTAGAAGAGGGATATAAAAGGCGTAAAATACATAATTAAATGCATATATAATCATAAGTACAATATCTTTTATGGTTGCCAATAAGAATATAAGAATACCGGGTACACGTAGTCATAAATTGAATATGAAATTCAACTAAAAATCTACCCTGTATAACAAAATCATGTTTGAGGATAAATACCGATAAGAAAAACAAAAATAAATGTACCATAAACTATTACTATTATAAATAAGTGACATATTATACTTATAAGAGAAAAACAGACAAGTGTATAACAGAGCACTTAGTGCAAATACGTATTACTGATTATACTATATTTACTTTCTTGATATAAAAAGAAATATATTTTAAAAACTTGGCTTTACTGTTATATTTTCTTATTAAAACAAAAGACTATCTATACAACCTTTTTATTAAGTATATTTTTATCTACATTGTCCATCGAGACGTCATATCGTTTTACGAGTAAAAAGTTTAAAAAGAAACTTTGATTGGAACAAAGAGGTTTGAGCCATGATTTAGTAATCCAAGTGCATTAAAACTGATATGTCAAACTTATGTATATAAAATACCGTCTGGATCTGCGTGCCACAATCTGGCGCAAAATGGCTGCTTTTCATATCGTTTGACAGTCGTTTGATAGGACATCTACCGAGAAAACTATGAGAAAACTTGGCGCAGCTTGGCACGCTGTCTTCAACTCATTTTGTATATGAAAAAAAAGTGGCCACTCCAGTCTATGTTCCTTCCTCATTGTGCATTAATTAACATTGCATAATTATGCATTCGGTTGTACGAACATGTACCACATATTTGGGCGCTGGTTCCAATTTGAATATTACATGAAATTTTCTTATATGAATACATTAATTATTATCTAATGCTTGTTCGTTTTGAGAGGTTATTTAAATTATATATTTTATGCTGTTGTGTTGAGATTTCTTTTTAATTCTCGGTCATTCATTTTTTTATTAAATAGCTTTATTTTACCATATTTATATACGTATAGTTATATTTTTTATTATTATTGTTATATGTATAGTTATTTTATAGCTATATTTAGCTATAATTAGAATCAATGTTAGTCTACAATCAAAATGCATTGTGTAGCATTTTTTTTTGCACAGTGGTTAACTTTCCTGGCGAATGGACAAAATAATATCCACCCACTTTTTAACCGCCTTCAAAAAAAGGAGGAGGTTTCTCAATTCAACCGTATATTTTTTTTTATATTTACCTCACATTATGTATGAATGGGTGTATTTAAAATGTTGCTGCTGTTACAAAATTAACCTAAGATATAAATACCACCATAGCTTAGGTACATATGAAGTCTTAATTACTGAGACGCATGCAAATTCTTATAAATCGTTCAAGAAGTTTTCGGTACAAAATTTATCGTCCAACCCCGTCGCAGCGATTCGTTCAAGTAATAAAGCTACGTACAATTTACTGCAATCGATTAGCTACGCTTTGGTAACGGTCGTATTTTACTCTGTGGAGTTAAATGACGTCATCTGCGCAGTGGCCGCTTCTGATGAGTCAGGTAATGATGGTTTTGAAAGGTTCGCATAGTAAAGTAGCTTGTCGGGTGGAATGTAGACGGTGTTCGGCAATGTTCGGTTTGTTACGAGATTGATCTTGACCTGTTCTATTGGTTAAGGTTTTGGAATTGGCTACTGGAATATCTGTAAGAAGAAACTAATTTAAAAAAGACAACTAATTAACAACAACAACAAAAGAAACCAAACAACTAATTTATAAAAAAATTAAATATACGTTCCACAACACGCACGTGTTAATTTTTTTCTCTATGATTTCCTGCAAAAATGATTTCCTGAACAAGAACGCACACAAACATAAACTTACAAACATTCCAGAAACTGAAATCAAAACTCACCATAGGACCCAAGACCCGCTCAATGGCAGTCCGGTTTGATAATAACGCGCTAACTAAGTCGTCAAGCAAAAAAAATCTAGATTGTAATAAATTCTTGAAATGTAAGCTACTGGCTGAAGTTCTTGATGTTTTGAAAGTAGAAACAAACACAACTTCTTTCCTATTCGAAAAAAAAACGAAAACAAAAACAAAAGCCACTCAAGCACGCCGTTGAACAGACATCATTATTAAAAAGAAAACCCCGTCCCTGAATTGAATACAAATAGTAAAAGCCGCGTCTTGTTCCAGTTTCTTGCATTAAATATTTCCTTAGAACACTCCAAGTTAGTCGGACGTTTAATTAACTTAGAGAGGGACCTTCTTGCAGCAGTTTCTAGCATTATGAGCGGACGTGAGCGCATGTGAAGAGCTGTACCAGTTCAAACTGGTTTTTCTCAGTCCTCGTTAGAAGACTTTATTTTTTAAATTAAAATATATTAATGCCGGCGACTGGGTGAAGATTTTATTCAGTTTAATGTGCAATTTTCACTGCAATTTCGTGTTTTTGAGTAGAATTAGTTGGTTTATTCATACATACAATATATCCGTTACGTCTCTCTCTCCCATTGGGGTAGGCAGAGACCACTTCCTTCCACTTGCTACGATCTAAACACACTTCTTTCGCTTCATCCACAATTCCATACTCATCAGTCGCCTCATACATGCTCGTCGGTTTAGGGTACTCTTGACTTGGCCTTGTTTATTTTGTAGTAAAATATATTATATTATAACACCTGTAGTATCAACCAATATAATTATAATAATTTCTGTTTAAATATAGATAGCTTTTAATTTAATAATTAATCTCTCTTGAACTTCTTAGATACTTATAAGCCCTTAAACGTCCCCACTATAGGGGCACAAGCTTACTTTCATAAGCGAACGTCATAGGTACCAATGACATAAATATAGAATACAGTGAAGTTACAAAATAAATTGCACATGAAACATAAAAAGCAATATTTCTTCCTAATAAAGTAATTTTGAAACTTTAAAAACTGCATCAAGTATATATCTCCCAAAAAAAAAACTAAAAAAATTAACTTTAAGCGCATCTTAATTTCATGGTATTTACTTCATAAAAGTTATAAGCTAAAGAAGGTTTCGGAACGTTTTAAGGCGCGTACTCATTATCGAGCTGTAACCGTAACTGTTGTATGCAGTGTAACCAATGTGTAATTTTTTTTTATTTTTTTTTATGTATAATTTTAGCAGATTAATGATGAAAGTTCTTGTTCGTGTCTGTACCTTATAAAGATGGTGATAAACAATAAACTGAAATTTGTATTACCGTTACACCTTATAATAAAATGATGTGTAGGTGCGTTGTTCGCTTATGGCTCGCGGACCTGCTGCGAGCCTACCTATGTTCTTTTCGGTTACAGTGCAATGATTTCGGTTACACCTAATGAGCACTCGCCCTTAGGCCCAGAACACACGGGAAAACGCAACTGCAACGTAACTGCAACTGCTAGTTACTTTTGAGTTGCATTTAAGTTTCTAGATAGACTCCTTTGAAAAACCACAAACGACGCAACTAGTCTGAAACGTTTTAAATTAGTGTTCTGGGCCTTAGGTCTTACCCCCCAAGGCCCATCATAAACCAGTTCTGACAAACGCACAGCGCCTCTAATTAACCCTATAATTACACTATAACACTTTAATGTTCGCATTTTATGTGCCATTGGTCCGCGTACGAATTCAATGCAGGTTTAATTTTATTTTTAGGGTTCCGTACCCAAAGTGTGTAAACGGGACCTTATTACTGAGACTCGGTTGTCTGTCTGTGAATCCGTCTGTTATCAAGCTGTATCTCATGAACCGTTTTAGCTAGAGCGTTGAAATTTTCACAAATGATGTATTACCGTTGCCGCTATAACAACAAATACTTAAAATTGAATAATATTTATTATTAAAGGCCATACAAAAAACATGATTTTTTTGCCATTTTTGCGCAATATCAATAGTGAATGGTATGGAACCCTTCCTGCGCAAGTCCGGCTTGCACTCGGCCGGTTTTTAAACTTTACGGTTTAAAATTCTCGCTAAGTACGTATTCGTAGAATATTTTGCTCTGTAATTATAGTTTGTTTTTTGTTCCGTTTTGTTTAAGATATAGAAATAATAGGTGGTAATAAAATCTTTGTCGTATTTTATACAGAAGTATTAAAGTTGTAATTTATGGACAATCGAGGAATACACTTCTATCTACAGTCTATCTACACAGATACAGAGTCTATCTACACAGATCCAGGCCGTGCCCGGGACGTGTCCGCGCCGTGGCATGTCAGGAGGGAAAACAATACGTCGTCATGACAACGTGTCCGGGCCGTGTCCGCGACGTGTCAGGGAAAAAATATCATTCCATACATTTTCTATGGATTCGTTCACACACGTTGTCATGACGACGTATTGTTTTCCCTGCTGACGGGCCACGGCCCGGACACGTCCCGGGCACGGCCCGGATCTGTGTAGATAGACCTTTATACAGAAGTATAAAGTTATAATTTATGGACAATCGAGGAATACACTTTAAATTTTCTTTGTATAGTAAACCTGCTCTCTGTAATGGTTTAACTAGATAATATTGACGTATTTACATATGCATAAATATTCTAATTTATAACTATGATATTAAATAGTTGTGAAAATAAATTATCCAAAACGAATGGGGTTTTACTTAGATTTTCAAGCTTGACTACGCAAGCGTTAATTTTTATACGAACACTGTATTTTAATGAGAGCTATAAAGTGATACAAAATAAGGATTCCTATTTGGAAACAAGTGTTTTTCTATAAAAAAAAATGTATTCTAAAATTAAATAGAAAATTTCTTATTTACAAAAAAAAATATTGTTCTTCCTACACTATATGAGGCATCTCTACCTTTACCCTTTTCAAAAATTAATATGTTAACCTACAACGCAGCTATAACTATACATAATACTAGTTTATTACAGAAGGTATTTCCATAAAATTTCTTTGTAATAGCCGCGCGGCCATGTCTTATTTTTTAAAGCCATTTTTTTTTACATTTAAAAACACTTCGCGTGTCAAATTGCCTCTTTCTATTCTTAAATAAAGATGTAGTATGAAAAGTACATAATTAAAAAAAAACTTACATGAAAACTTCTTTCCATCTTAAAGAAACAACATTCGAAGCATTTTGTAATTCCAATAACAAATGACGACGTGTAATTACGGACATAAGTGACGTCTTAAACATGTTCCTACAGCCTGCAGTTTAAACGAGACAAAAAAAAAGAAAAATGTTATGGCCGTGTAAAATCACTAGCCAGCCCACTGTGCACATGTCCGAACAAACTTACAAACATTTACGGTTGTCTCAGCCGTTGGTTTGTTTTCGTCGGTGTCACGTTACACGACTTTTAAAAGTTGATGGCTTGTAATAAATGTTTTTTGGCTGCACCGATCTTGTCTCGCGCCCACTGGGCTGAATTGGGCATAGGGTTTACCCGTATTCGGTTTTATTAATCGATATAACTTATCGATTTTAAGTAGGTATATGTTAGGTTTTTAAGTTACAGTTGTAATTGCTTTTTTCTCAACAGCATCGTTAAAATTTCGAATGTTATTTTTCGAGAAGCTATTCCGAAAATAGTGTTTAAAATTTGTGATATACGGTGTAATATTGCCCATCGCAAAGTAAGCATTGAAAAGACCCCTAGACACTAAGATAAAATCTAGAAATCTAATAAACTTTATATTAAAAAAATCAAAAATCAAAAGTCAAATCAAAAACAACTATACCTTAAAGAAATACAGGTATACTATCAAAAAAATATCGGTACTTAATCCGGTAACAAAGAGGTTTCCATCTCTGTCCGTTTGGTATGCGACGCGTGGGTGTGAAAGAGACACATCGAACACAGATTTGTGATTGTTTCCACCGATTTTAATGTCGATGTCGATTTGTATTATAGTGCGGGCAATAAAAACTGCTTGGTAATAAAATACGCGAACACCGAAGTATTTGCGGTTTTCGAACCTTTTTTTTTTTTGTTTTTTAGGGTTCCGTATCCAAAGGAAAGGAAGTTAAAGCACTGGCAGAGGATAGGCTTAAGTGGCGGATGCTCACAAAAGTTTAGCTCTTAAATAAAATGATTATGATAATGTATCCAAAGGGTGAAAACGGGACCTTATTAACGGCTGTTCCCAATATTCTATCTATCTTTGGTTTTGCCCTACTGGAGATAGAAATAGTTATCTATCTTAGATCTCGCATAGCTATCTATCTTTAAATATTGGAAACGAACGTTACCTACTGAGACCACCGTCCGTGCGTTTGTGACCAGGCTGTTATATGAACCGTTATAGCTAGAGCTATATCAATAATGCCACTGTATTTTTAGCGTTGTGATCGCATTTTTAAGACCAAGTTCGGATTTGCAAGTCACATCAGAGCCCACCACCCACTACATCAACAATCAACACAGACACGGACGTGTGGACGACATGATGATGATGAATGCTACGGAACCCATCACGCGCGAGTCCGACTCGCACTTGGCAGGTATTTTTTAGTTTTTTTTTCACTGTTGTTGTTTTCGCTACCCGCTTTCAGAACGCTCGCACAGTGTTACCAAACGCAAAAAATGTGGTGAAAATTGTTTAACAAGCTCAGAATGAAATAAAGTTTCCAGTTATTTCGCGAATTTGTGAAATAAAATGGGTCGCTCTAACGCGCTGCGAGAAATGTGACCCGTTTGATTTTTTACACCTACTGAAGTAATTTTGGTGGGAAATTCTCTGAATTCAAGTATTCATTTTAATACTTTTTTGACAGAATAAAAAAAGGTTAGGTTAGGTTAGGTTAGGTTAAAATGTCACAATTAGGACCACAAAAATAAACCTTTTTTTAGTTTTTACTTTTTTATGAAGAAATTGTTTTTTTTTATATTCCCCTCCCCCCCCAAGAGATCGCAAAAGAAATACAGCTTTTTACTCTCCATTACAGTGTATTTATTGTTTGTTAAGTTTTTTTTATTCATACTCTCAAGTAAATAGACACATCAAGAATACATCTCCATACAGCCAACCCATAACAAAATCCCAAACACTAAAACTTAAAACAAACACAATTTTAATTCTCTTAACTACTTCGATAAACATTGACATACCAGCGAGTTGCTTTCCGTTGCAGGAATGTCCGTTAAAATTAAGTAGCCACTCAGCAAAGTAGCATATTTTACTGATTTTCGATGATCAAAATGGCGGCTTTATTTTTTTTGTATTTTTTTAATGCATATACTATAACCGATGTTTATGTTTATAGACACTTATGACTCATGATAACAAATGACTTTTATTACGAAATCTAAATAGAAATTACAAAAAAAAAAATGGCCACTTCTTAGGTGACTAGCCGAAAAGCTGATTTATGATAATGAAAAGTCACATATATTTTTTTAGATATCTTTAGACATATAGGTTCCATTCCATTGTAAAAGTTATTCATATTTTAATCTTATCACCTAGTCAATTATAAGATATCTTATATGTAATTACATATTATTATATTATTACATATATACATAGTGTTTTTAATTGAAAACACTTTATAAAATTAACGGAGCATTATTTTAATGCTCAATTCTGCAACACAGTCGCTCTCACACCAATAACTACGCATTGTTGACATTTCATTAACCTATTACCATTTCCTCCTTCAGTTTGAGTCGACACTTTACAATGCTGCGTTTCAAAACGAATCCTATAAGGTTTCGAAGTAAAACAACAATGGACTATAAATTTTGAACAAAACGTCGTAAGTTGAGAAATTGGTGAGGTATTCTGTGTTTTTTTTTTTTTTTTAATCTGTGTTTACTTTTTAATAGTACCCTGTCGTGCGTGTATAAACTGACTAATGAATGTGGATGAAGCGAAAGAAGTGTATTTGGATCGAAGTAAATGGAAGTGGTCTCTGTCCGTTAAATAAATTCGGAATCATAATTTTTGTAGGATCAGTTTTTACATACATTCTCAAATCATTCTTTCTACTTTTTTTTTTGTTGTTCTTTTTTTTTTTTTTTTTTCTATTTTCTTTGCTACGGTCACACTTCCTTCACTTCATCCACATTCATCAGTCGTCTCATACATGCCCTTCAGTTAAGGGTACTATTCACTAGTTCAATTTTTAAAATCAGAATAACCCCGCTAACAATGTAGTATAAAGATTCAAAGAAATCGTTACGATAAAATGTGCGTTCGCAATACAAACAATGTAATACTAAATGTAGGAAATGATATTTAAGCTCAAAACAATAAGTTCTAAGAACCTAATATTTGCTATGCGGAATTCTTTAAAAAAGAATTTGTAAAAGAAGTTTTTAATTTGGGCACTTTCTTGCATCTTGCTGTCCTTATCTATATGTTGACTTAGATAGAGACAGAAATATATGTAATCGAGCAATGCTGTTTGTGAACTACTTATAATGATGTCACAAATAAAACATAGGTATTTTTATTAGATTTTTATAAATTGAAGATTATGGCACTTCAGTATTGAGCTTATTTTTTCCAGACAATCAAATAAATATAATATCTTCTAATTTTTTTTTCTTGCAACGTTGATTTTAAACAAAGAACCTTAAAAAAGACATGTCCGCGCATATTTTATTCCAAAAATTATGTTCAAAGAAGTCAAGTGCAGTAAAACGGACCTGCCTGACAAACTGCATCAGATAGTGTACATTTTATTGCCACATTTGCCACCCAACACAACGACCGTTGATTCAGATCTAAGATGCACTGTGGTACGGATTCGCTCCCAGATTATAATATGTTTAAGTAATATAGAGCAGGAGCTGGTTGTTTGAGAATTTAGTTCATTTTTTACTGAAAAATTGGAACTATAATTTTTTTTTTCACTAAAATCCGAAAAATGAAGAGAAGCTCCTACTCCCCAGTAGGAGCTTCTCTTCATTTTTCAGAGGTGGCCGGGGGGCCACCTCTGAAAGCCACAAACACCCTGAACCTATCTGCTCATAGTTTGGGGACTGATTGCAGATTAAAGGAGAACAAAAAAAAAACTAAAATCCAAAGTACTTATAGGTAAGCTCTATAGTTGTACCTATTTGCAAAGTTTAGTTTTAAAATAAAATTACATATAAAGTGATTTTACTAAACTCCCAAGTATCTATAAGCTCGGTAAAGGACATTTAAATGCATAACTTCATGAACATGATTTAAAAAATCATGACAAAAGGTCATTTAAAAAAAAACAATTTACAAAGAAAAATAAATAAAACTCTCATATCTATAGAATACAAGACTGTCGTGGTTCTTGTACTAATTACGTCTAAAAGATAACCGTGGGTATTAAATTAATATTTAAAAAATAATTACCACTATTAAAAAAAGAAAAAAAAAACTTATCTCAAAACAATTGTATACAAGTTATTATAATATAAATATTTTTATCTCAGAACACATGTAAGTTTAAAAAAAAACACTCCCAACCTAACAGCCTCGGATAATATTCAACAAAATGCTTTGTGTTCATGAATTTTAAACATGGAACAATAGTTTCCGCAACGTGTTGTATTTAAATACTTTACAATAGGATTTATATTTAAACGGACAGTTTGTGTGGGTGAAAAAATTGCTTAAAACACTTACAAGATGGTCGACGAGAGGTCAGTCAACTATTGTATTTCATAGGATTATTTTTTTCATGGATTTTTGACTAAGATTAATATCCTAGGTTGATGCATAAAATATTGTGATTATACTTAAAGCTATAATGGCATACGACAAATATTATACTACTTGATCAAGTAATTTTATTTTATGAGTCATATCATACATAAAGCACTGTATGTTTCCCAATTAACAAACTACCAAAATTTTATATTTTTTTTCTAAATAGAGCAAAATTCTAATTAAGTAGAATTTCACCTATATTTTTGTTAAATAAAAACTTGGAAAACCATTTTTAAATGCTACTTAATACTTCGTATCCTCACAAAAGTTCCATTAACTCAATAATATAGGCAAAAAATAGAATAGTAATCCATACTAATATTATAAATGCGACAGTAACTCTGTCTGTCTGTCTGTCTGTCTGTCTGTTACGCTTTCACGCCTAAACTACTGAACCGATTTCAATGAAATTTGGTAGAGAGGTTGTCTAGACCTTGAGAAAGGACAAAGGCTATATTTTGTCGCGAAAAAAGGCTTAAGGGGGTGGTAATAAGGGATGAAAGTTAGTATGGGAGATCGTCATTATTCGAAGATAAAACCATGAAACTTTATATTTAGGCACTTAGTACTAAATAAATAAATATTTGTTCTAGCTTTTTGGAAATATCTACCTGTATAGACGTGAAATAAGGGATGAAAGTTCGTATGGAAGTCCTATCAAAGTTACGCTTCCACGCCTAACTCTGGAACTTATTTTCATAAAATCTGTTACAGAGTTCGACTAAAGCCTAGGAAAGGTCGCAGGCTATGTTTTATTTTTTATTTTGAGAAAAAACGCCTTAAGGGGGTGGTAATAAGGGATGAAAGTTAGTATGGGAGATCGTCATTATTCAAAGATAAAACCATGAAACTTTATATTTAGGCACTTAATACTAAATCCATACTATAATATTATAAATGCGAAAGTAACTCTGTTTGTCTGTCTGTTACTCTTTCACGCCTAAACGGCTGAACGGATTTTGATGAAATTTGGTATGGTGACAGCTGATAACCTAAAAATGGTCATAGGCTATAAATAATCACGCCATCGTTCTTAGGGGGTAGGCAGTAGGCAGATAACTAAATTGAGTTAGTGATTTTTAGTCGTTTTTGTTGGGACTTTTGCTCTTTCACGTCTGAACGGCTGAACGGATTTTGATGAAATTTAGTAAGGTAATAGATGGTTACCTAAAAACGGATATAAGATCAAAATGATCACGTCATCGTACTTAGGGGGTAGGAAGTAGGCAGAAAACTGAATTGAGTTAGTGATTTTTTTATGGTTTTTGCTGGGAGTTTTGCTCTATCATGCCTAAACGGCTGAACGGATTTTGATGAAATTTAGTAAGGTAATAGATGGTTACTTAAAAACGGATATAAGATCAAAATGATCACGTCATCGTACTTAGGGGGTAGGAAGTAGGCAGAAAACTGAATTGTGTTAGTGATTTTTTTTATGGTTTTAGCTGGGAGTTTTGCTCTATCATGCCTAAACGGCTGAACGGATTTTGATGAAATTTAGTAAGGTAATAGATGATTACCTAAAAACGGATATAAGATCAAAATGATCACGTCATCGTACTTAGGGGGTAGGAAGTAGGCAGAAAACTGAATTGAGGTGGGACATTGTTGCAGGGGGACTTACAGCCGAGAGAAAACAAAAAATCTTATGCGGACGAAGTCGCGGGCAAAAGCTAGTTTAATATATTTATCAATCTTTGCCTTTTTTATACACAAGGGTTTATACATACATAAGGGTCCTATAAATTTTAGTGTAAAACTCCATTTAAAAACATAATAATACACATAATTATTTTCCTACACTCATAAACATTGCCCTAAAACATCAGTCAAGTATCGTGAGGACAGTTAAAAGGATTACACTGATGACATTACTCGTTGTAATGTGATTAAAGTAAATTCTATTAGGTGGAAGTTGCAATGACAGGATGTTACCTATTAAGCCGGTGCGGGCCTAGAACACAGACTTACGTAACGGTAACTACGTCTGTAATAAAGTTATTTTAGATACTTCTAAATAACTACGGCCAGTTTAAAATCAAAAAAGTGACATCAAAAAAGGTGTAATGAATTTTGCCTCTTTTTAAATAAAACAGTTTTCATTTACAAAGAAAAAAAAAGATAAAGGTAAAGAAGTAAAGAAAAAAAGGAAAGATATATATATAAGTAGTTCTTTTCCAAATTTTTCAAACGTCAAATAATATGTCAGCCAGCCATCTTTGTTCTAGTCGTTTTGTAGATGTTTTTGTTTCGTCGTTTCCTGAACTATAATAGACTTATTAATCCAATTATGATATTAATTTGTTATTGACTAGAGTTAGGAAGGAAGTTATAATTGTTGTTCTATATACAAATGTTATAATTTTTTTTTGATGTTTTAAACAGGATATACAGATATAAAAAATAAGCTTGCCATTAAAACCCAAAAAATATACATTTTCCGACAAAGTTTAACAACTTAAGTACTCTATTTGTAACACTAAACGTCCACTAAAGTTAATTGAGCATTTTACATTAAAACTCTTTACAAATGTAAAGAAAACGACAACGATATATCAAATGCCATCACGACACCCATTTAAGGATTTTTAAGATTCAAAATCGGATAAAATTATTAAGCAAAGGAAAAAACAAAACAAAATGTCGACTATAAAACACCCGATTTCAGTTTGCGTGTTCAAATCTTTTAAAATTAAAAAAAACCAATAACATGAGATTCGCACGCAAAACGTGTCGCCTTAAAAAGAATTTCGTCACTTTAAAAATAAACAAAACCCTTTGATTTGCTTTTAAAGATTCGACCTTCGAACGGAAGGCATTCGAAAATTAAATTCGTGTAATGAACAATGTCTTCGGTAGGACGTTGCTCTTTTTTTGAAAAAAGTGTAATACTTATTTGTGGCCAGTGCTGTCTTGAATTTATTTGTGTGTAAAGAGTTTTTAATCTGTTTTTCAGTCAGTTGCCTTGAAAAAGGTTTGATAGCTTGTCATTTTACACCTATCTTTTAAGTTAGAAGATACCCTTATGTGTTGAAAGATGAGATAACGCTTGTCAAGTGAAATATTCATGAATTAATCTATAAATATTACTCTAGACACTCTTTATCCACAGTCGACCACCCAGATTGCGATATAACAGGACCAAAATCTATAGAACGAGACTAAACTTGACTTCATTCATCCATTCATTAGATTTAAAACCAGACCCTTGTCGGTGAATTAATCGCCATCTTTGCTTTGCTTCTATCAAAAAATTGACTTCTTATACGTATACATTAACCTTTTTCTATCACTTAAGCGAAGTACATACGTCTTGGTCTTCCTCTTCCTCTCTTTCCTTCAACTTTTCCTTCAATGATGTTCTTCAGTATTAGACTGTATTTAGTAGGTATAAGGATGTATTTAGATTCTTTAGTATTAGGGCCTGTTTCGCTATCTAGAGATGAAATTTATCTGATAGATAAACCTGTGCCTATTTTGTAAAGAGTTTTAGACAGTGACAGGTATAAAATATCTGACGGATAAATTGTATTTGCAGGTTGTGAAAGCCCGCCTGTTGCTTCTTATATTCTTTTTTGTGTCTGTACCTTATAACTTAGTGTGCAATAAAGAATATTTGTATTGTATTGTATTTATTGTAAAGGGGTCCTTAGACCGTAAAGACCATTTAGTATTAGAGTGTATTTAGACTATTTAGTATCTTGACTGTATTTCATACGTAAACTACGGCAGTAATATTTACAGAGTAGGTTATAAATCTAGATAGGAGTTCTCAGGTCGGATGCTACACAAATCACAATAAGCACTCTTCATTATCCACATTTGAGACGGGCCGCTCTATCGGAATGCGCTTACAAAGGGGTATACAGCGCGGTCGTACTAAGGCGATACAATTTACCTAACCGGCTTGTGTAGGTGACTTCGGTTGAGGTTTAGTGCTAATTGTAGTGTTTGTGTTTTTTGTTGGAATAAATAGTGAATAATATAGTGATCAAAAAGTTTTTCTAGAAATGAATACTTTTTGGATTAAGTTTCGACAAATTTAGACGGCGGCGGCGTAGAATCCACTGACAAGAGCATTGCTCTTAAATGCAAATTATACCTATTTATCTGTCTTGTGTTTCAATTACTTGCCGTAATATCTAGTTTGGTTCTCAAAAAAGGTTAAGATACAGCTAGTCTGTCGTATACCACTGCTGGACAAAGGTCGCAATAAACATAATTTTGTAATTTCAAATACTTTCGTTTAAGAACAATAATTACTATAATATTTTTTGTGATTTCTAAAACTTTCGACTTAGAACACCCATATTCCTTCAAACTTGTCAAATAACAAAACTACATTACCAACAACTTAGTCTCTAAATAAAGTATACTAACAAAAAAAAACCGACTAAAAACCAAGCCCTACCGAAGTAACTCACGTAACCGGCTGGACTAAACCAGTCTGCTTCCATCCACGTCTCACAACTAAAAAGTCTTAACCACCAGTTGACTGACACCTAAATGCCACTTAGGTGTTGTTCCCTCAAAATTTTATTGGTAATAAGTAGCTGTTGATGTTTTTTGTTGACCGTATGTCCGACATCGCGACCTTTTGCTTTTAGAAAAGTTTTCGTTCTAAGATAAAATAGTTCTTTTTTTGAAATTGTGTTCTTTTTTGAGTGTGTTTTGTTTTTGAGTTTGTTCTGTGTTTGAATTTGGACTAATTGTTTGATATGTAATTGATACTACAATGTTATCGTCGTTAAAAGATAAAATACCGTTATTAGTGCCCGTTTCACTACCTAAAGTACAGATAAACTTTAACCGACAGATAAACCTATGTCTATTTCATAAAACATGACGTTTTAGACAGAGACGGATATAAAATATTTGCTTGATACATTTTATCTCAACAAATAAAATGTAACTATAGTGTGACCATTAGTGCTGTGCACTTCCTGAGGTATGCGCGCGGCGAGACGGGGGGGAGAATCGGCTGCTGCGCTCTGTCAGTGCGCCGTCAACGCTCGTGGCGGCAGGTCTCTATCGGACTCCGATACAAATAACCGATTTCCCCCCCCCCCCCCCCCCCCCCGTCTCACCGCGCGCATACCTAGCCTTACCTAAAGTGCATAGCACTAATGGTCAGACTATAATAGATAAACCTTTGTCTATGTATTTTATAAATTTCATAAAACATGCCATCTTAGACAGAGACAAGTATAAAACATCTGTCAGATAAATTTTATCTGTAACTGGTGATACAGGCCCTTAAAAAACTCTAGGACGGTTTGCTAAACACCAGCGGCGCCATAATAGGCATGACGACAAAAAAAATGATTTAGGCCCATCACATAGTTTATTTTTAAATATTCGACACGTATTTTTTCTTTTTTCTCGTAAACTAAAAATTACAAAGATACACTGGGTTAAAGTTGCTCCTGACGTCACGCTTACGTACGATTTTTACGTAAGAGTGACGTCAAAACCCCCCACTCCATAACTTTGATGCTCTGTATCTTTGTATTTATTTATGTATTTAATCAGGTAAAAATTGTGTTTCAAATATTTTTTAATAGCCTAAAAGACGGACTAATTATTTTTTGGATTTTTGAATGTAGTCGTCATCCCTAGACTCTTGAATGGTTAACTTCTACTCATTGCTGTCATTTACCTTTTTAAAACAGTTCGAACTTGTTCTGTGTAAGTGGTTAGGTTTAACAGGATTTCATGACAACGATTATTACGCTGTGAAGATGGGTATTCATTTATGAATAGATACGTACCTACTTGTATTTTTTCATTGTTATAAAGTTATAGATACGGTTGGCCTATCCCATTGCAGGGCAGAAACCTTTTCCTTGCTTTTTTTAGAAGTAAGTATTTTTATTTTACCAAAAAAACGGTATTTTAATGCTCATTGATTAAAGATATTGTTATATGTAGGAAATATGTAGGAAGTAAGTAGTAAAACACACAAGTAGATCGATACGTGTAACGGCAGACTGACGACTGGTATGACAGAACAGAGAGATCAATCTTAAGCTACCGACATTTATATAAATTATAAATAACCTAATACCTACGTTACAGATATCTACTAACAATAAATACTGAAAATTCTGGGCTGTACATATACTCGTATTTCAAATCAAACGTTTCTCATAGTAGGTACAAGCAGTTGCGAGTATATGGACTCTTTAGTGCAAAACATAAGAACAGTTAACTAGAAATAGGATTATGAATAAGTAAGTACACAAAAACGGCTTAAGAGAAGATGGCGCGCCGATCTGGATGCATACTTGGCTAACTGGCCAGAGGTTGCCGGAGAAGTGTCCCACTCAGAAGAGAAAAGATTGGGAGTCATGGAAGAAAGCAAGGGAACTTTCTTCCATGACTCCCTATCTCTTTGTGCAGCAGTGGGACACTTTAGGCTAATAAAAAAAGTACATAAAACTCATTAAGTACGTAAATACATAAGTACTTAGCGACCCTATAACGTTGGTTGTCTTTACGACTAACACCAAGTTAAAACACCAATTAAACTTAATGGCGCTTTTAACACTTTAGCAGGATATAAACGATCTAGATTACATTAAAACCTAGATCTAATCAATAAAATAGGTTTAAGTAATAAACACTAGGATTAAATACTACCTGATAAGACCTCGATAGTGAAACTTGTTTTCTAATACTCGATTCTGCTTTACCTGTAAATAATAAATTATATATATTAGGATATATATTTTTAAATATTATTAGGGACAGTTTTATAGTTTTTTAATTAGGCTGTTATTTTTATTTTCGTATTTTAATAAACCTACTAATATAATAAATTTTAATGTTTGTGTCGAATAGAGTTGAATAGATGTGTGAACACATCTCTATTTTCTCCATCCTTCGACATGAGGATGTTTGTTACTTTTCCAGAAGATGTTTGTTACTCTTTCACGCAAAAACCACTGAACAGATTTTAATGAAACTTTACAATATTGCAGCTTGCACATCATAATCGCATATAGGCTACATTATATTTTGATATCCTTTAAATTTTCAAAGATATGACGATAAATGCGTACGAAGCCACGCGTAGCCACTAGTTTTAAATTGAAATATTGACAAAGTTTTGTGGAAGAAAACTTACAAAAATGGTTTCTTTTCATAGAATTTTGTAAGCTATCACTTCGACTGCAGACGCGAGCGTCGAACTTGATAAAAGTTGTCAATAAACGTTTCTATCCATTCCCGAGTTGGGTTATATCGAATATTGCTTCGTAAAGTGACGTCAGGTTCGAAATTTTAAATCCTTAGAGAAGGGAAACTTATATTTACTAAATATATTTTTAAAATTGAAGTTCGAATATTATTTTACTGGCATTTTTCCTAGCTTTAAATACCTTTGTGTATTAGTGATTTGATGTTTGATATGAAATACGCTAACTGCAATTGAACAATTCAATCGACAGTTCGCGGCTATTTCATAATAAATCCTACTAATATTATAAATGTCAATGTTTGTGCCTATGGATTGATGGATGGATGGATGGATGTTCGTTACTCTTTCACACAAAAACCACTGAACAGATTTTAATAAAACTTGGCAATATTGTAGTTTAAACACCAGAATAACACCTAGGGTATTTTATTTTGAATATATTGTGATTTATTTCCAAGGTATGACGATAAATGCATGCAAAGTCGGGAGCAGCCTCTAGTACCTATTATTAAAGCTCCAGTGGCAGAACGCACATGTATTTTTTTTTAAATTTATAATTCATACTAGTAAGACACGGTTTTGTAAAGGTACTAATAAATAAAGGTACCATGTTATGTTTGTTAATACCAGATATAACACACGACAAAAAGTTTGTCGTAACCAGACAAAAACTATAAAATGACATTACATGTGAAGCCTTGCTAATGAATGATATTCCAATAATACCCAAATAATAAAAAATATAGCTCAAAAAATCTCAAAAACGTCTTAAAAAAGAATAAAGGCATACCCTCTAGGTGCAGTAAAGATATGTCCCAGTAGGTACCCCGAGTGTAAAGTGCTGATAGCACGGACAAAAAGATTCCTCAGCTATACCCCGCATTGTGCACCCTCACAATAGCATACGGCGAACGGGGAACTTGTAATTACTATTTTCCTACGGCCTTTTCAGGGAGTGTATTTTTCAGAAAAATGGAATAAACGTGAGGTACTGTCGAGTCTTTGTGCGCCTTCATATTGGTTCGACTTTTGTTATGTTGATAGATTGTATTGTGATTGAGGGTTATGTAGGAATATGTTTGTGTGAGGTATCAGGGGCCCAAGTTTGCTAATTTAAAATAACTTAAGTTGCGTGTCGGCAGGGTGTCAATGGCATTTTAGACACATTTGTTATCCTGCTAAACAATGGCTTACACTGATGTGTCCAAATTTGTAACACGTTAAAAATCCGCGATGACAACTGAAAACGAGGTGTTATTTAAAATTGCTAAAATTGCTTGTCCTTATTTTTGTTTATGGTTAGTATTGTGGCGTGTAAATACTTTTTATATGTAAATACATTCTATTTCGACTTTAAAAAAAAGAAATTTTTAATTTTTTGTTCTTGACGTTTTAGTTTGTTCTTTGTTTTTTCTTGCTGTCATATTTTATATTTTCTTTTGTTAAAAATTTCTTCAATATTAAAAAACATTGTTACCAAATAACCTCGCTCTTTCGCCTTCCTTAATTCTTCCCCATAGTATCAATAAAGACCAATGGACCGAACATCCATTTTTGACGACAAAATAATCATCGTGCTATATTCTTCCGATTTTTTACAAACAAAAGATCAGTTATATTTTAATGAGCGTTGTAATGTTCTTTTCGTAAACTGCAAGCAAAAAATATAATAAATGTACATAACTAATAAAATACTAGAATGTAGAATGAAGAAAAATTGCGTGGCACTGATAAAACCAACCATATTTTTCTTACTAGGTCACTGCAGTAAGGAAAATTTTATATAAAAATTCTTACTTGAAGAAATGTAAGAGGTTGGACTGTCCGATAAAAATAACAATGCCTTTTGAATGCAGTGGATTTTTACTGGCAACTCTGTGAAACTTAATTTTATTCGAGACGGCGCAAAAATGGTGTCTGCTATTCAATTGCGGACTTACACTCGTGTTACGCACGTACCTTACTTTAAAAATATATAATGTGGCACTTATATACGCTAAGCGCCGAAACACACGGTGAAACGCGACTGCAACGCAACTGAAACTGCTAGTTACTTTTGAGTTGCATCGCAGTTATTGAGTTGTTTTGAGCAGCTTTTTGAGTTTTTTAGTTTCTGCGATGCAACTCACTACTAGCAGTTTCAGTTGCGTTGCATTTGCGTTTGACCGTGTGTTCTGGGTCCTAAAGGTTTTGTTGAGGTTATGTATATCAATGTTATTTCGATCGAGTTTTAATTCTTACGTACAGAATTATGTTTTGATGACTTAGGCACATGAATGTACTACCAACTATTATTCATCATCAATATTTAGGAATAAGATTAGACTCCTGTCAGTGGAGCGTCTGAATTTATGCCTATCTTCTGCTTATGCTTTGACTTCTCCTATTTCTTCTATTAGTTTTCATTTCAGCAAATCAATAGAAGAAAGAAGTGTATCGTAGTAAGTGGAAGGAAGTGGTCTCTGCCTACCCCAATGGGAGAGAGGCGTGACGGATATGTATGTACAATAGATATTTAAACAATAAAGAATGGTAAGGCTACCTGCTTAATCATTCTAGCATACTATAACACATTGCATAACTATAGATTGATCAGTCGCAATTCAATTAGAAGCTCAATTGTTTAGATCTGATAGGACATGATTGGCAGGTGTGGAAATGACATATGTTACCTACGTTCCTGTGTCTCTATCACTCTTATCTGATTCCTGTGAGATCGAAGATATATTCACCTTTGATGGTTTACTTAATGAAATTGTTAACTTATTTGTTTTAAAAGCTGGAGCCATTTTATGTAAAATCGTTCTGAATCTAAAAGTGGTATTTGCTTTTGAACTGTATTTCTTTTTTAAACATTTTATAAGACATGTATGTTGACGAAGGCTTGATTTTTTTACACGATTGTTTGAACTCTTAAGGCCAAAACACACCGGATGCGTATGCGTAGACGTATGTGTACCTTTGAGTTGTAATGTATGGAACTGTCACCACTTGCGTAACGTAGATGTACACGTCGACGTGACGCGTAGCCCGGTGTCTCATCGGGTTACACCGTAACTACGCGCGTGGCTACGCCGTGCTTACGTCTACGTTACGCATACGCTTCTGGTGTGTTTCAGCCTTTATTGCTTATAGTAAGTTCTAGGTATCCTACTTACTCGTAATAGATCTAAGTCTAGTCTAGACATCGTTACAAAAAAAATATACGTAAATATTTAAGCAAAAGATTATTTATAGTTAAAACTCCAAAAAGAGTTTGTTTTTGGAGTTTTCTTCACGATACACCTAAATTACTCATAAAACACTCAATTCAATGAAAAAAGACTCATCAATACAGACCAAAGTCTACCAACTCCATTGAATATATTTATCAATAGAAACACCCATCTCTTTATTCATTTAAGTTATGTCATTGTTTGTCATAAGAGGCTATTTCACTTGGATGCATTGTGAACTGTGCATGATAGATAAGGACACAAATACATCATTGTTACAGTTATCAGCTTAGGTTCAGGTTAGGTGTGCTATTCTGTAATCTTCCGTTGCAGAAATGTCATTTAAGTAAGACCTATCACGCTTTGAAATTAACCCCTGGCGCAAAAGGGGTAGGGCATAAGTTTTACGTATTTATATGTCGGTATATACTTGTCTATGGTACCGTAACTCCCTAACATGTGAAGGGTTTTTGATTTAGTTTTTCTTTGTTTGAAAAGGTTGATTTAATTGAGTGTGTTCTTAAATTTGTTTAATTAACATCGGTGGAGCCGTTTGTAAGATATAAGGGATGAAAGTGGAGATAATCAACCCCAATGTTTCTAACCTAATATACTTTAGTGGAGTATTAAACGAAAGGAGATGATTTGCATAATTTTGTTAATATTATAAATGATATTAACAAATAACTACCCCAATGAGAGAGAGGCATGACGGATATGTATGTATGTATGTTTTAACAAATAATCACAAAATTATAAAACTCGTAAACAGATATTTTGTTTTATTATTTGTGTTGGTTATGTTTTCATATTTTTTAACCTTTTTGATTGTAAGCCATTATGAATTTTATTCATATGTCTGCATCCGTGAGTTCACAGCCGATATCTCTGAGAATAGACGACCAAGTGTTAAATGACACATTCAATACTAACAATACGACTTAATACAGGCATAATCAGAAACACGGGTGACCTATTAAACTTAGTAGGAGTATACTGCTCTTGTTCTGAGGAAATGCTTAAATGGTATCTTCTAGACTGATCATGAAACCGACAGGTATAAGTCGACTGATGAATGTGGATGAAGCGAAAAAAGTGTAGATCGTAGCAAGTGGAAGGATGTGGTCTCTGTCTACCCCAATGGTAGAGAGGCGTGACGGATATGTATGTATGTATGTATGATCAAGAAACACAGCCTTTTGTTTTATAGAATTTGACTTTGAAAACGCTTTCAGTCTTTTGTTTTTGGGTAATTTTGAACGCTTCGGTTTAAAAAAAGTGCACGAACATATTCCAAAATTTCGGTCCAGTAGCAAATCTATGAGGAACCAAAAGTAGCAATTTATATGACGCTATTCACACTGATCGGATCACAGTAAAGTTATGTGTCGGTTCATATTTGAAAAGGGTCCTCGGTTACGAAACCACTCATACATTACTCTTTAGAATTGTTATTGCATATGAATTGCAAGTATTTCATCTTAATTTCAATAAGAAACAATTATAATATTTCCATTTCTGTTCGTTAACTATTGAAATGCTAATACTAGTTCAAAGCTATTGAATTTGAAACAAAAACAATCAATAAACGAAAAGTATGAATTTAAATCTGAATTATAATAGAATAAGAATATTCTCACAAATTAGGTATTTCTATTCTTAAGAAACCCTTTTATGATTGTTTCATAATTACTAGCACTATTAACGTTTATCTACACAAATACGGGCCGTGCCCGGGACGTGTCCGGGCCGTGGCCCGTCAGGAGGGACAACAATATGTCGTCATGACAACGTGTGTGAATGAAGCCATAGAAATGTATGGAATGATATTTTTTCCCTGACACGTCCCGGACACGTTGTAATGACGACGAATTGTTTTCCCTCCTGACGGGCCACGTCCCGGACACGTCCCGGGCACGCCCCGGATCGACCTGTGTAGATAGACCTTTAGAGAACAACGTACACACTATGTTTTTTTGGTTACAGTGTATTCGACAGTTATGTTGTACTGTGATAACAAGTTAAGTCAACATGTAATTGTATATAAGTGTCTCGATTTAAAAAAAAGATATATTGAACATAACGTAGGGCCCTATGCCGAAGGTTTCTTGCCGTCTTCTTCCTCTCGGCTATACAGGTAGTGAACCGGCAGTAGTTTAAGATAAAAAAGTGACATCAAAAAAGTGTAATGAATTTTGCCTATTTTTGATTAAAACACTTTTCATTTTCATTTATGGTGACAGCTCGCTAATGCATACGCGCCTTTAAATCTGTGAAAGCGTACCAACCGCGCGTAGAAGCTGTTACCTAAATCGAACATAACCAAATTACCATAGCGATTTACTGTCGAAACATTAATACCATTCAAAACCAGCGCTAGACAAAATTCGTTTCGGCACCCTTCGTAATTTACATCTTATCTTTACAAGAGCAGGGGTGGCCAACTTTTTTACCTGATGCTACTATGCTGTGACAGATTTTGTGAAGGTGCTCCTGAGCTGATAGCCGCTTGAGTGGATTGACGATTTCTGCAGCTAATATCCTCATTTGTCTTTCGGTTTATTCAAAGAAGGTGTCAGTGATGGACGGTTTTGTGAAAAAGTCGTTTTTGTGGTCTGCGGATTAATATGGTCAATATTGTATGTTGGATCTGGTTTTTTAACGGCCTGTAATTTTATGACAAGTTTCGAAATGAAATCAGATTCGACAAGTGTGAAAGTGAATAGGCAATAGGCATGATGACTAAAAAATTTTTTTAGTCCATCACATAGATTATTTTAAAATATTCGACACGTATTTTTTTTCTTTTTTCTCTTATACTAAAAATGACAAATATACACTGGGTTAATATTAATATACACTTTTTTATTTTTTATTAATTTCGCATAATTTTATTTTTTCTTAATAACCGATGTAAAAATAACCTCGAATCGAATTCAAATTCACCCTGTATAAAAAAAAATAACAACAACCAACAATAACGAGACCATTTAAATACAAAATTACCTAATTAAAGAAGCAAAATGTAAAATGAAACACCAAATAGAGCAAGTTAAAAACCTTTGTAGATATACTTAATTCAGGATTCCTTGGCAATAACATTTACCTTTAAAAATAAAATGTTTTACAATTAACACCTGCGGATCGTTTTATGTACCCGTAGATGGCAACGCATTATCTTAAAGGTGGGTCCACACAGAGCAAGCAGCGTCGCGCGGCAACTGTTTGGCCAATTAAAAGAGGCCCCTAAGAACTACCCAACTCAATAGGATAGCGAGGTCTTTCCTGAGTGGCCAAACATTTGCCGCGCAAGGCTGCTCGCTCTGTTTGGATCCACCTTAAAGCTGGTTTTGTAAAATTATATATGATTATCTTGGCGGATAATTACTTATTATAAAGGCTCTATTATTAAACACGTACTAAGCGATGCAAAATGTTGACCGTCTTTTTGCACGAGTAATAATCTTTTTTGACACATTGTCGGTGTCTTTGATCTTCTAGGTGACATTATACAGGATGTTACTAAAATTCTTTAACTAGTACAAATACAGCGAGAATTTTGCTACCTACTAAATAAGTTTTATGAATTAAGTTAAATAAACGGATCGATATATTATGAATCAATTAAAGTTTTTATTCAAATTGTTTCATCAAATGCGTTGATATTTCAAAGCTTAAATAAGATAGAGAAAACATCAGTTAAAATAAGTCCGAATAAATACCATCGACTAAGCAAACATCTATAAAAAAGTGAACCTACTGATTTTAATGACGTTTTACTGACAAGAAAACCGTATGCCATATTTTAATTTATTCCTAGCCGATTTTAAGTTCGTAAATTACCTATGATATTAAAGTATGTATGATAACTAGTCTAGAATTGTATCATCCCTGTATTTATTTCACATGCATATATGCCTACACATCTAATTTGTATATGTAAATCTAAAATGCTCCTTTTGCATTTTATTACCTCTATTATTTGTCGCCATAAAACTGTAATAAATGACAACTCTTTTATTAACCTGTCAGCTTCTTAATTCATTCAGGTGTTTCGATTTTGACATATACAAACTTTTTGGCGCCTTTTCTGGGTCATTTAATTTGTGTTTTATGGCCTTTATGTGCAAAGGTCGATGACACTTGTTAGAATTTAATGAGGAATTATTGCTTTTTGATGAGTTTAAAGGCTATAAGGAGTTTTATTAGATAAAAACTGCTTTTGACCAAAATGGAATATTTTAATTACTTATTAGTTAAAAAGAAGTTGTGTTAAAAAAAGTCAACACAGTGTTCTAATTTTAAACAAAAAACAATCAAGTTCTGTTTTTTAAAGGTATTCCTAGACGTGTCCAGTATCTAACGTTCTGCTAGCATTAGATTCATTTAATTACAAAATGGAAAGGGGACATTAAAGTTATGAAACTTTTCGTGGAACATCTACACTCAAAACAAAAATGGCGTCAAGAGACAAAACTACTTCAAAACAATAATGCATATCCCAATCCCTAAACACATACATATTCTATCACACATACACTCTTAACACACCTACACACTGTAACATACACACACCTACGCACACACACATACAATTACACACACACACACACATAGTAACACATACACACCTACGCACACACACATGAAGCCCACTATAACATGATACAGCCTTTTTAACCGATGCTTGGACGCGATATGTGAACCGTTACTGTATAGTGACGCCTTCGGTATTTGAAATGAAGACATTGATCGAAATCATTGGTCATTTGCATTGCTCTGTAATTTCTTAGTGTTATTGCCTTTTGTTTATTTTGTGAGACTACACAGATGGTTTTATCTGTGTTTTCTGTGTGAATTAGGGTCCGTTTCATCATCTACAGATTAAATTTATCTTACAGATATTTTATATCTGTCTCTGACTAAAACTTCATGTTTATGAAATAGACATAGGTTTGTCTGTCAGTTAATTTTAGCAGTAAGTAATCAACCAGGCACTTAAGTAAAATTATGAAATTATATGTTTTGTTACTTGCCAAGTTTTGTGCAAATAAATGTGTTAAATAAAAAGTATGTTAGATTGCTGATGAGTGTGGATGAAGCGAAAGAAGTACCTCTGTTTGGATCTTTGGATCGTGGCAAGTGGTCTTCACCTATCCCTATGGGAAAGAGGCGTGACGGATATGAATACTCATAAGGTAAATGCACGTAATCTCGTCATTGTCCGAGAACTCGTCAGGTTCCAAAAAACTGACAATAACTTAATAAATACTACATAATATACCAAAAAGATTTGAATTGGCAATTATTTTTGGAAGTATTCCGCACATTTCATGGCATTCAATGGCAACACACAGTTACAAGTGTAATAGCATCGCAATAATAAGCGTCTAAAGTTGAGTGTTCCGAAAAAGTGTTATTTTTCCGATTTTTAGCAACCAAAAGTAACAGTTCCCGTTCTACTTTCGATCTTACATTTCGCGAACTGTGTCAGTTATTTGACGTAAGCGATTGTGTTGCAATATAGTTTATATATCATTTTAACGGTATAACATGTAAAATAGGCTCTAATTATTATTTTTCTATTTATTTTAACGGCTGACAGGTACTGGTGCCGACATAACCATGATTGTCCCAAGTATCGTCATACTCAGACGAGTATCAGGACATGCATGTAGAGTTGTCTCTGTTCTCGTCATATTTGAACATTAACACATGCAGTGCGGATTTTTTTTTATTTTGTATCTAGGCGACTGCGCCAGAATGAAAGTTACCTAAGTTTTTCGGAATTTCTGTATGTAAGAGCGGATGTGTATATGTATAGTTCATTAGCACTCTCTACAGCCTGAACGGGTTCATAGATTTAGACTTGAAATCGTCATAAGATTTGTATGTACTGTGCGTAAGAGTGAGATTGGGTAACTATATCAAAATAAAATAAAATCTATTCTTAACATGTATTTTTATTCCTAATAAAAATAAGGTGTTAAAAAAAATTAACATTGTCAATTCGTCAGCAGTGTAAGGGTTAACTTCTAGCATTAAAACTGATGAGTATTTTGTAACACTGACAGGAATAGCGTCGTATCGCCGAGTACTAGGACACCTTTGAAAAATACGTATGAACTCTGTGTCCTAAGATATAGAGTTCATATTAGCGATGAAAAAATGACGAGTATTGGGACGGCTTTGACGAGTATCAGGACATTTCAGCCGAGTACTGGTACATTTCGACCTTTTTTCAGTATTTTAATTATTATATTTTTTTCACAATTGATAATAATTAATTATTGTATTTGACAGAAAGCCAAATAATTAATCTGTAACCTCGTGGCATCGGATTTTTCCTACATATTACAGTTTTTGCGTGGCAGAGCTCCAAAGTCAAGGATTTTCGAAAAACGACGAGTAATGGTACTTTTACCTTACTTATGTATGTTTACTGTAGAATAATATCCTCAAAATTAAATCATTAAGTCATCAAATAATGAAACTAAAAGTATAATTTTAAATCAAAAAAATTCTCCGTTAAATATTTTTAGAACAATACCTAGACCGCCTACAAAGATTCAAAACCGCAGAAAAACAATTGAAAAGCAATAAAACAAAACCCTTATAATCCACACAATAGCGAACAACCCTTACAAAAAGACAAAACCCAGTGGTTCGAAATCGAAACTGCTGGACAAAACGTAATACAAAACTCCCTAGAGATCAAAATGTGTGTGTTTCTACTTTGTGATGCGAGCCGACGTTTCAATCAATAAATAAAAAGTTTTTAAATCTTTTTGGAATGGGGGAAAAGGTTTTTAAGTTTATTGTCAGTTCAAAAGTTAAATATAACAATTAATCTTACAATAAAATTATTATTAATTGTGTAGGAATATGATACGTATTCGATATAATTTATTTTTCTTTACAAAATCAAATAGTAATTTATTTATTGTTCCCATGCTCATAGGTTTAATATGCTTTTTATAGGTCGCATTAAGCATTTTTTTATTATTTTGATAGTTTTATTAAGTACTTAAGAGAAAAAACCCAAATAAAAATTTAAGAACTGTTTATATGTTATTTTAGTTTTTCTAGCTGAATCTAACAATCACACAAGATAAAGCTCAAATTACTATTGTAGAACAAAGCCTTAATTTAATAACCTTGATTTACAATCCAACCAAACACTCGTATCATTCGAGTAAATGGAAACAGTCCCATCCGAGGACAGTGTAGTCCGTTTTTGACATATATTAATGATGGCCGCACAGACGACATTCCGAGATAAATAGCTTGCAACCATTAATGAGATAAAAACGTGACTAACATTATTTCCGTTATTCCTTAAGTATTTGGTCCGCGTTAATGGTATGATACGAGTACAATTGTATTTGGAACGAGATGTTTGTCAAATAATTATCTGATCGCTTTTCTATTGTTTTTAAGAAGAAATTAGCGGCATAATTGTTCAGTAACGATGTTTAAGGAGAATCAAGTATCATGAGTTTATATGCAAAATCAATTTTGTAAGTCATCTGTTTTGTATGTATAGGTAAGTATTCAAGTTTCTGTATAAAAATCTATTTGATGCACTTTGCGAATCCTTGAACCAATACACTATTGTTTTATACTTACACACTACAACTCCAAAATCATAATTTCGTACCTGAAACAGAGAATTATAAGATTTAAAAAAAAAATAACTTGGACCTACTATAAATATGTTTGAAAATACAAAGGGTATCAAAATATTTTCTGTGCTGTGTTTAACGTAACTAGCTGTAGATACTCTCATATTCTCTTTTATAGGTACTTTAAAACAAATTCCAGAATATTAACCTATTTGGCAAGTCCTTGCTTAAAATCAACCCAGAATCCACTTAGAAGTAAATAGCAAAACATCACGAAAATTCTGAATCAAATAAAAGTAGTAACGACTCCACAGTAAAATGAAAAGCTTTCAATTAGGAATTTAAATAGATTGGAGCTGTAAAAAAGAGCTAAAACTTCAAAAGGAAATCTAATCTGAAGCATTCTTTAAAGCGTCTGTTCTGCTTTAATACTTATCATTTTCAGTTATAGATCCTTAATGTTTATTGACAATCGTATTTTAAAAGTGCTATGGTTATCAAATTGCTTTAAAATATATTTAATATATCTTTAAAACGTTTTTGAAAAAGGCTGCATAGTTAAAACGTACTTAGTTCAAGTTCAATAGTTAAAATTTTGAATAAGTATTTTTTTTCGGATTTGTCTATTTCTTGAGGGTTATGTGTTATTTTTTTGCTGTAATGTAAGACTGATTAATTAGTTAGGATAATAATTAATATTTTTAAGACAATAGATTAAGCAAGGTTTAGATTAAAAGGAGGTAAAAAACTAGTTCTCTCCTAAAGCTAAAATCTTAGTATAACCTTAACATTACACAACAATTTCTTTAGACCAAGGTCGGTAAAGGAAACCTTTATTTCTTAACAAAAGAAATATATCGATTAACGTGAAATGAACCTACCTCACGATTTCTTAAAAAGAAAAAAATATCCGTTGACATTTTTTGTCCGGCAATGTCTCTATAGTCGGTTCACTGGGGACGCATTTTTTGCGCTCTGAAGTTTTGACATAATCTCTTCGCAATGCAGTTTCTAAGTGGTTATTCGTTGCTATTTCTCACGACACGTACTAATATTGTTATGTCATTAAATTGGTCTTTAATTTTCGCGCAATTTGAGCACAGTGGGCGGGAATAAGGAAAAAGATCGTTGTTTAAGCGTGACGTTCGAAAAGTTGGTAATAAAGTAATTAGTTACAAAATCATTTTTTTTTATATAAATAATGTTATTAATACTATTTTTAAAGGAGCGACATAAACAATCTGTAAAAATATAATGCCAATTTGTTATTTCAAAACACGAACGAAAGTTTACGACGACAGATACTTAGCATTATTTACGGAGCACTTAACCAGAGCGAAAAAAAATTAAAAAGACCGCATCCTGCGAGTTCGCGCCAAAACCGCACACAACCGAAACACAGTCAAAGACCCAAACCAAACAACCGGGGCACAAACATGTAAACACTTCGACTCACTACGCTTCCTGCCTGTGCCAGCCTGAGGCGAAAAAAAAAAGAAAAAACAACACCCCATATCAACATTTTTTTGCTAGCGACAAATTAAATACGACCGCATTCGAAATAGAATACGACTAAAATTTCAACATTCACTTTCAAAAATGACATTCGAATTTCAAAATTCGAATCCTTCACAAAAAATGTCGCCGGCCATCTTTAAATTATAATTTAGGTAAGTGTAACAGGTGGCCGCCATTTCGTGTACAAAAAAAAGGATAACGTCTTTTTATTGGAATTAATTCGAATTTAAGAAAATGGTTCGGTTAACCGCAAATGTGTTTTACGATTCCCGATTCGTTTTGTTTTGTACGTAATGACGCAACACTGATTATAGAGAACTCAGATTACTTATTGAAAAAGTTCATTGTGTCGCTGTCAATTGAAAAAATAGAAGTTTTTAATTAAAAAAAAGACAATAGCATCTCAAAGCGTCCAACAAAGAAGATTGCACAATGGCCAAAGAAAACTGACTAGTTTTTCGTTGGAAAACGATTCATTAAAAAGTTGGTGAAAGCTTCTCATTATAACCAACTATTGAAGTGTTAAGTCTAGACCGTGCGGAATCCTCTTAGCACTCAAACAAAGCACTAAGGTTGTTTCCACTTACAAAGAGTTTTTTAAAGTCCAATTCTTTTTAAATGACGAACTGTTTATTTCTTTTGATTGATAATAGACTTATTATAGGCGATTTTTATATAATTTGTTTATTCAAAATGATCATTTACAAATGTAACTAATAGTTTTTCTTCTTCTAATTTAAGAACTAAGCTTTTGTCGGTGGAGCCTCTTCCATCCCTCCCTATTCTCTGCCTTCTTTTTAACATCTTGATACGACATGACACCTGCCTGAAAACGAACTAATACTTAGTTAGTCTTAATAAAATACAAAAGCTTTAAGTACAATTTTGAAGTACCTAAACAAATACGTACCAAAAATATAGGTCGGTACTTACATTCAAATCATATACAAAACATAAACAAGGTAAAAACTTTCACCCAAAATCCTCGTGAAGGTATTATTATAATAACAGCCATTTAATACATATATTTACATAAAGATTCTACATATAAATCATTCTAATCGAGTTAACTCTGAGTATTAAAACACCATAAATCAAATTTTAGTGTTGGCACAGTTCCAATTCACACTCTAAGAGATGAGTATGAAATATTCAAAACTTAAGAGAACCTAGTAGCTAAAGGATATTTACGCGACTTTCCTTTTTTGTCAGAAAGAAAAAAAATTCTTTGCCTATTTTTTCTCTGAAATTAATTACTATTTCGTACAGTAGTAGACCCATGTTTGCTAATTTAAAATAATCTCAGTTATTTTAAATTAGCAGTTTGTTGTTTTTTGTTGTTGTTGCTCGTAATCAGCCAATTTCTTATAGCAGAATACCAAAGGTGTCAAAAAATGCCATATTGTGACTCTATAGTCACACAACTGAAACTATTTTAATTTTGCAGACTTGTCATCAAGTCATGTCGTCGTACTCCGATATTTTATTGACAAAGATAATATCAGCTATAGGTTTAACGCACTAGTTTTAACCTTTATTACATAAACATCCTTAATTCTGATTAGTTACAACAACAATATCAGCTATAAGTAGATACAAACTACACGTTAACTTAAGAAACCTTTTCAGAAACACATTGTACCTTTACAACACCACTAATACTCCCATAAACAGCTTAAACGTTACAAATCGATCCTTCTTCAGACATCGATAACTAAATTATAGACGTCGCCGGGATCTTAAGGGCCCAGGGTACTGGTAAATCACCAGCCTCAATTACTGGGACTTCGGGAACCGTGTAATTAAATTACAACACTCGAAACTCCGCGAGAGATCCTTAAGAGCAACTCGGGAAATGCGTACAAGCTAAACTGAAGGCATTAAGTGAAGGGGTGTAGAAAATATATTTAAAAGGTGATGTTGTTACCTATTTGTATGTAGTAGAAAGTAAAGATAAAAGGGTCTTTTTTTAAGTTTATTGTAGTTAATTCCCGTGTTAAGTACCGATCGAATGTTATTATTCTAATGGTTGCTAAGCGTCATAAATACATAGATCCTTATGGCCAAAACTGGAACAAATGAAACTTATTTTCGCATACTATTAAGATAAGGGATAAGTTCTTACCTAAACTTAACTAGCAAAATTTCAACATCGGTGAAAAGCGAATCAAATAAAAACCCAACCTACAGACAAAATATTTAAGAATATCTCGTACCTATCTATATAGCACAAAATAGGTACCAAAAGCAAAACCAAGAAAATTACAGAAAGAAACAGCGTAACGCGATTAGTCTGAGCTAAAACGAGACGCCTACATTCTTAAGCTAGCGGAAAACATGGTAACAGAACAAACTTATTCGCGTTTGTGCAAAAGAATCCGATGTAAGCGTAACCTCATGCCGTAATAGGATTTCTGTAAGTCTATTAGTTTTAGTTACGTTTGCAGTTCCTACTTTCTAGTTCTATTCGTGTTTTTTCATACTTTTACTATAGTTTGATTTTGTGACGAGTATTTTATGTGTTCAATTCAAAGGTTTATATAATCTTCTTCTTCTCTTTTAAGAGCTTTGCTCTTCTTAGTGGAGCTTTTTAGACCGTTGTAGTTCCAAGAATATTTACGCTTTAGATGCAGATCTGAGGAAGCTTTGGAATATTAATCAATGAGTGTATTAGTTTTGGCACTCACACCTAGAGTGAGTTATTAGAAATTGAAGACAGTTCAGTTTTTTTTTCGCTTTCACCATAAACGATCTTTCTTTTTTCATCCGTACGATGAATGGTCATTCACTTTTCCTCTTTAAGTTATTATAAATAATTTTGGTTTAACTTTAAGGGAAATCGTTCCTTTATAATTTATTGACTTTCTCCAAAACACGCATTAAAACTAAATCGTATTTCTGCAAACCCATCAAAGCTACTTCAAAACAATTAGTTAAACCTTTAAATAGTTAGGTACTAGTAGTTTAAGGTGAAAGCACTGTAAAACGAAACGCTAAGCTAGATTTAAACGAGAGTTTAATGTGTACTTAACTGCTTCTATACTTGGTTAACTTGAACTGGCTTGGAATAGATTAGACCAGACAGTTAACGTTTATTTTTAACTATGTCTTTTAAACGCTTTGATGTTAAGCTAAGCTGTTGTCTTTAACGATCCTTGAACTTTGTTTTAAAGATTATGTTAGTGCTTATTAAAAGGCTGAATGAGTCGAGGTGTGCGGCTAAAAATTTACATGCCAGGCCAATATTTAAAAAAATAAGTGTCACATTTTTACATGTAATGGTATCTACACACCAAAGCCGCCGGCTTCTTTGACAGCTGCCATTCGTATGACGTAAAGCCGCCGGCCTAGCCCGGCAGCATGCCGGCGGCTTTAGTGTGTAGATAGCATAACAGGTTAATCATATAATTTGAATTTATAATCAAATTTTACAATTGTTTTATGTGCTTATTAATTACGGATTAGTTGGTATCTACTCCCCTACTCCAAAATATTATATTTAAAGAAGTGCCTACTTTGCTGTATAGAAACAAATTGCATCAGACTGTCTTCATAAAATTGCATCTTTGAAGGAAGATTTACCAATCCTTTGAGTTTGGTTTTAATATTTAAAACGCTTTGATAGGAAATGATAAAGTACGCGCGGTTGTAGCTCCTTGTAGACTTAAGAAAACTCAATCATGTCTTTTACGTAGTATACTTTTACTACAAAGTGGTTTTGCTATTACAATATTCTCGTAATATTTATTATTAAGGTACCAATACTTAGATTTTAACTAACATCGTGTCGTATCAAGCCAGTCAAATTGTTGATAGAAGAAAGGCACAGATTGTGATTACTCAATCGACAAGAGCCTAACTTTAAACATATCAATGAATAAATAATAAACAATAAGTATTGCCATCCAAAGGGGTAATGCTGCCATCCATTTGAGTACCTTAAATCCTGGAGATGCGTTCGTCGATATACCTATTTTCCCTACACAGGTAGTCTGTGTTTTTGTATATAAATAGGATAAGCTTGTATTAAGTAGTTTATTTTCTTCATCTTTATGTAATTTAATTATAATAAACAGAATTATAGACCAAAGAATACAATTCTGCACCGTAGAATATCGCGATTTAATGTTAGATGAAACATACCATTAACTAACGAAAATTCATCCTCATTTCATTACTACCCCCGAAGACCTCTCAAAACTTGTACTTATCCTAATCACTCGAAGCCAAGCCACACTACGCGAAAGCTGGTTACTGCAACTCTAACCGAACTGCAACAACGAATGAAGTTTAGGAAACGCCCCGTGTGGGTGAACTCGGAATTAGTGAAACGTGCCATCAAGAAGTTTGGGACGAGACGGTGCTGAGGACTTTGGTATCCGATTCGAATTCTGGTTAGATAGATATATTACCTTTTAGTTACTTTGATAGAGATGAAAATTCATTGCGCGCTTTTTCGTTAAACTTAAACTGATAAATAAATAAAAACTTAAACTGATACCCCAATAAATAAATGACACAAATACCTGTACCTACTTAGTAATTACTTATATCACTCTTATAACATTAACATAAGTTTCAAATTTTGATTCATAAATTAAGTAAGCTACCTTAATATCAACATAATTAGACTTTTCAATCTGAAAGAAATTGCAACCACTATTAACCGACCAAATAAAAAATATACGACTCCAAAATTCTACCAATCAGATTTAAAAAAGCTTTTCAAATTATACAGCTTTTAACAAACCCATGCAATATATACTCCCATAGCTACATTAACAGCCATAAACGATTAACCAAAAGTCGTAATAGAAAACGGTATCACGCCACCCATGGGAAATAGTTCGCCTTAACTTTTGCAATAGGATTTTGGTTGTATAACGTTACCAATGGTTCTATAAAAGAAGCCTTGTAACTTTTATACGACCTTTTACCTAACATCTCTTGTAGTAATATGCTTTGAGTTTATATTGAGCACAATGTTCTTAGTAGATTGATATGGTCAACGTATCAAAGAAAATAAAAAAATGTTATCAGTGTGAAAATTTAATTTTAAGGTATAGGTCATACCTAATTTCATACCTAGTTTTAAGATATAGGAGGAAAAAACGTTTACACTAGGTAAATTTTCATCGTCATGTCCGATTTTTTTAGAACGACTGTTTTTAATGACTGATCACGCAAAATCGGATGTAACATGTGAGAATAGCTAAAAAACTTGCTCAGCCTCTAAATCGCCCGTTTAAAAACCGTATCCAACAAAAGACCTGCTCGTGTTTTACCCTCTCTAGTCGTAAAAGCGCTTACCAGATCATTATACGACTATATTTACAGTGCAGTATCTAGAGCAGAACAATTTCTTTTGATAAGCGCACTAATTGACAATATGGGCGAATAATTTCCGCAATATAGGTCAATTGGTGCTATTTTCACGTCGTTTTATTTGCTTAGTTTCTCTTTATATTTCAGAGTTCAATGAACTATAACCTATTACCTATCTAAGTACCTATTGAAGTGAAAATATTTGTCCCCAAAAAGTTTTCCAATACGCAACTTTTTTCTGTTAGAAAACTTTTGATCTAGCTTTGGTGTGGTCTGTATTTCTTCTATCTTTGGGTCTGTTTAATAGATCGATGTCCTATTTTCTAGATAAACTTCTTAATGACGCATTGTTTAAGTTTTATCTTGTACATTTTTTGTTATACACTCGTACACGTGTTATTTGATCATCAAATCAAGTAAAAAAGTATTTCTTTTCTTCGCAGAAATGAACTGCAAACCAATCAGATTATTTGCTCGAACCTTTTTGATTCTCAACAAATGAAGCAGAAATCGTCAAACTTCTGAGGAGACAGTAAAAAGTAGGTGATTGTTCACCAAAAACGTGATAGGCTCAATTCAATAAGTGCCTTAAATTAATTTCAGATAAAACCTTCCATTATAGTAACGAATGATTTCCCTCGAGCTTCGCGGTATTAAATACCAATTTTATACGTCACAAATCGGATTTATAATTCACGTTATCCGGAAATTAATCGCATGATTTCTGGAGTGTGTACATTCGAATTTTATAAATCGGAAAAATTATGTCATTGGAATTGAAATTGAAAATTCTGCGTATATCAGAAATGAAATAGTAATATAGGGGACCATGGGGAGAAATCTGTTCTGTTTGAATCATAGCGCGAGCTTTTTCTTGTGTGTCGTGTGTTGGATACGGTTTTAAAACGGGCATTCCAAATTCCAATTGAAGGTACGAGTATAACACGATTATGGATACTCAAAAGAAAATGGTCTATATGGATAAAACAACAGATTTGCAACACGATAGCATAATGACTGACTGAGCAACATCAACATGAAAACTTAACTCAGAAAATTAGGTAGCATTTCCCGAAAAAGCCACTACCAAAATTAGCCAAGACTTAAAACCGGAATGCTCTATAAAACTACATTAAAACTTTCATAATTTTAAAGTTAAAAAGGCATTATTTATCCCTAGTATTAGCGCACATAACTTCTCGAAATTCGCTTGCAGTCCAGCCAAAAGCCGGCGTCAAATTAAAGAGAGTCGGCCGGTGTTTTTCTACATCAGATTTATAGGTACACTTAGCTCTCGCATTTTACTCGCGAACATTTAAAATTGTACGTTATATTTTGTATAGTAACCTGAAATAGTTTTAAGTGGCTTCAGGAATTAACATTAGGTTTTAAAAGAGGGTATTTTTAGCTTGCTTTTACACTTTTAGGATTTTGTAAGCTAGAAGTTTTAAGTGGTAAACTAAATTGCGTGTGAGGTAGGCTTTATAGCACTTTTGAATTACCTTTTTTAAAATCGTTCGGGTAGCAAAGATATCTATACTTTTAAGTAGATCTAATATCTACTTAACCACGTTATCAAATCTCCATACCATTCTGGAATCCTCCAATCAAGTTTCAAACGTACCTATAACAAAAAAAGAACATATTTATAAGGTTATACGTCATAGACACACAACAACAAAACGCAACAAAACCCACCTAATTACAAACACAAAATCTTTCCCTAAACCCGTATAATAGTGTCGAAATTCCTTTGGTTCGTAAACATTGATTTTCGTACGCGGGTCGCAGGCACAAACTGGGTCAAGACATCTATCATTTTCTAACGTTATAAGCTAATCAAACTGCGATATTCCACAGGCAATGTACGTAAACTTGTAACATGAATCAGAAAGGGTGACATACAAATCTAAGCGATTGTTCCCACCTATCGGAGGCATAACAATTAAATGAAACTGAAGCAATTGTCGCTTGTCGGATTCCGCTTTTCGTTGGTCCTCATATAAATAGCCTTCCGATGATAACTACTGATACTGAATGATACACAAAATACAGAAAGAAGCTTTTACATGAATCAGATGGAGTGGCAATGTCTTTTTCTGTAGATTTGGTGTTTTGACAAAGTAATGAACGAAATAGAGGTTTTGTTTTGTCACAGATTTTTCATCAAAGTATAACAAAGAAAGATGAATGTTAAACTTATTTTGCTCAGTGCGTATTAGATGAAGTCTTAGTTATTAGGATACAGTATAAATATTTTAAAACAGTGAAGGGAAGTGGTCGCCGCCTGAAAAGATATGTATGTATGTTTAACAATGGACGTAAGTACTTAATTAACAATTCTTTACTAGAAACTTTAGATGTTAATAAAACTATTTGTTCATATATCTACAAACTGCTTTCTGAAAATGGAACACCTAATTTGATTCTATCTTTAGAATATTTCCACTTAAGTAAATATCGACTTTAAATCGATACGTATTTCGTCCACGAACTTTATCGACGCACGTTTGTCTACAAGGAGTATTTAAATCAGATAAACTTTTTGTTCTTTCTTCCGAAACAATGCTGGCTGGAATTTAACTTGCAACCCTGAGGTGTTTAATTAGCTTAAAAGCAAACAAAGAAACGATGTTGCTAGCTGCAAATAATGTCCCTTTTTTGCGTCTGAAAACTTAAGTGTTTGTTTGGCGTCTTCTGTTGCTTAAATACTGCTTTAAGTCTTATATAAGAACTTAGAGATTTACGCAAGGTTTTGGGCGTGATTTTTTTACACAGTAAATTGTAATGAAGACAGGTGCTTTTTGGTGCTATTTTTATCGTATTTAGTTTTTCATTGTCACTATAAATCGAATTTTAAAACATTACACATTTAGCACTTGCGAAAAGGCTTTTAAAGCCAAATTAAAATTTCGTTAGTAGTCAAAGCACTGGCAAAAGATAGGCATATATGGCGGATGCTCCACCAACAAGAATCTTACTTTTAAATGTAGTAATTAAGGTAGGTAAGTAAGACCAACTATTCGTAGTTAGGTATTTATTTAGTTATTTGAAAAATGGAAGAATACAACAAAAAGCTAACTTATAAATTAGTATTCCAAGCGCTCAACAGAGACGCCGGCAGACGCAAAAAACAGCATACCAAATACTGATTTGGTATGATATTCTTTTTCTTGAATAATAATAACGAATTAAATATACAATACATTGCAATTAATACGCAACGTTTATAGATATCACAGTTTAAAACCTGTTCAATGTACATTAGCCGATAAAGAATTCTTATAAAAACTTTGTGTTATCATACAGTCTCGAGTTCTACCAAAAAAGTCACATATTAATGTTTTCAAAGGCACTTTTCAACGCTCGTATATTTGCTAATCACTGATCAATCTAAAAACTTATTAGTCAATGTCGGAGTTTTGCTTCAGAATGTGTTAAGGGGCAGTGTTTTAGGACTTCTGTTCTCCTCGGGGGCCCAATGCCCAAGTCTGCTAATATAAAAGCCTCAGTTGTGTGTCGGCAGAGTGTTAATGGCATTTTTTGACACATTTGGTATTCTGCTAAACAAATGTTTAGACTGATTGCGACCAAAAGTGTCAAAAGATGGCATTGACACTCTGCCGATACACAACGGAGACATAAGACATTTATTTTCAAAAACAGTACAAATAAACACTGTGTGCGAAAAAATGATAGTAACAGCTAACTTACAAACTAAGAATTAAGTAGGAACTTTTAATATTGTAATTAAGCAGACTTGGGCCCCTGCCCTGGTCAAGTGTATCCTAAACCGAACAAGTATAGGTATTTTATCATGAAAAGTAGAAGGAAGTGGTCTCTGCCTTCCCCAATTTAATTTACAATTCTTTAAAAATAAGAAATATGCAGTGAACTTTTTTGATACGAATCTATTTGACAAATCTAAAAACCTCTGGAATCATTGAAAAGTTTTAACTTATTAACCAGTAAAACTTGGCCTTAAACAAAAATACAATTAGTGATTTAATATATCTTAATAATGTAGTATAATATGTAAATGTGGCTACGCTTTTACAAAGTCAGTTTGGACTGATAAAGCTTAATTTATTGAAATAACTTTAAAGATAGACGTTGAATAGTGTTCACTAACCTGTTAGGTGGCAGATTAAGTGTACAATTTACGATTTTGTTACTAAATAGAGTAAATTCTGCTCGATATTTTATGACAAATTGTGCTGTCTTTGTAATGATTGTGTTATTTAATAATCTAGTTATAATTAAGTTGTTAGAAATTGTCTATTACATTTTGCCGAACGTATGATTTTTATTACCTGCTTTTGCAGAAAATGCATTAAAGACAGAAAAAAATAAATAGACTAATGTAATTAGTATAGGGGCCTAAGACTTGACTGAGACTAATTTAAAATAGTCTCAGTTGTGTGACTATTGAGTGTCAATGGCAATTTTGAGACTTTTGGTAATCTGCTAAACAATGGCTTGACAATTGCGATCAAATCTGTCAAAAAATGCCATTGACACTCAATAGTCATACAATTTAAACTATTTTTAATTATCAGACTTGGGCCCTAGGTGTTACTCTATCAATATTCTCATGTATTGTAACTACAGGGTTCCAACACCTCCTTCGAAACAATTTCTCTTAAACCAATAACAACAGATTATTCAACAACACAATACATCGATACCCGTGTAAATCAACTTAACAAAACTTCCTTTAATTTATGCGCAACCTACCCCTAACAATAACATATAACCCAACAAAATCTGGTGGCACGTAGCTACCAATACAGAGTAAGGCGACATAACTGTTCGTCAAGTAGGTCGTATAAATTCAAAAGCTCGTGTTGGTAAATGGCACGTAAACTCCAATAGGAGACCTGGACATTCGCTTCTTACTATTATGTGGGGGGTGGCTACGTTTTGGTGTTTGTAGGACATAAAAAAAAACTAATTGGAATGAAAGGGGGGAGGGGGGCTGGTTCGCGAGCGAGAGAGTAATATTATTCAAAATACTAACGAAGATTACTTCGTAGTGAAAAGTCACTTTTCACAATATAATTTAAAAAGATAGCATAATGCTTGTCAGCTTATGATATTGAATAGCATTCTGGAACAGTTTTGTCTCAATCTGAACGAATTCAGAAGGCAGTCAATTAACATATTAAACTGATGGAGTCTTGAATTTGGAACTTTTTAAGGCCATTCTAGAGACTGTAACATGTAACCTGTCAGCTACGAAAGTTCATAACACGATCATTCTTAATTACGTATCTCGTGAACAATCGATTAATCTATGTAAGAAGCGAACTTTAACTTTTTTAACAACTTTAATGAGTTTATTTTTAACTGGCCTGAATTTCTAAACATGTTGTTAAATTTTAATTGATACGTTTAAATTTCAAGCAGAAACTTAGCAATAAATAGATATAATAATAAATCATTACAATGTCAACACTTTTGTTAACTCGAAGTTTTACAACAAAAACATAAAGAACCCATTTTTTACAAAAATTATAGACATACTATTCAAAGGAGATAGGCGAAAAGTCAAAATGAACTAAGTTTCGTGTGTCGACTTGGGTTTGAAACATAAATATATACTTTATGTAAATTCCTCACTCCTTTTAAGCCTTCTCCTTTTACTAGAAGTAGTTTCTTGGTAAAAAAAGATAAAATTTCTCATATAGATATTTTATACCTGTCTCTGTCTAAGACGAAATGTTTTATGAAATAGACATAGGTTTATCTGTCAGTTAAATTTTATCTGTAGATAGCTGTCCCGGCGAACTTCGTCCCGCCTTAGAATGAACTTTATTGTGTAGGAATAAAGTTCAAATTGACTCTACATTTTAGTAAGAAAACATTTGTATGGGAAAAAGAAAAAGTCTGTTTTAGGGCTTTCCCGGCAATTATTCGAATTTTTCTCACCGTAAGAACCATTCTTGGACTTCAATGAACATTTTAAAAAAAGAATTAGCGAAATCGGTCCAGCCGTTCAGGTGTGATGCCGTGACAACGGAAAACGGGTTTCATTTATATATATATATATATATATATAGATAGATAGATAGATATAGATATATATAGATGGTGAAATGAGTAGTAAGTCTAAGCCTTCCTTTGTTTTAAGGAAACTTATCATTGGTTGATATAATTTGATTTCTATACGTAGCAAAAATATGTGAAGGTAGTAAATATTTTTAAAGAACATCATTGAAGGAAAGATTGAGGGTAAGAGAGGAAGAGAAAGACCAAGACGTACTTACTTCACTCAAGTGAAAGAGAGGATTGGCGTCGTGTCGTATCAGGGAGTGAAATTGCTGGCAGAGGAAAGGCAAAGATGGCGTTTACTCCACCGACAAGAGCCTGGCTCTTAAGTAAATGATGATTATGAGTAAATATTTAAATAATAGTAAGTAGGTGAAATAGACATTTCAAAAATACTCTAAAACTACTATTTTTGGCAAAAACTCCTTTCTACGAAGTCTTAATTAAAACTAAAACTTTAAAAAGATTATCTGACGACAGAATGGATACCTAAATAACAAAGTCACTACAAAAACTTAGATTCGAGAATAAATAGTAACCAATAAAATCTAAAACTGTGGGTGGCAGTACCACTACCACTGTAATTCGTTTCTGATGACTTTTTAATTCGACTCTCGTGTGAGAAGCTGTTAGTTCCTACGCATTAATAGACACATTAGTCGATTGTTGAAGTTTCATGGTTATTTTGTTGGATTTCGCACGGTTGAGTGGCAATTGTTTAATGGTAATCACGTCTTTATCGTAAAAGATTTAAGAAAAAATCTGATTAGGGCGAACTAAAGTAGTGTTTAGTTGAATTAAGATCATTTGTATGATTTGGAAGTAACACGGAAGATACAGAATATCACTGATCGACGTCGATCCAAGCCATTTGTGTAGTAGAAAGAAACTATTGTTTTATTTCGACTAATCCATTTACCGATAGATGCCATCTATTGATGTAGGTACGATCTTTTAGCCTAGAAACACCTAAGAATTTAACGACAAAATATGTCCTCTATTTAAATGAAGTAAGCCACATACTGATTTCCATTTTAAGTGGTAGATAAGACCTTCTTATAATACGCTACCTCGCCTGTAAACAAATCTAGCTAAAAACAAAATACAACAGAAACAAAAGACGTTCGAAACCAAAGAAGACACAAAGTTTTAAAAGGACGTAACTCCACAGTTATTCTACTATCGCGGGTCAGGTAAGACTGAGCAAACACGGGCCGAACTTGTTTACCAAGTAGATTGGGGGATTATGACAAGCTCCGCTGTGTGCGAGCACTCAAAAACAGGGTTTAGATTTTTGAGTGCCGGGATCAATGAGATTGTAAGAGTAAGAATAGATGAAATACAGACATACATATTCTTCATACCTCTTTCCCATCGGGGTAAGCAGAAACGATTTCCGTCCACATCGTTCGTTTCATCCACATGAAAAATAATCTAATATTATTAGAGTGGTATAATAGCGAAATGCAGTATAGCTGACATTTCCATCGGACAAATTTTAAGAATTTGCAAAATTGTAGGTCACACCGTAGAATAACACAGAATGATTTTCAAACACAAATCAATTAATATGAAACATGACATGACGATATGAAACACAAAAGACAACACACATTAATTCATATAAAATATAAAAACCTTTTTTACATAACACCTCTAATAGAAACATTGTTATTGGCTAGGATACAGGATGAACGCACTGGATCATAGTTGCGAAATTGATAGTTTTACATTCTACATCGACAGCGAGTATTGAAACGAATTTTTATATAATCCCCCCTAAAATAGAGGATTTGTAAACTATATCGCTCGATGGACTATTAAACTAAAACAAATAGCTATGGGATTTGATAACAATATGCGTCGAAACGAATCCAGAAATATCCAGTTTTCATCAAACCTAAAAATGGGAAAAGCAAAAATAAACTTCATTTGTTTACATTGATATAGGATTTAGTTATTGTATTTATTTAATATAGGTACCTAAACAGGGGCCAAGTCTGCTAATATAAAATAGCCTCAGTTGTGTGTCGGCAGATTGTCAGTTTCATATTATGACACATAATGATATTCTGCTAAACAATGGCGTGATTGCGACCAAAGTCAAAAAATGCCATTGACACTCTATTTTAAATTAGCAGACTTGGAACGGCCAATTTACCACGATAAAAACCTAGATCGACAGCGTAAAAGCCATATTATCCAATTCATAACATCTTAAAAGAATCCGCCATAACTGCTAAAACTCTGTCCTCTCTAAAAGGTTCTTTATCAGGTCCGACATGTTTCAGACCTATTTTCAGTTTCTTAGTTTAGCCGTCGAAATTTCAAGGCAGGCTTTCAATCATCTATCGATTTTTGATATTCCTTTGATGGGTTATGAAAGGGCTTGTGTTTATCCAGTTCGGGTGATTGTGAGTTTCTTGTTGTGTAATTTTGGGATCAAGGTTGTATTTAACAAGAAAAGGAGTAAGGAGTCTACATTAATTGTAAGTAGTTATGAAATAACGCGTTGTACTTACTTGTCGTTTATCGATTCGAACACTTGAACCTTGCATCCTGCATGGACACTGACAAAATACTGGACCCAATTAAAAAAAAACTTTATATAAGTAAAATACTCGATTACGGATTGGAGACTATTTAAAAACCGAACACAACACAAACAATTGAAACTCTGACTTTACATTTCTATGTATAGAGTATTTACTTACGCGAAAGAAAAACTGCAAACATCAAGAAAGGAAGAATCATATAAAATTTCAATCGAGTGAAGTTACAAACGGTCATAACTGTACCTATATGTATTATATACCATGCCAATGTCGACCGTTACCATAAAAGAGCGCTATAACATTGCCATAAGTTTCCCTTGAAACAAGGAATGCCGGGACTGTAGGGATGGGTTGCCATAGTATTTATGTCACATTAAAATAACTCTTCTCAAAATAATAGGGCTGAGGGTTTGCTTTATTCCTTGTCACAATAATCAAGTCTTTATAGCACGATTTCTAGATATGTACAGGACAAATTTATAAGTTAAAGCGCTCTTATAAATGTGGAACAAGATTGATTGCCGGATTTGTCGAGTAAAGACCTTAGTCCTGGATAATTCTAGAATCATTGATGTCATTTAAGTGGTTTTTACTGTATGAGGCATCGTTCAAGGAGACTGAAAGTATTTTGATACCACGGAAACACTATTATAAACTGGAAAGCGTCTATTATGCTGAAGGTATTTGAAAAATGAATTTTCATGATCAATTATAAAGACTGCAACCATGTTACTATTAATAATTTTAACATCAGATACTTAGGGCTGTTTCACCATATAGAGATACAATTTAACTGACAGATAAACCTAGGTATGTCCGTTTCATAAAACATAACGTTTTAGACAGAGACAGGTATATAAATTTTATGTCTAAATGGTACAACGGGCCCTTAGTCATAGTTCAAAAACCACGTGCCTCAACCATATCTACTTTGGCAACATTGCGAGACGCATAGGCGAGTGCGGGGTGTAGTGCCAAAGGGTGGCGGGGGGACGTAAGCGATTTGTAAGAGCCGATGAAAGCTCTTCAGATATTGGACGTTAGGGTTGCCAACACAACTAATGGAAATACCTCCTACGTATTTTTACAGAGGCCTTTGAGAACGTTACTTAAATATGGTGGCTTATTGCGTTAAGTGGCCGGATTAGGTGCGAAGATGTATCCGGTGTTGCTAGTTAACTGGATGAAAGAGTGTATCAAGGCTCCTTTTTTATTTTGGGATGTTTTTGTCAGTGAGTTTTTTAAGTTAAATCGTGGGAGTTTATTTGTGATGTCTTTTTCTGGATTCGTATCATTTCAAGGGAATTTTTATTTTTATATTTGGAAGGTATTTTTGGAATGCGTTGTTATATTGTTTTGTGTTATCTTTTAAAAATATTATTCTTTGGTAAATAGAAACGTTCATTTATTTAAAAAAAACGCAAAAACATCTCATTTCCGATACCAAAATAATATCTCGCTTCCCAGTGAAAAAACTCCAATTAAAAAAAGCACCGCAATAAGCTGGCAATAAGTCATACGTTTTGAAGCAATATCATCCAATTCCCAAGTCGCGGTAATGAATTACGACAATATTGTCCCAGTTTCTGTTTTTTGCTGGAATACGCGTGATATTTTTTCAGCGAATTCGTACCTATCTCTGGTAGAAAATGTAATCGAGTAACATCGAATTTTAAGTTGGACTATAAAGCTATTAATATAGAAGATTATGGGTCGAATATTATTTTTGCACATTTTAATTATTTTTTTTGAAAATACACTACTTACCTATATGGCTTAGAACTTATGATCCTATAAAAAATCAAATAGCTTTACCATGCTTACCATGTTATACTCGGAATTTGGAATTCAAAGAATTACACCTTTTTTTAAATTCAATAAATTGTTCCAAAATCGATTACACTAAACAGTTTTTTAAAACAAGAATTTATTTTTGTATCAAACAAAAATCCTACAATTCATTTTTTGAGTTCTTTTTTCGTAACGTACGTGGGGTAACCAGGCTTGCCGTGGATCATAGGATTATAGTCTCAATGCCTGCTGATTGTTTCGTGATCTCGTTAATTTGGGGTCTGTTTACATGTTTCTGGCGGGTTCTGATCATGAGTGAGTATCAGGGTTTTGTTTGGGGATGCGTAAGCTAGGTAAATGTTAGACAGGTAGGTAGGTACTAGGTACCTACTTGAAAACATCAAGTTTTTTTACACGCTTTATATTAGCTTCACTTGTGAGTAACTGTGCATGTAAACAAATCTTGGAATCTTTGACCCACTTCCTGGTCTTTGAATAATATGAAATTTCGCAAACGTCCTGAGTTCTGCTGACAATACGATAATATAGTACTTTCGAACTGATCTGACGATGGAGCATGTTAAGTGCGAGCTAAAGCGTGTTTTAGCTTTTTAAACTCACAATTTTTTTTACTTAATAGAAAATGTAAAAAGGTTTTTTGGATGTTATTAGGTGACTATTGAATTCAATAATTTATACAAACTTGGGCAATGTCAAATGAATCCAAAATAAATTAGGAAACTACATATTCAGTACAATTCTTATGGCTTGCTAAAATAAGTATTTTTAAGAAACCATACTTAATCACAAAAGTACGAAAAATATTTACATAATAATAATATTACATTTAAGTACAGTAATCACCTCTATTTCTGTACAAAATAGCCAAACTTAACTTACCAGCTCACATTTTAAGTATACAAAATATAAATTCAATTGACAAGCCCTTAAATACACATTTTTTTAATCCAAGTTTTGCCAACCCAGCCCTACATCAATCTATAAGCAAAGAAGAGTCCAAGTACGTTTTCCACTGCGGTTGCAAAATTCCCGCTCAAAAGGTCACTCACCCCTCTCATTAGAACATACCTTCGTGTGACAATAGGTGGCGCTAGTGAACTTTTTATGCTACCCTCATTTTCATTATGGCGAATTAATTTAGTGTTATTTACGCTTTAATTATAGGTTTGTAGTGTTGGTGGTTGCGAAATTTATTGTTTTAAAAGGTGTGGGTTAGTGTTTGTTGTGATGTCTTGTTTTAAAGAGTTTTTAATTGAATTAAAAGCCCGAAAGAAGTGGACAGCGATAGTTTTCATTTAACTGCTTACGTTTATTTTTTCGAATACGTTTGCTGACGGTTGACGTTTCCATCAAAGCTTTTTTTTTTCTAGAAAGCTTCGTTTATGTTGAGTGATAAATTGACCAGTAGATTTCTTTTTTTTTTTTTTCAATATACTCATGCCCTATAGGAAAAGTTGCTTTTTCTAGAGTACATAGTATCGTTGTATTTTGGCTTGTTACAGAACGTACAGGGTATCGATTACAGTATTATAACCAGTTTAATTTGACTGTAGATATTAAATTATATATATTTTAAGTGTAATAAGTATTTACAAAACACCGTAACATTAACATAAAGCAATATGAAATCTTATACTTAAAACATTTAAAGTCATCTTTCCCACGCACGGGCGTATATTCCTGGAAGAAACCAGTAACCTAACATTATGACGCTCCCCATGCAGTAATACTAACCTAAATAACACCTTAAGGTTTCCATACAACTTTTAACATGTTATTAAAGGCATGTTCTTAAGGTAACTCAAGACCAGTAGATGAATATGTGTCGTCGAAGGTGTAGGGAAAAACTTGTTTGAATGATATTTCAGAGGTTTCACGTAAGTATTAGGTTTGAGAAAAGATTTATTAGTTTTAGGAATAACAAATTAAAATCAAAAGATTTTCATTCAAAAAAAGAACATGTAAGACTTCTAAAACGTTATTTTTTGAAAACTATTGTCGCTTAATTGTCTGCGGATGTTACAAATGGAAACAGTATAGTGATTTGAAAATGATATTTATACAATTTTGACTTTAAATTATTTTTATAAAGACTGACAAACATATTTAAAAGTTAAATTTATCCATAGAATATCGTAAGCTGTTAGCACAAAAGAACATAAAACTTTAAATACCTATTCTGCAACAGAACGATAACTAACATTAAAATCATGAATGAAATTAACAATCACTAATACTGTCTTCCAGACTATAACAGCTTGTTTCTAAACAACATTAATCCTATTAGAAATAAGATCGATAAAGACATACAGAATGTAATATATCCAAGAAAACGTGACAGAACAGTGATTTTTAAACTCCCATTTGTTGAGTATTAATTACAAAGGTTCCTGAAGCCAAGACCGTCACCATAAAACTATTAACATGGCCAAATAGTTTGAAATAGCTTCCTTGGCGGACTGCCAACCCGTCTAATAGATAGAGTTGCATTTGACGTTGTAAACAAAAATATAATAAAGCAAAATAAAAATGTGTGAAAGCGTGTTGTGATGTGTTTGTGTGTGACTGTTGTGGTTTATGAGGTCGTATTAATATTAGTCGGGTTATATTTTGTTTGGTATATTGGTTGAGGTTTTTATACATTGATCAATAATATAGAAGCTTTTTCACGATTACCTACCAAGTTTGTTTTATAAAATTTTTAGCTTCGTCTTGATTAAGTAACAAAATATTCAATATATAAGCTGCTTAGTTTTTTAGAGGATTCGCTTAAGCTAATATAAAGTTCATTTACCTAATCGAAAACTAATTTAAAATCTAAAAACTTCAAGACACAATGAAACTCTTCTTAAAAACAAAACACTACCTAGCCTTATTATGAAATTTAAAACACAAAAACAAAACACTACCTATCCTAACCCGTTAAACAAAACACAATCAAATCAGCATGAAAATCAACCACAAGGTATAAACAACAACTCTATTTAATATCAAAAAGATTTCCTCAAAAGATCCTAAAGGGAAAACTTGCTTGGTCGTACTAGGTAATTATACTTATGTACGTAAAACCGTTATTACGTAAAGTTGGTCCTTTGCGTCCACAAGTTCAAGGCTCAAGCCTACTTACAGTTTGTTATAGGTTGAATGACAGCCCTTTTTAAGTAAAGATTTCTGTAGTTTTGTCTTTTATGGGGGTATTTTTAAGTTTAGTTAACCTCTCGCCTCCCTTTGATCCATTATTAAATCAGACAATAGATTTTCTATTGTTCTTGGATACCTGGGATGTGACAGATTAAAGAACAGAGGGAGAGAAAGAAACGCTATAAAAAATATTTGATTTCAATATTTCTTGACGGACGGTCTTGGATTTTGCCAAGAGATGCGGCTAGCTATATCTTTCTATAGGTGTGCAATTTCATAGATATGCAACTAGAAATGAAAATGAAACATTTAAAAGTTTAGAACAGAATTTATAGTGAAAGAAGTGTGTTTGTATCGTAGCAAATAGAGTGGTGGTCTCTGCCTACTCCGATAGGAAAGTGGCGTCACAGATATGTACCTAAGCGAGAAAACACAAGGTGAAACGCAACTGAAACTTTTGAGTAAACAAAAGTAACTAGCAGTTTCAGTTGCGTTTCACCGTGTGTTCTGGGTCTAAGTATGTAAGTTAAATAAATATATCAAAATAAATGGCAATTTTTTGCATCAAAAATGTAGGTAGCCGTTTTCCTTCACTTATTTTTTCATCTAGAACAAACTTGTACCTACCATATCACAAATTGACCATCCAATCATTACCCACTTCGTTAAACAATACCTTTTTATTCACATCCCGGTTCCCCCCCTATATAAGTACATACAGCTATTAAATACAATTTCATACAATTTCGGCCGCTCCTAAAACCCTCTAGCATATCCGGAAGCCTACTGACTTCCGCCGCTAACTTCCGGTGCGCGTTTTTTTTATTCTGTACTTTTTCAAGAGCCCTCTCGTTGAGTGCCTTTTTTGTCCTGAAATAAAGTTCGGGGCCTTTTTTGGGAAAAAACCGGATTCCGCAGAGATAATATTTCGGTTGAAAAGTTGGTGCCGGATCAATATGAATGTTTAAATATGAGGAAAAGTATTTTGGACACTTTATATGAATAGGTTCCTATTTGGGTATATATGTGTAAGCGTGCGCGTAGGTTGTTAATAAATAGGCATATCATATGTTACTTCTAAAATAAATATCAGTAAATTCTCTAAACAAAGTAAATATTCTTGGAAATTAAACAGACTTGTAATTTTAAACCTTTAGAAACCTAAACAACCTTGTTTAACAATTCCTCTTCTTGTTCAAAAGACAAACAGTTACTAGAGACCTCGTTATTTATAAAATTACTTCCCAAATCATATGTTGACAGATCAATGGAAACTGAATACAAAAAAATGTTTAAAAAACTGCTCACTCTGACCAGTTGCTTCTTGTCTGTCATTGAACTAACATACACCGCTAGTCTATAACAATGTCAATTATGCCGCTCTAAAAACGACCTTTTACCACAAACTGATGAAGAAAGACGTTTCTCAACTGTAAAAATAACTTTGTCAGAGCACCACCGATAGCCGTTGCAACTCACAATTTGCTGACGTGAAACAGCAGCTCCAACTTAAAACAAACGTGGAGAGCAATTTCAGAACAGCAAAAATAACTTTGTCGATTCATCTCGAACCCAATTTAGCTGACGAGGCAATTTTCGACTTTACGCCAAAGGTTTAAGAGATCAGGGTTGGAATAAGCTGGAGTGATGTTGAAACATATGGTATTCTAGTTAACAAAATATATGGAGTGGATTTTAAAAAACAGAGCGGTGATGGACATTAAGTGGTGGTATCAGTTTGTGCTGAAAAGATATGGGACGTGTCAAGTTGATGCGAGACAAGGAGTGGCTCGAATGCCGCTCTAAACATTTATTGAGTGCTTTTATCATCTGCTAAAAGGTTTCATTACAGTTTGTGAAAAAGTTTCAAACTAATGAGGTTTTAAATGAAATTAAAAGGCTGGATGGGTGGATAAATCAAAAAGTGAAGTTTTATAAAATTTAAAAGGTTAACTTGATATTAATGAACAAGTGATATTGCGCGATGGATATTTTGAAAGTGAAGAATATCTTAAAAACATGTACCTAGTTTCTGAAGTCTCAGAAATTAAGTTTAGAATGAGAATAGGTATTATAATACGTGTGCAATTAAAGTTATTATAATCCCCTTATATCGGGATCAAATTAAGGATGCCTTTCCAACAGATATGTGCTATGCAGCTATGCTACGAATATGTTTAAGCTGCGCTACGACACTATATGACCCTTTCCACCAATACTAAGCTATGTAGCTATGCGAGGAAGATGCGCTACGAAGATGCGCATCTCGAGCTATGCTAGTTACGTATCGAAAGTAGGGAACGTAGCTAAAGTATGCATCTATAGCTCGCATCCATAGCACACATCTACAGCACGCATCCTTCCGTATAAAAAACATATCTTAGTTGAATCCGTTTCCACCGGTGCTATGCTATGTGCACCAATTAATATGATTGGTGGATATCAAACGCATCCGATGCTACATCGTAACACATCTCTGGTGGAAAGGCACCCTAAGGCACCCTCCATTTTCTCCAACACTCCTACTTCTTCACTCTTATTACTTAGCTCACTCATTCAATCTTCATTCAACACTAGCTCTTTCATCCAAAAACCCACCAATCCTACATCCATATACGATGACGTAATGCAATAAGAACTTAAATTCCAGGAATTCAAAGTTACAAATGTAATTAACACGCCTAACAATTAAATTAAGTTTCAACTAAATCACAATACAACGTGACTAAGTTTTGTAATTAAGTACCAGATTTGCAATAACAAGAATAGGTTTAAGTGTCAGATCTAGAATTCTAGATAGACAAAATAGTTATGTAAATGAAGCCGTCAGTGCAAAATAGACTTACGAGACTGAGTGAAAGATTAGGGTTGTTGAGAACATTTACGATTGTTACAAAATGTAGACGTTTTCTAGCGGAAAAACAAATACTTTTACACTAGGGAAAACAAATTGAGTAGATGAAATTGTATTGAGCCCGTAAATCTATCAATTTAGGAGATAGGTATAGTTATTTTGGTCCTTGATGTTTATACTTAACTAAAAGCAGAAAAAGACCTTCCTAGAATTGAATTTGGTAGAAGAAAAAATGTCGTCGCTTACAAATTGTTTCCAGCTATTCCAAAAGACAAACAATTTGGATCCTGCCACCATTTTTGGGGTCCGCAAAATAGCCTCAAAACAAAATTTCCGAACAAAACAATTAATCCTTCAAAATTACATTCTACAACTTCACCGGTTGTTCTTAACCCCAAAATGTTTCTACGCAAAATTAATGACAAACAATATAACGCTACCAATTTCAGAAAGGTTTCAAAATCACCTGATCCAGGGTTTCTCAAAGAGGGGTACGCGTACCCCTAGGGGTACGCCATTCGAGGGCAAGGGGTACGCGACAAGATTTACGTAATGGCGGCTTGATAACTGGCACTTTTCCGGATATTGATCATGCTCAAGATGGCTGGATTCGTAACCCGTTTGCGGTCACGAACGAGAGCATAATATCTAGTTTGACTATCAAGCAACAGGAGTCATTAATAGAAATGTCCGCGGATGAAACTCTTCAAGCTGATTTCAAAACGATGTCTTTGATAGATTTTTGGGCAGCTAGACAGGCAGAGTATTCCGAACTCTCACGCAAAGCGGTGAATTTCCTTTTACCCTTTGCTACAACATACTTATGTGAGAGTGGATTTTCACACCTGGTCATGATAAAAACTAAGTACAGAAATCGAATTGATTCCGAGTCAGCATTGAGGTTAAAATTGGCCAAAATTACACCTAAAATTGAATCCCTTTGCGACAAGAAACAAGCACATCCATCACATTAATATTAAAAAGACATTTGTTTTGGCACTATGTTTATTACCTTTTATTTAAAATAAAAACCTTATTTTCTTCAATAGTCAATTTTATTATTTTCTTTGGGGGGGGGGAACAATTAATAAGTTAGTTAGGGGTACGCTGTCACCTGGAAATTTTAACAGGGGTACGTGGTGCCAAAAGTTTGAGAAACCCTGACCTGATCTAAATAAACAAGGACGAAATTTCAATTTGGCGGGGTTAACCCTCGGGCAGAGTGAACGGTTGAACGTAAATCCGTGTTTGATCGACTTGGAAAGTCCTCCTTGAGCGACGCCTTTAGTTTCGGGTTTAAGTATTCTGTACGCATTTCAAGCTACTTTACCATACAAGTGACACGACGAGACTTTTACTGATCTTTCATGGATTGAAGTCTTTTGTTGTTTACCTGGAAAAACGAGACAGAAAATCAATACGTTGGTTTAAAAATACACATGAAAGAGATAGAGGTTTTTGAACTCCAATTTGAGGACAACCTCAAAGATTGGTCCTTTTATGCTAAAGATTCTTTAGTAGATACATTAAGTCAGATGAAAAGTACATTAGGTATAAGGCATTAAGTATTAATAACAAGAGAAATAGTAACATACGTAACAGATATCTACAGAAGTAATTTCGTTACCCTACAAGCATCCCCCCTTAAGGGAAGCCTATAAAAATAAAGCCCCACAAGCACTATACCAATTATTCTTTCTATTTTGTGAATCCCGTGAGCGAATCAGATACCAAGAATAGTGTATATTTAATTGAAACGTAATCTTGCTCGCTGGGCCGTGTCCAGGTTTCAGAAATTAGGTCAAACGTGCTTCTTTGAACCGGTGTGGTCCGATTTTATCTGGCCCAATCCTGTTATATGGTCTAAAAAGAAATTGATTCGATACTGATCGCACTTTTATTGACGGATACAAATGGTAATGGATGAATTATGCCAGCAATGGTTATATTGTCATTATGTCGTTAATCGATGGAAATAATTGTTTTTGGCAGGGTTATTGGAATTCACCTTTTAGGATTGATGGGAGGTACGTTTTTGTTGTTAAGCGATCAATCGGTTTATGATATCATTTTCAATCAAAATTACAATACAATACAATACAAATATTCTTTATTGCACAAAAGATATAAGGTACAGACACAAACAAGAATATAAGAAGCAACAGGCGGCCTTATTGCTAGGTAGCAATATCTTCCAGGCAACCTTAGGGTAAGAAATAACGAGAAAGAGGTAATAATGGTTGCGGGTTCTGCAAATAATACAGAATACATACATACATAACTACATTCATTGAATATAACATATTGCTATACAAAAAAAAGAGGTTAGTAAAAAATATGGTGCTAATCGTAATTTTATAACTATAATTTTGTGAATTAATATTTAAGAAGAGGCTTAAGTACAGATATTCATGGAAATGATTCCAATTGACTCAGTACCAGTGAATCATTAGTAATTTTGTAACAAATATTCCAAATTTGAATAAAAATCTTTGTTATTTTTTATTCGTAATTAATATAATTTCTATGTTTAACATTATTGCGAAAACCTCGGTCAGTGTGGCCATTAAATTCTTTAAAAAGATAATTAAGAGCAAAGCTCCCTAAAAATCCAAATTAATTATTGAAACACAACTCCGATCGAGTTTTATGATTGCCATAACATTCGCAATATATTTTTCATCCAATTTAAAGCGGTTCCTGAACGATTTAAGTGCTTACATGTTCTTTAAGTAATTAATTAAGTCGAATACGAGTACCCGTGTATCCTAAACGACTACAAAAGACTTAAATGATGTTAATTCGACCAATTTTGTTGTTACGTCCATCGATCAATGTCAGATGGCGTCATATATTTTTTGTTCATATTTTTTTTACCTTTTGCAAGTCTCTTGCAGTTTTTTAGCACTTTTTATGCCATTTTAGTTAATTAAAAGTGCATTTTTATCTTTTTAATGCGGAAGGTTGTTGCGGCGTACAATTTAATTAGAATGATATCATGGTTTTGCCGTTTTTTTGATAACGTCTTCTTAGTAATAAACTGCTAATTATAAAGTTGTTGGAAATTCTGCGAAAAGCGTAGGTAATATTGGTATCACCTACGCTTATAATTTGTTTTACGGAGTTTACGCACCAGCGGATTCGTTTTTCGACGTTTGATAATGAAAAACTCGAACCGCGGTAAACGGCTGACCTGCGGTTTTATCACAGTTTCTTATATAATCAAACTGCAACCGACCCACAACTGCAAGTAGGTAAGTACCTATTCGCAGTTATCAATAAGAGTTATCAATAAGATATTAATATATTAATAAAAGATATCAATAAGATATCAATAATAAATATTTGAAAGCTATCAATAAGAGCGAATACTTATTACTTTTATAGCTTTCAAATTGATCGTTCTTATTTCGATTTTAAAATTGTTATAACAAAATACAAAACACTACAACAGATATGTATTTTATGCAAACGGTAGCTCTAAAACAAATGACAACGTAGACTGAAGTTCGTGTAGTCTTTTGTCAGTAAATTGCTGCAGTTTATTGGTATTTACATCACTATCAAATCAAATCATTTCACCAATGATTTATCGATTATACTTATAAGATCTTTACCGATGACAAATTTCACAACACATCAACAATAAGACATCCTCGTCTAACAAAAAGTACGCCTTTTAAATATCATTCAAAAGAATACTTATGCAATACTATTCAATACTTGTATAACAGCAATTGTTAACTTGGAACCCGGATAAAGTAAGCTAGTATGTATGTGAGTATCTATACCATGAGTTAGAAGATTAACGATGGATAAGTATAGTTACGACCGTTCCAATATTCTGTCTATCTCTGGTTTTGTGCTACTGGAGATAGAAATAATTATCTATCTTAGAATTTTTCATCCCTATAAACCTACCGGTGTCAAAAAATCCATGGGATTCTTCTGAAAGATAGATCAGAAGTGACAGCTAGTAAAGAATAGCCAATTTAGGATAGCTATTGGTCTTAAAATATTGGGATCGGTCTTTTTCTTCCAATATACTCGAAAATACTTATTAAATGACGTGGAATAGTCACCAATATATATATATTTTTTTACAACTAGCTATTTCATAGCTTATCTATTAACCACAGTAAACCCATAGTAGACTTACAGGAGTCAAGTTAAGTATTGTCGGTTATAAATCTCCATATAAAAGAGTAGGTGAAGTGACCTCCGACGAAAAGTTCACAATACTTGTAACGATTAGATTATCTCTGCGCGATCTTGTTGCACAATGACAAAAGAGAGCATATTTTATGGATTGATTTATAAACTAAAGCGGAAATTGATTGGGTTTTATTTTAATCAAGATATCCAGGAATACTAAATCTAAATACTTAACTAAAAATATCGAATTCTAAATAATAATTTATGTGACGGGACTTCCTATCCAGTTAAATTAAAAAACTGTCAAATCTAATCACTTACGCTAAGCTTACTAATAATAATATAAATGTCAATTTTTGTGCTGACGGATGGATGTTTATTACTCTTTCACGCTAATACTACTGAACAGATTTTGATGAAATTTTCCAATATTGTAGCTTATATATCAGAATAACACATAGGCTATATTATTTTGAGATATCATGATGTTTTTCCAAGATATGACGATAAATGCGAACGAAGTCGCAGGCAGGACTTAGTCCGCTTATAAATTGAACCGAAAACATCGCAAAGGTAAAGAAATGAGGTCGCAAGCGCCTCACTGTTTCGGATCATTAATTTGACACTTGAAATAGCTTCAGAGCGTTACAATGGCCGAGCGATCCGCCCACAAACCCGAGGTTAGAGGTTACTCTTAAAGCCCGTCTTAGAAAATGTTGGGCAACCCTGCTTTTTGTTAATGGAATTGTAATGAGTGAAGCAGATGAAGCACTCGAAGATAATAATTGCGGTTGGATCGAAATGAGGAAAGGTTTGTTACTCCTGCTTTGAAAGGAAAAGTGAGTTGTGCTTTTGTTTTATGTTCGACTTTTTATAAATTTTGCTGTTACAGTTTTTCCTTTTTAAAACGAAAGATTTACTGACATGTTATAAACTACCTACTTAGTTTCTATTCTATACCTACTTAGTTTCTATATTTATCTATTTATAGCTTTAAAAGAAAACTTACACAATATCTCCTTGATAACCAGAAATACAGCTGAGTTGATTCCCTTACTACACACACATATGTTTATTTTATATAGGTACCTACTATGTATTTATTTTAATCTGTTCTTTAAATGTCCCAAGTATGTTCTGCTCTAAGTCTCAATTTATTTATTTAGTAATGTTGTATGTTTGTCCTAAGTTTATTCCTTCCTCTTCCTGGCTCCACTGAAAATCAGCGTCATGTCATTGTATAGTGACATGACATATGCTGAGTGGAGTCCTTTTCCCAGTTCTATCTCTGTCTGTTCCTTGTTTCTTGTATTATTGTTTTTTTTTTTAATTATTTTTTTTTTAGCATAAGGTGCTTTTTTATGTTTTTGTTTTGTTTTGTTTATTTTAATAATGTTTTACTGTAACTGAACTGGGAATAAATGATTTACTTACTTACTACTTACTTAATAGTTAAGGAAGTACTGAAACTGACATCTTATATACTGGTAATCTATGTTAAATTCTAGGCTGCAGCTAAGTGCAGAAAAGGCTTGAGACCTGTAGCTGTCAGTGTCACTGTGCAAGTGGAAAGATCTGCATACCCCAGTGGGAAAGAAGCGTGACACATCTACGTATGTATGTATGTATATAACATAGGAATGTATCATCATCATTAATCAGCCCTCTAACGTCCCCACTACAGGGGTAAGAGCCTACTCTTATACAGGGTGTAACAGAAAGGGGGTATAATGGCGAAACACAGCGATAGTCTTCATGAAACTGAACAACTCTCCCCAAGGAACGTGGGTCATAACTCGAAAAAAATTTTTGGATCGCCCATACATACTAGATCAGCTGATCAGACATTTTGTATGGGGAGGCGAATTTTTTTTTCGTGTTACGACCCATGTTCCTTGGGGAAAGTTGTTGAGTTTCATGAGGACTATCGCTGTGTTTCGGCATTATACCCCCTTTCTGTTACACCCTGTATAAGAGAGCTTATATAACTCTTATATAAGAGATTAGGCCCGTATAAATGAATATAACTTCTAAAATTCGCAATTTCAGTAGCAGAATAGGTAAGAAATCAGGACATTGGTAGTTAAACTTAATATGAACGAAGATATCGATAACTGAGTGATATCCAGCGAACGTTACGACTCATAAAAGTATAGCGATGCGTTTGCGCCATAAAATACCGACTTTCGTACTTGTCTATGACACGGGCGACTCTCGTAAAACTGAGCTTCGTCGTCTTTTTTTTAACCGACTTCTAGAGAAGAGGATTTTCAATTTGGGTTATTTTTTTATTCAGTAGATCAGATCAGTATCAGTTGTGTAAATAATATACTATTTATTATTATGAAATTGTTAAATATGCTGATAATTTCGTATCAGGGTAGACAGAGACTTCCTTCCACTTGCTAAAACCAAAAATACATCTTTCGCTTCATCCACATTCATAAGTCGCCTCTTACATGAACGTTGGTTTCTTGATCAATCTAGAAGATACCATTACAGTATTCTCTTTTATAATAAGAACAGTTAGGTTTAATAGGTCACCCGTGTCTCTGATATGAATACATAAAGGCTTATTGTAAATATTGAAGGTGTCATTTAACACTTGGTCATCTATTCTCTCTCATCCGCCTTTGCGCAATATGTTTAAGTTTTATTTTTATTTCTTTGTGTGCAATAAAGTATTTCTATCTACCTATCTATTTTCATAAATAACGTCTCTTGACATAGCTAAGCTTAGGTATTACAAAGTGTGAATCAAAGTATGTAAAGAGGTAAAATGATGCCCGAACTCACTCCCTGTATAGGCTGAGCTTTCGTTTTGGTATTTTTATTCCTTTGAACCTCCGTCGACAAAGGTTTTGATTTCCATTCGCAAACATTGATAAGACAAAAGGACAATTTTGTTGTGATTGGGTTGGTTTTTCTTACCTTTCAGGTTAGAAGAGAGAAAAAGGTTTTTGAGAAAGAAGATAGGTAGAACTAACAATTTGTTTTTATCAAAAGGTAGGAATCTACGTCATTTTGGTGTGTTAAGGTAATTTTCGACTCAAAAACACTAGGCTTATTAGTTTAGACAATTACCTACCAATTCTTTAATCTAGAAATAACCCGACAAATACGAGTAGGTAACTGACGTCATCTTTAAGATCAGAGTTTCACTGGAAAACTATAAAGTAAGTATATATTATGCATAGAGGATTGGTGTGTCCAAATCGGGATTGAATATTTTGTGTAAGGAAATATTGGTAAAAAAAAATTTGGTATTTTGTTTTTTTTTGGTAATTTTGAAGAAATTCGAAGTTGTATGTGAAATCCGCCAACCCGCACTTGGCCAGCGTGGTGGATTACGGCCTAATCACTCTCTGTATGAGAGTAGGCTCGTGCCCGTCGGTGGTGACATAATATATGGGCTAAGAACAACAACAACAATTTTGGAGAGTTACTTCTATTCACCTTTCCGTTGTTCTGTTTACTTACATACCTAACTGTATGTATGTATAGGTACTATGTACATTAAGGCAATCAACAAACCTATATCAAGATCACAAGACCACAAAGGTACATTACACCGAAAACACAACAATAACACATTGTTACACCAATTAGCGAATGATTACGAATAAGAATGGATGTAATTAGTAATCTATCTATATATATAAAAATGAAACCCGTTTTCCGTTGTCACGACATCACGCCTGAACGGCTGGACCGATTTCGCTAATTCTTTTTTTTAAATGTTCATTGACGTCCAAGGATGGTTCTTACGGTGAGAAAAATTCGAATAATTGCCGGGAAAGCCCTAAAACAGACCTTTTCTTTTTCCCATACAAATGTTTTCTTACTAAAATGTAGAGTCAATTTGAACTTTATTCCTACACAATAAAGTTCATTATAAGGCGGGACGAAGTTCGCCGGGACAGCTAGTTACTCCATATTTGTACTCACAAGGCTGAAATGTGGCTTTAATTTGAACTAAAGCAAATTAAGATTTGACTAAAGGCTGCTCGCGACTCCGTACGCATTTATTATCATATCCTGGAAAAAAGATACTTAATATAGCCTATGTGTTATTCTGATGCATTAGCTACAATATGCCAGTATGTTTCATCAAAATCTGTTCAGGGGGCTTAGCACGGCGTGTCGCGACAATTATCTCACGTATGCTGTCCTTATCACATTTAAAACTATAGAAAGAGACGTAAGCGTGACAAACGCTTGACAACGTCTTGTCACGGAATGCGATGCTAAGCTAGCAGTAGTTTTTGCGTGAAAGAGTAATAAACATCCATCAGCACAAACATTGTCATTTGTTATATTAATAGGGTGTATGAAGAATAAGTGAATCACAAAGAAAGACTAAATTTTCAACACTACACTCGTCTGAAGCCTAATTTATGTTTGCTATGTATTTTCCAGGTATTTTTATGATGTTTTCCAGTAGCAGAACATTTTGTATGAACCTATTCACATTAGTCGAGCGACGGCACTCATAAAAAAATCATACGAAAAAAAACTGGACTGATAAACGACATTTTAGGAACCCTGCCTCAAACCAACTAAATCTCTCTAACTTACACTATACTTCGGAACTTGGTCGTGTTTTGTTTCACCAAAATGGCCGACGTAACACATGCCAAAAGCTTCAAAAGCAATAACAATAGGGCTACTAGAACTAACATTGCGCAACGCAGGTAGCGAATTTTGGCGAAGTTGCAGATTGAAATGTGAACGTCGATGTATCATTACAATTTGTATTGTCGATTTGTGAATTTTATTTTGTGTAAAATCTTTTTGGGGCGAAACTTTTTGTGCGTAAAACTTAACAGTGGAAAAAACAAAAGACTACGCCTGTATTTTTCAACTTTGAATTCAGAAGCATTTTCAAAGTTATTAACGGAATGTGAACAAAATACGATTATTCGGTTATTTCATTTCGTCACACGTCTTTACAAGTAAGAAATTTCTTAAGCTGTCAATTCCAAACCTTACAAGATACGATGCTAACAATCTCAATATAAACAAGTCAAATGGTTAAAATGCAGTACTGATTACCAAAAACGTTAAAAACCATTTATCACGAGATAACTTTTGACAGTACAAAAACCGAAAACCTCATGGTTTCTTAACATTTTATCTCACGGCGTCGGTCGGCGCATCTTTGTGCCTCTCAGGCGCAAGCGCAGGTCAATGCGAATCGACTACAAAAGATTTACGGCTTTCAAGTCGTGTAAATTACTGTACCGCGGTCCCTTTCTTTCTTTACCTCGTTAATGAGAGTGAAAGAGATGACGTGTTGCCTGTTAATGCTACTTAACCTGTAGAATGTTGGAGCGTTGATGAGATTGAATTCTGATGTTGCGGTGATCGTTAAGTTCTTAGTACTTAGCATTAACAAAGGGACTAAAATCTTGAATAATTTAGGTACGGTTTCGAAATAATTTAGATTCATTTATAAAGCCTAGTGCCATGAAACATAACCTTAAATAATGATATGGCATAGCATGGTTTGCTAAAAATAATGTTTTTGTATTCAATTTCCGATAAAATTTCATTTGTACGACATATTTTCAGAATGTATTTATTTTAATGCTATTTTAATGTATTTATTTCTATTTTATTTTCACACGCATACAAAACTGCCGTAGTTATGTTTATCAAACACGTGCAGTGACACATAAAAATGTAAGTGACTCATAGAAAATACAACACAATAGGTTAAAACTACGAGTTTTTGATTGTCATGCAAATTACGAATGAAAACATTTACGCAATTCGCTTATTGCGATACTTACTTTTTGTGATAGATTCAAGTGATCTCAATAAAGCAAAACTTCGAAATTTTATCATTATAGCCAGATGCACAAAAGTCCCACTGACCCATTATAAACTCAGACACAATAGATTTTCTATTGTTATTTTTTTTTAATGTGAAAGATTAAGGGTTTATACTAGGTAGGTACATTAAAATAGCTCTGTCATTGACAAAAATCAGAAGAAGACGACACGATATTCAATGAATGATAACATTTTACGGACTTTCTCTAACTCAAACCCGAATAAGAACTAAAACCCGAATAAAGAGTCGTTGAAATCTAAGAATTCTTAAAGTAGGTACGTACGTACCTATCCAAAATTCGTTAAAACAAAAGACAATCTGAGCCAGCTATACTTTTAAAAAAAGAAAGGCAAGACGTACTAAAACAAAACACTAATGCTCTATTACTTATACTAACTCAAGATCCCAGACCCATCATTTGAATCCCTAGGTGCAAATAAATACAGTTCAATATTTCTAGACACTAAAACTTTTAGCCAAAATTGGCACTCCCTATTGAGATCTTTTAGTCTAAGTACATAATCCGTTTCGTCCCTCTTCACTTGAATAATTTAACTCTATTTTAAACAACAGGGCTTGGAAATGGAAATAAAATAGCTTTAGACTTGAATCCTTAATTTGTTGTGTCTTCTAAACATTGGCAAGCATTATTCAGAGTTAAATGTGCACATATTTTATCCTTTAGTTCATTTACTTTGGAATCACCTTCAAGTCTGCGAAGGCGTTATTTTGTTTAGTCTTTGCCTCTTAAATTGAATATTTCCAATAAATCATTTTGGAAAGTAAATTCAACCTTTTTATTAGAGACAGAAAATTCTCATATTTATTTTGACATGATATATTTAGTGTCGTGGAAGAAATCTTAGAAATTATTTGGTTTTTACTAAACACAAAGATTTATGAAGCTGTAGAATAGTTTTTTTTAGATCCCATTGCTGACCACTGCTGAACGATCTCGAGTGCCATCCTGCCATTTCTATTAGAATTAATTCAGATCATTTCTCCACATTGTTCCAGGTCTTCTTGGTCTACTACTTGTCTATTAAAAATCGTGATTTTTTTACTATGAGAAGACTTGCTCCATCCAAAACTAAGTAATAAACTCTTCATGCAATAAAAACTGTATTTTTCCTGCGTTTTTCCATAGATATTATCCCGGATTCAGCTATTCGGGTCATAAAGGCAGGTTCTTGGTTTTTATGATGCCGAGTCAGCACTGTGTGTGGCGTTCCTTGCATATTTAGGTCAAGGCGACATTTCAACTCGCAACTTTTGTAAAGAAATTTACCTTCGTATGTTTGAATTTTGCGAGTTTTATTACAGAATTTCATGTATTTTTAGGGTTCCGTACCCAAGGGTGAAAACGGGACACTATTACTGAGACTTGGCTGTCCGTCTGTCTGTCCGTCCATCTGGCACCAGGCTGTATATCATGAACACAGCATAGCTACAGCGTTGAAATTTTCACAAATGATGTATTACCGTTGCCGCTATAACAACAAATAGAATAATAATATTAAGTAAGGTGGGCTCCCATACAACAAACATAATTTTTTGCCTTTTTTGCTCGATATCAATAATGGCTATTAGTAGACATTTATTATAAGGTTATTGTTAACCTAGTGAATGGCACGGAACCCGAGTCCGACTCGCACTTGGCTGGTTTTTCTTCTACGCGAACATTTTGTGTGTTTTCTTTATCTGATTCCACGTAGAGGTGACTTTAATTTGTAATGTGTTAAAATAAGTTATTCGAATCTTAATTGACACTTGAGACAAGTTCTTGAGATATCTTCAGACGTTCTTAAATGAGAATTTCTTCATAAATGCTCGTTGTAAGTATCTTTATAAGTATCATTTAGTTTCTTAATATCACATAATTTATTTAAGCTAGCGATTCGTGATGAATTTTGCGGATCCTATTTAGAAACAGATTCCTGACAAATATAATATATGGCAAAGATATACGTACAAATAAAAAAGAAGAATACCCTAAACCGACGGGCATGTATGAGGCGACTGATGAGTGTGGATGAAGCGAAAGAGGTGTGTTTGGATCGGAGCAAGTGGAAGGAAGTGGTCTCTGCCTATCCCAATGGGAGAGAGGCGTGACGGATGTGTATGTATGTATACCTACCTACAAATTCAGATAAAACATCGAAATGGGGAAAATTAGGCCTATTTTCGCCCATTCCCCAATGGCGGATATTCAACCGAGAAGAGTATAACTCATAAATACCTATAAGATGAAAACCTACCACGCATTTTCTCTATTACTTGTTTCTAAGTGTAGATAGGTAGTTACAGAGACAACTTCCAGTCCAGATAACTTTCTGTTTAAAAACTATCCAGTGCACTTATTTCCTTCTTTTTTGTCAGCAGTTTTACAATTCTAGACAAAATACAAACTAAACGTTCTTGTCGACGCAAAAGCAAGGTAACGGCAAACGCTGACTATCAGGAGACACTACGTAGTGTCGTATCAGCTGTTCAAGATCCGCCATCTTGTTTATTATTTATTTTATTTTTTTAAATCCCTTGCGCTTGATGCATTCTGTCAGCGTAGAAACTAAAAAGGTCAGACTTTATCGTGTTAGGTTAACAAAATAATGTTATCGTATTATTTTATTACGTTCTGTTAACATATTTTCTTATAGCTTTAATAATATCCGATAAGTATACCGAGGCTAGGTTACCTACCTAAGTCAATTAAAGTAAAACTTTGAGTACAAATAAAATTTCAGATTCTTATAATTTAAGAGCTTAGCTCTTGTCGGTGGAGCCTCTTCCAACCCTCCCTCCCTATTCTCTGTCTTCTTTTTAACATCTTGATACGACATGACACCCGCCTTTTAAATACAAATAAAATACCTACTCTTATAACGTAAATCGATATCAAGTAAAATTGGTTTAAAAATCATTTAATTATCCATTAAATATGGTACTACAGGTTTAATGGAACGTTAGTTAAACGCCTTTCTCCACAACTTGGTTAAAGAAGAAATTAATTCGTATTTCGTTCAACATCAAGGTAATCCAAAGGAAATTACGCTACAATCATTTTTAATTCTAAGAAGTATATTAATAAAGTTTTAAGTACAATTACAAACAAACAAGTTGAAAACCAACTTTAATTAGTTTTTGACGATCTTTTGTTTTGAATGTGGATTTACATTTTAATAACAAATAATTTGGGGAACGATTTTGTCACAATGTGAATTGAAGCTTGGTTTGGTTCAGGAACGTATTTACGGTACCTACCTATATACATAGGTGCCTAGATACATTATAATATGAAGCTTATTAATGTTGGGTAGGTAAGAAAGGTACATAATGGTAGGACCTAAATCCCCTTACAAAAAAAAACTAGTTTTAAAGATAGTTCGATTTTAGTTCGTTTAGTTTAAACTATCTTTAAAACTCGTTTTTTAATAAGGGGGAACATGTTTTTCAAGTTTGTGACTCGAAAAATAACGTTAAAGTGCGGCTTTTAAACAATGTTCGAAGTGAAAAGTCTGTAAATAAAAGCAAAACTACTCTCACACTATTCATCGATCTACCAAAAAAATAACCTACAAAAACCGCGAAAAAGCGCGATAAATCGTCAAACTCTATTTTCAACTCAAACTTTTTTAATAACACCCGCGATCCAATCTCAATTCTCATCTCAATCGAAAAGCCGAACAAAAACGCCCCGCAGTAAGAAAAATGTATAAACATCAAGGACCGGACCAGGTATATGTACCTTTTTATTGAATCGAACACTGTATGAAAGGGACACATGCTCTTTTAGGTAAAAACTCCTACGTTAAAACGGGATAACTAGCTCCCTTAGTTGCACTTCTTGGGTACGAAAAGGGTCTTAAGAGAGCGCTTAACGTGAGAACTCGAAGGCTTAAAATTGTTGGTAATTTGTTAGCAGATTTGTCTTTATTATGACGGGTTAGACCTTTTTAAAGTTTTACGATTCAATTCTGTAATGTTAGGTCTATTTTTTAAACCTTTGGCGGTCTTTTAAGGTCTTTAATGAAATATCGCAAGTAAGTACTACCTACGTTACTTGCAGCATAAAAAAAATGATAAAAATTATTTGGCAAAATAAATGACAATCTGTTTTTTTTATCTATCAGTTGTTGTAGGTATTACCTCAATAAAGTAATAAGTATTTTGTTCCTTGTTTAATTTAAAAAAAGATATGTACTTACCTACCTAATAAGACGCGCATACACGCGTGTATAAAACGCTAGTCTAAAAAGCCCTAAAAGTAAACTTTAAACAAATCTATTTTGTATACGCATACGTTCATTCTCAATAGAAGCACGTACAAGAGGTATACAAAATGAATCATTTGGTTTGGTGTTCAATAAAGGAATGGGTGACGTAATTACAGAGTTCTTCTTTTATGACTAGGTACCTATGTTTTAATTGAAACAATGATTTAAGTAGCACCATTCTGAGGATTATTAATCTAAAGAGTAAATTCTATGTTAAAATAGCGAAGGAACGACAAAAATCCACGCAATTTTTCAGATGGCAATTTTAAATGAGCGTCAACACAAACGCTTAAAGAGACATGCATAAATCCATGAGAAAAAACATTTGGTACTTCTCTTACAAAACGTTACACTTGGTTGTACAATAAAGATCACAATGTAATCTCCACTTTTCTATTGCACATCCCCCTCCATCAACATTGTTAAATCCACTGCATGCCTATTAAAAAAAAGAAATTCCAAATTCAAAAAATTGCAAGCGTCCCGATCTTAATGACGTCATTAGGTAGAATCGAGCCATCCAACACATCTGTTGATTCCCTATCCTCTTCTAACGACCAATTAGTGACAGAGACGGAATACCAAGGGTCCCTTTTACCTGCGACTGCAAGGGTGCGACACTTCTTAATAATATTACGGTTTGATGGAACTTAATAAGATTTTCTTAATTCCACTTCAAAGTGGTTCAACAATCGATTGAATTTAGTTAGATATTTCAATTTAGTGAAGTGCCTACATTTGGCAGACTAACAGGGCGAGATGAAAAGGGTACCTAATAATAATTGGAATGTCAATGTTTGATTCAGTCAGCTTAGATTCGTGAACTTTCAATTTAAACGTTTAATTTGGGGAGAGATCGGTACGTTTATTTATTTTATTTTTATTTATTTAATAGGTTTGCCAACAGGTTTACATTTTATATAAACTACACAAATGAACATTTTACAACAACATTTTTTATATAGAAATACATATCTATCAAGCAATGCTCATTTCTTTTCAATTACTACTAGTCTTCTTCTTGCTACGATGTCAACATACCTCTTTAGTGACATGTCTTCTCTTTTCATCTTTCTTCTTTATAGTCTTTTCTCTCAATAAATTGAGTTACTGCAACTATTAGTCACTTTATTTCATTTACATTCATCAGCCTTTTCATAAAACATTCCGGTATTATTATTTAGTCTCACCCATCTGTCTAGACATACCTATATGTAACCAAATTACGATGTACACCTGTTGGCAAACACTTTAAAAAAAAAGTATCTATTACTTCATCACTAATTTCTCACGCGATTAAAAACCGTGTTAGTTTAGTTACTAAGAACAGTCCAATATTACAAAGAACATACCCACTTAAGGTAATCTTCACGCCGTTACTTGAAACCGTTTAACATTGACACTTAGAAGGTGTAAATCCACTCTGAGTTTTGTAGCTTATACTTATACATACATACATATCTGTCACGTCTCTTCCCATCAGGGTAGGCAGAGACCATCATCCACTTGCTACGGTCTAAACTCACTTCTTTCTCTTCATGCACATTCATCAGTTCATAGGTATATGCAAGTGGATTTAGGATAAAGAGTATCCTTGGTGTTTTTTAAACAAGTCCCCGATTTACTCTTTGAAAACAGCCTTGGAAGATAGGTACCTGTGCTAGGTCCACAGGTACCTATTTAATTTATTTTAAAACACATGTCAAGCAAGTCTAGAGTAGTGGTACGGAACTAGCGATAGTTGCGTACCGCGAGTTGCGATCCTGTAAAGTGTGGATATACAAAGTTACAATTATGTAATTAAAACGGGGAATATAACTAGGCCGTCAAACGTGTTAACTAATAAGTACTATTGTATAAGAATATACTTAATCTAAATTACCGTTATTAAAAAAACACTTGTATCTATTACCAGACTCGAATGTTTAGTTTTCCTTCGTTTGCATTAGCATTATTACCTACCTACTAGTGTTTGATATTAAACATCATAACTTCTACCATCTTTGTTATTAAACATTAATCAATAAAGACTCTCATAAGCAACTCGCATAAACTTAACCATTTCAAAGTTCATTCCATAAGATTAAAACGCAAACTCAAGTCTAAGAATGGAAATCGTCGATTTACCAAACAGTTTTAGGAGACTTCCTACCGAAATACGAATAGAATTTCCGGCGTTGTCGCTACGGGAAAAAATTGCTAATATATTACCCTCTTTGTTCTACAAATTCGATGCGATTTGCGTCAAAGGAGCAGTGTAAGACAGACAGTGCCGTTAAATCCAGCTACGAGGTACCTAGTTCGGGTATTTTACGATCTCCGTACGAGTTCGAAATCGGAGGTTCCTAATTCTCGTTCAGCGAAGGTTGACGTCATGAAAGTGTGTGCCATTAAATTGGATTATGTGATTGCGTAAGAGTTACCCTCGTTTATTTGGAACTTTCCCGTTTTTAGGGTTCCGTACCCAAAGGGTGAAAACAGGACCTTATTACTGAGACTTGGCTATCCGTCTGTCTGTCATCAGGCTGTATCTCATGAACCGTCAAAGCTAGAGCTTTGTAATTTTCACAACTGATGTATTACCATTGCTGCTATTACAACAAATACTAAAATAATAATAATAATGGGTTGCTCCCATACAACTAACATTATTTCTTTGCCTTTCTTGCTCGATATCAACAGGGAATGAATGGTACGGAACCCTTCCTGTGCTAGTCCAACTCGCACTTGATTAGTTTTTGGATTAATAGCATTGTTCTGTTGGTCTAAACTAAAACAATCGTTTATGACTTTACTAACACGTTTCAACTTAACAATATTGTAGCTTGCACGTCAGAATAGCACATAGGCATCAGAATAACCTAAAAGCTATATTATTTTAAGATATCATGTTACTTATAAAAAGATATTACTAGAAATGCGAACGACGTCGCGGGTAGCGTCTAGCATCTAAAACAAATGAACAACTACATACAACAAAATAAAATAAAGAACAAAACAACACGTGACAATTAACCAAACACATCAAAAGCTAAGCTCTTTACAGAAATATTTTTAAAGCACTGTCCAACGATGTAGCCATAAAAATTTTCTGTGGTTTAAAATGTCCTTTTAAAAAGTATAACGGGACATCAAGAAGTACTAAAAACTAAAAGCTTCTGCTCTCTGCTTTTAACACTTTTAACATCAAAATACTTGCTAATCTTCGCTGTAATAGTTTTAAAAGTTTAAAAAGATTTTGTTCTTTCTTTTTTCTTTTTGACAAACTTGTTTGTTTAGGTACCTACTAGAAGTGGTTGTAATTGTGAAAAGAATTAGGTTTTTATTTGGGTGTTAGCCAAAAAGAAGCACTGAAATGTAGATACGATTTTGGAATGGGTACTAACAAATTAAATTAATTAACTTACTTAAATATTTACGTGCCTATATCAAAAAATGTGATAAGATTATTTTTGTTACTATTTTTATTTAAAAAAGAGTTTATCTTGAAAATATCTTTTAAATACATTCCTATTTTTAAATCCAATTTCTTTTATTTTAAACCTGTAAAATATAAGCTAAATAGTCATATTAATTTAGTAGTTATAATCATTTAATAGTTAAATAGTTCTAATGGTATCTACACACCAAATCTGCCGGCTTTTTTGACAGCTGCCATGCAGTATGACGTAAAGCCGCCGGCCTAGCCCGGCGGCATGCCGGCGGCTTTGGTGTGTAGACAGCATAAAGTAATCTAATCTAAATTTTAAAAAGCATACCTAGCCGAATGATCAACAGTCAACTTTCTTGCAGTTGTTGAGAAAATATTTCGTTTTACTTTAGTTACTAAAACCTGCATTGTTACTTGAAACTATTATAAACTCTTCTTGTTAGTGAACTTCAAAATAACTATTGCAATAATAACTGCAACTTCAAACGTACCTAATACAAATTCTTGAAATTCCAAATATATGTTCAACGACTTTATTTTATACTTCGAACCACAACCACACCAAGTTACATTTACCGTCGAAACCTAACTCATTACCTACATTTTGTTTGAAATAATGATGAAGCTACCGATAAAAATAACTTTGTCGTTTTCCACAATGTTACATTTGCTGTTCGATTTTAAAACTTCCGAGTTTTAATGTGAACAGAATGCAGTTTGGGGACTGTAAATGTAAGTTGGTTTTAAGTGTATTAAGTCAGTAATGTATTCAAGAAATCGTTTGTCATGGACAAAAGTGTTTCTATCTTATGGACGGTTCAATGTGTCTTTAGCTTCTATAGATAATGACTTTGACACTTAGAAAGTTGAGCCAAAGTCGCTCAAAGTTGACGAGTTTTTAAAACACTTTCATAAGTAAGTAATTGCGTATCTTTTTTGAAGATTTAAAAGCATTCAATATTTTTGTCCAAGTTCCTTTTTTTTTAATTACTTTATCGTGTTAGAATAGGTAGGTTTGAGGTAGGTAGGTATACTTTAGATGAGGAATTTTTAAGAGGAAGGCGTATGTTTACTAATTTTAATTTTGACTCTTAGAAATGTCGAAAAACAGGAAAATAAACACGACACAAAAAAAGTATTCAGTAAATTAATAAATAAAAATGTGGATATTTTGAATTTCTTTATGCAAAATTCTTTATTTAAAATCTAAAATTCGAAAATTCTATTCGATTTTCAAAAAACAAAACAAATGCTAGCTATCTACATTCTACATAGATGCATACGAATTACGAACAATTTAATTGCTTAATCTAAAATACAGTTAGCATCATATTAGCCATGCGTTTTCGTCACTTGACAATTGAATTTCAGATTATGTATCTCATTAATAATGTAAAACTATCATTGCTAACTGTACCTTTCGTCGGTTGTCACAATGGCTTGTCAAACTTAATTAATCCATAGTAGATTTGAACAAATCGCTTTAGGGTTGTGCTTTGAAAGCAAATTGAAAAGAAATAGTGATGTTATCTAATATACCTGCATCGTATAATAAGTAAGATTTTTTTTAAGAATTTCAAAAATTTGAATTAATTTATCTAATTTAAAGGTTTCTTTATGTGCCTTATTGCTAAGCTAATGCATCGTTTTCTTATAAAAAAATCTCAAGTCTGTGTCATTAAAAAAAACAATATTATGTACCTTTAACAAATAAGTACCTATATATTTAATGCCATTGTATATTTTAAATCGAAAACTATGTCCAATTGAAAAAGAATACCATGACAATCAACTTCAAAATTTAAAATGTAACCGGCCAGTATCAAATCGATACCAACCTTACATCGAGTAAGTACTCGAGACTCGAGAGTATTACTCGCTAACTATAACGGAACCTTACGAACAGTTAAATATCGATTCTTTGATGGATTATTCCGAGTAGATATTTAGGCTGACAATACAAGCTTTTACATTATCTATTTTAAAAAGGTTAGCCTTCATTTAAATTAAGAACGATTTGAAAAAGAAAAAATAAACATTAAAACAACTTGAAATTTGAATTCGAAACTCGAACAGTACGCAAGTTCTATTAAAACGAGTTCCAAGATAATTAGTGATTGTAAAATAATTTGATACATTCAATTGTTTTTTGCAACAGCTTTCTACAACATGACGTCACAAAAAACCGTTATTTATTCAAACGTAGAGCAAACAATAAAGGCAGATTACACTGTCAATTTTGTACGCGTTTAACCTACAAAGAGTTTGGTATCCTAGCGTGTAATTTTAAAAAAAAGTTATCTAATAAAACGGTACAGAACGTGACTACCTTGGTCAATAAACTCATGCAATGAAATGTGCGGTTAGTTTTGAACTTGACATCTAACCTGATTGGTCAATTCGCTGTATCTTTTGATATGGGATACGTAAGCATGATTATTTTCGAGTCGTGCGAAAATGAGGCTCGTAGCTTTTCCTATATAGAGTTGTTATTTAAAATAATGTTGTTATTTTCATTATAAGCCTTTATGGGTAAAACTAAGTACGTATCAAATTAAATTATTGTGTCTATTTTGCTTTAATGTTATCTATAGACTCTACTATTTGAAAAATTAAGTAGGTAGGTGCGTTTTAGAACAAAGATGTTTTTTCCCATTTTCTTTTTTTGCTTAAGTCAAGTTTAATTGCAACTACTTTAATCATTCATATTTATGAATTAAGTAAACTTCAAGCCTTAAAATTAAAAGTACCTACATAGGTAATTATAAAACGAAATACCTAAAGACATTTAAAATCCCAAATCGCGTTGCCATAGACCATAACTCACAATTTTCACTAGTCAATTAGCTGAAGGTAACACGCCACTGACACGACACATGTCGACATCTGTTCGACAACTACCGATGGGACGTTTCCGGACATTTATTCCGTTTTTTTTAAAACCAAATTACCGCTTAGGGTCATGTTCCGAAACCAAAAACACGTGTGCAAGCACCAAAACTACACATTTTATTCAAAAATGTGGAAAGTACAATTTTTTTGTGGCAACACATGTTTTTAAAAGTAAAATGTATTTTTGGATTTTGCTGTTTGAAGATGATGTCATAGTAAGACTTAAAATGTGAACGGAAGATTTTTTTATTGTAGCTAAAGATCATTAAATATTAAACAATAGTTTGGTTGATGAGTAACAGACACAGCTAACCAATTTGAATATTTTTCTTATTAATATTCAGTAGGCACTAGAACATTATCTACTCATTCTTTTACCCAAAAAAAGTTGTTTTATGATTGAAGATATTGAATTAAATGAGATCCCAGAATGTTATATAGTTATTATTATTCAAAATCCACAACTTTATCTTGCATACGACCGCCATCAATACGACTTTACGACTCGGTTTACGACAAAATCAACGGTTTCATCTTGTAAATGTAACCCTTAAGTTGTCTATAAAATTATGCGATCCGATATATTCAAAGTAGGCTAATAAAACATTAATCTGAAATCTTTTTGTTTTTAAAACGTCGACAAGAATGTTTTACATCCCAGTATTTGTCGACTCTTTTAATTTCAACAATAAATTAAGCAATAAAACGCTTTGTAGAATTCGCTTTTTTAATTTATTTGTAATAAAACGACATTCTTAATTAAATTTTTATATATTGTCGCCTGTTATTGGCACAATCGTAAAAGTTATGAAAAATATTCGCTGGTCGTTTAATTGGTTCTAACTTAGTCTAAAAGTTGAAAGACGAGTTTGCAAATGATATTTTGAACGTATCCTTTTAGCACATTTGTATATCCGAACGCGATTTTTAAAACAATTTTCAATTTGTCATCCTGGCAGACCTAACCTCAAAATTTTATTTTAACATTTCTTTTCTATCTGCCAGGTTCCAGTTTTAAAATAAAATTTCCTCTTTTTTAAGTAGATGTGTTTATTTGAATGAATACTTAATTTAAACTAATTACCGTCACAAAATACTCTGTTGTGTATTAAACAGAGGTAATCCACGAAAAACGAAAACAGTGCGTGTGAGAATTTGTGAGTCAGACAAAACATAGTTTATGTTGTTGCTAGTCCAAATTACAGGTAGTTAACCAAACGGTGTTTTAGGAAATTGGGTTAACAAAGCTATCTATTATGTGCTCTGTATAATTAGTACAGATTTTGCCCTCAAATTGTACACGATAATAGAGAAAGCGCGGAATTTTTATTGTTTGTGATGCGTTGCGCCATCTAGCGGAAAGCTCGTCGCCGAGACGCAAGTTTTGTGTTGTTTCTTTACAAAATAAACGTTCCCGGGGTTTATTCGTGTTGTTTTCTCAAACAACAATGTGATTTTGAAGTGATTGATTCGAATCAACGCTGAAGTGCTAATCTGCAAGTACATAGTTTTTATTAGCTCAAAAGCTTCTTTAAAAGCTCTGGATCGGAATCTAATCTTATCTTCTTGAGAATCGCAAGAAAGCTCTTCGCGATACAAGACCGAGTACAAAAAGTAGTTATTAAGTCAATTATAATCGAATCGTCGAAAGTTCAACAACAAAAGTTATCAAAAGATCGTTAAGTGGTCGCGGGGTACCGTCTTCGAGTACCGTTACAGTGGACCGTCTAATTAATACTCGCCCACTAGCACCTCGGTGGAGCCGAACCCGTTCCGAGGCTGCGATGTGCAGCAAACAGTGCACGCCGCATCTACAATGCAAATCCACAAACACCATCTACAATCTGCGATTCAATACCGACGCTTTACAACTCGAGCTTCCTTACTCGCACACCAAACCGAATCGAGACTATCGATTTAACTCTACACGAGGGTCGTAGAAAGAATTTCTTACAACAATGAGCCGGTGTAACAATAAATACCTTAATGATATCCCGAGATCGGAGAGAAAAGGCGTCCGGCGGCGGCAGGCGGTACCCGTCCCACACTTTTCAACAGAAATCCACTATAGCATCTCGAACACTCAACATCACAAGTAATGGCACAATCTCACATGAGCACTTTGCAATAATCCACAGCACTGGTTTGGTTTTGATACAAAAGATGTTTTTCGTAACAGAACGCGACGACGCACTCCCCTGAGGACGACCGACGTGCACGGCAGCCGGGCACGAACTGAACTGGTTTTGCTGGCGAGGGGAGAGCGGGGTCGCGGGGCACACTGGACGGGTGCGTTTGGTTCGGTTTTATGAAAATATTTCGTGAGTAATGCACGTGTTATGTTGGAGTGCGTCGGCCTAGAACGGCCTCGGCTCTCTGATTGAAGTGCAGGGCTTACCGTAGATAAAGATAATGAAACCGACGTGTTAGTGGTCACATGTCTCTTGGGGCGAGCTGTGGGGTCTTTGTCTTATGCCCACGCCTTCTATTCGATAGAGCAGAGCTTACCCGGGCTTAAAGCTCGTTGCATTTCTATCTACAATCAAATTTACAACGTATTGCTACTCGTTTGATGCTAGATTGGATATTGTGCCGTCATTGTATTTATATGGAAATCGCGTTGGATTCAAACCTTACAATAAGCTAGTAGTTTTCGTGTCTAAAGTTGTAAATGGACACATAAATAATAGCGTATCTTGAAAAGGCATGCGATAAAGATGGCTGCTATCAAAGCAGGAATAGCAATTAATGGAAATGGAAGGAACTAGAATCATTCATATCATTAGAATGGTTGCATCCTGATAAAAGGAAGAAATGTAATGCATTTTGATACAAATTTAATGGCGCAGTGAGCTTTGAACATACTGCAGAAGTAAATGACATGCCTAGTAATGCCTACATAAGCAGCTTATTCTGGTACTTTACAATATTGGACATATAGAAGAGCGAAATATAATCCACATTGCTACTCGATGGAGTCGAATTGACAACAAATGAAAACCACAAAGAAATCAAATAAAATATTCTGTTTGTAGCATTTTTTAAGCTGATACCTTCCTAGGCAAGAGTAAAGAGGGAGTGAATTTTATTTCACTGCATAGAGAATGAACAGTAAAGAAAATAATACAAAAGTATATTTTTTCGGATTCATGTGAATAAATAAAAAAAATTATAATATGATTTTGACAAAATCCACAATGTGATAGTTGGTATGAATAAAAAAATAATGACAGAGAATAACGTAAAGGATCACAAAAGTGGAATAATTTGCAAAAAGACACAATGGTGATGAAAATGTCTAATGAATCTCATAAAATAATAGCCACAAACGAAATCATAACGTAAAACTGTTTCGTAAATGAAATAGGTACATTTCAATAGATGCAATGTAATAATTAATAAAGTAATACCAAAAGCCAATATATTTTATGTCAATATAAAGCAAGTATATTCTAACCGCAGCACGTAAGCTAGGGTTTAAAAGCCTGCATCTCAGAACACTAATTTAAAAGCGAAAAGCCAAGAGTCGAGGTAGAAATTTTACGATATTAATAAACCTCTATTAGCAGACAAGATGGTGCCCAGTAATTCTGAATTAAGATCGGTTTTTCTTTGAAATTCTAAATTGGCGATGATAGAAAAACCTTTGCGTGTAGATAATTTTATAAAAGAGCTTTCTAGATCAAGTTTTCTTCTACAAATATTTACGGTCTGAAAGGATTTCGTGGTGTGGTCTTAATTTGCACAGCTGTGACCAAAAATAAAATTCAATTTTGTAACATTATTTGAATTTGAAGTATTATAGATCCGTGCGATAGAAGCAAAAGTTTGTGATGATATGAAGATACTTACTTACGAATGTTGACTTCAAACGGACAGATCGTTTTGAAGCAATTTCCAATAAAAAATAAACTCGCAGCATTTTTCTTCTTTTCGAGTCATCGCGTTCAATTTTTCGGGCAAAAATGGAGACGAGGTTTTCGCGTATGTATAAGGGGCGGCTTATCCCAAAATTCCGCGAAATGACCTACCTTCTGAAACAAGATAGCGAATCGGCTGAGCCGCCCAAATTCTGCCATCCGCAATTCGCTGACAAAATCTTTGTCGTCAAAGCCGGTATTTCTATAAAAACGCATTTTCAGAATTGCGGTGTGGCCCTTTGAAGTTAATCCTGGATTTGGGTTCCACGTTTTAGAAGATTCCTTTTCAGTAAGTGTGTTTGTATGTAAATGTTTACAGAGAACAATTTGAGCGCAGTTTGGCGTCCGATATAAGTTGAGCTGCCGCTCCCCTGAGCCGGTTCTGAGGAAGGTGTTTCTTGGAGTTGTTGTGGGGGGTGTTAATGGGAGGTGAGGGACCAGGTGTGACTGGGTGGGTGTAGCGTTGCACTGGCGCCTCCTGGCGGGTAGGTATGTAATTACGCCGACGCGGTTTGAGTGTCGCCAGCCGACGTCAAGTGGACCATCAAAAATTCGAAATGGAATTGGTTCGCGTTCGTTTTGTTGGTTCGGTAGCGGAGATTGTGCGATCGCGCGCTGACAGTTGACACTGATCGGTCGGTTAGCTGCGCTATGGAAGAGCGTTTCAAGTACCTACAGCTAGTGACATTACTTTCATATTACGTTCCACTGACAGTACCAAAATGGGAAATGAAATAATACTATTACAAAAAAAGAAACAGTAAAAACTAAAAAAATTAAAATAGAGAAAACATGCATTAAATTAAAGAGATGAAGAATAATCATGAAAGTCCTTTTGCCCATATTAATTAAGTACATACACTACGACCTTATAAAAGCGTGTTAAAATCATTGACCTTCCTTCTGGCTTCGCCGTAGTTGGGTAAAAAAATGATTTTATAAAAACCATAAGTCATGGCATAAGACATATTGAAGCACGAAGAGGTGATATTAAATTAACGTACACGAGATGTATAAAAACTCTTACCATTACTAAAGAGTGATCAAAGTTTGAATCTAGATACCTTCAAGAAAAAAAGGCACTTGAAATCTTTAAGTAGACATTCTCCGATGCCGTGAGGCAAACGAAATTATAATATAGCGCGGGACTTTTACACGGATTTAATTTTAGAGGTAAGTACGCGGTTGCCTCGCTAAATTATATTAGGTAGGCCTAGGAGCTACGAAATTTATAGCTTCGTAATGTTTATTACTTACTTTTTACCTGCCCTATTATCAGAATTCAGATTTAGATTTTTATAATAATCAATATAGGTACTATTGTGATGCGCCTTTTCTTTAGCATATAAGAAGCTAGTTTTATCCTGCGGTTTTAACTGCAAAAATGTTGGCAATTGTCTCAGGCGTTTAAGCGGGAAGAAACTAAGTTAGTTTTTTCACCTGTATTCGTTTCTCTCATACTTAAATCCTTATCCTATCCTATTTATATAATAACCTTATTTATATTAAAAATGTCAATGTTTGTGCCGATGGCTGGATGGATGGATGGATGTTTGTTACTTCATCACGTAAAAACCACTGGACAGATTTTAATGAAATTTTACAATAACTTAGCTTGGACATCAGAATAACACATAGGCTATATTATTTTGAGATATTGTGTTTATTATTCAAGATATGAAGATAAATGTGCACGAAGTCGCGGGCAGCCTCTAGTTACTTATAAAGATTAAAATAAGCAAGATTATCTAATGCAAATCTTAAAATGTAATATATTGTATAGCTCATCTGCCGATTATTAGACAACGATTCGCGGGCCTAAATGAGTCCTAAATTTAATTCAATTTCTGAGCGATTTATATATTGGAGGTTATGAGAATCTATTATTAGGTTTGTATCAGAAGGTGAAGTTAATTGGAAATTCTATAGGATTGATGAACCTTCACTCCTTTTAACATTTTCCAACTTTTCAAAAAATTAAAGCTTCAGTTGCAAAGTACTTAACTATATCAAGCTATTATTTACATAAGTACACTATCGGATCAAGTTTTAAACCGATATTTGAAATATTATCCGATAAAAAACCGAATTCGACATACGACAAGTGCCAACGCGATTCAAATTGAAAGCGGCATATGAAAAACATAAACAAACAGATGATCTTCATAACAAAGTTTCAGCAAAAAGTAGGGGAGAATGGGGAGAAGTGGAACACTCAGAAAATAGGTACAAATCACGTTACGACGTAACCAAATTCCGTTTCTGCGTTAATATTATTTATTATTCACATCACTCGAAATATTTTATTAAAACCATCCTTGACTTCTCTCGGGAAAAGGGAGACCCAGTAGCGTTACGTGTAATTACTTCTCACTTAATAAAGACCCACTTTTAAGGCAATATAAATTTATTAATATAAAATTCTTTATAAAAATAACTAGGTATTCATTATACGCTGTATCTAAAGCAAGCAGTTAAATGTTTCTTTTTTATACGCATTTATACATTACCTATTTTATCTTTAGAGTGTTTTAAATGACACTTTTGTTGGTAGTGGTAATAATTCGAAATATACGACACCAAAAGCAATTCTGTTTTTACATTGGCAAACCACTAAAATTATTAATATTGGTACCTAAACCATTGAATGAATATAGCTTGTGGGCTAAATCTTTAATTGGTTTCTATTCTATAGCACTCATTAAAACTATCCCACATCAAAACGTAGCTTAAGGCATTTGCTTTGATTGCCTTTAAATTTTCACTAACATATCCACTTTAAACATACAGTAAATATCACCTTTTGAAACCTTAGTAATAAGAAAATGGGATAGAAATGTGTCTAGGACAGTCACACAAGGGTTTAGGTATAATCTAGATGCCCTAAGCGACCTGTGGTGGCTAAACACAATTGGCAATGTGATACATACATCATAGACCAACATACATTACTAACAGGTCACTGACTTCTATTTACATACTCATATAGCCACATAACAATATCTAATGTGTTGTATCATAATGTTACTTATACTTAGGTCTATAGACTTCAATTTTAAGCAAAATTTTTGTGTGTACTTTACCTATTACTAATACCTATTTACGTGCTTATTTCTAGTGTACCAAGTCATTTGTTTTAAGTGTGTTTACTTTGCGTATGTAGCTTAAATAAGATCGATTCTTTATCAGAAGCGCTTAAACTACTAAAATAGTTTCATTAAAATTCCGTTATTCACTCACACATCAGATTTTGTATCAACGTTCGATTAAAATCGATCTACCAATAAAAATTCGAAACCGACCTGCGACACGAAGGAATATGGAACTCACATACGATAAGTGGGTACCTACATACACACCGAGTATCAAACTACCCCACATCCCCCACATTCCATATACTCCTTATTATAATGACCTATAACAACGAGGAAATATGTTCCCGACACGACATTTACTAAGAGACAAATGGACACGTCTCTGGTGCACTGGACTGCATCTGCAAGGAGTGCAATATTCAGTTAGCTGCACTTGAATTAATCAATTGTTTTAATCCTATTGTGAAGGCAGCTGTGGACTTTTTAAGATTAAGGTCTTGTGATAAGAGTAGCGATTTCAATTAGAAATTATTCGGTTCATATGGTTGAAAATCGTATCAAATTTTACCGTCTGTGTACCACTGCTGTGAATAGAAAATCATGGAGAAAGAGAAGAGAGACCTCTTTGCTGTAATTTTCTATCCTAAGCTAGTAACAATTACAAGATCTGGTTAAAATATTATTCATTAAATATCGTACTGTTTTTTTATTATTTGGCAAAGATAGTATCATCATCATCATCATCCTATTGCAGTCCACTGCTGGACATAGATAAGACAGTGATACATTTAAATACCTACCTCTCATGCAAATGTCTGTAAAACTAAGGGGATAATGGTATCGAATGTAGGTATACACTACTATCTCTATACCACAATGTTACAATATCGCATGAAAAGAATGACATCATTAAACCGCAGTACCTATTGATATTTTTCCAAATCGGATGTTTTTACAAAGTCATGTAATTATGATAAAAATAGGACATAATATAATACCTAGTAATTTAAAAGTTTCCAAATGTTAACGACAAACAGCTGATGGTTTCAGAAGAGATTGAATAGTGAAATGCGATACTTTTTAGACTGAATTTCAACAAACATTAATGATTATAGGTAGTGTTCGCTTTTATCGAAGAACTCTATTTTTCTTACCTATTTTATTTTATCTGGCCATTGGTATCCCACTGCTGGGCAAATACCTCTCTTATCTTCTTCCACGATTCTTATCCTAAGAACACTATTACTTAAAAAAAACTTTACTACGCATTCTATATATTTTATCAAAATCGCTCCGCTTGTCAATATAACCCCACTTCCCCGTTGACAAGATCTATTTATTGTACCGGCACGTGTTACTCAGTTTGACATAAACTGCGTTACTAATGCCCAGTTAGTTATCACCCTACAGTTAACTATTTAACTACAGATTAAGTTTTGATGATGGTTTGTTGACAATTTTAGAGGATTTCTCGTGTTTATTGTTTTATTGATATGTTTTTGAGTTAATTTTACGGTTTTAATTTGGTTTAATTTAATGAGTTGTAATTGGTGTATTGGTTTGTTTTATGTGCGAGTAGTCAGTTATTGACGCAACTTTTTTAAGTATCTTTCTATAATTGTAATTATTTGTCTTCTTATTTTCTGTGGTTTTTTCTATACCCGTAGTTTGGTAAGTAGCGACTAGCGTCCTTCGGTATGAGATTTTCCCGTTATTACAATACCTATACAATATATATATTGTATATAATATTATTATATATATTATATACAATATATATAATAATAGTAAATAAGAATTCTACTTATTTTATAGACAAAATATCATGTATAATAATATGACATTAGTTCTTGAACTATATTCTGGTAAACGTTTTGTAATGTAGTCGATCCGCTGTGATGCTTTAAAAAAGCACTCATATAATGCCAATATAAGCATTATATAACATTTAATAAACTTTAAGATTTTCCGTGTCGTAAAAGGGAAATTTATTAACATTTTCATTTATATACTAAAGTATGGCGGTTCGTAATTTATTTTGTGAATGTTTGACTTGTTATTTGGGTTCTCTGCCGCTTTTGGTAAAAAAACTTGGTAAATAAACATAAAGGGGTTTTGAAAAGTATAAGATGATCTTTTTTTGATAGATTGTAACAATTTTCAAAACTAATATTATGTTGCTAGTTTACTCGAGACTTTGTTTGAATGAGCGCAGATACTGCTGGAGTGTCATGTGAAGTCTTGGCAAGATTTAATTCCTATTTAAGACCGACAATGCTTTTACGAGTGGAGTCTACATTTTCATATTAAGTATTACATAGAAATTTAAATCGCACAAGGCCATTGGCTTGTGTTTTTATCACGGTTTCATATGAAACAGAGGCAGTTCGAACGCTAATAATATAGTCGGGTCCAACCAGAGCGGGCAGCCTCGCGAGGCAACCGTTTGGCCAATTAAAGAACTAACTACCCAACTCAATAGGATAGCGAGGTCTTTCCTGAGCAGCCAAACATTTGTCTCGCGAGGCTACTCGCTCTGTTTGGACCCGCCTAATGTATAAAGGCTTATAGTAGTCAATCAACAGGCTATTTAACCGACACATCTTCAAAAGGAAAGTTATTTGTTCTAGTATTAAATTGCTAAATTATAAAGAAACTTTAATAACCAATCTGCACCAACTAGCATTATACTATCAGAATTGTTATCTCCAATGAACTTTACTGTTATCTTAAACAAATATAAATATATTTCGTCGACGTGGGAACTCGAGTCATTCAATGCTACGATAACTAAATAAATATCGGTTACAATCTCGTAAAGAGAAGTATTTTGGTCTAAGAACTTTCATAAAGTACCTAGTGCGGTTTTATTTATTTAGTTTTTTTTATACAGGTATTTTCTATGCCGAAATTGAATTGATACAATTACCAAAGGATTAACTTTTATAGATCTACATTTTCTTTTATAGGATTTTCTATAAAATGTTTTACATACATATCCATCACGCCTATCTTCCATCGGGGTAGGCAGAGACCACTTCCATTCTCTTGCTACGAACAAAACTACAAAAACTACAAAACTACAAACTACTACTACTACTTCTTAACTACAAAGTTTTTATTTGATTCTCATAATTTACCTTACCATTTTTAGGGTTCCGTACCTCAAAAGGAAAAAACGGAACCCTTATAGGATCACTTTGTTGTCCGTCTGTCCGTCTGTCAAGACCCTTTTTCTCAGGAACGCGTAGAGGTATGAAGCTGAAATTTATATCAATTACTCAGGTCTACTGTCCCTTGAAGCTGTGAAAAAATCAAACTTCTAAGCCAACGCAATCAAAAGATACAGCCATTTATGCCGCAAATTTTCGACACTTGCAAGGGAATCAAAACCTACAGGGTGCTTCCCGTGAACTCAGAATCTTGAAATTTGGTACGAAGCAACGTCTTATAGCATAGATAAAGGAAAAATTACGAAAACCATAAATTTTTAGTTACATCACAAAATATATTTTTTTTTAATAATCTTAAACTTACTACCCATTTCCTCATAAACGCGTAGAGGTATTAAATTGAAATTCATACCAAATACTCAGGTCTATAATACCTTTAAGCTGTAGCAAAATCAAACTTCTATGTCAACGCAATCAAAAGAAACAGCAATTTAAGCTGCATATTTTGAAACTCGCAAGTACTTGCAAGGGAATCAAAACCTAAAGGGTACTTCCAGTCGACCTTGAATCTTGAAATTTGGCATGAAGCAACGTTTTATACCACACATAAAGGAAAAATTCCGAAAACCTTAAATTTTTAGTTACATTACAAAATATATATTTTTTAATAAATATAAACTTATTACTTTTTTCCTCATGAACGCGTAGAGCTATCAAGTTGAAATTCATATCAAATACTTAGATCTAATTGCCTTTAACCCGTGAAAAAAAAAAATTATAAGTCAACCCGAAAACGCAAAACGCAAAAGTACAACCATTGATACCGCATATTTTGAAACTCGCAACTACACGCAAGGGAATTAAAACCTAAAGACCACTTCCCGTTGACATAGAATCTCGAAATTTGGTAAGAAGCAATAGCTTACAGCACAGGTAACAGAAAAATTCCGAAAAGCTTAAAATTTTAAGTAGTTATACCACCAAAAAAATTGTGATTGTAAACATAATTGTAGTTACAGCAATGACCGCGAGTTATTATACTATGTATGGGGAGGGCAACATTTTTCAAACGGCAAAGACGACCTCACTCATCGTCATTCAATCCCGATGTTTTGGTGAATGTAGCTGTATAATCTAAATGCGTCCTAACTGCTTAAAGTGTTATACTTATAATTAAATTCAATGACATTATTATATTTCTTATTGTTGGTTATTATCAAACAGCTTGCTTGTATTGTTTCTACTGGCGAAGTTTGATGGGACGCTGGTGGCACGGGTGGCACGCGGGGCTATTCACACCTTTTTCAGTCACCATTTACAGGTCTGGTTCAAATTTAATACTTAATTAATATTTTTGAACCAGATTTCTAAATAGTGACTAAAAACTTAGTAAATAAATAACTTTAATAAAAGAACTTTCGCAAGTCTGCTGCAAGGCTAGTATAAGTGTTTCAGTTATATTATAGATAAATGATATGTGTTAATATAAAATAAAGGATTACTTAAACGATAAAGAGATCTTTGTCTTAAATTTATGCTCCTCCATCTTTCCCCATTGTAATGTTATGAATTTCATTTTGCAATAAAAATACCATAGTTATGACTCGATTGTCGTAATGAACGAACTTTGTAAACCTTGCAGGTTTGTACGGAACCCTCGGTGCGCGAGTCCGACTCGCACTTGGCCGGTTTTTTTATAAGTAAAAAGAATAAATTTCATACTACTTACAATTTTATGCGCTAAAGACAATTTTTATAGAAAACAAAATAAAAATTTTAATACAGCTTTACCGATCTTGAGGATTATGCATTTATCCAGCTAAACCAGTATATTTCACTATAAAATTATGCCAGAAACTTCACTTTTTACATGCATCCAACTCGTTTACAATATGTGCGTACGGCTATCTACATTTAAGATCTTAAAACTCTTGTAACTTGCCATAATTTCTGTTCAATTAACATCATTGTACGGAACACCTTAGCTGGACATGAGATGTTATCGTTACGGCATTTTTTTACGTCCAAACGATCGTGTTTTGACGTCAGATGTAGATATCCATGACTGCTAACAATCAGACATCAATTTTGTAAAATTTGTAATTGGTAATAGTGAAGAAATCATTGTAAAGAAACCTGCATACACCAGGAACCATAGCGTGCTGTGATCCTTGTCATAATTCAAACTTTAGAAAGAGACATAAGCGTGAAATCATGAATGTGAAATAAATTCTTGTTTTGGTGCGTCCAGGAAAAGATTCCAAGGAGTATTTCCGATCCACCAATTTGCAAAAGGCGAGGAAACGACATAACCTTGTCGCGAGTATTATACTCATTCATTCATACATTTCAGAGCCAGGCTTTTGTCGAGTAATCGGCATCTTTGCTTTCTTCTGCCAACAATTTGACTCCTTTAAACTACACTACGTTAATTTTACAACAGGAAAAACCTTTGCTAAAACCAACGTGAATCCAAAGTCACCTTATAGGTATCAGAAGTTTTGTTATATTCTTGAAACTTTTAACAATAAAACTTGTTTGTTGGTGTGTTTGTGTATTGGAGCCAAAACGCTCACGAATCTAAACCCGCTGACTCATCCCATTCGCAACACATCGGTTCTAGTTAATATCAAACTTTTTATGCTCACGACTTTGGCATAGAGTAAAAAAGTCTATAATGCTACAGAAAGTCCGATAGGTATATAAGTTGTACTATTTTTATAGCTATTTCGCCATTGTGTAAAAATATTTACCAAGTTGTAGGTAGCTTAAAATTGAGGTTATGATAGAAGTGCTGCTTTTAGAGACAAATAGGCCAGTAGAAGTTAATAGGCTAAATATTCTGTTTTAAAGAAAATTAGGGAAGCTTTAGGACCAATAAAGAATGTATTTATTTGGCGAAGTCTCTCTCCCATCTGGGTAGACAGAGACAACTTCCCTCCAGTTGCTACGATCCAAACACATTTCTGTCGTTTCATACATATGCATCAGTCGTCAAAATTAAAAAGTACTTTAAAATAACACACCTGATCCATTCAAAATCTCAGAGAAGCAATAGCAATTAGGTACAAAAGAATCCTCACATCCATCATCTATTCTTTGCCAACCAAACAACTTAGTTTTTGTGATAGAATCGAGCCCGTTTTTTGCCTACGTCATTAGGTATTGTAGTCGCTTTAATTATTGTGTGACTGAGATCTGATACGTATTATTAGGATTACTTAATCTTTGACTATTTACAGTTAATTCTTTTGATTAAGTACTTTAAATTATAGCTTAAAAACTTAGTATTTAGTGTTTTTTGAAATCTAGATAATCTATTTTTCATAAGATAAAAGGGCAAACAGACGCTAACCGCGCTAAGCGGTTGATAAGCGGTTATTGTGCAGATAAATTGAAAACGTATGATTTTTTATTTTCATTTAATAAAGACCAAGTCTAGAGTCCCCGAGCCGATATGCATGTCTGATCTGAGGCGATGAATGTCGATGAAGCAAATGAAGTGTGTTTGGATCGTAGAAAGTGTAAAAAATACGTAACCAAATAGTTATTCCAACCCCCATAATTAGCAACTATAATACCAAATCGAACAAGCAATCTTTGTTGAAATCTCAATTTCCTAAGCATACAAGACAATGCTCGCAGACTGTTTGCCTAGCTCTCCGGGCTACGACCTAGATACCTAGATAAAAGTCTAGTGTTTGTCCTGGGGCTAGACTGCTACGAACTGCAGGGAATGTAACTAGCTTGAAGTGAACGTCGGTTTTTTAATGCAATTTAGATTTTTCGTTTGCTTTTATTTGGCATTTTGGTAAATAAATAGGTTCCTATTTGAATTAAGAATTTGAATTTATTTTTGAATTAAGAATGCCTTATCTTAGTTCTTTTAAATGGCAATGTGTAAACTATGTCCTTTAGTTCGTTTCTTTTGACGTTTCAGCTATGGACAAAACGTCAAACTAAACGAACTAACGTCGGACTATCTTTAAACCTCGTTTTGTAATAAGGGGGTGTAGGTATATGTGGATAAGTCATCAAGTTTTTCACATATGCAAAGCCTATTAATTTGGCAAATTTATTGCCATTGAGGCCATCGCCACTGAGGTTCCCTTACCTATGTATAATAAGGTTGCCTGGAATATAGGTACTCATCAATAAGGCCACCTGCTGCTACTTCATAGGTAAACTTTCTTTTGGATTTTTTTTTTGTATTTGCGCTATGAAAACTTTGTATTTGAATGGTATTTGCTTCTGACGAGATGGTTTCTACACACCAAAGCCGCCGGGCAAGGCCGGCGGCATAATCCATCATGCCGGCGGCTTTACGTCATACGAATGGTAGCTGTCAAAAGCCGCCAACCTGTTTTGCCGCCGGGCCGGCAGCTTTGGTTTATAGAAACCATTATCTATCGATATGTGGCTATGCAATGGCCATTATGGTTATTTTACCTTTGTATAAGGTTGCCTACAGCCAAAAGACCACGAAAAAGATGGCGAGATGAGCTGGACGCCTTCTTGGATATCTGGACAGAGGCGGCCCAGGATAGGGAATCATGGAAGAAGAGGAGAGAGGCCTTTGCCCAGCAGTGGGACAACGATGGCTAGATAAGATAAGGTTGCCTAGCTAGAGTATTCTAGGCAACCTTATCTTATTAATCTGATCTATATCTTATTAATATGATAATGAATTATTGATCTGTATAGATCAATAATTCCACCTGTAGCTTGTTGATAAGCAAGTTTTCCTTTCTTTTGTTTAATGTATTTGTGCAATGAATAGTACTTACCTATTTGAATGTTATTTGCATGTCTACCTTACACAACAAACATCTAATTATGTCCATTCATAAAACAAAACATTGGCTCCCTTAGCCAACAATCATAAAGGCCAAGTACGAACTATTCAAGACATAAAGGAAGATTTGTCGAGTACAAAATGAAGCTGTAAAGTGTAGTCGCACCTAAACAAACAACATTTACTATGGCGCTGTGTTGCTTATATTGTTTGCCGTATTCTAGCTAAGTGGCAGTTGCTTGTAATGAAGGTTTTTGGGTGGTGAAGTTGAAAGGTATTTTGTACCTTTGGAGCTAGGTTTTAAGTGCAATTTTGATTTTTTACGATTGTTGAATGAATGTGTATTAAAGTTTCCTCATGATGTTTCCTCCTTCATCATGGTATTGTCATAAAAAAAAATTAAATGTACTTAATTTCGTAAACTGAGTTAGTTAGTCGTCTTAAAAATGACTAGAAACAAACGTACCTTCAAAAAATCTTTTTTTCTAGATATATTTTTTTCTCCATACTTTTTTTATTAAGTAATAATTCTAACTAAATCACCAACACTTCAAACAGACTACCTAATTATCAGAAATCTGTAGCATTCCGAAATATTTTTCAAGCAACCCATGATACTTTTAAACATCTAATGCTCAAAAGTTAAGTACTTTAGTTTAAAGTTAAGTATAAGTACTACTTAAGTTTAAAGTTAAGTATAAGTACTAGTTACAAAATAGAGTCTAGTTGTATCATTAGTAAGACACCCCGTCTGTCAAACCCACGCTACGCCCACACTCTGAGTCGCTTTAACTAGAGCCTCCGTGGAGAGAGGAGACAGTTAGTAAAGTCTAAGGGTCATAATACTGAATTCTTAGATAATAAGTATATCGATTACCTATACAGATGTTATAACACATTAACTGCATAAAAAACTGGACAACTTTATCCAAGAAACATGTCATACACACACATACATATTGCAAATAGGAATCGCATAAGAAGTGCGAACACGATATAAACTATTTTGTCTAGTCCACTCAGAAACTAGAATTAAATTAAAATTAATAAGTACTTTTTTTTAAAAATCTGTTAATATAAAAGAAGGTATTTTCTTAGTCGAGGGGTAAAAGAAGAATGTTTGTATCATAGCAAGTGGAGGGAAGTGGTCTCTGCCTTCCCCGATGGAAGAGAGGCGTGACGGTTTTATATATATTGGTGACTGACTATTAAAACTTAACCCTCTCAATAATAGATAATGATTTTACTAAAACATACATTTTATATCAGTTACACCACAGTCCAACCTATCACCCTCACCTGGGTGTTAGTGGCTTTAGCGCCTTAGGTCCAATAATTGTACAAACCGGGCAATAAATAGGAAAGATGTGCGACATCGTGATACAACCTTGGGGAATGCTTCTAATGTTGTATATCGTAATTTAACACACACAATATATTCTTATCTAACATCTAATATTTAATCTAATATTTATTTTTTATGTGCACAAATAAATAAACAATTACCCACTGATAGGATGTTAATGGGCTAATGGAAAATTCGAAGTCTTTGCCAACATCGAAGCAAAAGAATGTGACAGGTCGACACTAACGGAAGCCCGCAACATTGTCTAAGATTTTATCTAACTAATATAATAAACTTATTTTAAAAAATGTATGCAAAGTCAAAACAAAAACATTAAGTAGTAAAAATCTTTTATTATCAAGAGCTTCATCACCTAGATAAATTTATAAGAATTTGATTTAAGTAATTATTATATTTTCTTCCTAATTAAGAAATACCCTTACTAAAATTGATGAAGATATTTATTTGCCTTGGTTATGGCTTATAGATAGTAAGTATCGTTTAAAAATAACAAACTTAAGAAAACAGTTTAATATACCTAGGTACTAGTAAGTTCTTATAAATAATGAAAAAAACATCTCTACGACTATCTTTAAATATGCTCTTTCTATTAAATATAAGATAAAATAAATGTAAAATAGTATCTTAAAAAGGTTTGTAGCGAACAAATACAATTTAACGTAATGAGATGGAGCCGCATGCGCGTGACGTGCCGTCTTTATTATTTCGATCTTAACTTTTGTTGTTGTTGAAGCTAGGCGATGGGAAAGCTTGGGAAATTCCCAGATTCTTATCAGCGCTTTTAACGTCCCCACTACAGGGGGACCTACAATACAGAGAACCTACACTCATATAAGATTGATTAGGCCGTAATCCACCAGGCAAATGAAAAATGGAAAATGAAAAGCGTTTATTCAAAAATAGGCAAAATTCATTACACTTTTTTGATGTCACTTTTTTGATATAAACTACTGCCGATTCACTACCTGTATAGCCGAGAGGAAGAAAACGGCAAAAAACCTTCGGCACGAGGCAACGAAGGCAGGCCCAATGCCGGATATTGGATTTCACAAACATCATCGAATTTCTTATTTAGTGTATGCAGATTTCCTCACGATGATGTTTTCCTTCACCAGTAGCGTGAGGTAATCAAATATTCAATCCGTACATAAGAAATAATTTTCAGATGTACAGGCCGGGGATCGAACTCGCGTCTCCAAGATTGGAGGCGGGTGTTCTACCGACTAGGCTACCGCTCAGTACGCTTTATTATGTTATGATTGGGTGTAAGTTTTCTAAGATATAACGATGGATGCGTACGAAGTTGCAGGGAGCAGTAAATAAATAACGCGATATCCCCCGTTAACACTTCACTGCGTACCAACCCTAAGAACGCACGTAAGCACACGTGGTCACAATATTTACTCGCGGGACGCACTCTGCATATTTCGCCGTTTATGCCATAATTACGTTCGCGCATAAATTTGGCTCTTTGCTTCAGGTAAGGGGGGTTTACTTAAATTACGGGGTGAAGGGGGGAAGAGGTTTTGGCTATTGTTTGCGTTTAGGATGATATGATTTTCCTTTTCCTTTGGCAAATCCTACAACAGAACTAGATGGAGAGTAAAAGGGAGGCCTTTGCCCAGCAGTGGGAAATTACAGGCTGACTGAATCTGTATTTAACGCACCTATGTGATTTGAAGTTTGCTATGGTAAACCTACCGACCGAGCTAGATTTCTTATAAAACTTCAAACGTTGAAGGCGGTTTAACTATTGCGTAAGAGCCCTTAATTCTAGTAAAATTGAAAAAATATCTTAAATTTTAATAATTTAACGTCGATATTGAATCTTTTTGCCTTATAATAGTTACTCGTAATCATAAAACAATTTACTACAAAACGATACCTTTCAGTAATCAACCTATTTTGATCACAATAACTAAATAAATATTTAAAGAAAAAATAATAGTTTCGGTCAGTACATTGACCTCGAACATATTAAGCTAAGTAGCGAGCATAGACTAACATACGTCTAGACGCCGAGAGGGATTTTCCAGAGTAATAACGTAATAATACTTAGAAAAGTACTTATAACAAAAACTATAAGATTATTTTTTATTTTCGCTCACTGAAATATAGACGTGGGCGAGAATATAATTTATTTTCATGATATTTTTTGTTAACAAGATAAGTCTGGATTTTAAGGTTTTTAAAGGTAAGTAAGTAGGTACTTACAAAGATAACAAACATTTTTAGAATATCACTGTATGACAAAATTTAGGAACTTATCTGAACAAACATCCGTCGAAATATTACAAATAATACACAAATCCTATCGCTCTGCAAATCCTTGCAAAGCCACTGAACAAATTTCAATAAAACTTTCCAATTCTGTAACTTTTACAGAACAACATATATCTAGCCGATTTTAAGATAATGTGTAAGTATTCCAATAGGTATTATTGAACAAATGCGTGTAAAGCTAAAAATGCAAAAACCTAAATTCTACCTAAAGCAATGACTTAAAATTTTTAAAAAATTGTCCACTAATATGTCTCTGACAACGTTTCAAAAATTTGGTGACTAGAATTATCGCAACCTACAAATATCAAGTTAACGGACTATTATTATCAAATTGCCCAATGATCTTTGGGCATTATTTATAATGCCCGGGCAATGTGATAAATAGCACAGTTTTGAAAGTAATTAATCACATTGCCCAATACAGCTGGGCATTATTCATAATGCCCGGGCATTATGCATACTGCCCGCATTAATCACATTGCCCGTAACATATCTATAGATATTGTGTTTATAAGAATTGTAAAACTATATTTAAAAAAACAACCCAACAGAGTTTTGTGCTAGATTCTTCTCTGGAGAAAATCGCTACCTTGCGAATCTACGTTAGCTTATAACGATAACCAAGTACAGTTTTATGAAATCACGACAATTAGAATTTCGAATTTAATAGTCGCAGGCGCCGTGTAACTCATAAAATATTAATTAATAAATATCAGAGCAGTCTATAATAGTGTAGATCTATGTAAAAAGGTGTCATTTTACAGTGGGGTGTTATATTGTTATTGTATTGGATTACGATACACTTACCCGTAGGCGAAGGTAAAGCTAATTATATCTACCATACATTTCGATATCATTTCTTTTATCGCGTAATGGTTAGTTTTACTTAATGTTTAGTTTTTTTTGTCATGTTTTCTTTTGCGTTTATTTCTTCTAGTTACATAATGTATTATTTTACCTACGTTAAGCGACTCTGTAAAATTTTGGTTAATTCTTCAAATCAAATACTTCTTATTTCGTATGTAAGTTGTATAGAACTTAGTATATTTACTAAGTTCTATATATAAGTAAATATGTCGATAATGTATCTATCCATTTAAAAAAATATACTAGATTCGCAAGAGTAACAGTTTTCTCCAGAACAGAATCTACAAGTAAGTATAAGTATGTAGAAAAAAAATTCTGAACTGACGAACTTTTGATTTCAAAATGATCTTAAGTTTTACCATATTTATAAACACACACATTTATTCACACAAACAGTCTACATTACAAGATAAAGAAAGCATGATAAAAGAGCCGTTCAATACCTTTTAACCAAACACAATGAACCCGTCAGTTTTGAAGCACGTAGTTTGTAAGAATAACGAAACGAATAGGCCAATAAGCGCGGCCATCATAAATTAATGTAAACAAGGCATAAAACTTGATCGTTTGAGGGGTGTCAAGTGCGATGACCTCTCTTGTGTACATTTTCAACAAGAAAATTGGATTCATGTTCGGCATTGTTAGTGTTAGTTGAAATAGTGTGTTTTGTTAAGGTTTATGGTGCGTGTGAGTCATGGTATGTCTTTATTTTGCTTTCTTTATGCAGCCAAAGGCTGTAAACAAAATATGAAATTGCTAGAGACTGCCCGCGCAAATATATATAACATACATACATATATATATCCGTCACGCCTCTCTCCCATTGGGTTAAGCAGGGACCACTTTCTTTCCTTTCCTTTCTTCTTCGCAAATAATATAGCAAAATCACATAATATATCTGCAAATAATAACTTATATGTTATCCTGATATGCGAGCTACAAATTGTAAAGTGTCATTAAAATCGGTTTAAGGGTTTTTGCGTGAAAGAGTAACAAAAACCCTCTCATCCATCCAGACATCCATCTATCGGCACAAACATTGACATACATATATCCGTCACTTCTTTTTCTCATTGAGGTAGGTAAAGACCACTTCTCTCCACTTGCTACCTTCCCTGCTACGATCCAAAGACACATTGACATTTACGGCCGTTCACAATCTTTGAGTATAGAATATATATAAGGAGGTGCCATACCGTCTGGATCTGCGTGCCTGGTCTGGCGCAAAATGGCTACCTTTTTGTATGGAATTTCTTATCGTTTGACAAGTCATCTACCAAGAAAACTATGAAAAACTTGTACCAATCTTGGTACGCTGTCATAAACTCATTTGTATATGAAAAAAAAAAGTGGTACCTCCTTATACTCAAAGTTCACATTATTCAAGACAGATAGCTATCCGAGACCGGCAGTACATAACTGTCACGTAGCTGCCACTTTTGATCTATCCTTCAGAAGAATCCCATAGATTTTTTGACACTACCGGTATATATAGGGACGAAAAATTCTAAGATAGACTATTTCTGTCTTTAGTAGGGCAAACTCAGAGAAAGATAGAATATTGGTCTCAATTTAGTTTTAAGTTCGTAGCTTTGCAACACAATTTGCCGTGCTCTAATCAGAGTCCACATTTGGTACTTTAAGTTGTTTATAAGATCTGTAAAAACCTGCGGAGTGCAAAAAATGATTGAGTATTGGGATCCGCTGTAAGAATATAGGATAGAATTAGTAAGGCTTCACACCTACTCTCAAATCCAACGTAGGCATGCCATAAACCGCGGAATTAGCGCACGCAACCCGAGGTTTTGGCGTACTAATTGTCATTATTGTTCCAAACCGACACAGGAATGCCATCAATGCTGGCTATGCTATGCCACCTATGCTACCTATGCCGCATATGTTATGTAATGTTACATTGTGGCAAGTTTACAGCCTTGATGGATTGGTTAGTTGTGGTTGTAAGGCTGTCTTGGATTGTTGTGGGTATTGTTATTGTTAATGTGTACTATGCTTTATGTTGTTTGTTATAAGTCGCTATAAGCCGGTTTAATGGTTTGAAATTTGATACGAAATTGCAACAAATTCGTAGATTAAGGGCGTTTTTACACAAAACGCGAGCAGCGAGATAGGCGTTATACCCGCGGTCACTTATAATTTACTAGGTTACCCGCGACTTCGAACGCATTTATCGCCACGATTTCGTTATCGAGAAATAATATAGCCTTTATGTTACTTTGATGTGCAAGCTAAAATACAATAAAGATTCGACAAAATCTTTACAGTGTTTATGCATGAAAAAGTAACAAACATCTTCCTTCACATCTGTCCATCGGCACAAACATTGACATGAAATATTAGCGATCTATTTAAAATACGGAACCGTTGAAATCTAAATTCAAACTTAGCTTGTTTTTTAATCATCGCCAATCCCAAGGTATGAAAAAGAAAAACAAAAAGTTAATCATCGAAACCCGCTCAATCTCGGCAAAGACAATACACTGTACAGCCTATAGGGAAGGATCGCATAGAATTGTTATAGAGCAGAATGGACACCAATCTATCTATATCTACCTCCCCAAACTAGGCAAATCCTGGGTATAACTGATAAACATACATAGATAAATATGTAACACCCAGACACGGAACAAACATTTATGTTTATGCTAATCACTCAAATGTTTGTTAACCGGCGGGGATCGAACCCGCGACCCGTGCGTATGAGGCAGACTCACTACCGACAACGCTAACTGGCCTGTCGAATAAATTATACACAATAACTTCATCAATTTCTGCCTAATGTCCCTTCTACACCCTACTTACTCATCGAACCAAGGGCTTAGATAATAAAGTATTGAAAACGGCGGGAAAACTGCAATCAATAAGTTTCGTCCCAAAGGAGTGTTCCCTACACCACTCGTTTTGGGGTGTGCAGGTTGTAATGCTTCAATATAATCTTTATGGACAAGTATTGTTATAAAAGAGTTTGTATAGGTATATAAAATAAATTGGTTTGTGGAGGATGATGATGATATTTTAGGAAAGTTGATTAATCTAAGTGTAGACTGGCCATGTGCCGTGATTGTTATGCCGGTTTCACACGAGGGCAGAACAGTGAGGCAGAACAGTGGGCAGCACAGTACTGCTACTGTTTAAACGCACAGAATTGTAATGTCTTCAACTGCCTTGTCAAATTCTGTGCGTTTAAACAGTAGTAGTACTGTGCTGCCCACTGTTCTGCTTCATGTTCTGCCCTCGTGTAAAACCGGCATTAATGATTACCATGGCGCAGGGCGTAGTAGGGTTCGATTTCCAGACTGATCCTATTTTCTATCTTTACATTCTTGCTTGCCTATGGGATCCGACATACGATAAGCAGTGTCAGTCAGTACTTATTCTTATATCTACGTGTTACTCAACAATATTATAAAGTTAAATTACTTACCTATAATCAATATTATTTGTTTCGATGTTTTTACGTTAGAAAGCAGCAATCATTCTCACATCTAACCACAGTATCGTTTTATTTGCTTGTGCCTAGGAGCCTAAAATTAAATATATTCGTAGTTTATGAGTTTGTTTTATATGCAATCTCGCTCGCGCCAAATAGGCTGAATAACGTTGTTTAATTAGATACATCCCAAATCGATTTTTCATTGCTACTATAAAAGACCCATTTTACGATTTCAAGGGGAAGATTCGATATTCAAATAAACAATTTACTATTAAAAATAATGATAAAAATAATGGCTATGTTTCAATTATAGATGGAATTGATTTTAGATTTGATAGTTTTATAAACTGTTTTTTTTAACTGAAATCAGAGTTAACTTCCAATCATTCACTTAGGTATTTTTATTTAAAAAAAACATTCATACAAATCGTATTACTTTAAAAATCGTTTTATGTATAATTCTAGCTATTTATTTTACCTACCTAACTACACTTCAGGAACCTACAGTAACGTATGTAACCTAAAGTATCTAATATATAAAAAAATAAAGTTTTCCACTACAAGTAAGCCCAAACCCCTTATTACAAAACGCGTTTTAAATAAAGTTCTAGGACGAATGTAATTTTTTGAGGTTTTTTCTATAGCCAATACGTCATTTATCTGAGTTTATTCTGGACTTCATTCAATTCAATTAAAGACAAAAGTATGTAAAGGTTTCTTCTCCTTAAACGTGGAAATTAAGTGTCTTAGCAGTGATGCATAGCAAAATGGTGATAAACTATCGCATTAAGATTCTAACTGCGGATTGAATAAGCTTTTAGTGGGAGAAAGGAATTCGCACATTTCATTCGGTTAGAGATTTCCACTGAGATTTTCAGGGACAATCATGGTCCCATAGATTGCAACCGATTAATCTTTCAAAACAGTGACAGCAAACATTTTGACTGTCTTGAGGGTCCACAAATTGTACTTTTAACTTGTTGTTAACATCCTATATAGGGTGACTTTAAATTAATGAACGATAGAAAATTATATGCATGTACCTACTCGTGATTACAATCAAAATGTGTGATAACAAACGAATGATTTCGACCTTGGTCCGATTGTAAAACATACATATCCGTCACGCTTCTCTCCCATTGGGCAGAGACCACTTCCTTCCACTTGCTACGATCCCAACACACCTCTTTCGCTTCATCAGTCGCCTCATACATGCCCGTCGGTTTAGGGTACTCTTGACTTGGCCTTTCTTGAGCAAGTCCCATTGTAAAAGTTTTTTATTATCGCGAGTACATGGCAATCCTTTTCACCTTATATAACTTTGTGGATGTGCAATAAATTAATGATTAAGATTCTTCTATGTCAGTAGCTAGTTCACCAACTTTCCTCGACGCTCTACCAAATAATAGGTATCTAGAATAAAGAAAAGAAGAAGTTAAGAAAAAAAAGAAGAAGATGAAGTAAGAAGAAGAAGAAAAAAAAGAAAAAAGGAAAAAGAAGGTAAAAAGTTTTCCAGATCATAAAGTTCGATTTTCTTCCCAAATGAAGTGACGTCATAAGAATATTTGTCTAATAATATTTAAATAAGTAGGTATATTGAGTAAATTCAAAACTAAATGCAATTAAAATAAATAAAAACGCCCAGACTTCTATAAATTGAAATTATTTTAGCAATTTCATACGGAAGAGCTCATTACTGGGGGCCGGTGAGGCATGTGACATTGTTAGTGTACTATGGGGGAATGGAGGGGAGCATTTCATATAAGATTGAATAGGTATTTGTATTTATAGCTAGCTATATCTACTTACTGGTAAAAGAAAAAAATATAGCCTATAAGATAGCTTGAAGTTTGAGTAGGTAACATACATACATACCTACATATCCGACCACTTTCACCTTCCACTTGCTTCGATCCAAACACACCTCTTTCGCTTCATCCACATTCATCAGTCGCCTCATACATGCCCGTCAGTTTAGGGTACTCTTGACTTGGCCTTTCTTGAGCAAGTCTCCGATTTGATCGAAATTTGAGTAAAATTGTGAATAATCGACAAAGATTCGAAAATCGAGTAGACATTTTAAATATTCACACGACGCGATTTATAGTCAGTGATTAAAGTATTCTTAGTATTAACAGAAATAAAGGTTGTTTCCTATACCGTATATGTACTAAACCAGCCAAATCACAGTAATATTATTTGTGAATTATAACAACTTTTCTCAAGGGACAGATTTGAATTTCACCTTTTTTAAAGCATGATCAAAATATTATTCAGTTTCATAAGTTCCTATATAAGTTCTGTTTAGCTAACTTTTAAATACCGTACCATAACATGAGAATGAGTGAATGGTGAATGAAATTTAGCATAGAATTTGACGGTTCTTTCATTCAAACTTCACTCGAATCATTCAATATGGACGGGGGTAGGTAAGTCCCCACCTTACACCCTATATAAGTCGTACCTACGAAAACTTTTCGAAGAAGGACAGTGACAAGTTCATTGAATATGAGATGAGTCTCGATACAACTTTTACCTCTAATGAGAAAGGTTATCAGACTTTCTAGACACGCGAATTGCATGAATAATAAGATCGGAAAACTTTCGTCGTATCTATTGTATTTTATTTTTACGAGTATATAGCTAAGCTAGGTGATTGATATAAGTTAACCGCTCACGCTTTGGTTGTTCAAGGTTGAACTTGCGGTTTTCGCTTGGCGTAACGCTTATGCGTAAATGCCTTTAAACGATTATAAGTAAATAGACTAGATGCTGCCCGCGGCGTCGTACGCATTTATGTCATATCTTCAAAAAAAAACATGATATTGTAAAATAGGCCTATGTGTTATTCTGATATCCAAGCTAAGTTATTGTAAAAGTCTATTAAAATCTATTTATTGGTTTTTACGTGATGAAGTAACAAACATTCATCCATCCATCGGCACAAGCATTGACATTTATAATATTAATACGATGACTGAGAAGTCAGCTGCCAAAATATATGGTGATACCAAATTTCATCAGCAACATGATGGTCTCTACACACATCCGGACCGTGTGCGGGACGTGGCAGGGACGTGTCAGGAAAAAATATAATTCCATACATTTTCTATGGATTCGTTCACACACGTTGTGACGACGTATTTTTTCCCTCCTGACTGGCCACGGCCCGGACACGTCCCGGGCAAGGCCCGGATCTGAGTAGATAGACATTTATAAGTCCATGATCAAGAAAACGTCATTGTAAAAATAACATTATGTCATTCAAACGACGTCATCTCAGATCTTCAATAAAAGCAGCGAATATAAGCAAAATACCGTAAAACACCTACGACATTGTTAACAACGTGTACTCAAGGAAAGCACTTGAGAAAACGTGAATTCTTCTTTTCTAATGCCCTATAAATAAACATACTGAAACCTTGTAAGGGACCTTGTACACTTTTGTTCAATATTTTCTTTTCATTTCAAGCCTTTTACACTTTCATTTAATATTTTCTCGAGTGAATGAAGGATGAAGCGAAAGCAGTATGTTTGGATCGTAGCAAGTGGAGGAGAGTGGTCTCTGCTTACCCCGATGGGATAGAGGCGTGACAATATGTATCTACGTAGGCTAGTGAAGGGTATTCTGTAAGTTTATGAAACCAATTATTAAGTCAATTTTTTTCTTAGAAATCATATCAATGATTGAGCAATATCGAAGACTGCACAAACAAACTTGGACTTTATTTATTTGACATTTAATGAGCAGTTAATGTCAGTTAATTACCTTATTGTTTAATTAAATGGTACAACTTTTCCTCAACGTCACTTTATTCAAGAATTATGCCAAGAGTCATACCTCGAGTGTACAGTGCCCTTAAGGGTCGGCTACAATGGCTTATTGATGTAGCGAGCCTTGGCACAGCTGTGTAAGGGCTGCTGATAAAAAATCTTACTCGCTCGCACGTATGAGGATGTACGCATTTAGAGGCAATCGAGAAAAACTGCTCAATAAAGTCAATTCACGTTATTAATGAGAGAGTTTTAGGTTATTTTGTACTTAAAATGAATTTAGTTTGAAATGGGAAACCATTTTTGTCGTCGGAAAAGTATGACTTCTTTTTGTTAATTGTTTTTTTTAATGGTTTTTATCATTAAAAAAAAAAACAATCAACATATTTTTATATAATCTTTAAAAAAATATCTTTGTGTTGTCTTATCTTTTTTAAAATATTTTTAGTAAAACAACACAAAAAAACTTTCCAAAACTCTTTCACACATCTATCGAATGTTTTTGAATGTATTCGTTGCGGTCATACATTTTGAACATCGATTTTTAAATTTATGTTTCTGAAACTAACCAGAGTTAATTTCACCCTTCAAAAGTAGGACGGCGCATACTTTCCTGGTCCCAAATGCCCTTCACCTCACTCTACCAAATTATTGAAGTACCAAACAAACATACCTCACAAACCCACCTAAGCTAAACTAACGGCATTTGCAAATTTGAATTCGGAACTTCGAAGTTCGAACAACTGAAATCGGTTTAGCGCTCGGCGATTGGTCGAGTGAGTGATGACGTCATCTGTATGTGTCGTTTGACCAACCACAGGCCGGCAAAGTCCCGCCAAAACAAGTATATTGTAAACTGATTAGTATTGGTTTTCCCGCGGTTTTTCATGGGTGTAAGGATTACTTATAACTATGTATTTATACTGATTGGAATAGTTCCTGATTTATTGCAAAACAGAGGTGTGTTTGGATCGTAGCAAGTGGAAGGAAGTGGTCTCTGCCTACCCCCATTGGAGAAAGGCGTGACGGATATGTATGTGTGTATGTAGGTAGGTATGTATGTATGTATGTTTGTGTGTATGTAGGTATATATGTTGTTGCAAAACAAAGCCAATCTGTTGAAATTCAATTGAAATCAATTAAAATCACTGTCTAAAGTCACTCAACTGTAAACTCAACATTTAAAAGTATTTGAATATGAAGTACGTAGAATGTTCATACTACGGATTAAGTCGGGTTATAAAGTTAAGTTATTTTGACAGTGATTACATTATCTACGATACTATTTTACAAATATACATCTAATCACTCTCTGTATGAGAGTAGGCTCGTGCCCTTTGGTAGGGACATATATGGGCTGGGCTAAATTTTCCAAATACCTATGTCGGTACTTACAACATTGCTATTTTTCGTCACAAAAATATACTATATTTTTTTAAGTTTTAGAGTACCTACAAGTCAACAACCTTTAAATTCCTTTTAAAAGTCAGCTAAGCCAAATCCACGAAAAAATATCTAATTAGAAAGAGCTTAAGAGTCTCATCCCTGAAGAAAGAAAAACAAACAATAATTTTCTGTGAAAACTGTTAGGCTTTAACAACCCATTGCAAAGAAGGTCATTAAACTAATGCTCCATTAACCTTAAAGCTGTCACTATCTTCTTCAAAATTCAGAAAAAGATGGCAACATATTTAATGGATAGTTTATGAGACTTTTCAGAACTGAGTGTAAGTTAATTACGCGCTATAAAAATGAAAGTGTTTTTTTTTTCAGTCTAGACGCAATTATTTCGATTCACTCAGAGTTCAATCCGCGAATGCGTGTAGTGCCACATAAATAGTTTAACAAGCTTACTCACAAAATATACTGCAAAAACTATAGCCCCTACTACTTAATCGTATGAATTTGCAAGTTTTAACGCAAATGGTACTTATTTAACAATACAATACAATATAGTACAATACAAATATTCTTTATTGTACACAAATATATAAGGTACAGACACAAACAAGAATATAAGAAGCAACAGGCGGCCTTATTGGCCTTATTGAAGAGTTTAATACTAATTTTAATAGTGACATTTTTTCATTATTGCAAAAGAATCAAAATCGCCTGCATCAATTTAGAGTTTTTATTGACTTGAGGAATCTATTATTTACTCGTACATCAGTAGGTAAATAAAAAAGGTATTAACTTATCGGACACCTTAAAAAAACGCATTCGATACTAATGTAATCACATCATCTTAATTTAATTATCTATTAAATATGTTTTGATGCAAACTGTGAATAAAGGTACCATTTAACTACCATTATTAACAACCATACAATCATCTTTTTCCTAGATCTCAAAAATTCTCGTCCACCGAAATGAAATCGAGAACACCTAGTACCACTAAACCAGTCACCCTGGCTCTCCGCCAGTTCCTATTAATCACCATTATCAACTTAACGCCCCCAATGAAAGCAGGATACGCAAAAAACTTCATCCAAAAGTAATGTTTAAAACAGAGGTAATGAATTACTCCCGCTTTTAGTTAAATTAATCAAATCGATTTTATTTTACGACGAATCCTTTAGTTAGTGATTCAATTGTCGTCCTGTGAGTTAAAGCTGATTAATTTAGTAGGAAAAGTGAGATGTTTCATTTCGGCGGATGTTTTTGTTTATTTATTGCAAAAATGTTTAAACCATTATTGTTATTGTTACATAGGTAGTGGGTATTAAACTATTTAGTAACCACCCTGTAGGGGTAAATTTCCTTAATTTTAGAAATTAATTAATGTATTGTAGAATTCATGTTTTTTTAAGATTATATTATATTTTATAAGTTATCAGATATGATGATAAATGCGTACGAAATCGCGGACAGCCTCAAGTTTGACATAAAGCTTAGACCCAGAACACACGGTGAAACGCAAATGCAACGCAACTGAAACTGCTAGTTACTTTTGAGTTGTATCGCAGTTTCTGCTATAGACTTCCTTAGAAAACCACACATGGCGCAACTAGTTTGAAACGTTTCGTTTCAGTTGTGTTGCAGTTGCGTTTCACCGTGTGTTTTGGCGCTTAATTAACATAATAAGTACCTATTTCAATGTAAAAAAAAAACAGATGCGACATACGACAGGTGGAAACGTAATGTAAACTATCAAAAACTATTACTTCTCTTCGTAAAACCAAAAACTATCCCAACTTTATGATCGCAACTAAAAAGCTTATTTATTCCAAGGACCCCCCACCATAAATCTGACCCCCTACACGGGTCCTCTTAAATCGGCCCACTAATGGGGTTGCTAAATTACCCATCTATTTAATTTCCCGAATGGGTAAACGAATTAGGCTGGTAACTTTGAAACGAATTTAATTTTCGCCGGTTGACTCATTGTCGAGGGTACGATGTGCGTTTGTTTTTTTTTTGACGATGCTTTTATTCAATTATTGGGTTATTAGATTATTTAAAGTGCTATTTAGAATGTTTATTAAATCATTTATTATTTTATGTGATGGCGAGACGAACTCGACTTATTAGGTAGAGGTAGAAACGCATGACCTGATCAAATACATAAATAAATACAAAGATACAGAGCATCAAAGTTACAGAGTGGGAGGTATTGACGTCACTCCTAGGTAAAAATCGTACCTAGACGTCACGAGCAACTTTAACCCAGTGAATCTTTGTCATTTTTAGTTTAAGAGAAAAAAGAAAAAAATACTGTCGAATATTTTAAAATAATCTATGTGATGGAGTAAAAAAATATTGTTATCATGCCTATTGAGTAGAGGGCAGCGAGAAAGGCCGTTGCCCAGTTGTGGGACACGACAGGCTAGCTTTCACTGCTACTTTTTCATTACCTAAATTAAATCAGTAATAACAATATTTTAACTAAAGATTATTCTTTATTAAGCCTTCTGTTTTTAAAGTCAAGTACGATTAATGTAAAAAAAGTTTTGTCTAGCAACATGTCTAAATAACAAATTATAAGTACTAATTCAATCTAATGCATAAATAACATACACAAACTTCTACTTTATAAATAAGTAGCTACCATAAGGAGGTGCCATACCGTCTGGATCTGCGTGCCTGGTCTGGCGCAAAATGGCTACCTTTTTGTATGGAATTTCTTATCGTTTGACAGGTCATGTACCAAGAAAACTATGAAAAACTTGCGCCAACCTTAGCACGCTGTCATAAACTCATTTGTATATGAAAAAAAAATGGGGCCACTCCTTATATTCCTTCCTCATTGTACCTACCTATCAGTAAAACTCCAAGCAAAGTAAGTAATTAAAAGTTCATATTACTTACTTCTTACACGAATTAAGTATGGACATCAATAATTTCAGTAATGAGACTTTCAGTCAGTTGCAAGAAAGGTCAATTAGGCTAATGCTCCATTACACATAGCTGTCAGTGTCATTGTCAAAAATCTGAACAAGACAGCATGATGTTTAATGGATTATTAACTTAATGAGCCTTTTATGCAACTGGGGTTAAAGTGTTAATAGAAACTATAATGGTATCCGGAATTTTTGACAGCTGCCATTCGTATGACGTAAAGCCGCCGGCTTAGCCCGGCGGCGTGCTGGCGGCTTTGGTGTGTAGATAGCATTAATATTTAATGTGGTTATTAGAAAAAAAAGCGAAAGAAGCGAAAGAGGTGTGTTTGGATCGTAGCAAGCGGAAGGAAGTGGTCTCTGCCTACCCCAATGGGAGAGAGGCGTGGCGGATATGTATGTATGTTATTAGAAAACATTAAAAAAGCCCGCTAATTTTATAAATATTTCCTTTAATAATGTTTGTTACTCATTCAAACTACTGAACAGATTTTGATGAAACTTTTCAATATTGTAGCTGACGCGTCAGAATAACATTTTACGTATAGATAAAGATTAGTTAAAATATTGTGTTATTTTACTAAGATATGTTGCCATGTTAAAATAATTATTAATAAACATTATTAATCCATGGTTTTTTGTCAACGTTTTTCTTGTCGATCGATAGTAAAGTAATTCCCTTAAAGCCAAACAAATGGATCAGGCCGCTCCCCCTTTTACAAAAATATATATATATCTGTAGATTAAAAATAAATTTTAAATAAATCCGCGCAAGATATTGGCATGAAGTGATTTGACTGTTTCCACCCTTCGGGTTTTAGGGTTGCTAGTATAATAAAATATATAACTACCTTTTTATGTTATTTAAGTCTCCTTTGAATGAATTACGATTAAGTAAAGCTTTGTGTGATTGTGCTAACTAATTTATTGAGTGTTTCAGAACCGAAATGAAGAAATCACGACATTTCTAAATGGATAACACTTGCAATCATCAACAAAAAAATGATGAGATAAAGTGACAAAATTATATAAGATTTCTCAATATGGCCTGGTTCCAAATAATCACTAATCGCACAAGAGCTTGTATTGCATGCATTTAGCCTACTAACAACAATTGTTTATACGTAGAATTTAGCAAAATTCTACCAAAATTAGGGATTGCTGAGAATTTTTAGGCTTATTTCAATAACGGTCCATGTAATTAGTATTTTAAAAAATGAAAGTCATTCTACTCGAAAAAAATATGTATAAGTGCAAAGTGGCAACCCTAGCCGTCGTATGCAAAATGTTAGCTGCAGAAACAATTCAATTTGCACGCTGACATTTCAAAATTTTCCAATAGCGGGACACCGGTAAATATTTTATCGTATAACAATGTACTTAACTACTCCATACGTATTTGTCTGGTTACTTTAAAGGTCCATCTACACAGATCCGGGCCGTACCCGGGACGTGTCTAGGCCGTAGCCCGTCAGGAGGGAAAACAATACGTCGTCGTAATGACAACGTGTGAAAACGAATCCATAGAAAATGTATGGAATGATATTTTTTCCCTGACGCGGCCAGGACACGTTGTCATGACGACATATTGTTTTCCCTCCTGACGGGCCACGGCCCGGACACGTCCCGGGCACGGCCCGGATCTGTGTAGATAGACCTTTAAACACTAAAATCCTACATCCCATTAGATTAATGTCAAAGTTTGTGTCGATGGATGGATGTTTGTTATTCTTTCACGCAAAAATAACTGAACCGATTTTAAAAACAGTTTACATTTCACATAAAGAATAACGCAAAGGCTAATCAAGTACTTTAAGATATCGTGTAATGTTTCCAAGATATGGAACGGTTTGTTTTAGAGCAGTTTTTAGTAAAAAGATATTAAGATTGTAATTGTCGTGCCCTATTCAGGGTCTATAAAAGGCACTGTCAACTAATGTAATAACATCCTGTAAAACCTATGGTGTGCAAAATAAATAATTTGAATTTGTATCAACGACTAATTGAGAAGATGGTTTTAATCGCTTTTGCAACAAGCCGTTATTATAACTTGTCTCTATTTTACCTTGAGATGCTTATAAACTAGAGTGGGTGCATCAAATTCCCTAAGTAGGTGCTAACTTAGTCCCAAAAATAAATATAATACACTTATTACTAGATAGGTACCTGAATTAGACACGCCTACAGTTTATTTTTATTATTTCTCGTTCGGTAAACCACTTCTTTCGCCCAATTAAATAATTACCCCGAAATTATGCGCCATTTGAGATCCGCCGCACGAAAAAAAACCCCCTAATGAGTCTGACCCAATTTTCCCGGTGGATTGCGCAATTATCGGCATAATTCGCGATAATCCCGTTTTGGTGGAAAATTATTTTATTTCTGCTCCGTTGATGGCATCTTTTCGCAGTTCAATTGTTTTGATGGTCATATTTTGTGGTTTTGGTCTAACGCCCGTTATTAATAACCTATCCTGATCCGTTTTTACCAAATCGAGATTGAAAAAACAAAACACAATTGTCACTTGTGTACCAAAAACATGTCAAGAACACAATTGTGTTTTGTTTTTTCAATCTCGATTTGGTAAAAAACGGATCAGGATAGGTTATTAATAACGGGCGTAAGATATGTACCTACTCAATTTTAGTATTAGTGTAAACATCGTCTTCTATAGCCGTAAAGACGTCCAATGTTGGACGGAACTATAGGATAATGGTCTATCTATACACATCCGGGCCGTGACCGGGAAAAAATATGATTCCATACATTTTCTATGGATTCGTTCACACACGTCGTCATGACAACGTATGTGAACGAAGTAGACCTCCCGTAAACATTTCTACATAACTTAACTTCTATTCTATGTTTTGAAATTCAAAAATCGAAGATAAACAAAAACACATCACAATTCACAACGAACTTAAACAAAAGACTACTCAGGAACTTGGTTAAATAATAATTTTAGTAAAGGATGTCCTTCAGCCGCAAGAAATATAACCTTAATATTTTAAAATGACACTTTTTTATTGCTAGTAAAGCACTTACAAGATAATATCTTACCTAGCAGTATTATAAGGGTCATCCCAAACCCCTCTTTACCTTGAGGGCCTATTGTAATAAAAATGTCTATGGAAAATGCTTAAGATATAGCGATGATTAGGTACCTACTTAAATATGTACATAGTTAAGAAGTTAAGCTATGTTTCAGTTTTCTAGATTTAAAAATTAATGACTTATATACCCATTTAAAATACCTTATCGAAGTATTGCATTAAATATCGTAAATAGGTGCATCAAACCAAGCAAATAGTAATAGTAATAATGATATAGTATCTACTCGTTACGAACATTTAAGAAAAACAAAAACAACACTTTCATAATATTTTGATTATAATTTTTCTTGAAGTTTTCGTCAGAATGTGTATAAACGCGCTGTAGATACGTGTATGATACACATACATACATACATATCCGTCACGCCTCTCTCCCATTCGGGTAGGCAGAGACCACTTCCTTCCACTCGCTACGATCCAAACAAACCTCTTTCGCTTTATCCATACTCATCAGTCGCCTCATACATGCCCGTCGGTTTAGTGTACTCTTGATTTGGTCTTTCTTGAGCAACGCCCCGATTTAATCGAGGTAAGTTCGTCTTGGTCTTGGTGTATGATACTAATTATTAAAGAATTCTATTACAAAGATTTGGCTAATTATACTTATGACTTATTTAGAAATCTAGATACAATTTAAACCTAGATATAACCCCAAGATATACCTATCGCTTAAGATTTCAAAGAGGATTAATCTTATTATCCATTTCATAACGCTATCACTTTTTCAGTAAAAAAAGGGACCTAAAAAGTGTAATTTCGCACAAAGAGCGGTCATTCGGCGGGTTTTTATCACAATTTCGTAAATTACAACCCCGCGATTGTCCCGCTAAAGGGATGGATTACTTAAATAATTATTTGGAATTTAATGGTTTTGCTCAGATTAATTCCCGGATTATTTTTACCTCATAAGGATTTAATGTGTTGCGTGCGCGGAATAAAAATTAAAAATTTGTAAATTTATTTCATTCAACACTTTACCAAAGAGATTTTATTGAAAGAAGAGCTTTTGTGATTAAATACATGCTATTTAATATGAACTGGTACATAGTGTTAAGTTAAATACTTACTATGAACGTATAAGTACCTAAGTGTTTCAGAGTAGCTACCCCTTATCGATGTGTATACAGGGTGTAACAGAAAGTTACGACCCATGTTCCTTGGTGAAAGTTGTTCAGTTTCATGAGGACTATCGCTGTGTTTCGGCTTTATATAACCTTTCTGTTACACCCTGTATATAACCTATAATATAAGGCAACTGATAAATGTAGATGAAGCCAGAGAAGTGTTTGGATCGTAGCAAGTGGAGGAAAGTAGTCTCTGCCAACCCCGATGAGAAAAGAGGCTTGACAGATTTTGTAACTATGTACGTATGTGTTTCAAGATAGGACAATTTGACAGATGTATGTCTTATATAATTATGTATGTGTTTCAGGATACGACATTAAAATGCTAAATAAATATAGGATGACTTTAAATTAGTGAACGATAGAAAAGGATATGCATGTACTCATGATAACAAACAACTTTTACTATGGGACCAAGTTCAACATCATAAAAAAATAATTGGTCAGGCCATACTATCAGCTGGTGGATTTTGTATGGGGAGTTCAAAAAATTTTGAATGATTTCGACCTTGGTCCCATAGTAAAAGTTGTTTGTTATCATGGGTACATGCATATCCTCTTCTATCGTTCACTAATTTAAAGTCACCTTGTATAAACACATGTAGAATATCGAAGTAAAAAGTTCTGTCTATAAAAGACCAGTAGAACTTTAGTAAAGTGAGGTCGCGGCCTGCATTAGAATAGATACCAACTGAAATATATCAATTAAATAGGTCGCAGTTTTATAACAGTTGTAAACTCGTGTTGAATTCAGATTTAAACTGTAACGCAACAGACAGACAACGATGTTCATTTGTTTATTTATTTAAGGGCCTGTTTTATTTTCTACAGATAAATTTTATCTGACAGATATTTTTTAACTGTCTCTGACGTCTCTGTCTAAAACGTCATGTTTTATGAAATAGACTTAGGTTTATCTGTCAGTTAAATTTTATCTGTATGGTGAAACTGGTGCTATAGAGTTATAAAATTGTTAGATCTGTAAGATTTGAGGTTGTTTTTTTAAATGATGTATGTTTCGTATGAGTAATAATTGCAACACAGGGAAGGCTAGTAATTAAGAATTTCGACAAAACAAATCATTTCTTTGAAACTACAATGTATACACCTAACGAGTATATTGGTCAATATTTGGTACATCCTTACACTGCTGAGAGCCTTCGGAAAAAGTGATAAATATAATATGAGCTTATCATGACAATTTACTGAAATAAAATTAAGAACGAGGTAAGAAGTTTAATTTAAACAGGCGCCAACTTGAAAGAAGTCCATATGTAGGTATTAAAAATAAAGGTACGAGAGCCTAATACCCTATCCTAGGTAACACTACCAACTATAAAAAACATATTTATACTTCTTCTGCTTGTTTTTATCAAAATAAATATTGTATGTTAATGTATTTTAAGGTTTCAGTATCGAAATAATCATAAATACACTATTAAATTCTATCATAAACTACTGGCCAGTATGCTTTAAAGTTTCTGCTTTTATTGAGGTTATAAAAAATCGCTTCTGGAGTGCAGATATGACCTGAACTTACAAGTACCTAGTCTGTGCTTTTAGTCAGATCTTGATAGGAAAATTGAAAATCGATTTAAAAAATATTCTTGGAAGATATATTTTTCCTGTAAATATTTATTTTAATGTTTGTATTATTTATTTTAAAAAGTTCCTTATCTATACAAACATACATATCGACTTCTAAACATAGATAGGTACTTATACAAATATTCGTACAACATAATTATACAGGTAGTGAATCGGCAGTAGTTTTAGATCAAAAAAGTGACATTGAAGAAGTGTAATGAATTTTGCCAATTTTTGAATAGAACACTTTTCATTTTCATTTGCATGTGTTAGCATATTATAGCATATTAGCATATTATAGAACCTATATCCAAATCTTTAAACTTATATCATTGCCGCTAGCGCTAGTTCCGGAAATATTTTGCAAAATCTTTTTTTTTTATTTGCTAACTACTGACACTTGACATTGAAAGAATACACAATAACCATTGCTTTTTATTATTTACATCAAGCACAGTTATACAGGTATGAAATAAGTAGCGCAGGTTATATTCGCCCATTGAAATCAAATATTTAATACAAATAGTTGAATTTTCAAATAAAATGAACGCAGCGAATTGCCGATTTGCAGTTGAATTGTCAGTGTTTATTTAGTTACGTTACGACAAAGCTGAAAAGCAAAATGGCGTCGGTATTAAATGAGTAGAAAACGTTGAATTGTTTTTATTTAGTTTTTGTAGTCCTGGGATGTTCTGTTTGGGAAAATCTTGTGTTGTTTAGTTAGCTTATGATTAGTAACTTTTAGTGTCGCCGCAAACAGGCCACCGACCACAACCACCGGTGGCCAGTGACGGCGACTTAAAAATATGAAAGCAAAAGTCTATATTTTAAAGTTGTAACTGATAATGACCTAGATATTGAAGTATTTGCGGCAATTCCGTTATTTCAGTAACAAGTAATTACTAAGAAATCACAATACAAACTTTTTCATATATATTTTTATTTACGCGCCGCTCACGCCACACACAAAAGTTTGTTAAAGTCGCCGTCGTCGCTAGCCACCGGTGACTGTGGTCGCTGGCTCGTTTGCGCCGGGCCTTTAAAAGTGGCAAAGACCATCAATGTGGATTCTGACAATGTCCAGAAAAATAAAACATACTATACTTAATTATATACTAGGTACCTAGTAATTAGCAAACTAAGAAAACGGATAAAAAATAAAAAAAAAACTTTTTATTCAGTTTTTGCGTAAGTACGTACCTTTTGAAAACACCAAAAAAATTTTCAAAAATGGAAAAACCACATGTCAACAACCTATTCCTGAATGAAAGTAGACTTTTTAAAATTACCCAAAAAAGGTCCGCAAAATATAAGAAGGGCGAAAGGGTACCTTTCTAATTATTTTCAGCTTTTCGCACACTACCCTGGATTTAGTGTAATTAGGGGCCTTTTTAAATTTAGATGTTTAGATAAACACGCTTTTTCATTGGATCGTTATCTCTTTGGTTGGTGCAAGTTACAGGAATTTGTAGGAAGTTTTTTCTATTGTCCGACATAGAACTTTATGGACTTACCAAAAACTAAATGATGGATTTCGTGTTTAACTTTTTTTCTCGTGCTTTCGTGGCAAAATTGATAAATTAAAGCAATACACGAGATGAGTGACACACGAGAGGGAAATGGTCGAAATAATGATTTTGAATTACTTTTCATATAAATTGTTTTATCAGCTGGGACATTTAGTATGGAAACTCCAATTTTTTCTTTCGTTTTCCTTGTTATGTTCTTTGAAAATAGTTGTTCAGTATTTCTGTTTGTTGTCGGGTAACCTTTAGAACTAATATTTCGCGTGTAACTCACACCGTTTCTCAACTAAATTTCACATTCATTAGTCAAAGTCAAGTGTTGGATTTATTACTATTTATGCGTCCCACTGACCTAACAGCATGTCGTGACCTTGAATTATGTAATCTGTACGCGCCCTAACTTTTCGCCTAAGGAATTAAGCTCCATTCTGCCTCTAGAGTTATTCTTGATTTATTCAGGGGTTAACAAAATTCGGAATTCAATTCCAAGAAGATTATAAGTACTAACGGAAAATTCTGTTCTAATTTTTAAAATAAAAACAGATTTTTCCGATTTTTTTGTTTGAATGTTTGAATGTCAAAAATATTCATGAATGAGTTTTAGATACTAATTAGAGGCTGCCCACGACTTCGTAAGAATTTATTGTAAACAATATCTGAAAAATATATATGCCTGCCTACGTGTTATTCTAATAAGCAACTAATCAAAATCTTTCCAGTTGTTTTTGCGTGAAAGTGTAGCAAACGTCATCACATACATACATCCACACAAACATTGTCATTCTATTATATTAGTAGATTTATTCATTTAGAATAGAAAAGATCGAAAGAAACAATTCGACAGCATATTTGATGAGACATCGATTGACGTCGCGTGTAAGAAAAGAGGGTTTAATTCTGGTAACTTAAACAAGCATTGCTTTCGCAAACTCTCTGGCTAGGGCTTTAGAATTAAGTATAAGTACACTAGACGATCAGCCAAGGATCTGTGGGCGATTCTGTACTTGCTTGTGACCACTGATGAATGTGTATGAAGTGAAAGAGGTGTGCTCGGATCGTAGCAAGTAGCGGTGGGCGTTATTAGCGATAGACGCTTTTGAAAACTGCTATTTGTTCTGACAACTAAAACCTGCTATCTAGCTATCCAACAACCATCTATCCGTCTATTGGACATAACCTGACGTTGGCACTTCACACATCGTTTTGACAGTTGTGACGTTGCCGCCGTTGTGACGTTGGCGCCGTTGTGACGTTGCCGCCGTTGTGATGTTGCCGCCGTTGGGCCGTTGATGACGTTGACAGCTAGTGAATAGTGATTCGTTCGCGTGTTCGTTCCGTTCTCGCTCTTTCGTTCGTTGTCTTTGGTTCTTTGGCGCCTTCTATATGGTTGGCGAGTTTTTTTTATTGTTTTATAAAGTAAGAAAGAGACCCAAAACAGTTTATTATAAGGAAATGTCTGACTATTCTAAATAAATACGTTAAGTATGTTAAGTACACGAAAACGTTAAGACTCAATATTAATAGCCAATACAATGTGATACAACATAAAATGTATTTCATAACGGTTTTTGTGGAAATAGATAGTTGTTGAAAATAGATGGTTTTGACAACGATATTTGCTGAGGAATAACGTTACCGTTGCGTTATTTGAGAAACCGACAACGACACATCGCTAGTAGCAAGTGGAAAGAGGCGTGACATACGTGAGATGTGTATGTACCTATGTTTTTTTTTTGGTCTGACTCTAGTAGTGACGTCTCAAGCGTTGAATTAAAATAGAGATTCATCATCATCATCATCATAACTTATGGACGTCCACTGCTGGACAAAAGCCTCCCAAGGATCTCCACAACGACCGGTCTTGCGCTGCCCACATCCAACGGAATAAAATTAGAGATTAGAATTGGCTATTAGATGTTTTATTGAATTGCAGCATGCAGCCTACATCATGCACTCACATCTCACAACTGTTTTTTAGACACTCGATTCATACAGGCGTGTATACAGCCCGGATACCGAGTTAATTCTTACAAGTTATTCAGCAACACCGTAGTTAGAGTGTGCATTAAAAATGTAATGATTCAATCGCCTTTCTCGGAAACAAGTCAATTGGTGGTGGTGCCAGGCAGATTCTTACTAATGGTTCACGAGTTTAAAAATTATTTTTTATGTTACCAAATATGATTTGATATAATTTAATGAGAATAATGGGTGTTTTCTTGTAACTAACGTATTTTCTGCGGTGTAAAGTTGCCTGCATAGGCTAAGGCCTTTCTCTCAATTAAATTATACTTTCCTTTTTACCACTTCCCTACACTTGCCACGAACCAAACATACCTACTTCCTTTGCTTCATCCGCATTCATCAGTCGCATTCATGTATGAACATAACAATCCATTTTCTTGACTTGGCTTTTCTTTGACAAGTCTCCAATTTGATCGAGATACGTTCGTCTCTGTATGAGAGTAGGCTCGTGCCTCTCGGTGGGGACATGTATGGGCTGATAACAACAACGTTCGCCTTAGCCTCCCTTCCAACATTTCCATCTACTCTCAACTTATACCTCTATATTTCTAGCTGTAGTTTTTTTAATACTTGTAAAAACCTTAGTAGTGGTGAAAATAACGTGACTTACATCACTATTGGCGTGTTCTATTTAATAGTTTGACACCGCGTGGCCAATGCATTTTCATTGCACTAACAAACTATGTCACACGTACCTACCACGCTAATTTTAAACGTAGTAAGTACATTGAGGTGAATAATTAATTTTCTGTCTTCTGAAGTTAGGTATAGAGTGCAAAGTTCTTTAAAATGTGTCTGGGATGTTATTGTTTTTGAAATATGTCTAAATTCTAGTTTACGAGTTGACAGGGCTAGGCTCAGTTTTCGGAAGTAGTTACACCTAAACGTTGCTGTTGACTACTTATCTCTTTCTTTTCTTTCTTAATTTGATTAGATTCTTAATTTGTTTTAGAAAGAGAGGAAATCTTTGAAGTAGCTACCTGATGAAAATAAGATAATGAATGACTATTTTAACGAGAATCTTTTACTTAGTCTGGTTAATTTTTACCTTACTACGGTGAAGCCAAAAGGAAGGCTAATGATTTTGGCAGACTATGTATGTTTTTGTTCAAGTTTTGAAAATCTGCAATTTCATATCAAATAGAATTCTAAGTTCTCCTACAATTAAATACCATAATTTCTAAGTTTAAATACCTATGGTCTACGAAAAACAACATAAAATTCTCTGGTTATTTATTTTTACAATAAGAAACGTCAAACAGAAAACAAGACAAGTGTAATTCTCGTTTAGGGTGACAGTTGACACAGGATTTTGACACGAACCGTGAAAAGCGCGCTCAATTGAAAAATTGTTTTTTTTTTCATATTCCAAACATCTTTTGCTCAGACGTTGACATGATGTTATATATCTATAGAGCCTATGTATAGAACATTTTTAACAGAGTTTAATGTAAGTTTAATGTATAAGTCATTTAGTCGACGTGCAAAGCGACTGATGAATGTGGATGAAACGAAGGAAGTGTGTTTGGAGCGTAGCAAGTGGAGGGAAGTGATCTGATTACCCCGAAAGGAAAGAGGCGTGATAGACATTTAACATAGTTTTTTTAAACTAACTAACATACATAATAACAATTTTTAAGTTTAAAACTACTCGGTTGAGTCGCATCTACCAAAAGCGATCGATTAACATTTCATCTGTGACGCGCGGTTCACCCACGCTTGCCGATCACCCGCAAGTGCGGAAATGCCCTAAAATATCTTTTTTACCGGATCCAACACATGACAAATGGAAACGAGCTTTTTCATTATAATATAAGTAATTCTAATTTAAAGTTAAATTAACAGTTTTTATTGTCTTTTAACATTTAGGGATACACAGTTAAAAGATAAATACCTATACAATAATAACATGGCTCTAAACCAAGGTTTATGGAGGTTTTGATTACCTATATCATCTTAGGAGTAATCAAAGAAAGTAACTAGCTTTTTAATTTCGACCTTTATTGCTTGCTATTTGAAACCTGGACAAGTGATAGAAGGGCCCGGCATGAAGTAGGGTTCCGTACTATTTAAGTTTATTTAGTTCAAATGTGTAATTATAACGTTTTTTGTATGGGTAAGGGTTCTCTTTTTTTAAATAATGTGATTAGATATTTATTTATTTTTACAGGGAATATAAAACTACATATTCTGTGTAAATTTTAAGTTTCTAGCTATATCGCCTACTGAGATATTTAAAGGCAGACGGATATACTTTTAGGCAGTGCAAAGTCTTAGTAATAGAATAGAATCTCATTTTCATCTTGGATACGGGACCCTAAAATCAAGCTTTTATGCAGATTATTATTTATTTTTGTTTGCTTTACGTTAATAACAGAAATATAATATCATATTTACGTACCTCGAAGCAATTTTACAACAAACATTTCGCGAAAGAAACCCAAGAATATATTCGTCGTGGCATTACTTTCCTCGCAATTTGTCATAGCTCACAAAATATCCAACATTTAACAGAAATGTACCAGTTTCTATACAAGCGCGGGTATCAGTGAACCGAAAAAATTCAGCCAACAATGGATCGTGGCAAATAAAAATAATAAATGCGCAATTCTTTAGGCAGGGCTGTAAAACTGTCGGTCGCAGGCGCCCTTGAGTTGTGCCCGGGGTTTGATACCCCTGCCGATTGATGTCAGAAGTTGTCGGGAATATTTTTAAATTGTTACCGTTTGTTTAGTTATTGTTCATTGTTAACTTAAAAAAATTGGCTGGTGCCTCGATGAGTTTAAGCTCGATTTTAGTTATTCTTTCGTATTTTTTCTTGGAAAATGAAGCCTGAGCTAGCTCCCACTGGTCCTGTGTCGAATTTTGTTAAATGAAACCTCCAGTAGTTAAGAATTTTATATACTTAAAGCTATTTAGACTTCTTGGTTTCGGTTTTTTATCGGTGCTAATAAAAAAAGTCGTCCTGTAATAAAACGGGATACGATACAAGAAGTGGGACTGTGGCGTTAGTCATAATTTTCTTTCTTAGGCTATTTAACATTGAATATATAGCTATCACTTTTTGCTTGGTATTGTCAGATTTTAAAGCCGTAGACAATAACTTTCTTTTATGATTTTATGAGCCAGGCTCTTGTAGATGGAGTAATCAATCTTTTATGACTATAGAAAAAGTAACTTTATACCAAAACGTTCTTGTACATTTTTAAATTGGCATCCCATATCACCCCTAAGGGTCCTAAGTCCAGCAGCAAAGTCTTTAATCCATAACTAATATTTAACATTGTCCCAACTTATTTACAATTTAAATTTGTCAAACTAGCAAACTAACTTAGATGGTCCAATTCAAGTTTAAATAAGAAAATTCATAAAGTTACATTAGAATTATGATGGATTAGTGTTTCATTTCAGATTATACGTCAAAATTCTTATAAAGTTCTTTAAAATATTTATTTGAATTGATTTTACTTAGGTTAAAGAATATATATGAACTTTTTAAAAGGAATTGTTGACTACGAATTATAAATGTCAATGTTTGTGCCGATGGATAGATGTAAGGATGTAAGGATGTTTGTTACTCTTTTACGCCTAAACCACAGATTTGAAAGAACACTACAATATTTACAATATTGTAGCTTAAGCACGGCAAAATAACGTATAGACACAAACATTGACAATCGTACCTAATACATACATATCCATCATGCACGCCTCTTTCCTATCAGGCTAGGCAAAGACCACTTGCCTCTGCTTGCTACGATCCAAACACACCTTCTTCACTTCATCCACATGTATCAACCCCCTCGTACATGCACATGACATTTTATAATACCTATAAGTAGGAACAAATAGATATTTATCTAGATTGATATATCCATCTTAACAGCCATTATGTACATTGTAACCCTCATTAGGCCCCACTCGTTTGTGTCCACTTTTACGAGAACAAGTACGATACGACCCGCCATATAACCATTGAAGAATTCGCATTTTACAATCGAAGGGTTGGGACGTGTCGATGGAAATAGGCTATCGATAAATGGGAATAACATACGTTCATATCTGTCACGCTTATCTCCAATTAGGGGTAGGCAGAGACCATTTCAATATACATGACACAATAAGCATTGAAAAATTATCATTGTTAACTATAGTAATTATTGTAGATATTACCAACTATGGGATTAATAATTTTAATTATTTATCTTCCAAATATGGGATACAAACATCTGTTTTACAACATCGGCTTGTAATACTTTTTCTACGCTAGTTTAGGCTAGCTGACATATTTAGCCTTCTGCGTTTAAATAAATATCTTCAGACTGCATCATGTTTTTAGTAAAATACAACAGGTGATTTCTTGATGAATTTCGTAAACTTCCTGACCAATGAATGGAATGGGTACAACAGTTTTCCAACGGCAAAGTTAAGTTACTGGCTCTTTTATTAAGTCATTTTTTTTTATTTTATCGATAATACGAATAAGTTCACTTCCCAACACTACGTAACTACCCGATTGAGTCATTAACTCCGACGCCTGAACCCGAAGTGGTTATGAACAATTTCCTTGCAACAAAACAATAAAAATGCGATTGCTCGAACACTTTATTCATATTCCATACATTACAATATCATTTTTACAGTCTAAAGACCTAACTTTTTTTACATATTTCTCTGAAGACGACACAGGTTTTTTCTCGGAACTAAATTATGTGTAATACTGTCTTCGCCAAAGGAAAATCTGTTCCTTTCTTATTATTTGTGCGAGTTTTTGAATGCGGATGAAGCGATAGAAGTGTGTTTGGATCGGAGCAAGTGGTCTCTGCCTACCCTGATGTAAGAGAGACGTGACGGATATGTATGTAGATTCTTTAATATCCTTAATCAACAAAAACAGTAAAGATAGCTTTGCATCTTAAGGAGCTTAATATACTACTGCTGCATTTGCGGCGTGATTTGAAGTTTGTATGAAAACTACGAACTGCGGGTAAGATTGACCTGCGGTTTTATATCAAATGTCAAACCGCAACTGAAAATGCGTATGCGCCATAGTTCTGTGTATCACTCACTCAAATATCTAGCTTCGTTGTTGTTGTTAGCCCATATATGTACCTACCGAGGGGCACGAGCCTACTCTCATACAGAGAGTGATTAGGCCGTAATCCACCACGCTGGCCAAGTGCGGATTGGCGGATTTCACATACACCTTCGAATTTCTTCTTTGGTGTATGCAGGTTTCCTCGCGATGTTTTCCTTTACCGTTAGCAAGTGGTAATCGAATAAATTGATACGTACATGAGAATTAAACTTCGTTAGTCCTTTTACAAGAACTTTCACACAAGTCTGTCCTACTTTATCGTACTTTATAGTCTCGATCCTTGAATATCTTACGAACGAATAACCTAAATGTTTACTACCAACTTGACGACGACGTAATGACTACGAGAATGTCCTACTAGTGTGTTGATGACCGTTCGTTTCGTGATACGAATTTTGTATCGTTTACTTTATTTTAGATGGGTTTTATTTAGGTTAGGTATAAATTGCGGGTTAGAAAGAGGCTTTATAAAGTACATTTTGAGTTAGTATTGTTTTAAGCATGTATTTTGCGTGTTCTCAAGAAAATGTGTACCTATACAAAGTTTTCTATACCTACTTAAGCAGTCTCATAACCTAATGAGTGTTAACTAAACGAGTAGTAACTAAACTACTGAACAGACTTCAATGAAACTTGGCAATTTTATAGCTTTTACATCAGGATAACCCAAATGATATTATTTTGAGATATCATGATTTTTTTTCAAGATAAGTATCACCATAAATGCGTGTTTACGAAAACGTGGGCGGCCACTCATGTACAACTGTGGTATGAATCCCGACTCAACTTATTTTTACTATCCCCGTAGTAAACCTTATTGCATTGAAAAATGTAACAAATTCTTGCACACCCGTAACACGTTACGAATTGAATTGAAGCAGACAACACTCGCGGTATGTCCGTGCTAATTGAATTGTGTTCGCTACGACAAACATAAGTACGAAGAGGAGGTATAGAAAATTGGAGGTAGCTTTGGAATTGAAGTGGAGAGATGAGCGGAGCGGAGTAGTCTCTAGTTTTTTGCCCATCGGTCATTCGATCATTCCGATCCTGTCTGATCATGTTGAATTACTAAAATCTGAGATTATAAATGTAATAAATAAATATTGTGAGTAATGAAAAATTTACTTAATTTTAAACTGATATTTTTTATAATTAATAAGAACTTATTTGGTGTTAAATTAAAGCTAGATGCAAAACTTTGCCGAATTTGAGATAAAACGCAATTCCATCTTCACGAAATGGAAATATGCGTACTTATAGGTCGCGCCACGTAAAATGAACCCTAGCTGACAGATGCGCATTTGACGATTTTTGAATCTGACGTTTAACATTTGTTTTAAAATACCATCGCGCACTAAAGTGTTTAATTACAGTCATAGTTTTACGCACAAAGGAAAGAAAAATATTATTAGTAGTATTAGTAAGGTGAAATATAAATGTAAAAAAAATTTGAAAATTAAAAAAAAAAATTGTTCTTCCATTAAGTCTTCATGGATGGCGCGAAAACCAAATGAAGACGCGGTGTTAATGCCAGAAGTGGCCATTTTACTATCATCGTTGTCGTCACTTTCATAACCTTTGGAATCAGAATCATCATCTCCTACATACGAAGGCTATACATAGACTATACACTCTATAAGTCAACACACGTAACCGCGTGCAAAAGACTCTTACAAGAATGAAACGATAAATAGCCCTAGTACTTTCGAGCGTAAGTGTACCCATGCGCGAACACGTGATTTTCATTTGTTTCTAAAGTTCTTTTTACGTGGCGCGACCTATACACACAAATTCCACAAGACCACAATAAGCATAATTTATGTTTAAAGACGTGACAAATGTGTCTCTTTCCCAACTGTTCTAAGCATAACAATTTGTGTGCAGAGACGTGACAAAATTGTCTCCTTACTATCCCCGTTCCTCTAAAAATCACTCAACTCCATGAAAATGACATTCCATCAGTTTACACGACACTTGACATTCAGTTGTGTAAAACCTACAACCAGTAAACTCGAGACCTCACGCACACGAGAGCACATACTAAGTAAGTCCCAACATATCTCTTGTGCGTTGTAAAAGCATTAAGGCCAATCAGAAATAGATTTTCCAGATTGAAATTAATGGAAGCTAATATTAAAATATTGTTATTGCTATTAAAAAGTCGCTATGGTTATTACTTTGGTTATTCGTTATTGAAGCTTATAACATGTGATGGTTAAATATTGTTCTAAAATTAAATTTTTATTGGACCAATTATACAATTTATAGTAAGGAATAATTATTTTTATTTATTTATTTATTAAAATTACAATTTAGAAAATTATGCTAACATTAAACTACAACGGCGTAACAAAAACCTATTTAGGTTTGTCCGTACACCGGTTCGGCGACATTCTGCGGCGCAATGACAATTACCTTACCATAATTTAAGTTACTTATTATTATTAGTTTAAATATTTAAATATTAGTTTAAATATTTAGTATTTTTATGCAGCTTATTTGTTAAGTAGGTAGATTTGATCGACACTCTGCGCGCACGGAGCAGCCGTGCGATAGAAACCGGTTAGATGTGGCTAGTTAGTTCCATGTACAGAGTGCTTCACAAGTTACAGGTTAATTTAATTGGCGAGACTCAATTAATTTGTTAATAAAGTAGGTTTTTAGTAAATATTTAATATTTCTTTCATGGATTTTTATTTTGAGCTCTTTTGGAAGTTTATTTATTAGGTTAGGTACGATATATTTGAGCGTTAGTTTACCATATAGGTTTTGAAAGCTTGGAACAATAAGTTTAAAATTGGTAACACTGCGAGTTTCTTTTTTATAATTGACAATTTGTTGGTAGGTCTTATTGAAAAAAATTTCTATTAGTATTGTGAAGTTAATTTTATCTTGGATAGGAATAATTTTGCAAAATGAAAAAAGTTTTTGGTAGTTATTTTTATGTTGGAGTTTAACGTTATGTGGGACTATTGTTTTTATAATTCGAAGTTGGAGCTGATAAACATTGTCGAGGTGAGTTTTTGACGTTCTTCCGTAGCTGCTTAATCCGTAGGAGATGGTTGCCTCCCCGAGTGCTTTATACAGAGCCAGCAGTATCGGGTAGGGAACTTTATTTTTAATTAAAGTGAACTTAGCGAGAAGCGCACGTAATTTATCGCATACACTATTAATATGTTCGGTCCATTTAAGACGATTGTCGATTATCAAACCCAGATATTTTTGTTTATTAACAACTTCTACGGGACTACACTGGCATCGTTGTAAGTTTGAATGAAGACAGTTATGGTCGTGCGCTATCAAATTAATGGTTTGTTGTACCCTATTTTGCCCGGAACTGATATACATTGCCTTCGTTTTTGATGCATTCAATACGAGTCCGCAGTCGTGTGACCATTTGGTTAAAAGTGTAAAATCCTGTTGAAGTCTAGCTAGTGACTTATTTATGGTTGTATCCGCCGCCAACAAACATGTGTCGTCTGCGAACTGGTAGATTTTGTGCGTGCTTATTATGTTTTATTTGGTGTCAGTATCAGCCAAACGAATAAATAGTTCAATTCAGCTACATTGAGAACCACTCCATTTCGTTGATTTGTTTTAGTTAGAACTTTAGAAGTCGGTTAAAGAATTTCCCATATTTTTCAATAGGCATGATAACTAAAAAAAATTTTTTAGTCCATCACATAGATTGTTTTAAAATATTCGACACGTAGATATTTTTTCTTTCTTCTCTTAAACTAAAAATGACATAGATACACTGGGTTAAATTTGCTCGTGACGTCACGCCTAAGTATGATTTTTAGTATTTTTACCTAGGAGTGACGTCAATACCCCTCACTCCGTAATTTTTGATGCTCTATATCTTTGTATTTATTTATGTGTTTGATCAGGAAAAAATGTGTTTCAGATATTTTTTAATAACCTAAAAGACGGACTTATTATAATGGCATTTTTTGAATGTAGTCATCATCCCAATTGTGAGTGTTTGTTATGTTTTGTTTGGTATCGGTTTAAACAAATAAAAACTATTTTTATTAGCCTATTGTGTCCCACTGCTGGGCAAAGGCCTCCCCCGCATTCTTCCATGCCTCCCTACCTCCGGCCTCTGGCCAGCTTGCCAAGTACCTATGCATCCAGATCGTCGCGCCATCTCTTCTTAGGCCGACCTCTACCTCTATAGCCGTCGAACGGCAACCAGTCGGTAGAAATCTTTTTTGTAATAAATAAAATAAAAATAATAAATACTAATAATACCTACGAATACCTACTTACTACAGCTTTCAGAAGTCAGAAGTACACAGCCATTTTCCTAGCTACCAAACTCCAACTACCCTAGAAAATGAAACATCTGTCAAAACCGGGTATAGAAAACTAGCCGGGCACTCCGCTATCCGGGTAATGAACGTACCCGGTAACAAAGCCGCCATCATTGTTATTGAGCCGGTAAACCATGGTATTGTGAATTGACAGGTTTTAGCCTAACGAGAAGTGTTTTGATCTTGCAGATTTTTTGTTTTTTTGCTTATAAAGATGGCGGGTCTATTTGTGGGTTATGAAGTTTTTAATTGCAGAATTAATTTTAGGTATGAGTCAGATGTTTCCCACTTATTATGGGTTGACAATTGCATAATGACTGTCATCCCTGGACAAGCGTGAATAGTTTCATACAAAATATTCTGCCAAGTGTAAGTGTCACGATTTTTTGAATATATTTTTTTAAATATCTTAATTTCTTGGGGCCTTATTTCAAAATACATATAGGCTTATTTTGAAATAAGGCCCCAAGAAATTACATGCTAATGAAACTTCCTTTTTATTATTATTATTAAAAACTTAGTTTATTACAATTTACAGATAATAACACTTAAAATACTGACTTTTATACCAAATCGCTTCTTACAGAAAACTCGCAATAACTAGCTATTTATTAGAAATTTACAACAAGTACTCATCCATATAAAACCCTTTTTATTTCTCAAGGAAATAGAAAGCAATGTAATTAGATACTTAATAAAATACATACTTGTCGGAGAACAGCTGAGATTACGTTCATGAAGGATATTTTGGAACCATTTGCAAACTCTTTACTGCTAAAATGCAAGAACTGGCATGTTTCTAACTGGTTGACAAGTTGGCGCTTTCATATTTGAAGAGGCTGTCAGGGGTGATGGATTATGGTTTTGGATATCGATGGAAACAAGATATCGGAAGACATCACGTACAACTTATTATTTAATAACGTGATTGCAAACTACACAATAAAGCCAGTTTGTTCGTTACACGCCCACTGTCTTATTTTAACTAAAAGCTTAAACGCCACTTCTGATGACACTCGTCTCGCCGACATACTTATCTACATAGCTACTAAATATTTAATTTTATTATAGCAAATAACTAGAAATTCTCTCATTCCTTTAATTAAGCAATAAGCTTGTCGTATAAACTTTATACAGGGTGACTCCTAAGTGGTGAATAGAAATATTTTTTTCTTATTCTAAAGTCTTAAGTGTTTAAATTAAAGCTACACTTTAACTTAAAAAACTTACTTTACTTACTTACTTACTTTTTACTTAGGTACTTACTTTTTTCACTTACTTTTTTTTACTTTAGCTTAACAATATGTGAATATCTTTTACTTTTTTTTCATAATAAAATCATAATAACATCTTTTCAATCATCCTCTTTGTAACGTGCTGGCTAGAAATGTTAAAAAAAATTACATTGACAGTGAAGTACAGTTAGCTGCAGAGGAATATGACACATCTGCATATTAATTTCTACGTTCACGTTTATCTGCGGCTGACTGTGCTTTTAGCACTTGTTATGTAGAATCAGGTGACCACACTGCGTTAGAAACTATGGATTTTGTTCACCACTTAGGAGTTACCCTATTTATTATAGTTTAAACTGCAGAATACCAATTATTTTGAATAAACAGAAATAACAATAATTACTCTTGCCTATATAATAATCTGAGGTTCGTAAGCAATTCTATTTAGTACTTAAATAGATGTAATTAAATGAATTAGGAAGTAAACTGACCGAGTGTAGTTTTGATAGTTATTTGAAAAGACTACTTACCTAAAATATGTATTATATCCATGTATACTTACTTATTATTTACTTATAGGATAGGTATACTATAATATAGTATACCATAATACTACAAGTAGTAGTAGTATTCTATAATATAACATATTATGTTTATATTCCTTCGATTTAATTATATCCTATCTAGTCTAGCCCTACTTCCTACCCTACTAATATTCTAATGTCAATTTTGTGCGGATGGATGGATGTTTGTTACTTTTTCACGCGAACGAAACTCACTCACGAACGGATTTCGATGAAACTTTGCAATATTGTAGCTAATGGTATCTTCCCACCAAAGCCGCCGGCCCGGCGGCAGCTTACGTTATTTTCACACATTTTTGATGACATTGATGTGTAGACTCATGACACAGAATAACACATAGGCTATGTTATTTTAATTTATCATGATTTTTTTCTGAGATATGACAATAAATTCATAGGTTGCGGGCAGCCTTTAGCGTCTAAATAAACGTCTTAAACACTTTAAAAAAAATGAAACCTAGCACTCCATAAGTACTAAAGTCCCCCCCCCCTCACGTACTCCATTACAAGCTTACCGTCACTGTTCCCTCTCTATAATTAAAAGCAAATGACGTAACATCACATACCCTGTGTACGGAACGGACGGGGTAAGACAAAAGCCGTCTGCACTCTGCCTTATTGCTTATACAGGATGGTTAAAACTGGGATTTTTTAAGATATTTTTCTAATTGTGCATAGTGCGTGGTTCATATAAGTTTCCTCAAATGTTTCTGATGTAAACAGAAGTTCCAAACTATTCATTTGTAAATAAGCTATTACTAGCTTATTATTTTCGCAGACATTGTTTTGTACTGTTTTTGAAACATCTTATAAATTATGAAGTTTACTTTCGTTTATTTTGTTTAGAAACAATATTTGTCTAATGACTAGATTTTGACATTAAACTAATATAAAATATTCAAACGTCAATTGCAACGCACATTGAGCTAATTATAAGTATAATAATGGAAAACAGCTGCTTGTTTTTAATTTCCATATTTACATACTTAGGTACATATCTTTCACGCCCTCTCCCATCGGGGTAGGCAGAGACCACTTTACTACTCTAAATACACATTTTTTACTTGTATTTTCCATCTCAAATACTTACTAAACAATAAAAAGAACTCAAAATAGAATCCAAAATCACCAAAACCTAACACCAAACCCCCTGTAGACACTACAAAACGCGCTGTCTATCACAACCAATGCATGGCTTGCGGCTTTGTTGCGCTTTTGAAACGTGAAAAACGGCAACAATAGCTCAGGTAGTCGCAGTAATGTATTACAAGGGTAACAATAGAGGGGGGATGGGGGGTACGTGTGATCTGCAAGGGAAAATGGAAAGTTATGGGAAATTTGAATTTTTAATGAGTTATTTTTGATAGCTAGACATAGACAACTATAGTTTACTTATTTTTTTCTGGTTACAGCGAAAAAATCGGTTTATGAATTTATAAAAAGAACCTGTATTTTGGTATAGATATAAATATTTATATAAATTTTAAAAAAAACAATAGGTATTTCTTTCAGTCATAAAAGAAACAACTCCAAATAGCAGAGAATTTGGAGAAATTAAAATTCAATCTCAAAAATGTGTCAATAAAGAGAGACACGCTCGATTGACGTTTACAAAATAAAGCACTTTAAACCTTTTGTCAATTTATTTTGAGATGCAAATTGAATAACTATACCTAATTAGATAGGGACGTTAAAAGGGCTGATGATGATGATGATTTTTAGATAAATTCTGCAACCAGTGTTAAAAATATCCCTGAAAATACCTTTTTCGTACTAAACTGGCCGTTTTCTATCAAACGATTCACAAAAACAACAATCACGGTACTTAGAACACTTTTGAAAAAAGTTTCAAGTTTTCTTGTAGCTAAGCTTGTAATTTGTAATTAAAAAAAGTAAATACGTCACCCAAATTAAATTTCGGAAACCATTAGCAACTTTTTCGGCGTGTAAAAAAGGACCACGCACAGAAACTTTTGAGCCTATTTAGAATTCAAACAGCGGATGTACGGGAGAACGTGTATCTTGGAAACGATGTTGGAGTATAGTTTCAGAGGATGACATTTTTGACACATACCTATGTTTAGATTTCCTTGACCTAAAAAATAGTATTGCCAAAAATATATGTTAAAAATACCCGAAGGAGTTCTAAAACTAAAAGAGCAAATAAAATCATTATTTTATCTGAATATTTGAATGAATACATGAAGGAAATGTGTTTGAATAGAGTGGAGAGAGTGGAGAGAAGTGGTCTCTGCCTGCTCCGATAGGATCGAAATGTGACAGACATATATGTTTAACGATTGTAATATTTAATATATTAGTCTACTTAACATAAGTGTAAGTAGATAATCGATGACGTTAAAACTAATATCTAATCTGATCTAGCCATTTGTGTCCCACTGCTAGGCAAAGGCCTCTCTCCTCATCCGCCATGACTTTCTGTCTCAAGCTTCCTCCGCCCAGGTACTTAAGAAAGTTGTCCAGCTCGTCTCGTCTCCTCCGTGGTCTGCTGCGACGGAATATCAGTCTTAAAATATTAAGTAAGCATTTTTTTTCCAAAGCTACCTCCGCAAACACATTCCCAACCCAAAGGAAGCAAAATGGCCGTCTTCCAGTAGAATAAATTTTAAAACAAATCCAAACTCCGACTGTCACCAAACAAGTGAGTGAAACAAAACGAAAAGATTTACGGACAAACTTTTATATACTTAGCTTAGAATTTAGTTACATTCGCATTATTTAGCCGGGACGAGGAAATTCGGTGATATTTCAAAAATGTTACTCGAGGAAGTAAGGAACAATGTTAAATCTTAAATGAAAGATAATTAACTTAATTTTTGTTACTGTTTACCTTGTTTGTAAATAAAATAATAAGGAAACGAAGATTTTGTCCGACTTTTTCCTAAATTAGTATTTCGCTTATTTATTCAAAATCACCGTACCTACCTTATTTTTCATTTATAAGTTAAGCTAGGCAGTTTTTTTAAGTTAGCTACATTATTCACTAAAAACCGTAGGCATTCTAATATATACTCGTACCTACTAAATGCTCTATTGAAATACGAGAAGAAGATTTGTTTCCAAAATCTCAGGATTTAAGTAGGTATATTATTGTCTCTAAGTACAACTTACGATTAAGTTGAGCACACGACAAACATTGTTTTACCATCCATTCAGTGTTCTAAGAATAACAAAAGAAAAAGTACTGTCGCGCACATAACTCAAAGATGCAGGACTCTTCTAAGTTAAAATTTTTATACGGTAGGGATATAGCATTATCAATTCTTATAAAATTATTAAAAAAAACAGGCATACTTTCATTAAAATTTCGATCGCAAAACAAGCTTGAAATAAACATTTGTTATGCATTCAAAATAACCGGCTATTAACAAGATTTTTATGGCGTGCCATTTTTTTAAGAATGCGACATATTGGATCTATCACATTCGAAACTATCGGAACCTAATTAATAATGGTATTTACAGTGCGTTTCATGAAATAATACCTATGCCACCATGTTGGCAGCATTAGGTTTTGCCACTGACAACCTCATTGTGTTTCGTCAAAAGCCGTTGGTCAAGGCCGGCAGCTTTTGACAGCTGCCATTCGTATGACGTAAAGCCGCCGACATGCCGCCGGGCCCGCGTCTTTAGCGTGTAGATACCATTAAACCACAATTTACATATAACCAAACACTTCTGCACCCACCAGTACAATATCGTGACCGCTATTAATTCAAAATTAGCTTAGGTAATTTAGTGGTATTATAGGCAGTAAGAAATATTGACGATTCGTGGATAAATTACCGACTTCCGACCGCCGGCGCCGATGTCGCATGACTCCATTGTTGTGTTTTAAAAAGCAATTTCTTCGTGATTCTACTTGTAATATTAGGATATAAATTTGTGGGACACGGAATGGAAAACACTGTCTATTAATCTGGGACCCAAGTCTGCTTATTTATCTACTATAATTTACCAAGTCCACTAATTTAAAAAAGCCTCAGTTATGTGTCGGCAGAGTGTCAATGAAAGTGTCAATGTCATGTTTTGACACATTTGGTCACAATTAGTGCAAGCTACTGTTTAGCAGAATACCAAATGTCTAAAGAAATGCCATTGACACTCTGCCAACACACAACTGAGGCTTTTTTTAAATTAGTGGATTTGGGCCCCTGAAAAAGTTTAATTATATAATCAGTTGCAAAAAAGTCAATTAATATCTTTGAGTATAGAATATATAAGGAGATGCCACATTTTTTTCATATACAAATGAGTTTATGACAGCGTGCCGAGGCTGGCGCAAGTTTTTCATAGTTTTCTTGGTAGATGACCTGTCAAACGATAAGAAATTCCATACAAAAAGGTAGCCATTTTGCGCCAGACCAGGCACGCAGACCCAGACGGTATGGCACCTCGATTAATATAATGCTCTACTACACCAATAGCTGTCAATATTATGAGATATTCACATTTGTCGGATGACGGGGTTCATATATCAATTGTTATACAAAATGTTATGCCAATGCAAAAAATGGAGCTCACGATAAAAATTCGTAAATACAACGATATTTGGGATAAAAAGCTTTCTACACCGACTTTAATGAAAGCCGGACTTTTCTACTTAACTAGAGATATTCAAATGTAAATTGTTTTTTCTTTTTATTATAAGTAGGTACTTACTATAAAAGTAAATAAATACAATTTAATTACTTTCGTGAATATGAAAAATAAAATATAACCGCTAAACTAAACTAAACTTAACCTAACTAACACTAATCCGGGAATAATCCGCCCCTGGTCTCTCCAAATTAAATTAAAATTAGATCAAATTAGATCTGTCTGTAACTAAAAATAATATATTAGAATTCCATCAAAAAAATATAGCGAGTGTAAAAAGAGATTTTTATTCAGAAAGCCTAGTTTAGTACAAATATTTCAGCGGCTTAGAGAATAAAATAACGGTCTAGGAATCTAGTTTACACAGCTTACATTGATATGCTAATATTTAGATACTAGAAACTAAAACGACTTGTTTGAACGATGGTATATCGCGATTTCATATTAATTATTAAATGCCAAACATCTTTAAGAGGTGAGTGAGATTAAAACCAGCCAGGTGCGAGTCGGACTTGCGCGCGATTGGTTCCTTACCAAAATAAAAACAAAAAATAACGTTTTTTGTATGGAAGCCCCCCTTAATTATTATTGTTATTATTCTATTTTTAGTATTTGTTGTTATAGCAGCAACGGTAATACATCACCTGTGATCAACGCTCTAGCTAAAACGGTTCATGAGATACAGCCTGGTGACAGACGGACAGCCAAGTCTCAGTAATAGGGTCCCGTTTTCACCCTTTAGGTACGGAACCCTAAAAATCTAAAATATTCTATTCGAAATAGGTAATTACTTGTTTCCTTTTTTTTCTTAAACCGTTTCTCTACCTGTACAGCTGAGAGGAAGATACAGCAAGAAAACTAACAGCACAGGACCTTAATGTCACAAGAGTATTTGAATGTAATGGTATCTACACACCAAAGCCGCCGGCTTTTTTGACAGCTGCCATTCATATGACGTAAAGCCGCCGGCCTAGCCCGGCAGCATGTCAGCGGCTTTGATGTGTAGATAGCATTAAATCTCAAACATACCATTGCTTCAACTATCTATATAATAACAAGTCGATGTCAGTAACCACTTCATGAGATTAACATCGAATGCGGTCCATTTCTTACAACAGCTCCCGACTAACAAACGGAATTGGATATCATCTCGACGTATTACAATATTAGCTGGTTTTTCTAGTTATTTCACTGGATTTAGGTTTTAGAGGACTATGAAAAGGTGACCTTAGAACTGCTTGGTTTTAAGTCCTTTTGGAATTACAGGGTGTCTATTATTATCTGATGAAAATTAAATAATGTGATCAGGTACTTAAGAAACTGAAATAAAATCCCCAAAAACCATGAATTAGAGCATTTTGTGTGACAAAGAAAAAAATTCTTATTTCGAAAAATATTTTTCGAATAAAGTTCAAGAGCAGATTACGTTTCTTTTAATTTCCTTCAAGAAGTGCATAAACCAAGCACCATGTTTATGCACTTCTTAAAGCATTTTATTTTAAATGTATGCCAGTTACTGTTGATTGCTGTAACTAGCTCACATTTAAACCTAAACTTTTCAATAAACGCATACCCCTTCCAAAACAACCTAAATATAGAACAAGCGCCGAAAAAAATCGTCCAATCGAGGAGAAACAGAGCGCACGTACACAAAATGTGGCAGTGAAAAGGACATAGTGACGTCATCAATCGGGTTAAATGGCCGAGGGACGTGTGGAGCGGCTTCGATGTACGGTGGAGGGAGGAGCGGGAAGCGGAGAAAGTCCTGAAACGCGCTATCAAAGTTTTTTATTTGCTGCTTATAAGTACAGCCCATAATGGTATCTACACACCAAAGCTGCCGGCTTTTTCGACAGCTGCCATTCGTATAACGGAAAGCCGCCGGCCTAGCCCGGCGGCATGCCGGTGGCTTTGGTGTGTAGATAGCATAAGATTGCTGACTTCCTAAGTCGTAGTTGTTTGGGGGGTACAGATCAGAGGCAATCTTTACTTACAGATTGTTCAATTGCATTAACGCAGCTTGTGTGTCTGCAAGTGCATCTATCAATAAGCTTAGTAGGTAATGTACTCGTATTTATGGCAGTTACAGTGAAGTCTGCAGAGTTACCTTATGTGAATCCGGGGTATCAAAATACCATATATTTCCAATAATTTGAATAAAATGTTTAATATTAAATAAAATATTATACATTTTATATTATCCTACGAGTACATATTATACTACGAATATATAAATATATTATACTACGAGTATAATACTGAATAAAATGTATACCTTTCCAACAACTGAAGTCTAACCCTAACCCTAGTATATCTAGTCTTCTAATTTAGTTTTAGGTCGGCCTCAGACGGTGTCTAGAATCTAAAACATTGACCGTTCACTTCAGCTGACGTATCTAAGCCTGAATTGTAACCTGTCCTATCTAGGTAATGTGATTTGATCTAAGATCTAGGTTTTTATGCATCAGCAGTTGAATATCGGTTGACGGATCCGCCGATCTAACTACAGACGCATGTGTGATAAGGCTGTATATTTGAAGAGCATTACGTTCAGGGCTGGTATGCATGTTCATTTCATGAATAAATAGAAGCCAAAAACATAATTATGTCAAATTGTTCTGAAAGAAGTAACTAATAATAATACTAATATACAGGGTGGCCCGTCGATTGACGTCCAAAAGGAAAATTTGGATTCCTCGTGTCGTGGGGTATCCGAATCACCCCCATGTATGTTCCGCGATTTTTTACGGTTTCCGAGTTATGACGTGTTTTCAGATTTTTTGAGATTTTTCAACCAACCACCCTAAAAAGGTTCGTAGAAAAAAAAGTACAACACTTTTTCATAATTTTATTTTTGCATCAGATGTTTCATGACCTGTACTTTTATGCATAAAATATTCAGCTTCGCAACTTTAATAAAAGTTGGGGAAATGTAGGTCGGAAGAGGAAAAATTGTATTGACTGAAAAATCATCGAAATTTTCAAACTTAAATTAAGAGGTTAAAATTAAGACTTCATGGATTTTAAACTAGCTTAAAAAATGCGCCAACTTCTCAGCTTTCATAATCATAGAAAAAAATTGGTACTTTATGGGGTACTTTTGCTAGAATCAGCCTTTAAAGAGAGCAAGGTGGAAAAATTTCAGAATTGGACGTTTGAGTAAATTTTTTTTTCTTTCTTATTTTATGATCACCTAAGCCTCAGTTGGTTTAAAGGCAGTGTTATCTTACCGAAAAGTACAAAAAAGGGGCCAAGATTGACACATTTGGGGGTTTTGGAGGACCTGTAAGAGATGAGTTACAACTTGAGAAAATTATGCAGATATGCATCATTTCTACGGGGTTGCACGAGGAAACGGCCTTGAAGCGGCACGACAGTATCGAAAACAGCTTCTACGAAGTGGGATCCCTTCAGGACCCTCGCGTTGACCAGGAGTTCTGCCTTCCATTAAGGTTTGGCGTATGTCAATAAAAATACGAAGGTCAGGATAAAACTCAGGTTGCAGTCCACCACGTCTTTGAACTTGTTTGCGATACTGTCGTGCCGCTTCAAGGCCGTTTCCTTGTGCAACCCCGTAGAAATGATGCATATCTGCATAATTTTCTTAAGTTGTAACTCATCTCTTACAGGTCCTCCAAAACCCCCAAATGTGTCAATCTTGGCCCCTTTTTTGTACTTTTCGGTAAGATAACCGAAAAGTACAAAAAAGGGGCCAAGATTGAAGTAACACTGCCTTTAAACCAACTGAGGCTTAGGTGATCATAAAATACGAAAGAAAAAAAAAATTACTCAAACGTCCAATTCTGAAATTTTTCCACCTTGCTCTCTTTAAAGGCTGATTCTAGCAAAAGTACCCCATAAAGTACCAATTTTTTTCGATGATTATGAAAGCTGAGAAGTTGGCGCATTTTTTAAGCTAGTTTAAAATCCATGAAGTCTTAATTTCAACCTCTTAATTTAAGTTTGAAGATTTCGATGATTTTTCAGTCTATACAATTTTTCCTCTTCCGACCTACATTTCCCAACTTTTATTAAAGTTACAAAGCTGAATATTTTATGCATAAAAGTACGGGTCATCAAGCATCTGATGCAAAAATAAAATTATGAAAAAGTGTTATACTTTTTTTTCTACGAACCTTTTTAGGGTGATTGGTTGAAAAATCTCAAAAAATTTGAAAACACGTCATAACTCGGAAACCGTAAAAAATCGCGGAACATACATGGGGGTGATTCGGATACCCCACGACACGAGGAATCCAAATTTTCCTTTTGGACGTCAATCGACGGGCCACCCTGTATATATAATAAACTAATAACATTTTTTTTTTTAAACTTGCTTGAATGAAAATACGGTCGAATTGAGAAACCTCCTCCTTCTTTTGAAGTCGGTTAAAAATGTTAGGACTATTTCCTTAAACATAGTCAAATAGATCAATCAAACATCAGTTGTAAAGTTTATACCATAAAATGTAGCTTAAACTTCGTATACCTTCATCAACAACCAGCCTACAATAAAAAAAAAACATTTAAAAAGCACGTTAACATCCAGACTGCCTAGATTACCTAATAAAACCATCTCAACTAACAGCAATGCCTTAAAAAAAACACCACTTCTGTAAACCTTTGAAAGACTGCACACACCACTAACATTGATTTAGGTATGTCCATTCTGTTCGTAATTGCACATTGGGTTAAAACGCTATCTGCCGACAAAATTGCTCGCATTGGTAAAAGGAATGAAGAGACCAGTGCTAGAGAGTTAGAGAGGAAAACGATGGTATTCTACTAGTGTAGGCCTTTCTATTATAAATGGGATGTCGTATATGGGGTTAATGTTAGGTGAAGTTAGAGTTGTTGCAATTTTGCGAAAAAGACTGGTTGTTTTTTACTTTTTATGAAATGTTGAACACGCAAAATACAAACAAAAAATAACGGACACTGACATCGACACCGATACAAACGCCGTCGCTGACACTGAAACGGACACCGACACTGATGGATGACTGACACTGATGACTGATACTGTCACCGACACTGAAACGGACACCGACATCGACACTGGCACCGATACTGACACTGACACAGACACTGACACTGAAACGGACACCGACACTAACACTGACATCGAAACTGACACTGACACTGACACTGACACTGACACTGACACTGACACTGACACAGACACTGACACTGACTCTGACACTGACACTGACACTGACACTGACACTGATTCTGACTCCGACACTGACCGGCACCGACACCGATACTGACACTGAAGCCGAGACTGACTCTGACACTAACACTGTTACGGACACCGAAACTGACACTGACACCGACACCGATACTGAAACAAACATTAAAACTGACACTGACACCGATAGTGTCAGCAACGCTTACACCGATAGTGACAGCAACACTGACACCGAAACTGACACTGACACTGATGGATGACTGACACAGACACTGACGCCGACACCGACACCGACACCGACACCGACACCGACACCGACACCGACACCGACACCGACACCGACACCGACACCGACACCGACACCGACACCGACACCGACACCGACACCGACACCGACACCGACACCGACACCGACACCGACACCGACACCGACACCGACACCGACACCGACACCGACACCGACACCGACACCGACACCGACACCGACACCGACACCGACACCGACACCGACACCGACACCGACACCGACACCGACACCGACACCGACACCGACACCGACACCGACACCGACACCGACACCGACACCGACACCGACACCGACACCGACACCGACACCGACACCGACACCGACACCGACACCGACACCGACACCGACACCGACACCGACACCGACACCGACAACTGACAAACAGACAACACTGATGGATGACTGACACTGACACTGATGACTGAGACTGACATTAAAACTGACACTGACACCGATAGTGTCAGCAACACTGACACCAATAGTGACAGAAACACTGAATCCGATAGTGACAGCAACACTGACACGGAAACCGACACTGACACTGATACCGATACTGACACTGACACTCATGACTGACACTGATGACTGGGACTGAGACTGAGACTGACACTAAAACTGACACTGACACTGATAGTGACAACAACACTGACACTGACACTGACACCGAAACCGACGCTGACACAAACACTGACACTGACACTGACACTGATACTGACACCGGCACCGGCACCGACACCGATACTGACACTAACAATGAAACCGAGACAGACTCTGACACTGACATCGACACCGACACTGACACTGACACCGATAGTGTCTGCAACACTGACACCGATAGTGACACCAACACTGACACCGACACTGACTCCGAAACCGACACTGACACTGATGGATGACTGATACTGTCACTGACACTGACACGGTCTCCGACACTGACACCGATACAAAATTGTCACATAGGTACACCAAAACGTACCGCTCAAAATTAAACACAAAATGCCTTCCGAAAAATTTAATTCCCTGGCGAAAACGTATGAAGGGACAGTCTGATAGGTCTCTCTTTCAACCACTTTTTTGTTGAGATTACAAAAAGGCAGGGGGCCTAACAAAGCTCGGCTTCAGACGTATGATGATTGTAATAACGCTTTTAGATAATGCGTCTAACGATATAGTCATGTGGTTAATGCTGCGAGGAAGCGACACAATAGCTGAAAGGGTGTAGCGTTATTTACAGACGTCTTTGTGGTAGATTCTTTAGTACGAGTGATATTAACTTGTCCTATTGGTACAATAACGTCTTTTGAGCCAATATATGTGTGGATATTTGTCTCACTTTCACGCAAAGTTCACTGAAAAGATTTTAATAATATTTTACGATCGGCAGCATAGGCTAAATTATTTAAATATATTGTATATTTTTCATGTTTTACAATATATAAAAGAGCACCAAGTGTGTGTAATCTATTTTTATCTGACCTGTTAATTGCCACGGATACAATAAAACCCACAGCAAAAGAGAATGCCTTTATTTTTATTTATCGATTGAAATCAAGTCATCTTTTTCAGGGGCCCTGAATTAGTCTATGATTAGTCTATGAATGAGTCTGCTAATTTTTAAATAACCTCAGTTGTGTATCGGCAGAGTGTCAATGGCATTTTTGACACATTTGGTATTCTGCTAAACATTGGCCTATACTGATTGCGACCAAAAGCCATGAGGCTATTTTAAAATGATTTTAAATTAGCAGACTTGGACCCCTGATTTTTAACCATGACTATGTCAGCTATAAAACTTAAATTAAGCCGTCTGTCACTTTTAGTTTACTGAAACTAAACAAATAAAATAATTTCATAACTTAATAAACTACTTACTTAAATAAACAATAAATTCTTTGCCAATAGGAAAAAATATTTAAAAATAATATTTAACATAATACATAAATAATAATTCATAGACTAGCCTACTATAGAAGCCGTTTAAAGCCCAGACTACAAGAGGGAGTGGTAAATTAGATTGAAATGTGACAGCGCCGTCGACTATTGCCTTACAAATATCTATAAATACCTTTATTTTATGTCGCAACATATTGGACAAACCGGCCATCTTAGTAATTCCTAGGATAGGTACCTACTAAAGATTTGCATAAGATTTTAAAAGACGTTGCATATAACGCGATTAAAGTTATTTATCCATTTAACATCATGCTGTCTTTATCTGACATTTGATATCGATAGTGTCAGAGATATTTTTTAATGGAGCTTTAGTTATAATGAGCTTATTTGCAACAGGATGTTTTGATGCTTATCCTGTCGTAATTTTCTATGGATTTGTGTACATTTCTGCAAGTTTCATGTAAAGTTGCGTATTTATTAAGAAGGCTAATCCAGGATTGTAGAAACTGGTTGCGACTGTCATTTTAAGCTTAGCAAGGTGTTATGTGGCTGTCAAAATATTCACCATTTTAATAAATAATAAGTAAATCTGAGTTAATCATACATTTAGTTCAAATAAGGCGTTTCTCTCACTTTATAGGAAAAATCAAGGGATATGTTTTTTTAGATAGATAGATAGAAATACTTTAGTGCACACAAAGAAATACAAATAAAACTTAAAACTAAAACATTGTGCGCAAAGGCTGCCTTATCACTAAAAGTGATCTCTTCCAGACAACCTTTGGAGTAGGACTAGTTTAAGAAGACTGTAGAGTAGAGCAAAGCAATAAATAAATACTGTAATTTACTACTTATTAAAATAAATAAACAAAAAAAAAATTATCTTTAATAAACAAATAAAATAAATATTTTTTTCTGATTTTTTTCATCTAAATACGACTAAAATTGTTAATCTTTCCATAATTAAGTCAATCAGCAGTTAGGACACTTTTTATGAGAACATACACGTAGATTTTTTTTTCATATTTCGAAAAATGTTTTATGGGAGAAGTTGTTGTGTTTCAAAGGCAGATTACATCCCTTGAATTAAGTCATTGAGTGAATCATCTAAGAGTACATACAAAATAATACCATAATTAAAACAATATTTGAATGTTTTGGCTGTTTAATAGAATTCCCAAAATAATTAATATTCCTGCGACTTGAATACTAAGGAAATGACTGTCTGGATCAGATTTTCATTGATTTGGTTTGTCTGCTATGTTAAATAGGACTATGGACAACTTATTTTATAAGTATCGACTTGTCAAATGTTAATAGATGTTTAGGTTAGTTGAGTATTTTATTTAGTTCATCTATTTATTTTGACTTTTAGATATCTATCTATATGTTTTTACTAGGCTATACCAGTTTATCCTAGAGTGTGTGTATTGATATTAGGATCAACTAGTTTGGCCTAGCCTAAACTGGTCTGTCCTGTCGGGCTTAGAACAAATTAGTTTGGACTAGGCTATACTAGTTAGTCCTATCGCGTATAGGAAGAACTAGTTGAGCCTAGGCAAAACTAGTTTGTCCGGAAATCGGGTTTGGCCGGTAACATATATAATGTTCATAATTACTCAAAATATGAAAAAGGTGGATTTAATTTTGCTACACAATTTGCCGTGCCCTAATCAGGGTCCACATTTGGTAGGTACTTTAAGTTGTTTATAAGATCTGTAAAAACCTGTGGAGTGCAATAAATGATTGAGTATTGAGTAATTTACCAACCAATGTACCTTATATCTTTTGTGCAATAAAGAATATTTGTATTGTATTGTATTGTAATTTACCTACATATGTACTCAAAGTATGAAAAACAGGCTGCCCACAACTTCGTACGCATTTATGGTTTTATCTTGGTAAATAATCATGATATCGTTTAATAATGTAGCTTATGTGTTATTCTGATGTGCAAGCTACAATATTGCCAAGTTTCATCAAATCTGTTCAGTAGTTACAATACAATACAATACAAATTTTCTTTATTGCACAAAAAGATATAAGGTACAGACACAAACAAGAATATAAGAAGCAACAGGCGGCCTTATTACTAGGTAGCAATATCTTCCAGGCAACCTTAGGGTAAGAAATAGCGAGAAATAGGTAATAATGGTTGCGGGTTCGTTTTTGCGTAATAGTAACAAATATCCATTCATCCATCCATTATAATATTAGTTAGGACTTACTCGTAGAATATGACAGAATAAAAGACGAAAGCTAATTACCATTAGACTAAGAGAAACGGGACTTCCAACGGGCACCCATCACCGCTACATAGTGCATTATGCAAGGATCTTTACTCTTAAACTGGTTGCATTAAATGCAATGGGACAAAAACCGCCGCACAGGTCTACGAGCACTAGAATGTATATTGAAGTGAAATATTCTATGACTAGTTGCTTCCTACAATTTTGTTTGTGTGACGAATGCAACTTCTGGAGGCTTGACAAACCCATGCAACTTCTGGAGGCTTAGCATGCGTGCCGCGAAAATTATCTCACGTCATGCTGTCCTTATCAAATTTAAAACTATGGACAGAGACGTAAGCGTGACAAACCCATGACAACGTCTTGTCACTTAGTGTATGCTAAGCTAGCTGGCCTACTTATTGTATTTTCAGCTTACTAAATGATTGTTTATGTATTTAAAAATATAAAATTGAGTAACAATTTGAAAGTATCGAAGGAAAAACATTCACTTTCATATCTTGGTTTTTCATATAATTTGAAAGACTCTTAAAATAATATAGCCTATATGTTATTACGATATATAAGCTACAAGTTGGCAAAGTTTCATCAAAATCTGTTCAGTAGTTTTTGCGTGAAAGAGTAAGTAAGAAATATCCTCACATCGGCACAAATGTCAACTAAACTAATATCGAACTACCTTTATCTACTTTAATATAGAAAAGCAACAAGTGAACCGCATGAATGCGAATCGAGTTACATTCTCAATCCACTCTTAAAATATTCTAGTTTTTGTCTACAAATAGAGACATCCTACCCACTCGTTAGTCGACTTTAAACTGCGCTGCTCGAATGATCAATCAGCGGCTGGCAATCAATCAATCACTTGTCAATCTGTTCACTTGGAGTGGCTTGTGGAAAACTTGTGTGAAAATGCCAGATGAAAAATGGGAGTCTATGTGTGATTTGGTTTTGTTTTCTACGGTTGAATGTGGTTTATTAGGATGGACATTGTGTCTGTCAATGGTAGAGTTAGGTGGAAGCTGACAGCAGGATATTTCAGTTGCAAGATAAGGCCCAGTTTTTAGGGTTCCGTACCCAAATGGTGAAAACGGGACCCTATTACTGAGACTTGGCTGTCTGTCCGTCTGTCACCCAGGCTGTATCTCATATACCGTTTTAGCTAGAGCGAAGACGATTTATTACCATTTCCGCTATAACAACAAATACTCCCATACAACAAACGTGATTTTTTTTGCTCGATGTCAATATTGAATGGTACGGAACTCTTCCTGCGCGAGTCCGACTCGCACTTGGCCGGTTTTTAATTTTAAACCCTAAACCGACGTGCATTTGTTTAACGTGCATGTATGAGGCGACTGATGAAAGTGGATTAAAGGAAAAAAGTGTGTTTAGATCATAGCCAATGGAGGGAAGTAGTCTTTGTATACCTCTATGGAAAAGAAGCGTGACAGGTATTATGCATGTACCTAAGTATGTTTAATTTTAGAAAATGTTACTTCTGTTCACTGAAGCCATTTTAAAATCTATAATATGTGCTTTATTTACAAACAATTGTGATGATTATTAACCAGACGTACCTATCTACTTCAAACCACAGACACAACGTCCGTGCCCTATATTCTATCTATCTCTGGTTTGGCCCTACTGGAGACAGAAATAGTTACCTGTCTTAATTTTTCGTCCCTATATACCCACTGCTGTCAATAAATCTATAGGATTCTCCTGAAAGATAATTCAAAAATGACAGCTACGTGACAGTTAAGTACTGCCGGTCTCGGATAGCTATCTTTCTTTAAATATAGGGAACGCTGAAAAGAATTGATCACAAATACCTATAGGTACTAACACTCCAAGCCAGCTCGAAGCAGTGCCGGCGTCACTGACTGAGAATCACCCCCTTGGTATGGTAAATTGATAAGCTGAAGCTATTTAAACGTCGGGTCTAGCGCAAGACGTGACGAATTGAAGCTCCTGCTTGTAGTTTGATGTTCGAAGGTTTGTAGAGATGGTTTTTATAAGTATTTTAAAGGTATTTTCTTACTTTGTATAGTTTTAGTTTTGGTTGTAAGCCCTTTTTTCATTACTGACTTTTCATTACACATTTTACACTAAATCCAATATTGATTGGTAGTTGTGTATTTTTTTTATTTATATTCCACCTTACTAATACTAATAATAATATTTTTCTTTCCTTTGTGCGTAAAACCATGACTGTAATGAAACACTTTTGTGCGCGATGGTATTTTAAAACAAATGTTAAACGTCAGACTCAAAAATCGTTTAATGCGCATCTGTCAGCTAGGGTTCATTTTACGTGGCGCGACCTATAGACCTAATTTAAATAAAACAGATCTAATTTAAAAAAGTACCTACACTTCAAAATATCAACATCCTTTTTTTTGTTTTTTTTTTAACAAAGAGATAACGACCTGAACTCGCTTCCAGAAGTCACCAACTGTTTAAAAAAAGCCGTAAAATTGAGAAATCGCGAACTCAACAGCTCAATAACGCATCCGACCGAATTCCGCTGGGTTATTCAAAGCGACCGCCACAGGCATACATTACCGATCGGTCGCGCGCGACGCGGCCAGCCAACACCGCTGTAATGCTATTACCCGACTAATTACGATTATACGCGACACAATGAATTATATTCGTCTACCGGTGGCAGGGAAATTGGGTTTGTGAACTTTTAAAATTGGAAGATTGTTTTTAAAATGCTGTTTATTTTTTATAAATGCATCGCCGATTATATTTTAATTATTGAATACGTTTTTTTCAACTGATACATTACTTTAAATTCGACAATAAAAACGGGCTGATGTTGTATTTAGTTATAGTTGAGTGATTGTAGAATACACAGTCCTAAGCGTGATGAATGCATCATAATTGCCTGGCATAGATTCTTACTAATATGTACAAATTTAAGTTAAACTTGCACAGAAAAGAGCTTGCAGGTATATTATTTCAAAAATAAACACCCATAGAATATTTCAGTGCGACTCTTACAAAACGCGAATCATACATGCGAAAATACAGCACTACATTAACCATCGACGTCAATATTTCATCCACATTCGTTTATATGCACCTTTGGTGATATATCATAAAAATCGTGTTGGATATGCATTTAAAAACTGGTAGCAATTAAAGCAGAAACCTTTAAGAGATGTTTATTCATATAACTGGTAAGAGACAAGTTTTGTCTTTATTTCACTAACTGGTTAGGTAGCTCCCGCAGTGTATTACCGCATTACGTATGCAGTCGTCCAGGGCTCGATTTAGGGGGGGTATTAAGGGTACATCTGGGTCCTCACAAAAAGGGCCTCAACAGTAGAGACATTGAAACAAGTGAGAGAGCAACGTACATCTGGGCCCCCACAAAGAGGACCCCGCAACAGAGACTTGGAAAATAAACGATTTTCCGATTAGACATCTTGGATAGCACAGTTCATTTTATTTCAGAAAATACTTATCAAATAGTAGAATAATCTTTAGATACTTTTCAGGCTTTATAATTACTTACTTATCGGTAAAATGTAATGCAAAAAAGTTTAAAAAATATTCAAGGCTAGACGCAGGGACATCTATAGCACTAAATCACCCCTCTGTGGCCCCGGGACTTAAAAAACACTAAATCCGGAACTATAGTTTCATCGTTTGCAAAAAGCAGTAAATTTTATAAAGCATGTGAGGCATTTTTAAAGAATACATGAAGGTAGGCTTGTATTAGGTACCTACTTGGTTTTGTTCGCAGCTTAAAATATCCGAAATCAGTTATGCCACAACCGACTTTGCTTCCCTACAGAAAAAAATATTATTTGTGACAAAATAATGTCATATAATCGATAAGTGTAACAACCGATGTCTATAGGGATTGCTTTCAGTTGACCAATAATACATACTTTGATACACGGATATGCTTGAAAAACCAGGTCATTACATTCTGATTTCAGATTTACAAATAATTACAAGGCTGGTAGCTGATACTAATTGATTGGTCAGGTAATAACGAGAGCGTTTCGAATCTTATTTTGAATTTGGAAGTTCTAATTTTGAATTTCAATAAAAAACAAAAGAAAAATAACAAATAAGAATCATAGAGGATGCATAAATAGTGCACGACGTGGATGTAGTGGTAACTGCAAGTTGCACAGCGACAAAAAAAATAAGTTTGGATTGATCCGATGTAGGTAATAAATTAGAAGCTATCAATATTATAAGTCATGTAAGAATATTGGTAATATTTTTAAGTTCTTTTTGCATTCAATACACAATTATACATGGAATGGTTCAGAATTATAAAAATCGATTGAAAAAAAACTTTTCAATAAACAAATAGGTCATAATATACCACAAGTAACATCTTACTAAAATACAGCCACACTTGGACAATAAAGTCGCCCACACACATAATTAAGGAACCCGATCCTTGCGTGTTGGAGCCCCAATAAATAAAATTAAATAAAAATAATTAGTTTTAAAGATACCGCGTTATGTTGGGCCAACACGAGAACGTTTTAGTTCAGAACGGTGTTGCGTTGCACTGTCCTTTCAACCATAAAGGCCAAAACACACCGGATGCGTATGCGTTACGCAAGCGGTGACAGTTCCATACATTACAACTCAGAGGTACGCATATGTCTACGCATACGCAACGCATACGCATCCGGTGTGTTTTGGCCTTTTGGTGAGTATACAGTTGTACGATAAAAGCCCTCGCATATTACAGATTTATTCATCGGCCGATAGTTTTAAATCTACATATGCAAATGCGCACACTATTTTGGCATTTGTGACAATTTTTACTAGCAGAATCCAACTAAACTATCGGGCAATCGAAAAATTTGTTATAATATGCAGGGCTCTAAAGGGCGATAAAGAATGCACATCAATCTTTAGATAGAGGCAATCTGCTAATTTCGACTTCGTAGCGATATATCTGTATCGCGCACACCACAATGACGTTTTTTTGTCATTCGTGATTCAAATCCAAATGAAACAAGAATAAAAATCGTTGTTCTAAATTCAAATTCTGATGAACGATTAATCTACATAATACTAATTTATGTACCTATATATTTGTAAATTAGCATTCGTCTATATTCGGAAATGCGATAATTGCCGATTTTGATAAACTTAATTTTAAAGAGCCGCATCCGCATGTGTGTATCACACTTTACAATAGCATGTGTACAATTTTAATTGAAGTAATTAATTTTTAAGGAATCAGAATAAATCTCCGCAGATTTATTATTTGGCAATATCTTATTAATGTAGTAGCTTAAAATAACGGATATATCACTAATAAATTGATTTACAACAAGAGTTACAGCGATATTTGATATTTCTCTTTTATAAACTACACTAGAGGCTGCCCGCGACTTTGTAGACATTTATCGTCTTGAATTAAGTATTTTGAATAAGTACCTTTATCTTAAATAACTTATACATACCTACGAGATGATATTTTAAAATATGCAATATTAGCTTTGTATTATTTTGATATTTAATCTACATTTTTTGATCCCACTGCTGGGTAAAGGCCTCCACGCGACTTTCCATTTAATACGGTCTCCCGTACTACAATCACCAATAAAATAAAAAATTCTAAATGTTTCTAAACGTCATACTTCAGCAATACAAAATCTTTACTTTTTCTTTTTCAATTTTAATTAAAAAACGTATTAAAAGTAATTAAACATCAATTCTCATCCCCAAGAAACTACCAAAAACCTGACACAGTTACAATAAGTTTTTTTTGTTGGAAACACTTAAAAAAAACCTTTCCACCTCGCCCATACATTGCGTGCCAAATGCACGTAAAAGGCTTAACACGCGACGATGTTTTACACAGCGCTCTAGAAAAAAAAAACTTGGGAAGTGCGTGTTGGGGTTACTCACTGAGGGTTCCGTATGATCAGTAATAGTTGTAGTTTTAAAATTCAACGTTAGAGTATCGTTATTTTTTTCTAGGTATATTGTCTTTTGTAGACTAATTTTAGTTTAATTGTATTAAATCATGTGGTATCGTGCTTTAAGTGAAAAAAAAAGAAAAGAAGCTTTCAAAATAAAGAAATAGGTTCTTTATTTCCATTATGTTTAAAATATGTACCTATTGTCCATTAACTAACCAATTTTTATCAGTTTGTCAATCACCTTATTAAACCTTTAATTTTATTTCATTTTTATCAACAATAGAAACACCTACATCCCAAGAAATTAAGTATCAAGCTATCTTGGACCCTGGTGAAAAGATGACAGACGTAAAGCGAGGTAAAAAAACTCCCGTTTTTACTATAAAACTACGGAACCCTAAAAAGCAACGACCAATTGATATTTCTGAAGTTACTACTGTAAGCTTGTGTACGGATTAATTTTGTACAAAGCAAATAAATTCGTTCTGCGTTCTTATTTGTTATTCATTACTTCTGTAAGAAAGTAGTTATTTCTTCTCCAAGTTTATTTATTGAAATTATACACACTTAAACGGATTCCTTTGCTTTCAATTTATTTGCGTAAATATGTTCATTTCTTTTTTTTTTGCGGATTGAAGACATGTTTTAATGAACTTCGGTAGGTACAATATTTCTGGCTAAATGTCATGGGTGCTAAGCTGAAAAATTATAACTAACGACCCAAAAAAGGCTAATAGAGAACCACCTTTTTTAGTTATTTCTGTTTCGTTGCTATTTGACGTTTGATATGAAACCGCGTCCAAACCGCGTCTCAACCGCCTAGGCGGTTTAAGTTTTTCTTTTTACCCTATATTTTTAACCACATAATTCTAATGATGACTGAAAGGATACTTTGAAATCATGATGTTAACTATTTAACCAGTTGACTTCACAGTTGAGTGCTCAGCACGGTGGTATAACAATTTAGCACCTTATTTTGTTTTTGTTTTTTTACGTGGGGAAATCCAATAAGAATACTCTCCGTCTCGGAGAAAGACGGAGGGTTATGCCGGGCTCCCACCGGCTAAAAAGCAACTTAGCACCTAGAAACTCTAATGGATACAATAACATTCTTTCTACAGCAAAAAAGTAAAAAAACATACCATGAACAAACTACACAAATTTCTCTTACTTCCGCAAACGCATTCACAACCCAACCAGTGTTGCCAACACAAAAAATCAATCTACACAACTGTTTACAGCGGGATCTACGAGATCTATAGATCAGTTGGACTTAATTACTACGATAAAACAATCGTAAGGCACTCGGGCTGCGTCTTAAACGCTCATTAAGAACCATTAATGGCGAGCTATGGCGGCAAGGGAGGATAAATGGTGGGGTATAGGTGTAGGGTTGCAACATGGCTGACGAAATGCGGAAAAAAAAGTTTTCTATGTTTTTAAGAGAGTTAGTAAGGAGATTCCTTTCGTAATTTCTGTATTTTTTTAAAGTTTTTAAAAACATAAGAAGTTTTTTTATTATTATTATTTTTAAACTTCCAATAAAGCAAACAAAACCCGGACCTAGGTAGGTTTTAATGTCTAGAAAGGAAATTTTGATATTCTTTCACGTTTATGAAACAGTAAAGCAACCTCAAAAACTTATAAATCTAGAGTTGCAGTGCTATCAATTTTCAGCATTTTTAATTGTTTTAAGTTGGCAACTTTTTATAACCTTTCTTGTAAAAAAATAAATCTATACTAATATTATAAAGCTGCAGAGTTTGTTTGTTTGTTTGTTTGTTTGTTTGTTTGTTTGTTTGTTTGTTTGTTTGTTTGTTTGTTTGTTTGTTTGTTTGTTTGTTTGTTTGTTTGTTTGTTTGTTTGTTTGTTTGTTTGTTTGTTTGTTTGTTTGTTTGTTTGTTTGTTTGTTTGTTTGTTTGTTTGTTTGTTTGTTTGTTTGTTTGTTTGTTTGTTTGTTTGTTTGTTTGTTTGTTTGTTTGTTTGTTTGTTTGTTTGTTTGTTTGTTTGTTTGTTTGTTTGTTTGTTTGTTTGTTTGTTTGTTTGTTTGTTTGTTTGTTTGTTTGTTTGTTTGTTTGTTTGTTTGTTTGTTTGTTTGTTTGTTTGTTTGTTTGTTTGTTTGAACGCGCTAATCTCTGGAACTACTGGTCCGATTTGAATGATTCTTTCAGTGTTGTGTAGTCCATTTATCGAGGAAGGCTATAGGCTATATTTTATGTCGGTATTTCCCCGGAAACGACAAAAACGCGGGTGTAACCGCGGGACACAGCTAGTAGTATATAAAAAAGTAAGTTACTAACTTTAAAATAGCAACCCTAAAGAGTGACGATGCTAGGTGGATAGCGCGAGATCTTTCAGCACTCCAAACTGATGGTCTACCGTCCACCGTTGAGATTTCAAATCGATTGTCTGCTCTTACACACATATTTCTAACCTCGGTCATTGGTCGCGTTGAACCATTGGGAAATAATGACGCATTTTAGGTTAAGTTCGTGTAGTAAAGTGGAAATGCTTTTGAAAATGTTGTTTTAGTTGTTTTTGGAAATTTATAAATGCCTTTTTAATTACTTACATACATATTCAATACTCAATCATTTATTGCACTCCACAAGTTTTTAGAGATCTTATAAACTACTTACACTTTACTTTTTTTTTTTCACTTTATTTATTTAATAAGTAGTAAATTACAGTATTTATTTATTGCCCTGCTCTACTCTACAGTCTTCCTAAACTAGTCCTACTCCAAAGGTTGTCTGGAAGAGATCACTTTTAGTGATAAGGCCGCCTTTGCGCACAATGTTTTAGTTTTAAGTTGTATTTGTATTTCTTTGTGTGCAATAAAGAATTTCTATCTATCTATCTACTTAAAGTTCCAAATGTAGACCCTGATTAGGGCACGGCAAATTGTGTAGCAAAGCTACGAACTTAAAGCTAAAATGAGATCTGTCACGCCTCCTATCAGGGTGGGCAGAGACCACTTCTACTTTTATTTGCGTACGTAAATAGTATAGAAACTGAGAAAAAACCGCGGTGTCATATCACCTTGTCAAACATTATTTTTTAAATAATGATTGCTTAAGTTTTCGTCGATAGTCGACTTCATTACCTTTTCAGCAACAGGATGTTATTCTCGAATGATGTTTTAACAAATGCATAGACATAAGTACATACGTTTACCAGATTTTCTTTTAACCTCTCACATCCCACTGACCTATTATAAACCCAGACACAACAGATTTTCTATTGTTCTTTTTTTTCTGGGATGTGAAAGATTAATCACAAAATGTCACCAAATTCCAGAAATCAACAAAAACATACACGACAAGCAAGAAATCCAATCTATCCCCATCCGATCACCCTTTAAGAGATATCCTACACAAATTCCATTGAAAGGGAAATATGCAAGTACCTCCCCTTCACCTCCTTCTGATCTTGACCCTTAACAACCTTGAAACTTCACCCAAAGATATTAGATGAGAAAAATGGATAGGGACAAAGGAAATGGATTAAAGTTATCACAAGATTGTTCTAGGAATAAATTTGTTAGGAATATCCTTTTGGAGTTTACATTTTCCTTTACAAATAAGTGATTGTAATGTATGCTTTAAGATTAATTCGCTGTTCTCCTAATATGATTCAATTTAACAAATGAGCAGCAGAGCATCGAAGCGACTACAAGCGAATGTTGTGTCAGCTGATTTTGAATATTATTGTAATGATAACAATGTCGATAATAATATGACAATCAAAAATGCTCTGCGTTGCGTTCCGTCAGGTATGCGCCGGCCTTTACTCATTTATTGTCTTAACTTGGAAAACTCACACAATATCTTAAAATAAAATAGCCTGTATGTTATTCTGACATGTATTGCCATTTCACCAAAATCTGTTCAGTAGTTATTTGCGTGAAACTGAAAGGGTATCAAATATCCTCACATCCATCAATCGGTTTAAACTTTGACATTTACCTATATCTAGGACAAAAAAGAAGGTTTGCACTATGGTATATACCTACTATTTTATCAATAACTTCCCATTACACAAAAATATTTCTGATCATCGGACGGTATTACCCGATGTCGTCCGTCGACTCAGACCAGTGTTGCCAGCGGCCGGTCTCCGATTCGTCGCGCCGGCTATTATCCACATTACATTGGCCACACTACACATAAATTGACCGCGTTCCCGCACTAACTTAGGGGGTTTATATGTATCACGTCAGCTGATCTTTAAAGCTTTTTTTTCTATGTTGAAATCTATTCTTGTATTGTACTTATCAATATTATGTAAATTTAATTGATTAGTATCAATTTCCATTCCATAGGTTCAAGTGAGGTGTTTATTTTTTAAATTTACGTTGCATTTATAGCAAATAAATAGTATAGGCATAACTAAAACAAAAATTAAATAGTACAGTGTTAATATGACTCTAAAATCTTCTTTTTAAGGAGATCAAACTTACCAAATCCCACTGACTTACAATTATACTGACTAATAAGTTAGCACTAATGACTTAAGACTTTAGTTATTTTTAACCGACTTCAAACTAAAAACAACAAAACCATAAAAAAGGAGGTGGTACTCAATCCGGCTTAATTTACCAAACCCAAGAAGTTTCCACTACCTCGCAAAAAGACTTCAAACTTCAACTTGAGTCTCCTGGCATACGCAGCGACGTAATCACTCCCTCCCAAAAAGATATAAAACTTCAACATGAGACTCATTCTTTACGTAATATACAGAATACCCTTTGCTGCAAAATATAGCGCGGCTTCGCTTCTTGATCTTTGCATAACTAGTTACTAATACACCAGCAAAACTCCCATTACGTTTAACTAAATGTATGTAGAACCGCGCTAACCCAACATTGCAATATAATAAACTATTGGACGCGTAATTTTGTGTAGTGTAGTAATTAGTAGCTTAAAAGATTTATGGTTTAGTTTTACGACAAATATGGTTTTAGAGCGTTTTTAAGATCCGCGTGGCCAATTGGAGAGTTTCAAAAGTCAAATTATTGAATAAAGGACTATAAAAATAATACTTATATACTTACCTATTAAGAAAGAGAAATTATTAGATACATATGTCCAAATCCTGACACTGACAGAATAGCTCGCTTAGATTCCCTTTACATTTTCTGGCAATGCCATCTATTGAGGCAAATTAAACGAGTTTTTTTTTTAATTTGACTTGCCAAAAAAATACCCCATTGGCTGACTGAAGAATTTGAAATCAAGATAACGCTGTCGGTACTTAAAAAAAACAATAGGTACCTACCGACTTTTAGGAAACCATTCCTAAAACAACTAACCTAACTGTATTTATCAATTTCCGTCCAAAATTCTCGAATCTAATTAAGTGTTGCCATAATAAAACCGTCATTTGTTTTTGTTGCCATATAAAAATGGCCGTTTTTGTCCAATCAAACGCGTTCGGAGAGAAAAATATCGCTTTTATTAATCCAGGCTGTTGGCAAAACCCGTTGTATTGGTCTCAGATACACTAATCTGCAATATGTAATGGCTCCTGTAACCTTTATGCATTTATGCATATTGGTAGGGTGACCATGTGTCATATTTGATCATGCGCCCAAGTCTACTTATTTTAAAAAGCCTCAGTTGTGTGTCTGCAGAGTGTTAATGGCATTTTTTGACACATTTGGTATTCTGCACAATGGCTTACACTGACTGCGACGGAATGTGTCAAAAACGACATTGACACCCTGCCGACACACAACTGACAAAATTGTAAAATTAGCAGAGTTGGGCCCCATTGAGAAAGGTACAGTCATGTCGTATCAAGAAGTCAAAAAAGAGTCAAAGCAAGTAGGCTCTTACTCTTTATATTATAATGATGATGACCGTGTATTAAATAATCATTAAGTTTAAAATAATTTAACTTTATACGACAAGTAAGTACCTACCTTAGTGTAGCTTCTAGATTACCTACTGAAAGGTTCTTAGGATTTTTACACAGGCAAAATACCTTCTAACAACAGTAGTCCCTGCTTCTTATGATTACGGATCTTTACAGCTAAAGCTATTAAAATGTTATTTGAAATAGATAATTCATAAACATAAACGAGGTAAGTAAATTAGTTTCAATAAGGAGGAGGTTATAACATTTTCCCAGAGTCAGTTCATCGACTTGCCTGCTAAATGCACAGTTATTTACGTCTGTGACTCGCTAGTATTTTATCTGAACCCCGTTTGAACAAAACCATTTAACGATAAATCCTTCTCAAGTGAAATCTTTGAAGAGCTAAAGTGAACTTAAAACTTAAATCGTCTTAAAATTGAAAATGCAAACTAGTTCCCGACTTTCTGGTCCCAGAGGATGCCCTCTGTTTCTTTTAAACCCATTCCAAGTGATTGTAATGTTATTCAATTTGAATTTTTAACACTTTCTTAGTCTGTTTGAAGCCAAACACTGGTTTAAAGTAAACGAGATGTAAACAAGTTTTGAAATTGAATTACTTACACAAATAAAGTTGTGTTAGTTTTTCTTGCGAATCCGCTCTCAAAATGGCGGCTTTTTTAGTTTCGTGGTTACCTGAAACGAAATTTATTTTAAATATAAACTGTGTTACGTTAATACTGTTGTTCATTGTTTTAATTTAGGTACTTATTACGTAAACACACCTCCTTCGCTTCATAGTCTTCATACACATTTATCAGTCGCATACATCTTGACTTTGCCTTTTGACTGAAATTACCCTACCACAGCAGCGTCAAAATTCCCAAATTCTTTTAACTTTGATTGTCACACTACTGCTACATCTTTTAAACGAAAAGAAACATGTGTAAAGATATTTAAATGTAAAAGTGTAATGGTATACACAATTAACAACTGAATGTTAAAAGCTAAATGGAAATTAGCAAACATCTCCGTTCGAAAGGTTAAATCTAAATTATATAGGTGTCGTGCTGTTCACGGCACTAAAATATCTGCAGCAAACATTATAATTTTCAGCTAAATAACCGTTAATTCAAGTATAATCATTAAAACGTGATTTCTATTAAAAGCTAAGAAAGCAGTTAATTTAAAATTCCATACAGATAGTAACTACTTAGGTAGTTATAGAGATTTAAATTCCATAGAGATAATTAGGGTACTCAAAAAATGCAAATGTAAATATGTACCTGTTATGTATTATTTTTATGTATTATTACCTTTATGAACCACTTTATTAAGTGGGTATTTTAATTAGATTTCTACGCGGTTCGGCAACTTTTACGATTTGATGGATAGTTTGCGAAAGCTGTAATATTCTAATAGCCACCAAAACGCACAAGAAATAAAACAAATTGAAGCATTTACACAAATTGTTACACGTATACACCAAAAAATACCATTTAAATCGATACGCATCGCGATCGATATCAAAACGAATGGTCGAGCTGACAGCGAATAAACTGTCACCTCTCGATTCGATATTTGTACGAATCGATTTGCATATTTTTGTTCTCGATTGTAACATGATATTTTGAGATATTGTCAATGGATTGTTTGAAGTACGGAGCGCAATCGACGCGCGTTTTTTTTAAATAATTCAAAGAATTTGTTTGGGAAATAAAGATTAGTTTTTACACTTCTGCGAGTAAGGGCCTTTACGCATTTGCGGTAGAAGCGCCAGAACCTATGGCCTGAAAGGTCAGATGTTTTATTTATATTTTATATGATATCGTCATGATTTAATTGTCTAGCGACAACATATGTATATATGTACAAAATATCAATCAAAAGTATAAACGTATAGAATAATGAACTTTTATAAGTATGGGTGGATCATCAAATACTTATAACTTCAAATATATACCTAAATATTATTTAAATAAATTGTAGGTACCGAATATTTAAATACCTAGTAGGTAAGTACTTAATTCTTCCAACACGATGTAACTAAGTAAACTTCTTTGACAGGATATAGACAATATTTTTTATTTAATATAATTTGCGTATAAAACTACCCTATTTAAGTATACAATTATCTTAAAAGAGTTGTCACATAGGCCCAGTATTTCATATTAAAGTAGTTATTTCCCGCTACGAGGCGAGATGTGCGGAATGCAGCCTGTTTGCAGCAATTAGGTCCGGCGGAACGGACGGACCGGTCTGCGGGACTCTGCTTCGTGTAATTATTATTTTATATACATCTAAACAGGTAAGGTTTTAAAATGCTTGTTAGGGTGCGTGATGTCTTGTTTTGGGGTGAAGTAGGAAATTACTAAAGGGTAAGTATCTACGAGTATAAGGAGATCTTAGCGACAATGGTTTAAAATCGCCGAAGAATGTTTGATATATTTTAAAAAAGAGACTGAAAAAGAAAATCTTAAAAAGAGTTAAGATTTTGACAATTCGTTTTCGTAATTATATCCTATCTTAAAACTTCGTTTCAAAATTATTTCATGATATAAGTACCTATACCTAAATAGGTAAGTAAATAAGTCTTCTTCACATTTGAGATAAATGTAAGTATGATAATGTAGTTTCAATATTAATGAATTCAACTCAACAGATCATCTCACACTCAACATATCCAATGCAGAGCTATATAAAGTTCCGAAGATATACCTATTAATAAGTAATTAATACCATCTGATTATTAAAAACTTCTTATGCCCTCAAAAGCTTTGGACTAATTAAAAACAACTTTGATTATCGAATCGCGGTAATTTTAAAAGAGTTGACCGATCGCGAAATGTCATTGTCGATTAACGTCACTTGTTCTCAATTTAATTTGACTCTCATCCGTCAGTTGAGTGAAATTGGTCCCGATGCGGACTTAATGCCGTAAGTAGGCTCTTTTAGTTTTAATTCTGATTGATTATCACCAATAATTCGCGGAATTTCGACGGCTTTAATCCTCATTATAGGGTTAATGTAATTTACGGTGAAGTATCTTAAAACAGTAACATTTGATGAACGAGCTACTATTTAAAGTGACAGTGATAGGTAAGTACTTATTTTACGTTTCCTATAAGCCGTAAGGTATGTGCTTACCCAGAAATATGTACTTACTTTTGTATATATTTTTGTACCAGAGTGTAGGTATCTACTAGGCTATTAAATAGATGACTGGTCATAGTAATTCATTACATAACAAACTTATGGAATTTGTAAAAATTACATAACCCTCTTTAAATGACATTTTAAAATTCCTCATTTACCAATCGTTTAGGTACCGTTTTTCTGACAGCTGTCATTTACATAACATCTCAACTTTTTGCCTCGGCAAGAACTTCATTAATCAAACAGTTTAATTTTATATCAAAACCGCGCCGGTTTAGTAAGATTCGTGACTGAATGAGCAATCAAAAATACTTGTGATGTTCAACTTTCTATTTCATTTGTTTAGCGTCCCGCTAGGTTGCCATTCATTATTACTACAAGCTTATTTTCAAATAAACATATTGGCGGCCATCTTAAAATTTTGAATTTCGATCGCTATTTCCCGCGGTATACGAGCCAGCGGTATATTTTTTAATTTTATAACTCGGCAAATAAAAAGTTGCCAGTCATTACATGACATTAAGCATGCTCTTGTCAAAGTTGCGTTTCGTTTTAACAAGTGCTGTTACGAAATGTGATTTATTAAAAACTGTGTCTTGTCTTGTAACGTTTAATTCGTTCGTTTGATCATACGAATTAGTCGTTGTTTTATTCTCTTGGAACAAATATTAAGATTTTGTTCTCTTGAGCTTACATTTCCAAAGTGAAATTATAGAGACTTGAATTTCACTTTTTCTTTCAAGTATCTTCCAACTGTTACCCACAAAGTCACGACTGTTTCATCGCCAGAAGCCAGTAAACAAAGCAAAACAGAAATCATAAAGTAAATGTTTTTATTTTTTAAAGTAGTTATCAATAAAAATACTTATTCATTTCAGATTATTTTAAAAGCGAGAGTTGAAGCGCCATAACATGATATTATACATCCTAAATGGCATTAACTTTGAGAAAAAAACATGCAAAGAGGCGCGAAAAAGTAGAAAAAAAATACTGGCTGGCAAAACGCGTTCCCAGTGTGTTGAGTTTGAAAAATAAAAAACTGGTGAGCGAGAGGTGTGATTTGTGTACTTTTTCGCACCCTCGATTAAGCTTGTTGCAGACAATGGAAAATCGATGATAACAGGCATAAAAAATTTAAAAATATTTATCACAAAAGCAGCAGCTTTTATAACATAGTAAAAATATAAATATACCAACTTACCATCAAAAAACTGCAAAAATCGAAATAAACTCCAAAATTTTCAGCTTCTTGTAAAAACTATGCAAACTTTTTTTACTTACTTATATTCAAAATTTATTTGTTTTTCTTACTTATGAATGCTTGATGCTGTGATGAATAAATCTAACTTTCATCACATCATCTAGAAAAAAGTTGGAAAATCTTAGGCACATTATTAAAAATTATTTTGTGTTTTTTACGCATGAATGGTTGATGCTGAGATGAATAAATCTAACTTCTAGGAAAAAGTTGGAAAATCTTTTTATTATAAATATTAGGGTAAAACAGTAAACTTACTTTTACGCCAAGCCTAAAAGTAGAGCTGTCGGTTAATGATTGAACGGGGATCGATATCGATTTAATCTTTAAAAATGGAACAAAACTTTTAAAGCCAGTTTTAGCCTATCTCATCGCGACCTTTACTTCGCCTGCAATTCATCATTATCGCGCTGATGACTTTTTTAAGTTTTTGTAAACTTGAATTTGTCGAGAATAAACTGGGTAACTAGTTTTTAATCTAATTAGATATGCGTTCTATTTTTATTTAACTTTTTTGCTAGTGAAATGAGATGTTTTTGAGCTTTTTGTGTTACGAAATTACTTCAACTATCAATATTTAGGTATATAATTTTCTTTATTTTGTTTGATACTAAATAGGCAAAGGAATTAAAACAGCGTATTTCAATTGTTTATCGCTTCCAAAATTAAACGTTTAAGAAAAGAACATTGAAATTTAATTTATTTATTTGCATGCTAATGAAAACTGGCTAGATGTGTGAATCTCAAATCAATATGTTATAACAACTTTGTCATACCATATCTAATGCAAATAAATATCTTTATCTTTAACAAACGTGTGAAATTATTAGTTAACTTTATCTTAATATTAAAAAACAAAAGACAAATCGATTCCCAGCCCTAAAATCGATAATCTTCAACAATCGAATGCCTGTACACAAATGTACGCTCTCCTTTTTGCAGGAATAAATTATAAAGTTTAGCGACATGCAACATCGCAAGAAAGGCCCGTATTTAATATTTTAAGTATTATTTATGCGGTTTGTAAATCATATTAATTGTAATTTGTTAACAGGACGCACGCCTACTTGGGAGGGTATTCTGAGGCCGCAAGCTTCTATTTAGGTTACGTTTTTTTTACGAATGCTAAACAGAAACGTGTAATTATTTCTAAGTATTAAAATTTATGTTTGCTTGTGTTTATTGTTTTGGGAAAATATGGTGGTTTGTAACTAGGCGGTTGGTTTATGGCGTTTTCGTCGTAGGTTTAGAGGATTTCTCGCGATGTCACCATAAAAATAGAAATAGTTCTCAAACCAAACCTAACCTCAAACTTAAGGTCTATCTACACAGATCCGGGCCGTGCCGCATCATGACAACGTATTCGGTTGTCATGACGACAAATTGTTTACCCTCCTGACGGGCCTCGGCTCGGACACGTCCCGGGCACTGCCGGGGTCTGTGTAGATACCTAACCTGACACTTTTTACCGTTATTTTTGCCTAAAACAACCAAGTAAAACAACCGCTTCCAAGTTTCCTACAGCTTCTAATCTTTGCTTCTAACATTCTAATTTTAAACATTTTAAACACATTCTATAAACTTCTACTTATACCTACGCAATCAAGTGTTTGTGGTATCACAAGTATTAAGCTTGCAAGTAAATTTTCTTCGAATTAATTTATGTGGTAAATAATCGTGTTTGTATGACGTGAAGGTGACATAATCACTATAATAATATTGTCCTCAGGCTTGCTACAGAGTTATTGGCCAATTCAAACAGTGGCGGATTTACGAATTAACTTATAATGCCTAGGGCGACAATGATACATTTAAAACCAACGAGCAATTGCTAAAATTTCAAAGATAAATGCTTAATTTAACACATATACCTAAATATCACGCTTTCGTTGTCATTAATTGGGAAAAAACGAGACGTTACATGGATATCAACTTTAAGAGCATTTTTCTGCAACTGAGAGTGTGAGTATGAGAAGGTGTATTTGAAATCCGCCAAACATTTCATTAGATCAGCGTGGTGGAATACGGCCCAATCACTCTCATATGAGAGTAGGCCCATGCCCCTGTAGTGGATAAAAGGCTGATAAGTATCATATCAACTTGCCAGTCGACATAGGTATATCAAAATTTTGTCGCCCCCAATTATAGAGGCTAAAAATCATAATTATAGCCCTCGGGCGATAAATATAAATCCGCCACTGTATTCCCCCTTGACCGAAACGATCGTTTGCCCCGATTCAAGGTCAGACAGCCAAAATGGTTTGGCTATGTCGAATAAACTGTACCACAACTATTATTACGGCAAATAAATCTAACTCTAGCCGACATGTTACGAATTTCTGATTGAGGGACGCTAAATTGTTTCTAGTTTGCTATTTCATGCTTAATTAAATCGGCAATAGGTACATAAATATTTTGGTATATTTCAATTCAAAACTGAAGCGTTTTTAGTTTTCACTGTGTTTTATAAAGTAAGTATATTATATACTTTGACGAAATGTACCTATTTAATCGATACTTAACCTTCCCTATCGGGCTAAAATGACTTCTAAGAGTAATTTTATCGCTTTGGCGTACTGGGGCGATAAAAATACATAGTTATGACAATGGTGACGGTGGTGATGGTTAGACATACCAGGGTTGTTAAAGGTGTTCAAATAAAAGTCATTGGCCGGGTGACGCAATCATTAAGGATATGTTCAATATATCATTATCATAGCTCAAAAACAAATAGCTAGGGCATAACATCCGCGCTAGTCAGGCTAATCGACTATTGCAGAATGTATTGTTAATCTTTCACATCCCAGGAAAAAAAGATTAATAGAAAATCTATGTGTCTGGGTTTATAATGGATCAGTGGGATGTGATTTCTTAATATCAAAATATTAAAAACAGAAAAATATTTTTTCCATTTAAAAATTACCGTTTTTTCTTCAAGAACCCATCATTTCAGTACTTTTCAACTTTCATATTTTACTGGTTATTACCCGATTGACTTGGTAACAGAATACTCCCTCAAGTTTCGGGTGTCGATCGCGATTTGATGCAACTTTATGCATGCATATGTAATTTAATTACTGGCACCGATCTCTTTCGAGATGTGAAAACTTAATGTATGCGTGTACGCATGTAACTGTCTTGTAAATTCCAGTCTTTGCTCCCTCGTGAAACAATGTACGATTATTGAGTGTTTTGAATTGAAATTGTATTATTTTATGCCTGTATTTGGCACACAAATAGATTAAAATGAGTATAAAGTATAAACAGTGTAGAATTCACAAATTATTGAACAGGGAGTTTTTAGGCTGATGTGATGATCATTTGAAATAAAACAATAATACAAAATAAATATCTAAACAATTCAATAATAAATCTTTCTTAACAAATAAGGAATCATGAATTTACATTTTAGAAATTGTTTTTTCAAACAAATAGAATGAATAAATAAAAGACATTTTTATTTTTGATTATTTTTATAACAAAACACGTGCCGTAAAATGTAGCTGGCTACCTAATTGATTTATTTGGCAACATTTAAATAAAAACAAAAATAGACCATCCGGGAAAACACCTGCATTGTTCAGTGAAAAATATTTTAAAATTAAATTTTCTTAATGTATTTTGTCAAAATAAAAAATACTTGTTGAAATTTCAGGGATTTTACAAAGATGCCTATCTTGGCGCAATAAATTTGTCCACCTTGAGGTATTTATGAAAATACGAAGACAAGGCAATGCTATGGCGGGAATCCGATGGGGAGGTAAACAAAGCCTATTCCAACTTTACAAATTAAATTTTTCAGAAAATAATAACGTTAATGAAAAGGGTCGTTCACCTGATTCCTGTTATAAATAGATAAACGTGTAGGCTGAAAAATGTTTCATTGTTTTCATTAAAAACATGTTTTGTCGTGTCATGGAAAATTACTTTTATTTTCGGCGACTAATTTAACCTCAATTTATGTTTAACAATTTGTAGGTTTTGAAATTGATATTTTCGTGTAGGTAGAAACACTTTTCCTTTTATACTCAAAGGATACTTGGAAGAAGATTTTTTACTCACAGCCTTGCTACTAGCTATAAGGCTGCCTATTGCTGCTTAGTGCTTCTTTGTCTGGATTGTATCGTTTAAGTATTTTTAACTCTGTCATTTGTGCTATAAAGATAATTTCTTTGCCACTTAAAATATTTGCACAATTCAAATACCTACATTGTATTGTATTGTACAAGATGATTAGATCCCTACTTATTTCATTTTATCCATATTTTCAAGTAAAACAATAAACATACTCGAATACTCGTACATACGTAACAGGTCCCACTTATCACATTTTCGAAAGTTAAAAAAAAGAATACAACTAAATTATTGATCATTAAAATTAATTTAGGATATCGACAGCGGGGGGTATAGATCATATCAATACTATCGATAGATTTAATCGATAATTCGCTAAAATAAGACATTGGCATCTCATTAATTGAAAACTTTTATCATTACATAACTTCGGCAACAAGATAAGGTTCGCAAGATTTGATTAGGTATTACTTTAACTAAATAATGTAATGTCCTCATTAGAAAGCCTTGTTAAAATAGAAAGTAATGATAAAATCAACATTTAAGGCCTCATTTCTACTTTACTTTCAAGAGAACTAAGTATTTCGTAAACTCCAGAGGTGTTTACAGACTTGTCGAGTGAAGGTGCTCATATAAAAATATCGTACGATTAAAAACCGGACCGATATACGGCAAAAAATTGACACTCTTGTATAATTCCTACCCGTGACTTTAGACGCATTTTTGCAAACATTGAGTACATCTCAAGACACTTCTTTTGCTTCATCGACAATCATCATTTGCGTTATACACGCATGTCGATTTTACTCTTAACTTGGCCTTTATTAGCTTCTATGTCCTTCCTTATTGCATTTATAACTTTGAACGTCCTACTCAACACTCGTACATTAATTTAGAGGTATCTATAACATTAGTAGGAAAGTTGGATACCTACCTACTACTAACGAGGAAACAAAACAATACCTACAAAAATATTGAAATGTCTTATTTAAAGTGTCAGCATGGTGTCCGCTATTAGACATCGTTGGTCATCGTTGGCCATTTATTGGCCATTTGTTGGCCACTATAATGGCCGTGTCAAATGTAAAGTGATTACAAGTTGGAAGCCATATCTGTGATTGAGAGTGTTCGTTAATATTCACTCGCAAACTTGTTGCCTGTTTTGATTTTGGGTAGCAATTCTTGTATTGGCTTATTTTTAAGAACATAGGTATGCCATAGCTTCATAAAGATATTTAATAAAGAAACTAGTAAAGGCTAAATAACTAGAAACTAGCGAAAGAAGTGTGTTTGAAGTGGTCTCTGTCTACCACGCTGGGAGAGAGGCGTATAAGATATACATGTGGTGCGCCCACACTGCTTGTTCAGTATTTATTTTTTCTAGCCATTAAGATCCCACTGCTGGGCAAAGGCCTCCCCCGCGTCTTTCCATTTAACACGGTCTCCAGTGACGTCCTGCCATTCCCGTGAAAATGCATCCAGATCGTCTCATCATCTTTTTCGAGGTCTACCTCGGCGTCTGTGACCATGACCTTTTATACCATTTTTTAATTTTTGTTCCTTATAAAATGTTTACAAAACACAATAGGTACGTACTTTATAAATTGTTTGTGTTTGTTAAGTGGGAGCACCACATCTCTATGCACACAACAATGTTTTTCTCTAGTGGGAATCCACGTCATGACAAGCAGAAACTAAACTATAGCACAGAATACCAAATAGTTACGAGAATCATCCTCCTACAACGACTACCGTGTCACCGATATACGACTAAATGTCGGCTAATAATCATTTAGCTGCTGGTATTCAACCGTTTCAAATCAATAAACATTATCTCTCTACATGTGGTTAATTAATGAATTATTATCATTATACTATTGACGTGACAAAAATGGTATGCGCATAATATTACCGTTTGTTTTTTAGGGGAATAGGCACTTCAAAATTATTGGCTTTGATGTGACGAAATTGTTACTTGACTAAAAGTTTCATTCAACAAGAACATCGAAACTATTGTAATAACATCCTGTAAAACCTATGGTGTGTGAATTTGACATTATTGCTTTCAATAAATTCTAATCACCCACGAGTAGGTAAGTATGTCGATTTTAATAAATCTATTTACGTAGGTACTAGGTACGTAAATAGAATTTATTAAAATCGACTATTAGGAATTATTGTTAATCGATTATTAGGAATTATTGTTGTGACATAGGTATGTCACAACAATAATTCCTAATAATGGTAAGAAAACCAAAAAATGCTTAGCGTTATTGATCTACATAGTTAAAACTGTCAATTAAGGTTCGTATGCACTAGCGGTTGCGACGCGCTTACTGTTTGTGGTTTGATCAATATGAGAATATATAGTGCATAAGAGCGCTTAGTACTTCGGTTTCAAAAGTAGCTATGCATCATAATGGTACAGTTTCTATTAAAGCAGAGAGGAGAGAAAACGTTTTTAAAATCTTCCGCATCTTGTTGTAATAACTACATCCATGGTTCTACAAAACAGTTTCATCTTTAGTGAAAATTGGGCCTAAAAAACTCAAAGGAAATATTAAACCAAACTTTCTTCCTTATCCCAAATATCCTCACGAAAGGATACAATGACATCGAGGGAATTCAATAAACCGTGGGACGAAGCAATAAATTCGCATATCAAAAGATGAAGGTACGCCCATACATTACTGTGCTGATATAAGTCGGAATTAATATTCGGTGCCGTCGCTAGCATCAATAAGCGAGATATTGAATTAAAATATTATTTATGGTGCCAAGTTTGTTTGTTGGGGTTCAGATTCGATAATAATTTTGTAATCGGTTTTTTGGTGTTTTAAATTGAATTTTTTAAGTCTGAACCAGCCTTTACTGATCATGATCATATCAGCTCGTGGACGTCCACTGCTGGACAATAGTCTCTCCCAAAGATTCCTACAATGACCGGTCCTGCGCTGCTGCCTGCTTTCAAAGGCCTTTACTAACATCACTTATATGTAGTAAGTATTTAAAATCGCACAAATCGATTCAAAACCATCGATTCGGGAATCCGAGTTACAATCGCATCGATCACCGGTCTCGGAATGCTCGGTATCGTGCGAGCGAGACGCCGAATCACGTTTTGTACTTTACCGCTCGACGATTGAGAGTTATAGTAATGAATATGATATAAATAAGTTTTGTAAACGGGTTTCTGGAGGGATGGAGTGGATTTGTATTGCAACTAGTTGGTAAACTTAGTATGAGCTGTCACTGTCTCACGCAAATAGGGGAAAAAGCCTGAGGACTTACAACTCGACCAAACTAAGTTTCCACCAAGCTGAAACGAGGCATTTTTAGTAAACACAACGTAATCTCAATTATTACACAAAGTTAACCTAGCCGTATTTTATTATTTATTTTTTTAAATAGGTTTATTAGCAAAAGATATTTTTTATCATGAGAAAAATCACCTTTGTCAATATTTAAATCTTATAAAGCATCATCTAATAAAAAGTTTTATAAAGAAGCGTCTCCGTATCATTTTATTCCAAACGAGAATGCGGTACGGCCTCCACGCTCCCGCATCCGAACTAAACATCCCATTCACTACAACTGTTTAATCCTAGTAATAATGACATATTTGTTTTTGCAGTTAACTTCACGTGATAGATGTCAAATCAGTAGGAGTTTTAATAGGAGTAATAGCGTGCTATAGAGCTAATATAGCACCAATCACTTTAAAGAAAATATGCTGTCAATTCGCGAGATTATTGTACGATGTAGGCTTCAATTAACAATATTTAAAATCTTAATAGTCAAATAAAGTTTAATAGATGACCTAGTAAAACCTGCGGGATGTAGGTCTCGTTGGATGCAAGTGGCAATGAACTAGTCACGTTTGAGAATCAATGGAGAGACCTACGCTCAGAAGTGAGCAACTATAAGCTGAAATGATTTTAATTATAATACGAATAAGCTACCAAAGTAATATCCCTGGAAACAAAAATAGTACCTACAGTGAACAGCGCCCTTAACCCGTGCAATATTGGCCAGCAGAAAATGGCGGCAACGTTTGACTGTTACAGCTATCAATGATACATTACCGCTAAATCTAATGCTCCTTAGTGGTTATTAAACTGCATTTATAATTGCATCCATAATGTGGTATAGTAGAGGAGCCTAACAATGAAAATGCAGATTATTGCGTCTCATGAATGTCATGTCATGATGCTTCATTTGTTATGTATAATATAATACTAGGGCAATAATTAAGATATTTTTACAAATTTTGTTCCATTCATTTGTTTCTTCTTTCACTCTCTCATTCATTCTTACGTTTCTATCTCGACTATCTGTCATTATATTGTACTCGTTTCTTGACCATTGAGGTAAATTAAAAACCAGGTTAAGTTATCAAAGTTTTTATTTTAACGAAATCCAGAATAATCTAAAATCAAGTTGCCGAAATTCACACTGCAATTCTAACCTAAACAAATCCTTTTAAAATTCCACAAGTCTACAACGTTCAAATGACAACCGATTTACAATCGTAAGCTCTTCAACTACTTACAGGATGCGTCTGCGCACGAATAATCTCCTCGGCACGATTACACATTAATTTTCATACTATTTAATAATGAATTTAACAGGGTATGTTTCAAATAGGTTGTGATAGCTATTTAGATGATTTAATGGGTCAAATTGAATGTTATTACAATTCTAATGTTTCCTTATGCTAGTTAGAACGATTACGCTTTTCCAACTAAACTTCTTAATGAGATAAGGATAAGGAAACATTTTTTTTATTAAAGATATATATCAATAAGTAGGTACAATTGGTACATAGTAAGATATTCATACACAATTTTTAACTCTGATTTATAGCTTTTTTAAGCTTAGATTTATTAAGATAGCGTCATTTAAATTGGCAAGGGTGACAAAATTTCGGCTCCTGAACTAGGGCATTGACACACCTACGGTTGCTGCGGGATTTCGGTTTGATATTTTTTATGATACTGGAAAAAACTACAGATCCAAGGCCTACAGCCGTTCGCGTTTTTTACGTGCAACGTCAATCTGCAATCCCAAATACGTTAACACCTTTGTACAACTATTTTAAGAGAATTAGGAATTATGTAAAAACTCTTTAGTAATAAATTATTTTACTCACTGCTTTTACCTTTACAAAATACTCAGCAAAAGTACGATAGCCATCCAAATAACTTCCTACCTTAGAAAAGCTTCCGCCGCCGCTGTTATACGACCATTATTCCACGACTATCTCTAACTATCTCCTACTATCGCCCTTTTAGAACTACATCAAAATCGTCTCAGCTGTTACCACATCCCATACTTTTAAACGTGGGGTAAGAAATGTTTGAGGAGAAAGGAAAGAACATAAATTGGGGTAGGTACAAAAAGAATTTGGAAAGAGTTCGCTTTCGATTGTATGTTGTTTCTTTTACAGCTCAAATAATATCAGCAACATCCCTCTATAACTATGTATTATAAATGTCAATGTTTATGCCGATGGACGAATGAATGGATGGACGTGAGGATTTTTGTTACTTTTTTACGCAAAAACTACTGAACAGATTTGAAAGAAGCTTGAATGAATTACTTAGACCTATTTCCTACACCTAACATTAAAAAAAGCGTATCAATTAAAGTGGCATATTTGACATCTCGCTTCGTAGCCTTCTCCACAAAAAAAACTACGTCTTCAGCAGTATTGTATTCAATACAATACGTCTTAGCGTAAATATAGTAAGTAAGCTCACTCCAAAAACACTAGACACTTCCCACCTCCACGTAACAAACTTTAGATCCCCATTCTAGTTGCGCGCGCGCCGTTCCTAGCCCTACCTTTAAAGGGAACGTCAGATTAGATTCAACTCAATACACAGGCTTATTTAGGACGCTCTTTAGATCAATCATTGCATAAAAGATCATTTAACTTAACTAAGCATTAAATGTAGTGCTATCTTCTTCTGATTGTTGAGAAGAAAAAGGTCAGCTGTTATGTTTAATAAAGCGTTAATTTTAATAATTTTCAACAATGGAAGGTTAATCTACTAAAATACCTTTAAGTTAGATTTATGTGCCAACGGCAACTATAGCCAATATAATCTGTCTCGGAAATTACTTGAATGTGTTGAATGTTTTGCTGCGTTTATGGTGTTTTAGTTGCAATCTCGATTTTGATGAGTTTATAGTCTTACAATTGTTTATTTTGCGATGGTCGATAAATGAAAACAGCTAAAGATTTAATAACAAATACTCAAAGATTTCATTTGCGTTGAGAAAAGTCATGTCGGAAAAATTCACCTTTTTTTTAATCCACGTTTCTTGGAGAAAATTTTTCAGTTTCATGAGCACGTGTCACGTGAGTCTTTTTTTTACAAAGAGTAAGTAGGTATGCTTATATGATTTCAACTCGACTATGACAAAGCCAAAATGCACACAACCCCGGCAATTCTCTCAACATCGCTTCATGTGTTCATGGGGAATCGCTGCTTTCCATAATCGGGAGTTACGGCACAAATAAAGTATTAATAAAAATAGGTAAAAAAACTTTTTAAGTTAAACGGTTTTATGTTAAACATACATTGCAATGTTTAAGATAAATGTACTAAAAACCAAAAAATAATAAAATAGATACAGTCGTGGGAATTATAAACATATGCATAGACTAGACTAAAATAAAACAGTGGGGCACGTCAATTGTCTACAATCGTTGATTAAAATGTTTTTTTTTTGTAATGTTACACTATAATTAGGCAGTTGTTCAACCGACAACGATGGACGTGTGATAAGTAGGGCTAGAATGTGGAAACAAGCTAGCAAGCTCGTTATAAGCGAGTTTTAGGGTTTCATAGTGTTGAGCGAGTAGTACTTTTATCATTATGTTTTGTCGATTAAAGACAAACTACGAGCAGTGGAACGATTCTTCGCCAGCCAGCAGTGTGAATGTCCAACGATAAACTAGTTGAAACATCTCTTTTATTTACATGGAGTGTATAACTATTGGAATTTCCATGAGCAAGAAAATAGTAAGTACTTAATTTCCTCACCATCTGCGGGCGAACTGCCTAACGACGAATTAAACGATTCTTCTATCGCACATTAAGTCGATGATTTGTAGACAATTGACGTGCCCCACGGTTTTATTTTAGTCTAGTCTATGCATATGTTTATAATTCCCACGACTGTATCTATTTTATTATTTTTTGGTTTTTAGTACATTTATCTTAAACATTGCAATGTATGTTTAACATAAAACCGTTTAACTTAAAAAGTTTTTTTACCTATTTTTATTTTCTAGTTTTTAGTTTTTATTTCGCATTCTGTTTAATTCATGTAGTGCTTCATTATTGCAAGGTTTCTTGCCCGTTAGTTTATTGCAGTCCAACTCCTCTATACGTAGTCCCTGCAAAGATCTTACTCTACTAAGAGCCACGTAGGCTTGACCTTCTTCAAACAGTTTCGCACCTAAGTATATTTCAATTTTGCATAGTAAATTATATTCTACTTGTTGAGACCTTTAATTTGATACCCATGTTGATGGTATTGATAAAACCTAAGTTATCCGCCATTTTGTAGAGGTCGCCATCTTGGATTTTAATTTTATATAGTACATTGAATTCTACTGGTTGAGCACTTTCATTTGATACCCATATTGATGGGATTGATAAAACCTACGTTATCCGCCATTTTGTAGCGGCGGCCATCTTGAATTTATAATGATAATGAATAAACATAATTGTATTGTCACTAAAATCCAAAGTGTATACAAAATTTCAGATTAATCGGTTGACAGGAAGAGGGTGAAATTTGAATTACTAAATTTGACCCAAGAAAACAAACGGGGTGAGCTAAATAAAACCGTTTAATAATAACGACGCGTGTTGTAGGTACTATATTTTAAAGTTACATTGTGATATCATTATTAAACCGGACAATAGACTTTTGTTTATAAACAGAACTTATTTTTTGAAAAAGGTAAAATTTTAAAGTTCTTTATACACACAAATACAGAGGCCCAAGTCTGCTAATTTAAAATATCCACAGTTGTGTGTCGGCAGAGTGTCAATGGCATTTTTGATACATTTGGTATTCTGCTAAACAAGTGCTACAAGGATCTATTGGCACTTAAGTGACATTGTCAGTACCGCATGGGTGGTGAATGAATAACTCAAAATAATGACAATTTACAAGATGATATCGTTACTTCCGATTTCCGCCACATGCCAAAAGATCCTTGTAGCACTGTAAACAGATTGCGATCAAATGTCTCAAAAAATGCCATTGACACTGCCGACACACAACTGAGGCTATTTTAAATTAGCTAACGTGGGCCCCAGATAATATACCCGATACAGTGCAATTGTACATATTCAGCACATTCAAACTAAGCATGTTATTTCTCACACTATCTAGAGAGATCAGTCGACGCCATTAAGTGTATGCTATCGGATTAGCATTAAGTTTATTAGTTTTGCTGTACCAACTGATGTTAATTACCTGTTAGATATAGCTTTTTATAATAATGACATCATGTTGCATTGGCTTAGCCTGCATCGCAATGGCAATAGAAAATAATTTGATTAGATTTTTTGTACCTACCTATTGACTAATAACGATGTTATAATTATATTGTAATATTATACCAACTTTTACACTTATACTTATAATTTTAAGCATTTTTGTACTATTGTACTTATATGGGTTCTGCCTGAAATAAATGACTTTATTATTATTATTATTATAGCCCTTCTATTAGGTAAACTAGCTAGATTAGGTAACCTAACTATGTACACTAAGTTCGGAAAAACGGTACCCAATATTCTACCTAAATATTGCCTTTACTAAATCTAGAAATAGCTCTCTATCTTTGCATTTTGCGTCACAATAAACCTATGTAGATGTTATGAGAATATTAAGGGACCTTACACGCTAGCTGCCACCAGCGTAAAAATGCAGCCGCATTAAGCAGTTATATTACGGCTGCCTGCTACAAAAGCTGAAGCTGTACTTAGGTTAAGAAAACTGTTCTTAATTTGAGTTCGAAAAATTAATGGAAAAACAATAAATACCTTAGTGTTTCCCAATAATAATCATCATCATGTCAGCTTATGGAAGTCGACTGTTGGACAAAAACCTTCCCCAAAGATCTCCACACCACGACCGATCCTGCGCTGCCCACATCCAACGGCAACAAAAATACAATAACAAAATTCGCAAAATCGCACGTTTATACGAATCTAAGTATACGACAAGTAAATGTGCTAGCGTTTACACCATCGGGGGTCACAGTGGCAAACAACAATATCGGCGACGAGTTAACTAGATACCTCCCGATACACGATCACAGCTTTACGCAACTACTCCTATCTACTACACATAAATATCAAAGCGTGTAACGGAAATGTTGGACCGAAACTACACTGCGATAGTACCTACATATTTGTGAAACTTTAATTTATTCTCAAGAAAACAAAAAATTAAAGAAAGCATTTAATTTGAATACGACAAACAAAGAAAAAAAAGGAAATGGATGGAAAAGACTAATAGCTTTTTTTTTCAGAAATACGTTCTATAAGTATGATATTATAAGTGTCAAAATACTTATTTCTAATAATAAAAATATTTCTAAAGCTTTGCTTTTTTATACTTCATATCCTATTTCTTTGTAAAAGGTGCTTTTCTTTCGCAAATTATTACTATCGCTGGGTTTTGTCTTATTCATAGCATGTTTTGTCATTATATGCTGAAGAAATCAGTCCAGCTAAATAGACTGTTGGGTATTTTAAAAACAACCAATGTTTCCGGTTTAAAAGAAAAATGCAAGGTTATAAAAACTTTATGAATTTCATCTGGTAAAAGCAACTACATAGTCACATTTTAAAAATAAAATTCATCGCCGATACACTTTATAAAGCGCAACTATTTGAGAATCCATATAAAGTATTGAGTTCACGTAAAAATTGCGTCCTGATCATTTTAGATTCATGTTTCACTACCGCTGGTATCAATGTTATATTCTTATTCTTCTTGAATTCAGTCTTGTGAATCAAAAACGCATTACTCAAAAGAATTATCTCATAATCTAGCACACACAGCAAATAGCTTTGCGTCACTCTATCGTTCTTCCCTTCCCAGCTCAGTCGTTCATCGAAATGAGGATCAAAATGCGTGCCAATGAAGACTGGCTGCCAGTCCATATACTTCCCTTGTCGCTTAGTAAAATCAAACACAAACATATCCGGAGTCTCTTTTTCTGATAACCATTCCAAGCCGTTAGGAACAAGATGGCAGAATGGGCAATGTGGTCGAGAAAACCAAACTGCGCTCGCGTTCAATAACATTTCTTCCAGAACTGTCTTCGACCAAGGCATGTATTCAAAGTCTGTCGTGACTTGAAAAATACTTAACGCAAACACTTTTGGCGAAGAGTTATCGTTAAGTTTCTGCAAACCGTGCTCTCTCGCTACCATATTTAGAAATTTCGGTACGATATTTGGACTTGGAAACAATTCTATATCAGATGATAAAATAAAATGTGTTAAAGCTGCATCTCTTGCTATATTTCTTGCTAAATTCACAGGGTAGTAAAGCCGCATTTTAGATCTATAAGTCTCGTTTACAAAATAGGGAGCGTCAGAACAATCGTAGTTGAAATCTGATACTTGTCTAAGGTACGAGATCATGGATTGGTTGCCGAAGTCAGGGGTGTCGAGAGAGTGGAAGAAAATGTGGAACGTAACGTACTGCTTGATGATGTCTGTCTGGAGACACTCGCGTAGATACCAGATGCTTTGTACCGTGGGTATAAAGTCTTTGCCTGGAGCATAGATAGCGAGGCTTATTGGCGACATCCACCTCTCAACAAGAGGTTCCACATTGTCAAGATAAGTCAAAGTGGCATGGGTAGCAAGTGTCACAGACTTATAGCATGAAATCTGTCCATGTTCGGCTTTTACAAAGTTCTTCAGTACCCAATAATCACCTCTGGGTATGAATTGTTTGAAATAATCACGATTATGACAACGGATAGTCAATTTCAATTGGTATAGAGTCGAGAGTGTTAGTTTATTTTCGTCATTCTCAAAAGGTACTTCTGGATCAGCATCATGTAACATATAAGGGAATATAAATTTTTCTTTTACTTTTTCATCATTATTATCTGATTCTAAAAACTGGTCTTGGAAATTAGGTTTGATTTCCTTTGCTATTGTTCTATTATCAGTGTATAAAATACTATGAGAGTATTTATTAGGCTCATTATCATTGTAGTGGTCATATTCTCTATCTTTAGATATTTCACGATTGGCTGAAGCAATACCACTGATCGTTTGGTAAACTGTTGGGTAAAGATTTGTGAAGTAAAAAAACGCACATACGTTAATGAAAATGCATAAGGGAAATAAATAGTAGAATTTTTTTCTCATCATTGTGTTTACAATTTAAAGTTTTTTTTAATCTTCACCTGGTTAACGACATTTTATGAGATTTTTTGGCACATATTTACTTCCTAAGTATCATAGTCTTTGTTTTTTAACTCATTGTTTTTTTTACTGAATTTAACAGTCATAATAATAACACAAATCTTATTTGATTTTAATGTTGCTTTTGAACGGTTTTCAGTCAATATACCTGTAAGTATGAGTTGTTTTAATAGAATTTCAATTACATAACATTTTTTGTTACAAAATCCTTGGTTTTGAAATTATTAGTAACTTTTTCAAATTAAAAACCTTGTTTCACAGTAAAGTCTAGTTCTTTACTAGATTTTTACAACACCTTATTAAAACTTTGCACAAACTGTACATTACTTTAATATCTTACTTCCTATTAATATTAAAAATGTCAATGTTTGTGCCGAGTATGGATGGATGTAAAATTTCTTGTTTCTCTTTCACGCAAAACCCATAGAACAGATTTTGATGAAACTTTGCAATATTCTAACTTACACATCAGAATAACACATAGGCTATATAATTTTAAAATATTGTGGAAGTTTTCTAAAATATAACGAATAATTTAACTAAGTATACGAAGCCACGGGCGGCCTCTAGTTAGCACACACATAATAATCTAATATTAGATTTAGGACCTAGGTAATTAAAATTTTATTGATATTAGTTTGCATGATGGATTTCGAGTAATTATTAAAGAACTTATTAGTTTTAATTGATAAATTACTGTTTCTAAGCCTATATCCTGATAAGAAGTTATATTAGTTGGAAACAGTAAATGGTTTAGTGCAAAGGAAAATGGTGTAGTTAAATGGCATTGACCATATTTGTATGGAGCCTGGTATAGTAAAAATTTGTGTGTTCGCATGTAACAATTTTCAAAGTTCTTTGATTTTCAAAGTTTTATATCTCCGAAAGTATATCACTTTCGACATTTGTCCAAAATACTATCGTTTTATAATATTTTTCTCTATCGATTGACGTAAGTTTCATCAGTGGCCGCCAACTTTTTTTTTCTCCATACTAGATCGAATAGGGGATGTTGAGTCTAATTGATACCGAACATTTTTACTATACCAATATGTTTGATGCTGATAAGGGCTCTCTATACTGACTGTCTTAAGTTAATACATACATACATATCCGTCACGCCTCTCTCCCATTGGGGTAGGCAGAGACAACTTTCTAAAGTTTAAATTTGCTTTTCTAAATTTGCTTATTTTTTTAATAGAAATAGGTTTACCTGTATATTTCTCTTATTTTCTCTGTTGTAAAACCCATGATACTTTAACTTACTCTTCTATAAATTATTTATTTATGGTCTTCCTTTACTTATACGTCATGTTCAATCTCAAGACTTCGTAATAGCTCACGTAAAGCCCTCAAAGGCAAATGCCACTCTTTTGACTTCACAGATTCGCTTCTCCTTAAAAGATCAAATCCTAATATAAATCAATAACCCCTTAAATCAGAAATCAAACTTCCGCGCTTTCAATGTACGACAAAATTATCTTTACTACTAACTTTACATAATTATGCACAAGTGCGAGAGAGATGTAAGATAAAAAACGGTAGCGAGCGAATAAGAGAGCAAGAAATCTTAACTTCATAAATAACATTGCAAAATACAGTGACTTTATCTTAAATAGGAATTTCAAATGCACCGCGTCTCTAAATCGAGTATTACTAAATCACAGTCTAATGAAATGCAAACAATATCTTAATTATTTCGTTGCTTCGAGTTTCACAACTTTGTACATACGTACTAAAACGGGATAGAGCCAAATACAGCATTTATAAACCTGACATTCTATTTCCGAACAGATAATTTACACTGGCGGTCATGGTTATGTACAAATTGTAGGCCTAGGCACTATTTTAAGTATCATTTTGACACAAAATATGCAGCTATATCCTGAAAGAGCTATGTATGTTAAGTCACAATATCATTATCCTGTTTTAAATATTTATTCGTCATTAAAAACTACCTGCGTAGGTACTATCTACATTACTGAATTGGTCAGTAGATATTTAATAATTACCAAGTGAATTTGTTTTGTTATAAGTAGATTGTATAGAAAATGTTATTGTTTAAAATTGTCTATAAACGTCACCAAATTGGGACTTGCCTGCAATGATGTCGTGTATTTGGATTATGTTAAAATGATTAGGTACTTAAATAAATAAATATGTGATGAAAAAAACATAAATAGGTACTTCTTTGCAAATATGTGTTTTATTCAGTAAGTATCTTTGAATTATTTTTAATTTTTGAAATATTCAAAGTTTTAAGCATCCAAAACTTATTCAAAGTAAATACTAAAGTTCATAAATAATCCAAACAATAAAACATTTTAAACTATCCGAATACCGCTGACATTTTGATAACTATCCGCCAATTGCGAAACCACTATCTGTCCTATTCTAACCCCTTTATCTTGCATAAATCGAAACGAGAGGAGGCTAACCTTTAGCGGCATTGCACGGGTGCAGTGCGGTGCAATTGTGATGCAAAACGGGTCGTTAGCTAAACGTGACTAAGATATTCCTGATTGACATATGTCTATCCTTGTCAGGCAAATGAGAAAAAATGAAAGCACACGACTCCGGTTTCGAAACAAAAAATAGTAAAACCAATTATAATTGTCCGCATGTGTAATCGAATTGTTAATTCTTTTGTTTATGTTTTAAATAAGTCATTGTTGTAAAATACCTTTTTAATTGTAGCAATTTAACTATAGTTTTATATAAAGCGAGTTTTATATGAGGTCATTGTGTTCAATGAACACTGTTTATCCTTATTAATGGTAAACGTCGTACTTAAATGGGATAGTTGTTGGAACCTGACATCAGAGTAATGCAGGGTTCGAATCTTGGCTTTTGTGCAATTAATTATGCAATATATAAAAATAGTCATTCTATAAAAATAGATTCCAATAAACGGCAAATGAGAACATGGTATAACTAGTTAAAGGTAGCACCGATTATTAAATAATTACTACGTTATTTATTTATTTATTGTAAAAACAACAGCGTCATTATATACATTAGAAAATTGTAAATTCACAGACGAGCCAATTACAGGTTTTCACAGATAGTTATTAGCAAAATCTAGATACCTACCTACAGCTTTTTCTGCCGACAAAACCTTCAAAGCTATGATATTTCCCCGCCAAGTCCCTCTCATTAAGTCACGCAAGCAATTACGTATAAATCTTAAAAAATAATACAGAGCCGTGTGAAGACAAGTCCTATCGCCTCAAGCTATCTCAAAACCTGTTTAAAATGCTTCATAAATGCAGCTAATAATAGTAAATTCTTCATAATAACTTGTAAACATACTCATTGTACAAATGAATGGGGATTTGTAAAGAATTACGGATGACAATATTATATATCAATGATGAATGAGTCATATTTTAGTCGTAGATAATTAAACTGTCACAAGAATGGAGCAGGAGTGGCGTAGACCACACCGACAAGAGCGACGCTCTTAGATAAAAAGAAGAACAAAACAAAAGAAGATTGAGGGACATTAAAATATGTGGTATGATTTTAACTGAATACTTGTTTAACCTCTCACATCCCACTGACCCATTATAAACCCAGACACAGTAGATTTTCTATTGTTCTTTTTTTTCTGGGATGTGAAAGATTAAGTAGAAAATACGGAATGTACCGGGCATCTATGTATTGACAAAAATCAAGGATCAATCCAGAAGGAATTTGGGATGAAATCTGAAAAAAAACAGACTTTTCAAACCAACTGGAAGATTAGTTAATCGATCGACTTAGATGAACTTTAAAATAACGATTTTTCCATATTTATGTCTCAAGAAAAGATATCTAGATGTTCAGTTTTATTTCCAGATTAAATATTCAACGGCAGCTAGCAGAAAAGACACGATTTTAAACAGAAAAGTATTTTATGAAACTACCTAGCTACTAAAGTCTTTATCTATGCCAATATTTCCAATCCTAATTGGCTAGGTTTGTACCGAGGTCATATTTTAACATTATCTCGAATAATTTAAAAGTATCGATACAATTGTATTCTAATGTCCTTGCGAAATACGATACAATAAACATTTTTACAGCCTTTAGAATAATCTAAATTTTACTAAATCACACTAACACTAAATTCAACATTCACTAGTTTTAATTAGATATACAAAATCTAGGCTTAGTATTCTAATAATTTAAATAACGACAAAAAGGTCAGAACGGAACTATTAATAACTATTTAATATATTTCGATTTACCAACAATAAACTACAATCAAATAACAAACATCACACACTAAAACCTATCTTATTTCACAGAGATTAAAACCTTTACATTGTTAGGAAATACAAAGAGAATGTTGTAGTAATTTTGTGCAAAGGCTAGCCCAATAAGTAGGTGCATAATTCGTTTTCAGACTTGTAATAAATTGGTGTAAATATATCGCTTAGACGTAACAAAATAGTGTTGTTTTGGTTACAATACTTGCGCTTAAAACACGATAATTAGGCTTCGTACTTGATCATTATTTCTGTGATAGTGATCAGAATTATATGTCATTACATTAGGTTTATAATAAAGGTACTCTTCTTATTCTTATTTAGTCGCCAATGTCCCACTCCTGTACGAAGGCCTCTCTCCTCTTTCGATTACGGTTTACATTACGATTCTCTATCTCGAGCCGCCTCCACCCAGACTTCCCTGAAGGTGTCCAATTCATCCCGGCATCTTTTCCGTAGCCTGTCAGAAAATACTCTATCTATCTATCTCTATCCGGCCGATTCCGGCCAACAGAAGCGGTCAGATGCGCAGGATATATTAAGGTGCACAAACGTTCGCGCAAACGCAAGCGCACGCACTCGTCCTCCTCCTCCTTGGATCAGTGGAACGGGAGACCGCTACGACTGAAGGAGGGTTCGGATGTTGTGTCTGGCCGACGATGACTTTACGCCCTCCAGCGTCGCCCTAGGCCATCCACCTTGCCTTGCTGCTCCGCCGAGTCCGTCAAGTCACTTTGCATATCTGCGTTGTGTTGCCGTCCTCGCCAAATCAGACTTTACCCGTAAAATACTCTACCCGGAAGGTAACCTGCTTTTATAAAATTTATAGATTCTTATTCTCTACTATAAAAACTGGAACGAAATGTGTTAATCGACATTAGCATTTAAAGATGATTTTTTTGTTGTATTTCTTAAGGAGAGCGAAGTGGTCTTAGCCTATCCCAGTGGGAAAGAAGCATGACAGATATGTATGTAAAAAGAATATTGTTCAATCTTATAAACTGATTACATCGCTTTATTTTCTTGAGACAATACCCATACATACAAACACCATTGCGAAGGAAAATAGGCACGAACAATTGTTATACGTACAAATACGAGTTAGACCCAGAACACGCGGTGAAACGCAAATGCAACGCAAATGAAACTGCTAGTTACTTTTGAGTTGCATCGAAGTTTCTGCTATAGACTTCTTTAGAAAACCACACACTATATGTTTCAGTTGCGTTGCATTTGCGTTTCATCGTGTGTTCTGGCGCTAAGTACCTAGTCTTACACAATATGTAAAGTACCTATATCCCACCGTTGTCCGACTAATAAAACTTTACACCCAAGACACAATAGGTATTATCGATATCCTATTAACGTAACTATTTCAAAAGTAGCCTTAGGCCTTGTTTAATGTAAACGATTATTTCGATACGCACTCAGATTTTAGTACTCAAGTGCGTTAACCTATCGCCTAGGACAAGACCTAGATAATGTAATAAGTATTCTAATGTTATAAGTTCCCACGATAACATGCAGTCATTTAAATGGTTAATTATGACAAATTATTACTTTATAAATAAGATTTATTGTGACCTTTTTAGTTAGATTTTCAAATAGGTATCTAAGTCTTTATTAATATAAAAATTACAAATACTGTGTACAATAGCATAAAATACATATATACAGGAAAAGTATGTCTTCCGACGCCTCCCCACGAGGCAAAGCATCCAACAAGCTGGCAGCATTACCTCTTTGGATGGCAATGCTTATCCTTTGGCCAACGAAGCTGCCAGCTCTCGGATCCCCCGAAGCCCCGCGTAGATGCGTCCTAAAAAAGATACACATTCTGAAATTTTTATGTTAAACAATTGGTTGGACGATACATAAAATCGCGACAAATCCGGCAACTTATCGTGTAACACGGTTAGGGATATAAATCATAAATATCATAGAAATAAACATCATAGAAACGGTTTAACTATGTAAGCTAGACTCAAAGTTACTCCTACCTTTATGCTCGTCCTACATCCAGTAAATTGTAGGTCAATTCTATTAAGTCGGTGGTGAGAGCAATACATGTGGTAATTACATCCGTCGCATAATAGCTGTAATAATCCAAACGTCACGATTGAAAGGAGACGAGCGGCCATGTTGTGACGTCACATACGTAAATAAGGGTTGATTAGGCATTCATTGGTAATACGGGGAAAACAGGTATAGTGTTTATCTAAAGAATATTAATACGAACTTACACTAAGGGCCCTTTTCATCATCTACTGATAAAATTTAACTGACAGATAAACCTATGTCTATTTCATAAAATATGATGTTTTAGACAGAGACAGATATAAAATATCTGTCAGAAATTTTTTATCTCTAGATACTTAGTCTGTAAGCCCTTTAGCCCACTTGTTTCGTCCTCGATGACATAATAAGACGAATTCATATCATTTAATAAAACTGTTTAACTCACGTTTCTAAGATTTTGGAACAACTTTGTCAAAGCTCAAAAGAAAATTCTCATACTTAAAACACACAGTTTACGGTACATCGCCTCAAATTACACTCTTGCTAAACTCAGGTCACTAGAAATACCGTATAAAATAACTAAGTAATTACTATAAATATTTACTTTCTGTCGCAAGAGTATAAATTCTTAAAATTATTCCATCGGTGAATGCCTACGGAATTCTTGCAGTGCCTCAATATCTCGTTAAAGGAATTAACTCCTCATTAAGAATTGTCTAGAGTTGTGACAGAGTAATAGGCTGTAGGCATCGAAGCCCTGTGCCTGTCTGTGAGAAATTGTGGATCGTATATGTATAGCTATTTTATTAGTTTTGTTCACCGTTATTTTGGACTGCGCAACTTTATTTAGGACTGTGTTCTATTGTACTGTATGTAAGTATAAAGGTATCTACACACCAAAGCCGCTGGCTTTTTTGACAGCTGCCATTCGTATGACGTAAAGCCACCGCGGGCGCCGGCCTTGCCCGGCGGCATGCCGGCGGCTTTGTTGTGTAGATAGCATTAACTGAATAAGTACATTAGAATAATACTTTAAGCTCTTACGCACTAGGCGGCCACCGCTCTCGCAGTTGGTCGTATGATCAACCCGCCACGCTGTAACTGCCAAACATAATAATAATTGCCATAATACTAACAAAAGACGACTGATAAATGTGGATAAAGCGAAAGAAGTGTGTTTGGATCGAAGCAAGTGGACGTGGTCTCTGCCTACCCCGATGAGGAAGAGGCGTGATAGATATGTATGTATGTAATAACAAAATATATCCAACATAAAACTGCAAAAGTTTCCCAACCGTCGCATGTACATAAAATAACTAAATACCTAACTAAAGCTAAAGTAGACAATGACGTCACAAAGCTCATTCGAAACTAAATTGAAAACTGAAATGCTATTTGGACTTTGATAGACACCCAGCTCTCCATAAAAGGAGGCACTGCAACAATAGTGTCACTCTCTGCCTTCGTAGGCCATAGAATGATAAAATACAGGTATCTATAAACTTAGATCATATAGGTTTCTGGATAATTCTAGACAAGATATCTTTTACATGTCTGCTGAAATCACCTTGGTAATCATGTTGCAAATGAAAAAGAGGTTTGCAATTGTGTTATGATGTAGGATCCGATTATTTATCTGAGACTCCAGTGACTGATTAGATTCACGACATGTAAGGTCTAACAAACAGGTGAAACAACTGGAAAATAAATAGGTTGTTTAAAAAATTAAAACACAAGCTCGCACTAAACATGCTCCAACACCAGGTCAGTTCAAAAGTACCATATTATTGTATTGTCATCAGAACTCAAAGTGTGTGTAATTTTCATTCAATTTCATCCTATTCGAAGACCGGGGAGTGGGTCAAATTAAGATTCCAAGATTTTTTTACATAGTTAAGTTACAAGTGAAGCTAATATAAGTAAAGCGTGTAATAATAAAAAAGTCTTCCGAAATGTTGTAGGTAGCCAGAATGACCATAGCAAGCATGAGTCGGATCTACGTATAGTATCATACAAATCGATAGCCTAATGCCAGTGTATCTTAAATCTCTTCTTACGATACCTACGAGAAAAGATAGCACGCTAAGAAGATACATGTTGTAACTATAAACCTAATACCATTGTAAAGCAATAATAATTTGCTACATAACACGTAGTGTTGTCGTCAAATTGTCGATATTTCACAAGGCGCTGCACTTTAGGATCAACACATTATGATATCGATGTCTCGACAGATTTGCCGTAATTTATCGACTTGGCCACACCTGGCTTGCGTAAACGCATGCAAGTTGGTGATTCTGCTGCGGGTTTTGTAGCTTGATTTTGCTGTTTTCCTTATTATAACGCAGGTACTAAAAAATAATTATTAGAATTTTAAAACGTTAAAATGCTTATAAACTAGATATTATTTGTGAAAATGCCTTCTTATGACAAATAGTTCACTTATAACAGAATGAAATAATTATTTACCACAAGAGATAATGTAAAATTAACAATTTCGACCAAACAATCACATATAACCTATTGACATATTTAATTACGATATATTATAACCCATATTTTGGATTCCATTCCTGTTGCGTCACAAATCTCAAATAGTATGAATTGCTAGCAACGACGTATGAACCAGTGACGCTTAAGGGTTTAACATCAATATAACATGATAATAATCATTAGATACCTACATCTATCATCACATTGTAACGTGTAAAGAAATTAAATAAAGCTTCCAACCAACCTCATACTAGAAAACACAATCCCCTTAATTCAATACTTATAAAACCTAGCTTAGTACACGTATTTCCCGTAACTAGAATCAAGCATTAGAACGTACAGCATTTAGATGTGGGCTCGCTTGAATTTCTAGATTCCTAGATACCTAGCGAGGAGCGTCAGGTCGTGGTGTCAATCAGTACACCCGGCTTGCATTGTGTAACTTTACAAGTATAGTAAAATCCAGTAAGTAAGTTACTGCCTTGTAGAAACGTTTATGTAATGGCCATGGTGCTAAAACTTGCTAAAATAAATGGCTTTATGGTTTTAGCCGCGGTCAAATATAGTACAGAATAAGATGGAAAGCAAAGAGACTTTAGCCCAGTGGTGGAACGAAATGGGGTGGCTGGTGGCTGTATCTGTTTGTAACATTTCTGTATAATGGGTTGCGACACATCTGCCGAACGTACTACGTCGAAAGTTCAGCGACTGGACTGAATGTACGCCATTGATGTACGCAGCGTTGTTTCTTTTTTTTATGCTTTTTCCCCCTTGGTCTTTGCCGAAAAATTAAAAAAATAGTTGACAATTGTCTATAGGATGTTAAATTAATGTCAAATTTCGGACACATGGACATTGTGATGACAGAATAAAATAGGAACCTAAATGTTCAAAAAATATTTTTATCATCTTCCATCTTAAATTAAACATGTATCGTGTTCATGGGATCAAAATCAAACACAAAGAAATGTTTAAAAATATGATAGCGAGCAATATGGCTAAAAACAAAATAAATCATTATTTATAAGGTAAATAAATACTTATTTATCAATCTAATTTTTAGTTCATTCCTGGCTCTGGTGATCCTATTCCTTAATTTGGAAAGCTGGTTTCTAGGTCTTGAAATTGTACTCAAAATTCACTTCAGACAAACCTGAGCAAAATTCGCTTGTACACACAAAAAGTGTCAACATTGCTTGTTGTGTCAGCTTATGGACGTGCACTGCTAGTCGGAAGCCTCCCCCAAGGATCTCCATAACGACTGGTCTTGCGCTGCTCACATCCAACGGCTTCCAGCGACTTTCACCATGTCTTTAGTTCAAAATGTTAAACACAACATTGCTTAAACAATTATTTTTTCCAGAATATATTCCACGCAAGATCACTACAATGAAAGACTAGACTAGACTCCCCACCATTTCCACTACAATAAAATGGGCCAAAAAGCATCATGTCCATGCGGCGAAGAAAACTACGCTACAATGATAATAGATCAAGAAATGAATAATATAACCTTTTTACCAGTAAATTGCAAACCATGTAAGCACGCACCTTGCCGCGCGAGAACTGCGTGTGAGCCAATACCACCGTGCCAATCGCCAATTCCGTGTCAGCACAGATCGCCGTGTCGTAAACCAATTTCCTGTCAGCCTAGAACACCGTGCCTCTTAAGACGGGATGTGATTATCGAAGTTGAATCAGATGATAAATGCTGTCACCGAAAGAAACCTGATGATTGTAATTGTTGCGGGTGTACGACGTGTTGAGAACGAAGCGCATAAAATTAGTCGAATAAGGCTTTAACAATGTCTTTCGATGTCAATTTAGCATCTATACATAATATCGTAGAGTAAGCGTCGATTGTGGAATCTATGTCGATTGATATACAGCAGGGTAGGGTTGTAAAAAGAGTAGTCTACCTTAATCTGGTAGCAGAACCTGAGATAAGTCTTATTTTCCATCAGCTAACCATCAGTGTACAAAAGTATCCATAATAATTGATTTACGAAGTTGTACCAATAAAAAATATCATGATTAATTAATTGTGTATTACTCAAGATCCTGTGTTGTTGTTTTGCCAATGTAACAGTTTGGATATTCGTCGTGTTTCACAAGCTATGAAAGTTCCGTTCTTATAAAATATAAAACCTTCATTCTATAACTACAACACACATTTAAAACCTATTTTAAGTTATCTATGCTATTTTCTAATTAAAAATAATCTGTATCCTGTCACTCTGTCACATATTGTAATTTGTCATTTATTTCTTTAACGTCAAAAACATTTTAAGATCTGAGTAACTAAGAACAAACAATCAACCAAAATGTGGAAGAGTCAAGTAGGATAAACAACTAGCATAAATATTAGTAAATATGAAGTAAAAGACGATCAATTTGGTAAGTAAGTCTTTTATCGGTAATTTACATCTCCCTTGAACTGATATCCAATAATCTTCTATCATCTTCCTCACTTCCTACCTAGGACCAGTTACAGAAAAGACTATAAAAATTAACTCTTTAAAACAGGTGTCACTTTCATTGTCAAAATCCTTCAGAAGAGAAACGGTATTCAATAGATAAATTAACTTTAACAGGCTGCAAATGAGGTCAAACCTATTTAACTAGGTATGAATTTATCAGCTAAGACTTTATCATATCTTAACAAACAAACATTTTGCAGACCCACATTTCTCCGGCACCATGAAAACCAATCCAAGAACAATCTAGAAGAACCCATAGAAAATCCAAGTTTAACACAAACACAAAAATGGGTACAGCATCATCAATAGAGAAACCATTCGAAAAATGGACGATAAACATAAAAGACAAGTGCGAAGACCTGCCTAAATGGGTGAAGAACCGGTATCCTGTATTTGTTCACACCATTGAGACGAAAGCTAATCCAATGAAGAAGAGAAGACGGGGGAGAAAAGGAGGGGGCTGTGGCGGCGGTTGTCGGTGTGGTGGATGATGTTGAAAGGGGGGGACTTGGTGGCCTGGAATCTTGTGGACAATGGTGCTGCAGCGGCGGCATTACGACGCGGTGCTCCAAACCCAGCTTATACCTTGGATGCATAGAAACCCCGTCCATCAGGGATGACGCCGGGTTCCAAGCTGCACTACTCTTGCCCGCTCCTGTTCTTTCCAGTACGTCCATTTGATAGCAAGTGGCAGGAAAACCACCCACTGCCCGCAAGATTCAAGGTCTGACTTATGCAGGCGTAAACCGCAGTATTGCTCGTCCAAATCATTATTGAGTGTCCACACCTGATTAGTCAAAGAACAGTCGTGATTGCCTCGCCCAAAGGCTAAAATGTCTGATATTCTATATTAAGTATCATCATTAGTACATCCATACGGAAATCCCTTATACAGGATGTTTACGCACACTCTGACGGAAATATTGGGTCGTAATACAGATTACGACCATAAAACTGAAAAACTTCCCAAGAAAAATGGGTCGAAATATGAACTTTTCTACTAAATGCCCGTTCAGCTGATGGACATTAGTAGAAGATGAAAGTCTCAGTCGCATTCCGATCAATATTTCTGAGGGAATGTTGTTCATTTTCATGTGCAAACGACCGTTTATTTTCGCCAGAGAGTGCATAAACAGCTTGTATAAATTGCATTTGTGTCAAATATAGACATTTGTATAGAATATCTGTATTATAATCACTGATATAAGTCCATATCGGTAACAGTAGGATAGTCATATGTCGCTGTCATCGCCCGAGCTCTATCATATTACGTACATTTGTCCCGATAAAAGCCTTACATATTTATATTATGCTCATTTATTTTCACAATAAATGCATTTCTCCCTTTCAGTCTGATTCTTATTTCGTAATGCGTTGAGAAATTACTTTTGTAGCTACGATAGTTTTACACCTTTGTAATGCAAACAAGCTATGCAGATGAAATTGGTTCACATTTCACACATTCACATAAAGTATTTAACAATTCGAGCCTCATATTTAAGAATCCTAAAACACGCCAATGAAGATATTTTTCGCCATAATTATCCCTTATGCAAATATTTGGTATAGATAGGTACCAATTGAATTACTGGATACATGGTTAATCTTTATTTAAAATAACTCTATCTAGCTTAAAGTCACCTGAACCTCAAATCGTTGCAATAATTCATCGCCGGCCTCTCAATAGTGAAATTGCGAGAATTTTCAGTTTGGAATTCCTAAATAGCTGCCGCTGTTGACTGCGGGGCCGACTGCATTCCTCAACTTTGCAGATAAATAATAGGGTTGTGACGGAAAATGCGTAGGTACCTACTTTAAAGTGATTTTAGTGGATAAAGCACAGGTAAAAATGCATTCAAGGTAAAGTGTGCGAATATTAAAATGCAATATAATGTGATGTTGCTAATCACAAGGTACTTACAGATTGTCTAACTTGTGTTTTTTATTTTTGTTTTAGCTTATATTGTTTTGTTTTTTGATAGTTTTTGCTTGCTATTTAACGTACAAGTTCATAACACTCAAAGATCAAATACATAATATCATTGATCACACTCTTTAGTCGTATACATAACTGTCTAGGTATCTTAAAGTAAGATCGTATGTTCTGATTTGAGGCACATTACCAGAAGCGTGATGTTACTATACTTACTTACGCAGCTAATTGTGATGTAAGGATGTAACAAACTGTTATACCTTGACTCTTTCGCGTTGCCTGGATTTTATACTGCGTGAAGTGTCCTGTCACGCGTGTGATACCTATGTACGAAGCCTAATTAGGCACTTAAAGTTTAGGTACGCGAAATGTACAAAACCTAGCAAGACCCAAAGCTCTTTGTTTCAGCAATGTAGTAAAACACATTACAGAATGTATCTGAGAAACAAGGCACACCCTTATACAACAATATAGGTGAGCCTGATTACACTTCCATGTTACCGCTAATTTACTACACAATAAAGCATTAAGTTGCACAACCTAGCGGCTTAACCCCTACATAATAAAGCTCATTTCTGCTCACTTTACCTTATTCCAGGGATAATGAAGCCGAATCTCTCTACTGAATAAATGAAAAGCCAGTTTTGTGAATGAAAAGTTGAGGGCTTTGCAGCGTTGCGTCTAAATATTGGGCGAAATTTTTTAAAAGGTCAAATTTTGTTGGTTTTGTTCTCGTATTTGCTAGCTGTTATAAGAAAATTAATATTTTATCGATAAACTTATTTTAGCGCTGAGAGAGAAGTTATTTAAAGTATGTAGGTATGTTACTGATAAAATTAGAAGTCCGGCTACGCCAGTCACAGTTAATGTTAAGTACTTATCTTTAGTTTTCTTAACTACTTACATATAAGTGTATTAACTAGAAACCTTTCGTAAACCCTGGCAATTAAAAATGTTAATTCATAGCAAGCTGTGTTTGCCTGTTATTAGGTCTACGTCGAACCATAATTATTACCATAATTTACGCTTAGAATCGATGTAAACCTGTTGGAAAACCTATTAAATAAATAAAATAAAATTACTTAAAAATCAAACCCCTACCTAACCAAGCACTAAAACAGTTTTTTTATCCTTTATATTGGCAATACCAACACACCAGCTAACCCCTAAGATAGATAGATACAATTCGTTTACAAATAACCTAAACCTCGCTATTTCTCGACCATATCTCGGCTACAATTTAACAACAAGATACACAATAAATGACTAGCATTCGTATTGTAAATGCCCCATCACATATTATCTGCTCCCGAACGGCGTAATCCTCGTTGTTAAATTCTATAAATCATACGTACACTGTAATCTTGCACGACATTAATCCATTCGTACTGTATTCTGTGAACGCGAGAAAAATTGCCGAATACAGTTCTTTTTTTGTTATGAAATGTTAGTTTGAAAAAAGTATCAAAAGTTGTCTATTCGATTATACAGTCTGTTCAAAAGTAATAGAAATTAAAAAGTGGCAACACTGTAGTGTCGTCTCGTTTTTGTTAGATTGATTCGAAAGGGACGACGCTACTGTACTGCCACTTTTTAATATCTACTCTTTTTAGAAGACAAGTTGGACTACAATGTTCACAACAACGTCGTTACCAGACAAGTGTAAATACATGCATACATATCCGTCACGCCTCTCTCCCATTGAGGTAGGTAGAGACCAATTGCTACGGTCCAAACACACTTCTCCGCTCCTCTTTTTCTTCTTCTGTGAATAGGATCATACAATTTATGCCACTGCACTGTAGTTCACGATTTTCGTGAAAATCCATAAGTGCGAATGATTTCGAGTGTACACCACCGACAAGAACCGATCTCAAAAATATATGACGATGTCGTGATATCAATTTAAAAGTATTTTGAACTTAGTATCTAATTTATTGGAATTAAAATAGCTACAAGATACTAAAACCAAGTAATTAGTGAAGAGGGTAACCAAGTAGCATCAGCTTTAATGATAACCAACTAATGAGCACAAGCTGATTATGTTTTTTTATTTATAATCTAATATTAATTTTGCAAACATTTTAACTTAACCTTAAATTTTATATAATTGTAAAATTATGAAACAATATTTCAAGTTTATGTTCGATATTATTATTCTCGATATTAAAATCTTTATATTCTTTACATATTCTTTTATAATAAAATCTTCATATTAAAATCTTTATAATAACAGTTTAAAACCTACGTTAACCTATTATTTTACTGTATAAGTTTTCTTTCAACCTCTTTTAATCTTATAATAGGCGTCTATATTTGAATTTGGAACACCTGAAAATTACTACATTAAAATCAAATAACTTCACACAAAATCACAAAAATTTCCCAAAGACTCAATTTAACGAAACATCGAAATTCGAACCCACTGTTTTACATTACACTTTGAATTTTTAATAGATCCATCAACTACAAGTATTACATTTGCCACTTTGTTGTAATAATTAGAGACATTGTAGCTAAGTGCTGGTTTTTATAGCCAGATCATTTTGTCCGCACTAAAACGGCGATCGATTGGCATTACGTGTCTACCTCGGTTAATTGCTTTTTGAATGCAACTTTCGACAACGTTTGGGATATATAAGTGAATTCATGTTTTTTTATCTTAAGTTGTGTCGTAGGTGCTCAAACAGACGGCAGAGAATAGAGCTGAGCTGAAACGGCATCGGCAAGAGCAACGCTCTTTTTAATTATGAGTGTAATCTTTGAGAACTTAAACTACGTTAAATATCTATTTAAACAACGTAAAATATCTACTACAGATATAAATATACATACATTAAGCAATACAAATCTATATAAATAAAAATGAATTGTTGTTCGTTAGTCTGATTAAAACTCGAGAACGGCAGGGCCGATTGAGCTGATTTTGGTTTTAAAATGTTTGTCGTAGTCCAGGGTAGGTCTAAACGGTGAGAAAAATTCGATTAATTGCCGGGAAAGCCCTAAAACAGACCTTTTCTTTTTCCCATACAAATGTCTTCTTACTAAAATGTAGAGTCAATTTGAACTTTATTCCTACACAATAAAGTTCATTCTAAGGCGGGACAAAGTTCGTCGGGACAGCTAGTTGTTAGATAAATTTCTAATAAAATATTGTTACATTCAGTTTTATTCAGTTTGATGTCGGTTAAAAACTAGTGTACGTAGATACTTACTAACCTTTTTTCAAATCTCATCGCCCCCAAATCACAATTGTAGCTGTAAAAATATCGCACGTGCTACAAAATAGCCAACTTATTTCGCTGTCCGCACTCCCATCGATCACAACGGTTTTACCGTAATGCTAAGCATTGTTTAACATTAAATCATTGTAATACATTTTTTTGAAACGTAGCTTAGCGCCGCACAAATATTATTTCGTCTTTAATTTATACGGTTTTCATTTGAGCGTGTTTTGTTTTGTAGGTCGCTTGGGTTTTTGATGGAAGGGGTAACAGTGCCATGTATGTATGTACTTACAGTAGATATACGGATATCCTACTTATTTTAATTTTATTTGAATTATTTATATTTATTTACAACCCAATAAATAAGTAGGTATACATGATTTTACCTTAAATAAATACAATATAATAGATACAAACTTATTCTACTTAAGTACCTACTATATACATATTTATAGGTTACCTCATAGATACCTCACTTATAATAGGAAGATATCGTCGAAAGCGTCTCCGGGATTCATGGTACCCAAAAGGCTGGCAGCATTTCCTCTTTGAATAGTTTAAAGTCAAACTACAAAAAATGTACAAAAGTATTTATTTATGATCTAGCCATTATCGCCCCAAATTCTAACGTCTTATACATAGATCACACATCTGTCGCGACTCTTTTCCATCGGGGTAGGCAGAGACCACTTCCCTCCACTTGCTACTATCAAAACTCACTTCTTTCGCTTCATTCACATTCATCAGTCGCCTCATACATGGAAGGTTTAAAAATGTAACATAAAATAAGTACCTTAGAATATGATCAAAACTGTAACAACCTCAAATTGGGATGTAAAATCTTTCTCAAGGAAGTAGATACAAAATACGCATATGCCACAGTACAGATAAATCAGCAGATAGATACTCACTTCTTTGATGATAGTTGTGAATTTGTGAATTCTGCCAATATCAAGTGAAGTAAGTACCTAAAACTTGGTTAAGTTTAATATTGTACCTACAATAAATACTACCTACATATTATATGCCCAAACACACAGACTCAAGACAAACGTCTCTGTTCATTACAGCAATATTTGTCTCAAGTGGAAATCGAACCTGCAATGTTTGTCTCTAATACTATCTACACACCAAACCCACAGGCAAGCCGCCTGGCTAGGCTGGCGGCTTTACGGCATACGAATGGCAGCTGTCAAAAAATCCTTTGGTGTGTAGATACAATAATGGGTCTCAAATCCACGACCTGCGGCATGGCAAGCCGGGTCTCTAACCTAACTAAACCAACCACGTAAATTAGCCAATCTCAAACAAACCTACTGTTATAGCTAGTCTATGAAATATGTTCACATATTTTGGGCCTGGCGAGGATAATCCGCCGAGTTACCAACTCGCGCCCTCTCAGGTAATAGCTTTTGTTGCTGATTGTACAGTGGCCACGATACAAAGGAAAGTCTAGGAAAATACTAGTTGATACATTTTCAAGGGCCGTTTATCTAAATATTATTATTAAATGCAGTTTCGTGTGGGGTTTTTGAGAACTCTTAACATTGGGTATTCCTTCGATTTATTATAATTTTATTCGTTAAAATCTGTACATGCGTTATGCAAAGTTTTATACTTAAAGTTATACTTTTTTATTTTCTAGTTCTGGATGACGATGATATTATGGTCATATCATAGTAATTATGATATGACCAAAATATCATACACATAGATATGCCCTTACCTATAGGATTCATTGCAGCACAATTTTTTTCTCCTCTGCCATCAGCAAACACCACCCACCATCCCATTTATTATCCTTGCGGCTAGTACTGAACTGACAGGCTCATTCTTCCGCATTAATTACTTACTAATTATACTTTAAATTTCAATGTCCAGTTAAAAAGACCTAAAAACCCCTCAAAGATGGTCACAAGGAAAGTTCAGTAAGTAGTTAGATAGAAATGGGCGATTTGCCGGCGGCGCGGACAGCGGGTAATGTCGTCAATCTTGTATTGTGTTAGTGTTGCATCTACTTCAACTCCTACTTGTTTAAACTTCTTAGTTCTTCCAGTTCCAAAACCTCCTTTATGACATTTTAAACTTAAAGTTTATGTGTTAAGAAATCTGAATGTGTTTGGAATTGAAGTAAAGGTTAGAATACTATTCTAGATATAGATACTTACCTACGACATAAAAAAAATAAAAAAATGTTTAAATAAGTTAAAAATGTTAAATACCTATTGCTAAAGTTTATTTTACGTTAACTTCTTTATTTGAGTAAAGAAGCCATTGGAACGTTAAGGTTTTCCTCTCCCCCTCTTCTCCTCAACTTTTCTTTCAATTATACTTTTTAAGATAACGCAATGGCATTATATTCAGTATATTTTGATAAATAGCGCAATAAAGCTTAAGTGCCTATATTATTTGTACACAAAAAGTTCAATTGCCTATTAATTATTAAGACAAGATAGTAGGTATAGTATAAAGCCTTGTGCTTCGTATACATGTAAGTTATGTAGTTACAAGTACATACCTAAGACACAGTGTCGGTGTCCTATTTTCACTCCACTGACCCATTTTCCTAATTCATGCTAAAATTGTTGCATCCACGGTGCGAATAGTAAAGGTCTCTGTATTTGACACTTCTGATAAACAGATCCGATCTCTTTTGTTATTTAGTGAATGGGTTGTCAATCTGTTGGATCGATGAGTTTATCAATTTACAACTCTTGTTAAATATAGGCTTTATATCTCTTGTAATTAGTTTGAATTTTGTAAAATTAGCGAGAAAGTGATGCGGTGATTGGAAGTGATGATAGGAACCTCATCAAAAACCGTAAAAAAACCTTAGTACCTACCTACCTCAGTACATTATCTAAAACAAAAATCGATGCCTTTTTTATAACTTTAAGTTACCCTCATACTCGATATGGTTTACTAATTTTGATACATACAACTTTTACATTACCGTACGTTTTACGGATTCGTAAAATGTTTTAAGTAGGTAGTTGCAACCGGCTGCATGGATGGACTCATCTTGCACAAAAGGTACACTTAAAATCTATTCCATGACTCCTCTTAACATTTCTTAATTATAAATACAAAAAACAGCACACAGAAGCCGACTTTAGCTGTTCATTCATTTAATCATTCAACGATAGTTTATCAAATTTATTATAACAGAAAAATAAGAATGGGAGGTCCTGGCGGCAGCAGAACTGGATGGAGAGCAAGGAGGGAAGCACTTGCCCAGCAGTGGGACGTGACAGGCGTATCTGTATCTGAATTAAAATAAGTTATTGTATTTGGTATAACAAAAACATTACCGCGAATCCTCTTCACACTGAAGCTTCAGCCGAACAACGACATCTATATTCGTCGCGTTGTCAGCAACTTTACCGTAGAGACGTAATCTCTACATGAAACAGAACAACTTTCTTGACTTAACATAGATCGAAATATAAAAAAGGTGTTTCCTTTTCTTAAAAAATATTTGATCGATGTTAGCATGGGATGTAGATTGTTGTTCCTCATTACTAGAACGACATTTTTGGGGAAAATTGTCTTTCCTAACTTATTTTATCCTTCGTTTTCATCGTGAGGGGTAAAACCATGATGGATGATTTTTATGCATTAAAGCCATAGATTAGACATAATACAATATCCATCATACCTCTCTCCTATCGGAATAGGCAGATACCACTTCGCTCCACTTTCTACGATCGAAACACATCTTCTTCGCTACGAACAACCATACTTTCCTACATAAATAGGCACCATTTATAATTGGACAATATTCTTATAATACCTCAGTTCTAAGATGTTACAAAATTCATAAAAAGTTCTGTTGTAAATTGTAACCGCAAGCCAGTTGTTTATGCGACTTCTTGCAGCAATTGGTCAAGTGTCGCACATAGCTTCCGCTTTAAATTTCTAACTTGGAAACGTGACAAATGCAAAAACTAGAAACATTCGTTTTACAAAAGTTTTACAAAATTCTTGGACATTTCTATTTATCACTAGGAATAACTACGTATTTATATATAACATAGCATTTCTAAAATGATAAAAGGGATTAACTTGCGGTGTGCTTGGATCGTAACAATTTGAGGGAAGTTGTAGCTGCCTGCCCCGATATATATGTCGAAGCTAATGTACTTAAATCTCTTCTTTCGATTAAAAAACCGAATCAAATACACACGACGTTACAAGGCATCACATTTACGTACCTATCTCCTTTTATCTACGTCTACAATATTGCTATACTTATGTACAGATTAGGGTCATTACAACAATAAATTTCGCCTCAGGCTTTCACACCCAATCGTGGCCCAAGATTATTGCAGGGGAACAGCTGGGCGCAAATTAAAGGGTAATAAGGTATGCCACCTTTTGCTGAACTCTGTTTAAAATAGGTATGTGGCAAAATGTGGAAATTATCAGCTACTTACCCGTCAGATATAAATCATTAGGTTGAATTGTAGAGTTATGTTAGTATTTTACGCTAACACGTTTATGTTTTGATCTACTGTTTTACTGTATAGACCACAGATGTATGTCTATCTAACCTTATTTTAAACCCTGACGCAAAAAGAGAGATGTTATAAATACATACCTACATATATATCTGTCAAGCCTCATCACCGTAGAGGCAGAGACCACTTCCCTCCACTTGCTACGACTCTTCCTTCGCTTCATCCCCATTCATCAGTCGCTTCATACATGCACGTCGGTTTAAAGTTTAAGATACTCTTGACTTAGCATTATAATAGATATAAGATAGTATAAAGATTTCTTTAATAAACCCCCATTTTGTTCGAGGTACATTCAAATAAATAATACGAGTATATTAAGATAAACTAGTAAACGTATTCTATATGGTTTTCTCTAGGTTACGGCCTAGCGACCCAGAATAAAGATAAAACCTACACCGACCTAATCTAAAGATAAGTACTGGCGTAAATCTACTTCACCTAATTAGACCCTTCACCTTAGAATAATTTATTAAACCAAATAAAATTACTTGCCTCACATTATGTTACTAATTGCCTCTTATGTAGATATTTATTTAGGTCTATTCGAATGGGAAATACCTTATAGCGCGTGAAATATAGTAGTTTTAGTGCAGGTTGCTTTGTTTACGGTAAATCTAGACTTTAAATATCTACTGATAGTGATTAATACCTAGTTACGGAATATTTATAGCCTTTATGTATGTACCTGTCTATAGTCTACCTTCTCGCATATTACTGCTTTCGCCTCCGTCGCTCTACCATGAAAATTTGTGACTTTTTTAAGTTAGGAATCATCCTTTCATGCCAAGTAATATGTAGGTAATAGTAGATATTCACACAGACATAATACGTAGATTATCTATACCTCTATACTTAATATATAGGTAGATTATAGGTAAATCCAGATCATAGAATTGTCAATTTCATGAAATCATAGGTAAGGAAATTGTTTACAATTACCCATAGATCGACAGTCACCGATGTTACCTACTTTAGGGTACAGTTCTATAATACACTACAGCAGCCATTACGAGTATCATGTAATTTTATAATCATGAACCCAACTGCAGTCTAAATACAAGTTACGACATCCTAGCTTTAACTGTTTTGTACTTAAGCCCTTGCTTACATTGGGTAAGTTATATGGGATTCATTTATGGTTCTATCTGGTTCACAAAACACTAGACTCTTTAGATAGATAGATAGAAATTCTTTATTGCACACAAAGAAATGCGCAAAGGCGGCCTTATCACTAAAAGTGATCTCTTCCAGACAACCTTTGGAGTAGGACTAGTTTAGGAAGACTGTAGAGTAGAGCAGGGCAATAAATAAATACTGTAATTTACTACTTATTAAATAAATAAAGTGTACAAATATAGATAATAATACAAAAAAATATATAAATATAAATATATATAAATAGTATACATATATATAAAATACACATAGAAGCGACCTAATGTATTAGTTGCCATAAGCCTTAGAGAGGAGATGTGAATGCAATCTTCTCTTGAAGACTGCCAGCGACTCCGAGCCACGAACTTCAGCTGGGAGGTCATTCCAGAGAGAGATGGAGCGCACGGTGAAAGAGTGAAAGTAATAGCCAGATCTTGTAAATGGAGCCAACAGTTTATTACCTAGTTTCCTTATTATTCCGTTCAGTTTTATCATTATTATTAAGCAAGCAATAGGTACCTTTAAACTACATACTTACCTATTTATTATTGAGTAGGTAAGGTACTACCTAAGGAATGGTCTCTCTACTGTCTACGATGCTCTCCGAGTAGCCGTAACAGATCAAGATGGTCATCGTGAGATCCAGACCAATGGATGGTGGAGGTCACGACCCTCAGACGTGAGGAATACGACTGATAGAGGAGGAAGGAATGGTCATCTAGTCGGCAAGGTGAGTGTCGCTTCTCTACTTAGTAATAGCATTTTTGCCTATAGGAGGAAGGAATGGTCATCTAGTCGGCAAGGTGAGTGTCGCTTCTCTACTTAGTAATAGCATTTTTGCCTATGTTATATGCTGAGATGTAGCTGTGTAGTAGAGCGATGCAAGGGTGCATCGCACTACAACACACACCTTACCTACTAAAATGTTGTTTTTTTCGTTAATGTTGTCCGCTTTATGTCTGTAATGGTTATTAACACACCCAAGCCGCCGGCTTTTTTGACAGCTGCCATTCGTATGACGAAAAGCCGCGGGCCCAGCCCGGCGGCATGCCGGCGGCTTTGGTGTGTAGATAGCATTATTTTAGTTTAGTTTAGATTGTTTAAGGTTTTTGTTTAATATTTCTAGGTGTATTGTTTTTAATGTGTTGTGTGTTGTATTGTGTTTGTAAGAAATAAATATGTTTATGTCTATCTTGACCAAGTGACACTAAACTAGTAGTAGTTAGGTATTCTAACCTATGTAGTCATGGTCTAAGAAACACTGACCCCGCATTAGTTAAGGTCAATCGCTCTTCGATACCTCATAGTCTACGTTCACCTCAATTTTATTGATTTGGTATTACTGTATGGAATTCTTGAGGTATTTCGATTACTGTCACTGTTTTACGACTGAATAGAGCCATTACAAGATCTCTAAAGTTGAAATAGAAACATTTTCAAGCCAGCACGGAAGTATTATAAGCTCGACGTTAAATCTAGATATTTTTCATCTCGAGTAAGAAGGTATCTTGTTATCTTTCTAAATATTAGTTTTATGTTTGTTAATAAATCATCAAAGCGCACATTTAACATAGGTAAGTATATGACAGAAAAGTTTCTATACAAACTGACCACGTTGCATCCCAGAAAAAAACATATTACATAAGATCATTATAATACGATTTTATCCTATTTTATCCAATACAAAACAATATTATACTTGAACGTAAGTAAAATACGTTAAAACAGCCACAACTCATAACTCCTCGAGCGGGCTACACTAGTTCAAAAACGACCAGGTAATTTATACAAGTTGTGGTACATTAATCTATCGCGAATCTAGGCGATTACCGCCGTAACACAAGGCGCCTATTAGAGATGTTAAAATTACACCTTGCCGGTACTTAGTATTGGATAGTTTCGGTTTTTGTGCGCGCGGTACGGAGGCGACACGATTTTGTTTGATGACACTTGATTGTGGGAGTTTCGGTGAGCTTGACTCATAAAAGGGCCATTTTAAGAATCGTAGGTATATTATGGTCCTTATGTATCTAGGTAAGTAAGTAGCTACTTACCTTTTTTCTTATCGCTTCGTTTGGGAATTTAAAAAATCGAATAAAAAGATGCAGTGCGGTATTTCGGATTACCTTTAAAAAGTCCGATTAAGACACGACAAATAAACTTACCCACTTTGCTCTATTTATCCACCAACCAAACTAAAAAACCAGATTTAGACCAATCAAACACTACCTACTTATTCCAAATTTAAACCACACAATCCAAAATAGCGATTGTTAAAATGATCAACGTGATATTAAGAGCCGCGACGAATCTCGCGATACTATTTAAAGCGAGATTCTTGACGATCGTGCTATGTAAAATTGGTGCTCAAAACGCCACGTGGGCGAGAGGACGGCGTACCAAATGAATAATGGATATTTTATGCGGTCACTGGACATCTTAATTAGCGCTTAGACAACGGATAATTTGACTGAGACTTGAGAAGATGCGTGGAATGCGGCTTCTATAAGTTAAGTCGATATCTTAGCTACGATGTTGTAAGTAATCGAGTCATTATGGGCGATTAGGCCTTTCAAATTGGTTTATGCACTGTTTACTGAATTTTTATCGCTTCCATTCTAATTACTATTTTTTTCCCACAAGTTTTATGTATTTAGAGAGAATCGGCATAATATAAGGTATTTACCTACAGAGCATGAGAGTAGGCTCGTGCCTCTCGGTGGGGACATATATGGGCTGATAACAACAACATCAAGTGAGTACCGCGATTGAACAAAGCCTCATGTATCAAAATTCACAACTTAAGTAAATAATAGGTACATATCTAAGTAGGTACCAAAATTACTTATTACAGTACATCCTTACTTCTAGTAAAAATCCTGTATATTTAAAACAACATACAAACCTACATACACGTAGGTAAAATGCGCGACCAATTTAATCAGTGTTTACAAATCCATTTTGTAAAATGAAGCGCGGAACAAAACTGTCGAATACCGGTGTCTGAAGGTTTATGCAATTTCCTAAGTGCATTGCAACTTTGGATGCAAAAAACTTGCCAAGTACGACAGGGCGTTTGGTTCTGTATTTTTGTGTTCCTTCTAGTAACACGCGTTAAGTATTATTTCTCAGTTTTGTTAATGCATGGAATAAGACATTTAAGGAGGCAAATATTAATATTTTTCATATATCCAACAGAAAATATCTAAAAATGTGACAAAGCTCTTGGAGTCAATAGGTACCTACCCACCTACCTGCCTAATTAAGTATTTAACAGAAGGAGTGCGCTTCATTTTATTGGCAGATCACGAAGTTTCTAAAAGTTGCTACAGTCTAGGCTAGCTCATTTGTTTCTTCAATCAAAGTATTTCTACCTAAATTCTTCTTTATCCTAAAAAGTGTTGACGTAGGTAAGTACTTAGCGTGTCATCTAATCTATATGTTACGGGCAATGTGATTAATTGGGCATTATGCATAATGCCCGGGCATTATTCATAATGCCCAATATAAGCGGGCAATGTGATAAATACTATGCAATTAATCACATTGCCCGGGCATTATGCATAATGTCCACCATCTATTGAGCAGAGTGATAATAAACTTGTTTCAGAACTTTTTTTTATTTTACAATGAAACCTTATCTAACCTAAACCTAACCAAAAGTCAAATAAATATGTAGGTATTACGAAACTAAAAATTCTCATCATTTCCTCATAAGTTAAGTTGGGTTTTAGTTAAGGTTAGGCCATTCCGGACTCTCTGATTGGTTAAAGGGTGACATGCGCTGGTTTCCCTAAAATACTTCCTAAATCCAAAAATACTACTTCCCTAAAATATGTGGAAGGGGTTGATGGCTGGCACATGCGTTGAGACCTGTGTGAAGGTGCTGCTCTGATGGCCGGTCATATTATGCGGATTCTATCAAGCAAATCCTTTCACTTTTTAGCTTCCCATTTACTTACCTATACCTTTTTCTGGATATTGCAGGGGCAAATTTTTTATTATTTTGTTTATTGATAAGCTCTATTGAAATGTAAATTTTAATGTTTGTTTCTGTGTTTATGCCTAAGAATTTGTAAAACTTATTGAAAAAAGAAACTCTACAGAGTTTTTTGCTAGGTTCTTCTCTGGGGAAAACTGCACTCTTGCGAGTCTAGCATTAACTTTAAAAAATGACCCGTCCTACGAGTTGTTAAACCTAACATACAGGATTAAATGATATTTCATTTTCCTTTTGCGGGGGAGGCCTTTGCCCAGCAGTGGGATCTTGATGGCTAACTAAAAAAAATTCGTTTTCATTTTCATTTTAAAACATTTCATGTGAAACAAATATTATACATTTATACAAAAGTTAGAAATTTTGCACGTTTGCGTACAAATTAGGTAGGTAATTATTTATTTTCATTGTTATTTAAAAAATATATTTTTCAGTTTGATCTAGTTATTTAGGATAGTATTATACATTGGGAGCCATATTTTTATAGTTTTTAGAAACTGGACATTTGCTTCATCCCAAATGCACGTAGTTACGCCCCTGCGCCGTCGCCCGTTTGTTGCCATAAAGTTGAGTACAAATTTTTGGTATAATTGTTTTTTACACTGTTATTATGAAATCGCATAATTAAGAAAAAAATAATATTAACCCTAATAATAACAAAAAGGATACCTAATTATTATAAAAGCACTAGGTAACAATTTCTAACCTTTTACAGGAAGTATGAGTAGGTAATAAGTAGTACGTTTTACATCATCTTAATTTAAATTAGAAACTTAAAAAATTTTTATAATGCCGAAATTAAGAGCATTTTTTCCTTTAAGTATGCAGCACATAACCTACGTAAAGTTTCTAAAGACCTAATTGTATTGAGGTACTTAATAACATAACACACGAGATGCCAAATATTTTTTCTACTCTAGTTCAATAATCTTAGTTACTAAAAATGCAAAAACCTAAATTCTACCTAACGCAATGATAATTTCTAATTAAAAAAATTGTCCACTAATATGTCTCTGACAACGTATCAAAAATTTAGCGACGTTAGAATTATCGCAACCTACAATTGTCAAGATATCGGACTATTATTATCAAATTGCCCGATGGTCTTTGGGCATTATTAATAATGCCCGGGCAATGTGATAAATAGCACAGTTTTGAAAGTAATTAATCACATTGCCCGATACAGCTGGGCATTATTCATAATGCCCGGGCATTATGCATAATGCCCGCATTAATCACATTGCCCGTAACATATATACGTAAATCTACTGGAAATCACCTATCGCAATTCCTACCACCCACCAATATGGCTATTGAAAGAACCTTCCAGATATCTCAGAAACTAAAGGCCTGAGGAACCCTAACTAAATCCTATTAGAAGCAACAATATTTCACAGAGTGGACTTCACAGGGTTAAACGCTTTCAGATTTATTCCAAACAGTTTTTGCTGTGATAAATTATGGCCAACTAACCGTCTCGGAAACGCTAGGAAAATTAATTTTCTTTTTATAATGCTTTGCTTGGAAATAAACACTAAAAATAATGACGTTAAAATTTATTATGTTACGTCAGGCATGGTTTTACTTGAGAAAACTTACATTGGTCTGTTGTTGGAAATAGATCTCTCTCTCTTGAAGTAAGACTTCTTTCTTGCATCTTCATTTTTACCTGGCTACGGCGAAGCCAAAAGTAAAGGTACTGATTTTGGCAGTCTATTTATAGGCAAAATGCGACACATCTGCCAGCAACTAAGTACCTATAACTTATTTCTTCTTCTCAAAATTTTCTTTTTTGGCAAAAGCCTGTAAGTTTATATCCTCAAAAATATCATTTATTAGACATGCCTGTTCTGTTATATCATCAAAGATATTAAGGACTTCTCAAGATAAGAAATAGTAGCCCAAAATGCCATACCGGTAGGTACTTATCCAAAGTTATTTACCTAATCATACCTAGATCTAATTCTGATCAAAACATAGTAGGTACCTATCGTATCGCACTAACCTACAGTATGATTTTTTATTCACCCAAATCGCTGTTTAAAAAACCACGTGTCAAAAGGTGAAGGTACTTTAAATAAAACAAGAGCATTATTTAAATGTAGTTAAGTGTATTAGCAACGTTGGTACATGAGATTACTGGTTAATACTGCTGCGGGTCAATGACCCGAACACCCATAACAAATAGTGTTCATAGTAAAAAATAACTTAATAAAACTCGTGCATGCCCTAAACGCATCAATACTCATAAAGTCATTACTCATAAAGTTCATTACTCATACAATTTCATAATCTATCAAGTACATCTATAAATTCAATAACTGATTAATTTCTTTTTATATTAAGGACACTACTGATAATTAATTAGAAATGTGAGCATTATACAGTTAGGAGATTTTTCGTCGCTTATTTATAGATTTGTTTTACTATTTCGAGTCCTTTAGAACCTAGATTAAAGTTCAAGACTTTTAACTGATACAAACTAGGAATAATAGAATATCATTGTCATTCTAGTCGAAATAGTATTTTCAGATGGATTTATTAATCGGGCCTAGGTACGTCCAAATATGGCAAACCGCTCTAGGATTCTTCAAGTGAGTCGAACGTACCATAACATTATCAAAAATGCTACAAAACAAATGACAACAATTTTAAATTAATTTCGATAATTTTAATAATACTGACGATTTCATAATCTTTGTCATTTTGCTTGTTCCTACTACATCATTAATAATTTAGTGTTGCCCGCCTAAATCCATCTATAGTGTGACCAATGCGAACTGACCGTTGTCATTCCTACCAGGATGCTGCTAGCTTACATAGATGGCTTACACTACATTATATCATATTCACATGCAACAACAGCCAATCCGCAAGGTCTTGTTTATCTAAAATGTCCTAGGACTTAATTTCGATGACTTTTTCCATTCGATTAACAATTGTAGCAAATAAAGGTAAAATAATTAAATAATAACGCATGTACTGTCAAGACTTGAATGTTTTTCTTAGCGGTTCATTGCGTGGTTTTTTACTTATTTACTGTAAGTAAAACATCATGTTCAATGCAACCATATTTTAAAAATAATTAGGTAATTCCCTAGTTATCAATTTACTAAAAACATGAATATAACATTCGCTAGTACCCAATATTCTGTAAACACACTAATCTCTAGAAAACAGTGTTGCCTACTCTGAAAACAAAAAACTACCAAAAGAAAATAAAAATGGAAGCCACTGTAGCTAAACTATTGTACCACTTATCTGTAAATTTATATTTACTGGTAAAAATTTCCAAAATTTTAATTCCATTAAAGTCTCGTTCTATTGTTAGCAAATCCATTTCAAAATGCGATCCTTGTAAAAAATATGTTTTTAGTAATAGGCCTTTATTTATGCTTCCAAATCAAAAGAAAAACAAAAATTAGATAAAAAAAGAAAGATGAAAATAAAAAATAAAACAGAAAAAAAATAAAAATCATTCATTTAATTCTCTGTGAAGTGAATAATATAATATCTTCATTCTTATAAGAAGGGAATAAGTCCTATTAAAATCTACGTACAACGTGTCGCGACAAACTATTTAATTAGATCTACCGAACCGTTGTTAAATAATTTTCAATATAAAAACTTTAAATAAAATATAAATAATCGAGTATTACTGTTCCAACAACTCTTATAACTCTATGGTACACCATAGACATTGATGCAGTAATTGGCAACACTAGAAATGTGTACTTTCCGTTGTGAGTCATTCTGAATTTAAATGGTTCAATAAATACTGGTTATTCGTAATATAAGCTAGATTTTAGGTAAGTTAATATTGTGTATACAGAGAATTAGGTTTTTTATTATTATTTAAAACTAGATGTTGCCAAATACTCAACGTGATATAACGCTAAGATCTCATGTTAAGGTGACACTACAACTTACAAAATATTTCAGAGATCTGTGGAAGTGACGTAAAATATACTTTATAGCTGCAAAGAAAAACTTCCATACAAACTTCTATACAACAGGCCTACAATACAAGGGATGATTCATATAAAATTTATTCAGTACAATATCAATAAAAGTTATATATATTTAAAAAAACAATATCCCTAATAATGCCTACAATTGTCTAACATTCTCGCCTACGCAATACGATAAATTAAAAAATAATATGACAAAATGATCGATTAAATAATATCTTCTTATTGCTAATTACAATAAATCGCGTTAAATCGGAGAACGTATAAAACTTAATCACTTCATAGAAGCGATATTGCTCTGGCAAGCTTATTGTTATAAAAAAAATGTTGTACATTTGCTTACGATTTTATGATAAAAAATATGATACAAAACTTACACGGTTACTTAAATGATTATAATGCACTGGATGAGGGTAGTTTTGTACCAGGTTACTCAGTCAAAACAGCCGCCGGGAGCGCGACAAATGCAATATTGTGCATGGTGTATATCCAAAAAATGTTCTCACAAAACTCTTACATTAAATCTACTATTATAATTAAAATATAACCTTAGCTTTTGATTATATAAAATAAATAGTTACACTATGACATCAAAACTTAAATAAAATTTTAATTTCGCTGAATATACTTTGCCTATTTCCGTGGTAATGTATGCAAATGGCAACATCGAATTGACCAATCGGCGTCGAGCTTTCACGCTAGGCGTAAGAACGGCTCCCGATTGGCTGACGTATTTAACCTTGGAAATAAGCAAAGTGTATTTAGTAGCTTACAAATAAACATAAGACGGAGGGAAAGAAATAAGAAGAATCACTTCGAAGCTGCCTTCTTTCGTGTTCATACTCATAAGTATGAGATCAAACGTTCAAGTACAGACCGTCCTAACTTGCCAGACAAATAGATGCAAGATTAAACTACAACTAAGACGTGCCACTACTACTGAAACTCGTTTTAGCTCGGGTCAATTTATCTTTGCTATGACGTCACAAACAATGAAGGAAATATAATATAGGAACCTGTTTATTGCTTTATTGTATCACTGTAACAACTTAATTTATTATTTTTACAAAAACTTTTGTAAACAAGGGGCTATCCGCACATTTCCGAGTCAGGGCTATCCGTATTCAGAGTTGTTCGTTTCACTATACGCTCTGACACGGAGTTGTGTGAACAAGTTCATACAAATAGTATGTAACCGATATTTGCCGTATTCCGCCAGGGACGTGTTCCCGGAAATGTGTGGTTACCCCTCAAATGCGTGTGTTATTTAAATAAAATCGATTCCCACACGAGTTTCAATACTAATGGCGCGTATGAAAAATCGTCAATAAATTAACAGAAATAGTATAAACCTACAATATCGTCCCATAGTTAATGCATCTTATGGCTAAATATAAGACGGATATTTCTTAAATATAGAGGACAATAGACACCTATATTACAATATCATAGAGGGGCGTGGAATGAATACAAAATATTACAAAATTCTATATAATATTATAATAGTTAAAACTATGTCGCCCATGCATATTAATATCGCGTATTTAATCATTTTTTTATAGATTTTAAAACTGTCATGTCATATCTTACTTTGCAACGATTTTAAAATATACAAAAAAATGATTCAGTTGTACGCATAAGTCAAATCTAAATGTCTTTTCCAAAACTCTAGAAGATGAGCACTTGAACAGGGCATACAATGTGCTATGGACCAATATTATGGATATCCACGATAGTTAGTTGCGATAACTAACTTTTTAGTAATTTGTTTGTATAAGGTTTAAGAAATGTATGAATATGACAATTGTAATGGTCTTTCCTAAGACAAAGTTATTACATTTTCACCTTAAGACAATGTTTATAGATTGCATTTTTGATTGTGTTATTTATCGCTTAGATAAGTGACAGATTGCATTAATAATTACGAGAATTTCAAACGGTTCGCGGGAGGGGTGATGGCACGCAGCGTTCACGCTGCGAGCTCGCGACAGGTACGTTGCGGATACGTAGCGAGTTCGCTACTGTTTTGCTACGATTGATGAACAAAATATCAATAGGATACTTGAATCGCTGGTAAGGTAATGCTAGAGATAAACTGATCCCACGTATGCAACGCATTATGACATCGGCTCTATAGAAACACACTTGTTCCCACGTTGCGTAGGATAGTGTAGCGTGTGACAAATGTGCTTCTAATCATATTATTTCATACGCGGGATCAGTCTGTTTCTACCTTAAGGCTTTTAGAGTGCGTTTCATAGAATACTTCCTATATGTCGCTATGTTGGCAGTTGGCAGTATTGATAATTTGTACTACCTTTCGCAATACAAATTTTCAATGCTGCCAACGGGGCGGCATAGGAAGTATTCTATGAATCGCATTATATTCCATGTTTTACGGCCCAAGATAATGGAATTACTCAAAAAGCTTACACTGCCAAAAACATCGAGCCTTTCTTTATTAGAAAATGTAAATACACGATACACCTACACGAGAACCCCTTAATACGAGTAATATACGAAATGGCACGACTATTTACATGGGGAATTGACATGGTCGCCTTTCAAAACTGATCTATGTTTTTGCACAACTACTTTTTTTCCGTTTAGGCCATGTTTTGTTTTGTTACTGCTCATATTATGTGAGTTTTAGTTATTTTTTGTTAAAAACACAGTTATTTCTTTTATTGTAATTATTTTCTTTTATTTTTTAGCCATTTACCGAGTCTCCAATTATCAGATTTTTGTAGTTTATAATACTCATGAAGTTGCCATTGATTTGTATTATAAATTAACAAATTTTATTCAATACGTTTTAAATCAATAATTAGGTTAAAATAATGATTTGATTAAACAATAATGTTATAAATGATTTGTCATTATTTCGTTTTATTGTTAATAGATAAAATATACAGTGCAATTACTAAATAATATGTGATGTAGTAATCTAATAATAATAACAAACACATGATCACTTTGTACGTGTGTTTATCGGTTTTAGAATCAATCTGCGTTTTTTTTTAAATTGGCAACTTTAAATTTGGTTAAAACAGATTCATCTGTCATTGCAAGAGGGTTAAAAGTTTTTGATTTTCGCTGCCAACAGCCTTTACACCCAAATTGTACGAGGTCGCAGAGAAGAGGTTAAATTAACCGTACTGAGCAGATCTTTAGCTATCACATATTTTTGGTGTATTTTCGTCATGTTTTTATTAGAGAGAAATGAGTTTTTCAAATTGCAAATAAATCTAAACGCTTTGCAATCTATTTTATTTATTTACCGGCTTAAAAAAAAAGGAGGAGGTTTCTCAATTCGACCGTATATTTTTTTAATGTTCAAATGAGTTGCATATTTGCGTGATATCGAATTAATCATATAACTGACTGTAAATTGTGTACGAATCTCATTGTAATACTTCGCAAATGAAACTAGAAATATCTAGTTTTACCAAAACTAGTTGTAACTAGTTACATCCGGTGTAGAAGTGTTGTTGCATTGTTAACGACTGCTCGGCGGCGGCATCTGAGCTTGTACGCCCTGCAGATTCATCGGCCGCCCGTTAGGGTTGCCCATGCCGAGACCGTCTTGGTAGTTATTCGCGTCCATCGGGGCGTCATCGTTCTGGAAAAGGATAGAATAGTTAGTTGTGTATACTGTTAGGTAATATTTTGGTCATTTCAATTAATATATTGGCTATTTTAGTTACTATTTAGGCAACTTTAGTTACTACCAGATACTATATTGGCAACTTCATTTACTACCAGTTACTAATATGGCTACGTCAGTTACTGCCAGTTATTATTGTGGCTATTCCGGTTACTACCAGTTACTATTTTGGCAACTTCAGTTACTAATTTGGCTATTTCAGTTACTACCAGTTACTATTTCGGCAACTTTAGTTACTACTTTGGCTAGTTCAGTTGCTACCAGTTACTAATTTGGCGACTTCGGTTACTACCAGTTACTATTTTGGCTACATCAGTTAAAATTTTGGCACTACGGAAATTACTACCTCAAAATGAATTTAGTATAGGTAGTTCAAAATAAGATTGCTATTTAATAATTATGATAAAGTTAGTTTATTATTGATGATAGCAGTTTTTAGGAAAGAGTGCATGATTAGGTAAGATGGACATATTTTGTGCTACCACATTTACCCACCAAGCAATGTGCAAATGTTTTTATATTACATAATGAACCTAATATTCCTGTATTAAGACCCGTAGATAAAGAAGCTTTAGTTCCGGAGTGGGTTTCCGTTTATTTATTTATGGTACCATATAGATAAGGTAACATAATAATGCTACTAATATAATTAATGTCAATGTTTGTGCCGATGGATGGATGTTTGTTACTCTTTTACACGAAAATGAATGAACGGATTTTGATGAAACTTGGCCATATTGTAGCTTTTTAACAGAATAACACATATGCTATATTATTTTGAGATATTTTGTAAATTTTCCAAGATAGATGCGTACGATGTCGCGGGCAGCCTCTAGTGTGACGGTAAATGTCTTTGCTAAACACGGAAACCACAATTTATACAAAACTAGAGGCTGCCCGCGACTTCGTACGAATTGTAAAATTTCATTAAAATCTGTTCAGTGGTTTTTACGTGATGAAGTAACAAACATCCATCCATCGGCACAAAAATTGACATCTATAATATAAAAATGAATCGCAAAATGTGTTGGTAAGCGCATAACTCAACAACGCCGGAACCAATTTGGCCAATCCTTTTTTTTAAATGTTCGTTGAAGTCCAAGGATGGTTCTTACGGCGAGAAAAAATCGAATAATTGCCGGAAAAGCCCTAAAACAGACTTTTCTTTTTCCCATACAAATGTTTTCTTACTAAAATAAATCTAAATCTCATTTGCACTGTACATTTTTTGATGAATAAAGTTCTTTTATTATTATTATTATTATTAAAATGTAGAGTCAATTTGAACTTTATTCCTACACAATAAAGTTCATTCTAAGGCGGGACAAAGTTCGCCGGGACAGCTAGTTTATAATATTAATAGGAAGTATGAACTCTATTTCCCCTTTTTAGTTGTTTTTCTAATCATCTAGTTGTCACATTACCTCGCGATGTCTGCGTATAGTCCGGTCTTCATACCGCGTGCCGCCAGTTGAAGCCATGGGCCGGCTCAGGGTCGAGTTAGCGTTGGATGGCGAGTGCGGAGCCCCAGCGTTGGACGACGGTGTCCCAGTACCTGGCCCACACCCCATGTTATAAGCATGTGATTGTATTTACACTGTGAAATGCGCTTTGGGGTTGTGTGATATTGAAGGTCGTAATGCCGAAGGGAGAGAACAAAGGATTTTTGACCTATTTTGGTCTTGGCAAAGATTTACTTTATTCTGAATAGACTTTAACTTAATTCGTCTTAAAATAAGAGAGAAGCCTAGCTCCTTAGGCTTTCGATAAGTGTAAAAGACTAAAAGACATGTACTGTAAATTATTTTTAAGGCCATTTTGTAACATTGTGGAAGCGCAATAAATATTATGATTATGATTAATTTGCTAGATGGAGTGACAAATAGATAGCTTGTCGAAATTGTATTTTTTATTGCAAATTTTAAAGAAAGGAAATGTTTAATTTTGTACGAAAATCTAATTTAATTTTGTAGGCCAATATAGGCCAAATTTCAAGTACGAAATAGTAAGTTATGCTATGTAATACAGACAGGAATTTAGGTAGTAGGAAATTGGTTGAGTTGGTGCTCTGTATTAAGTTTTCTTTAGTTTTTTAATGGTGATTCAGGCAACCAGTGAATTTAAGGTATTTTTGAGTAGGGTTACAAAGCTAGAGGGTTAGCGCAAGATTCACAGCATACAATGTACATGAAAGACAGTTTATTGAGGAATGCATATCGGTAGTTGTTTTTAGATTCTTCTCATATCAATAAGGACACTTTTTTCAGTATTTCACTGAACCGATCTGTATCCCAAAACATAGGTACAATGTACAACACAAGTTTAACATTCAGACAACATTATTTACACAACAATTTACATAACAATGACAATGTGAATGATTGTACAATCCATTTTAAAGCTCAGCAAATGATATTCCATTTAAGATGTCTTTGCTTTTTTCACTAGAATGGTCGAAGGGCGATGACATTTGAGACTTTATCGATGCTAATCTCGAGTAGAAAAGTTGCTTTAGAGCGCGTGTCACCACTCACAGATAAATTCATTCCTAGGATTTTTTTATACCTGTCACTGTCTTTAACGTCAAGTTTTAAGAAATAACATAGGTTTTAATTATATCTGCAAGTTTTGAAACGGGCCCTTATTCTACGATCCCTAAGTTATAGACTAGCTGTGTATATCTCACCGCTAGAGTTGTTAGCTGGCCGAGTCTGCGTACGCGCAGGTGTGAGGAAGTCCTGCTCGCGCCAGCCGTGCTTGCGGTACACCTCGCGCAGCTCCGCGTGCCCCCACATCGTCGCCAACACTTGGCCTAAGGTCGAACAGAGAAATTGACATGACTTAAACATATTGGTGAGTTTTACAATGAGTTTTTTTAACTGGAATTTTCAGTGATTGAATGAATGATGAATGGATAATGACATTCATTCTTTTGAAGTAGAAGAATAAATAAATATGACAAAGACATAATCTAGCAAATGCAAATAATTGGTTATTCAAAATAATATCGAATTTTATTTTTAACTACAAACTTATTATACAGCAACACTTCTTCTTATTCGCCCTTTTTAACGTCCCCACTACAGGGACTCGAGCCTACTTTTAGAGTGATTAAGCTGTAATCTACCACGCTAGCCCAGTGCGACCGGATAACACCGTCACCAACCTGCAAACTTCAAAACTCGAGGCGTGTGACGATGCCGCTGTTTGGTGAGCGTGAGTAACCGTTCGACGCCGCCAGCTTCGAGTAGGGAGCGAGAGAACTCTCCGCTCTTCTTTATCACTTCGTTTAGGGTTGCCAGTACCGCTGCTATCGTGTCGTCTGATGTACCCTGGAATGGATATAAATTGATTAGGCCCGGTTTTTCAATATTTAGATAAAATTTAACCGACAGATAAATCTATGTCTATTTCATATAACGTTTTACATTTATCTTAGACAGTGACACGTATAAAATATCCCAAGGAATAAATTTTAACGGAATACGATATAATTAGGATGACGACTACATTTAAAATGTGGTATTCTGCCTCTAAAATGGCAAGAAATAATGAAGACATTTATGTCTTATTATCGACATATTTGAATATTAATGAAAATTCTAATGAGTGTAGTCATACTCAGTATAGTGTACTCAGTTGACACAATATTCGCATGTAGTCGCTTCGATGCTCATGTGTTTTATCAATTGATTTTGAATAATATTTTAATGGAAACAATATCGATAATAATATGACAATCAAAAATACTCTGTGCTGAGATCTGGGCGGCCCTATAACACTAGCTCCCAAGACAATTACCTGATCACACTGCGCGTTTCCACTCGGCAGCTTCTGCACTAGATCCCTCATAGCGTACTTCCCAATAAGCTCCTTGTTCCGCTGGTCGATGGCCAGATTACGAAGAGCCGTGGCTACTGCACACACGACACGGTCTACCTCCATCCGGAGGAGCTCTACTAAGATTGGTAGGCCTGTGAATTAAGTTGGTTAAGTTATTGGGTGTTTTTGAAGGGTTTAGAAGGAGGGGTTTTTAAAATAGGATTCATGGCGTCTAGACAATCCTAAGGGTAAATGAGCATTTAGTAAAGAAAATGACGTTCCATTTATTAGAATTTCACTCAATTCGTTCTAAAACCGTCCAAAAATAGGCAAGCGTTAAGCTAGAATCAGACTGATCACACAAACGCAACGCATATTGACAATCTTCTCCATAGAATTATTATGATTAGAAACACACTTGTCACCCGCAACGCTATCCCACGAAATGTGGGAACGAATGTGTTTCTGGTCATAATATTTCTATGTAGCAGATATCATAATGCGTTGCGTACGTGGGAACAGTGTGTCTCTAGCGTTAAAGTGGGCCTTAGTTGTGTGGACCTATGGTTAATACATGTATAGTACCGGGTCGTGTCGTGTATTATCAAGAAGTCAATTGTTGGCAGAAGAGAGGCAAAGACGTTTACTCCAGCGACAAGAGCTTGGCTCTTAAATCTTCTTATATGAATGTATATCCCAGTGTACTAGTACCTTTCTCCTTCCTAACAGCGGCGCGTATATCGATGGAGGGCTGCCAGTAGCAGGCGGCGAGGTTCTGCAGCGCGCCCGCGGCCGCCTCCAGCGTCTCCGGGTTCGAGCACGTCTGCAGCAGCGCCATGTACAGCGGCACCACCTGGAACACGAGGGAAGGGTTACTCTAGTGGAAACAAGTCTAGGAAGAAAAGAAGAATTAGGTCTGCAAATGATGTAACTGTTTTGACTTCCTACTGATATTATTTTCATATATTTTAGATTACTAGGATAATTAAAATCATTTGATAGTGTCTGTTAGTGTCTTTAAGATTTGCTTTTTTGTTACATATGTCATTAATACATAAGACATTGGTACATATGTCATAGGTACATAAGTCATTGGTATATAAGCAATTGATACATACCTAACTGATTGTTAGATAAATAAAATAATTGGTACATAAGCCATTGGAACATAAATAATTGGTACATAAGTTATTGGTGTATCTTACATACGTCTTTAAATAAAGCAAGAATGCTTTAAATTAAAGTAAAACAAATGAAATATTTCCTACCTCGGGTGACCATAACATCTCAGTGCCTTTCGGGACAGAGTACCCTAGCTGCTGTCCGCTACTGTCCCCTAAAGACTGCGACTCATGGTCCCCTTTACCGAGAGGGGAAGTGGAGTTGGATGACGATGAACCCTCCTTCTTCTTTTTACTGCCGCCGAAGCAACCGAGGTTTTCGCCTGGGAGGGATAAAACTCGTCATAATTAGATTCTATCAAATGTCTTTGAAAAGATCATAATGGTTACAAATCTATTACACAAAAAGAAGTCGTTGATTTAAAAAATATCTATAAATTAGTTTACCTTTAGAGGCACTAGCTTGTATCCTAGCCTGCCCGGACGACTGTGTGGGCGGCGCTCTGGTGTCGTATAGCGGGTCTTCTATTTCTTGACATCTGTAATACAACAATTAACATATATAGGGACTGTTGTTACATAGATTGTTATTTAAGATTCTTATCCGTTGATGTAGTGATATGCACAAAATGACATTTACCCTACCTTTTCGGTATTACCCATCCTATTCAGTATTACCCTTCCCAATCGGTATTCCCCTTCCCATCCTTTATAATCTTTCCAATCGGTATTACCCTACCCATCAAATATTACCCCAACCATCCAATATTACCCTTACCATTCCGCTATTACCCTAACAATCCGGTATTACCTTACCTTTCCAGTATTACCATAACTAACCTGTAAGACAGATTCCGTAGCACACAGACGCAGTTCTCGACGATCTTGGTGCCGATGGCGTTGGCTTGCACAGCGGCCCGTACAGCATGCAGAAGTGCCTCAGCCAGCCCGCTCACACAACGCAGCCGCCGCCGCGCCATCTCACCCGCGCTGCTCGCGTTACGGAGCACGCCTGATGCGTTCCTGAATACTGTAAACAAAGGAGTATGTTTTTAATTAAAACATGCTTATTTCATCAGAGTCACATATTTCCATAACAATACACGGACAAGAGCTAAACATAACATTATGTACTCAAGCATTCAACCACTCCGGGACTTCAAAAAGCATAGCAACACTGTATTTGATATAGTGCACGTCTATAATCACTATATGAACTAAGTAAAAAAACAAAAGCCGATAGACACAGGTCCCTAACTTTAAAACTATTAAGTGTACAGAAAACAATATTGAATTAACTACAGAATATACATCAGTACAAACGAATACCATTCATTTCAACAGTCTCAATTTCCCCAACACATACCTGTAGACCAATAAGTGTCCCCAGGGTTGGTTGGATGCCAGCCGGAGTGCGGGATGATGACCTTGTTCACGATCACCTGCGCCGCGTCATCAATGATGGAGTGCTTCAGGTCCTCGCACGATGACATGTTCCAGATCACTCCTGTCACTAGTTCTTTCACCTGGAAAGTAGAGTTAGGTTAGGAATTAATGTAATAAGAGATTTCTTAATTTCAAATATTTAAAATGTCAAAATTATCACGTTAACCATATAGTAGATTTATATTAAAGGACAGACATCGCGAATCGAAGAATTATGCTAGTAATATACCACTAAATAATAAGATACCACTTTACATAAGAAATCTAAGTATCATCAAACTTATTAAAGAAGCTAAGCTATCAAACAAAAACTTTTCCATCTTTATTATAATGTAAATGGTAGCAAAATCCCGTTATGCGTCACAAATCTCAAGATTACACATTGCTAACCCAACGTTAGAACCAGTGACGTTCAAGCTAGAGATGTTGCTTTTAAAAAAAGAAGCATTTGAAAAAAGATGTTATACTCACTTCCATATCAGTAGCCCGACACAGCAAGGCCATGAGCGCGGGTATACCTCCCGCGTCGCGAATGGCTCTCTTGTTCTCGTCGTTCTGTCTCCCGTACGAAAGGTTCCGCAGCGCGCCGCACGCGTTGCGGCACACCTCCGGGTTCTCGTGCGACACCAGTCGGACCAGAGGTGGGATACCACCTGGGGAGAGGGGAGGGGGGTTAGTGATCAGAATTGGAATGGTTTTTGAACTCAGTATAAAGTGGTAAAGGACATTGAACAAGCCAATACACAATAAAATTGAGTGCCATTTTATCAATACATAAATATTTGTCTCTTCTTTCCCATTGCGGTAGGCAGAGACCACTTCCCTCCACTTACGATACAGCCATTATCTATGTGTAATATAAAAATAACAAAGCTAATCATGTACTTACCTAAACTCCTCGTCTTTTGTTTATTAGGATCATCCATATAGGTGAGGTGCTGTAGATACGCGGCGGCGTTTGCTTTCACTACGTCAGATGGCGAATTGAGGAACCCGATGACTTCGGGCAAGTTCGGGTCGCGCCATTGCAGGCCGCCTTCTTCGCGCACTGGGACGCCGCCGTGGACTGGGGGTAAGATCGGCAGGGTTAGGTGGGGTAATTTCGGATGAAGGGTAATTTCGTTCAGTTGATTTATTAATAAAAGTTAGTTAAAATAATGAAGTAGTACAATTACCTAACGCCATATTAGCCATCTGTTTCTGCAATTCCTCTTCATCACCATACATAGACTGTCCGCCTGCGCTACCAAGACTGAGTCCGTTCTGTGAATCCTGAAATTAATAAACAATAGCCGTTTTAGACGGAGATAGGTATAAAATATCTGACAGATAAATTTTATCTGTTATGGTGTAACAGACCCTAAGCATACTAGTCCCGTAATAACGATTCCCTATACTATAAAAGAGAACTCACCTTGAACGGAGCAGCATGCGTAGCGGCTTCATACGCGTTCGGGTAATGTTGGTACGTGTACGCATCGCCGGCGTACTCGCCGCGCGGTGACGTCACGCAGTAGTGGCGGCCTAGCTGCTCTAGCGATGCTGAGTCGTACCTACAAACGATTGGTATAAGTAATCAATATAGTGTAGGTAGCTATAAGTTATATTATAAGGTAACTGTACGGTAGTTATAGAAATGTCAGTTTGGAATAAACAAACTCACGAATGGAGGTATCTGCGTATTATTTATAGAATCCCTGATCCAAGGGTGGAATATTACAGTTAACAGCATAACTATGATAAATAATGTTATAATCATTTCTATCATTTCACACATTTGAGAATTCTTGAAGACATAGATAGAAACACGCATAGAGATGCAGGCATTTCTTATATTATAACTAGTTCATTGTGCGCAAAAGCGGACTTATCTTTAAAAGTGACCTCTTCCAGACAACCTTTGGAGTAGAAGCAGTTTAAAGATGACTGTAGAGACTGTAGAGAGATCATGTAGAGAAGAAATATTCAATAATATTTATTCCTATATCAGTATCTCACCTCTGTTGTAAATGTAGGTTGTGTTGTCCAGGTACTAGAGCGCCGGGTGACGCGCTTCTCGGCGACGCGCTGCCTCCACCTTCCACGTACTCCTGAAAGTTATTTACATTACAAAATCGTAGTCTCACCGCGTTCATTTCTTGATGAATAGAATAAAAGATCATGTTTTTTTTTAATAGTTCATCAAGGATTACAAAGCAAGAAATACATACATAAACATATCTGTCACGCCTCTTTCCCATCAAAGTAGGCAGAGACCACTACTCTCCACTTGATACAATCCAAACACACTTCCGTCGCTTCGACCACATTCATCAGTCGCCTGATACATACATACATGAGCATACGTGCATGTATAAGAAAGCTATGTGTAATTATCAAATTCGCAGTCTTATGTCAAATTACCACACCCTTCTTTCGTAAAGCATTACCCACCTGACCCATATAGTTAGGCACCTGCGACGGTGGCTCCACCATATACGCGGGCTGTGCGGGGTAGGAGGCGGAGCCGTAGTGCGCGTACGTGGCGTAGTGCCCCGCGCCGCCCGCGCCGGCGTAGCTGCCTCCCCCGCTTACCGACACTGAGTCCATTACCTGGCGAAAAAGACAAAAAATTAGTATATTGCAGGATAAAAATGTTCAATGTGTTTCGGAAGAGACTTTTGTATAGACTATGGGCCGGCACACCTGACGGAGCGCAGCGCAGAGCATTTTTGATTGACGTATTAGTATCGAAATTGTTCTCATTAGAATTCAAAATCAGTTAACACAACAAACGAGCATCGGAGCATTGAAGCGACTACAAGCGAATGTAATATACTACAATCACATATGCTCGGCGCTGCTCTCCCTCATGCAGGTGTGCGCCGGCCTTTTATCAATCATTGATCTTCTGTAAGAAGACTTATTTGTAAGTGCCAGTCAATAGTAAATATTTTGTTTACTATCTCAGAGAGTATTCATGATAAAATTTTGACGTAAGCATTCATCAGCTATTATTTTTCTTGAATCACAGAAAAATATCGCTTCGCCGTATCAACTGCACTGTTATTTACGCTATAGAAAATTTGCAATCACTTCCAATACAAATTCACCAAGATAATTTAAAAAATAAGCCTTTAAAAGACATTCTACAATAAACAGTCCTACCACTACCAAAGTAAACTCGCATTGTACACAAAAAAACCGATTTAAGGCAGGTATCGTTATTTCTATGGTTACGCAATCACATGTGCCACACAATCGCCGGATATTTGGACAAGCCTGTGTGACCCTTTTTAAGCAAGGTCATATCTGTTATACTTAGCTTAAAAGGAGATTGCTATATACTTGGTCTATTCAAAGAGTAGACGATAAATTAGACCTTAAAGATTTATTGCGTGGGTTTTTGCGGTACCTCGATTCAAGAGCCGATTCAATGACAATATTTAATTTTATGGACAAAAGTCAAACGATTTTGTTTAGTTTTTTGCTTAATAATGGTGTTATAGGATATTGATGTAATAATGGTCATAGACGCCGAGGTAGACCTCGAATAACATGGAGAGACGATTTGAATGCATTTTCACGAGAATGGCGAGACGCTACTGGAGACAGTGTTGAATGGAACATCGCAGGAGATGCCTCCACTCAGCAGTGGGATCTTGATAGCAAACAAAAACAATGTTGCAGGAATCTTCTAGTACCTACCTACTTATCACTTAATGGCATCAAAGTGGAAGACACTTTTCTAACCTGACAAGACAAGACAAGAAGATCATGTTAGAAGTAATCACAACTTACATGCGGATACTTCTGCGAAGGCGCCATTGTGAGGTGTCCCATGTGGTTGTAGTGCGAGGCGGGGGACGACACGTACTGTCCGTAGTCGGGGTCGACAGCCGAACCCACCACTGGGTAGTCTCCTGCCTGTGGAGTTAGATAATTGTGGGTTAGAACAGATATAAGGTCAATTCATCAGCATCATTATCGTTTTCGTCATCGTCAGCTATAGGACGTCTAACTAAATACACTGCTGGACATAGGCTTCTTCTAAAGATTTCCAGTTGTTTCGATTAAAAACGACAATTAAAGCCCAATGATACATATTCAGATTCTCGATTAAGATTTTTGAATTTCTGATTAGTTATTAGTTGACACTTAAATCAAGCTCGGCTCTCTTTCGAGTTGATGATTGTTGTCACATGAAAGCTACACATAACAAATGGAATTGGTTTATTTTCTGTGTTTACCCTTTGAAACAAGAGATTTCTTTACGTTCAACAACCTAGTTTACATATTTACTTCAGAAAGCTACAATAGCATTAAGACTGTCATGGTACCAATATTCCAGGTAACAATCCACGAAATAAAGCAATTGGTTAAAAAACGAGACCAAAGTAAAACAACACTAAGTCATTTACAATGGAGACCGCAAACTTTTTAATAACATCCCCAAAAAGCAATCCACGTTATATTTATAGTCGTATACATATAAACATTCTTTACAAAGTTAGGTGCAGTTCTGGTGAAATTTCCGAGACTTGGAGCGTTTCCAAATCCAGCTGCGATTGGTGTCTTCTGATTGAGAGTAACCTCTCTTATCTACAGTTACTGTGATATCTAGATAAAAGGTACATCAATTCTCTGTTTAGTGCCTACTAACTGTGCTCGTGGTTTTACTCGAGTTATCAACTTAGACATTACTTAAGACTCCTAAAAACTAGCTTAAGCACGAGTACAAGCCGAGAGTGGAAGGAAATCTTGTAAGGGGAAGACCAAGTCGAACGTACTTCGGTCAAACCCGGGACTTGTTACGGAAAGGCGGAGTACTCTAAACCGACGAGCATGTATGAGGCGATTGATTAATGTGGATGAAGCGAAAGAAGTCTGTTTAGATCGTAGCAAGTGGTCTCTGCCTACCCAATGGGAGAGGAGCGTGACAGATATGTATGTATGTAATCTAAGTTAACAGCTGTCTTCATACGAAATATCAAGTTAAATCGAAAGCAAACATTTGAGCGTGATCCATTAAACCTACCTATAGCTGTCTTACTTTTTTGTAAAGCAGAAAGAGATGACGGGCTTTCTATCACTTGCTGATACTCTATTAACTCTCTACACTCGTTGATCATCACGCATCTTATTCAGCATCATCTATCTCACTCAATCCAATGAGAAGGCCTTCATTCGACGTTTGTAGGCGCGATCGCAAAACTAGCCATAGAACGAATACCTTATATGTCTTAACGACCTTTGTGACATAGTTACAGTGCCACCTTATTTCTAATTCCAATACTTTTAACGTTTTAGAGAGGAAATGAACGAACATTTTTCTCAGGGAAAACTTTGGCCGGGAAAATGCAATGGCGGAAATGGATCCATTTTTCTGTGGACTATAAAATATTGCTGTTTTAGATGAAACATTAAAAGAGCTTATCGTAATTTTTTAGTCAAATTGAGTTGCTAATTTATGAAATAAAACTTGTAAGGCCTTGTGTTCCCATCCGGTTTTCTATCGGACGATATGTTTTAGGTAAACGCCGTCACCCGACTAGCGTAAACAGTTTCATACAAAAAGTTCTACCACTGAAACTCAATAAAAATCCGTGGAAAATCCACGACAAGACAGAAAACGAAGCCTAGAGGATAGCAAGAAACAAGCGACAATCAAGACAAAGATTCACATATCTAACACATCCGTACATAGTACTTATTTAAAATACTCATTAGCAAATTGTTCTAGAACGTGAGTAATCAAATTTCAATGTACTTTCAAACAATAAGGGTATTAAGAGAACACAGAGACTTTGAAAACAAGTGCTCGAGTCAGCTGAACGTAAGTACTTCGAACATTGCTTTGAAGCACTCCCAAATTGGTACTTGAACAATTGCCGGGACAATTTTCAATTTTTCAGGTCAGTTCGTTACATTGCGGGTTATCTTTTGGAAAAAAAAATGTTTTTCGTATCGCAGTTCGTTAGCATGTAGCCAATTTATAAAATACAGAAGCATTTGTTCAAAGGAGACACCAGCGCAGCGTCATACCACAAACAAGATTGACAGATTTGTTAGTCTCCAAGGGCTAAAAGATCACGATAAATACAAGCCGTTTCTGATAAAAAACAACTGAAAATCTTTAAAGGAGACCTATCTCCAGTAGCATCTACGTATGCTACGTAGGTATAGATCATGATAATAATACTAACATCATCACATTTAAGAGCGTCGCTCTTATCGGTGGATTCCTCGTCAAGTCGCCACTCTCTTCTATTCTCCGCCGTCCGTTGACAACTTGACACGACACAACTTCTATTGCCTCTTTCATTTGATCTATGTAAGACCTCCCTGGTCTCCCTCTCTTCCATTTCCCTTCCATGACAGTTACGTAAGTACAGATCTACCAACTTATCTGTGAAATGAATGGTGGCGCTAGTAGTATAATACAAAATTGTATTTCTACCAATCGCAGCAGTTCTGGATTTTGACATTTCCATATTAGTGGCTGTAGTTCCAATAACGGCCGTTTCACAGATAACTTAGTAGCACTGTAAAGGAATTTTATCCAGCTAGCCTTCAATGAACTGGTTGATGTATTTACCTGCATAGCGAGATGGTGCTGATGAGCAAGCGCGGCGGAGAGCTCGGCGTCCTCGGTGGAGGCGTCTGAGCGCGACACGGGGCTGTGCTGCGGCCCGTACGCGTTCTCCACCGGCCCGTTGCTGTAACAATACATTGACACTGTTATAACTCTATTTTACAGCTAGGAAGTTTATCATGAAGCTAATAGGTATTGTAGGCTTTGATTTCAGGGCTGAAAAAAGTGTTTTTGGATCGTAGGTAAGACTCTGTCTACCTCGATGGGAGAAAGGCGTGACATATATGAATGTAGAAAAGATTCAATAGTTGGCCTCGGTTTTATTAGGAAAGTCATTGTTTTTTTCGTTTTCATCCCTGTATATAGGCATTTTTGTTTTAAAAGTCTTAATCCATTTGGGAACACTACATCATAAACTAAATATCGGCTGTGTAGTTTTCTTGGGTACATGATTGATGAGTTCTTTTATAACCAATATTGCTAACAAAGTTTATTCTAAGTTATAAAATCATAATCCAAATATTTACAGTAGTACATCCGGTATTAACCCACAAATAGCCCTTTAAAAACATCAATAGTAATAAACGTCGGAACGAAGTTACAGATCGTAAACGGTCAATTAGTACCACTTCAATTCAACTTATGAGTGCTTACTGTCAATTACTATCGGCCGCTCGGTTTCTACATGAACATAAGTAATTATGTAAACTTACATCGATATTTAGGTAACAACACTAAAGTTAGTTTATGAAACAAATGAATAAATAAAATAAGATCTGGAATGATAGATTTATTTACCGTAATTAAGAGCGGTTTCGCACTACATCAGATCCGAATCCGATCCGATTAAATGACCATAGAATTTTTTTCGGATCTATACGACACTATTTGCACAACACTAGTGCGAAACCGCTTTTACTTAAAAAAAACCGCATCCAAATCCGTCCACGCGTTTAGAAGCTACAGGGCCACAGACAGCCACACAGACATAGGGGTCAAACTTAGAACACCCCTCTTTTTGGCGTCGTGGGTAAAAAACAAAGCTTACAGATTGAACCCCGTATCCCACGACAACACATTAAAATACCTGTTAATACAAAATCAGAGTAAGAAAGGCCACTTTATCAACCCAAGTGTCCACCTACTTGTTTGTTGATCGACGCAGATTGAATTTAAAAATAAATCAAATCAATAAACCGTACTGATTGGCCGAGCGCCCCTTGAGAATCGAATCTATCAACTTAATTGAACTTGTGACTGATTAATGTTATTGACTAGCGTTTGTTTTGATTTGTTATTAATTGAGTGGTTGATGTGTTGTGTTGAGATTTGGTCAAACAACATTGTCACTACATCGATAATTTTTTTTGAGAATTAAGGATCGTTTCACCACATACAGATTTAATTTATTCCTAGGGATATTTTATGCCAGTATTATGAAATAGACATTATCCCCTTATTACAAAACGAGGTTAAAAGATAGTCCGACGTTAGTTCGTTTCTTTTGACGTTTCGGCTATGGACAAAATGTCAAACTAAACGAACTAACGTCGGACTATCTTTAAACCTCGTTTTGTAATAAGGGGGTATTGGTTTATCTGTCAATTAAATTAAAGCTGTAAGTGATGAAACGAGCCCATAGTAAATCGAATGAAATAATTTCATCGCATCTTTTATCAACTCACTGGACCGAGAAGCTTAAACCATTTTATATTTGAAGTTACTAATCACAAAATTCAAAAACCTATCGTCAGATATGTCGATTTATACAGGGTGTAACAGAAAGGGTATATAAAGCCGAAACACAGCGATAGTCCTCATGAAACTGAACAACTTTCCCCAAGGAACATGGGTCGTAACTCGAGAAAAAAAATTCGCCTCCCCATACAAAATGCCCGATCGAGTAAGTATGGGCGATCCAAAAAATTTTTTCGAGTTACGACCCATTTTCCTTGGGGAAAGTTGTTCAGTTTCATGAGGACTATCGCTGTGTTTCGGCTTTATATACCCTTTCTGTTACACCCTGTATAAGTAACTTATCAAAATCTACTAAATCAGATACTCTATTACATCACATACACGTGCAAGGAAAAATATCTCTTGAAACCTCATCATAAACAGTAATGCATCTCAAAATGGCTAACAAAAGCTAAATGCATTATTGAGCCGCGTCTAAATATAGCGATGTCTCAATCAATTTAATGGAATAGCACCACTACAGGACGCAGCTGCTAATTTCGTACGAAAAAAGGATAAGAACAGGGGAACAGTGGCTCTGAATCCAGTTCAACTTGGTCTCTAAACGGAAATTGCTAAATGGGAGTTTTTAAACACTTATGTTGGTCATGGCAAACAAACGATAGGTACACTATTTGCTTGCAAGAAGTGGGACATTATGGGATGATCGTAAAAGCAAATCAATATGGATAATTGTTATTATCCATTGCAGAAAAGGTTATTAAGTCGAACTCTCTATTAATATAGCTGTCACTGTCATTGTCCAAAATCAGAAGGAGACAACGAGATGTTTATTGCCTTCTCCGAAACAAATGGTAATGAAATGAGACTTTAAATAAAAGTGTCGATAGAAATCTCGGTATTAACCCTACACAAATGATAAAATAGGACTTCAGTGTGAAATAATATTACATGAGGCTCTAATTAAAGAAACAAAAGATACTGAAATAATATGTAATTACAGATGTTAGAATGTTTGTAGGTACTACGATCTAATTACTCGTACAGTCGTACTTTAGCTCCTAGGGGAATAAAATAAACACGATGTTTTGATATCTCCATCCAATTGCGAATTTTCCATGTCCACGAAAAACAAACATTCTAACTTAATCATGACGACCTAGTTAGCGTAATGGTCACCATGGAGGAATCCCACGCAAGAGGTCGTGAATTCGAATCTCAGTAAGACAGATATTTAGAGTTTAAGGCCCACTTGCGCACCCAAATAAACCCGGAATTAGCTGCTAACACAGGGTTAAATAAATAATTTGTATTGATTTATCTTGATTTGCATTTGAGGGTTAAGCCCATGATATGTCTCATTTGATGCGCGTTCTGATATCTATCAGAACTTATCTGAGTACGTCTGATGAACGTACGAAAAGTAACTTTTACACTAAATTCGTAAACCAACCACTCCTAAGAACAAAAGTCCACATAGCTACTCCAAGAACTGCAACGATGACGTCACAAGACTCCCAAGTAACGTCTCGAGTTCCAATTTAGAAGATGAACATTAAGTATAATATTGTATTAAAGTCGGAACTAACCGAACTAGCTTTGCGAATGCTACAATAGTTGTCAACTTTAGCAGTTCCTCGCAATAAGTTTCCGAGAGTCAGTATATCGAGTTTATGGGTTATGCAGGCTCGGATTTAGGTGTTCCAATATTTGTGTGCTTTCAGGTGTAAGAAAGGCCATTAATTTTAATAACATTTTGGTAAAAACTTTTTATCTGTATGCGAATGATGGCGCATCAAAATGTTCACAATGACAACATTTTTGATATGTCGCAATTTTGTTAGCAACATTGTTAAACGCAATAAGTAAGTGGTTAAACTCTCATTTAGATAGTCATCAGATTTTTGAAGAGGATAAATAGGTATAAAGAAGATAAGCAGCGTTTTCATTAGTTACCTGAACTTAACGAACCGAGATCGACTTACATCAAACGTTTAATGCTTTAGAAAACTGCCACGGAACGTCAAAGTTGGCAACTTTGTAATTAACATCGTTAGTTGATATTACCAGACTTCTACGCCAGTTAGACAGCTACTGTTTTTTTTATCTGATAATGAATAATGTAAGGATTTCGGGAGAAACCTATTTTCATATTCAATTGATCAATTAATAATTCTACTTTTGCAATTTAAAATCTTACGAACCAACATTTATTCGTGGACTGCAAAATTCCATTAAGCGTCTACCGGATATTTTGCAGCTCTTCATTAGCTCATTTCGCCCCAGAGCAGAACTAACTTAACTTTTACCCAAACACATGAGTCCCTTGCTAATTCCCGCGAAATATTAGTCGCTTTTTATTAGATCATATAATTATAATAGATTATCAACCAGTTACTAAACAGGTAATCAAATGTGATGATCTATAAAACATTAAAAATGAACCTCTATCAGAAGAAGATAACACGATATTTGATACATAATGAAGTGAAGTGAGCTGTGGTTTGCATTGCACTATTAAATCAATAAAAAATAATTCAACGGAAACTTTTAATAAAATACGAATTTTTCCCACAACTGGCTATATTAATAAGAAACCTATTCCATCTCTGGCCACCAGGCAAACGTTCATTAGAGTTAAGGCGGTTGCACCAGTTAGGTTAGTTAGATACCGTACCAACGAGTTGAATTACTTAGGTACTTCATATGGGGCTAATTGTCCATTTGCTGGTAAGCAATTTGAGGCTTGGCCGTTCTGCGAAGCATAACTTGAAACCCAGAAGGTTGGTATTAAAACTGTGATTAAACGGAACTTGGGTGTTATTGCATTCGTTGCAGTGCAGTTACTTGTCAATAAAACACTCAATTTTACGGACACATCGTTAACACATCGAAACATTACAAATTAACTATAAACAGCCATTATATTTCCTAATAATGACATGGTTAGATCAGTTGATGTCTCATATTTTTCTAGAGAATTATAAACACGTTTAAAAGTAACAAAAGTACTAATGTAAAAACGTGGTTGACATTTCAACAAAACTCGTAAAAACATTTTTATATCCACGCCACTTCTAGTCAAAAGTTTTGATTATTATCATATTTTGGAAGAAAACCAATAAATCTTATGAAATAAAAAGTTATTGGGGAATTCGGAACCGTAATATTAGTAGGATTGAAACTGAAACTGGTCGAAGTCTTAAAGTTTGTAAAGACTAATTTAGGGAAGGAATTGCTGAGAAAGTTGACTTCCTGAGAGTTTATCCGTATATAAAATAGTTTAAATTATTTAGCCTTGTCTTTCTTCATTTCGTTAAGAGAAGCACTAAAGGGGGAAACTATCTTGAATCTTATTCCACGTGCGACGTCAAGACAGGTGTTGGAAATAGAAAATTTCAAACGTAAGTAACATTGAGGTTGCGTTTTTAAGAGCGGATGTGAGCGGGGTGATAAGTTTTCTTTAAAAGAAAAACTTATGCAATATTCACCGTATGAGAGTAGGCTCGTGCCCCTGTAGTGGGGACGTTAAAAGGGCTGATGATGATGATGCAATATTCGGTCCAAAATCTTGTTAGGTAACAATTAACAGCTTGATTGATTGAATCGACTTAAAAACGCAGAGTTTTTCACCATTTCGCACCCATTCATTTTCTATCTATATTTTCATAACAAACAGACACTTTAAACATTATTTTGTTTCACGATAACCCCTTTTCTTTTTAAAGTGTTAAAGCATAGCGGAAAACGTCAGCATAAACCTAACCTTAAGTCGACTAAAAAGCTTTTTAGCTACTCGTTTATTTCTACTTAGCTAGTAAAGAGGTACCTTGGCTACTAGGTTACCTAGTTTTAGCATCTGTGATACAGATTTGACGTCTAGGTATCTCTTTAGAATGCTAATTTAATAGTGTGATGTCGTTTAGGATATGTTTTTGTAAATATCCTTAAGAAAATTGGCTCACAAAGATTCTATAATGTTGTACTGCTGGGCAAATCTTCCCTTCTTACTTTTCTTTCGATTTTACTGCTTGCCAAGATTTTGTGGCCTTTAGCGAGCCTATGTATCATAAGTTGTTTCCTGTTATTGGGAATCGATTTCGTGGATGTTTTAGCTTTTAGCTCACAAAACATTTTTCCATACAAAATGCATGACTATTTAATTGAACTTCTTTTCTAAGATCAAAGCTACGCGGTAAAATCTAGAACTCTAACTTTATTGCCTGCTTGAAAACTACAGAAACAGTCAACCAGGATCAAATAGAAAACTTTTATATTTGCCATTTCTTATTCTCAAATAGACCTGTTCGAGTTTCCAACTCATGTCGTGGCACAAGGTTTTTAGATATTTTATTCGTGGCAGAATTTAAAGTTATCTTTTATCAAGACATTGAACATTTTGTATGACGGCATTAGTCTGGAAAGTTTAGCTCTCAAAGATAGGTTACTTTCTATTGATTCTTTAGCTCGCTAGCGGCGTGACTGCTTGCTTTATCGTAGCAAATATTATCATCTTAGTATTTAGTAAGTAAATGCCAAAAAAAAATTGTTTAGTCCATCACGTAGATTATTTTCAAATTTTCGACACGTATTTTTTGACAAACATACACACTGGGTTAAAGTTGCTCGTGACGTCAGGCCTTAGTAAGATTTTTACCTAGGAGTGACGTCAATACCCCAGCCGTGTAACTTTGATGCTCTGTATCTTTGTATTTATTTATATATTTGATCAGGTAAAAAATGTGTTTCAAATATTTTTAATACCCTAAAAGACGAACTAACTATTTTTTTAATTTTTGAATGTAGTCATCATCTTCAGCTTCAGTTTTGGATGTTAATATTACGTGAACGTTACGAGAAGATAGATGAGTGTATATTTGTTACACTACTATAACTGCTAAAGGGAATTTGATGTAATTAGTCTCATATTACTTTGATTAGACTACAAATTATGTATTTGCTAAGTCTTTTGCGTATTTAGTTTCGTTTGTTTATCAAAGTTAGCGTATTACAATTTCGGTTTTACTTAAAATTTGTACCTCTAAAATATTAAGTATATACGTGAGTAAAGATTGGTACTTAGGTACTTATTTTCCAAGATCACACCCTACAAAGTAAACTGCCAATCTTTCGACACTCTCTACCGTAAAACTGTAGATAGGAGTACCAGTTTTAGATCCCAAGGCGCCTTTATTCTACACATTTCCAGTTTTATCTAAGCGGATAGAAAATCTAGCTCAGAGCGCATCTGACTCATTCTACTACTTATTACTATTCTATATCCTAGGTATAAATAAACACGGATTGTATGTAATCAATTCTTATACTGTTTACTGTTAGTCATTCGATCATAGTTCAGTTTGATTAATGCAAGTAAATATTTTAATGTTTGTTTTGTGATATTAGTGTAGGTACCTAATAGAAGCATTAACACGCAAAAATTATGTATTAGATAATTCTAGAAACATAGACTACTTCTACTATTCTAAGACTATTCTACAAGTTTAATACCCGAAGCATTTTGACACAACCTAATGATAATATTCGATCAGCGTATGTTACCTACTTATCTGCTAAAACGCATATAAACATTTCCGTTAAAATAATATCGTCTCTCTTGATATTTCCTCTGTATTTTTTTAAGGAATGCCATAATATTGTGAATACCCCAAGACGTTTCAACCTCATTGTAAATTATACAACGTAGAAAGCAAAATCTCGTCATATCCCTAAATCCTATCTATTACCGACCCCACTTGCTGTGCCAAGATAAACATATAGAATATAACAACGACATATTAGTAAGGACTTCGCGTTTGTGGGCCAATAACGGCATAGAAAAAATTATATTCATTATGAACATTGGGCAGAGGTGGCTCAGGATAGAGAATCGTGGAGAAAGAGGCGAGAGGCTTTTGCTCAGCAGTGAGACATTAACGGCTAGATAAGATAAGATGGTAATTTTTTGATCAGGCGCAATTTTGTCACTGAAACTGTCAATATGCCAAAATATTCGGTGTAAAGTGGTCACATATGGCATAGGTAGGTACTTTTCTTATAAGTCCATATGTTTTTAAGTGGACGGGAAAATGACAAAACTTGGTACCTACCTACTTAAGGATTCGAAATCATCAGTGCTTTTGAAGCAAACTATTATAGGGTCAACGAGAGAATGCGTTCCTGACACATGTGAATAGTGATGTAACCTTACGTAACTGATATTTTTTTATTACCTACTAGAAATTAATATCACAATAAGGTTCGTTATTCTCGTTTGCAATTTTTACCCGACTGCGCCAAATCAGAAGGAGAGGTTTGTTTTTCGAGAGTAGGTATGTATTTAATTATCAATGTATAATATTTTGACACGTTTCTAGCAACTTCTCACAGTTCTAGCAAAAAAAAAAAACAAATTTCGAAAATAACTGCACGCATTAAAAATAATAATACATTTCGGGCTTTCGGAAGAAAACGTTATTAGTGCGTGCTAAAAGTGCGTTTTTTATTTTTTTAAACTATTATTTTGATAGACATAACCGTTAATCGTTACTTTTCGTTAATTTTGACCGCTATTTTTGTCACATCACTAAAAAAATTAATGGCTGCTAAAGCCTTGTAGCAGCGCAGTATATTTTTTTGATAATTATTGTTTTCTTAACTTTAATTTTAATTTGAAGTGCAAATTTATGTGATTGTTTATAATTTGACACAATAATGTAGTTTTTATAGCTTTTTACTTGTTAATTGGGCGAATAGACAAAAACATTTTTTTTATCGTAAATTGAGAGCCGCCTCTAAGTTATATCGGCAAGTCAATCACCACCTGTCAGGAACGCATTCTCTCGTTGACCCTATAATACTAAACGTATTCCGATCTATTCTAGTCTACAAGAAAGAAAATGCATACCTAAAATACATTCTCATAGGTTTATAGTTCAATCGAAGCATGCAGTCGATTCATTTAATTGCGGTTACGTAAACCATCACGTTTGCGTTACGATAGAAGCCATACTTATTACAAGTGGTTAATGACATTTGACTGGCGGTCGATCGGAATATATTGTTATCGACCTAGTTATAGTTATATTTTGCCGTATTCATAGTTCATTCATTGCTGAAAGGAGAGGAAAAATGCTGATCACCTGATACGACACGACGACTTTGTGAAATACATCTTGGAAGGAAAAGTGCTGGGTAAGCAGAAGAGAGAGACCACGGAGGACTTTATGTAGATCCATGTAGGTAGATTAAATAAAGGAGGGAATAGACGTTGTGTCGTATTAGATGCCCAAACGGACAGCAGAGAATAGAGCAGAGTGGCGAAGACTCCGACAAGAGCAACGCTTTTAAATTCGATGATGGTTCATAGTTTAACCTAAGCCTTAATTATAATGGTCTTTTCTGCAACAAGAGGTTTGTCTAACTACCAGACTGATTGTCTAGTACCTTTTTTTTACGTGGGGAAATCCAATAAGGATACCCTCCGTCGCGGAGAAGGACGGAGTGTTATGCCGGACTCCCACCGGCTAAGACCCCACGGTGTTCCAACTGACCACTTTTGACGAGAGCACGGGAAAACTCGCGCATACTTCCGCGAACTCGTCTGTGGATTGTCTAGTACCCTAACAAACCGCCACTTGATATTACGCCTTATTCTAGTAGGTACGCGTCGGTAGGGGAACGAACAATACGCTTGTTGGGCCGTGCTATACAGGACTTACTGTAGGTTGCTACATGGCTGCTACAATCAGCCTACGTCTACAGCACGAGTCCTCAACGCGCAAATTTATAACGCATGAAATATCTACGTTATAAGAAAAATACAAAATTATTTTAAGGGAAAATATCATACAATAAAAGATGATCAGATTCTTACATTATTTCAGATTGATATCAGCTGATAAAATAAAATAAAAAAGGTAGGTTAGGCAAGCCTACCTACCTAGCAATTTTACTTACATAGCATATAACTTCATACTTTTTATAAGGCTATTACGAACCTTTGTTCACCATTATTGTATCATTCAAAATACTTCAATAGAAGCAGCGAGTCCAGTCTTGTCTATAAATATATCACAAACGTCGATATATTATCTGTAATGCAACGCTAAATCGAACCTTCAGTGAAACCCGCATATCCGAATGGAGGATTCAAGCCATCAACGATCATTTACTTGCTGTCGTAGGCTACATCTCTTCAATAGACTAGCTATAATACCTACTTACATGCATACTTATGTTATAAATGTGCAACTTTGTGCCGATAGATGTGAGTTTGTTTTGGATTGTTACTTTTTTTAAACCACTCAAAAGATTTTATGAAGTTTTTTTTACATAAAGTCATAGTACCTTTATTTTCCTCTGTTAAAGTTCAACAGACCCTCGGGCCATTACACGACATACGAAAGCCTCCATTTGGCAGTCCAAACAATATTAATATTTTCCGATAATTAAAACATACGAGCTTATAAGATAATAACGATAAACAGCAATTTAATGTAATAATCTCAAACTTGGCTTTGATCCAAAATTCAAAAGAGCTTTAACTGAGAGTTTTTGCCAATAATTAATTAACATTTGATTATGCACTCTGCTGCGATTGCTATCGTTAACGGGCATTATAATTTCCATGTTAAATGAGACATGATTTTCATGGCATATCAGATCTGAGAGATATAATCGCTGTACCATTAAAATCTGGTACTGGTAAGTACTGGTTTGAAATGATAATAATCCTGAAGAGGTGTCAAAGAATTACCAAGCTTTTGCACTTCTTGTTACGTATTTTGAGACAGTCAGTGAAGATGGACAAATCCTTGCGCACAATAGAGTAGGATGGAGAGGAGGGAGGCCTTTTCCCAGTAGTGGAACGCGATGTCTGTATTATTAAACTTGTTGTAAGTTTGTCACTTAACCAGCTTATCGTGCTAGTTGACAGGCTATGACAAATCTCGCATTTTGTATCCCTCAAACTTACGCATATCAACCAAGACTGTCATTACCTAATTCTCTTGTGTACAACTGTAGCACAAAACTCAATGGATACATACAAGCTCATACAAAACCGGCTCAAAATGAGACGTCTATCACAAGAAAAAAACAGAAATCCATTTGAAAATGAGACACGTTCGTCGTGCATTTATCTGCACGTCCGTCCTCCGTTCAAAGCATAACAATATAACATAACAAACCGAAGGAATATAATATAAAAACGTCTGTGTATGTAAGCCGTTACACTGTTTGGCAATGCGGGCAGCGCGTTGAGAATTAGTCTGGTGCCGCGACGTTGCGGGCATAGGAATGCCGAGACATCTAAAATCGATGCAACCAGCTTTGCTACTCCTGATATTATCAGTTTTAGCCTCGTATTACATCTCACACTTCGATCGAGAACACGTTGGGTCTATTGTATCGAGAATGTAACATCTGTGTCTGACTTTTGCTTAAGTATATCTGTCTATAATGCAATTCTTTTTGACTGGAACTGCTGTATCGCTCCTTACGAGAAAACTGAAATATAAAGTACATTTCTCGTAATATTGATGTTCAGGAAAAATTAAATGACCTTCTTATCTACTAAGCCCCTAATTGTAGGTACGTTGAAGAATCAATTTGCCGAATATCTGAAACCAATTATCGTGTTCTGGGAAAAGATAACAATATTGATTTGGAACTTTGTACCATCGGTATCGCATCTGATGAAATTTTCTTAGTGGGAACACAAATTTCTTATATTTAATAGAACGTATACCTACACGAGTATACTCAATGCTCATTTCACGGTGGATTTTTTTTTTATTTACTAGAAATATGAAAGACAACAATAATCATTAGTTTCCTTCTTTCTACATCAATGACGAACATTTTCCTTCGGTTTGGTTAAGAGAAAGAATATGTTAGGAATAGAAACAAACAAAATTAAGTTGATTAAGTAAGCGTATTTGGAATTGTGCAAAACTTGTCACCATATCATGTCTGGCTAGCCATTTTCACATCGGAGTAGTGTGCTCTGGTCTACGAGGTAGACAGCACCATTTCCCTCTACAAGCAAACACACCTCTTTCGCTTCTTCCACATTCAACAGACTAGTACGTTCCGCTTATAAATAGATATGTATTTTAAAAAATCTATAGCTTCCAGAAACTCTGACAACTATGTTTATTTTAGTCTTATTTCTTTATCTACCCACTGGCCATACGTCAATAGCCACCGGAATCTGAATCAACGACGCGGTAAATGAACCATTTCCGAATTCCTAAAAAACATAACGACTTTCTGAGAATAGCGTACACAACTAGATTTTGGCCGACATTTTCATGTGGACACTGTATTCCTATCGGGCAAGATTCAGTGACAAAAAAACTAACCTAAATAACACGCCAAGCTATAAACTATGTGTGTTCCGTTTCAATTAAAATCCGCCCAGTCGTAGTTTTTGCGGGAAAACGTTACTAACATTAAAAACTTTTTACATTCGTACATACGAGGGAACGTGTTAAAATTATTTGGTCGCATAAACTTTTAACTAGTAGATTGAGCGTTTTAGCCGCTCGCCACAGTGATTTAATTAAAAACCAATATACTACAATAAATAATTGCTATTGAAACGTATTTGTCAATTTATTGTATGATTGTAACCAAACCACTGATCATAATTATTATAAATATGCTGTTGATGTTCAAGTGAAGCGAGTGGTCAATTTGAAGCGGCAATGGGCTGGTTATAAAGCCCGTAAAACAGACTTTTTGATCAAACAAAACAAGCCTATTATTACTAGTCTTACTGGAGTTCCTAAATGGTCACCACTTTAGCCCACCTTCTTGATGTGACTTAAATGCAGCGATGCTGAGACGATTTCTTTAAGAGCTTTTTTTTTTATATTAGCCATTTAGAACCCACTGCTGGGCAAAGGCCTCTCCCGCAACTTTCCATTTAACACGGTCTCCGGGAGCGTCCCGCCATTCCCATGAAAATGCATCCAGATCGTCTCTCCATCTTTTTCGAGATCTACCTCGGCGTCTTAAGAGCTAAAAGAAAATTATTTTCCTCTCCGCATTATTCTTCTACTCCATTCATCCTTTTAAAGTTTATTATCTCAAGCAAACCGAAACGAGCAGACGTCATTCCACTCATTTCACTTTTATAGTTCATAAATTTGCACTTCACACAACTCACAGTTAAGTAGAAATTACTAGAGTTAAAATTGGATTATCGGGTAAAATACTACGTTACAAATTGAACGAGCGAGCTAAAAATACTAGCAACTCTATTAACTCCTACGTCAGGTACTTCTGACGCAATGTCTTGGAAGAAAAAAGTTAAGAAATTGACTCGATATTAAAATATCTTGGAAAAGGTAATTACGTAAATGAAATGAGAAATAACTACAGATATTACTTTTATCGGATTTTTCTCTTGTATTGACTATAAGTATGAGCTTAATTAATCGTTCCAACTCTCCTTTTTGGAAGTTTGAATTGGCAAAATCAATTTCCTAGTCTTTTTAGGAAGCCTCGCGTGGGCAAATACATAATCTTTATATTTTGTTAGTCATTCTATCCACCCACATTTCCTTGTACAATACACCACGAGTAGAAATTTTAAATACTTTAGTATAACTTTAATTATAAAAAGTATATTTTACTCTTTTTCTTCTTTCTAAGTTCGTCTCGGTCACCTTCTTTGCCTCTTTTCACATGACAATCCCACTCATGGTTACTTATTTCGCATTGACTCGCTGAACAGATATCGTTCTATAATCTAGAAATCTTTCTAGTTCTGTCACAATAACGCGCGTCAAGCTTTAATTAATAGACCACAGACCACCGACCGACTGCATTAATTATGCTAGCACAGACAAATAAATTATTCTGCTCTCAATCGCCAAATTGACCTGAATTTGATGATATTTTGCATAGCTAGGTAATCAAATAAAACACATACATTCTTAACGTGTTTTGGCTTTCGGAAGCAAAACCTCAGTATTAGATATCAAAAGAAAACCTACAATAAAGAAAATTGATTGCAGTTTTAGGAGATCCTTATGTAAAAGTTGTTTTACCTTCCAGAGAAACTGCAACGATTTTTAGACACTGAATATTCGACCTTTAGAGTGATACTTATATTACCATTACGCTATTACGCATTGTCATGGAAGTTAAGTAGCAAATTATAACTTTAGCTAAACTCCGAAAATGGTTTTCAACGAGACGCAAAATAATCAATACACCAGATATAGGTTAAACAAAATTGTAACTTGTTAAATTACAAGGTGTACTTACTTTATTATACGAGTATGGCAAGTACTTAAACAGATGACTGTCGATAAGTTATTCAAAATAACAAATAAAAACGAATTCATTAACCATAACAAAAGTATTTTTTTCTTCGGTAAAATGTGAAAGTGTCGATAAATCATAAAACAATATACAATAATCTACATTTGCTTAATATTAAACGTCACAATTAAAAAAAAACTTTGAAAACCAACCAAAAAAGTACCAGGAACACATAAAAGCATTGGAATTGAAAAAAGAACGCACAACCTCATAGAGACGAACAATACAATTCTCGTAAAGCAAAAGCAGTGTCGGCAACTGATCTGCTCTGATGGTCAGTCAGTGTTGCCAGCTAGATAGCTGTTATTGTTTCATACTGCATACACGCTCGTATGGCATACTTACACGTTGTTAGCATAGATAGGTTAATGCGTAGACTCCAGTCTCATCGCGACATGAGTGACATGAATTTTGTAGGTTTTTGTTACTGTGAGGAAAATGTGAAAAAGTACTTATGGAATAGTTTTGTTGAAAAGTAATAAGTAAATAAAACTTTATTAAGAACTAATTCGGTTACTAACGTGTAGGGAGGGCAAAGTAAGCTGGAATAACTTTTTTATGAAATTCAAAAAGAAAAGGAAAATTTGTTATTTCTATACTAGGAAAGCGATATGTACAACAGTTCATTACTCAAAACATAACATTCCTTTCGCACTCTGTCTACAGGGAGTCTACGTCGGATCCATTCCGGATTTTCTCAAAGTATTAGATCAGGACAAATCATTTAAAAGAAACTGGCTTAATTGAATCTTATTTCACTCTTTTATAACACGCTTGTCGTCGTGTATGTAACTAACTATGTAATCAAATTCAAGCAATTTCACCATCTTCCGATGATCGTATTTTAAATTGTACTAAATATGTACCTATTCTGTGATGCGACCTAAAAACTTCCGTACATAATAAAACACTGTTAAGTAGACACCGCGAGATCACAAAAGAGGAGTCATTGTTTACAGCTCTAAGGGTCATACAATGCCCTATTGTGGTTGAGGCTCGCGTTGTCGACAATCAATGCGCGCCTATTTTTAACAGGGTGAAATAAATACCTAAACACTTGTGTCAGGGGTACTCTACTCGGTCTAACGTAACCTTTTTTCGCCCTATATTTAGTTACAATCCTTAAAAGCTTTATTTGGATGAGTTGGTTCGAAATTGCAATGACTTTTTTGGAAGATAATTTTTATTATCTTTGGTACTATAATCAGATTTGTTTTACAACATGTTTAGCTAGCCATTTAATCTTGTATTACGATGACGAAATATATTACTAGTGGCTTTATCAGAACATCTTCCATAAAGATAAAGAGCTACTTTTCTGTTGCTTAAAAGCAACTTAGATATTGCAGCGACTTCGCTAACAATATAAAGCAGAAATTACCAATAAACTGTAACCAAATAAAAACCAAATTAAAATCCCATTTATAAGTTTAATGGCACGTTAAAACTACGCTCTCGAAGCGCCATCAGCTTTAAATCGCTCTTTAACTACGTCTAAGAAATTCAATTTCTAATAACAATTTCTATAACCCGCAAAAGTTTACTTAAAACTCAATTTATAACCGCGGTCTTACAAATGGTGTCTCGAGTTAAGTTTTGTTGTAATGTAACAAAAGTTGCTAGATAATTTGCCTTACTTATGGCGGCATTACGCTAATCGTATTCAATGAGGCAAGTTTGTGAAATTATGATTATTAAACAATTCCTGCGGTTGAGTTTAGTCATTTGGTGACGTAATGGGAAAGGAATTCAGGGTTCTTGTTATTGCAGTTTTTTTTTGCATGAATAAGCCGGATTTGGTCAGCGGATCTTAATTAATTGGAACAAAGATGTGTTCTAGGAATTCTAGTCATTAAAAATTTCGTATTTTGACCGGAAAAATTGCTATTTCGAACTTTAAATGCAAGCATAACATTTTGGCATCGACAATTCTATTAATGCTGCATTCATTAAAAAACTGTTTTATTTTCCTCCAACATCTCACGACATCATTCGTAAACGTTAAGCATATAGGTACTTGCAAAAAAAAGTTTTCCTTCATTAAGTTCTATTAAATGATAACATTAGCTTAGAAAACACACCATATTAAGAACTGTTGTAAGTTTTCGGGACTTGTAACATAGACTAGAAATTAAGTACATTTTTCTTGTTTCTTTTACGTGGCATTATCCTTATCCCTACCCTTATCTTATCCCTATATCTAATCTAAGTAACTTATCTGCTCTACATTCTATCCGTTATTCTTTTCCACTAATTAACTTACTTGTTACCCTTGGCATATCTCAACTAATACAAATTAAGCTGTATCCTGTTTTTTTTTTTTTATAGGAATACTGATTTGAATGGACACATATCTATCACGCCTCTCTCCCATCGGGTCACGCAGAGACCACTTTCTTCCATTTGCTACTCTTAACACATCGGACAACCAATACTGAGACATATTCTCTAGTCATATCGCGACCAGCTTTAGGTACATGGTGGTGGCCTGGCCACGTCTTAAGCAACACTTCCAGCTGGCGAACATGCAAGCAAACCAGACGATCATAAACTTATTGATAAGTTTATATCGTTGTGGATGAAGCGAAAGAAGTGTGTTTGGATCGTAGCAAGTGGAGGGAAGTGGTGTCTGTCTATCACGATGGGAAAGAAGCGTGGCATATGTATGTAGCGACACTTTTTTGTAGCAATAACAAAAAACTTGCACTCAGGTTTTTACCTTGCTTTTTTGCTTTGCTATGCTTTGCTTTAGTGCGAGTTTTTTGGGTGCGAGATGACGAATAACTCGCAATAACGAGGCATAATTAGTTGTCCAACTATTTCCACATCCATGAAAACACTATGTTCCACGAAACTAGTATAAACTACCACATATGAGATCCGCACAAACTTACACTAGACATTGACTGAATACATTATGTTCCTCTATAGAAATCTGGAGGAAGTTTAGTATTACTGGGATATTTTGGTAGGTATTGCGATGGAAGCCACCTCGGTCGTGGTTTAAAACGTGACTCCGAAGTTTGATGTAAGTCAAGATTTTTCTAAGAAATTCTGCGATGAAATCTACGATCGCAGATGTAAAAGTTGTATATTAGATATAAATCTATAGGTAAACAACGAATGCAATGCAATTTTCGTGACGTAAGTCGTAAATAAAAGTTCCTAAGATAGTCGTTTTGAGATAAAAAGTGAAACTAGGTACCTATAATTCTATCAGACGCCTTTCTAGTCTCAGTTTGCTTTTTTTTAGATTTTGTTAGTTGTCTAGACATTAGATATATTAGGTGTTAGACATTTGCAAATTTTATGCCCAGGCAATGACCCCTATTATTTCCTATTGTGTAATTTGATGACAAAAACTTTTATTCTTGAAATTCCTTGTTCATAAACGCTTACGTCCAGGAATGTATATTTATTTAAACTATTATTACCCGAAATTATTGAAAACATTTAGCGCTTCATACTGAAACACTACAAACTCTTTCTTCCTCCTACTCTACCACTCCCTCTTTTCTTATTCCTTATCAGCACTTTTAATCTCCCCACTACAAGGGCACGATGTTACTCTAATACGAAAGTGATTCGACCGTAATCCAGCACACTGGTCCAGTGCTAGTTGACATTGGAGAATTGACCTCTCACATCCCACTGACCCATTATAAACCCAGACACAATAGATTTTTTATTGTTCTTTTTTTCTGGGATGTGAAAGATTAAGAAATTAAATTGAAATATTTCATACACTTCTCTTTCTTTCTTCTTCACTCTCTCCCTCTTTATAAAACATCTACTCACCGATAAAGTGTGCCTGAATGTATTTTCTTCACGCCGTCCATGTTTGTTGTGGTATAATTCTCATGTCGCAACTCCAGCGTGAGGCGTTACTGGCCTGGCGTCGTGTGGTGTACGGGTGACATTATCTGCTTGAGGTAGGAGTACCTGGAAGATATACATTGGATTAATCTATCTATCTATCTATATATATAAAAATGAAACCCGTTTTCCGTTGTCACGGCATCACGCCTGAACGGCTGGACAGATTTCGCTAATTCTTTTTTTTAAATGTTCATTGAAGTCCAAGGATGGTTCTTACGGTTAGAAAAATTCGAATAATTGCCGGGAAAGCCCTAAAACAGTCGTTTTCTTTTTCCCATACAAATGTTTTCTTACTAAAATGTAGAGTCAATTTGAACTTTATTCCTACACAATAAAGTTCATTCTAAGGCGGGACGAAGTTCGCCGGGACAGCTAGTATCTAATAACAAGGGCCCGTTTCATTAACAGATAAAATTTTACTGACATAAACCTATTATAAAACATAAAACATTATGTTAATTTACATTTAACATTAACATTATTTGTCTATTTCATAAAACATGACGTTAGACAGTGACAGGTATAAACTATAGGTTAGTAAAGTTTTATCTGTGAGTGGGGAAACAGGGCTGAAGTCATCCTTTAATTCAGATAAGATGGATTTGTTTAGCGTATAGTAAAAAAGGTTGTATGTAAGTAATGTTAATAAATCTATAAGTAAATAATGTTATAATAATAAAATAATAATAATATTAATATTATAAATAGCCCTGTCATATTGCTGTGCTGTGCAACGGGGTTTTATGTACCTCTATACTTGTAGTACTATGTATGTGAACTGCAATAAATTATTTTGAGTTTGAGTTTGAGTTTTGTAGGCTATTTTATTTGCAGTCATCAAGAACTTTTTTAGCAAATCAAGTATATTATGATGTTATTATCTTAAAGGTTGTTTTAGAAGATATATGTCAAAATAGAGTTTAAAATGGCACAATATTTAACCATGGTTTTGTTGGTTAAATACCTCCACAAGACTTCTCTGCAACTGCAGGTTGCAGTGCTATTTTACTCAATACAATATTTTAGTACAATGAAGTGTGTATGAAGCATTACACAGGAGCACCTTGTATTGGAACATTGTAAAGGCAGGTCTGTTTTACACTGCACATGTTAAATGCAAAATGTTATAATATGAGTAAAATGCAGTCTTGAAAGCTGTATCAAGCTGTTTATTCAGTTATAACAGAACACGAGACAAAACGTTAGTTAGCCATCTTTGAAGTCAATCAAAGAAAGAATAGAACACAATTCAAATATTCAAATACAATTCATAGACAACCTAACATATCTACCACAAACTATAACAGTATAACATTGCCATATTTAACACAAAACTTAAGTGGAACTGGGCTGGACATATTTGCCTTATGCATCTGGATCTCTGGGCCAAGATATCTACCAACTGGTTGCCGCTCGACGGCCACAGAGGTAAAGGTCGGCATAAGAGGAGATGGTGCGACGATCTTGATGCATACTTGGCAAACTGGCCAGAAGTTGCTGGAGATAGGGAAGGATGTGGGGGAGGCCTTTGCCCAGCAGTGGGACACAAAAGGCTCATAAAAAAAGACATGAGGCTTTATAAATGAGATCAAGTTTTGAATGTATAATTACAGACAAGTTCAACAATTTCTTCAAATGAATTGGTCTAGTTTCAAGTGTGAACAAATAACAATGAACAACAATAAGGAATTTATAAACACTCCTATTATTAAAAAATATTTCAAGCTTTTAATATTGTGGGTAAAAGAAAGCTATGATAATTGTTCATTGTTGACAGAGACAGTAGCACGGCTTATATTGGGGTTAATTACTTTAGCAATTAAGAAAATATTACCATGTTTTTAAAGATAAAGGATAATGTGTTTTCAAGTTTACTGTATTTTTCTTTTCTTGATAATAATTAAATGATAAACACTCTATGGCTATAAAATATTAGATGGGTCATACAGACATAGAAAACAAAAAATGTCTCTCCTGTTCCCGAAAGTTAAGGACACTGAAAGCTAATTTCTAAACTTAATGCTTATCTTATCTTATCTTATCTAGCCATAGCTGTCCCACTGCTGGGCAAACACCTCTCTCCTCTTCCTCCATAATTCCCTATCCTGGGCTTACTTATGCAGCGTTAAACTTAATGCATATCCACATAATCTGTGCCCGATGTAGTTTTGGTCTGCATAAACATTTTGAGGATTAGATGCTCCAATATCCTTAATTATTAGGAACAGGAAAGACAATTTTGAAGCTAATTCTGTGTATGACTCAGATAGCATTTCGGGACTATGAACACTTTGAGAATACGAGCTGGACCTCTTTTCTAGTAGCTGGATAGCTCACAACTGGAAGATATGAGGAAGATGAGAGCCTTGCCCCAACAATGGGACCACAAAGGCTAGATAAAGATAGAAAATAGAAACAACACTCCTTTAGTATAGGTGTTGTGTTACTAAGGATTTAAAAATATGGGTAATAAAGTATGATTGAAAATCTGATCTTTTTATTACATGTGGTGTTTGGATAAATTAGAGTAAGGTTGTACTTTTCTGATCTATTATAAATTATAAGTAGATTAGGAATAGGGGCTTTTGCGCCAAGATTTTAGCTAAGGTACAAAATTAATGTCTAAATACACAGATACAAATATAAATAAATTGTATACAAAACTAACAACACCTCAATCTTGAGGATAAGAGAGAATCTTGAGGAGAGGAAACAAATAGGTACTATTCGACTATAATATGGGAACAGAGCGTAAGAACTTGTAACAATAACCTTTTGAAGATTGGACATGAATAAAAAATGACTTCTACTCATGCCTTGCCATCACAAGTCTTTACTTTTCCAGGTTAATGTATGCCATAATTAATTTATGTTAAACTATTGAATTTTCATTAAAGGTTCTGCATTTTTTACGCCAGGTACTACCCTGGTTTGCGAATAAGGCGTACAATAGCACAATTTATACAGAAAACATGACGCTAAGTCTCGACTCCCTTGGGATATGCAACTCTAAAACCTAATTGGAATCTCAAGTAGATTACGCGCGCACTTCGTTCGAAAGTGACCTGTATACCTTCAAGAACCTTATCGCCAGAGGCAGTTTATCATGTACGACAGTACAATACACCATTCTACCACGTAAATACTAGTGAACACAAAATATGAACTCACCGAAAATGGCCAACGTAGATAACGCAGACTCCACTATCACCTCATAACGGCATCAAAATAGAACGTGGGACAGTTTTTTACACCATAAGTTTCCCGCATACACTTTCCAACAGCATAAACTAGGCCCCTACTATTGCTAGTTGTACAAAATGAAAATACTATGCGACTTGACGTACCAACGCAAGGGAGCGGTCGGAATGTATCAGTCGTGATAAACAGGAGATTAGCCACGCGTCGAATTCACACTCAAACACAAACGTAAGCACCAAGTAACAACACTTATTTCAATCCAATTGTGGGAATTTTATCACAAATCACCGTAGAATTGTAATTTAGGCGACAACGAAGCGATTGTCCCTCCTCCCTTCACCATGAATAAGTCATAGACAATTTTTTTTTGTAATCGGTCAACGCTCTGAACATGGCATTCAAAATATTCAGCCTTGTTGTCTTTGTCAATCTCTAGTCATATTTTCATTTATTAACAAAATATATAGTGAAGAATAATAAAAATTCAGCAGGTGGCAAAGGTTTTTTTCAATAATTGTTTATCCTATCCTAGGGCTTTTACGTTTTTCTCTTTCTATTCAACTCAATTTCTCAAAAGTTAAAAAGAGAAAACAAAAATGTCACTGAGAACTGTGAACGAGTGGAACAAGTTGATGCATTGTAGTCATAGACAAATTGTCTGTGGCTTCATTGTAGGGATGTGCTATGCGAAGTAAAAAATTGTCGATACACTCAACCTCATATTTTTTCGTTACCTACTTTGAGACATCAGAAAAACCAACACCTTAAAGTCTTCTGAAAAAAGATGGAGATGGAGACTCAAAATAAAAATATACGTCTATTTTTAATACCTACCCAATCAAATGAAATTACAAGTTTAGAGTCAATGTTAGTGCAAGGAAGGATGGTAAACTAAGTGTATCATCATACAGTGTCATCCACAGGTAACAATAATATAGTAGATACCTTCATATAATAATAGAGTACTGACTGAAAATTATCACTAAATAGTGTATTTTACTGAAGTAAGATTTAATCAATTAACATCACTACGATGTATTTTTTACTTGCAGTAGCCTTGATATTTTCCTGATTTCGAAAATTGGTAATTTAATTTTGATAAAAGATTGTTAGAACAGAAAATTCAAGTGTGAGGTCTTTCCATTTTTCCATTTTTTTTTTCTATTGACTAATACTTTAATTAATGGGCTGGGAAAATGACCTTCTCATAATTTCGCATTAGGAGTGGACTGTTGTCACATAATAGTGTATTCATATATAGTTGTTTATTGGTAACACCGTTTCATAAAACCAGGTCATTCGAGGGAAGTTTTCGATATCAAGCCACCAAATGTTGGAATAATTTGCCACCACCACTTAGAAAACCAATGGGAAAAGCAACCTTCAAAAAACATATACAAAATATAATCTTGGACAAACAAAGGCGGTCTTGATATCGGAAGCTTCTACTGCACTGTTGTAGTATTTATTTTAACTTGAATAGATTTTATATTTTAATGTTATGTTTTGATTCTGTTTTATTTTTTTTTTAGTTTTATTTCAAGATTTTATATTGTCTAATTTTAGTTTTATTAAGTTTAATGTTACTCTCGCACATGTAGCTGGCACTCTTGAGAGATGGTAGTCGAGGGAATGAAGGCCCGACTGAAAAACAGCGTCTAGCTCTCTTAGGGTTAGACATAATGCTGAGTCGTGTTCCTTTTCATCGTTGTGCCCCTCTGCATACTTTAGTGTAGAACATTATTACTATTACTTATATACCCGCTTCATCCTCGTCATAACTTTTAACTTGTTCACATTTTAGTGTGTATATGGTCATAGCTGTGAATAAATTATTTTTCTTTCTTTCTTTCTTTTATATACTATAAAATTTCTTACAATATGTTTGGGGCTGTACTTATTTGTTAACTTCGTATGAATAATTGTATTTAAAATAGTAAAAAAATATTTTTATCGAAAATAAATGTCGACTTATTCAAGCCCTATTGTAAATATGGCATGTATGCATGTGTGTGTGCATATGTATGTTGTTGTGTTGTGTGTGCGTGGTGATTTGTGTTAAATGCTGATCAAAAGAAATTAATTAAAATCAGGTATATTTTGACGATGAAACTTACATAAATGTGAAGAAAAGGAGTGATTTGTGTTATCAAGTGCTAGTGAATCCGTCGGGAGGCGGTAATCGTGTACGTTTATTCGCTATTTGTGGATTCTGGATCTCGTCGATGTACCATAAACAAAAATGTCAGCGCGATCCCGATTTTTTGTTTCTCGCTGCATACCCATCGTTGTACCTTAATTAGATCACACGAATGATATAAATTAATGTTAGACGCTATCCTCAGCGATTGGATTTGGTCGGTACGGCGTGGCCAGGGCAATAAAACGGCCATAGGACGCGTGCGTTTAGTGTGCTCGCCGTCTACACCCGATGTAACTCATTGTTTATGTATGGAGAATAAACCAGGAATTTTTATGGGATTTGGTGGTGTATTCTGGTTTTAATTGAATATTTCGGTGAGTTTAGTTGGTGTCGGTCGGCGCGGCCGCTGGAGTCGCCGCGAGTGCGCCTCGGCTGCTCCAAGGTTCCCTCTATTTATAATACTAGTATCGTATGCAGTATAATGACATTTTTGTAATGAAGTACCGCCGATGGGATTAGTGGGACATGTGCCAATTATTGGTGGAGTGACGAGAGCCGCGAGATTGTTTTGTATGTATACAATTGTATTGAAGTGTGTATGAATGGGCCTGAGTCGCGGTAGGTACTCGTAACTCGAGTAAGGATAGTAAATATTAGCTTTCTTACCTTGGGGCTGTTTGTAGCCGTGTAGTTTCATTCAAGTCTTGCTACACTACACTAATCCGTTCCTAATCTTGTATGTTTCACAATGCTGTAATTATCTTGTAATTTGTAAACATAAACAAGGATTTTAAAATACTGTACATTTCATTATAAAAAAAGATGCAACATTGATTATTTTCTGATTATTTTGGAGATAGTTTCAATAAATTCATACCGTATTTTGTAGTAGACAACATTGCCAAAGTAATTTTTTAAGGTAACACTAAATAGAAAGATAACACAACATAGACATTGTTAGAAAGTAAAACAAAAACTTTCTTTTTAATTAAAAAAAACATAGAATCTCCTTCATCCAGCTAGCTAAGAAAAAAAACCAATTTAAATTATTCTCTATTTATTTTAGTCTGCAAATTTTATAGCTAATAAAGCATAAAAACATGCATAACAACATAAAGATACTATAAATAGGAGTATATTTTTAATTAAGGGCAGTGCAACAGCGAAACTAAACGTAAACAGATAGATAACAGATAATAGTTTTCTCATATACTTGGTATTAGTAACACAACAATAGTTTTACAAATATTTGTATTATTGTATGCTACATAACATGCTACATAAGTTTGGTTGAGCATGTGATTTTATTAACGTCTGTCTACTAAGAAATCGCTTCAGAGAATTATTTACAATTCACATTCAGCCAAATTGTTATTATCCAGTTTAATATAAACAAATAAAAAATAATTTTTAACACTTGTAGTGTGATCAGTAAATCAATTATTTATAAAATTAAATAATTTTCAATACCACGGAAACATGCAGACATGTATTTTTCGGCAACTCCATGATAAATAAACATTAGCAAATGCTTACGTATTAAATAGTTGCTTAATTTAAAACAAGTACACTTACTTAATTATGTTGAATGATATTAGCAAAACAATAAAAAACTTTTTTTTTTTTTTAATTTGCAAACTAAGTAGGTGATCATTGTTGTTTGATACATGTTTTTAAAAATATTTTGTCTTAGTATGGTTAAATGGATTTTAATAAACCGCTCATATGCCAAATTAAGACATATTTGCCGTTTACACTATGTTATGTCCATTATCATCTTATTAATATAAATGTCAATGTTTGGGTCGAATATTTGTTACTCTTTCGTGAAAAAACTACTGAACAGATCTTGATGAAAGTTGGCAATACAGCCAAGTTTTACTTATATATAAGCAAGTTAAAAACGAATTAAATGAACAAATCTTCTATCTTCTAATGAATATGAAAATCAATATTTACTGAAATAAAATTTTAATAATAGCTACATACTAAACTTCTTATATCACCAAGTTTCTAAAGTATTAGGTTTTAAAATGTTGATTTCTGTTATCTAGGTTTAAAGTTCTAGGTATACTAGATCAAGGCTAGCTGCTAGCCTATGGGTGTTTCAAATGGAAATTGTTTACATCATTTATTCGAGCAAAGCCAAATGGTATTATAAGTTTAGTTTGTTTTTATTAGTGATGCGCCGAATATGGGTTTTGCCGAATAACGAATACCGAATACTATTCGGTTTGAAACTCTACCGAACCGAATAGTTCGGCCAAACTATTCGGTTGTTGTGTCACAGCAATTTGATTATTTTTGATTCAACTAATAGGTAACGATTATGAAGAAGAGCGCCATCGACTGTCACTAGGTAGAGCGGAATGTCTAGGGTGGTCTAGGTTTCTTAAATTAAATCTTGAAGTGTCACATAATAGCTTAACTTTATTTTATCATCTCCTAATAACTCTTGTAATACCTAAATGTGACATGAAGATATACAATTGGCTGCTCCTTGGTTTAAAATAATTTAATTTGAGGTTAATATCGTGTTTTAACAAGCTAATTATTACTAAACAAAATAACCGAATAAATTGTCATTTTAACCGAACATTCGGCCGAATACGAATATTCGGTTAAGGTGCCGAATATGCCGAATACCGAATACTAAACGAATATTCAGCGCATCTCTAGTTTTTATGAATGTAACTGAAAAAAAAAAGCATTTTACTTCTACCTTAAACTCAAGTCTAAATATTGTGTAACAAATTCACATTGTCTCATTTACATTAATTCTTGAAATCCTTAAATAATCCATTTACTCTTATAGTACCATGTAATACAAAAGGTGTAAAAATAATGATAAATTTTAGCCACCTACTCAATAAATCAAATTAAAATATATATTTTATTTCCTAGGCAAAAAACCAATAATGTTTTTAAGTAAACAGCTAAAGTAATTTATGATTACACTATTGTATTTATGCACTCCATCTTTTACTAGGTGACCTTTAACTGACTGAACAATTATAGTTTTAAAAATATCTATTTATCTTTCTTAACGGTAACAAAAGTTATTTTTTTAAAGGAAATGATAAACCATCAATTTAAATGAAACAATCTGTACAAAATCCATTAAAAAAGTCTATTTCTGCTAGACTTAGTAGGTGTCTGTAGATCCACAGTATTAAACATGCATTGAGTACAATTAGTATAATGAAAAACTGCAATTATTTTACTGTATTTGTTTTATGTGACATCATGGTTTCTATTTTTAAATGATTCTTTAGATCCGGAATCCACATGCTTATATTTTTAAACGTATTCGAAATAGAGTACAATTTAAAAGAGTATTTATATGTTTGTTTACCCTAATAAGTGTCTTGATTTTTCAAACCGAATCAATTTTAATATGGAAGTCTGCAAAACCCTGGCAATGTTTTTGTAATAAACTTATTATGTTACTAACTGTTTAAATTTGTTTGCAGTCAAGTTGGCGAAGGCACGCAGGGGTATGATAAAGGAGAAGGAGAAGGGCGGCGGTGCCCGGCTCAAAGATGAGCCTAGCGACCCCGCCGAACCTGGTAAGCCTACTTATTAATGACATTCACCTTTTTTTAATAGTCTCGTGTCCTATTGCTGGGCAAAGGCATTCTTCCATCTTTGCCTATCACTGGCAACTTGTGGCCAGTTGGCCAATAAGACTCTAAGTTTAACCTTAATTAAATGACATAAGGATAGCATTTTCAAGAGCTAACGTGGCGAAAAGACACTATTATTTTGTTTTGGTCTCTGTCTAAATTACTTAAATGCTAAAGATGGAATGAGACAACTAGAAAGTGACGGTGTCACTGCGTGGTTTATGCTTAAGGTAAAAGTAAGGAAAAGATAAAGGGCAAAGGATCCCATGAAATCATTATAAAGTTTCTAATAAACAAATTAAAGAAGCAATAAAGTAATCGCGTATTTCAGTATTTTCAACAACACCGAAATAGCATATAAACCATCAAATTTTTTAAATAAAACAAGAAATGTAAAGTAAACTGTTTAAAACATTAGACTACATTCGAATGAAATATTATTGCGCACCGAGTTTTTGTTTAAAAAAGCAAAGACAGATAAAAATTCACGTTACGCTCGGTAAACTACCTAGATCGATGGATAAGGAAATCATTTTATTTTCCTATTTTCTCTAGAAAATTCTTACTGACTTGTTTTTTTATAAAGCAGTATTTGAAAAGTATCTTAGTATTACTTTGTTCTGATAAATATAAAAGTTATCCAACTAATATTATAAATTTCAATGTTTGTGCCGATGTATGAATGGATGGATGGATGGCTGGATGTGTGTTTTGTTACTTTTTCACGGAAAAACTACTGAACAGATTTTGATGAAACTTGCCAATATTGTAGCTTGCACATTAGAATAACACATAGGCTATATTAATTTAGGATATAAAGATTTTTTTTCAAGATAGGACGACAAATGCGTACGAAGTAGCGGGAAGACTCTAGTTTTAATATATTTATGCAGTTTTGATAAGAAACAAGTGAATCTTATAAACGCAATTCATACCTAAAGCGAATTAAAGAATGGTACTCTTATAAAATGATTTATGTAGAAAGTAATCTATGATGCATGAAATCAATTCATTTTTTTATTGTTTATAATTTCGTAATGGTTTTATTTTACGCATTTTTATATGGGAATATTATATTATATGCCAGTAAGAAATATTGATAAAATGTCTACTTTTAGTAGGTAAATGAAATAACTGAAACAGCTGAAATCGAAGCGAGAATATATTAAGTATTTCTCGGTCACGCTCTATAGATTCGAAATGATTTCATATACTTACCAATAAAAATGCAGTTTCTTGTGTATTTGTTTTAATTTTATAATGATGCGTGCCGTTTTGTTATTTGGCAATTTTTGGATCTCAAAAATAATAAATCCATAGGACTTTTTTTTATTATTAAGACAGATATTTACTCGACTTCCGCTTGCTTACAAAGTTACAACTCATCTAATACCTACTTCTTTCCATTTGCTACCACTCCAATACTATATTCACTTTGAAATAAATGTAAAACTTATTATAAATACCAGCAAACGTCTTGAACTTTGTCACTTACCACTAAGTTCTACTTCTTATTTTATTATCTATTATATTATATTATGTTTACGCACACAGTGTTACGTAGCTACTGATTTTAGAAAATATAACTACTTACCTTCTTCTTAATTCCTTATTTTTAATGGCGCAACATAAAATAATATTTACTAATTTACTAATTTGTAAACATTTTAATAACATTTTGTATACCTACTAAAAGTTTGGTATAAAATTTAATAATTACCAATAAATATAAATCGCACTAAAACTATTTATTTTGCTTATTACAGTAACATATTTGAAACAACAATAATCTTGTTTACTTACAGTTTATAATATGCAGTGTGGGAACTTTAAAAGATGGAACACTTTATTCTCCACTACACCCAAAACATTATCCTTTGGTTAACTTATGACTAAATTACCCAATACTATCCTTCGCTTGGTTAACTAACCATGTATTACTAAAGCAACAATTATTTTCTTGTCCCCCCAGGCCACGGCTCTCGGCCGCCGTCAGCGTCGCTGCCGACCCCAGCGGCGCTGAAGAAGGAGCCGGACGAGCCGCACAGGGTCAAGATGGAGCCGCATCAGGAGGACTCCGCCGCCGAACTCGGCGTCGACGGCATTAAAACAGAGATCGACGGGTTGATGGACAGCGATGGTAAGAGTTAGTAGTCCAGTTTTGGTTTTTTATATTATTATTTTTTTTAGTTCATAGTTATTGCAAAAAATATAAATATCTGCGCATCTTGCTTAGTGACGTCATGTAACTCGTACGTACTCGCCACGGTATGGGATAGGCGAAAACGGAACACGCGTTTCAGCGAAGTGCGTAGATATTTCGGACGGTTTATAGTTATTACATGTAACACCATATAAATAAGTATACAAAAAGTACCTAAAACATATTACGTATATCCTATGTTTCGTATAGCTTAGTTTTTTGTTTCGTGGTTTGCACTTATAATTTTAATATTAATTTTCATAATTTATGGCAAGTTACAGAAAAGTTTTAAAGTTTACAACCTTTCTTTATTCGACACCCTTTCCTTGTCAAAACTCAAACGACAGCATGATATTTAAAGGATACTTATCTTTTATATGCTTTTCTGCAACCAGCTGAAGATTTTCATATATCTTTAAACAAAATTTTACAAATTAAATAAAATCTAATAATATGCTTAACGTAATGACCTTCAATAAGTCTTGAAGTTTGGTCTTGAAATTGACAAAATTGCAAATGAACTTGATTTAATATTCATTCAATGTAAATAACTATAAATATGAACTGAGGTATAGTAACAAGCGTGTTCACATATTTAGTAAAATGATACGCGCGTAATTAAAATCTACACTATATTTCAAGAAAAGATTAGGCAGAAACTACTGCACAAATTCGAAGTTTACAGTTTAAGATTGATTTAAATCCCTGAATTTATTTTGGAACTTAACGTACATACCTACATATCCATCACGCCTCTCTCCCATTGGGGTAGGCAAATAGGCAGATACCACTTCCCGCCATTTGCTACGATCTAAACACTTCTTTCGCTTCATCCACACTCATCAGTCACCTCAGTTAACAGCCAGTATATTTATTAATAGGTACTTGTATGTAATAAGTTATGATAATGATTCAATTGCAAGAAATCAGTATTTTGTTTTAATAAGTAGGTAGGTACTTATCCATTTCATATGGAGCTATTTAAATTGTGTATATTATTTATACTAAGGGCCCGTTTTACCGCTTTCAGATAAAAGTTAACTGACAGATAAACCAATGTCTATTTCATAAAAAGACAGTGACAGGTATAAGAAATCTCTCAGTTAAACTTTGTCTGTAAGTGATGAAAATGTCCCTAAACGTTGCAATATTTCTTTAGCAGGCGACCCAACGAAATCACCGTCGTGTGACCTTGGAGGTCCTGGCTCGCTCAAATCAGAAAGGCTTTCTTCAGACTCCAATGACATATTGGATCCGCAGACTGGCCTAAGGGGATCTGCGGGGAATTTACAGGTACCAAGTTTATGTAAAAACTGGAATAGAATAGAAAATATTATATTCAGTACCAATCAAGAGAGGTTATAAGTAGTACATTAAGAGCTATACATGCATACATATCTGTCAAGCCTCTCTCCCATATGGGTAGGCAGAGACCATTTCCCTCCACTTGCTACTATCCAATCACAATTCCATCGCTTCATTCATATTAAGCAGTAACCTCAAAAACGTTGTGTACTAGTTTATTTATTTAGAACTTTATCTAAAGTCTGTCATGACTTTATTTGCAACTATTACTAGCAGATTCAATTAAGCTTACATGTCATTACACCAATATCTGACACTCATTTTGTTAAAATTCAAAATAAAAGACGGCACGATGTTTAATAGATAAATAACTTAATTTGTTCAATTTGTTCAGGATGGTAACCAAAATTGTCGCAACCCAAACGGGGGACCAGACATGGGCTCCTGTCGCATGGGCAACCAGGGTGGCATGGGGCCGGGGGTCTCTATGGGGCCCATGTCCGCCAGCGAGGCCCAGACTTTACCTTCGAATGTCATCAGTAAACAGGCCGGGAGTATGGAGGTAGGTTCACCATCATAATTTTACTTTAGTATTAGTTAGCTTGAGCGGCACTGGTTCATACTTTGGTCCCAGGAATGTATAACCTTGAGATGTGCGACGCTGACGCACAACGGGAAAATGGAAGACCCCATATAATAAGATCTGTGCAGCAATAAGGCAGCCTGTTTGTTGCTTACTTCATTGTTTACCTTACTTTGCACTATTTTTGAGTTCTAATTAAGTTGTTCTATTTATTATGACAAAGAACCAGCATTAATTACGAACTTGAATATAGGAACATTACAAATTGTTATGCCAAAAAGAAAATACATCGCATCATCATATAATGAATTAGGAAATTTCAACCTGCCTATAGGATCTCCTATAGAATAAGGTTGAAAATTCCGGACTATAATAAACTTCACCGAAATTAAACTTATCCCTCAACTTCTTATGAATTCCAATGAACATAGACATAATTGAATACTAAACGGCCATATTTTGTCAGCAGCAAAGTCAAATCTTCGTGTTTTCTACACTGCTGGCTAACAAAGGAGCAGAAGCTGTTATTTCGGGTCAACACCATTCTATCATTGCGTACCACTGCGCGCAACCAGGCACTAAGAAATATTTGGAGGTATGTATTATATGGCATACAATATAATTCAAATTATATTGCCTAAAACATTTCCTACAAGGTGTATTTGAATTACAAAAGGTTACTTAAGTTAATAAACCAAATTATTTCCAGAAACACCCATTAAAAATGGGCCAATTCAATAAACAAAGCCCAGCACAATGGCTCAACAATCTTGCGATGGCCAAAACACGTGGAGGCATGCGAGGCGGGCCAGGCCCAAACATGATGGGCCCAGGAGGACCCAACCAGATGGGCCACATGATGGGCGGCCCAATGGGACCCAACATGGGACCAATGGGCCACGGCGGGATGGGTCATATGGGGCCTAACATGATGGGCCCGAATAGAATGGGTGGTCCAGGCAATCAAATGATGATGATGAAGGGAGGGCCTGGACAGATGGGACAAATGGGTCCCGGCATGGGCCCGATGGATGGGTTTCCAGGGGGCACCCCGTCCTGTGGTGTCATGGACGGCCTCGGTGCTGATGGTGAAATGCCCTGGGACACCGTAAGATTTTTAATAACTTTGAAAATCTAGATTACCTATGTAATGCAAAAAAGAAGAGCTGGGTTGCAATACCACAATTAAACCTGTTACAAATTAAAGATAAATTAATAATAAAAGTTGCTTAGATACTTACGATTCGAAATTTGGTAAAATTTTGACTTCTTATTCAGTTCAAATTCTTTTCCTAGTAAACACGGATAGGGCGCAAACAATGATAATTACAACCCTGTTTTGCCATTCTAAAAACCCTAGACTTGACCTGCAAAGAAATTACTCTTTTAACTTGAAGAACTGCAAAAATAATTAACAATAAAATTGCTTAAATAAATACGAGTAAAATCTTTTTTTCAATTATAGAAAAACCCCTCCGTAATGTCAAACGGCATGGCGAACGGCTGCGGGCCGATGCCGCCGTGCTCTGAAGGCAACAGCGCTCCGGAAGTGGCGACTAGCGGCGCCAGCACCGACACGAGCAACGCGGCTGCTGACTGCCAAGGGCCTAAAGGTAAAGGTAAAAGTATATCGACATTTGTTTCTTTTAGATAGTGAGCAACTTCATTCCAATACTGCGCGAGTGAGGGTGTGACGCTCGTATGTAGTGTATGTGCGTCTCACTTGTATTGTATTGAAGTTGCTGATAATATTTTAAAATATTTCAAACTTTAAAAGTTTTGTTATTGTATAGTCTTGTAATTTTGGTCTGTTTATAAAAGTTACTTTTTTAAAAACTGGATTTTAAAATGTAATCCTATCATGGACCTCTGTTTTCACAGGAGTAAAAATACCAGATGAAAATCTCACGCCGCAACAGAGAGCACATCGCGAAGAGCAACTGGCCACAATAAGGAAAATGCAGCAGATGTTGTTTCCTGAGAGCGGGGGCCCCAACCCTAACCAGGGCCCTGGGGACGCCAACCAACCCCCAAATGACATTAACCCCCCAAATTCAAGCGCAAATATGAACATGCCATTCCCACCCATGTCCGGCATGGGGCCAAACGGTCCTATGGGATCAGGCCCAAACGGACCCATGGTATCAATGCCTAACAGTATGAACTCTGGACCTAGTTGTACCATGTCTGGTCCAATGGGCCCCAACGGACCGATGGGACCGAATGGACCCATGGGCCCAGGACCGATGGGACCAGGCGGCCCGATGGGTGGTCCAATGGGAGGTATGGGAGGGCCAGGAGGTATGGGGATGGGTGGACACGGTTCCATGGGGCCTAATGGGATGATGGGGCCTAATGGTCCGATGATGCCGGGTATGGGGCCTAACGGGCCTATGGGTCCAATGGGGCCTTGTGGGATGAAGGGTATTAGAGGTCCTTGTGGAGGTCCTGATATGAAAGGCGGCATGTGCACGGATATGCATATGGGAAGAGCGTGTGGAGGTCCAATGGGAGTAAGTACTTGATTTACATTTTTTTTTTTATGTTTATGAGAAGATTAATGAAATAAATACCATATTAATAAAGTTACACAAGTGTGAGATTTAAAATTGCGAAAGTTTATTTAATTTGGCTGCAATACTGGAGCAAGGAGGCCTATGCCCAGTGAGACAAGATGCTACAGGCTATCTGTATCTGTACTCAACGGAGTTATGAGTAATTGTAACATTTTTGTGTTTATTTTACAGCGAATGCCAAATCCAATGGGTGGAATGGGCGGGCCTAAACCTTGTATGATGGGTGGACCTCATATGGGACCTAGAATGATGCCAGGACCTAATATTAATGCTATGAATGGTAAGTAATATACTAAACAACTGATTTAAATGTAATAGAACTCCATTACTGTACTTTACTTACAGTACAACTGTAAGTATAGTAACAGAAGTATCTGTAGTTGTTACTACAGGTAATAAGACTCATTTTAACAAACAACTTTTAATATGGAAGCTATACAAAAAAATAATTATTGGTCACTGCATGCATAGTAAAGTAACGTATCGGTCAGCTGATTTATTCTGTGTTGGAAGTCTATTTTTTTTTTCAGTTTTTGACAATGGTTTCATAGTTAAAGTTATTTATTATCATGAAAAAAAAATCGCCTATTCAAGCATTTATATTGCATCGTATCTAATTACGAAACATTTTACAATTTTTTTTTGTTGTTATAGGTGGTATAATGATGGACGGCAGTATGATGGGTGGTATGGTACACGGGGACTGCGGGCCGGACCACCACGGGATGCCCAACGGACCTATGTGCGACGAGTACGGACGCGGGAGAAATGTAAGTACACGCCGCTGCGTACGCGCATTTCGGGTGTTGTTGTCTCTGTCTGATGTCTAAGTGTTCAAGGTGATTGAGAGAGACGGAAATAGCTTCCGATGTGCATCATCTACTGCATTTTACTGAGTTGTATGAACTTATTAAAGTCTAAAAGATAAGCGTTTGGACTTACTTTCAACAGCTATTCAAATTATGAGTGAAATTAGTATATAATGTGTCTTTCTGCTTTCGTGAATGTTATGTAGCAAGTGGAGGAAAGTGGTTTACCCAATGAGAAAGAGACGTGATAAATATACTTAGGTATGTTTTTCCGTGCCTCAGTAAGTTTAACGTATTTTTTATAACCTCAGATGGGTCCAGGCGACCCCGGCGGGTTAGGTCCGGGTTCAGGCGGTCCAATGCACAAAGGTCCCGGAATGCGGAGCCCTAAGAGCCCCGGCGCCGCAGACATCGACTGGCAGAAGTTACACCATCAGTTCTTTGACGATCCTAAGTCTATGGAGAATGATCTTGGTGAGTGTTAATTGTGATTATAATTGTAAAAGTCGTGAAAAGATTCTATTTGTAATGATGTTTAAAGAATATATGTGAGGAATATTGGGGGTGGCGGTGTCCTAAACCGGCGATTGATGAATGTGAATGAAGCGAAAGAAGTGTGTTTGGATCGTAGCAAGTGGAGAGGAGTAGTCTCTGCCTACCCCGATGAGAAAGAGGCGTGACAGATATGTATGTTTAAGGTTATCCTCAAAAAAGGATTCCATTTTGTCAAGGTGGATAATAGACTTTAAAAGACAAATTACTATGTACGGCAATAATTGTAAAAATTGTTTGCAAATATAATAAGAATACGATTTTTTTTTACACTTCCTGAAGAATGAAAGTTACTTTAATTAATGTCCCATAATTCGGTTTTACAGGGTAAATATTTAATTCACATTGGTATCATCGTAGTAGGAGTTATATGATAATCGCGCGATATTCCAGGTACGCAAGTGAAGTCTCCGTGCTCAGAAAGAGGCGGCTGCCTGCCGCCGCCGCCCTACGGCGCGTCGCCGCTACATAGATCCGCCTCTGTACCTATAGGTGAGTGCTTTAATTCAGTAATATTCTGTTGATGCCTATTTTTCATCTAGAATGATTAAATTGAGCGTATAATTGATGAGTTAGGCGACAGAGGCGTAAGGGAGTAGTCTCTACCTATCTCAGTTTCCTAGTAAATCTATTTTCTTCAGAGGTCTCTATCTATTGGATCCTACTAAATCAAAATCAACAATCATTCAATCAATCTATTAAAAATGTCAACACTGTGCCTATTGATAGCTGGATGGATGTAAAGATGTTTGTTACTCTTTCATGCAAAAACCACTGAACAGATTTCAATGTAACTTTCCAATATTGTAGCTTGTACATCAGAATAACATATAGGCTATATTATTTTAAGATTTTGTGTAAGTTTTCCAAGATATGACAATAAATACGTTACGAAATCGTAGGTAGTCTAATAAGCTTGAAGGTATCAAGATTTGATTTAACCATGTAGGTTAATAAGCGCCTACATTTTTATATAGAATCGTGTAGTTTCATAACTTTTGCTTAGGTTACATAGTTAACTGTTTTACCATCAATTTATGGCGTATACCTGAAATAAAACTATTTTTTTTTTATAACGCAATGATTAAATAAGGTTGATCTATCCTTAACACATAATATAACCCAGCAGCAACGCAATCACCAGGCCACGGGTCTGTCCAAATGCCGATGTCGGCGGAAGCGTCGCGGGCTAGCTCCGGGCTCAACAGTCCCGCGCATTGTAAGCCGGGGGGACAGAAACAGGACGCGCCAGGTGGGTTCAATTGTGGTTACGGGGGATTTGGACGGTTGGAGTGGGGTAAAGGATTGGAGGATGTGTGTGGTAGTGTTTGTAAAATATTTGAAACGTGTTTTCAAACAAATTTGGTCTGTTGTTTCATTCGTTGCATTATAAAAGTTTATTTACGATTTTTTGCTCACATAAAGGAATAAAAGTATGTTTTGAACAATATTTTAATAAAGTTTTGTAATTGCACAAACCAATCCTTTTACTCCATTCCAAATATAGATAAACGCAGGTCCCGTGGTAAGTTGTATCGTCAAAACGCATGAAGTTACTTGAATAGTCAATAGAAGCCATAGAAGTAGTGAGCATGCCCGTTTTTGTCCGTGTTAGACATTTTCCCAACCACAACAGGCAGATTTTCTTTTTATTTTTTCATTAATCCCAAGTTTTGCGCCAACGAGCTAATCAGCCGATCCAACGTTGTAGCGAAACGTTTTATTTTTTTTTCTGTAGTTGTAATGCGTATTTTTTGTTTTCCCTCCCCTACCCCCGCAAACCGCTTGACGCTTGAATCCCACCGTGTGACGAAATAACATCGACCAAAATACGTTGTACAAACGAATTGGCCACAAAAGAGATCCTGGAAAAGCTAGACGATGGTGTGTTTGTGCGAACGCTGCAATGCCTCGCGGCTCAGCAACAGAAGAACCAACAAGGCACGCACAAGGAGCCCAGCTTGATGCCCGTGCCGTCGCCGCAACAAATATCATATCTCAACCAGTTCGAAGGTAACTACATTATTTAGTTCCACGAAACTGTGCTAAAATCGAGAAAAAATATATAAAAATCCGACAAAAGTCGAAAACATGACCAAGGTACGAACTTATTATCTCGCTAGTTAGTCGTTTTGAAAACAAGTTTCGTGGAATAAGGGTTGAAACACAAAACTGTAATTTAAATTACAAAAACAGTTTTATGTATCATCATTAAATTGGTGAGAGTCAAAAACAATGCATACAATCAACCGTTCATTATTTCTGATTCTCAGCGGAGTTACCACGAACATTTCTGTGCGTTATTAAAAACTGTAATTATGTATCGTGGTAACTCATTGCTTTTTATGTAATTTTCTATTGTGTGTTTGGTGTTAAGCTTGCAAGTTCATTGTTTTATCACGCATTTTTTGAATCATAATACTAAATAGAAAGCAATGTATGTGCTTTGTATTTACTGCGGAGTTGAGTATTGAGATTACAAAGAAATTGGTATAAGGCATAAGTATTTATGCAATCTTACATTAAAATATCGTATTTCCGGGAACACGTCCCTAAAGGAACACGGCATATATCGGTTACATACGAATTATATGAATTTGTTCACACCACTCCGTGTCAGAGAGTCTATAGTGAAACGGACAACTCTGAACACGGATAGCCCTGACCCGGAAATGTGTGGATAGCCCCTTATCCTGCCTTTGTAATCTCATACTCAATTTAACAATTTTATTTGTAAGTGTGAATTTCATTATTTGTGTGTTTTTAGTGTTTTTGTACGTTTCCATTTCATTTTGGTGGTGGTTGGTGAAAATGTGCTAACATGTATCTTCATACTCTATGGCTAATTGTTCTATCACTATTATTCGTGCCATTGTCTGTGTGTTTGTTTGTTAAACGGGGGTTGATGTGTTATTTCGTTGTAGGTCAAGAGTTGACGATACAGAAACAACCAAACACGTCGTTGAAAGATAATGGGCCGCCGTCGAATAGTGGCGGGCAGACGCCGCAGTCTAGTTCTAACCAGAAATCTCCTGCTGGGTATGTATTTATTATGACTATATTTTGTTATTTTTTTATGCTTGATATAAGTAAAGGAGGAACGTGGCAGGTTGTTGTTAGGGTAGTGAGATTTTGGACCTTGATTTATTTTTTATTTTTTATCTGATTAATCGCAAGGATTTTGTACATCCAGACCATCGACGATGATTTGCATGCACACTTGGCAAACTGGCCAGAAGTTGCCGGATATAGGGTATGGTAGAAGGATGAGGGGCTAGGAGTTTGCTCAGCATTGGGACATAGGATAATTGAAAATAATCTCATTAATATAATCCAGAAATAAGGCATTTTTCAAACTTTCCAAACTCATCAAATAGACTCACAGTAAAACATCTTTAGATATAAGAATGCTATTCAGAAGCCGATGATGGTCTTAAAACATCGTCTATCATAAAGTGGCGCCTACTAACAAGTGTAATGTCGTTCCAGCATGATGCCAGGCACGCCCGAGCCGCACGGGTCGCTGTCGGAGCAGCGCGCGGGCCGGTTCTCCATGGAGCAGAGTCCGGGGTTCAACAACCCGCAGACACCCACCTCCGCTAACTCCAAGTGTGGAGGTAAAGCAATGATTACTATTGTGTGGTTAATATTAGTGTTCCGATTTTGTTCTATTCGCCTTGAGGTCGAGTGGCAATTAAACTAGATTCGCAAGATGTAGCGAAGGATCATAAACATGGGAGATGATATTTTTAGAGTGAAAGATGCTTTGATGCGCAATATGATACATCATTTGATTTCTTACATAATGCCTTGTTAAAAAGCGTGCTTAGAATAGTTTACGCGTAGTCCAAACACATTGAAAACTTTGCCAATACACAAAATATTTTTTAATAATACACAAACGCATAAATAACTCCCTTTATTAGAAACGCTTCTTTTTTGTCAAAGGTTAGAAACTAGGTTTTAAATTATTCCTTACAAGTTTTTCCTTGCATTCTTTTGCAGACGAGAAATCCCGCCCAAGCCCGTCATCAAATAGGAGTCAAGACCCATCGAAAACGCCGCAACGTGATTCAGTGAGTCAAGGCCCCTACGCACCTTCGTCAGTCGCATCGTCATGCGCCGGCGCAAAGAGCAGTTGCAGCGTCGCGTCTACGCCTAGTAGTGCGCCTTCGAATATGGATGATAATACTGAAGTAAGTGGGACGAAGGAATGCGATTTAGTGTATGGATGGGCGAGGTATGGGGTGCTTCGGTCAATCTGAGGCTGGCGAAAGTAACGCCTAATCAAGTAACGCAAACAAGGGATCAAGCGTCGTCCCCCTGTTTGCGGTCGATCTTTATTAGTAGACAAAAGTACCTCGACTGCTGTCACTTTTACCTTACTCACTCACTCACTTCCTTATTATTTGCCTGAACTTATTATTAAAACAATATTTTATACTCAATAATTTGTTTACAGACGACGTTATCAGGCGGTCCGAACAGCACGAGTTTACCGGGTCCGTTCCCCGGCCCGTGCAGTATGAACCGGCCCGACAACATTCCCATCAACCCGAACCAGGGCCCCAACGGGCCCATGGGCACAGCCACGTCTTCCTTCGACCCCATCTCGTCGCTCGCGCAGATGTCGCAGCAGCTCACCAACACCGTCGGCGGCGGCGGGCCCCCCGGACCCATGGGGCCCAACCAGGGCGCCATGGGGCCTTTCGGCTCGCAGCAGCATCACATGCAGCACCACCACTCCATGCATCCGCACCCACATCCGCATATGATGATGAACGAATTAGGTTTGTATTTGGTGTGTGTGACGGTTTAAATACGAGTAGAATGAAGTAACAAATGTCTAATGGGCTTAAAATTTACAGGGTGCCATATGGATAACATGGGCGGCCCAGGAATGGGGGGACCCATGGAAGGTATGATGGGCGGCGGCGACTTCCCTCCCGACATGAACCTCAGCCCGAAGATGGGCGGCGGACCCATGGGGGGACCTATGGGGGGCCCCATGGGACCCGACGGCTCCATGATGGGCCCCAGGATGGGCGGACCCGGTAAAATGCCTCCGTTCAACGGAGCGAACGTGCAAGTGAAAGCGAGCGCGCCCAACACGATACAGTACCTGCCGACGAGGCCGCAGATGCCGTGCAACTCGGGCCCGCGCGGACCGCCCAGCCTGGACTTCCTGCAGCGGGTCACCAACCCCATGCAGATGGAGGGAGGCAAGGGCGGCGTGCAGTACTTCGGCGGCCGCGGCATGGACATGGAGCCGGCCATGCGCGGCGTCATGCGCGCGCCGCAGGGCATGCTGCGGATGCCGCACTACCCGGCCGGCTTCAGCTCGCCGCCCAAGATGCAGGACCCGTTCGGCGGGCCGCCGCCCAGCCCCATGTGCGGGCCCGGCTTCCGCGGCGTCAAGGCCGGCATGGGCCCCGCCAACGTGCGCATGGGCTCGGGCCAGCCGCTGCCGCCGTCCATGGGCGGCCCCAACCCCGGCTTCAAGGGCCAGGGCTTCAGCGTGCCGTCCACGGCCGACCCCAACTACGCGGCGCAGTTCCACAACTTCCAGCAGCAGCTGTACGCCACCGGCAGCCGCGCCGCGCAGCCGCACCAGGGCTACCCGCCCTACCAGCCGGGCAAGTGATGGCCGGCGCGCGGCTAGCCGGCTCCGACGCCGCACATCACACGCGCTAGTCACTCGGTGGCTACCAACGGATCTACGATATGGCCTGTCGATACTATAAGTTTTATAACTATTCTTTTACATTGCAGACTGACCGGTTAGTGGTTTTCGCAGTAGAACTCGAACGTACTTAATGTTTTTTAATTATACACCAGTGAACGAGAGATCAAATATTTTGTTAGTGATTTTCGTTAGTCCGCGTTTTCGTGAGAATTTTTCATAAAAACACAAATTTTTCGAATTATGTTAGCGTATTATCTATTTAGGTCATTATACTAGGTTTCCTGACTGATGAAGAGTTTAGTGAATGAAGGATGCGTTTGTACAAATTGTACAAAGGTTTTAGGCGTGTTAACGTGTACTCTACATAATTTAAAGTACATTTTTTAGAAATATTTTTGCTTACGGCAATAACTTAGTTTTTAGAGAAGTTTTTTACGCAGACAATGCCAGAGTTTCAGTGTATTGGTTGGTTCCTTACTTAGCTACTTTATGTATGATTCCTATGCACACAGATATCTAGTCAATTTTGAAATTAATGACGCCCAACCCTGTGGTAAAGTTCTGTCAAATCAGCAGTTTGGTGACTATTTACTTATTAATAATAACACACAAGTACATACTTTAGTAACAATTGTTTTGTCCATTTTAGTTTTTAAGATTAATTAGTGAAATTGGTTCTATTTTAATTATTTTGGCTCCGTGGCCAGTATACTCCAGGAACTTAAGAGTTGGTTTGACTGTTTATAATTTCTATGATCTGAATAGCAATGTTTTCCGTCTTCCATACACGATAGACTATACGATTGAAGTATACATTTTGTACTTGACGCTTCAATTAACCTTTACTTTTATTTAATTAAAAGTACTTAAACATCTGATGCCATATTGTTTGCCACATGAATTTAGTTCGGTGATATTTTTAACTGTCTTTATTTAATTTATTATGGTCTTCGGAAAGCGACACAGTGTTTCGTCATAGTGCGTAATTGGTATGCTAGGTTAGTAGCGCACATTGTGGTCGACTCGACACAGTGGCCTTCGACAAATACTGCCTTGTTTTTATGCGTTGAACCCCGGCGGTGCGTCCGCGCAACGCACAACATTCGCTTAGGGCTGTTACACACTAGCGAATAAAACGCTAGCGCGAAGGAATCCGCAAACATTTTTGGAATTATTTAAACAAGTATTTTTTAACGAAATTATTTTTGAACAAAATTTATAAGTATAGTTAAATTTCACAAGAAACCCTGAAATTATTATTTAGACAAAATGTGTCTCTTGTTTCCTATGTCGGAACATTTCTTCCCTTGAAACGTACTCGAGTAACTTTCTCCAAGAAAAATGGGCCAGAAAACTAAAATAAAATACATTGACTATTATTGTAAATGTAAGCCACAATTAACTAAACACATGTTTTATATTACAAGATTTTTTCTTTTTTTTTTCGGCCCATGTTGGTTGGGGTAAGCCATTCAGTTTAAAGGGGAGGCTTGCTTCTTCAAATATTCTTATATAATTAGATAAAAAAATATATAAATAAGCTTATCAGTTCCATGTTAACTGATCGGCTCACGCTCAAGGTGAATTGAAATCATGACATTGATTGTAGCGGTAAGTAAATTATTATCTGTATCTAATGATCTCTTCGTGAAGACTGTTTTCGACCATTTCATATTAATGGTACCTTAATAAAACTTGTAAAAAGAACCATGTGTAACATTTTTTTTAATAATATAGTTACACAATGGACTCGGTTGTTAGTTTGGAGATTGGGTGCCATTTTTCTGAAAAAGTTTTTTTACCGCCTAAATTGGAACGCTAGTGTGTAACAAGCCTAAGGTGTTGAGATTACTTGAGGGCGTGGCAATTTGTGTAAACAGCACACAAGTCCAGTAAGAAACACCCGCTAGCAATTAGATAGTGTTAATTTAACATAATTGTAATATAAGGATAAATGGTTCTTGTTTTAGGGTAAGCGAAGAGCAATGATATAAAATAGTTTGTGTAATATTGATAAGAGATGAAATTAAGATGCAAACTATTGGTTGTGATTCTGACACAATTTGTTAAGTTGTTCGTAGATTTGTCACAGTAGTATTTGTGGGGATTAGTGTCTTTGCATACTAGCGATATTGGTTGTATTTTGTCAGTTGCTTACTCAAAAAACTTAATAGTATTCTAGATTAAAACACTGCAACTGACAACAATAATTTTTAATAAATTTGGTAGACGTGTAAAATCGCTAGTGTGTGGAAGCCCTAACGGACTTCATTTCTTTTTGTTTTTGGATATTTTTACTTGTCGTTCTCGTTTGTACATCGCTAACAATAACTGTACAGAGTACTTTTGGACTTAATTTAAGGCAATAAATGTATTTATTTTATAACTCGTGATGTAAGGATTTATTCTTAATTATTATAAAAAAAATATATAATATGCTTGTAAATATACTTGTTTCACTTACCTTCTTGGAATAGAAAGCTAGGCGACTCGCTGCAGCTACAGAAAATTATTTTAAACCAATTTTTCTCCACAAAATCAGTGTAGTTACAGACTTACATTTTGATTACACACACTTTAAACTTCCCGCCATAATAACAAAGTGGGCGGAGCGGAAACACGGGGTCAACAGACGCATTCCATTTTTTAATATAGCAACATTGAAATGAGAAATTAAGTTTTTTCCAAAATTATTACCTGCAATTATGTCCTGAAATACTCATTGTTTACTTAGCAAATGTTTTTGTCGAATAAAAGTTTAAAAATATTAAAATATAAATGGGGAATAATTTTAATTCCGACAAACTAACCAACTTTTTCTACTGTGGTATCTCTATAACCATAGACATTGTATCTTTTTTTTTGGAGCGATACTAATGAAACATTTATGGTACTCGATTGCTATTCGTATTGATTTTTACAATCTATTAAAATAATTAAGTGATAGGTATTCCTTCTGTAACAGAATGATTTTTAGAGTGATCAACGATAAATAAAGTAAAAAAAAATATGTTATCCATTTTCTAGATATATTTATAAGTTAAAAACAAGAGAAAGTAGGATCCTTGAAGAAAGTGGAAAATTACTCATTCACTATTCGAAATTAAAAAGTGAATGAGGTTGTCTATGGAATCACAGAACGGAATCTTGTAAAAAGATTAGGCCATTTCATAAAACAAATGTATAGTAACTCGCAGAAAATATCTTCGGGACAGTTGTATTTATTTCAGCTTTGCATTTTATCGTAAATTGAATCGTGAGCCGCATCGTAGGTCAATTAGGAAGGATTCATCTTCGACTCCTGCGGAAGGGTTAGCAGTCTCGATTCTGCAATAGAAAAGATTTGCATTGAGAGGAGACGTAAGGTAAACATCGATTTTATATTTTACCCAAAAATGGAATCAGGTGACTAAATTAAAGTCTAGAGCTGCCCAGACGCGTGAAGTGGTGTTCTGAGTGTTTATAATGTATTTTTAGTGCATCCTTGTACGAAATGAAAGTTTGACTTTTGCCACATATTCTTTTGAATGGCAGCTGACTGACGTACTTTTTGTTCAAGTGTAGGTATTTATTGCTACGTAAACCGTTTGAGTGGTGAACACTAGCGATATTTTGGTCAAATGCTGGAAGATCGCGCGTTTGGGCGGTTTTAGAAGCTTGTAGAATAGTTGGCTTGATATGTTTTTTTCATAGTAAAATGTCAAAATGTGAACTTGTCAAAGCTGGGTTGAGTCATTGTTGCGTTCCTATCAGCCCAGCTATTGTGTAGGCCTAGTTATCTTGTTTACCTGAAACGGTTTTTATATTTCCAACTGGAATTCCAATTGTTAAAGTGCCTTCACAGTCATTAAAACTGGTAAATCATTTTTTTTCGGTACCCTCTTACAATTTCTTAGATCTACCCTTCATGTATTGAGGAAATCTAGTGATGTTATTGTCATTCATGTGTTAAACAAAGCATATTATCTCATATTATATTCTAACAATCCCATTAAAATTGTACTTACAAGGCGGTGTTGTACAATGTAAGTAGGTATTAATATGTAATTAGAGTTCCCAGAGCTATTTACAAATCAGTTTAAAAGATAGCATTATCAAATCGCAAAATACAACGGCTTATGTAAATAAATAAAAGAAGAAAGAGGTTATATTTGTTCATTGAAAACACTACAATGAAACAGCTTCTAAAATAGGCTACATAAATATTTATAATCAAGTAGAAGCGATAAAATGTAACATTTTTTTTTGACTAGCTAACATGAGGCCGTAAACTGTAGTAAATGTTCAGACTTTATTGACAAATAATTCACTTTATGACAATTGTAATTGAGTGTAATTATAAGTTAAAAAATACTTACACATTAATAAACATGGATTGTGAAGCTTTCCTACATAAATATACATAGACTTCATAAAACAATACAAAATACAAACATACCTCTTAAACACAGCCCTGCTTACTGTATATAATTCTTGTATATTTCAACTCTGTTTCAGAAATAGGATTTGTAACCAATATCTTTCCTCTAAATAGTCAAAATCATGCCACTTGCCATCATTGTATACTTGGACCATAAGTTCTAGGTTTAAAGCTTAGGGTGCCTAGTTGATTTCCAACTATTCACAGAATCTTCTCAAAAAGTTAATTATATTTAATTCTTATTTAAATATTTCTTATTTGTTTCCTATTAAAATCAAAACATAAAATAATATTTAGCTATAATAAAGATAGCATTTATTAGACTGAAAGACATTTCAGCTTTTGTTTTTTTTTTCTTCTTTCTTCGAAACAAATTTTGTATTCAGAATATTACTGGATTAATATTCTGTAATTACTGACTCTTATACATATAAAACGAATGAATTTGGTATCACATGCATTTAGTATTCACCTACATACATACTTTCTTAATTGATAAGTAATGAATGGATATTATATTTCAAATATTTTAAAGTGAATAATATAAGCCATTGTTTTCCTAACACCAACAATAAATCTATGAATTAGAATAAAACTTTTTTTTTTTTAAAGAAATAGAGTCTATATATGTATTTGTGTAAAACAAGTTAAAGTGTTTGATGTAAAGGTGAAAGGAAACTGTTAGGAAAGTTGTTATTCTAGTTAGATACTGTTTAGACTTGACATGGATATCATTTATTTATTTAATTCATTTGCTTACATCCTTTTTTCTTATTGTTTGGTAACTCACAAAGATTGTTATATCAGTTTTTATTTATTCAGTGTTAATCAAAACATCTGCCCAACCTGATTTTAAAACTATATGTATAGGTATTTTAATAAATAGAAAATACAGGGTAACATTTATTTTAGAAGAAAATAGATACTGCTGGCATACTGTAGCCATAACTTTTAAGCAATGTAAAAAATATAAACGCTTATAAATTGAACAATATTTAACAAAGTTGTCTGCATGGTATAAATCTGATTGTGTCAATATCTTGATTTGTATTTGTCTAATAGGAAACCCATTTCCTACTTTTATTGAAGAAAAGATAATATAAACAAATCTACATAAAATAATATCAAAGCTTATCAGTTTTTTTTTTAATTCAAAGCCTGCTATCTGTTTACCTGTTATCTAGAAGATGCGATGACGTACCGATAAGTCATTTGCGACATAATTTATTTGTAAATAACATTTGTACTAAACATTGCCCATGTTATTAAAGTGCTTGCAATTTGGCTGTGAATTTGTGTATGTATGTAACTGTAGTGAGATAGTTCAGGCTTATTTACGACTATTTAAGAGAACGAATAGTCTCCTAGTATTAATATCGTGTAAGTATATTAAAACAGCCTCTAAGTAGTTCTCTAATTAGACAAAACATTCGTATAGCAGAAAAAATGCTTGTGTTAAGAGATCTTACCCCAAAATGTCTAATGTTCTTTATGCCTTACATTAATTTTGCATTTCGAATAGTGATTACCAAAATATATTCCCGTTTAATTTAACTTCTTCACACAAATTTAAAAATATTTAAAAAACCTTTTCTGCAATAAACTTCTATACTATTTCTCTTGAACACAATAATTTTAAAAACCCATTTACACAGTTAACAAGTGTTGACCTCTAGAGATGCCTTTCTAATAGTAAAGATTATGTAAACATCTTTTGATTACCAATTACCATACCTCACTGATGCATATAAGTTTTATACATCGCTGCTCAAATTACGTATTATGGTTCCAGTAATTGATTGTAAAGTTTGCTGTTTGTAAACATGTGCTTGACTAACAAAGATTAAATTATGTATGTATTATTTTGTACTAGAAGTGTGTCAAAAACACTAGATAGCTAGATTTGGTCGAATAATCGGTCCTTAGTCAATTTAACTAAGATAATAAAGTAATTCTTGATTCACTTATTAGATATTGCGAAATAGGGTAGGTTAGTTATCAATTGAGTATTCTAACGTTTTCTTCTGTTTCTTTACTTATTATTATTTAATAGTGTACATAGAAATAGAAAAGTATACGGCCTAGAACACACGGGGAAACGCAACTGCTAGTTACTTTTGATTTTTATAGACTTCTTTAGAAAACCACACACGACGCAACTAGCTTGAAACGTTTCAGATTAGTTGCATCGTGTGTGGTTTTCTAAAGGAGTCTATGGCAGAAACTTGATGCAACTCAAAAGTAACTAGCAGTTGCAGTTGCGTTTCTCCGTGTGTTCTGGGTCTAAGAATAAAACTACAGTTGTACACGCTTATTATTTTAATACATTTAACCTACAGCTAAATGTTCTGACACCTGTTAATCCACTTATTAAGTATTTACTTACTGATTGTTTTAATTACATTCTGTTAAACATGTTAGTATACAAAAGTGAGATTTATATTCTTATATGTTAATCTAATTAATTTGTAACTTAAATGAATACTATGTGGATTAACTTTTATTGTTTTTAAATGTAAAAAGTTTATTGCACAACAACCGTAATTTTTTTTTAATAATCTCTAATATTATAAAAACAATGTATGTGCTAATGCATACATAAGGATTTTAGATGTTTATTACTCTTCCAAGTTAAAACTACTGAGTAGTAAATGAATGTATTTTGCACACAGGTTGGTTAAATTGTAGCGTGAGCCGAGGTTTTTTTCGCTGGGACGCACAGAAAACATTCGCTTATCGGGCTAACATGTCAGTGCTGAATCAGAGTGGAGAAGAGCAGGTAACAAACTCTACATTAAAAAAAACTATTGCATAGTGCATGAAAAAGTTCAGAGATGTTTAAAAAAGTTTTGATTTTGATGGTATTTCTTTTATTACTCGTAATATTTATTGATAACTACCAATCTACTAATCTAGGAATAGGCTAGTTAGAATGGGCTGATGATGATGATGATATGTAGCTGAAGATTGAAGCTTTATGATGCTTGGGAATCTTATTATTAGATAAAGGCCTCTAAAACATTGAAATACTTGTTATATAGAGACTTATAATAGTTTGACTGGCTATTTGTGTGGTTGGTAGTACCCTGATTCCCATTCGAAACAAACATTGCTGTGATGAACAGAGATGTTTGTCTTGAGTCTGATATCTATCTATCTCTACGATTTGATTCAATTTAAAACATAATTATGTGTGAAGCAGAGAGTTGATGTATTATTTTCTCTATTTACAGGTGGAATGTCCACTGTGTATGGAACCCTTAGAGGTGGACGATCTCCACTTCTACCCTTGCACATGTGGATACCAAGTATGTATAAGCTGAATCTTTTACTTAGATGTATTATTATGATAGATGAATGTTAGATAAGATGACTGTTATGATAGAATTTGTTGAAGTAAATTAAATTTTTATTTGACATTTTGGATTGGGAGATTTAAAATACTTAAATAAAACTCGATGAGAAGAAGAGAAATTAATTCGTTATTTTTGATTTTGAAAATACTTCGTTAGTTTTGAACCTTATTCAACTAACCCAAGATATGTTGTCTATTTCTTAAAATTACAATGTTTACCTTTACTAACTTCCACAAATATTTTAAGGATACGTAGACTATGCTTCAGTTCCGATATCCTTATTTAAAATACAGCTAACTAGGAAATCGATGTTTTCCTTTACCGCGTATTTGCCGCTAATTTTTAACAAAAAATATCCTTTTAAAGAACTTGTGAATAAAAATGTCCGAATAAGACAGCTAGCTTTGTGTCCATGCGTGCGAAATTAGTGGCCTGATTACCTCAATTGACTGGTAGGACATTTTGGTAGTGACAACTTAAATCGCATCTAATAGGAATCCTTCTTGTCTTATGTTATTATTAATTATTGTACCTATGTTTATTGTTGTATGTATATGTTATTATGAACACAATGTGAGGTATAGATATAAGTATCCCAAGAGACTTTAGTGCAAAGACATTATAAAAGACGTGTCCTTTTGGGTTGAAGATTTTTCTTTTGGTAATTTAATTGACGTACTATGTATATAACTATCTACATATATTTTCTCAAGTTGCCGAGTCAATAAGCAATCAAATACATACATAAATATCCGTCACGCCTCTCTTCCATCGGGGTAGTAAGAAACCACTTCCCTCCACTTGCTACTATCCAAACACACTTATTTCGTTTCAAACATATTTATAAATCGCCTCATACATGTTTCGGTTTAGGATAGGTACCTCTGAATAAATAATTGAATCTATACGTGAATTCCAGATATGCCGGTTTTGCTGGAACCGCATCCGGGAGGGCGAGAACGGGCTGTGCCCGGCGTGCCGCAAAGCCTACCCGGAGAACCCGGCAGACTTCACTCCGCTCAGTCAAGAGCAGGTAAATGATTTTATCTAATAACTAGTAATCAATGAAATTGTAAGTAGTTAATAAAAAATAATTCTGGAAGAGCTTTTTTCTATCAGACATTGGTCATTATTTCTTATTAGAATGTAGGATAATATTGATAATTCTGATTTTAACTAATAAACAAGTCAGATCTAAGATTGTTTCTTAAACGTAAGTTAGTTGGTTTATTTGCGATTTAGATTTGATTAAAGATACTTTTGTGATACGCGTTCATTTAGATACCATAAACTTGAGAATTGATCTCAATCATCTAATCATTGGCTCTTCACTGGAATATTACAGGGAACTTAATGTAACTGCTATAATAAAGTGTATACGTTTGTTTGTAGGTGGCAGCGATAAAAACGGAGAAGAAGGCGCGCGAGGCGAAGCGGCGGAACAAGACGCTGGAGTCGCGGCGCGCGCTGGCCAACGTGCGCGTCGTGCAGAACAACCTCGTGTTCGTCGTCGGACTGCCAGTGCGTCTCGCCGACCCCGAGGTTCGCTCTCACTACTGTATATTTACCACCTAAAAATTCAACAAGGCATCTTTTTGGATCGCCAAGCAACTGGACATCGGTCCAGTAATAGCAATATTGCAGTGTAGGTTGCACAAGAAAGTAAAATTATTAGTATAACAATTATAGTGTATTCGTGTGAAGTGAAGTGGGTGAATTAAATCTTATGCTGTGATATGATTTTGCAGATCCTAAAACGGCAGGAGTACTTTGGCAAATATGGCAAAATTCACAAAGTAGTTATAAACCAAAGTAACTCGTATGCGGGGTCACAGGTGAGTAATCATTATCTTATCTAGCCATCGCTGTCCCACTGCTGGGCAAAGGCCTCTCTCCTCTTCTTCCATGATTCCCTATCCTGGGCCGCCAGTAATCATTATATATTATGTATTTTAAATATCAAAATTTCTACGTAAAATATATTCATTTGTAGAACGTTGGTGGTTTTAAGCTAGGGTTTAGTGATTATGATGCACAACGCTGCGGTATGCGATGCCGAATATTCGATCATATAAAAAACATCGAGAATGTTCCCTTGGCGGCGTAAGGCAAGTGCTGGACGCTGCGTTGGGCCGCGTACCGCATCGTTGTGCGTCATTATCAGCAGACCGATGCAGGTCTTGCGTACATTTCCTCCACTATAACAGGTTAGGTCAGGTTCTCAAAGAAGCCCTTTTCCCCTTATGCTAAATAAAACCCGTTGTTGCCAGGGTCCGTCCGCGTCCGCGTACGTGACGTACGTGTCGAGCGCGGACGCCCTGCGCGCCATCCAGGGCGTCAACAACGTGTCGCTGGACGGCCGCGTGCTCAAGGGCTCGCTCGGCACCACCAAGTACTGCGCCAACTTCATGAAGAACCAGCCCTGTCCTAAGCCAGACTGCATGTATTTGCACGAGCTAGGTAATGTCATACATCCTATTACATATTACAAATGTCAATTTTCGAGCCGATATGGATGGATGAATGTGAATCCTCACTCATCTAGCATCTCTGCTATGTTGTTGCTTTTGAAGTTCAGCAAAAATATTTACAGAATATTATTGTATTAGTATGTTCCTTTCTCACTTTAAACTTAAGGGCCTGTTTTACTACTTGCGGATAAAACGTAACTGACAGATATTTTATAGTGTATAGTATGTACCTGTCCCTGTCTAAAACGTCATGTTTTAAAAAGTTGACATAGGTTTATCTATCAGTTAAATTTTATCTGTAAGTGGAGAAACAGGCCCCTAAATCTTTCACAGTGATTTATCAGCATCAACGCAACGTTCCATAGACTATTTTTACTCTATTTCATAAACTAGTGAATCTGTTTCCAGGCGATCCCAAAGCGTCGTTCACGAAGGAAGAGATGCACGCGGGGCTGCATCAGGTGTACGAACGGAAGCTGCACAACCAGCTGCTAGCCAACCAACGCGACACCAACTCCAATACTTCAGCTATTATAGGTAACGCTTGCTTGTGACCTTGAAAATATGTGGGTGGGGATGGAGAAAAGGTGTCAGTTTGTGGGAAAAAGTAGAGTCGGGTTTGGTAAAAGTGAGGCCAGGTTTGGTAAAAGTGAGACCAGGTTGGGTAAAAGTGGAGGCAGGTTGGGTAAGAGTGGAGTCAGGTTGGGTAAAGATTGAGTCTTGTTTTGGTAAAAATTGAGACGAGGAAATTTATTAAAAAAGGGCCCTAGTCAAATAAATATTGAATAAATGTAATGACATGTTTGGTGAAATGTCAAAGAACTTTTTGAGATGAGAATATAAAGCTGAAAGCGTGTGTTATTTGTAAAAATACAACTTTTAAATGTGTTGCAGGTAATTCTAGTACGAATGCAGAAAAGGGCAGTTCAAAAGACGGCAATCCTTCGAACTTTATACCGACGACAGTGATCACATCATCTCATATAAACGTAGTCAATTCATCTAAGTAAGTACCTTTATTCATTAATTGTATTGTGAACTATCGTATGCCCGCGACCGCGTTCTTATTAGCCTTAAATTCATGTCACATTCGTGAACTCTAAAGTGGTACCATAGTTTATTTTATACGTCGCTTTGTCGCTATAGCTGTCTCAGTCTGACGGGTAGATATGAAGGTTGTTAGAAAGAGATGGGAATAAGTCTCATTATGCATCTTCTACTACCGGGTGTAGTTAGTCCCGAGAGACGGTATTTTTTTTTATGTGACATTTTGAATAGTGGCATGATTGTGGCTAGAGTCAATATGGTGTTTAAATATATTTTAAAAGATGTCAATATTAAATAAAGACGATTAATTATTCCGTGACGAAATATTAAGGAATTCATTATCTATACGTATGTTATCCATAAAGATAACCTTTGACTTTTTATCGTAATAAAGTTTGACATTGTTGGTTTACAATTTAGTTTTGAGTTGTTTTAGAGTTCCGTATTGCTGGAAAAGGTCCCTTATTGGAAAAGAGCCCCGTGTTTGTTGATTCGTCAATTTACTTGTGCGAAGGAAATAGAATAAATTCAACATTTTAGTGACGACTCAATATTTTGTTATATGATAAGTTAGTTGAAATGTAATAGGCGAAAGTATAGTTACATTATTGATTCAAGAAATTCCTGATATGTAGTCATTCTTGAATCAAGACATAAATGCATGACTAATACTAACTATTACTATCTGATCTTCATTAAAACTAGCTGCTATTGTTAAAAAAAATCATTGTTCTGGGTGAATAAGAATGGATAAATAAAACGGCCCGTTTGTTTAAACCCAGATCTAAAAAGGAGTCAGTGAACGGCAGCAGCGGCAGCACCGGCAGCAGCAGCAGCGGCAGCAGCACGAGCAGCGGCGCGGGCAGCGGTGGGGCGGGCAAGGAGGCGTGGCCTAGTCTCGGCTCCTCCCCGCCCGCCGACAGCCCCGCCCCCCAGCTCTCCAGTCCCAAACCGCTACACTCCTCCGGTACGCACTACATCGCGCTTTACAACCCACTCATGTTATATACAGTCAACAATTCTTGCCGTTGGATGCCGGCAGCGCAGGACCGCTCGTTATGGAGGCTTATGTAGAAAGTGGACGTCAATAAACTGACACGACAGCAACTAAATCATTGTACTAATGATAGTAAAATGCTACGTAAAATGTTGCCGTTTTAATTCCGTTCGAAATATTTTTGGGCACTTACACTAGGGTCACTGAAGTTTTACACTTAAGCTAATGAAAACAAACCTAAAACGTTTTTGAACTTAAATCGCTCCATAGGTAGGTATTGAATATGAGACGGAATCACATGAAGCTTTTTTGTTTGCATTTGTATTTAACTTTCAAATATTTGTGTGTGACAGGTAAATCACAAGAAAACGGCACATCAGAATCTTCCAGTCCGACACAAGCAGGCAGCACCCACGCGCAACCGGCCAAGAGCAAAGACCACGACAAACCCAGCAGAAAGGAAACGCACAATAAGAAAAACAAAGACAAATCCAAACAGAAAAGCAATAGCACTACCAACGAGGAGCCAGACACCGCCGACAAACACTTCAACAACAACCAAACACATTCTGTATTCGAGAACGACACGCAGCAATACCTCTCCAACGAATTAGATGAACTAGAATCAGATAGACATAGCTTATTGGAGAACCACGATTTATTAGATAATAGCGACCATAGTCTCCTAGACGACGACACGCATAACCTTCTAAATGACGCTAATAATGAAGTTATATTGATGCAGAGGCATAGAGAAATGTTGGCAGGTTTAGTCGATAGCAATCACTTGATTCAACATGTGAAACCTCCTATGGTAAACGGGTACGGGCTGCTAGACAGAGAAATGCCTTATGATAGAAATGTTAGCCAAATTAGCCAAGGAATGGATCAGAAGGAACTGTTGCTTAGAGAACGCAGCCGCAGTGAGATGTTGATGCGACAGAATGAAATGCTCGCGAGACAACACAATGTTATGGTTGAACCCAAACACTATATGCCTTCGTCTAGTATAGGACTTGAGTCTGCTAGTGAATTATTAGGTAAGTGCCACTTGTTTAGTACCTATTCATACTAATGGTCTATCTAAGCACATCCGGGCCGTGTTAGGGAAAAAATATCATTCCATACATTTTCTATGGATTCGTTCTCACACGTCGTCATGACACGTCCCGGACCCCTGTTTCACCATCGACAGATAAAATTTATCTGACATTTTATACCTGTTTAGTTTTATGAAATAGACGTAGTGGGTTTATCTGTCAGTAAATTTTTTCTCTAGATGATGAAACTGGACCACTTCACATTTAAATATGTGTTTAAAAACTACGAAATGTCTACATGCGGCCGTTTTAACACAGAGTTTTGTCCACTTGGGGACTTTAGGGCCAGCGCAGACCTGACGGAGCGCAGCGCAGAACATTTTTAATTGTCATATTATTATCGACATTGTTGTAATTATTATAGGGTCAACGAGAGAATGCGTTCCTGACACATGTGACTAGTGATGTAACCTTACGTAACTGATATTTTTTATTACACCTACTTTAAAAAATATTCTATTAAATACCTAATATAAAAAAAACATGAGCAACCTAAGAAATTAATATCACAATGTTTCGTTACTCTCGTTTGTAATTTTTACCCGACTGCGCCAAATCAGAAGGAGGGTTATGTTTTTCGAGAGTATGTAGGTATGTATAATATTTTGGCACGCTCTACACTACATAAACAAAATTAGATAACATATTTTCGGCCAGTTCTAACAAAAAAAAAACAGATCACGAAAATCTGCACGCTTTAAAAATTATAATACATTTCGGGCTTTCGAAGAAAACGTGAAAAGTTTTGTCAAAAAGAGAAAATATTATACATACTTATATACGCTCCACGATTTCTTTCGAATGTCCGAAATGTCCTTATTATTTTATAATTTTTAGTGCGTGCTAAAAGCGTGTTTTTTATTTTTTTTAAACTATGTATTATTTTGATATACATAACCGTTAATCGTTACTTTTCGTTAATTTTCACTGTTATTTTTGTCACATCACTAAAAAAATTACCGACTGCTAAAACCTTGTAGCAGCGCAGTATATTTTTTTGATAATTATTGTTTTCTTAAGTTTAAAGTTAATTTGTAGTGCAAATTTATGTAATTGTTTATAATTTGACATAATAATGTAGTTTTTATAGCTTCTTACTTTTTAATTAGGCGGATAAACAAAAAAAAATATTTTATCGTAAATTGAGCGCCGCCTGAAAGTTATATCGGCAAGTCAATCACCACCTGTCAGGAACGCATTCTCTCGTTGACCATATAATAGAATAATATTCAAAATCAGTTGACACAGTATTTGTTTGTAGTCGCTTCGATGCTAACTGATTTTGAATATTTATTCTAAAAGGAACAATGTCGATAATAACATGACAATCAAAAATGCTCTGCGCCGCGCTCCGTCAGATCTGCGCCAGCTCTTAACCCCTTCCTAATCATATGTATCTCATGTTTTATTTCCTTTTAGGTGCTAATTTCCACACAAACCCCTCAATGCTTCCACCGTTCGGTATGCGCGTAGACAACTCGATGGGGTCCAACAGCATGTCCAACATGTCGGCCAACGGGCTGGGCAACTCCATGGGCTTCATGCTGCACAACCAGCAGATGATGCAGAACCAAATGCAGGCTGGACTTGTTAACGGATTTGATAATCCACAGGCTGCGGTAAGTTACATTATCCTATTTGTTTGTGCTGATGAATGGATGGCTGTTTATTATTACTCTTTTACGCAAAAACTACTGAATATATTTTGATTAAATTTGGCAATATTGTAGCTTATTTAACAGAATGACACATAGGCTTTATTACTTCTGTATAGCTGTCTTTTTTCGCGTCGCGGGCAGCCTCTAGTTTATATCTACTAGTAGACATACTGTAATACCTTTAACTACGCGTTTGAAATAGAAATGAACTGTCTGCAGCCATCTTTATTCCCAACCGTCGAGCTATACATGCGAACTTCATAGAAATTGTTTAAGGTTAAGCATTATGTTGTTTAGTTAATCATGCACAGTACAGAGCAGATCAACCTTTACAAAATAGTTCTCATATCACCTTTATGTTGCAATGAAATAAGTGTAATCCCCGTGTAAAGCTTGATATGCCCTCGACTGTACCTATATGGCTAATAGTGCCACACGAAACTATAACTAAAAACAATGTCCTAAAAGTTAAACATCCCTTTACAGAGTGAAGGTCGATACCTAGCAGAAAATATGGACAAATTCTTCACTGACTTCCATAAAACACAACAAATGCGGTTGCTGCTCGCCCGCGGCGGACAGCCAGAGCGGTACGCGCCGCCCAGGAATATGCTCAGCGCTGAGAGACTCGAGATGGAGCACAAGCAGAGGTACGCGCTTGTATTATGTATGCTAGAGTGTGTTTCATGAAATAGTTTCTATGCCGCCATGTTGGCAGTATTGAAAATTTGTACCAGAAGCGGGAAGCGACATCGCGGCAGACCTAGACGAAAGACAAGACAAGCTCGACTCATTCAGCCATGAATGGGAGGCCCTAGACTAGAGCGGGGTCTTTGCCCAGCAGTGAGACGTGACAGGCTTAGTTGTATGGAAAATTGTATGGTGATGATATTAACAATAAACGGTGTATTTCTTGAACTAGAGGAAAACAAAGAGTGAATCTTTTGTAGGGCTGTAGCGTGGATACGCGCTTAGGTATCCACGCTACACCTGTCGTATGCCGAAGCGTAGATCCGCGTGCAGCGAACCTTTTTTTGCGGTTTTATACAAAAAAAATAATAAAAATCGATGTGAAATTAGCTTTTTTTATATCAAGTATTGGACAGAATATTTACATTTTGAGAAATCATTTAATCTTACTCCTTACTTACTCCTGTTTACAGAATGAACAACATGCGCGGTGAAGGGCTAGGCAGGTGCGCGGCGGGCGACGGCGATGATGACCTTGACTTCGATCCCTTCAAGGAGACGCAGAAGGCGCTGGCCGAGATGATGGAGACCGAGATGATGCAGACCACCGTGTCTAGCGGGTAAGTTCTTGGAGAGAGCTATAGAAAAAAAACTATGTTCCCGAAAGTTAAGGACACTGGAAACTAACATATACAGATAAAATTTAACTGACAGATAAACCTATGTCTATTTCACAAAACATGACGTTTTAGATAGAGACAGGTATAAAGTATCCATCAGATAAAATTTATCTGTAGACTTTATTGCCTTTTATTGGTCGCCATTTACGAACTGACTGACTTATTATCCAACAGAAGTTCAAAACTTGTCAGAACGTATCTATTGAGTAACGTAAGCCTATTGATTGTCCAAAGCACAATGTTTATGGATAGATAAGAGTTTGTCAAACAATCAGTAAAACGTAACAGACTTGTAATGTAACGTGTCTTTATTACAGCGACAATATGGACAGAGTAAGGCGCTCCCGCTTGCCACCACCCGGATTCGGACACGTTAACAACTCCTTCGCGGTGCCGATGTCTCGTCCCCATCCACACCATCAAGGTATGTTAGTGGGCGGAGGCCTGTCATTTAGTCTTTTAAAACGCCATTTAGCTCTTTCAATGCAGTATTAGTGCTTTACGGCACGTGTACACGATAAGAAATTTTTCGTGTCTGCGACAGACAAGACAATCTTCGTGTACACGACAAGAATTTCTAGTCTTTTTGTCAATTGTCTGTTCTACACAGGAAAAACCACCGCTCTTTAACAATGTTCGCCGCATCGTGTCTTGCGCAGACAAGATTTTTTTCGAAGCACCGCTGCGGGCAGTGTATAGTTCTAGTTACTCCACGGCGTATTTTCTTATCGTGTACATGCGCGGTTAATCGAGCCACTTCACGTTTTACCTCTTCATTTTCATGGATTCTATCTTTCATCGTACTATTGTTCTTTTCATAACTTTGTACCAGTATTTTAAATAGTCCATTGCTTGTTGCAGGTTTCTCATCATCAAACACAGCAATGTACAGCGACTGGACGCAGATGGACCCGGCGATCATGTCCACGTCGGTGAACTTCAACAAGGCGGCCGGCACACTGTCCCCGCACCAACAGGAACTCTTTGCCAGGTTCAACCAGCTCAGCGTAGCCCAGCCCAATGGAATTAATAAGATACAGGTAGCATATAAATATAGATTTATAACGCATAGATACATAGAAATACTTTATTGCTCATAAAGAGATACAGACAAAACTTAGAATTATAACATTGTTCGCAAAGCCGGCCTAATCACTAAAACTGATGCAGTCAAAGTTTGCATGTGCATTTGCCACGCCCCTTTTATGGGCAAGTCTTTTAAAGGTACTCATATGCGGTACGATGGATCTTTACGATCCGTTTGAAACGACGGATCGATAATGTACGTCAAGATTGTTAACGATTTCGTCTTTTATACACTATATCAAGACATATGTAAAGATCAATCTTACCGTATATGAGGGCCTTAAAAACGAGGTGAGTTGTATGTAACCGTGTGCCGGTTGCAGATGCCGCTGGTGGGGCAGTGGTCTATGGGCGCCGGCGGCCGCTGGTCGGGCGTGGCGCTGCCGCCGGGGTTCGCGCCGCCGCCGGCGCCGCGCGCGCTGTCCGCCGAGTGCATCGACGCCAAGTAACCGCAACCGAGTGCAATCCACCACGACCGATATTATATTTTCTATTCACTAATATTATTGTTCTTTCCGTTGGTGATGTGATCGATAAATCTTTGTATTAAGAAGAGCATATTTTAAACGAGAGAAATATGATAACAAAGGAATTTGTAAAATAAATTAACATATTTGTTTTATTTAGTGTTTAGATTTTTCTTTCTTTTTTGGTTAAGAGTCAAATTTTTTGATAAACCTTTTCTCAAATTTCCCTCATTTTATAAATGCCCGTTTGTTACCGCCCCTATTCATAAATGCTCCATGTGTAAACGTTCCTATTCATGAAGGCTCCTATTTGTGAACGCCCCTATTCATAAATGCTCCATTTGTAAACGCCCCTATTCATAAATGCTCTTCTTCTGAACACCCCTATTTGAGACCATTATGAAATGGGACATGCAAATAAAGACAAAAGAAAATCATTTTTTCAACAATATAATAAAACAATAATTAAAATTAATCAAGATATTAAAATTGTTTTGAAACCTATATCTTCCCGTCAATAAACCCTCTAGGATCAGGCCCATCCCAAGGCACGGCTGTCCCGTCGTGCCAGATATACCGCCCCCCTTGAGTTGGCTCCTCCGTGGCCAGCTGCACGGCGTAAAAAGCCCCCTGCTCCGGTGTTACATTACCGCCCCCTCTTGTCATATCTGACATAACGTAGCCTGGATGCACGCAGTTTACAGAAATACCTGTAAGTGAGTATATATATATTTTTAATATTAATAGGTTTATCCCGTCTGTTAAGTCGGGATCGTCGGCTCCCGATGATTGAATATGGTAACCCCATTTTAATGTGCCCCAAAATTGCCCCGTTTTGAAATGCCCTCCTTTCAGAAAAAAATGCCCTCGAGTTAGAAAAAGGCTCCCAAATTAAATCGACGTCATCTTCGTAGCACGAAAAAGAACACTCAGCTGACGCCCTTTTAAAAATGTAAGTACCTTGTTTGTAATTATGAGGTAGATAATTTTAAGTTTTAATGTACTTACCTCTATCAGCCAATCTCCGATGCAACAAAAAGGTATAAGCATTAACGCCAACTTTAGAAACAACATACGGCGAATCACCCCAGCCATTTTCTATTTCTCTATCATTATTCACAGCCTCTAAATACAATTTCATTAAATTCTCAAGTTCATTCAACGTTAGATTCTCCGATTTGAACTTGTTACGTAAATCTTCTGAGGGTATCCTTGATAAGTGCCCAGAAGAACTTGAAATGTTAATAATTCTCCCGCCATTTTTGATAAGCGGCAACATGGATTCCGTAAAATTGACTAGAGATGTGAAGTTTACGAAAATCGTTTGCTCTGCTTGATATTTTTTCGGTTCCGGCGAGTCTTTCAGGAACAAAACTCCTGCGTTGTTTATTAAAGTATCTATTTGGCCATGTTCTTTTTTGATGTACGAGCAGAAGTTAGAAACACTTTCTTTACTAGTGACGTCTAATGTATGAAAGGCCGGGTGTAGGTCTAAATTCCTCAGTTTTTCACAAGCTTCTTTTCCTCTCTTCCCGTCTCGTGATGTGAGATAAACAAGTCTGTTATGTTTTTCACAAATACCTTTAACTATTGCAAAACCTAGTCCTTTATTCGCCCCGGTTACTACCACTATGTTATTTGACATTTTATAAATATGACACAGTTTTTACATAAGTCTGGTCTCTTCTACGTTGAATATCCCAACTGTCTGATAACAAGATGAAAGACTGTTTGTATAATTCAACAGTGCATGACCTTGTGAACCGATCACAATTTGGAAGATAAACTTAATTTTAACGTTTAATCGCAAATATTGAAGTCAATTCAATAGAGTTGAAGCTTTTCTTTGTTAAGATTCATTAAACAATTATCGTTAACACAGTTTTTTATTGAGGTTAACTTTAATTCAGCTGTAATTAACTCCAAATTCATGCCTTGCATAGATAGATACCTAGTACCTAGTTACTTGTCGAATTTTCAAGAAAAATCAGACAATTCACTTGTTTAATACCGATACCGACAAATATGATACCTAGTTAAATAAACTTTTTGAGAAATTAACTGTGTAGGTTAAGTTAACTAACGTCAAATGTAAACAAGTGTAGATGACGTTAGTTGAATCATGATTTCGGCTGTTCAAGATTATCGTATAGATGGCAGCACTATCACTTAGATCGCGACGTCCTTATCAAATTTATTTCGACTTATTTATAAGTACACATGTCCCGACAGTTTAACAGTTTTTTCGCCTCGCGTTTTCCTCATTTCGTTTCAAAAATAGAAGCATTTTCATGATAACTTTTCGTGGCAATTAGCGCCACCTACGAGTGAAGTAACGAACTTCTTGAAATTATGAATAACTTTTTCCTCTTGCTATCATTGACGCTTGTTGACTGTTGTTATTGAGATCTTGAGTGTTGTTTCTAGAAAACAAGCACGTAGAAATTCCGTATAGAAAACAAAAGTCGATATTTAACAATGTTTCTCATAAGGAAACCGCAATTCGGTGACGAAGTGATTCTCCAATCAATAGACTGGCTGGAAAACTTCCCTTGGAGGCAAGAAACTGATATAAGAACCGAAAAAGACAAATACGAAGTTTGTTTACAAGTAAAGGACTTCGGACCGGAGGAAATCACGGTAAAAACATCTAATGGCTTTATAATTGTTGAAGCAAAACATGAAGAGAAAAAAGACGAATACGGATATGTCAGTCGACATTTTAAAAGGAAATACTCGCTCCCCGAAGATTGTACACCTGAGAAAGTGGTGTCAAAATTGTCCTCAGATGGGATTCTAACTATAACCGCTCCTAGGAAACAAATTGTAAAGCGAGATACTGTTATTCCTGTGTCTTATGAAAATAAGGTGAAATCTAAGCTTTAGGTGGTCTAGTCGTCATGGGATAAATAATAAAGGTTGTGGCAATTCTCTGTCATTCATTTCTCTCTTAGTCGGGTATTGTCGTAAGTTGTGACTTAGAACTTAAATGAAGTAAACTGAACGCTTATTTTACCATACCGAAATAAAATATTCGATCAAATAGGTGTTAATTTAGCTGAGCATGAACGTTTTTTAATAAATAAAATAATTGATGAAATAGAAACTGCGTTTTCATTTTATTTGATAGTAACAATCAATACAGGTGATTCCGGAAATAAATACCTATCGCGATAGACAGCTTTACTATTAAAAAAATATGAAATCATATCATTTAAATGTTTCTGAAATATTCCATCGGATTAATAAGGAGTTTACTTATCAAATGCGATATAGATATTAGCTACTTTATCAGCCTCCGTGTAATAGATTAACGCCTGTCTGAGTACCTAAATGTCTACGTATATCTTTTAATGTCAATTAATTTTGTAATCAATGTACTTATTTGGTTAGTAACATAATTAAAAACGAATTTCGGAAGATAAAAGCAAGTTGGTTCAATCGAACAAACTTGCCTATTAGTGCTATTAGACTACAGTGCCTATTAAAATTAGTGTTGCCGCTCGATAGGCCAATATCGATAGCCTATCGATAGGTCGAAAACATGTACCCTATCGATAGCACAATCGATAGTGATATTTTTTTCAATAGTATTGCATTCAGTAAGCAGGCATAATGGGTGGTAGAATATAATGACATGACCATATTTAACCAAAACCTCTTTTCTAGTACTATCTTTATTATATTATGTTTATTAATAAAATTAAAGTTTATTTATAATTATAATATCTTATTTATTACTATATTTTTTCATTTTATATTTTACTGCCTGTATAATAATGATATCCTGTTTTATTTTTGATAATTTACCTAGCAACACCGCCCAGAAGGAAAGATGGCCGCGGCGCTGTATGTATGCATTTCACGAAAGATATTTTTGGAACTAAATTTGACAGGTCTATTTTCCCTATTATCACTATCGATTGTGCAAAACTATCGATACTATCGATAGTATCGATTGTATATTCAATATTGGAGAGCAATACTATCGATAGTATCGATACTATCGATAGTTTATTGATCGGCAGCGATCGAAACTATCGATACTATCGATAGTATTGCTGTTAACCGATACTATTGCAGCGCAAGAGCAATCGATACTATCGATAGTATCGATTGTGCTATCGATAGGGTACATGTTTTTGACGTTTAACAATCGATTGTAAAACTATCGATTTTTCGGCAACGCTAATTAAAATGTGCTACCTAGGCATCTAATTAAAAAGTTTTATGAAAGACTGAATTTAAAAACGTTTCTAAAGGTGTATCTACATGATTGATTTCGTAGGATGTCGCTTAAAAAATCATTGATCTCAGGCTGTTCTGAAAGAATGGCTTCTTACTACCGTGACCGGAAGTTTCAAACGTTGATGTTCTGGTTCTGGAAACCGCTACTCTATATTCTGATGTTAGCGACTCATAGACTTTCTGAAATTCAGATCAGTAAAAACAGTTGGGTATAAGTAGGTAGGTACTAAGTAAGTAGTTTATTTTCTAAAAACAGTACATTACACTGTGTGCGAAAATTTTATCAAAATTAAATTATAAAACATAACAATTAAACAAGATATTTAAGTCTAAAGGAGATCATCATTAGGTACTTAATAATAACTTTGCATAGACCTCTTGTTGCCTCTGGTTGACCTCTGGTTGCTTGAACCGCGGGAAACAAATCTGATGAAAAAATAATATACCTACCTAAGGTTGAAATTCCTTTGTAAACATGCGCTAAAATATTATGATTGGAATTGATTATATCATATCTGTTTTTGACCTTGAAGCTCAGTTGGCCGGTAGCAATGCCGGCATGTGGGTAGTGCTTCAGTTTTGGTTATCAAATATAAATTTTAAACAAAGAATTTTTATCTAAAAGTTCTTTAGAATTCCTATGTAAGAAGGCGGTTTAAAAAGTAAGTATGAAATTAAGGTGTTATTTCATTTTGAACATTTCGCGCGCGTTGTTCGTATTTAAAAAGCAGGACTGAAGGTACTCGCAGTATCCATTGATTAAAATCTTACTTAATACATAATTTCCCAGAAATTAACTCTGCTTCTGTTTCATTCAAGATTCACAGTTATAAAAAATACAAAACAATAAACCGGTTTTAGCCTAACTAAATTTAATTTATGTTATAATTAAATTCCAGATTCAATATGACGAACATCGAGACAGAGAATTTAACAGAGTACATATTAGTAGAATACCGATGGGTGATTGTACTATTTTTCTTACTACCACTTTCATTTCTGTGGAAGATATGGTCGACTGTACGGAACTATGTGGTGTTCAAATTAAGCAGTGCTCCTAAAATGCATAGTCGGAAGGTCAAAGATGTCCAAAGACAGGTGAGGTACCTACTTAATATTTTCTTCCATTGCATAACTAAGACTACTTTATTATTAATGTAATGAAATGTCCCAATCCCCAGATAAAAGACTGGATAGCGAGCGGACGTAAGACAAAGCTGTGTACCGCGCGACCAACATGGCAGACCATGTCCTTCCGACACGGGCTCTATAAGAAAAGCTTTACAAATATTAAAGTCAACCTTATAGATGTGCTTGAAGTCGACACCAAGAATATGGTACGTAAATGGAGCTCTTCTTATTCTCTGCTGTTTACTACAATACTAAAAATAAAATTTCAACTTTGCAGACAGTCCGTTGCGAACCCCTAGTGACGATGGGCCAGTTATCTAGAACCCTGAAACCCTTAGGCCTGGCTCCAGCGATCGTGCCCGAGCTGGACCAGCTTACAGTGGGCGGTCTCGTGATGGGCACTGGAGTGGAGTCATCGTCGCATATCCACGGATTGTTCCAGCATATCTGCTTAGAGTTTGAACTTGTGCTAGCTGACGGATCTGTCGTTACTTGTAGTAAGGTATGTTGAAGCAAATGTTGAAATATCGATAAGGTATAAGGTCATTATCATTTCACTTCACCTTATTACGATGGTTATGTTAAATTATAGCTCCCTCGACGTTGGAATGCGAATTCTTTAGAACAATGCACACCTGGCTGATAATAACTATTCAATCAGAAGATCAAATTTTGCATACCCTTCAAATAACTTTAAATAATGATAACGATTCATAAATATTATTTAAAAGTCATGATTGATAACCTAGGATTGTGTTTGATTGCAACAGTTTAATCTCTTAATCTTTGAATTCACGTCCGTGGATTGCAAGCAGCTATGACAAATAGGACAGCAAAAAAATGACAAGCCTAGACCCTCATTTACGAATAATGAATGAAGACAAATTTAAAAAATAAGTAGTAAAGCAATGGAGAGACAGGACTCGATAGTCTTTTTTATTTATTTGGTTGACCTTTTTGGCAGCCCTTACAGGGCATGTACCCCTCATACGAAAGTGATTAGGTCGCAATCAACCGTGCTGGCCGAATGCGGATTATAGTAAACAGCTTTTCACCTTAAAAGATCTCCATCACCTAATTTTAGATAGGTATACTTTTGGACTGTATAACGTTTATTTTTCATTTTCAGGATGAAAACCCGGATCTGTTTTACGCAGTGCCCTGGTCATACGGAACCCTTGGATTCCTTGTGTCTGCAGTTATCAAAGTTGTTCCTGCTAAGAAGTAAGTTTCCGTAGTAACCACGTTATAATTGGACACGACAGCAAAATATTAATTGGCCAAATAGTATATTTTAAGTGCCAGGCTCTTATCGGTGGAGAAATCGCCATCTTAGCTTTCCTATGCCAACGATTTCAGTTCTTAATACGACATGACATTATTTTCTCTTCCATAAGCATCACGAACATCATCATTTCATGAACTGATTGTAGATAGATAGACAAAGGCCTCCTAGGCCTTTGTCTAGTATAAGACACTACGGACTAGCTATACCTGAGCAAATTAGGTACCTATTCGCTCTAAAGACGGCGCCTGATAAAAAAGCACAGATTCAGACAGTGGAAAGCGCAAAAATGGTCTTGATACGGCGCGCCACAAGTGGGAAAGTAGGTGATGTTAGGTGCGCATATGCCGACACCTGAAATTTATTTTAGGAGTGCTCAGCAGTGGGCAGCTATAGGCTGAGAAGAAGAAGGTACAAGGAAATCAGTCTCCCTCTCCCGCTTCTAACATTATGTACTCTAGACTTCTGTTTTCTTTCAAGATACATGCGCTTAGAATACCACTCGTATTTCAACTTGAAGCAGCTGTCGGACCGCTTTAGAGAGGAGACATTTAAGAAGGATCCCCATGGGTTCATTGAAGCGCTTCTATTTACTAAAGAGGAGGGAGTGCTTATGCTTGGAAACATGGTTGATAAAGTTGGAGGTGATGGCAAGGTAAGATGGCAAGAAAAGTAGGATTGGTATCTCCGTTCAGAAATGCTGTTGGTTAATTTCCTCGCTTTGCATCAATAGACAAGACTCTTTAATCAGAGTTAGTATTCACTCCTAGTGTAAGCCTGAATATGGTTATAATCTTTCCTGCATAAGAAAGAAAGAGCAAAAGTATTCACAGTTTAATCCTTCTTTGTCTTTTTAGCAAAGAGCAATACTTTTGTGTACCATAATACTTATACTTAGCTTAGAAATTCTGCCTCATTGGGGACGTAGTATGACTCAATCTACACTTCAAGAATTCAATTCAATAGTTACTTATTTACATGTTACAGCTAAATCCAATGGGCAGATGGCACGAGCCCTGGTTCTTCACGCAAGTACAAAAACATATGGAGGAATCTAGATCCACCGGGAAAACTGTTGTTGAATATATACCATTGAGGGACTATTACCATAGACATACTAGAAGTCTCTTCTGGGAACTACAGGTTTGTAAATTTACACATCTCTGGCAAAGAATACTAACTACTTGCTTACTTATTAGTCTGTAAAGAATGACAGCCAAGATATCGGAGACCACGTTTGTCATTGCGGGTTCGATCCCCAGCATGTAGAGAATAAATTCTGAGTATGAGAAATACACCAATCTGCATTGGGCCAGAGCTTGGTGGATTACAGCCTAATCACACTTGTATGAGAGTCACTTGTGAGTAGGCTCGTGCCCCTGTCGTGAGGACTTTAAAAGGGCTGATAATTGAGTATTGGATATTTTATAATATATTTATCGGAGAAAGGGCGGTCAGGGGCCGGGTTTCCGACGTCATCAGACATAGTTACAGACTTTAGAGTCGCTAGAGTGGGCATTTGTTGGGTAATCGAGCAAATAAGACAAACAGAATAGGTAATTCAAAGCAAGTTTAATCAGATCAACTCTTCTCGAAGTCACTCCCTAATCTAAAACTACTAACCGCTTCACTACCTGTATAGCCGAGAGAAAGAAGCGGCAAGAAAACTTCGGCACAGGACCCTACTCTAATGTCAACTAAATTCTCAACACTAAATTAGATGGAAGTAGCGGGGGCAGTTCCCGAGTAGGTAAAGCCGTAGACGTCCATCCGCTGGCGTGGTCCAAGGTAGAACCGCTCGTGGTCGTGGTCGTAGGCCGAATGTCTCGTGGCTCCCCTCCCGGACTCCGTCCTAGCGCACGAAGTGAAGTTGGCTGCCATGAAGTTAGCCGTAAACTGGCCTTCCCCACTCGCGCGCTGCTACAATTCAGCGTCCGTACTATTGACAGCTGTCTCCGACATATTTATAATTGAGTTTATTATAGTTGAGTTTTAATTTTAATATAATTGAGTACCTTCTTAGTGTGTATTTATGAATACTTCCCCAGGACATCATATCATTCGGCAACCACCCGATCTTCCGCTATCTCTTTGGCTGGTTGATGCCCCCGGAGGTGTCTCTATTGAAGCTGACACAACCGGAAGCAGTGGCGAAACTGTACGAGAAAGCGCACGTGTTTCAAGATATGTTGGTACCTGTGGAAAACCTGGAAGACGCTATTCAGGTGTTTCATGAGGAGTTTGAGGTACTTGACTGATATTTTACATGTGCAATGTGGTCGGCCCAATAGAAAATGGCGCAACGATCTGCATGCATACTTGGCAAATTGGTCAGTTGCCGGGGATAGGGAAGCTTGGAAGTATGCGGGGGAGGCCTTTGTCCAGTAGTCGGACACAAAGGCTATTAAAAAACAAGTGCGACGTGTGGATGGTTTGTTGTTTCCTACTTTTTCACAGAAAAACCGCTGAGCAGATTTTAATGAAAGCTTGCAATGTAGTAGCCTATACATCAGATATTGCGTAAATTCATGATGTTACGATAAATGCGTACGTACGCGGTCACCGGCCGCGGTCTCTAGCATTTTATATTCCTTGTTTTGAATCAATTTCTACTATTTGGTATTCTGTAAGTTTGTAACAATGTGCAAGTTTAATCCTATAAAACTCAGCTAACACTTTTATTTATCTAATTGCAGGTGTACCCAATCTGGTTGTGCCCATTCAAGGTGTTCAACCGTCCAGGACAACTGAAGATCAAATCTGGTGATTGGCAGATGTATGTGGATATTGGCGTCTACGGTATACCTAAAGCTAAAGGATATATTACTGTAAGAAGTTTTTATGATTTTTTATGTTTCTGTATAATTTAATCTTAATATCTTACTTTATTATTTTCTACTATCCTATCCTTATTTCTATTCTATGCTATTACTAACCTGTCAATGTTTGTGACTTTGGATGGATGTGAAGATGTAACTCTTTCACGCAAAAATCACTGAAAAGAAAGAATGGAAATTAGAATAACACATAGGATATATCATTTTGATCACAGCCCATCATATTTTCTCCCCAATTAATTAACTATATTTTCCCAAAATATACCGCACAAAAGGGCTTATTTGAGGTACAATGTCAACATGTAAATAATAATTTTGTATCATTTTAGGAACCTTCAACAAGAAGAATAGAGAGTTACGTGACAAAAAACAACGGATTCCAAATGTTATATGCTGACACTTACACAACAAGGGAAGAATTCCGAAAAATGTTTGACCATACTCTCTATGATAAAGTGAGAAATGAACTCACTTACTGTACAGATGCATTCCCAGAGATCTATGGAAAAGTTAATAAGAAAGTTAGAAAGTGAAATAAACAAAAAGCAATTATTCAGCGTTGGTGGTATTTAAGTTAATTTTTAAGTAAAATTAAACTCAAAATGAAACCAACACTTTGAATAACTTATGTTTATGAATGTTGATTTGAAAAATGTAATATGTTGTAATACTTTTGTTAAACTGTAATTAAATATTATGCATACCAATTACAGTGTTTGATTACTAAAGGGAAAGTTAGGTAAATGGGATGTGAGATATTGAGGAATTAGTTCCTTGGTATGTCAATACGACTGAAAAGTTTGAGGGAGTGTTTTCAAAATATTATCAGGTACAGTCAGCATCATAAGTCGATGAACACATTCAGATTTTTAAAAGTGAAATACACGATAATAAGACGAAAATCGCTTAGCAAAAATACTCCAGAGCAAATGAACATCCAATTAAGATCAAATAAGGAAAATAAGTAAAGGTATACGTATAATAGTGGTGTATATTACTTTTGAAAATCTGAATGTGTTAATCGACTGATGATGCCGACTGTACCTTAAATAAATGTCATGCATGATTTATTTTTTAAATTAAAAAAGTAAACCCACGAGTGGGGTCTGCCAAATCGTTGGCCAAGCGACCAAAACTCCAAGAAATAAGAATGTTTTTAAAACCAAGTTACCAGTAAATAAGTTATAAACATTTACTTAAAACCGTATAATACGTTTGTTTAAATATTTAAAACAGACACAATAAATTCTGTATCTATATCTAACTGAACAATACATACTTCGGTCGTAAGAATTGGTTCGCCTTATTTCGCTCGTTAGATACCAACGTTTTAAATTGCTTTGTTTTAAAGTGGCTTCAAATTCTCCTTCACCAGGCTCTGAACTCACTACAACTCGATATTCCCGCCATTCGTCTGTGCTGTTTATTTCCACAGCAGATTGTACTCCACCGAGCCATAGTGGAGCACAATCTTTGTAGTCATATATTAACAAATTTATATTATCGATTATAAACTCTGCTCCTTTGATAATATCTTTGTTCTCTAGCGATATCTTCTTTCCTGACTCACAAGTACAGAAATGCTCTGCGATATTCGCCATTTCACAAGTTCTTGTTTCAGGTATTGGGAAAAATAAACTGATGCCTCTAACGAATTTTAAATTTACGCTGCTCATCCTTTTTATTATATTTTGGTCTTCAATTGATGATATTTGGCTGAGATCGAGAAGTGTAGCAAACATATCGAATGGCGTTGTGAGACGTTTTTGATTGTTTTTTAAGTTTCTATAAGCGAGTGGGTATTTCTGCTGAAATGATTCCGGCATCACGAGGAACGCTAAAGGCAATCGTTCCTCTAATCTACCTTGTCTTGTGAAACGAATATCACCCCATTGAGCACCGTGGTCGCTACACACGATAAGAACTGTGTTATTCAAATATCCAGAAGAGTGCAGACGTTCAATCACTTGTGATAATTTCTCATCCATCAGTTGTGGAAGCGCAGCATTGCTGTAACTTATGCTTAACTCGTGAAAAACGGCAAACAGTTTCTCAGATGCCAAAGTTTCAGTTATTTGCAAAATATAATCCAAAAGAACTTCGAAGAAAAACTTGTTTCCCATGCAAAGATTTGTTTTTAAAATACGCCTATTTCCCACATCTAGTTCTGCCACTCTCATTATAGTGTAGAGGTAGTAATCCGTTGGAGTAGTTAAAAACCCGTATTTATAATCATTAAAGACACTAAATTCGCTGTTGTCTTCTCCAAAAGCAGTGTAATAGCCGGCCTGTTTATACAGGTGCCAGATAAATGGGCAGTTATCGAAATTGGCTTGGAAATGCATCCAGCACAAAGCCCGAAGATCTCTAAGTGTCATGCCAGTCAGTAAAGGTACCACATTGCTCAAAGTATTCCATCCTACTTTGTTGTACCCTTTCAATTCGAAAGCGCCAATATTTTTTAAGTTCTGTAGTGTCTCCGGCATTTTTCTGTACAAATTCATTCTCGAGATGCTGCCAAGGTCCAACACGATTACATTATAACCTGCTTGTTTTTCAAATGTCTCTTCATAAGTTTTTTGGACGGTCTTATTCTTCTTTGGCGCGTATAAGAAATACTCCGTGTAATTTTTTCGTATCGTCGCCTCACTGCAGCTCACTTTAACGAATTCGTTGTTATTATTAATTTTGATGCTGTCATTAAAATAAGTGCAATTTTCAAACAGCGCCCGATCGTCAGCGTAAACGGAGAAAATATTTGAAACAAAAGCCGAACGATAAAATGGTTGGAAACAACACGAAATGTTCAAAAATTCTTCATTTTGAATCCAAATATGAGTGCCATTATTTCTGAGAAGTGAATTCTGCGGATTTCCACACGGCGGTACGTGTTCAAATGGGTCGATATCAAATTCCAAAACATCATGATCGAGAGGGTCTAGTAATGGTATCTTGCAGCTTGTGGTATGAATTGTGTAGGATTTATTCATTTCAAATTCAAAAGTATTGTTGGAAAATATTGCATAAATGATAACCACACAAATCAATGCTCTTAAAAAATATCGCTTACACTCTCTCCCAATGAGATGAAAAATGCGTTTTGCGAACTGCATCATCTTGTCGAGAAGGAATGTCTTATGAATGATGTATACCTACTTAATCAAATGCTTGTGAAATCTGCCAAACAACAACAGTAAACAAAGTATCATCAAAGTCATTTTATTAACTTAGATAGTAAACTACTAAAGACGGAATGAAGTAGGCGATACGCCAAGATAGGTAGACATCGAAAATGGAAAACAGGGTAGGTAATGATTTTAAAATTAATAAAGTAGACAAGACTAAAGATCACGAAACCTTATGTAAGTACGGACGTATATAAGTACCAATCTATTATTTATCTAGTCGGTTTTCCTCGTATCCATCATAACTATTACGACAGCGTTGACCTTATTAAATATCTCCTAACATTCAGGTAGAGCCGTACAGACCAGTACAATAAACGTTTGACATTTCCTGAAATTGCTCCAGTCGGCACTTATAATACGAGTACGACTGATACTTGGGTGGGAATAAAATGTCTAGTTAATGAAGTAATGTCGATATGATTTTTTAAAAATCTCAGCCGATAAATTTTTACATATTTTGTCGTGTGTCGTATCAGGATGGTTATCGGAAATGCTCTGACGTTGAAGGCTCCGAGAATTTACCGGTTTTTTGATCTTTGTCACGGGGATATTTCGAACTTGAATGCATATTTTATTATCAAGTCAAATTAGATAAATTAATTCCATTGATTACAAACGAATATCTTGCATGTAGCTCTTAGGTACTTTCCTTTTTATGTCAAACTCTTTCTGTCAATTGTAAAAACCCACTATTTACTTGTTGGTGTAGATATCTGTTGACATTTACTGAATGAACAATACCAACGTTTTTTACCCGATAAATCGATTAGACTATAAATAAATTACACAATCCCGAAGCCGCTATCTTTCGCACTTGACCTGATGACCATGCCCAAATTCGGAGATGTAGCTCTTTTTATAATAAGGGCAAATAAATTGATATAAAGTATGTTTACGTGTTTTTGTAACGGTTTTATTGTGGTATCAACATAGCTTACTCACTCAGAATTTTAGTTTGATCGAAGGCACGGTGCGGTGAAATATGTAGTGCCAAATGCCTAATCACTCTCATATCTGAAAAGGCCAAAAATGGCGATGTAAATAGACCTTATGAATACCACAAACGGACAAATGTGCATCACAATTCTATAATTTGTTTATTACTTGTCTACGTTGCAAATATCTTCATGCACATTAAGTGGCACTTAAGGCTATAAAGAGATTGTGACCTGACTTGAATGTAGGGCAGAATTGTAAGGATTGAATCCCCACAAGACATACACCTACCTAGCTGTTTGTGCTTATTTACGCATTTGTGATACGTTTACTAGAGTATTTATAATAAGTAAGTGGTAATACTTATAAAGAGTCTGTTTGGTTTCCATTAAGTGTAAGCAAAGATTCAAATTGTTTTTTTTTGCGAAGCAATATTGACTGACAGTAGAGTAGCGCTGTTGGTTGAAAATTGACTGAAGCTGAAGGCAACTTTATACCTAGGCTCAAGGCTTTGGTATCGCTCCTGAATGTTAACCAGAAAATCTCGTTTCCATGAGCTGAATCTGATAATAAAAATGAACATCTAGTGGGAGAGCATTTTATTATATCCACGTTCTTTTAAAAAGGATCGTCCGATAAAAAAAAGGGATTCTGCCTCAAGATAAGAGGCGAAGCAGTGTTAGAAGGACCTTATGGTGACCACAACCCTCGTTATCTTAACATTTACTAAGAATGGTACTTAAATCAGGAATATTAAATGTTTTACTCAATATACGGCGAACTATAACCTAAGATCTACGAGATGACATGCGCAGATGTGACATTATCAATAGTATCACTTGTGGTGACCTGCGTGCCATTTATTTCCAAGACGCGGGCAAGATAACCCGCACAACGCGCAGAAATTTAATTAATAATTGTCGCGATTTTTGTGAAAAGAGTTTTTATTTCGGCTGTAAAGACGGGGAGACAGAATTTGAAATTTGAAAAAAATAAGTGATATTAAAAAGTTAGCTTGTATTTTTTTTTTTGAAAATGAAGTTTTTAGTGTTGTTTTGTTTAGTGTTGTGTGTTTCAAAGAATGTGGCAAATGGTGAGTCGTAGTTATTAATATTATTGTTTTTCCTTTCCTATTGTAAGCTTATGTATTGATACTATTGTGGCGCGCATTTGTTCAAACATTACTCATGAATGGTTTTCACTGAATTTTAATTCAAAGTAAATAATACTGTTAAATATGATTTATCTTTTTTGCTGTCACTTATAACGACTTAAATACAAAAACATGAAACACCGAAACTTTTTGACCGCAATTTAACAGTTCTCTTCTTTAACAGTTCTCTTGTTTTCTTTCATCTGATTTATGGTTTTTCGTTTTTGTTTTTCATTATTCTTAGTACTTAGAGGTATGCTTATAGACCTAGTTTACTACTTAGTGAGTACTTGTGACCTACTTGTGAGTTCCTAATAAATTATTAATTTAATTGGAATTGTTTATGACCACGTCTCTATGAATACCTACTTAAAATTATACAGGGTGTAACAGAAAGGGTATATAAAGCCGAAACACAGCGACAGACCTCATGAAACTGAACAACTTTCTCCAAGGAACATGGGTCGTAACTCGAAAAAAATTTTTGGATCGCCCATACTTACTCGATCAGCTGATCGGACATTTTGTATGGGGAGGCGAATTTTTTTTTTCGAGTTACGACCCATGTTCCTTAGAAAAAGTTGTTCAGTTTCATGAGGACTATCGCTGTGTTTCGGCTTTATATACCCTTTCTGTTACACCCTGTATAGTTAGATACGTGCGTTTTATGTTGGTATTTTAAATTTCCTAGCTAGATGTTACTTTTCACTAAGGATATAATAGCACCCTGTAGGTACCTACTTAATACCTATATTTTTTATCGCCTAATCTTCAGTCAGGTCAATTGATCGCTAGCTTGAATTAATTGTCTTACAGTATCGAGTGTCACTAATCCTTCTTATACGAAGTTTTAATACGTGAACCAATTTATTTAGAAAAGAGTCTTCTAGCCTTTGTTTTACTAACTTTACGAATTTCACACAGACTTTAGATGACGTAAAGTTATTCTACTTACTTAGGAAGTATGTAAGTACCTACAATAGATATGTGCTTGCGGAAATTCTCATAAATCTGTCGAGTATTTTATCATAAAAGAATAAAATTCAAAGAATGAGATACGAATTTTTCAGAAAAGAGAGAGTAGGTATAGAGGCTGAAAAATGCAAGAAATGTTTCTTCTCTAAGGCATGTTTTATTATTAATACTAAAGTAGCAGCTAAGCTACCGCGCTTAGGATGTTACATAAACAGGTCTTTCTTAGCTAAAAGTTGCTAATGGCCTAAGAAGTAGGTACTTACAACTGATTAAGATATGAAACCTGCCAGACATATAAGGTTGCAAAAAAGCTCCTTAAGCTAATGCCCCGTTACACCTATGGCTGTCACTATCATTGACAAAAATCAGAATAGGACAGCATGATGTTTAATGGCTTATTAACTTAATGAAAGTTTTATGCAACTGGGGTAACCTTTATTCTGCGAGTTAAAAGCACAATAATCTACCTTCGACTTTTCGACTCGAAACTGAAAAATACATAACTACTTACATCTATCTAAATAGGTACCTACATTAATAAGTAATAGGCATGATGACAACAAAAAAAACTCCATCACATAGATTATTTTTAAATATTCGACACGTATTTTTTCTTTTTTCTCTTATACCTACTAAAAATGACAAAGATACACTGGGTTAAAGTTGCTCGTGACGTCACGCCTAGGTACGATTTTTATCTAAGAATGACGTCAATACCCCCACTCCGTAACTTTGATGCTCTGTATCTTTGTATTTATTTATGTACCGATTTGAACAGGTAAAAAATGTGTTTCCAATATTTTTAATGGCCTAAAACACTGACTATAATTATTTTTTGAATTTTTGAATGTGAATGAATCATCCCTATTGTGAAACGATCTAGACACCTAATACTTATTTAGTATACCTTTACCTAACTAAACCTATGTAGGAACTTAATATCTTTTGGGTTTTTCTAAGTACGATCTCGCTCGAGAGATGCATTGCAGAGGTCGACTAAAGATTATCATAAGTAATGTAAACAAAACAAGATACTAAAGGTAGTTAGGAATGTGGCGTGCTAAGTCCTTGTTGGGTGGCATTAGGATCAGATGTATGTGTTTATATGTAATTAAATACTTACACACATAGATAAGTACCTACTGAGGTAGGTAACGTGTAAGTACGAGTACCGACGTTTTAGCGGCAAAGTGTTAATTGGATGTCTTTACTAGTACTAATGAACAAATCATTTCAATTCTTGTGGATAAGGGAGATTATTTTGGACAAAAAAGCTTAAGTAGGAGGTCGTGAGTTCAAAAAGAAGGGCTAGGTAATAAGGGAGCTTAAACACTTAGGTACAGTAACGGCGTGATTTTTTGCGGTGTCCTATGACAGGATCCAAAATCCTTTGCAATATAAGTATAGCTGTCAGCTGTTATATTAAGTAAAGTCTTTTTGGGGCAATGAACAATTGAGTATTGATTTCGGTTTGACTTTTGATGTAGGTGGTAGGTGCATATGAAAAACGCGAACGCGATCTGCGGTTTCATGGTACAATAATAGACAGGTGGATACAAAAGAATAAAGTCGTCTATTTTACGAGAATCTTATTGTAAATGTAAATACCGTAATTACATGAAGTCAGTAACAAGCCACATGAGGATATTATCCGCATTGGTACACCAACGCAATGTTCGCGCCTATTCACGAGATTGAATAATACCCGGCTATTATTTTATTTACCTGACGACAATGACTCTATACTATGAAATTACAAAACAAGTAGATATCATAGTAAAATCACCTTTACGAAATTATGTCTAATTAGAAATCACGATAAGTTTTCCATATCAAACCTCAAAACCGTGGTTTAACCGCTCCTATAGCAAAAACAAATGAAAGTGCACGCAGTTGTTCAAAAAAGGAACAAATAAGTCGTTAAGACTGTCAAGACCGTTAACTACTTTATTTATCGTTATATCCTTCACTCCTTACTGACATATTAAATATTGGAGACTTACCTACTTTTCTTCTACATTTATTCAACTTCCATCCCCAGCACTAACTTCAGAAGAAGTGACAGAAGTGACGGACTTATGCTGCAGTCACGGCGAGGTCTTCGCTTCATCAGCAAATGTGGTCAAACAGTGCAATGATGCAGAACCGCCCGATGAGATCGAGGCTGACCAGCTGATTGCCTGTCTTGCTAGCTTGAGGAGTTGCTGTGAGAAACATTTTGAGTGAGTATTTGTGAGGAACATGATATGAAGAACCTATATGTAGTAGAGTAGATCACAAGTAGAACACTAGGAAATGTTGAATTCTTTGGTAGGTACTTAAATTAGAAAGAGATGAGAAAAATAATTTTGTGGTTAAGTAACCTTTGGCAGATCGTGCTTTCTTCTTCTTGTTTTTTGACAACTAGAGCTCACTTGAAGAGCTTAGAGAAATTATCCTATGAAGTAAGGTCTTTGACAACTAGAGCTATACCTAAGTAGTATTATGTCATAGAGCCTTAATGTAATGATCTTGACTGTAATTTACTATGATAGATGCAAGGCACATGGCTTTCTAGGACTTTTCCGATTCTTGTGACATGTAAAAAGGAAAGCCATTAGAAAAATTAAAAGTTATTAACTCGTAAGATGAAATACTACTTATTTTGGATATATCTTCTAGGATAAAAGGCGAATGTAATGCAGGAATAGCATTATCTGCGTCGAAACGATGTAGTGTCCCCAAAAGCGATGTTGGGAAGGTAAGATCATTTAATAGATAATTTAATCATTACATACAAAAAACATATCCTTACAGGTTCAAGACCCAACCTCCCATAATACCTCTTTCGACTTCCTAGCTGTAAGCTCTATAATGGTCAGAGTTGCTGAAGTAAACATCGAAAAAGGAGAGACGATCTTGCTTGATGCATTCGCAAAGGTTGCAAAGTGATATGACTAATTTATTTATAATGAAAGTTAATGTCATGAGAGTCACCAAAGTTTTCCCAAAGAAGTAGTAAATTTCGGCTAGCATGCGTAGGTATAAACATTAAAATATTCCAGACATGCTGTGAAGAGTGTTCTCTGGGTAGCTGGACGGGAGAATCTCAAGGTATCGACTCATGTGGCGAAGCAGCCGATGTGGAATATGTCAGTCCGACGACAGTTCTACGGAAAAACGCTTATCACAGTTGTTGTGTGGTAAGTTTATTTCATTTATCAAGGCATAATCAAAGTTTACAGACTTAATCATAAACATTATATTTTAAATATTATAGTTTTGAGACTTGTTGATAATACTGATTACTGACGTTGATTTAAATAAATATAGACCTCGTATAATGGTCCTTTTACACAAGGCCATTAGACGAGACAGTCCAGTGGGCCACGCCAGTGTTGGCTTTGTGAGAAAAGAGCCAGGCCAATGATTGGCTCTATTCTTACGAAGCAAATTTTGACCTAGTTTATTCTGGTTGTTCTTTTGGTTGAATCTACTTTTGTTCATATTTGCTATTATTCTATTCTCTTGAAGCACAATCCAAAACAAAACAATAGAGAATGCACTTAACGTAAAGAAAGACTGATTGATTTAGCTTCACTTTATTATCATGAACGAACGCACAATCAAGTCTGTCATCCTTTATGAAACCGTTCGAAAATCACTTTTAGCGTTTTGTAAAAAGGCTAAAAGCTTTATGTGCACTTGACTGTACGATTACCTATAGTAGAATCTTATAAGTATTTTACTAACACAAGTTTTAAACCAAGTAAGTGATGCAGCGTTTGCTTCAAAAGTTAATCCGGTAGTCTGATAAGGTCCACAGTTAATTTTGTAATAAGGGCAGCGTTAATACGCTCTAATTCCGATCGACAAACAAGAAAGCTTGTAGGTACCTACTTATTTATAAGTTAATAAAGATAACATGATGTTTACATCTTCCTGACTCAAGTAAGTTCGACTAGGTACATAATATGAATAGGATATGATGCTGATTAGAAGTATGACATCATTTTTCACTCAGTGCGAATTGTCTACTTACAAATTATAAATACATTCCATCCATCGCAATCAGATTTCAAAGTAGGTAGGTAGGTACCTCGTCAACATTTCTATATACTTAAGTCTTTTGAGATACTGAGTCTGTTATGCACTGTAACCAAAAACATAGGGTAAGCAGGTTCGCGAATGTTTTATGCTTTGCTCGCAACGTCAGACGCATGCGTCCAGGTTTATACAAAAGCGACGGCTAAGCGTAACGCATAAAATAACGCGCGCCTAATTTAATATACGAAGAAATATGATCGCATGCGTCTGACGCAGCGAGCAACGCATAAAACATTAGCGCGCTTTAGCGAACAACGTAAACACTGGATACTGCTGCAACAGTTACAGCCGGCTATTAAGTACCCGCCATTACAGGAAGCAGCAAACAAACCGACCACAACAGAACCGCCGAGTACAACGACAAGAAAGGCGACAACGACTCCAAAACCCAAAGAGAAATGCAAGTCCAACTCGTGCGAGCACATCTGTAACGATGATGGAGGACGGATAAAGTGTCAGTGTAGGGAGGGGTACAGGTTGCAGGCTGATAAGAAGTCTTGTAAAGGTAGGTATTAAATAGAATTCTGTTGTAGAAGATTCTGTAACAAAAGGTAGGTTATATTATAAAGCTTTGGTTAAAAAGGGCAGCGACCCTTATTTTTGTGATTTAATAAATATAGTAGGGATATGAAGACGTTTGATATGAAGAACGTGACCCACGTTCGGCGGTTGGTTTCATATCAATGTCAAACTACAATCGTAAGTGCGTAAACATCTTAATGGGCTACTGATGACTACCTAAGTACATAAGATTTGGATTTATAGAGAAACGCAGAGTGCGGCGGCCAAGGCTCTAACTTACTGAGAAGGCGGCATTTTCTGGACTAGGGGGCGCCCAGTTTTTCTATTGCTCCCAGATCAGGGCGCTAAATATGTCTATAATTTTTCATTAAAATTTCCAGACATAAACGAGTGTGCCGAAGCAGTAGATGACCTATGTACTGTAGAAGGCACGGTATGCCACAACACGCCGGGGTCCTTCAAATGTGTCCCCCTCAAAAAGAGGGAGGTGTCAATGACCTGCCCGCCGGGCTTCAAGAAGAATGTCTTGAATCAAGTTTGTGATGGTAAGTTTTATAGCTTTTCATTAGAATGATAATTAACAACCGGGCTCCTGCTCATGCAGGCTTTAAGATGTAATCCAAAAATATTTGGAATTAGACGAGATACCTACTTACATAATCGCACATATACATCTGTCTCGCCATCGGGGTAGGCAAGGCAGAGACCACTGGAGACCACTTCCCTCCACATACTACGAACCAAACCAACCTCTTTCGCGTCATCCATGTTCATTAGTATCTTCAACTTATCTTATGCAAATAAAACAAAGACCTTAAAACAAGATGTAAGTGATTCAATTGAATTTACTGTTAACTGTTATTTATGTACTGTGCAGTGAATAAATGATTTATCTATCTATCTATTATATTCTAGGGCGAAACTCTGCAACTCTACTACAAAACCCTGAATAGTACACAATCAGGAACTCATCAAAAATCCTATTTCAGATATAAATGAATGCCAATCACCACACCCTCCATGCCCGAAATACTTATGCGAGAACACAATAGGAGGTTACAAATGTGCTGGTAAACCAGGTAAACCTTATGAAGAATCAGCTGGAGCAGTCACTGATCCTCCTGCGACATCTCCCAAGAATGATATCTGTCCTCCTGGGTTTAGAAGTGGACCTGATGATGAATGCTTAGGTAAGACTTGTTATAATTATTGTTGATGTTATTTGGGTTTCCTTGAAATATTCCTGAAGAGTTTTTACTGTTGTCCTTACCAATTAACCATCTAGGGATGGTCACTACGCAGGATACTGTTTTTTCACTAAGGCTTCTGCCATAATCTGCTAGGTATACAGGCAAGAGATTTGTTGCAGATACCTTTTCTGGTGCCAATAAACACGACTGATTGACTGACTGACTTGACTGATTAAAGACGAAATCTATGTCTTATCTTTCTAGAATCTCTTTCTTCCTTCTCACGTTTAGTTCCTTGCTTATAGTCTCTCAAATAGGTAACTATCAATATCCATTCCAGACATAGACGAATGTGAAGAACGCCGTGATGACTGCCAGCGTCTGTCCCAACACTGCATCAACACTCACGGCAGCTTCTTCTGTCAGGACCACGTGTCAAAGCGATGCGCGCCAGGGTTCAAGGTCAATAAACTCTCGGGGATATGTGAAGGTGCGGAATTTTGGTCTGTTTTGGTTAATATAGTGGTCAAGTCCATTTTTTTGGTATTACGTAGCGTGTCGGCCTGATTGATACTTTATTGCAAACGCCAAAATCGAGATTTTCAGGCTTTTTATTCAAATAGGATAACTCAAATAGGACACGTAATTGAGAGTTACATCTTCAATAGGTATTTTACCGAGTTCCTCGTTTGTTTACCAGATATCGACGAATGTGAAGAGAGCTCAGAAGTGTGCCAGCGTAACGAAGTCTGTGTCAACATGCCTGGCGCTTACACCTGCAAGTCTAAGATTAGCACTTTACCGAAGTAAATTAGTTTTGAATAGCCTTGTAATCAGAAATATTTCCCAAACAGATATTAAAAACTATCTATATAATTTTGCAGACTTGGATCAAAAACATGTCAAGAAGGAACCAAGATGCGTCCTGGTGGATCTATTTGTGAAGGTAAACTATTACACGAAAAAGAAAGTGATGATTAGAATGGAATAGAATTGCTTCATGTTTTGTTACATAGAGATCTTATATTTAATTTTTGAATTAAATTATGAAAATCTCTAAATGACTATAAGATCTATTCTTGCAGATATTGACGAGTGTCGTGAAGGAACACACTTGTGCGACCAGTTCCAGAAATGTGTCAATACGTACGGAGGGCATGAGTGCCAGTGCAAGAATGGCTTTGAGCTGGATTCCTCGGGGTCGTGTGTTGGTAAATATATAGCATATTGCCTCTTTCTTTATTCTTGTGATATTGCTTGTAATATCCGTCACGCTTCTCTCCCATTGGGGCAGGCAGAGACCACTTCCTTCCACTCAACATTGCAGCCCCATAACATTTTGTAAATCCTTGTGATTCCAGATATAGACGAATGTGCATTAAAACTGGACAACTGCCGTGAAGGCACGCACTGTTTGAATGTTGTCGGTACCTTTACTTGCATTCGACGACCGCTCCCCGTCACGACTACGTTTAAACCGAGCAATGACTACGAGTACTATTATTCCGAGTAAGTATGTTTGATGACGAATATTATGGTTCATGTTTTGAGTTTTATTTTCACTTTAAGCCTTTAGTTTTGGAAGCAACTTCTGAAATCATTATTCAGAAATGTAGAGTTCTAAAAATAGTATAATAAATACTTTTGCAATAGCTTAAATAAGAATATTTTGTAGTAAGAATATCAAAAACGCCTGCAATAACATCATGTTTTCCATATTTTCTACCAACAGTGAAGAAAATTCCACAGACATGGCAACAAACCAAGTTTTTCCAACAACACCAAAACCCACAACAAAACCTTCAACACGACGGACTACAGCTAGACCTACGACACAAAGGCCGACCACTCCTAGAACTACTACCCCTAGACCGACCACACAAAGACCGACAACTACCCAAAGACCGACAACTACCCAAAGGCCTACAACTACAACGCAAAGACCCACACGCCCGCCTTACATAGCCCGAACTACCCGAAAGCCTTACACAAGCAGACCGAGGCCGACTAGACCAACAGATGTAGAAGTGACACCGAGAATGCCACCGTTACCGCCAAGGCCGGAACCTACCGAAGTAACTGTACCTACTCCAAAAGATCCAGTCACAGTAGAAAGAGATAGAGACCCAGAAGGGTCCTATGCGATTGATACAAGTGATATACCAAAAGACAGATGGACTAATGTTATTGGAAGGGAAAATACTGAAAAGCCTAGAAGAGAACCAGAATTTAATCCGAATGAACTGCATTGCTTGAATGGTTTTGAGAGAAATGCTCGAGGCGATTGTGTAGGTAAGTAATCGTGATTGATATGGTATTGTTATCTTTAAACTGTCCGAAAGTTTAGGACTGTTAGTCAAGAGCAAATCTCAATCGGTAAGTCGAGAGGGCATGAATGACTACCAAACGGGCTTAAGCACAGATTACTAAATAATTACGCTTAAGCAAGTAACGTTTCCTTATTGGTAACCAGACCGAGATGGTAAGAAGTGTGACCATTGGAATATAGGTTTCTAATAGGTATGTATATTGCCCTCGTTTCAGACATAAACGAATGCTCCAGCAACCGGCACATCTGCGGCGCTCTGGAAGTGTGCGAGAACCGAATGGGCGGCTACGTGTGCAACTGTAAGGGTGGGTACAGACGAGATGCGTCTGGATGGTGTGTGCCTGTTAGTCCACCTAGGACCACTTCTACGACTACTACTACTGGTTGGTTACATACATTTAATTATCTAGTCGGTACTGCTTCATTATCATCTTATGTCTAGTCTATAGTTTATTTTGTCCAGACCTTGATTCTCTTTTCTAGTATATTATGTAATGGCTATTTGTATTCAAAGATTGCGAGTGTAAGTGACAACACTATTTGAGCAGGTGACTACAAATTGTCATGCTTTAATTTTAGAACGTCATCTGTGCGAATGAAATTATTCATGATGTTGGCAACAAGGTAACCGATTCATTTTTCAGTGGCACCAGAGCCCATCCGTCCCTACACAAACAGACCCCGTGACAGACCACGAAAGTTCTGTGACATTGGATTCACGTTCGATTCTTACACCGGAAATTGTATTGGTGAGTAATAATTGATCAATCAACAATTCCCTTTTAAGATGCCCGCGTACATGCTACCAATCTATCCAACAGCATGATAGTAACTTAAAAAAATATCGGGATTGCAGTTGCCAGCTCTATTCATTCAAGTCGAACTGCAGCATCCCTGACGGTCTCAAAGGTTACCATTGCGTGTGTTAAGTAAAACCTTTGCATTTGATAAAGATTCATCAAGTAAATACATGTACTAATAATAAATAACTGATCATCTTCTATCCTCCATTTATTTGTGGCTCTGTTTAAAGAGTTTTAAACTACCTACAGATGTCGACGAATGTGCAACAAACAAAGCGAGCTGCTCCCGTAACGAAGACTGTGTGAATCTGGAGGGCGGGTATCGATGTGTGTGCGGCTCGAGGTGCCGTACTGATACTGATGTCAAACCTAACTATGGTAAGGAACTCAAGGGGGCAAACTTAATAAACTTCCTTAGATCCATGAAGCGCATACTCTTAAGCTGTAAACGTAACTGTTACATACACTGTAACCAAAACATACAGGGTTGTATGTTGTTCGCTAATGGTTCCTGCTGCGAGCGCACACCAAATGTTTTTGGTTACAGTGCATGGAACGTTTACGGTTACAGCTCGCCAATGAGTATTCGCCTTTAGATGATCCTTTTGATCCTTTTGATGACACAATGAAATTAAGCTTTTATAATAAGTAATCGTAAAAAAACATAGTTTACAACAACGTCTGTCCTCAGTGATTCCACCCCGAGTAGACCCGACACCAGATGCGAACGTGATCACAGTGGGCGCACAATACGGGCAACGAGGCCCACGGATGTTACGGCCCACTTTCACCAGGCTGCCCAACACTGGGGCTGTGGTCAGCTTCTGCCCGTGGGGATATAATTTGACTATGGATAAGATGTGTTTGGGTAAGAAGGCCTGTTTCTATTACATTTTCAACCTTGCTTTGTAGGTACAGTATTGTAATTGACATTATACCTTGGTCTATAAGGAAGAATTTTCTGAGAGACCATTAGCTACGCCAAAGAAAGTCTTCTGATCATCATAATAGTATGAATAAACATTTTTTCTTTCTTTCTTTAAAAATCAGCCCTTTTAATGTCCCCACTACAGGGGACGAGCCTACTCGCGACTACGAGAATAATTAAGCGTGTGGATCACCACCACGCTGGCCGCGGTTTGTGTCGATTTCACATACATCTTCGAATTTCTTCTCTAGTGTGCGCAGGTCTTCTGATCTAAAATTTATATTATTTAAAGTTTACCTCCATAACAGACATCGACGAATGCAAGAACACATCAAGATGTGGTCCCCAACAGCGCTGCGAGAATTTCTATGGCGGGTACTCATGTCAGTGCCCGGCTGGACATAAACTGTTGGGGCAGGATGGATGTGAGGATATTGATGAGTGTCGGTATGGCAAGGTAAATATGATTCACGTTACTGGAAAGCTTGTTAATTGACTTTGCAAAACGTCCTTCTTTGTAATTTTTGTATGTTTAGATTGGGAAACGGAGAGTCCATGATTTGCTCTCATTTCGATTGTATGTTTAATCTAACGAACTCTTCTTTAGCACTTTCTTTTTTTTTACTCTTCTTTTTCTTTTACTCAGTGCAGCTATAACATAAAGAGCTCGTTATTTTCAATACTTAGGGCTTAAAATACTCGGGACTCTTTACATATTTTAGAACAAATTTAAAAATCCAGAATGGACAGAAACGTAGTTATGGAAATCAAGAACCCATTCTACCACTATAAAAACCTAGAAACTAACCTCATAAAGCCCAAGCTATTTATAAAGTGATTGGCGCTAATCATTGGCCATTGTCCTTCCAGCCATGCCCCTACAACTCACAATGTGTCAACACAGTGGGTTCCTTCCGCTGTTCTTGCGGCGATGGTTTCCGCAACGCCCCCTCTAATGAGAAGGTATGCGTGGACATCGACGAGTGTGCCGAGACGCCCAATGTGTGCGAACAGGGCTGTGCAAACGCATGGGGCGGATACCGGTGTTATTGTAAGAGGGGGTATCGTCTTGGGAATGATAACAGGTAAGACTGTATTGTTTTTCTTGAGTATTTCTCAGGCTAAGGATAGAGAATCGTAGAGAATGAGGAGAGAGGGCGCTGTCCAGGAGTGGGACACTGATTGCTAGATGAGATAAGATAAGGGTATTTCTGTTCCAAAAGAGAATGGTGGTTAGAGGAAATGGGTGGAACGATATGTTCCTTTTTGCTTGAAAATTTAAGGTACTCTATGTAGAGCATAAAATGAATTTCAATGAATTTCTAATCTAAAATTCTGTAAAGAACAAGAAATCTCAAACACAATTTTTCCAATAACTCGGCAATAATCCCTCATTTGTCCCTTAAGCATAGAAGAGACATTAGAGACGACGCCTTTTCACTTGCTATAAGCCGTTCCAGACCTACTTTAGCTTCTTTCAGATTTTTAAGCCTTCATTTCTTGTATTACATTACTTACATATAAATTCACCCCTCAGAACTTGCGTGGACGTAGACGAGTGCGCAGAGTGGTCAGCAGTGCGTCTACGTGGACGTCTCTGTGGTGGGGAGTGCGTCAACGAGCCGGGCAGTTACCGGTGCACCTGCCCTCCTGGGTACCGCCTCTCTGATGATACCAGGAGTTGTATCGGTAAGGGGTTCATGAATTAGTTGGCCTTGAATATAGCGAAAGGGTCTCATTGGATGCAGGTGTCATTGAACCGGTTGGAGAGAAATTGGAGATGCCTATGCTCAGCAGTAGGCAGCTATAGACTAAGAAGTAGACCTTGTGACGCGTTGGAAGAAGGAAGAAATCTTGGCTTAGAAACATTCGAGAATGGACTGGAATTACTAGCGTCGAACAACTGTTCCGGGGATAAGCAAACTGACAGCAATCTTTTAATGGAGTGCGACTTTAGAAGAAGTACTTGTGATAATGATTTCCCACAAAAGTTAAGATGAACTTTCCTATTTTATCACTCTATGTATTCATAACACTTTGAGGAGCATTCAGCCATCAATGCTATGTTACTGAAAGAACACTGACTTTGTATTTCAGACATAGACGAGTGCGAGACGGGCGAGGCGCGCTGCGCGCGAAGCGGGTCGGCGGACGAGGTGTGCCAGAACACGCGCGGCGGGTACCACTGTCACCGGATACAGTGTCCACGCGGGTACCGGCTGGAGGCCAAGCAGTGAGTTTATTTCTGCTACAAAAAGATGGATAGGATGGATAGATAGAAATTCTTGCACATACCAAATGCAAAGAAAAACAATAGATACAAAAAAAATCCCGCAACCTAAGTTCCTACAGATTTGAAATTTCTCTTTCGATTCCAGCCCTAGAATTGTCAAAATCGTTAAAACATTTCTCTAAAGCTATCTATCTTGAACGATTGATCAATCTGCCGTCCTGCGCCAGTGAGACAAGAGATCAGTATACTAAAGCCCACAAAGCTAAGTACAGACCAATCGTCAAACAATTTGCTATGACTTTTTTACCTCGTCTATCTTGAACTATTGATAAATCATCGACTATTGATAAATTTATAAACCAGTGAGATAAGTAGGTAATAATTTTACCAAAGCCTTAAGTCGCAGGTTCGATCGCCAGAACTATATAATGTTAGTTCTGGTTTTGGAATCTGATCTGAATGCATCTCCTCAAACCTTTCTAAATCCACGTTTCCACCACCAGCCGCTGCTCCCGCATTCAACGCTCGTGTCCTATCTCAGACTGGGACTGTCTTCATCAACCCAGCTCGTACAGCTACAACTTTATCACCTTCGTTTCTAATATCTATCTACCGGAGAGCAGGGTGAGTTAATTTTTTATGTGAGATATTTTTTTCTGTGACAATAGTCACTTTTCCATTCTATGTGATCTTCTTTTTGTATAACTTATGCAATAAGTAGGTACTTATAGCAAATACTGTTTTTTGGTGCTTTGAAATAACCATAATTGTTTCGACACGTATTTGCACACCCGCTAAGAATATCGGAATGATATTGTAAGCTGGGTCGAACGGTGAGTAGAGTACGGTCAACCTCAGCAAGTTTTTCGACAGGTTGAAAGCGAAGTTGAATCGTGTTTAGGGCGTTTTAATGGGGCACAAAGGTCACAACTGTGCAGAATTAAAAAAAAAACTACGATACTTAGGTCACGTTTCACCGTCTAGAAATAAAAAAATTCTGACAGATATTTTATACCTGTCTGTGTCTAAAACGTATTTTTTTATGAAATAGACATAAGTTCATCTGTTAGGTATGTTTTATCTGTAAGTGGCTAAACGGGCTCTTAAACCCTCTTTTCTCCTTTAATAAATAACCCACTAACCTGTGCCTTCTTCGAACCAGGTGGATCTCTTCACAATGCACGGGCCCGCGTGGGTGGAGGCAGTGGTCAGCTTTGAGATGAGAATGGTGGAGGTTAAAGCCTCGCCTGGAGTCAAACCGTTGGATCTAAGCTGTTTTGAGTAAGTAGAATGAAACTCTGGAATAGAACAAGATAACATTATAGTTGTATTATTAAGAATGAGTGAAAGGAGATTAACGAAAGAGATATAAATAGGCGAAAGTGGATGGAAATGTAGGGAGGAGAAGGCCGAGGTGTATCTCGATCAAAACGGGGGCTTGTTAAAAATGGCAAAGTCACAAGTTAAGAGTAGGTATGTATGAGGTGATTGATGAATGTCAATGAAGCGAGACGTATGTTTGGATCGTAGCCTGTGGAACGAAGTTGTCTCTCCCCACTCCGATGGGAGAGATGCGTGATGGATATGCATGTATTATGATTTGAAAGTTCAAATCACTGCACAACTCTTGTAGTGCAGTGATTTTTGCCAGGCAAGCAGTTTTTCGTTTAATAATGTAATTAATTATACACTTACCTTCCAATGAATTCCACCAGCATGCGCCCCACAAACAACATCTGCGTGGTCTCCCTGCTGTGCTCGCCGCAAGGTCCTCAAGTGGCAGAGCTGGAGCTCACAATGTCTCTGTACCAACGCAGTCAGTTTGCCGGCAGTGCGGTAGCCAGGCTTGTTGTTATAGTCAGCCAGTATGAGTTTTGAAGAAAGCAAGTAAACATTGAGAATTCGGGATTTTTTAAACTTGGCATTGTCAACGGCCTTTTCATTAGTGAACGATAGAAGAGGATATGAATGTACTCGTGATAATAAACAACTTTTACTATAGGACCAAGTTTGAAATCATTTTAAAAAATCCCATACATTTATATCAACTGGTGCATTTTGTTTGTATGGAGTCCGAAAATAGAATGATTTCGAAGTTGATCCCATAGTAGGTTAAAGTTGTTTGTCATCACGAGTACATGAATATCCTTTTTTTATTGTTCACTAATTAAAAGTCGGACTGTATGTAGAGAACAATCTTTAATTTTTTTAGTGTGGGGGTAACAGTACCATACTTACAAGTTGCCGTTACCAACTATTATGATTAAGAAAAGCCCTAGTTCTATTTATACATAGTATATTTTTATAAGCTATCTACTTAAATTATTGTGATGTAGTTAAGTAGTTTGATTTCGGAATGCAAAACGACAAAATAGTTTCCACTGTTTCTCTTTCTGTTGCACAGATGTTTGTAAGAGCGAGAAAGAATGCAAACCAATCCTTTCTTTCTCGCTCTTGTTTATGATAAAGTAAAATTTAATATCTATTTTTAAGAATAGTTTCTTTAAGTAAATTGTTTTTATTTTTATAATTAGTAAGTACACTGTAAATAACGCAACTGTTCAGTTTTAAAATTTTGTAAATAAAACGACAAAATTTAAATTTGGAATATATCTTTTTATTTTTTAATAAGCACAAGCATCGGTCGCGATTGGCGCAATGGTATTTACAACTGACCAATAGTGCATTAGTATTTGATTATCGATTAAATCTTAGGATCACAACAGAAACATTTAAATGATATCTAGACAACAGGTTTAAAAAGGCAAAAATAACGAATTTTTTTACATTCTCTAACGCGCTGGTCCCAACATACTTTCCTTTCTCATACAGGGTGTTTTGTTATACAAGATATAAGTATCTAGACAATAATACCTAATAATATTGAAATAAGACACAAATTCCCATTTTTGCATAAAGTACTTAACAAAACTTAAGCACTGACTGAAAATTCTCTATAAAATGTTTCAACATTTTTCTCTTACTTATTAATAAGACACCTGTACATAAAATTATAAAAATAAACAATACATAAATATAATAAAAGTAATAATAGGCACATTTCAGTAAGGAACGATCGTCCGTCTCCGTTTCACGTGACTAAATATTTAAACAAAATATCAAATTCAACAATAAAAAATACAATATCGTATACAAAACACCTTTTGATTGTAACACTGATATTTTGACTTTTGATATAGGTACTGAACAACTTTATCCAAGAAACATAGATTGAAACAACAAAGAAAATCATCTCTTACTAATGACGATCAGCTGATCGGGTACTTTTTATGAAAAGTTCTATTTCATAAACAGATTACGATCAATGACTTTCGGCGTAAAGTGAAGTAAAAAAAAAATAGCCCATTATCACAGATTACTTAATAGTTACTACGTAACAGATACTTCACTCAGAAGAAAATATCCAATACCTACTGCTTTAACAGTGCGCAATAGCCCAACTGTCACGTCAGCAACCACTGCATGCTAAACTGTGCCTAAATACTCAAGCGTATAGTTGTGATTGCTTTGCACCGCGCGAATCCGTAAAAATCGCGGGGCTGCCTCTTCGATAAAATTAAATTAACAAAACGTTTTGTGACTATGTTATTTAGAACTATGAATATGTTCCGACTTATATTGGGCAGTTTAAAATTATATCGTTTTTAATGTATTTATTTTTAAATATTTAACATGCATTTATTTCTAATTTTTAATGTTTTTTTTTATCTTTCTGATTTCTCGGTTATTATTATGTTTTTCATTAAAAAAACGTAATTATAAAAAATTATAAAACATTCAAAACAAACAAAAAAACGAATGGAACTATCAAAATTTAAACAACGTGCGAGCGCTTCGTTTTGACAACCGCGCTTCGCTTGGTCCGCAAGCGGCCCGCTGAGCGGTAGGTATTTATAGCGCGCAAGTACATAGAGTGACGGAGGCCTGCCATTATTTTCTATTTTGTACAGTCAAGTGCAGACCAATCTTTGCAAAAGCTTAAAACCTCAGCATTTTAAAATAAAGTACATCTTTGCGCTGATGACTGTTCTTTCCTAGAAACATTGAGACGCATTAAAAATCCGAGGAAAATTCCTTCAACATGTAATACTAAAAAGATCTTGAGTTATTTTTTTTAATTTAAAAATTACTCGACAACAGGAGGCTAGCATACGTGCCGCGACAATTATCTCACGTCATGCTGTCCTTATCACATTTAAAACTATGGACAGACGTAAGCGTCTTGTCACGGAGTGTATGCTAAGCTAGCTGATCAACAGATTGTATCACAATCAAAAATCAGTATTACAATCAAACAAATCGTAAATATCAATCCAATACCAACGTGTAACATCAATACAACAACCCCGCTATACAAATTAAACACTTACTACACACACTTAGAGCTGCTATTTCGAAGCGGTACACAATTTACATCAACCAACATTTTATAGATAGTGTCAGACCAAACTCTGTCAAAAAAGAAAAAAACATAACATGGTGACTTTTAATTAGTGAACGATAGAAAAGGATACAGACTGGCCAATAAGAGAAGAAATTAAAAAGTGGCAACAGTGTAGTGTCGTCCCGTTTTTCTTAAAATGATTTGAAAGGGACGACACTATAGTGTTGCCACTTTATAATTTTTACTCTTTTTGGCCAGTCTGTATGCATGTCTTGATAACAAACAACTTTTACTATAGACCAAGTTCAAAATAGTTCAAAAATTTTCGAACTCCTCATACAAAACGCACCAGCTGATAGGGTTAAATGTATGAAGTTAAAGTTGTTTGTTATCACAAGTATATGGCTATCCTTTTCTATCGTTTACTAATTAAAAGTAATGCTGTATAAGCTAGTATCATTTTAAATTGTCTTTTGTATGGGAATATGTCAATGTCAGGTTGTTTGACATGTCATTTGTCAACACAAATGACAGTATGCAGTGTTACCATAATTATTTTAAAAGATAACTAAATCTGTTCTGGCAGAGTCATAATGGTCGACTATGAACATTCTGTGTTAAGTTGACAATCAACAAATATTTTCATTCTTAGATATAACTTTATTTTGTAATACACAATACGTAGTCCCACAATAAAAGTCGTTTGCATTATCTGTAAACTGTTATAAAACATTATAAATCAATACTTGCAATTTTTATTAAAACATCATAAAAATTGTAAGCATAGATTTCAGACACAACATCAAATAATACTTTTTATTAACAATGGTTGTTATTCTTATAGCAATTTTAATTAATAAGGAGTGTTCTAACGTAAGTTTCTGAGAAATAAGACGTGAGCCACACTGCAAGCCTGTTTGGTAGCCGTGTGCACCATTACTTATTAGAACACTTCAGTAAGTCGGGACGGCCCTGCAGTTGTGTGGTCCCCGCTTAGTAAAAAAAAAAAGTTACTAATAAATTAAGTAGAAGAAATGCCTTTTATTTCAAATGTTAATAGAAATAAATACATTAAAATGACAATATTCTAAACGCAAAACATTACGCTATCACTAGGCAAGTACGTAAGTATATTAATGATTTTAAAAAATACACAAATACGTCAAAAACACTCCCAATTAATGAACAAAAGTGTGTATGTATGTACAGTGTGCATTAGGTTAGTGTGTAAAAAACTGATATGACACTGTAAATTCGTATATTTAAAGTTATCTATTGCATTTATTGTTAATCTATTTACAGATCTATTTATTTATAATTATTTTAGTGTTTTTTTAATCTGCAACCTTAATCACACCGTGTATGAATGGTAAAGCGATTTTTTGTATGGTGATCACCATACAAATATAAATGTATAGAAAATCTTGTATGGAAACAATTAAACCATTATATTGTGACATTATGAAATAGAGATCAGTATCACAAAAATGCTTGATTTTAATAATAAATGAAAAATAAAACATTCCTAACAAAATGTTTAGTAAACATGATTTTTAAGCTTAAAACCTATTAAAATTTAATGCCATATTTTACAAGTTTAATTAATAAAGCAACAAATTGTATTAACAAAATATGTGTCTAAGACATAATTACAATCGGAACATTTCATCGGCTCAAACCATAGACATTTTTTTTAATTATGGTATCATTTAAAATTGACAATGACATAAGATAATGTCATGTCAGACATACATTGTTCTTCAAGACGTTTATCAATTCGCATAAGAAAATTGCATGCCATACTATGTCATGTCTTGTTTGTCAAGACATTACATAAATTGTCTTATGTATGGGAATATGTCAATGTCACGTTATTTGACATGACATTTCTCAATGTAAATGTAAATTTTGTGTTACCACAATTATTATACAAAAAAAAACTATTTATCTATGGTTTGTTTAGGGTGGCCGATCTAAAAAATCTTTCATAAAGCATTATACATATTTCAGTAAAATTTCATGATAAAACAACAATATCCTGTGAGTTGATTATAAAAATGGTTAAAATCTCGCCTTTGTGACTAAATAAAAAAAATGTAGCACCTGGCACGCGAAAAAAAAATGTCTTTTTAATGTGGACTTAATTCCCATGGTATAAAGCTCAATAGAAGCTAAGACAGATGGCATTAGGAAATTACTTAATATAACATTTATTATCTACAAAAATATTTTCTCTTAGCGCTCCTGACGACTGATTGCCTAATTTCATTTTAAAAACGTAATTTATGCAGTTTTGAAAACGTGTATAGAAAACTATCATTAAAATCATACTGAGTTTAAAAAAGTGTGTAAAAGAGTAAAATAAAAAAGAGTGAGTGTATAAAAAACAGAAAATATAAATAGAACAAAATACTGTAACATATCATAACGTAATATGTACAAAAAATATGTACATATAAGTAACAAAATATTTATAAGACACTTGATATAGGCAGAATAGTTTTAGAATAGTTTTAGTTTATATTGAAAAAAAAACGTCAAAGTAAAACGTAAATTAATGGAAGACATTAAATAAAAATAGAAAAGATAAAATCCATTGGCAGAATCCTTGATGGTATTTGCCATGAGTATAAAAAAAAAAGTAAAATCAGGTAACCAGTGGCCATACTTCAAGAGGGATCTAATATTTAGAATATATCTGCTACAACACTTAGTATATGAATATAAACATTTAGGCGTCTTAACGTGGGGTTTACAACACGCAGCTTTTATGTTTTTGGGACGTAGGTAACAGTTTTTGGATAAATTGGCGGCCATCTTGGATTCTTCATTACCTGTGTTTACAAAAAAATATAAATTTCGGGTTTTTTTCTGTATCTACTTATATGTAATTGCACTCTATTCCAAAACTTTTTTAAATTATTATTTTTTTGACAATCAATTCTTCCTGTATCAGTTAGATCTTTTCAAAAATTACATTTTGAAATAACCGCCACCTTTTCCAAAAACCATAAATAACCCCCCAAAAAACCTACCATAAAGATTTCTCTAACACCGATCTACATAAACACAAGTCAATACATTTGTGTAGACAATTAATGCAGTTTATGATATGAGTACAGTTTGTCAGTCTGTAAGGGAAGGGAAGCTATACAAATGTATTAACTTTGCACAATTACTACAACATGATAAATGTATTCGTGCTTTGCACTTGTTTTTTGGCTAGTTAATAGAGAATGTTGAGGCTTTATTGCACTTTTTTAATGTTATTTTTGTATGGAGTGACCTTTCTTAGAATGTAACCAGATATTTGAAGTATTTTTTAACTTAAAAAAAAAAACAACAAAGTTCAATCTTGAACAGTGAGGTTCCTTAACAGCCCTTTAACGTCCCCACTACAGGGGCACGAGCCTACTGTCATACGAGAGTAAACAGTAAGGTTGAGATGACTAAAAACTCTGGTACGTCAAATCAATAAAAAAAAGTTCAAACAGTAGTCATTTTCATTATCAACATCATAGTTTTTAGCTTTGATTATCGCTGTCCTCATACCTTTCTTACTTCTCAATCTTATGAAAGCTCTATTCATCAGTACCACAGACAATGATATATATAAATGATCTGCCAAGTCTTGTAAATAACTGTCATGATATAGTATTGTTTGCTGATGATACTTCTGTACTTTTTAAAGTTAGACGACAACAGAATTTATATGACGACGTAAACAATGCTATCAATAAAGTAGTCGAGTGGTTTACTGCCAATAATCTAGTGCTTAATGAAAAGAAAACCAAATGTATTAAATTTACTTTGCCCAATGTTAGACAAGTAAATACAGATATTAGGATGAAGGGACAGAGCTTGTGCCTTGTGGAAACAACCGTATTCCTTGGTATTACTCTCGATTCCAAATTACAATGGGGCCCCCATATTGACAAGTTAGCGGATAAGCTCAGTTCTGCAGCTTTTGCAGTCAAAAAAATAAGAAACCTGACAGATGTTCAAACTGCCAGGCTAGTTTACTTCAGTTACTTCCATAGTCTGATGTCCTACGGCATTCTGCTGTGGGGGCATGCCGCTGATTCTGAGCGCATCTTTATTCTGCAGAAGCGAGCTATTCGATCTATTTATAAACTAGGTCCCAGGGAATCTCTAAGGGATGTTTTTAAGAATATTGACATATTAACACTAGCATCACAATACATCTTCTCAAATATAATGTATACACAAAAAAATCTAAATCAATTTAAACAACTAAGTGACATACATACTGTTAATACTAGAAATAGGGATAAATTAGTGCCTCATGCCAGTCGACTAAAAAAGTAAAGTAAACAAATCGTTTGTGAGTCAATGTATACGCTTTTACAACAAGATCCCTGCTAGCATACGTGAACTAACCCCCAATAAATTTAAGATTATTGTTAAACAAAAACTTAGTAAAAAAGGTTATTATAAAATCAACGATTATCTAGATGACTCAAATCCATGGGATTGACCTGCTCTTCTGTCAAGCTGTCTCTATGTAGAATAATTATTGAAAAGTTAATTTTAATGTTTGTATCTAAGTATTTTTATCTTAGAATTTGTAATACCAAATTTGAAAAGAGCAACCCAACAGAGTTTCTTGCTAGATTCTTCTCTGGGGAAAACTGCACTCTTGCGAATCTAGCATTAACTTTAAAAAAATGACCCGTCTTATGTGATGTCAAACTCGTCCTACAAGATTAAATAAATATTTCATTTCATTTCAATGTGTCCCGCACATTTGCCATTCAAAAAAATCTCTATTAACCAGCCAAATTACATAAACCTATAATAATCTCTATGTAGTGCATTAATCTAACAAATTCACAGAGATCATTTCTTCTTAACCGTGGAACTACTAGCGCAGCTGCTCGACCGCGTTTGAACTCCATCTTTCTTCAACAAACTGACACCGAACGCGGGGCATTTTTTCCTTAGAGCCTTTATTTTATAAAGTTTATTCCCCTGAGAGTTATTTGACTCTTCAAAGTTTTCTGGAGTTACATCGGCGGTTATAACGGAATTTGAAATAATGTCCATCGGTTCAGGGCTGTTAGATTTGTCTCGTTTCCGTCTAAATCTGAACGGGCTTTCGAGAGAATCAGCCGAAATGTTCGTCACGTTTGTATCGCTAGAGGATAATTCTTGTGACGCTTCCAAATTGGACTTAGTTATATTACTTTTAGGTAGTTTCTTGCGTGAATTTGAATTGGAACGCACGATTAATTTTTTCCGCGTTGTCATGTTTGTGACTGTTTTCGTTTGTGTAACTGATTTCAAGTTAGGTTCGGACGGTAGGCGGTTTTTACCGTTCAAATGACAGTTCTCTGTCAAAGCAGATAGAGTAGAAGTTACATTGCTTAACGTTGTGACGACATTTGTCTCACTAGAAGTCTTATTGGCGACTTTCCGTGATGTTTTCAAAGGACTGCTGTGTGTAAACCCTAGCGTAGGTCGAGCGAGGTTCGCTCTTTGGCCGTGGAAGCTACTTTTGCCAGTAAAAGGTTTGACACTTCCAGTTAACTTACTAGCTTGATTATTGGCACTTCTAGTTGGCGGGAATGTCGAGGTCTTTGACGCGTAATGAGATTTAAGATTCGAATTTATAATTTTCTGTGTGGGTTTTAAGTTGCTATTATTGGAATTGCGTATGTTGTTGGTTGGTAGCATGTAGTTCATTTTGGGCGTGAAGACTGTTTTGGTTGGCAGCATTGGAGTGGGCGTGGTCTTGTACTTGCCAATCACAGATGTTACGTTGTTCTCCGTGTCTGTCTCGTTGGCGTTAAGAGCGTTTACGTTGTCCAACTGTGGGGGAAGTTAAGTTTTAGAATCTCGATGAAATTATTACAGCTGATGTAAAAATGTCAACAGAAAAGTACTGAATATAAAAGATGTTGTTTTAAGTTACATAATAACAAAGTTATATTCAACAATTAGTAGTGAACTGCTATTTAATTGGCGTATTGGTAGTGTATTGTGTTAACTAAAATAAATCTTGTTTATTTCTTTTTTTTTTATTTCTCGTCTATACTCCATTAAAAGCTGACCAACACAGTTTCTTGAAAATATATAGCATCATCATTAACCCTTAATTTAAATCACACACCCAAATAAAATCTTTTAATAAACCATAACATAGTCAACATTCTGTGTTACCTTGACAGACAAAACATAGTGAACATTCTGTGTTACCTTGGCAGAGTTGTTGAGTATGGTCTGCAGAGACACCGGCTTGTCTTTGGTCTCTTCAGGAGGAAGCGGGAGGTCGCTGTATATCCCACGGGAGAATACTGGGAGGGAGGTAATATTGTGACGACGACGGTACGCCTCGCCTTCCGCGTGCATTCGGGATTGGACACTGAAATGAAATAAGGTTGTGAGTTGAAGTATTAAAAAAAAGACAATATAGTGAAAATATTATTTACTAATGTGCATCCATTCACATTTATGTTAAAATTCAAATCATCTTTGTTCATTCATACATGAGAAAATTATTGCACTTGAACATTTCGACAATAAATATATTTTTAAAAGCTAACGTTAGATGCGCAAGGTAGTCTATCCAAAAAGAGTAGAAATTAAAAATTGGTAACACCGTAGTGTTGTCCCGTTTTGCTAAGCTTGATATGAAACGGACGCTACAGTGTTGCCACTTTAATTTCTACTCTTTCTGGACAGCCTATAGTAGTTTTTGAAGAAGAATCTGGCAAAAAACTCTGTTAGGTTGTTGTTTTCATCAAATAAAGTTATAGAATAGTAACTCACTTCTCCAAGAACCACTGCTGGTGTCCAATGACAGACCCTGGCCGGCAAACCCTCAGCCACGCGATGGCTTCCCTCGCTGTGAACCCGTGGTGCTTCATCATGTAGCACGCTATTAATGTACCTGTACGGCCGAGACCAGCTGGAAGGAAAGAATATTTGTAACATTCTGTGTTAACTTGACACCCTTTGAACTAAGATTCTGTGTTAACTTGTCACACCCTTTGAACTAACATTCTCTGTTAACTTAAAAACAATCTTAAAGTTTGCAGCTAGTTATTCAAAATCAATATTCGTATTACGTTTCTAAAGGCACAGAAGTAGTTACTTGTAGTTGCGATCGCAATACTTTATAGGTAATAGTTAGTGTGAAGCAAGCGACCGCGGCAAGGAGTGTGGCCTATTTATTCTGTTTGCGTAACGCCACCTAGGAATGTGTCTGATCTGATTCGAATAATGCTATATGCAAACGCATAATACCCTTAGATGTATAAAGCTAGAAACAAACTGATCTGTTAGTCGCTGTTTTAACCAAAGAAGCGTGGCGGAGGAGCGCAGCGGAAGCGTCTTGTGAAGAACTCTTATGAGTATTAGGAGTAGAGTCTAATTTACCGTAATTTCATCCGCGCTCCTCGGAGCACGCCACTCGCCCCGCGCGTCAAGCGGCGCCGCCAAGCAGCGCTGACGAAATTACGGTAAATTAGACTCTACTCCTAATACTCATAAGAGTTCTTCACAAGACGCTTCCGCTGCGCTCCTCCGCCACGCTTCTTTGGTTAAAACAGCGCCTTACGTACGTAGGATCAGTCTATCTCTAGCGTTAAGATTCCTTAAAAAAACAAAAGCGTAAATAAATAACAAAAGACAAACCTTTACAATGAACAGCGACAGCACCTTTAGCGACTTCAGAGATCCTTATAAACCGGTTAACTATCAAATCGGAAGGTACGGAACCGTCGACGAAAAACAGCTCTCTATGTTCAAAGCCATGGGATGTAAATTGTCTTGCGTCGTAAGATTTCTTGTTTAACCGGACTATGGTAGTCACTCGGTGTTTGCGGAAGTATTCGTGGTAGTGCTCCGGGGAATGGAGGGGGTAGCCGCGGTCGAGACGCGAGCGGTGGTGGGGGCCGGAGAACGCGAGCATTTTGCCCGGGACTATCCAGTTTAAGTCGCCGTTTTCTACTTTCTGTGGAGATATTACAATGTTCACTTTAAGCTCCTTACTGGACTCCGTGTGAAAACTCAAAGCTTTTTTGCGGTCCACACTTTGATTTTTACTCGACTTCGAGTAATACCGTAAGTTTGTACGGAGCTTTAGATGTAATATTTTTTTGTATTTTATAGTAGTGGTAGTAATTGTGAATGCCTGAAGTAGCATAGGATTGAGGGCATTGTAAAAAGTAGCATCATTTTATATTTTTCATCCATCCAGTCAGACCGTCATGTCCCACTGCCGGGTAAGGCCACCCCATGCTCTCCATCGAGTTCAGCTTTGCACCAGGTCCTCTATTCTTTGTTAATTGAGTAGACATATATTCATATGTTTAAATTATTGAAGAAGCCAAAAAGACCATTTTTTTAATCAAAATAACCAACATTCTCCACAAACAAGTCACACAACATACCTCATAAAACAGATACTGCTCGGCATCAAAATGCTCGAAATCAAAGAACTTGGCATCGTGCGCTACTTTGATCCCGTGGAGCACATCTAGTAATGATATATCGAAGAGGGGCGGCCCGCCGGATGCGTCGCGGAAGTTCAACAGAGACCACTCCGAACCGTCTGTTAGCTGCTTGTACACTGCCGCTGGAGATGAGTTTAGGTAGATTACCTGTAATAAAGATAAATATAAGAACTTAAAATAAATATGGCATTTTAAAGGAGAGGCATTTTAAAGACCATTGCTGAAAGAAGAGGAAAGATGCTGGGTCACCTGATACGACACGACGACTTTATAAAAAACATCTTGGAAGGAAAGGTAGAAGGAAGACGAAAGAGAGGGAGACCACGAAGTTATATAACCGTTACTACAAATGTATGTGTGACTTGAAATTTTGAACATCTAGAAACTTCAAAAGGTAAATCTGTATAGATTTTTTTACTACCCAAAATTCTTAAACACTCGTCAGTATTCACAACTTGCGATACTGACAATACGATAAATTAAATGACTATTACAAAAACAAAGTAATACATACTTAAGATGAAGAACAATAAGTCATGCTTTTTGTAAGAAATAACAGCTGTACCGTAAGACAATAGCGCATAGAATATAATAAGAATTCTTTAAACAATTATGCACTTTTACTTTCTCAATACAAAGATTAATATTGTAGTTCTACAGGGTGTAACAGAAAGGGGGTATCAAGGCGAAATCACAGCGATAGTCCTCATGAAACTGAACAACTTTCCCCAAGGAACATTTTGTATGGGGAGGCGAATTTTATTTTTCGAGTTAGGACGCATATTCCTTGGGGAAAGTTGTTCAGTTTCATGAGGACTATCGCTTTCTTTTTTTCCTTTCTGTTACACCCAGTATTAACGTCATGTAAAAGTTATTATTTTTCTGCATCAATAGTTAAATCGCGAACTGTGACTATCGGTTATTGATTTATAAATGATAAGAGATGTATATTCAATCCAGTTTACAAATCGATAGTTTATTATTATACATAGCGCCAATTACTGAACTTTTTAAAAGTTTTTTTATACGTCTTTAATCGTTGGTTTTTAGTAGTATTTGAGATTAAAAAAACATTAGGTACCGTTCCTTTTGGCTTTGCTGAAGTCGGGTAAAAATGCTTAACGTCAATAAGATGCCAGTAATCAACTTGTATAAAATATCTTATTTTTAAATTGGTAATTAGATCTATTATCTTCGCAGATATGTAACTTCAACTGTTTGACTCTATCTTTCAAGATTTTTTCTATGAGTAAATAACGCGTTTTTAATAAATTACTGATAAGTAAATTGGGAAACAACAATTTTCTTTCACTAAATCTACTTATTTATTTAAATAAACTATAATATAACAATCTAGCAGACAATTTCTTTCAATCGCAACTTTCCCTACCTGAAAAGCAGTACAGTCGATCATAAAAACACATTCACCCATGTGAACGAATCTCTTCAACAATACTAGCTATCCCACGCACTAACCACTGTCTATACTATACTATACTTAAACTGCGTACGAAATTACACTTCATCGGATGTTATTGTGTACACATGTAGACTAAAAATGTAGTGTTTTAAGACTGTAGCTGTGGTATTTAAGGGGGGGTGACATATTATTTTGACGTAAGAGTAATTAAACACGCCTATTTCATATTTCAAGTGAATTTGGGAATATTTCTATTGCCCTTGCTGCTGCACCAAGAGTGATGAATGTTTTTAGTTCATTAAAATTGACATTGGAATGAAAAATATAGGGTGACTTTAAATTAGTGAACGATAGAAAAGGGGGTGCATGTACTGATCATAACAAACAACTTTCCCAAAGAAACTTTTTCTTTTGAGCCCTTTTTTTCTTTGTTATTAAAAAATATAAAAACGGTGTAACTGCCGGCCGTTGCTAAGTAACGGCCGCGCGCCGCCCGCGCCGAGCGACATAGCCTTCAGCCCGCGCCGCGCCCCACCCCGCTCCGCGTGTTTCGCGCTGTTGTAGCTACCTACCGAAATTAAGTTCACCTAACTTTTTGTCTTCCTTCCTATCGACGCTACTTTTGATAAATAAAAATGCGAAGTAACCTGCTCTAGTAACCTCTCTCTATCATTAACGAGTGGTAGAAAACTCGTAGGTACCTAAGTACGAGCAGGTGAGCGTGATTCAAATTTCGAATCAACTAAAGTATTTACAATGATTGAAATGTAATAATCAACTTATTTGCAGTTTTGATTTACCTAGGTACTTACCTACAGTACCTAGTTGTTGAAAGTGTCCACCTGCTACGTCTAGGTATACTTACGCACAAACTGGCCCGGCTAAGGATATGGCGTTCGACGCGTTCCTTGTAGCACCACCGTAAAGTCACTTTTCACAATTTGAAAACTACTTTCGATCTTCATTTTTATTACGTTGGCAGTATTAACTGGTCCGTCGCGGTACACCAAGTCCACAGAAAAAAAACACGTCGATACACACCCAACGAGTGCGCAGGGGAGACTGCGTGCGTGACGTAATAAAAACATTTACTTATGTACCTACTGATAGTGTTGACAAAAAGTCAAAATGAATGAAAGAGTGATTATCAATCAGTAGCTAAAATATCTTTATTTTAACTTATTATAACCCTTTACTACATGAAAATGTATCGAATTTTATTTAAATGTCTTGATTAATTGACTAATTAGATTCAATTTTAATGAAAAAGCAATTTTCAATACTAAAATTGCATTTTAAATAGCGCGCGTGCGGCGGCATAAGTAGTTCATGTGCGCGTCCGTCTCTACTTCTTTCTCGCTCAATCGGGACACGGGTCGTCCTCGTCTATGCGAAAACAATAGGTAGGTAGTGTCGGGATAAGGAAGTGAATTTGTAGTGTAAACAAGTGAATTTAGTGAAATTTTGTTGCCAAAGAGATAGAGAACAAAACATTCGCCTGACCAACGGCCCGGGAACCCCTTGATCTGTGTTTAATTAGTGTACCTAGGTAGATACACCTACCTCAGTGAAAAGTGAATCTAGGGCTCTATCGTTACAAGTTTGCAACGCATTATTTAGTTGGAGTATTATTATTACAAGTTGGACACTTTCAACAAATGCTGTAAGTAAGTAAATAAGCTGACTTTTAAAGAGTTTATTCCAATTTTTTAGACACGCCGCCGCCAGTGCCAGCCTATCTTCCTGCTGACTTACCTTATGTACCTACTACTCGTTGAACCGCTGCTGCTGGCTGTCTCAGCTGGCTTCTTGGCGGCGGCGGCGGCGGGGTCGATCCAATACCGTGTTATTTACCTATTTACTTGTTTTGAATTGTATTTAGATTATGATCACTTGACTAAGTAGGTAGGTATGCGGTTGTTAGTCTAAAACCTAGAAAGTTGTGATGAAAAAGTCGGAATCAGAATCCGTATGTGTGATCGTGAGTAGGTAGGTACTTTCGATGAAATGATTTTATTTGTTAACAGTTAGGTAGGTAGTTAATAGTTAATAGGTAGGGCGGCGGCGGCCCGCTGCGCTACGATCAGATGTTTGAGCGCTCAGCTGATCGTAGCGCGTGGCTCGTTGCGTCCGCATTTACACCGTTTTTGTATTATTTTTTAACATCGTAAAAAAGTGCTCAAAAGAAAAAGTTTCTTTGGGAAAGTTGTTTGTTATGATCAGTACATGCACCCCCTTTTCTATCGTTCACTAATTTGAAGTCACCCTATATATGGAAAAAATTCAGATGCCTTTTTTCATAAGATGATGTCTAATCTAATCTAATTTAGCCATTTGTGTCCCACTGCTGGGCAGAAAAAAAAACTGAAATGGGATTGGGCCGGCCACGTTTGCCGCATGCCAGAAGACTTATGGGCTAAAACAGCTAACCAATGGCTACCAACTGCTAAACAGCTACGCGGCAGACCACGGAAAAGGTGGCGGGACGAGCTGAACACCTTCTTAAGTAGCTGGGCGGAGGAAGCTCGAGACAGAAAGTAATGGCGGAAGAGAAGATGATGTCATTCATAATAAATAAATATTTAGTCATTGATAATTTTTAATTTTTAATATTATCTTATGTTCATATCTAGCAGTCTGTATCCCACTGCTGGGTAAAGGACTCTCTCCTTTATCTCTATGACACTCGATCCGCCTCTACCCATAGATAGCTGTACTTTTTTAATATAAATATCTTAGTTATACGAGCATAATTCGAAAGTAAACTAAGTTTATATAATTATCCGCATAAATCTAATTTCTCACAACAATAAATTCATATTTACGACATTAGATAAGTTTCCACTTGATTAAGCAGTAAACTTAGTCAGATTAATATTTTGGCAACTAAAAGCGATTCATTTGGCAGGAGGCAGAACTTACTGTTGGGTATTACATCTCATAATATAGTGTGCTTGTTGGAAACTACTATTACGAAGAATTGACTACTTTCATATTTTTATTTAGGTAGTGTCAAAAATATAACATTATAAGCCATAACGCTTGAGTGATTTTATATTTTATCACGTGTGTATAGATAGACCGCAAAGTATCTTATAACTTTAAGCAAGGGAAGGATTGACCAGAATTCACAATTTCACACCATCACACCACACGTTCGGCAAGCGAGTTGGCTATTAAATACAGATCAGATTTGATTTCAGTAGACTGATTTAATAATACTCTAATAACCAATACTATTACGATTATTTGAAATTATTTATAAAGTAACTAGAGGCTGCCCGCGACTTCGTGCGTATTCGTAATCTCACACGCAACATAGCCTATGTGTTATTCTGATGCATAGCTACATTAAAGCCAAGTTTCATCAAAATCTGTACAGTAGTTTTTGCGTGAAAGCGTAACAAACATCCACCGACACAAACATTGACATTTATAATATTAATAGAATGATTCAAAATTACAAACTTTACCACACTGTATAAGTAATTCCAGCTCCCACACACTTTAAGAAACAATAGATGTAATCGCGACCGTAAAATCCTCTTGATTGGTGGTTAGCCTCAATTACTTCGACTCAAATCCAATCTAGAATCTAGATCAAGTTTAGGCTATGTCTGCTTTCAGGGTTCTCTAGGTTTTTTCATACACACTCGTATACGTAGTTACGTTATTACTTGTATTTTTATTTACTTTTATCCGACTACGGCGGCGAGGTGAAAAAGAAGGGTACTATTAATGTATGATTTTGGCAGTTTATTTTTAACTTTTCGTTTTACTTAAAACTTCCAATTAGTTTATCGACTTTTTATTAAAAGATTAATAAAGGTATTCTTATAAAATATCCTGATTAAAAGAGTAAAGAAATAAAGCGTTTTACTCAAATTAAGAGATTTAAGTAGGTGAATTAATCAAAATAATTATTGCTTTTATGGCTTTGATCTTAATACTAGACGTGGTAAGACGTGGTAATCTATAGGTATTTTTCTGTCCTCAAAATAGTATCAACATTCCAGCTTCAAGCTTCCCTCAGTCTACGAAATAAAGCAACAAAACAGAAACCTACCGAACCCTATTACTTGAATTTTCCGACAATTTTTCACCGTCTTGTGCACCTTGCACGCAAAGTTCCGTACATTTAGTGCATTTGTTAGGTTTTTAGTGTTTGCTAGTGTTTACGTTAGTTGTTAGGTTTCTTTCTTAATCGATACTGTGTGGGCGTTAGGCCGTGACGTGGGTAATGTTACAGGTGTTCATGTTGTTATTATATTAGTATTAGGTTCGGAAAGGTGTTATCTTACATGTTAGTTATTGTTTGCGTTCAGTGTCTGTTAGAATCAATGAATGTTAAGCTATTCCCATAATAGATTAACGCGTTAACTGAATGGAATGAGTTTGCTACTATATTTACTATTTACTAAAGTTTATTTCGAACATTGATACTTAGGTACATCATATCACTTACACGTGATTTACACTCAATACATACATACATATCCGTCACGCCTCTTCGGGTTCGGCAGAGACCACTTCCCTCCACTTACTACGATCAAACTTCTACAAAACAATTATGATTACTTTAAAAGTAAATCATGAAAGAGATCTCGCTTACCTTGATGGGAGATAGGCGTAACAGATATGTATATATGTAAAAATAAATCGTTAAAACCTTACCTGATAACTCCCAATCAAATACGCAGCATTCAATCGTAACGTCTCATTGTTACTCGTGAAGAACACAATCTTCTTTTTAGGACTCTTCTCTAGCTCCTCATTCAGTCTGTTGCAGAACTGGTATAAGTGGCAGAGGTGGTACGGCCCGAAGTCAAAGTAGAAGTTCTCGTAGACGATTTCATCTTCGATGTGGAAGTATTTACTGTTGCGGGTTGGTTTCGGTTTGTAGCCCGTTTTGAGGGTCGCGAAGTATAAGCGATCTGGAAGTTAAGGGAAAAGGGGTTAGAATTGGCTGGAAAGCTAAAAAAGTATTATTTACTCCGTCAGTAAGATTAAGCGGATGATGGACGGACGGACAGCCGAGTCTTAGTGATAGGTATCCGTTTTCATTATTTAGGTACGCAACCCTAAAATGGACACTTGTAGGTATTTTAACTTTTTTCTACCTAGTATTGAGTATTTTATTGCCTAATTAGGGAAAAGAATCATGGGAATACACAAAAGTTTCCACAATTCGGGGCTTAGACTTTCAGCAAAAAAAACTCTAAGTTTTAGATTTTGTATACCATTTAAATATTATAAATTATACAAGACCAGGCACTCACGTCAAATACCTATTAGGATACAAACTAGAAAACACACAAACTTAACAAAAATATTAACTACGTCAATATGACTACAGCATGGCATGGGCAACAAACATAATATCTTATTTGAAATTCAAATACTGCGCACAAAATAACTGCGACATATTAAACACCCGTTTTACGTATAAATTAAATAATAAATGGTTTAAATTTAGTTATGGTTATGTAAATAGATATGAAAAGGGATATGTAGTACATTAATAAAGTTTTGGGTTTCGAGGACCGCTCCACGACACGATTCATCTCCTCACTGAAATATGGACGTGTAATCGATTTAAGCATATTAAAAGCAAATAAATGTAACTTGGCTTGTTATTTCGTTTTTTACCAAGTATAGTAATGACCATACCTTCTATTTGGCTGGTTGTACAACAAATACAATTTTCACGTTACTTTTTCGTAAAATCATAAGTGTTAAATTACCGATTATCATCAGTTAAGTAGGAATTTTTCGGAAAATGTCACACACCTACCATTTAGCTTAGAGAAAATATTCCCCAGTGAAGAAAAGGGTCATTGAGATAGAAAAAGAAACTAAATCTATATTCTCCAATCTGCGTTAACGATGTATAAAAGCCTACACTGTCATAGCTTAACCTCAATTGACACTCCACGACAAAATGCAAATTTTACAGCCAATACAGGAGCTGTAAATTTTATCGCGGCAGCAATGTAGACTTTCATACTCATCACGAAAAAACACGCAGCCGTTCGTGACTATCTCAAGAGCTCTGTATTTATTACACTTTGTTTCCGTTTGCCAACAGTTTAATTCGTAATATATCACTGGGTAGAGCTTAAGGGGCACTTAAATAGAATGTTACTGATGGTCTGAATGCTAAGGAGTTTCAGTATAGCTGTAATGTTGAGCAAAATTTGTGTCTACCTCGCCTGAAGGAATATTGGTTTCTGAAGGCTCTTTTTATTTTTGTTTATTTATGCTTTTTTCGGCGTGTTTAATATAATAAACGGCCTAAAAGTCAGCCAGTAATAAAGGCACTTAAGTAAAAGATTTAACGAGACTAATCTTTATAGTCTTAATACTGTGTAATTATTATTTTGCAATTACACAAAAATAGATCTGTCATGAGAATTTTGCGAATATTTTATATGCAATTCTAGGGCCTAGGGGCAATAACCCCATCTTAGCGGCCACCAATGTCATGCTACAATACAATCGATAAATGCTTATTATCATTTATATTTTTATCTTTTATCATACCACCTGCATTTAAATTGCTAGAAATTCTTTATTGATTCTGAAGATATATGATATGGTATGACTAAGCATAGGTAAAGTCATGTCTTAGCAAGATTTTTTTAGAGATAAGTACCTAATCTTTGAAAACCTTCTTATCTATTCTATTATGGCAGGAGTTTTTATAAATAAGTTTATTTGTCAAATTATGGAACTTCTCTGGTAGCAACCACGACAAAATCGAATAAATAATGCTTACAAGGCAACGAACAAAAAAAAAACATAAACAGGAAAGATTTCTCAACGAAAAGCAACAGAATAACCTTAATTGAATGAAGAAACTCAATGAAAGCCTTATAATAGGCAACGAAATTCCGTCTACATTTTGGTAAACAAATCAAGTAGGTACTTTAATACTTTTACCCAAACAATGATTTGTATAGGACCACACAAAAGAGCATCGAAGTTGAATAAATTGAATAGGTAGCAAATAATGGAAGGTGCTTCGCTTGAGGTCAGCAACAAGGTTTGTCCATAGTTAGTGTTTAACAATGTTTTGGGCCATCAAACACCCACGATTATGTGGCAATTGGTTGAGAGCAGATGCTTGTATCTGAATGCTAAATTAATTGATTATCACGTATGTTTAAGTCTATTTATTCAAATTCAAAAGAAATTCATCGAATGAAGGCGTCCATATCATACTACTTTCTAAGTTTTATCAAACGATGGGTATCGATTCCAAAGCTTGGAAATGTCGTAAAAATAACTATATTTTTCAAGAGAAGCTCTTATAGGAGAATCCGAACGTAAATTCCTAAGAGACATATCAATCTTTAAAAGGACTTAGTAGAAGTTGCCTCTTCCGTTGAGATTATATTTATTTTATACTAGCTGTCCCGGCGAACTTCGTCCCGCCTTAGAATGAACTTTATTGTGTAGGAATAAAGTTCAAATTGACTCTACATTTTAGTAAGAAAACATTTGTATGGGAAAAAGAAAAGGTCTGTTTTAGGGCTTTCCCGGCAATATTCGAATTTTTCTCACCGTAAGAACCATCCTTGGACTTCAATGAACATTTAAAAAAAAGAATTAGCGAAATCGGTCCAGCCGTTCAGGCGTGATGCCGTGACAACGGAAAACGGGTTTCATTTTTATATATATAGATTCTGTTAAGGTTCTTCTTATGTTTGTTTGCTAAGCTATTATACTATATCAATTTCTCCTCAAAAATTTACACCTTCTATAGGTAATTTCATATTTTTATCAAAGCTACAAATATCACCTAAATGCATAAAGCTTTCAGAAACAAACAGACCATTTCTTCTTACTTTAAAATTTTCACTCATACCACACGTGTGCTTAGCACCAAGAACCACAAAAAGGTCTGCACATGATTGAAAGAGACCCTGAACCCTGAACTTAGCTTGTTTGGGTTTAGGTAGCCTACCACTTTCTTCAAGTGCCTAGTGCCCATAATTATTGCACCTAGGTTTCGTGCCGTACTTGTATGTTTGTGGTTTAAGTCATAAGGTGTTTAGTATTAATTACAACCTAAGTTAGTTGTGTAGGTAATAAGAAAAATACTTATATGAAATATGAAGTTATTGTTTTGTAAAGCATGTAAACTAAAGATAGAGATGACGACCGGACCCCGTGAATTTTAAAGGGTGAGCATTTGAGTAGTTGGAAATACTGAAAGGTAATTAAAAATCCAAGAATTTGATCATAGAGCCATCCAAAACTTTCATCACGAAAAAAGCAGCTGCTGATTTTATATTTTGGAAGATGGATGATTGATGGTCCAGGAAAAAGTTATGGAAAGATAACCTCTTCACGTATTGCAGCAAATATTAAATTTATAATATTTAGAAACTTAGCAAATTATATACCACCAAATGCCTAACCTAGACCAAAACACAATACCACACATTTCCTATTGACTCGATACATTAGTATCTATAGATCAGCAACCCATTAGCATAGAGCTACTACGTCGAGCGCAGACTTCCGCGATACGTCACCAATATACAATCCATTTGAATTCATTCACAAATGTGTGATTCCTATTCAAATACTGTCCTTGGACACGCCCACCGCCTACTTGTTACTTTGACAAGGTTGCAAATTACACTGCCGGTAGGTTTTTGCTAAAGGCTCTATGTGCAAAATTATATAACTTTATATTTTATGTACAAATAAATGGCATACAATATGACAGTTGGATTTATTCAGTCATACTGAAGTACTCATAAGTTGTAGGAAACTAAATAGGGAAATGAAGTGCGTCTCTTCTTAAGGGTCTTTCCTGGAATTTAAGTAAGTTGGAGAAGACTTCAAACCAGAGTCAACGCTGCCAACCCACCAGTTAATTTCGATTCTATAGCTATAGACTCCCGGATACGTATTGGAAAGTATATGGCACTAATACGTAATTATAGACTTTGAATCTACGTATACAATCGATCACTAAAATCCGCATTGATTACTCAAAATGGGTTTAAAATAGTGGGACATGCCGTAATCCTTTTTTAATGCAAAGTTTTTAGACACCTGCCGCTTGCTGACACGTTAAATAATGGCAAATAGGCATAAATTTATCAAAGCGATTGTCTCTCTTGTATGGGCTTTGTGAGTCCACTAGGTAGGTACTTTATTTAAGTAATTAATGTTCCAAGGCCACAAAATAAACCAGCGTTTGATCCTTAGACCACTTCACAGTTTACGTAAGCAAGGCCATGTCTGACACTCGACAGCATCGCGTGCCACCACTGGCGTCTTTACTCTATTCTTTAAGTACCATTTGTATTAATAGACATGCATATTTCTTGCAGCTTTCTGGCCTAAGGAATATATTTCTTTGGTGCATTCAAGGGGATTTTTATTTGGTTTTAATTAATTATTTATATGCTGAACGATCTCTGGACAACAACCCAACAACGGCAGACCTCAAAAAATGTGGCGAGATGAACTGGACACATTCACGGGTATCTGGGCAGAGGCGGCTCAGGATAGAGAATCGTGGGAAAGAGGAGAGAGGCCTTTGCCTGGCAGTGGGACAACAACTAGATAAGATAGATTTTAGCCGCTGAAACTTGAAATAAATCGCATCCGGTCTTAGATCCTTAATGAAACTTTACAATATTGAAGCTTGCTCATTAGAATAACACAGGCTATAGATAATATGTATAATTTTAAGATATTTTGTAGTTTTTCTAAGTTATTAAGATTCATACGAAGTCACGGGTAGCCTCTAATATTACAAAAAGAAATACATTTCCCGAGTGCGAATTTGAGGTGTCACGTCCACTCGCGCCCTTCGACCACTCCTTGCATTAGTTCATAACAAGGTCGGGTGTATACAGACAGCTATCGCGTGCCAATTACTACCACCCTTACCCTACCCTTAGGGAACTATGTTCTAGGTAATGTTACGTAATTTCTGTTATAAGCACTTATTTAATAAATTGTTTGTTAGATTGTATAAGCAGTGCTTACTTGGGGAAGTTGGGTATGTCCAAAATGTTACTCAGTTTGGTGAAATATGATGAAGATAGCTTAGACAAGTCTGTCGCAAATGCTAATGAGGCTATCCCTAGAAGTGCCTCACATCTCAATATTAAGAGAAAAGAAGGGTGAACCTTTTCAGGATTCTGCCTCGCCATAACTTTTCACATTACCTACCTATTTTCTGAAGTTACTGTTATGTTAAAACATATCAAATCTTTAAATTATGATAATTAAATTAAGCTTTATCACAATAATATTCCAATGCTTTTTCTATCAAGGCTTTATTTCATTGAGTTTTCTCTTTCCGAACCAATGAAAAAGCCCCAAAGATAAATCCACTCAAACAAATAGCTCTACTGCCTCTTACGAAACCTATATCCAGTTACAAACAACGTATGCAATGATACACCTCGCTGTGATTGATTGGAGTTGGTAGCTTCTATGGCTTGTTGCCAGGTTCGACTTCGCTTTATACTTGACTAGAGGCTGCCCGCGACTTCGTACGCATTTGTAGTCTTATCTTGGAAAACTTAGCGATATACCAATGTGTTTATTAATATATAAAATATATAAATAATAATATATAAAAGTGTTTACTACAAAATTGTAAAGTTTCATTAAATAAGTTCAGCGGTTTTCGCGTGAAAGGGTAACAAACACTGACAACAAACATAATAATCGATTCCCGTAAATAAATCGTTCCGGAACAGGTCCAATGTTAAGCTAAATAAAAAACCTATCTATTTATTTATGAAAGTTTCATTAAACGCCGCGATCTTTGAAAATAAAGCGGCTTCTAGTGGCCACCTAGAAAAAAGAACACTAAAATGAATGTGGCAGACGAAAGATGACTTAATTAAAACTTTTATCAAACAATCTTTAGAGATTCAAATTATAATATCGTCCGGACTCGCGGTGCGGCGGCGGGCACTTTCAAGCTGCGTATTTGAGGGAGCCACAAAGATAATTGTAATAAAGTAAAATAGAAATAATTACGGTTTACTTCATTACGTTTTGAAACTCTTAAAACGAAGTATCTTTCTTGCTAAATACGATTAAACCAACATCTAAATCACCCGTAAATTATCTAATAGCTTCAAGTCTTTTTGTAATTAGCCTTTTATTGGCCTGAACAGGCTGGCTTCACCCACACGAAGTAACTTGCGTCCCCTCTTGTATACAAGTGAATGCTGGTCAGGTATCTAGTTAATTATTAGCAGTTACGACACACCTAGAGGAAATTGCATACTACTTCTAGTTTAATCTAACTGGTGCAGTGTATACCAAGGTCTTTGAAGCTCCGAGCTGCGCTTTTCGTATTAGAAATTAATTAAAGTTGAAATTGGAGTTTTGTAAGTTCGATTTTAGGAGAACGTGGTCTATGTAATGTTTATGTAATATAACATAAGATTTGGCGTGAAAATTTTTAGTTTTATCAAGAAAAGTCAACCGAAAATAACCTTACCCTTTTAAAAAAAACCGGACTGCGTATAAAATACATTCTTTTTTATTATAGGTATATCATATCATATATCATAGGTACCCAGTGTCACTCTCACATTAAAGAAGAATCTAAAGACACCTTTCAAGCTAAAATCCATCAAGGCGTTTAGGCTGTAGAGCTAAAGAATTGTACATACATACTCTCGAAAAACATAACCCTCCTTCTGGCGCAGTCGGATAAAAATCCCTTTAATAAATTGCTATATTTTACGACACTGATACATTGTAGTAGAGTGTAGTACATTAAAAAGTTATATGTCGTTAAGTAAGAGTCATTTATTACCTACATTGTTCCGAAATGTTTATCTCTTTACTTTTTTATATTCTTTTGAATTTAAACGAATAATGGATTAATCAGTTTCCGGTTATTCGGTTGTTTTCATTAATTTGGACACGATAACATATAATGGGGTCATAATAACATTATATCAAGTAAGTTCGAGTACAATGTCTGAAGACTGTACTGTAATCGATTGATTAAATTCAAGGGCATCTGGTTAATAAAAACCGGAAGGAAATACCTATATTCAGGTTCCATTGACTGTCGCATAAAACTGACGATTTTATATGGGGTAGTTTCAGTATGGAAGTTTTATGGTTCAGTCTATCATAAAACCATATATAGTTTTTGCGATATAAGTAATTGGAATTGATCTTCCTGATAATCCCATAGGGCGTTTGTAAAGGATCGGAGAGTTTGGAATTTTGAATGCTATTTTTCGAGGGGTAATTCCGAATATAAACCTTAGACCAAACTTTAAAGACTAATAATTCCCCCCCCCCCTTATACGAAATTACCCCAATAATAGATAATAAATACCCGAAACAAACAAAACTATTCGTAAATAGTAACAGGACTTTTTTGCAATATCTAAATAATTTATAGATGCGAAATTATATGCGAACAATTCTCCAATACCTATTCTATCACTAACTTATTCCGCACAAAGAGAGGTTACAAACAGGACGAATAATTTTGAACTAAATTCCGCGTAGGTATGAAATGAACCAACTGATCTACTGAATACAAGTGTAATACATACGACCCGACCTTCGCTCCGGATGATTGATCTTGTGTGAAATTGCTTTATCGAGTTTGTTTCTAATGCGATTGTAACCCTTCCTACTACGGTATTTTGATATTGTTTAGATGTAAGTACATAGATTGTTGAGAACCTAAGATCTATCTACAAAAATCTGGCCGTGTCCGGGAAAAAGTATCATTCCATACATTTTCTACGGATTCGTTCACACACGTCGTCATGACATGTGTGAACGAAACCATACGCTTTAGGAGACTACACTCAAAAGAGGTAGACTACACTGACAGGAGTAAGAGCGCGAGCGGTTACGCACTGCATCCGATCCGAATCCGATAAAATCACCATAGAAATAGTTCTCGGATATATCTCGGATCCGTACTAAATATCTCAGATCGGATAAAATTCGGATGTAGTGCGTACCTAATATTTAAGTATAAAGAATATATAGCCGGAACCTAGTAAGATTATTTGTCATCGTGACAAAAAGTGTAAAGTAAGATCGAAGGACATTTAACGGTAATAAACCTGACGTGACATGTATCAAGATAGATTTACACTGGACTGTACTACTCTTACAATAAAGTTACCAGTCGTAACTTACGAGCATTTAAACATTGTAAACTTCAAGTAGTATCATAAAGTAGTCATTGTACTATTTATCAGGAAATGTTAAATTCAAAACAGCTAAACATTAACCTTTAAAGAAGTCTCCACCAAGCACAAGCAACAATTTTATCATCCATCATAAATTATAATCAGAAACATTGATGTCATCTTGTTAAGTATACGTGTGAAGGTCACGTCTATGCAATGACGAACAGTTAGGTATTTAGGTCATCAAATAGGTAAATCATTTTTAGAGTAGAAGTATTTATTTTTATAAATAAAGCATTTTATTATGACAATCCATTACGTTTATGCCCCTTCTAGATTGAGTACGTAACATTACAGCGAAGATTCGACATGACATACAAAGATGTTGGCAGATGGCCACTTGCAGGAGGTCAGGAGAGGTTAGAGGGTTCCAGGTTAAGGGTTCCAGAAGACCAAGGAAATATAAGGTCCGAAGATGACTTGCTAAGACGGTCGGTCTTGCTAGGCCGAAACCACGAAAATAGCAGCAAAATAGCCAATTATATTATAGGCAGAAGAAAGAATACTGTAAAGCTACGGTGATGGTCTGCTAAGTAGTAAGTAGAGTTCTTGTCTTGCCTTGCCATGGACCACCACATTGGTAAATTAATATGTAATTAATATAAAGCAGGTTGCGTTGTGTCGACAAACAACTCATTAATTAGAATAGCTCCTACAGATTATAAATAAGAAGACTGAGTGCCCGTTTCACTATCTACAGATAAAATGTATCTGACAGATATTTTATACCTTTCTCTGTCTAAAACGTCATGTTTTATGGAATAAAAATACCTATTAAAAAAAAAAAAGGTATATAAATAATAATAGGTAATACGTAATAATAAATAGGTGTATTAAAAATAGGTATTTTTATTTCATAAAACAAGACATTTTAAACCTTTATCTAAGTAGATAAACCTTTATCTGCCGCAGTAATACAATGAGTGGTATAATGGGGGTAAATCTCTTTTGTTTGTAGCTTAAAAATAAATATGAAGCCCTTACCTTTAATAATCTCTGTGGACGATATAATAACGTCATTTTCATCCATCCTAGCTTTGTAGCACAGGAACGCTGATTTATTTATTTTGACGGATTCTCTCCGAACTTTCCCGTAAAGTGTTTATTTGGGGGTTTTATAATCTATGTTGCATTTTCATGGTAGTCTTCTATTAGTTGGGGCAAGATGAGCACCTGGAATAAAGAAAAACATTTAGTAAATATGCATCTGTAATAAATAATTTTATTTGAAAAAAGCAGTTTTTTGAAGTTCTGGTTGAAACCTGGTGCTACTAGGTCGCTCTCACAATATCCATTACACATTGGATTCCTATCTATAAAATCCGTATTTTCATTAAGAATGAGTTAGTAATTGAACTTACAAAAGGGTTCTTAATAAATCTTTAAGTTGGAATTAACAAGAGTCACACATAGTTTACAAAATTAAAGATTGTTCATAATTCATAATATGGGGATGTTTAGAAATAAATAAGTATTTTGAAAAGTTTTGATCCACATTTTAGGTTCCATTTTCTTGCATGAAGGCTTTTTTTTAGTTTAACAACATAGTTTTTTTAGGTAACTAACAGCAAAAAAAATTAAGTATCTGTATTTATTTCAAAATAATTACTTTTAAAGAACCAGTTCAATGCAGTTTTTTGTACAGAGTTGCAATGCAAACCAATAAGAGTGATTTAAAATGGAGATACAACATTCCTTAAATGTAATCTTGTTAGAAAGTGAAATAAGTTTAAGCAGGACATTTTATCTGGTTGGTTTCTTGTTTTGGCTGATTCAATGTTCTAAAACAGTCATAATCTTTTGGAATTTAGAGTATTTTCTTCAATGTTAGATTTGATAAAGTTGTTTTGCTCCTAGATAAAAAAAGAAATGTGGATGGATAAGACGGAGACGGAATTACAAAGTTGATTAAAAACAATTTGAGAAAAAATTGATTATAATTTCAATACAAGCAATGGGAATAGAAATTAATTAAGTTTTTAATTTATCTTGTTTTGAGAATCAAATAATAACTCACTGATTAAAAGGAGTTCTTATTAAATAAAACATCTAAAGGAATTTAATAGATTTAACACGGAATACTTGTAAAGGGTTTGAGAACTTAAATACTTGACTATCATGAATGAAATATAAAACAAAAAATCTTACCAGAATCATTGAAGCGGAATTATTAATGTAACAACACACCAACAGCCTTGATTAACACAAGTACTGAACAACTGTTCACAGTTCACACTGAATACTTCAACACACTTACACTTACTAGATAACACAGCACTGTACACTTAGAACGAAGAACATCGCAGAAGACAGAGGGAACAGACGGATTAAATAAAATTGTCATTGTACTCAGCTTGACGACATAAGAAAAGCGTAGGTGTACGTATATTGAACAGCGTAGGTAGACTTCGCAGAGGAAGGTCAGCCCGGCACAACACGAACTTGTTCACAGCTAGAGTAACACACAGAATTTTTGCGAAACCTTTTTTCTAACCAGACGGCACTTGGGCGGCAATTGATAACGCTAGTAAACAGTAGCACCGGGCATAACAATACCAGAATGCGACCAGTTGCCGCGGCAAGGTCGCCCATCCATGTTCAGCGTGAATGCGATTCGGTTCAACACAAATTTGATATTATTTATTCTGCCGGAGCCGTTGGAGACGAAAGACAAAACTAGTTTCGTTTTCGTTCGTTTGCTTTTTTTTGCGTGCATGAAATGAAACTGTCAAAATCAACAAGCGACCTCTGGCGACTTTTCAAGAACTAAGTTTAAAAAAGAAAGACATTGTCTATGGTTTTTAAGTTTCTTCTTAACGTAACTAGATGGCAGCACTTTGGTATAGTTCTCACTTGTTTTACTAGAGGGCGCTAAATAAACAAAATTTAGTTTCTGTCAAGGCATACTAGATGGCGTTACTGATAAAATAAAAACCTCCATTATTAGAAAATTATTTATTTTTATTGAATTTTCAAAATCAATTGTTGAGTTGTTGATTCACTACTTTGCATCTGTCGGCTGCGGCTTTCACTGCACCAATAACGGCAGCACGGAATCCTGTAAACAAAAATGCATTTAGTCATAGCTTTTACTGAATACGAACTCAATCATGAAAAATATATTTAAAAAATTGTTACCATTCTGCTCCAAATGATAAGTCCCTTCAGCAGTGGATCCTGCAGGGCTAGTGACATTGTCCTTCAGTTGAGCTGGATGACTACCACTTCGCAGCATCGCAGCAGCTCCTAACGTGGTCTGCGCAGCGAGTTTGAGAGCCAGGTCACGTGGGAGACCACACCGTACTCCTCCATCGGCCAGAGATTCTATTAACATGTATACCTGAAGAAAAAAGAGTTTCATTGGTGACTAATTTTGGATGTTGGGTAGAGCAATAGCCAAGTTCTTGAAAAAATGTTTTAGTTCAAAACGTGGGACACTAAGGTAATTAAGACACGCGGCAGAGTGTCAGGCCAAGTCGAGTGAAGGGACTGGCTATAGAAAATGCATTAAGATTATCAAACCTTTTTTTTATTAGGGACAGGTTTATTTTAATAGTTTAATAACCTACTTCTTTAAAATTATTATTAAACTTACATAAGCAGGCCCACTGCCACTCAAAGCTGTAACAGCATCCATCTGATATTCAGGTACTTCATTACATGTACCGACTGCTTGGAACAACTTGCTAGTCAGTTTGGCGTCGTCTTCTGTTGCCCTTGATCCTCGACTTAAAGCTGCAGCACCTTCGTTGACCAGCGCTGGGGTGTTTGGCATTACTCTGATGACGCGGGCTTCTGCTGGTAACGACTGGAATTAAAAAAAAAAGCTTTTTCGTCATCATTTCAACCAAAGCTGCCTACTGCGCGACTGCTTCATTTAATCTAAGTTTCCAATTTTTACATAAACATTTAGGTAGATACTTATATTATAATGAAAATAAATGGGATTCCGTCTAGCGACAGAAATAGGTAGGTACATAAATGCATTTATTTCAGTAAAAATACACATTAAATGAATAACAATATAAGTAACTGAAAAGATAAACGTAAGGAAAAATAATGCAAACAAAGAACCACAGAAAATTTATTTACAATAGTAACGATTATAACTCATTGTTGACTTTGTTTGAACAATTGATAAAATATGAATATAAGTGTGTAAGAAGTTAAAAAAAAATGTTTTGTATTAAATCCTATGAGATAATTTTAAATAAGAAGTGAAGAAATATATTCAAGAAAGATACCTACGTATAGACAGATCAGTCAGAATTCTTTGAAATTATGAGGCGGGATTATTAAAGGATTTCACTTCTACAAGGTAAATTATCAAAAAGTATTGACAATATTGGACTAGTCCAATAACTAAAAGATACATTTCCAACATACCTTCTCAATAGTAGCAATAGAGACTCCCATAGCAACCGAGATGAAAAGTTTATTCTTCGAAGCTGGCAAATCCTTGATTTCCCTAAGTACTGGCCCAACTACGTCGGGTTTTACCGATACGATCACCACTTCAGATCTCTCCACCACTGGTTTGTTTTCGAACAGTGTCGTTGCTCCTAAACCCTGGAAAGTACATTATCGATATCATTGTCTACTTAATCGTAAAAGAAGAAAATAAAGTTATTACAGGAAAAATATGTCCTGCAACGCGTCCCCACGAGGTATATTACCCAACAAGCAACAAGCTGGTAGCATTACCTCTTTTTTAGATGGCAATGCTTATCGTTTGGGCAAGAAAGCTGCCAGATCTCGGATCAAATCGTAATTATGTTAGGATCGTAAATACTTATGAATATGGAAACTGAGGGATGGACGCTTACGCACATGCGGTTTTGGCGCGGTTGTGCCACAGATTACTTAATAGTTTGACGTTTGATATGAAAAACGCGAACCGCACCTATTACCTACGCAAGCGCCCTAAGTAAACAATTACCTAAGTACATGCAGTTCAAATCATAGGTACCTATTTAGTTTCACATTTGATACCTAAACAAGAACCGAATTGAGTTAGATTGAAAATAAAGGTGACATTGAAATACAATAAGCAACTCGTAATATACAGACTTGTCGGTAATACGTTTGTTTGATAAATAATTCACATATAATCCTTTTTATAATACCTAAACAGTTTCTTTCATTACTTTTATCTTATCGACATTTATATTGAGTAGGTACTTTGCTTTCATTCTACACACAAACGCCATTGATGTAGGAACCTTACGTAGCTATTAGTTTATTTTTTATTATATTTTTGAAATAAGTAGGTACTATAGAAAACTAGTCAGTCAAACAGATGGTAAGTAGGTACCTAGGTATATATTTCATCTGCTTTTTGTGTTTTAATATTGAAATTAAAATGTGAAATGAAAAAAAAAACCGACCGAAACCCAATTTCCTTTTATTTAATATTGACTGATTGGTATCCAACACGGGAATAGTAAGTTAGAAACATTCGATTGACTGAAGAGAGGATCTCTTACATAAAAACGGAAGTTACGATGTTACAGACAGACACAAGTTATGTTAAAACACACCTCTTTTTGCATCAGGGGTTTAAAAACAATTTTGTATTCATTCTTTTACGTAGGAACCAAATATTGGCATAAAACTTTATGCTTCAATAAAACGCTTGTCTTAATTAAACAATACCTAATAAAATTGTTTCAAATTAGCTACTTCTGTTACTTGAGACGTCAATATGTTATCTTTATAACTGTGATGCTCTTTGTTATGAAAGTCAAGGTTCTGTGACGTAGAGGGACATTAAAAACTAAGTAGATCAAATATTTCAGGGAAAACTGGAATTGAATATGGTAAACAATCATAATTTAGAGAATAATGTTGTCTTGAAACAGAAAGATAACCTAGAAAAATCTGGCTAGATAACCAGCATATAGCCAGACACTTAAAAAAGATTACATAATAGGTAGGTACCTACCTTGAATGCTTCAGCGCTCATCAAATCAGCTGGATGGCAACTTGCTGTGATTTCATCTGGCTTCGCAAGACCTGGAAGTTTGAGAAGTGACTTTTTGATGTGAAGAGTTCTACAAGTTTTTATTATGACAGACATGCAGACACAAAACTCAACTAAATTTAAATAGAAACGCACTTACCAGCTGAAATAAAACCATTAGCAAGGGCAAAAGCCAATCGGCCACCTCCGATGAATCCAATCTTCATGATTTCGCTTAGAGATGCTGAAAAAGCAGATTATAAGTAATAAAAAAATATGAATTATTACGTTTCTAATGCTATGAAAAAAAATGGTTTAATTCTGACTACGAACTTTGACTTTACATAGATTAAAAAAACATATTTAGGGCTAGTATTTACGTAACGTTTAATTCCCATTTATTCACATTTTAGATATTTTTAATTGCACTTTTTTGAAAAGCTGGCTGCAAACTATTTTGTTCCAAAAATAAAACGCAATTCGTTATGAAAGACTTACGTTTGTCACAAAAATAGCGCGAACTTGTGCCTTGTAAAGCTGGCAAGAGACTGAGGTGGAAACTTAGAATGAGTTATTACGTTATCAATATTTGTTATCAGTTTACATAATTACATTAATATAAGACACATCGAGACTATCAATAAGGACATTGAGGACTCAAGAAGTTGTTTTCGGTTTTATTTATTGAAAAGTTTTCTTTTTAGCGCCTAACTGATTTTTTAAATTAAGCTAACGCACCTGTGTTTGCAGTATGAAACCGCGGCTCAACCGCCTGCTGCAGTTCGCGTTTTATCCGATATCAAACATATCTAACCGTAAGATGCGTGAGCGCATTTATAGCGTAAAATCACAGATTAGAAAACACTAGTAAAATGTACTGTGAGTTGATGTTACTTATAATAAAAGATATATGTAAGTAGGTACATAAATATACAAATTAACTTAAAACTATTTAAACTAAATTAAAATATTTACAAACTTATAAATCATATAATAAAATAAAATATAGTAAGTACATTCGAATAAATTCATGGCATTTATGCTTAGTTTTTTATATTGTGTTCCTTTTAAGTGCATTGTTATGAACAGCAGTCAATTATCACATCGATGATGTCCCATCTATAAATACGGCCTTGTAAACCATTTGATTCAATAAAACGTTATATTTGCAATGTGCAGCTGCGGTTGCATTTAGTCGTATGCAATAGATACTTATCCAAGTATGCATTTGTGCATACATCATGCATGTGGGTACTGACTTATGTATGGTATTTCAGACAGAGTATGTCAAGCTGAAACTCAGCCCCATAGAATCATGCTCAGGAATATTTAAAATAATTGACATAGGTAGGTACTTACTTACCTACCTATATCTCTCAAAAAACTAAGTATAAAAAATCCAACTAACATTTCAGTCAGATGATTTAATTTAATGGAATGTAAGTAATTTTGAAAAAAACTTTGTTATAGGATTTCATAAGTTATTTTTTTATAATGAGCCTAATCACCTGTTTAAAGTAGCTTGAATCTTATTACGAAACGCCTAATATTTATTCAAAGCTTTTATTACACTTATCGTTCATTAGAACTTGGGTTAGGTACTTCTAGTCTGCTAGTGACAAGTTAACCAAGTACCTAAGTTCTAGGTACCTACCTAATGCAGTGATACTTAGGTATTTATGCCATGTTAGTGCGTTTATCTTGTCCAGCCGCTAATAGACCTTGATCTGACTTGACTTAAGATGCATAATATATTACCTACCTATGTACCTTCAGGTCGAAGAATGTGGGTACATATAAGAAACCATAGATACTTGACTGCAAAACGGAGGTATTTAAAAACCTAAATAATCCTTAAAGGAAAAGTCTATGTTTTTATCTAATCTAAGCGCTTAAAATGTTAAAATTACACTTACTTAAGCCAATATTTCGTCACTAACAATATTTTACGCATGCTCAGTGAGTTTGCACGAATTTACACAACATTTCTCCAGATTTCTCTATGAAAATCAATGTGCACTACTAAAATTTAATAAAAATGCTACTATGGAATAAAAAGTCCACTATACATTGGTTGCTAAATTAAATATTGCTATAAAAGTACGCTTTCGGTTATTTACGATGCTGAACAAATAGAGATAGGTGGCGATAACAATCAAATTAGATTCTGTTCGTGTTTAAATATTGATAACAGCCAAACGATACTCTCCTTCAGCTTTTTGTGAAGGAAACCTCACAGATAAATAATGTTTTTATTTATAGTTCTGAGTATTTCGATATATTTTAAGTATCTATTTAATTATCCAAATATTTATGTTAGTGCTTGGTTGCAAATCGTTCAACTAAATATTTTTTAAATTTTGATCAATTTATTATTTTTATAATATTATAATATTATTATTTATATGTATAATGTTCTAATTAATATAAATTAAACTTACCTTTAATCATGTTGTCTGCTTTTACTGTTATTTTAACAATAAATAAATTAATACTGTACTTCTAATAATACACTAAAATAATATTAAACTTCGAAAAATGTTCTTGTAAATAAAACTTTTCACCACACTTTCACAACTGATATAAATTTCAATTGTTGCCCTTTATTTAATAAATACTATAAAAATCACTTCGAGAACTATTTAACCAAACATTTAATTGAATATAATAATAAGTTAATATAAAATAACTGTTCAGATGTCAGTCTAGTTAGTATCAAATGCATTACTGAGGCACGCAGCGTTACTTCGATACATTTACTAGGTACAGTCAAGGAAAGAAATGCTTGTTTTTAAGTGAATATTTATAATAAAATATATTCAAGTGCGTAATATTTATTAATAAATAAATAATTACGTTTGTAATTTAACTCTTTCCTCTCTTTGTGTTGTATGATAGACGTAGTTAAGTACGAGTGACTATGTTCTTTATTATGCACTTACGTTGTATATTTTTTTTTGCCATTTTTTATTTAAACGTGATTTAAACTTAGGTTTATAGAATCAGTAGCTCTATCTACTGAAAAAGTTACTAAAAATAAGCGCCAGAAAGGCTAAATTACAAATCAAAATTGAAATCTGGCAATTAAATAAATAATAGAAAATATTTTAAATCAATTTTACCTACGTATCTAATTTAATAAAAAGCGTTTTGTTGATGCCAGTACAGACATTAGTAGAGTCGCGATAAGGTGTGTGTTATCACTGGTACACGTGGTCCCCAGGATATGAACTGTGGACTGGACGGGCGGACATCACCCAGATCATACCTATTTCAATACACGTTCATTACTTATTTCGTTGATTGGTTAATTAATTTTATTATCTTTAATAATTTTATTAGCTTTGAATAGCAATTAGCATATTCACCTACCAGTATTAATTTTATTAAGGTAGAAAGGTATTCACAGTTTAAGCACTTATACTATATCATAAATAAAGACAAATATGCGCTATCAAAACAAATGTAAATATTTTTTTTGTAGGTAATGTACCTAAGTAAACTAACTTGGCGTTCAAACTGCTGTGCAATTGTGCATCTGTTTATTGACATTCCGCTATAGATATTTATCGAATAATGTAACTATTTTAACACATTTTTTTAAAAATTAATTATATGATGTGATAAGTTATATAAGGTAATAAACTTACATACCAATCGTCTTTTTAAGTCAATAAAACTTAAAAATTGCATTTTCGTACTTAGTCAGCATATCCTCGGTAGTATAGTGGTAAGTATCCCCGCCTGTCACGCGGGAGACCGGGGTTCGATTCCCCGCCGGGGAGGATTTTTGGTTGTTAACCAATGCCTTATTTTTTACATTGTAAAAGTACCTAGGTACGTAAGAGAGAGATACTTATACATCAAGGAATACTATAATAAATACTCTAAGATCAAGGAGCTTTCTATAAAAATAAAAAGTTTAATAATAGGTCTTTACCTATGAAATTGCCGTTTTACAGTACCTACTGGCCATTTCAATTAAAAATATTTTTTGTTTAGCTAAGAATTCTAATTTCAAATTAATTTCATTATAAAAATATGGAATTCTTTTACCAAAAACAGTCATTTTGTTTACTGGTTAGTGTTACATTTTCATTGCATTTCAATCATTTTCGTCAACATGGATACGTAAAAAATTCGAGTAATTATGGAATATGAGTTCCGTCGTGGCAGCAACGCGGCACAAGCGGCTCGCAACATCAACGACGTGTACGGAGCTAACACTACAAACCAACGAACCACTAGTTATTGGTTTGCTCGCTTCCGTTCTGGAAATTTCGACCTGAAAAATGAACCCCGCGGTCGTCCGAAGACTTTGGTCGATGCAGACGAATTGAAGGCGATCGTGGAAGCTGATGATACTCAATCTACGGCTGAATTAGCAGCAGCTTTCGACGTTAGCATCAAAACAATATTGGTCCATTTGCGTCAAATTGGCAAGGTAAAAAAGCTTGACAAATGGGTGCCCCACGAACTCAATGATCGCCAGCGCCAAGTACGCGTCGAGACGTGCCGTGCATTGCTCAACAGACACACAAATGAAGGAATTTTGAACCGCATTGTCACCTGTGATGAAAAATGGATTCTGTTTGATAACCGTAAGCGCTCAGCAAGTTGGTTGGATCCTGGTTCAGCACCTAAACAATGCCCTAAACGAAAACTTACCCCTAAAAAGGTGATGGTTACTGTTTGGTGGTCTAGCACCGGTGTGATTCATCACAGCTTCTTACCAAATGGGGAGAGTATTACTGCAGATGTGTACTGTGAAGAATTCAACACAATGATGGAGAAGCTGGCACGTCTCCGACCAGCATTGGTCAATCGCTCGTCTCCGCTGCTCCTGCACGACAACGCGCGACCTCATACCGCACAAATGACGGTCTCCAAGTTGCAAGAACTGGGGTTGGAAGCTCTCCCTCATCCACCGTACTCACCGGACCTTGCCCCTACAGACTACTACTTTTTTCCAGAATTTGGATAACTTCTTGACTGGAAAAAAATTCAATAACCAAGAGGCAGTTCAAAACGCCTTTGAAGAATTTGTTGCCTCTCGTCCAGCTGATTTCTTTAAGAAGGGCATTAATAAACTGCCACTGCGTTGGCAAAGATGCATTGATTGTATGGGTAATTACTTCACTTAATACAAATAAAACGGCAATTTCATAGGTGAAGACCTAATATTTAAATCTTCAGCAGTTGTGGTCTACCGTTACGATAGACACTAGGTGCTCTAGGTAGGTACCTATTTATTTTTTCGCAGGAATGGGATTCCTCATAAATAAATATATTACAACGCCATCTATATTATTTTTAAACAAATAGTAGGTAAAGAGATGCTACGCGATAAGCGTCACCTGTGTTGCAAATCCTGTACTAATAAGCCATCAACCCTCTTCTTGTCTATGATCAACATATTCTGTGTTGCATCCTCTTGTCTGTATATTTTTATTTCTTTTGCCATAAAATAAATCGATGTGACATCGATTACAAACCAAAATGTCACCGTGACAATTGTCTTCTCTGACAATAGCGGCAAAATCAAATAATTATTTTGTAGCTAAATCTTAGTAAAATTAAATTTTGCGTACATAATGTTATTTTTAATACATAATAACGCAAGTAAAATTAAATTGAACTGCAACGGTAGCTTAGCTTGCTATGAAATTATGAATAATTCGCCCGAGTTTTAACATTTAAAACAGCAATCAAACATTTCGGTAGGTACCATTTTATTAAATATTGCCTAGGTATATTAGTATCGAAAAGGCGACGAGAACTTATAGCCAGAAACAGAAGCCCGACGTAGACGCCGCCGCCGCCACCAACCAACCAACCAAGTTTTTTCTTCATTCGCGCTCGATGCGCCGTCCGCAGTGGCGCGCTTGTGTCGTGATCGGCTTGTCTATGGGAGTGTTCGCTCGTATCGAATTTGTGTGAAAATATTAATGTCCAGTGAAAACAGGGAAAATATTGTATATCTCGCATGACAGTGAATAAAATCGCCGTTTGAAAATGGCGTTGGAGGGTGTGAAAAGTGAAAAAAGTGAGGATAACAACGGCACCGTCGCCGAAGGAAAGGCGAATGGGACTGACAACAAAAGTAAACAGGTAGGAAAACGCCTTGGTTTCATAGGGATTTCCTCGATTTCCAGCAAATATACTAGTCTCTAGAGCTAGGGAAAGCTTCATAATAAAGTCTGGATCAAACTACTGATTCCGCTGCGGCTTGGTTCAAATTATTGGCGTCGGTAAAAATACTGCAATATTTCCGCGCATCTATAGGCATGATCGGGCTCGAGTAGGGAAAGAAAGGTGTTCTAAAACCGGGATTTGACCTATTTTCGCGTATGCAGTGTTTTATGACCGAAAAACGTAATTGGCTCGTTGAGCAACTGGGTCTTTATCATTTATTTATTAGGCTGATTGAAGTGTTTGGGCGGCTCGATGCCCCTATTCATACCTAGCAACCAGGCCCTTTCATTGAACTGTTATGTCAACAAATAGTTTCTACAAACTTCCTTAAAATTTAATGGAAAAGCATTAAATTTTAATGCAAAGTTTGTATATAGCAGTCATTGTCTGTTATCTTATCAGATAATCAATTGTGTATATTCATAATTAACAGGTTTTTGAAAGTTTGCATAATTATTTGCAAGGTTTCATAACATTTTCCTGTACCTGTTTTTTCATTCTTAATATGCAATAAATTCACAGAATAACAATGTTGGTGAGGTTTAACTCTAGCATAGAGTATACTAGCACTAAATAGTTATAGGTAAGTAATTACTCATATGTTACCTCATCTATTCATTGTAGTACCACTGCTGGGGCTGGGTTTGCTAGGTAAAAGTCGCTCCCTTCTCTCTCCTTAACTTATCTGCCAAATACCTACCCGTTAGTTATTTACCTACTTATTTTCATTTCATAATTGTGTACTAGAAGTAAATATATAACGTACCTACCGGTTATTTAGGTATAAGAATTTCTTAGAAAACTAAAATATATGTCTTAAATATAAGTCAACAATATCAATTCATGATATATCTTTTGTATTCAACGGTACCAACATGAGAGATTTATCAAATAGCTTCGGCTTTTTACCAAGCAAATACATAAATATTGGCAATAATAACCTCAATACTTAATATTCAGTTAAATATTCTATCTCAGAAAACAGTCTTAAGTGCTATTGAGTAACTAGAACTAGTAAACTCGCTAATCAGAAGAACTTTCACTACGTACCACCTTCCCCTCATCACTCCATAGATTACCTCATCACAGTTTTAAAAGCTCTATTTTGAGACAAGTGCTAAAAAGGCCAGTTTAATTGACCCACTCTAGTGACTTAATTACACTTGTCTTTATGAAATGTCAACCTATTAAGAGTTATTATCTCATAGTCGTTGTAGGATTTTTCATGGATATTTTTGGAACAAGAGATTGTCGAATAAGCAACTTAGACAGGAATCATAGAAACTGTATTTGTTTAAACATGCTTCATTGATTTCATTAAAGAAAAAGTCCTCTTACAGAAGAGTTAGAAGTTGAAATAGTTCTAATAATAAGATTATTTTGAAACGATCAATTCTCAGAAAAGTTGCTTTGATTGAGTTGGTTCTTACCCGAGCCTCATACGAATGGAAAATAGCTAAAATTCTTTTACCATTTGACTTCCATGTTATCTCCTCTTATTATATCAGTCAAAGCAAAGTAATACTATATTCAAAATCTAGAACCTTTATTGAAAGTACTGATTTCAATGCGCCTAGCTAGAGTATATTCCATACAAGTGCATTTTATAGGTTGCAATGACATCATTTGTACTAGATGCCAGCTCACAGACCTTGCTACTGAAATAAACTAATTGCTAGATTATTATGAATACTATTGGTTTTTATTATAATTTATTTCTAGTAGTAAATACAGTAGAAGCTATATTTATAAAAACTAATTAGACTAAAAAGATAGAGCATGAAATAATTTTTAATTAAAATAAATGGTTACATATTGTATTCTTTAGTTTAGATTAGAATAAGCTCTTGTAAGTTTCTTTGTAATATTGTTGATTTATACGAACCTATACAAACAGCCTACCACTGTAATCAAAAACATTATTTCGTATTATATCGTGAGCAAGTAGAATTTTGCATCTAAATATTCAATTGAGATTGAAATATAGCGGTATTCATCGATTTACCGTATACTTGTAGTCTCGTACCACTTTCTACAACATACAGACTCGTCATTCTCACATAATATCGTGAAATTACTGCAATTGAGTGCCCTTAAGAAGGCAATCTATCAATGTTAAAATTGCTTGGGAATGTATGAAATGCGGAGTCAGTCTTGTTATTGTTTACTAGGAGGGTGATAAGCGCCTTAGAATGTTACCCTTGGATATTCATTGCATCTGCCATGTTATATAATAGCCGACGCCGCAGGGTCGAGGCAGCTTCGCCCCAGTTCGCCATACCGACTGCGGATTACGAGTAAAATTGCATGCCACGGTGACGGCGACTGCGTACCGCGCGACCTTGTTGCCATCCTGCCACTTTTTATTTGGGCATCCTCTGCAAATATATGTTACGACCAATTTGTGTAAACTGTGCAATGTGTTATTTGATCAAGAGATAGAGGGATACAGCGAAGATTGAACGACCTTCTGCAGTAATATAAGAATTACTTTTTGTTTCTTCTGTTAAGATAAGAAAACAAGCTAAGAATAACTAACAATTAAAAAAAATATGCTTACTAACATAGGTACTTACATAATTAATGACGAGAAGAATTCAGTGTTTTCTTACCGCTGGTATTGCGTGGAAACAGAACGAATTAGTTATGCCATTGAAATTCCAGTACCAATGCAGTAATTTGTTGCTTCGCGAATAGTTTATTTTCGCACAGCTTTGTACCGGATAGAGGCCAGATGGGTAAACCGGTGGTTATCCACAAATCTGTCGTTTCCCTAACGAGGATTGTCATTATTCTGCTGAGAAGGTCGAGGCCTTATGACGTAATGTAGTTGTACAGGCGTGGCAGGCCCACCTTGCGGTTTATTCACTGGAAAAATCGTTATTCCACCCATAATAGAAGCACGTAGTACCGCTGATAAGCACGACACGGGTATTTCGTAGCCGTACCCATGTAATTGATACTTTTGGCTTCGTTGAAAATTTCAGCGCGATGTTTCGTGCTCGAGTGTTCGCTCTACAAAAGCCCTCTTATGTTTGTAAAGATCGATGGGTCCAAGACTTACAAGTACAACACAAGGCCAAAATCAAAGGTATTGTTCAAGTGACCTTGAGAGGGTTGCAAAGTGCGTGACGTCAGCTCTCTACGAGGGAGAGAGCTACTGTTAGTGCCCAATAAATATAGATCTTTCTTCACCCAAGAATAATATCTTACACGTGTCTTTTTATAGGCGGGATCAGCAGAGGGGGGATCTTCTAAATTTGGTGATCTGGCTGGATCCAGGCTGTGTGCGAGCGAAGATTAATGTGGCAGGCTGTGGAAAATGGCCCCGTCGTCGAGACCGGATAGTAAATGGATTTTGTCAATAGAAAACTTCAACTGATATTGTACATACCTACGTGTTCTTAAAAAATAAAACTTACTACAGTTTACGATATCATAAATAAAACGGAAATTAAAATTCAGGTAATTTGACGAGGATGCATAAATTAAAGAAGCCTTACCTCTTTCTTCAAAGGCTAAATGAAGTTACTGAGTATTAAATTACGGAAAAATTACTCTTTTAGGGGAAAATAGGTTAAATATTGTAAGCTACTTGTGGTTAAAGGATTGAACTTGACCCTGATTTGGACTTTTAAATTGTTTAAAAAGGTGATCTGACAGAATCTATTCAATAGATAAATATGAGACGGATGAATTACGATCACGTTAAATTATCTTCCTTTCTAATTTTTCATTTCGTAACCTCAAAAAAAAAACCTAAAGGAATATTTTACCACAACAATAGCGACTAGAAGGGTATTTTACAACAAAAAGGACCATTAATTACCGAAAAGTTTAAGGTTTTTATTACGTAACCATGAGGCAATCACACCCGGGAAGGCTATGAGAGTAAATTTGATTATTCCACAAGAGTACGTAAAAGAAACCCTCCGAATAGTCCTAAAGTAGACACATTAGTGGCTAACGATGTCATCGTTGTTTTGGCCTACGGGTGATTTCATAAACTCGGATCGTGCCAGCATTAGGACTAATTGAATAAAATTACCATCCAGACTTAGTCAGATATTGTCAGGTACTAAGCAGCATTATTTCTGCAGGATTTTTGGAGAGACTAGACGTAACTATAGCAATTTCGATAACCAATTGCCACTTTTACATGGCATTAATGTAAAATGCATTTAAAAGATGTGAAAAGACATCGCTTATATCGAGTTATATCTTCAGCATAAAGAAAAGACGAAACGCTATAAAATTAATTTGAATATTTTCTATCTACGCAACAAGAAAAAAAAAATGTTATCACGCGACCAGACATTCAGCTTAGCGCATCTCAATTTAACATAAAGAAGTTATGCATACCAATTGATCCATTGAAACGGTAACAAGAATACAACACGCTAATCGATCGTACGAACGAACCACTATCGTTAACGATTTGGGTGCGCACGCGCCGCTACCGCTATCAATATTAATGAATACATTTTATACATTTTGCCGACAGTGTTTTCATTCATTGATTGTTATCGATTAGTAGGGTCGTTGTGTTGATTGACAAGTTCATCATAGTATTCATTCATTTATGCTGTTTTGTTGCAGAAAATAGGTTTCTTTTAACTAAAAAGTAGGAAAGCTATTTATTCAATGTCTAATTAAAGTTGATTTATGTCTACTCTAATGGTTTCCTAGATATAAATCTTAGATTATAATGACGCCTGTTATTACATGATATTATATGAAATTCAACCATCAAAGACGGCTCTTCATACTATAATCGCGAATGCAAACAAACCATTAGCTTTTTTGTTTCACTAACCAGCTTTCTCGAGTTACGTACTCGTATAATGCCTCTTTATAAACAAGTCAAATTATTACTGGCGCCTATTCAGATCATTCTTTTGTTTTGTTCGTGTTTTGTTTTCCTTCTATTTTATTCGGACGCTTGATTTAGCCGAGGGAAAGTTGTCCCGACATTTGAACTATTGTTGCTCCAGTTTCATTAATAGGAATGAAAATAAAAGCTGTTAAGCCTATCGAAAGGCGGCAGCTTGTAAATGTCGGGGCTAAATGCAGAGCTTGTGGTATTAATGACTTCAGTAATAGAGTTTAATTAATACGAGCGCTGATGGATTATGGGTACTTACTTTAAAAGACTGGAGAAACAAGATGTGGTTTTGTGAAAGTTTTTAGATTGATAACTATGCAAAAATTCTAGCTAGTAGACAAAAAGAGATTTCCCTCTTTAAGATCTCATCGTCGGCTTACCGTAAGATATAATCTGCTTATTTTAAGGAAAATATTGCGAGAAATTACAATAACCTTGTAATTAAGGATATTGAAGAGTTTCTTGACGGACCTGTACGATGACTAAGACCTAAGAATCGTCAAGAGACCTTCAGATGAATTAAGAACTGACACCAGCGACATACGATGCCCACTCCACAAAAAAAGAAAAAAAAACAAACAACTTAAAGACGAGGTCATCGAGTACTTAATATGTTACTTTTGAGCGAGCATTAGGTACAAATTCGGCGCCTTTTATATTGGATTATGGTCTTCTGCTCCTAAGTCTGGCTTCTTGAAGACGTAATGAAAAATTCCGCGCTGTCGAAAGTGAAATGAAAACAAATGTTACTCAAAAGAGGCTCCAAACAACAAGTGTGTTTTATTTCGAGTGTTATCTAAACACGTTTCGATTTCGTTACGTTTATTCTCGGGTCGTCTATCGATCATCGTTATACTGACTTTTAACTTATTTTTAGATTTCCTGCCGGATATATCTGTGGTAACTGGAATGCTTAACTATATTAAAAGTAATTTGATTATTATAATCATTGTAACAAAGTATAGCGTGTTAGGAAAGGGCATCGCGTGACCACAACAAAAACGTGCGTCACTCACGCACGTAACAAAAAGCAAAATTCAATTTTAATTCCTTTGATGGGTTTTTGGGTCTTCGTAACGCCTATGCTTGTATTTTACCACTCTCATTTTGGGCGAAACCGCCCAGTGCGCATGGTAAAATTAGTTTCTTTACGACCAGTTTGTTTACATTTTTACTTCGGGAAAATTGGTAGTTTGCCGCCTGACCTACTATTACAATACTTTCTTTGTTCAAAGCATCTTTGTGATAGCTTCATCATGTTTTAGGGCGCATGTTTTCTTTGAATATCCTAAGAGAAAAGCGAAACTATAAGATTTCGATATAAGTTTACAAGGTCTTATTGTTAAGAGATGTTTTTGCGACACGAAATCCCGCCATTTAAAAATATGAAATCCAATACCATTGCAGAAGCTATCGTCCAAAATCTGAGACACACATCTTCAGACGAACACTAATAAAATAAGACAGCTGATTCGTTAGCACTGACATTATTCGATAAGTAGGTTTCAAGTTTCATTCGCACTTGAGTATCAAGATACTATATCAACTCGATCGAACATTTGAAGGCCTAATGTAATTGATACTTACACCAAGTGTTATGCTGCAGTAGTTTGTTGTAAAGTGCATTGACCTTTGTAATGGCGTTAAGTCAGCAGCCGGCAATGTCTATATGGATTCAAGTCGCGTTTGTGCACGCAATTCCAAATGAGGGCATTGGCCACGTCTAGGCTTGACGCATTCAAAGAAACCGACGTTTCTTTGAGTCTTGACAGCTTTGGATGGTAATTTTCTGCATGAATAGCAACCGTATACAAATCAGTTATTTAAAAACTGTAATCCACATTTAAATAGCTGAGAAGTAGCCAATGATTACTCTTGCAATGTAAATCTATATATCTCGACTTGAAATGCATATCATCGGAAAATTCGGTAATGCCAATTTATATGTAGAGTCAAAAATTATATGATCTCAGATTTTGTATCGGATGCAATAATATGAACGATAAAAATATCACTGGTTACTTATCTAGTAACACAATCAATTTACACACACTTCTTATATTAATCAGCATTAAACGGTTGATATTTATGAGACGTTTATTAGAAAGTGCAATTTGCAGTCGGTAAACTACAGACCATTTAAACCGAACATTCCCTTTCTCTAACCGCATCTATGTGGTCTCCACTTGTTCCACGAGACCAACATCGAAGGTGGCGGCGCGTGACGTCATCAGATGAGTAGCCATGTGGAAACAGAACAAAGCCAATGCTCCCAGCATAACTTCTTTTGGTGCTGCGTTTTGGGATATCATGATGGTAGTACTTTCATGGTTCAAGTTCACATATTTTAGGTAACCGAGACCTATGCCATTGTGTATAAAAATTAACAAAGTGACAGAAATGGCCGGACAACACAGGGCATAAAAGTAAATGTTATTGTTTAGGTTTAATTACTGTACGTTTAACTGAAATTGATATGATACCTAGCAGTAAACAGACTAAAGTCACAACGAAATGTAAAACAAAACATTTACATAGCTACAACAAGAAACTCTGGAAACGTAAACTTACGAACTTATAAGGATGGGCAATGTTTTGAAGACAAATGTCTGGCCAATGTCATGGAAAAGGCTTTCGCAGGTCGAGGTCTTTTTCCAGCAGTGCAACATTTAATTATCTACGGTTTAGTTTTTGGTACCAACTTTTTAAATAATGATCTAAAACATTATCATGGTGTTGATAGCTATGCTTTTCGTATTTCTGGTTTTATTCGAATTTGCAGCTTTAGTCAAAATTTCTGTTTGAGTTTCAAGCCTATTGTGCTTGCTTAGCTTGATGAATATTACGTGTTAAGTAAATTAGCATTCAGTGTAACTTCATGCCCAGTGGAGCTTCAAATCTGTAATCCGTTGGTACTTTGGTTAATTAAACATTTCATTTGTACATGCGTGTTGAATTATATTTCGTTTCGGTAACATTTTAAGAGATCTTTTGTACTCTTCGAGGGTTTTATTTGAATTGGATTTTCTTATCAAAGAAACGTGCTGCTTTTGGAGAAAATTGGGCTTAAAAGAAAAACCCAAGCGCTATCGTCATTGCCGTCGATCCGTCATTCGTTGAAAACCAGGATTTTAAATGTGATTGATCGTTGAAAGTATAATTTATTCCATGCCCTTCGAGTTTCATTTCTATTCGCAAATCTATACACGATTCACGATGCAATCGATTTCCAATTGCAGATCTCTGTGATGGTTCACAATTCTCAAATGATCTCTTGCAGAATCCAACTGTAATTTATCAATTTGCGTTTTCCCGAGTCTGGGTCGATAATCTGTCGAATTAGCCCTTGTTGCATCGCGGAAGTGCTGTCGCCGTGCTAATGCACCAAGGGATAGGGTTGCCAGTGTTAAATGTCTTAATCGATATTGAATCTCGAAAAGTTAGTAGAAAATACGAAAACGTATTACACAGAACACAATTTACAAGCGTCTACGATATAAAGAGCGTAGAAATCATTAGTTAGGCGATGTCCTTAAACAATTAGCGACTCCTACAAATTGACGAATGCATTCCGAATTTAGGATACATAGTGTTAGTTTGTGGAATTTAGTTAAGAAAATATAGCTGCCGACTTTATGTTTTTATTGTACTGACTTAATGCTCCCTCTTCATCCCTAACACGTCTCAAGCAGGCTACCGGTCACGTAATGCCTTCCGGCCCCGCTAATACAGCTTACCGTTGCAGCGCGCTAACTTCAGGAATCAGGTTCGGCTTCTTTGTCCGTTGAAGTGAGAATTACTGCTTTTAGAACGAACAAAACCCAATTATGGTGTATGTTCAGTGTGACGAGAGTTCTCTACAAAAATGTTAAGTCACCGTTGTAAGTGGTCTTGGAGTTGATTTCAAACTGTCGAGTCAGGGTTGGTAGGTACTTCAAAAAGATAAGTATTTAGAACTGTTTATAAAATTCTCAAGTCCTTAAAATAAGAATCCTGCGAGTACATTAACAGCTTCGCTCAGAAAACAACGACAACAATTTGGTTGAGTCGTCTAGATATTGTTCGAAATAACAAAAGCTGTTGTGTTTTAATTCCATTTCCAATTTAGAAGACGGGAACAATTTCATTCCGTAGCGTCCGACGCGGTACTAACAGAGCTATGTTATTTGTACTTTCCATTAGCTGTTTCGTATAGTGTCTGTAATTATCATTTTACACACTGCTGGGCCAAGAGTAAATTGAATTTAGGTTTAATTGACAACCGCGCGCTGTCGAATTTGTAATGGAGTTGTCCTTTTATAGCACTAATCTATGTGATCATTGTAATTGCGCGGTCTATTAGCAACGCCCTTTACGTGAACAAGATTTGTTAGCTGCCTGTAAGCCACTGGGACATCAAGGCTATATCAATCCTGTTAATGTAATTACGTCAATTCTGTTTCCCTTACTTCATACTCTTGAGGGTAAAGTTCAAAAGGTTTGAAAGTAATGTTTGTTTGGTGTATTGAACATATTTCAATGCTTTGATAAGCAAGTTTTGATGTGGGATGCTATTGTGTTGTATCAGTCAGTAAAGGTATATTGAGTACCTATCATTATATTATTACCTACATTTCACACGATCTACGCGTCCTTTATGTCAGTAGGAAAACTAGCAAACAAACGTGCACTTTGTTATCTATTAATAATGTATGTCGTCTTAACCGAGGCATTTGACTGAGAATGACCTAATTCCAGTTGCATAGACAAGTGCTTTTCATATTTTTCCCTTCTAAGATTTTTCTGTTCATTCGTCTTTTTATGAAGATAAATGGGCCATGAATTAAAGAAGTTTTTGTATTAAATACGGGCGATTATTTTGGTTTACCGCAAGGAATGACCTTGGGGCCCATAACTTATCATTAGTATATTAAAGGGGCTTTTGTTAGCCAGCCGTAGTCAGCTCGGATTCTGGGGATTGGAATAACAGTATATTAATACAAATATTAATTACAAAAAGCACATTGTTTAATTTATTGACAATATAAGACCCAGGCGCGTTCGTGACTTTGCATGCGATATACCATTTAAACAGCTTAAAGGATACAAATACGATACAGATCAAACTTTTGATAAATTCAAAACATGATTCTTGGACACGTCGTCGGCAAATTACAGTGACTGAACACATCAATTAAAAAAGTGCGATATAGTTAACATATTTTTACATAACCATTCGATTGGTTGCACTTTTAACAACATAGCTGGAATAGTATCGTTCAATCAATTTGCATGACAATTCCGAGCTATGCATTTTAATTTAAAAATCTGTTCGGGGAGTCTAGTTAACAATGCATTCATTGTGTAGATGGTATCTCGTTGGGAATGCGACAGTTATTCACAATAAATTGCTTTAGATTCGGCCGGAAATTGACGAAAACCAGCAGTGGGTGGATGTATGATACGACCCTCAATATATCGTCCACTTGGTTATAAAATCACGTCATCTCTGCTTTCGGATTGATGCACCATTTCTTAAATATTATATCTATCGCTTTGTAAACGTAATGCTACATACGTTATTGTCAACTTTGCAAGAATATCTTACTCTTTATCAATTTCTAGCACAGTCGTAATAGGTAATCCTTTTTTAGCCACAGACAAGTAGATAAATGTTATTAATCAGTTCATTATTAGTAGGTAAAGACGGATTAGCATGATTTGATCTAGCCTTCATATTTTCCATCTTCCATACGTTATAAATATAAAACAACTCCGATATTATGTGCGAAACTGCCAACTGAGACGTAAAATGTTATTGCCTATAAAGCGGAGTCTCAAGATTTGGGTATTATTAGGCAGTTAACTATTAATGATATCTGCTTCAGTGAGTTTCACTGTTTTAGCCTGCATACTTGGATTCTATTTTCGAATTGCAACACGGCGTATGCTTTCGTATCGACCTCAACCGACGCAGATTCTAATCAAGAAACGGATATTATGGTTCCACGGTGTGCCGATGAATTCACGCGAGCAACTAACGTTTCAATCTATCGGTTTATATTTCCTTTTTATTGCCATTTATCGTGTGCATCTCTATGCATATTCAACTATCTACTTTCCCACTAACAGAGGAATATGTTTCATGTTAAGTTTCTTAAATTCTTTTATAAAATTTTGTAAGAAAATAAACAATTTATTATATCGAAGAAGTATCAACAAAGTCTTGTTCAACTTAATTTACGACAGGGCAAGTATATTACCCATCATCTATTTTTACTATGCAATATTTTACTCCACATCTGATACCTATAGATGACGCCAGATCCATACGTGTACTAGCATTTGTGTCAAGTCCGCAAATAAACTCGTGATGCAATGAATGTCTTAAATATATTCATGTATCAATTTTAATCAAGAATAAAACTGATTGAATGTTCTAGGTCATGTAGAGTTTTGTAATTCTTAGTTTAGATTTCAAGCTCGTGGCATTTTCATTTTTCAAGTCGTGGCATTTATGGAATGGACTTAGACAGCAAACGAGTAATTTATTGGTTGATACCTGTTTTTCCAGTTCTTTGATTATTTTTCTTATTATTCAGATAGATCAAATTTACCTATAGTCGCTGTTGCCCTTAATATAATTATAAGTACAGCTGCGTGATATAAAATTTTGTTTACACTTTATGTAAACATCTGGTCCTAAAAGTTTTGAACGTAATTTAAGTCACTTCTAAGTGCGCTTATCAATCACCTCCAACGCGACCAAATGGTATACCGACATCACCGTGACGAAACGTCATTTTACACTTGTGTTGTCATGGTTTCCAACTACAGTTTCGGAAAAAAACTCGTCTTCCCATAAATGTAGTGTTGTCCAAACGCTCGCTTTATAAACATTTAGTCGTTTTTTGCGAGTCACCCGTCTGACTTGCTGCAGAATAAATTAAGATAAGTGGCAAGGACGCCCACATACGTTTGATATATCGTTTGAAGCTCTATTGCATGCAATTGTCTCCTAATCGATATTATTGGCTGCATTCCATCGCGAAACTTTGTTATCATTGAATGAAAAGATAATGTCATCTGCCTGAATATGATCATTGTTGCTAAGCTACTTTGCCTACAAAATCTTATGGTCCAATGGTGTCTCTTTAGTGACATGACTTTATTTATCATTCCTTACATAAATTCAAAAGACGTCTTTTAGGTTTAAGACCCAATTCGACGATTATTATATTGTGTTGTGGATGAACGGCTAGCAGTGTGAAGACATTGCTCCTTACGACTTTATTTATTCTTTTATGTTTCTCTTGCTCTTACCAATGATATCTCTACTGTAACAGTTGCCCTTCGTTTCATTAATTTGGAGTACACACGTACTAAACAACCAACTAGCTTTAGTAAACGAATGTGTACAAGAGAACTCTGCATTTCGAGTGGTCTAAAGGGCTAGAAAGCAAAACCTCATTTCGTCGACAGCTGGCACAATGCCAAAGAGTTTTCATTAGCTTGCAACAGTTGCAGTCTGGTTTACTACACGGAAGAACTAGTTTTAGAGCATCATGATGCCCATTACCAATTGTCTTTTATTGTCTACTATGTATTAGTTTCAAGCAGTTGTAGAAAGAGTCATTACAGCGGTCGCTACATTAACACAATGGTTGACACTATTATTGATAAAGTTTAGAAACACTCCAGGCACGATGTTTCTTCTTCTTCTCAGTCTACAGCTGCCCATTGCTGAGCATAGGTCTCTCCAATTTCTCTCCTAAGCGACCGGTTCAACGGCACTATGTTTAATGGATAAATATTTTTACTGGCTTTTCTGAAACTGAGCTAGATATTGAAAACAGAAAGATGGACGCACAATTCCACTTTTATATCCTCTTGTTATTCACCTCTACAACAAGGTTTTCTCAAAATCAGTTTAACACAAAAGGTCAAGTAAGTAGATTCCGTCCATAAAAGTGTTGACGGTTTTACAAACTGGGGCGGACATAAAGTGAAAGAGAGGATAAGGAAACTAAAACAAAAGACGGTAATGGCCCACGTGGAATGCTTCGAGAACTTTCCAGATAAATTCTTGAGTCAAGACAACCAAGATAATGTTAAGAAGGATTTATTAAAGCATAGGTACAATTACCTACGTAACGTGTGGTCATATCTGGAAAGTAAGTACGTATACGTATATACCAGTTCCGAGCAGGTAGTTTTAGTATTATGTCACAATACTTAATACCCCTTTACTGACCTAACCACTACAATATATGACGTCATAAAGCTGGAAGCTCACGTAACTGTGACTGTGACAAAGTATTCGTATATTACCTACAACAGCATATAAAGAGAAAGTAGAACTCGTATAAAGGAGAAAATTTGTGCTACTGCAGCCTTATCTATGCAAAATAGTGATAACGAGAACACTGGATTGTGTCGCTACAAACTGATTAAGAAACAACGTTTTTCTTGATAAGAAAGGATATAAAAGTAAAATGTTTAGTTAGAAGAACGAATTGAGGTTAGTTATCTTCAGATTCTCTCTCACACTAAAACAAAACAATTGACGGTGTTAAAAGCATTCCTAATTTAAACACAAAAACGAACAAAACTGACAGCAAAAAAAAGTAGAGACAAATATGGCGCGAAAGTCAAAGCGCGTTCAAAACATAACCTCAAAAGACATAATAGAATTTTGTCTTAAAAGCTACAATCAGAATCACGTAACCTTTTCACACAGTGAACTGGTAACATAATCCCATTAGATGCGACAGTGACCGCGGGAAACCGGTTATGCTTATTAATTTACATCATCTTCAAATTTATTTAAATTCGTCTGCTACAAATGAAGTGCTGATGTTATTTATAGATTAGCGAAGTGATTTGGAGTTAAGAATGAATATCTAAATGTGTAAAGAATTGACTCTAAGCTAGCTTTAGAATTCTTGGATTTGATGTGGAGAGTCTACTTGGTCTAGTCTAGATTTTTATTAGGTACTAAGTTGGTAATCATTCGCGCGTAAAATGTTATCAGTACTTGGAATTTTTATATGGTAATAAAAGCTTCTCATAATGGTTAAAAAGTTATTTAAAACTTTAAATAATACTATCTAACATTGTAGTAGATCCGTTCCATATCTGCAATACCCTCGGGATGTGATTGTGCAAGCTTATGTTCTCCAAGTTTGTATTCACAATGTGGTTTACCATCCTTATCTACTGAACCGTGGCAGCTGCGACAGTCGCATACGCCTCATTGTTCAAAAGAATCAGATATTGAATTTATGTTTTCACAGTCTAATGCACTCTATTATTGGCCGATAGTTTGTCATCCGTATTATTGGGTCGAATATTTGAAATTGGGGCGATTTGATGGAATGCGTTAACTTGAATCGCATCAGAATTTTTATAGCGCGTTGAAATGTGACGGACGCCGGATGATGTCGAGTTTTTATTCGCAATATTTTCGTTATAATACGAGCCGAGTTGACTAATTTGTAACAGTTTTTAAAATAGAGCTCTGTGTTGTTTGTAACATGCAGTATTTCAACATGTAACATTTTAAAATTACTACGAACAGTCCTGATAGTATTTGAAACTAATAACTCTTCTATTTATCCTATGGCATGCAATAAAAATTTGAATATTCAGTATTTGAAATCTGTCTTGAACATCCTAAAGAATATCAGAATGGGAGAAACTACAGCAACTAGCAACCACACGAGAACAAAAAAGCTTTCAACTCTCTTGTCAGGATACGTTTTTGTCTACCGATGGATTAGGCGATAGAAATCCTAGCCCTTGTTTTGTACGAATTTGTAAGAATGGAAATGGAACATTGAAGCTTTGTATTTTTTCCAAGTAAACCAGAAAAGAAATAAGACCGGTTTTTAAAACTAAAACAACCAGTCGTAAGTTCGAATATAGTTAAGGAATGTAACAAGAAGTGACTTGCAAAAAACCTGAAGTAAAAAGAAATTCTTTCCGACTTTTTCTTCTCATTCTAGTTTGCTACTTCTGTTTTACTTCACTTTTCGCTTATTCATCTCGGACAAGTAAGAGTATAATCCAAATAAAATGTAATGAAGACATTTAGGTACTTCGGTGTATTTTTTTTCTGTTGTTGTAAAAGTTGTTTGGCAGAGATTGTTTTGCGTTTTACTGTTTTTGTGTACTTTTACGAAGGTAAAGATTAAAGAGAAACTTTTTGTATTGTATTTTATTATAAATGCGTAACCTTCAAATTAACCAATTAATATACAAACTCCTACAAGAGCTTATTTCCAATAATACAGCAAGAAATGTGTGGAACATGTTCATCAATACAACTCTCTACGTAGGTATGTCAGGAAGCATCCCAATAACCTCTCTCAGCCTTTCTTCAGACAGCCACGTGATAAATAATCCCCTGTTATAGATAGGATCGTAGGACGATACATCTTAGTCAACTATGACACGCTGGCTACGATAACTAGCTGTACCCATCCCAAGTACCTACCTACTTGTCTATATTTTCTTTACTTTATAAAATTACGGCTGCCTGCGACTTCGTACGGATTTATCGTCATATCTTGAAAAAAAAAAATACATGATATCTTAAAAAATGCCTATGTGTGATAATGGTGTATAAGCTACAATATTACCAAGTTACATGAAAATCTGATCAGTAGTTTTTGCGTGAAAGAGTAACAAACATTCATCCAACGGCACAAACATTGACATTTGGGTTATACAGACAAAAAAAAACAAAAAATGTCTCTCCTGTTCCCGAAAGTTAAGGACACAGGGAGCTAATTTCTCAACTTTATGCATATCCGCATAATCTGTGCCCGATGTAGTTTTGGTCTGTATAAACATTTTGAGGATTGGCTGCTCCAGTATCCTTAATCATCAGGAACAGGAAAGACAATTTTGAACCTAATTCTGTATATGACTCATTTATAACATTAGTAGGATTTGTTAGTACACGTATCACGTAGACATTTCTCCATATTATTAGCATATCGTGAAGCATTGCCACCCGCACTTTCTAGCGTAGTTTGCACTTGTCTCATCTATTGCGTTTCCGTTGTTTTTCCTTTTCTTACATTTGTTTTACTTAATGAGCTGTTTTAGACGGTTTCACTGTAATTGTAAAGTAAGCATCTTTATTTACGTGAAGTTTTTAACACTTGCTTCTTAAATTATATAAGGTGTGCAACATCTCAATCAGGCGACTGATGAGTGTGGATGAAGCGAAAGAGGTGTGTTTGGATCGTAGCAAAAGTGGAAGGAAGTGGTCTCTGCCTACCTCAAAGGGAGAGAGGCGTGAGGGATATGTATGTATGTAGATCTCAATCATTACTGCATAAGCTTAAATGTTGGGTTACTTTTTTGGTTGTTGGTTTTTTTTTAATCTACACCGGTTTTCACGATGTAATTCGATAATGAATTTGTAGTCCCATTAGTTGACACTACAAAATAAAACAAAACTAAGTTAACATCTTAGAATATCTATACGTCGTTCACACTACATAGATATCTACAGGGTGTCCCAAAAATAGGCCTGCAAACTGACACTGGAGGTAGATGGACTTAAGGTGCATCAAGTAAGCCTAACATGCCCATAGAAAAGTCTTATGAGTATCGAGTTAGACCCGTTTTAGTGATTTTTGAAAAAAGAACCACTTTTTGATGGTTTTTGTATCAGAGAGCGATTAATATTCAATTAATTAAAAAGAAAAGTACGTTAACAGCTTCTTCGATAGTTACTTATGATATGGCGAAAACAATTCGTTGATGATTAAAGTGGAACATCGACAAATTAACTGTCAAAGTTAATTTTAATTCTCTCCCAAAAACAATAGCTCGACTTTGAGCAGCTGCCACGAAAAAAATTTACTCTGAACTTAATGAACAAATGTTTTTAAAAACTGCCTTGTGCTATTCCGAATCCAGAGTGGTATAACATGTATTGCAAAAACAACAAATTCGGGGTATTAGACATCAAAGACTTACCTAAGTCGGATTATTTCAAAAACTTAGAAGTTGAGTTAAGGTAGTTAAATTGACAAAATCGAGTAGTTAAGAGAAGTAATCTAGTAGGGCGTCTGTTTTTCAGCCTGACTAAGTAATAGGGAGTGATAAAGGCAAAAACTAAGTCGCTCTTTGAACCAAAATAGTCTAATGGACCAAAACAGATAGTATTTGAATGGTGCCAGATTAGACATGGGTTTGGTGGAAACATGGGGACGTGCTTGAGCTTGAGCTCTTGAGCAGCTTCGAATACTGTTTGCCGATATTCAGAACAAATCTCGTTGATGACCATGAGGAGATAAGGCCATAATAATTCTAACATAAGATGACACTTGTGCATACATAATGTTCAGGAGGAGATAATTTGAGCACTGTTTTGTAAAAAAAATCGCTAGGTGCGAGTCGGACTCGTGCGCAAAGGGTTCCGTATCATTCATTAGAGTATTCTGTAACTACTTCAAGTGTCTTAATAGCCATTACTAATATCGAGCAAAATTATCACATTTGTTGTATGGGAGCCATCCTTAATTATTATCATTATTCTATTTTTAGTATTTTTTGTAATACCAGCAATGATAATACATCATTTGTGAAAATTGCAACGCTCTAGCTATACCGGTTCATGAGATAGCGCCTGGTGGTGACAGACGGATGGATAGACCGACCCTTAGTAAGTACCCAAAGTATAAAAATGGAACCCTAAAAAATAATAAGATACGTTCATAATAAACCGTTTATTAACGTTTATCAATTTATCACAATTAACCCCTTATTGATTTCCCCATGTTTCCACCAAACCCATGTTTAATCTGGCACCATTCAAATACTATCTGTTTTGGTCCATTAGACTATTTTGGTTCAAAGAGCGACTTAGTTTTTGCCTTTATCACTCCCTATTACTTAGTCAGGCTGAAAAACAGACGCCCTACTAGATTACTTCTCTTAACTACTCGATTTTGTCAATTTAACTACCTTAACTCAACTTCTAAGTTTTTGAAATAATCCGACTTAGGTAAGTCTTTGATGTCTAATACCCCGAATTTGTTGTTTTTGCAATACATGTTATACCACTCTGGATTCGGAATAGCACAAGGCAGTTTTTAAAAACATTTGTTCATTAAGTTCAGAGTAAATTTTTTTCGTGGCAGCTGCTCAAAGTCGAGCTATTGTTTTTGGGAGAGAATTAACATTAACTTTGACAGTTAATTTGTCGATGTTCCACTTTAATCATCAACGAATTGTTTTCGCCATATCATAAGTAACTATCGAAGAAGCCGTTAACGTACTTTTCTTTTTAATTAATTGAATATTAATCGCTCTCTGATACAAAAACCATCAAAAAGTGGTTCTTTTTTCAAAAATCACTAAAACGGGTCTAACTCGATACTCATAAGACTTTTCTATGGGCATGTTAGGCTTACTTGATGCACCTTAAGTCCATCTACCTCCAGTGTCAGTTTGCAGGCCTATTTTTGGGACACCCTGTATAAACAATAACTATCTTTTCTCCTCTTACAATCTTTACAGACTCAAATAACACCCAACACACTTAGAAACAAATGAATTCTTTTAATCTACAATCTATGCTATCAAATGAAAGTATACAGTAATATTCTCTCCCTAGGGACTGCAAGGAATCCCACGAGTCGAGTTCACAGACTGTTACCAAGCTTAATTGTCCATGTTACTTGTGTGTACCTATGTTAGAGTTTTATAGCCGTTTGTGTACAGTGGAATCGGTTTATGCTGTCGTTCAAGGTTCTTGATAAAGGAACTAGTGACTGAGTAGGTTACCATGTGTCTCGCGATGTTATATACACCTACGTTTTTGTAATAGGTACGAGACTGTATTTAGTACCTAAATTACTTATATAAGTTTTTAATTAGAGTTTAAGTATGTAGAGTGAGTGTGGTATTCAAATCAAATAATCTTCTGGTATAGGAGAGGTCCGAGTGATTTTACATATTTTGGAAATAATTTCAAAAGTAGTACTTAGTTGTCATTGAGATAATATTCTTAAAATTCATTTTTCTATTTTATTTTACCATCAAATTACAAAACTATTTGTTGAAATGCTAGATAAATGTTGTTAAAATATCCTAAGAAAATAGTACCAAGTTTTATTCGTACTTTGCCTTAACTTAAGCACACAAGTATTTTCCAGCAGGCCACAACACTTAGAACTTTAAGATTATCTCTTTCCATAAGTGTAGTTTGAAGTTGCAACACATGATATCTAATTTACTATTTTTATTCGCTCTTTGCCACACATGGAGTGGCGCTTGTTATGTGCAGCTGGTATTCCGGTTTCCATCTCTCTTTTTTATATTTCAAATGAAAAGGATAGCATGATTTCAAAATAGTACCTATTGTAAAAGCGAAGTTTAAGTAGCATTTGGAATGTCCAGTCCGCTTAATATCAAAAAGTCGTATGTGCAACCGAAAACGTAAAAACTCACGGCTTTTCGAAATTAAAGCTTTACAGAAAAGTTCATGTGCCTTTGACGTCATCGTACATTACTGGTTCAGTCAACCCACGTGGACAACACGTGCTAAAGTGCAGAAACAAAGGATTAGGGCCCATTGTTATGGCTTTGCGGTCTTTACTGTAATAAAACCAGGATTCGTTCTAGACGTGTTTTGAAATAGGGTTACATACTGATATAGTTCGCCTCACATAATATTAGTTACGTCTATTATTGATCTCCAATCATTTAAAATTTTATCGAAAGTTTATTGGTTGGCATTGTCACGCGATCTAACAACTAGTTTACTTTCTGCTTTGATTTCATGGCTATCGTATCAATTAATGAGTAAATTGGGTACTAATAAATTAATCAGTTGTCTTTTGTAGATTTCCTCTGTGATAAACAGCATTCCGAATGCATTTGCTGTAAATAAACTTTAAGAACAGGACTATACAAAAGTATAGATAAGTGCCTCTAAAATCTTCGTCATGTAAAAATCTATAATAATTAATATACCTACTTAAGTAAACCGTAATACGATTTACTAGATTAAATAAATAAATACATATTATCAAAATGTCACGTGCGCAATTATCAATAAACTAACCCACTTACCTGATGTTTTGTTTATATCTACACTTTACCGATTTCTCAGAACACAAACGATGCTTTGTTATTATAAGTAAAGATCATACATCATTGCATTACTTACCTTGTACACCTGCAAATGTTTTGGTTTCTTGTTATGTCTGTTTTGTCTGAAATGCAGAATTATGGCGGCCATTCTGGTTTTTCGACTTTAGGTACTTAATTTGAGAATTAGCGTAGACATGGACTTACCCCTGCACAGCTCTACATTTTTTGTGGCCCCTTTTAACTTTGTAGGCAACATTTTTAAGATTTTTCTATGCACTGCTCATTCAGGAAAAAAAAAACTGTTGTGAATATAAAGTTGGTATTCCAATTGGAATAGAATTTCCATAGAGTTTAAGTTTTGCCGCAGTGTTTTAGCACTGCTGTAAATATGTTAACTTTTGTTTACCACTAAGAGATTTAAGTTTTTTCTATATTGCGTGATGACGTGGATAGACAAATCGTAGGGTTTGGCACGAATGGGTGCTTATTTATGATACGAGCTTTGATTTATGTCATTAAACTGAAATTGTTTGTCAGCTTTGAAAGCCATTACTATTTTAGTAAATTTATATCTTTACGATTGATTCTGTGTTAGAACTAAATTATTATAGCGACAAGAATATATTTTATAATTACTTTACTTGACATTGGCCGAATGCACATTAGTAGTTGCCATTTAAAAAACGCAGTAATAGGTACTCTCCAGGCACAATATCATTGCCATTTTTAAAGAAGCAGTAATTAGTAATAGGTATTATCAAAAAAAAACATTTCCTGTACCAAAAACTGGTATTTGCAGAAGCTTACTTTCTCAACATTAAGTTCTACATCAGATAACTATGATTAATGTTATAGCGAACTTGAGTTTGCACTTTCCTGACCATTAGCCCTTTCTCTTGTAATTTTACAACTGACTTTGATAGACTCGTAATTTTATTTTATTGGTAACAAAATATGATTCAGAATAACGGTTGCAAGCAGGTAAATGCGAATCTAGCTTTTAAAATGTCAATCAGCATAACAAATCCACAATAAACTCTAATGGCCGAACTGCCTTAGTATATAATAGAAATATAGGAGGTCACGATACATAATTATGAAAATAAAACCTTACTCATACAAACCTACAGCTATCACTCTAGATCCAATCTGTAACTAAAAGTTCAGCTCAACTAGAAAGGGAGAGGAGCCTGATTGATGACATAGTGTGTTTGTAAAGCTATCTGAACAAAACAATGGCCTGGATGTGTACAACTACAGCAAACCTAGCAAGAAGAGATCGTAAAATGTAACTTAGTATACCAAGTTTCGTGCCTAGAATATAAATACTAGAATGCACTTAGCGCAGTATCATAACTATATTATATTCATGTAACACTGCACCGTTGTGGGTGGTAAATCAATTTTGCTGCACAGTAACTGTCCTAATTCCTCGGCAGCGTCGTCCAAAAGTGGAGCATCCGTCGTTTGCATAGATTTAATCCACTTGTTCCATATTCAGAAATTGAGGAAAATCGGTTTGAATTTCTTTTTAAAATGCGTGTTTTATTTTATAGTCGTCAGAAAGTTGGTAGTTATCCATATAATGGGGAAAAACAAAATACTTACTTCTGTTCCTAAAAACTTCGTGAATTGAATATCTCAATAATGTAAATATTCCGCAATAAAAAGTATCAACGTGTATAAAAGTTATTGAGCTAAAAATCTTGTTAATTGAAGCTCAAACGCTCAAACAGAGCCGCCGATGAAATAATAAAAAAAACATGACTTGAATAGCAACGCACAACGTGGTTTGAAAAAGCGGTCCTCATACAGAATGCTAAAACTTTTAATTCTACAATGTCATCTCTCGTGAATACAAATGGAAGTACAGACAGCTTGCCGTGGGTTTACAAAATGGTTTCGCGTATCATGTTGTAAAACTCCATGTTAGATTCTTTTTGGACAAGTTTTTTTTAAAATACTTTCCTTAAATTGTAAACTGATTGTAAAAGACAATTAATATTCCCTTAGGTACTCGCTTACTTAGATTTAAGTTATTTGAAAATGTGATCTTTCAAGAAAACGAGAACCTAATTATCTGATCAATTTTGATTGATGATGATTTCAAACTCAGTTCATTATTTGTTGTTCTTTTATCAATGAATTCTGATTCTCAATCCTCATAGTCTTGTAAAGAGGTGACTTGATTCCGCAATTAGGTACAGCGGAAACAGACAAACAGGTGTCTTGCTTATGTCATCGGAGGTAATTCGTAATAATTACGACTTGATTACAACCTACATTGTCATGGCTTGGGAATGTTTTTAATGAACGTTCTTTGGTAGTGTTTTTTAGTTTTCTTTCAAACCTTTTTTTAATGGACGTAAATGAATAAACCTACTAGGTATATCAATAAGATTTGGCATTTGTTGTTTAAGTGCTAGTAAATTGCTTTAGGAAATAGATACATATATGTAGTCTGAAAAGACTAACATTAAATGCAATAAATAAATACATGTTTTGTAAATTCGTTCATAATCCACTAAAATTAGGCTCAATTTATCACAAAAGAAGTGGATATTCTACTTGGCAGATAAAAAAATTAACTAGATGACTATAAAGCAAATTTAACTACATTTATTTCATAAAGCTGACCGTACAAACTCAGCCAGTTTACACCGTTCTTTTCATAGAACAGAACTAAGCAAAAAAGTTGAACGTGTTTTATTTGTGACAAGAGACATGCGTGTCTGCGGAACAATTGTAAAATGCTACATTTCAGAGAATTGTTGGTTTGAATAGAACAATATAAGTAGGTGATATTTACAATTTCTAAATAATGTGTGTTTAGTTAATGTGGGTAATTCAGTCGCTGTATTTAAATATGTCCGACGTTGAAAGCTTTTGACATCAATGGTGAAATCAAAAAGGGAGAATCCAGTTTGCACTGCTAAGTAAATACAGCAATTCACGTTTATAGAACTGCAAAGCTACAAAAACTGTAACACCACCAGAAGTAAGCCTTAAATAAGAAAATCAAGCATCTAATAGCTCAACTCCATGGAAAGAAAAGTTGTTAGAGCAAGAATAACTCACAACGAATCTCATTAAAATCCTGCTTACCTACATGTGCTCGCGAACTGGCTGCAATTAAACTTTATGATTGCCTTCTAAGTTCACGGATGTCTTCACAAATTACATCTTTACTCAGGAGTCAGCGAAATTCGACCTTTAATAATCTTGACAAGCACAACGCTTCTACATTACGATTATCAGTGGGCAAGAACTTTCGCTGTCCGAACACTTTCGCCTTCATCTCAAATGAGTCATTGTTGTGCCAGTGTAACTCGATCTACATCTACAGGAACTATAAAAGGAGAAGATATACAATGCGATAGGTCTATTTAAATTGGTTTTGAAGATTTGACTTTCTATAAAGCTCTATGATATTACATTGATTGCGTTTCAGGTTGTTGGCTATATTTAGCTCACAAATTGTACAAAGATGTTTAGATTAAGTTAGTTTATTATGGTTGGGCGTTTGCATTTGGTCTCTTGTTCCAATTTTGGCTGTTCACAGTTATCTGATGCCGTTTCGGTGTTGGCTGTCGTCCAAATGGATTACGAGTGTGTAGTACTTATTTACAATCGAAATATTTTATAAGCATTGTGTTTTATTTTGGATCGATTGTACGAAGAAACTTTTTGGTAACTAAAATAAATGAGCTCTACGTTAAAGTTATATTTTTTTTCTTAATTATTATTTATATTTAGTCTTATCTTGTCGCTATTACTAAAGTAGTTTTCCGCATCAATATGATTTCCACTCAAGTTTTCCAAAACATAACGATGAATGTAAAACACTAGGTACTTTATATTTTATAAGCACTAATAAAATAAACATTAATGAATAATTTAATCTTAGCACAGCTTAAGCTGAAAGCTTAACGTCTAGAACCCGTATACGATTAGAAAGCTTAATCCTTCGTCATTAAAGCACAGATTATTGATTCTCCAGAGGATCTCTAACGGGTTAATAAATAATTCAACTCTGATTTAGTGCCATCACCTTAAACGGTAGGTATTATGTAGGTAAAGCCTAGGTAATTGCAAAATTATGCCTTACGCGGACATCTATCCTGTGTATGCGTGTAGAAATAACGTAAATGTAAGATTTAGCTACTTATATTAAACTTCGATAAGATCTTGAAAGATGTCTTTGAGTAGGTACCTATAATAAATTATTTCTATGCGTATTTACGAGTATAAATGGAAAATGTTAGAGGTTTTGCCAGTGGTGAAAATAACTTAAGGCTCCGTTCAGGAAAACACTTCTTCAATAGTAAGACATCATTATTACTCGTCATGTTGGTACTTATGGGATCTGTTTATTGAACGTAGGCTTCAGTGGCAGGTGGTAGGGCATGTTACATGAAGCTATTTGTATTCGTCGGTTTGGTGACGGCGCTCAAAAATTATGATCTTCCGATAAAAAACCGGATCAGACACGATCAGAAAGCAGTTAACGTTAACTGCTATTTTCGTGCTCTCTTCGCTGTGTTTTGTCACAATAACTGATCGGCTTTTGTTTTATTTGCGAAATTCATAGTCTGTAAATAATCTGGACCTGGTTCCAGACCACATTTCAGAATGTTCCACCAGCTTGATTAGGTTAGGCACATTTAGGGGCCGGTACCGATAGATTAGGCAACTTCCGTTCGGTGCCCGTTCATCAGTAACCTCTTAATAGAGTTTATCAATCAAAAGGTCGCCTTTGTCGCTCTCTCTGATCCGCCGCGGTTCACGGTATACCCGAGCATTGTTTGTGGGTGATTATTGTTTTTGCAATTTCATAAATTAGGTAGATTAGTTACATTTACAAGTACCTACATTTGTGGGTTATAGTATAGGTAGGCTAGGTCAATACCGGAATCTGCGCAACAATTTTTTGTTTTTTTTTTAAACGTTGTATCTGTATTGCTAAAAGCATCATCTTGTTATGCTATTGCATCTGGTAATGCTATAGGTTAGTCCTTATTTCCTTATTCTTACTTGCCCAACATTTGCCTGGCTTATTCTTACTTGCCCAACAGGCATAATCTTTGCACATGATTATCAGTAGATATCAATCAACTTACCCAACATTATTTCTAAAAAGTCAATTCCTAAAAAGCCAATTAATTTCATAAACATCAAAACCATCCTCATACATCCCTTTTATTTAATTATTTATCACCGTGCCCTCGTTCCGTCGAGTTGTTATGACACCTGTCATTCGTACGTTGTATTGACAGTTCGGTAACTGTGTTGACATTTCAAATATCCGTATTGACATTGGCATCACTGTTTGTTTTGCAGAGAAAGTGTAGCAAGGAAATAAACGGTTGTGGCAATTAATTGATCCTTTGTTTTCGATTAGAAAGTGTCGGGAGCTTTCCAATCAAGACAATGCAGTGCTCTGATTGGTTGCTTGATTTGTTAATTTTGTTTTTATAGAGTGGGACAACTTCAAATTAATTAATCAAAATGCTTGTATTTATTTTCGATATACTATTTTTACCTTATTAAAAGACTTTCTCAGTTACTTAGCAAAGAGGGTGCCGTCTTTTCCTTTGAGTATAGAATATACATATAAGGAGGTGCTATACCGTCTGGAACTGCGTGCCTGGTCTGGCGCAAAATGGCTACCTTTTTGTATGGAATTTCTTATCGTTTGACAGGTCATCTACCATGAAAACTATGAAAAACTTGCGCCAACCTTCGCACGCTGTCATAAACTCATTTGTATATGAAAAAAAAAATGTGGCATCTCCCTATATATTCTATACTCAAAGGTCTTTTCCTGATTTATAACAATGAAAGTGCCATGTAATCTTATTTCCTTTAATTTTTAAAGGAGACGTTTCCTTTAATAACATTTCTGCAACTAAGTGTAAGGATCAGATTTCTAAAAACTGAAAGTAGACTTCTTTTACAGAACAATCCCTTTTAGTCCTAAATAAGGGACAAAAGTCGCGTGCCAACTAGCCCTTAAAAAAAACAAATTGACACAAACAGGTCAAGGTTTAATTACTTCCGGTATAAACCCAACACTATTTCGTAGGCTGACGTAATTTAGAACTTCAAAACAGGATTATGATGTCACTTTGTGATTGGCATTTAAGATGTCAATGCCATCTTTTATTTTAGATTACACGTTTGAAAATATTTACTTAGGTACCTACAGGCACCTACTGAAGTTTTAGGATAATATTCGCTTTACTGAAACTCCGCACCAAAAGCTTCGTCTTTGGTAAGAGTAATCGTTTCAGACATATTCATACACATTTAGTTTAACAGACTATATTTGATGAATATGCATACTACTTACCTAATAATATTTTCCATTATACATAATAACCATAATAACTTATATGTAACAAAAATACGAAATCCCACAATAATAAAATTGACCTGAATTTCTATAATGGAGTCATATCTCTACGATCTTAATAATATCAACATTATGTGTGTCCGTTTGCGTGTCCTGTCCTAAGCATGTCAACATTAGCTGTTTGAAACATTATGTGACGTCATATTGATTCAAAAACCAACAGAATTGAAGAAATTCTTAAAAGCCATTTCAGTGCGCGTTCAGTTTTGAACTTGTGACGTTTTCCATTTTACGCTATTGTTTACGCATCGAGGTTCACGTGGAGGAAATTAGTGATTGTGTCTTTCAGTGCTTATTTCGTGTTATTCTGCGTAAAGTAGTAAATGTGCAGGTTATTCAGTAGGTACTCTGTTTCTTCTCGCTTAAGGCGTCTAGATAGAGACCTAATTTTTGCTACAACAATAAAATTGTGCTTGCTAGACCAGAAATCAGATTTCGAAGAAAACCTCAAATGGTGGCTTAGAAGAAGTGGATAAAAAACTTTTTGACTTGAAGTACAAAAACCCCTTTTTTAATTTCTTCAAGTATCTATTCTTCTCTTCTCTAACGACTAACTAAATCTGAACAATAAAGATTTTCAGCCAGTTTCTGGTGGCGACAGAGGCTATCCTTTCTTATCTAGATCAGCGTAAATGCGTTTGAAAGCACCTCCGAGGCCTTTGAACGTGATTATCTTAGCTTTGACCAAGACCTTTTCATTGTGACCTAAAATGCGGAATATTACCGGATCTTACGGTATGAGACGACTACGATAATAGAGCTCAACAATGTGCAAAGGATAAAGACGCCCGTGAGGGTAAATACCAGGGCTTCCAAGTGTGATTTAACCGAAATCATATGGGACTTCAATTTCTCTAAAAGCCAGTTCTAAAAATGGCAAATAAAGCTCACTAAACCAGAGTCTGTCAAAAAAGAAAAAGACGTTACGATGTTAAGTGGTTTAATAACCGAACCTTGACTGCCTTATCTTTACATGTGATTTAATACTTATGTTTAACAGATTTGGAAATAAGAATGCATTAAATAAGATTCGAAGTTTGTTTTGTAATGCCTGAAAACTTCATTCTTTGTAGGCTCTTTGATATTGGTCACTTAAAGTTGGTAACATTCGGGATTTCACACAAATTTGGAACATAAGATGGTCAAAACAGAGATAGGAAGATAAGCTCCATCCATTAGACTAGGCTTAGTAGATTCTGGCTCGTAGTAAAGCTAAATGAAGATTACGGAGAATGGTCTTTATACTTACCTAAAAAGGGTCGTCTCTGAATTACGGTACCTTTCTAAACCAAAGGACATACATTAAAAGGAGGGCAAAAACTGTCTACCAAAGATCTCATTAAGAACCGTGTCGTGGACAGTTTACGACATGCCCTGATATTATGAAACCGAAATGGATTCCCATCAAATCGAATGTGTCTGTCACGACTGACTCGATTGAGGCTCATTCTGGAGCAATGACGTCACAAGGCGACGTACGCAATTAATTGTCAGGATCGATATTGGTATTGTACTTTTAATGGGGTTGTCCACGTTGAAAAGAGAAAAATATCTACAGCTACATTTCTACGCTATTTTATAATATAAATAAATACAAAGAATTTGTTATTTTGTTTATTACGAAAAGGCTCCAAAACTAGTTGACCGATTTAAAATTTTGTTTTACGGTTAGAATCCTAAATTCTTCCGGAATAACATTTGCTTTATTTCGAAATTAGAAAATGTGCCAAGCAACAAGAAACTAGATTTTTAACAATCAGTCCTTACCTAGTATTTACCAGACATTTAGTAGAAAATATTAATTTTCTTCAGCATACGTTTATGTCAGGGATAATCCATTAAGCTTAGATAATACCTCTCATTGCATCTTGTCTTGGGCCCGTCTACGAATCTTCTTTAATACATTATGCAGTCAAATAAACATAACAGGTATAAAGGTAACTCTTGAACCGGTGCTTTCTCGTGCAAACCTTTTCATTGAGACAAAACAAATGACAATCTCTTAGCTGTTTTTGTAAGAATCGTGGTTGAATACGAGTACATGGTACCTACGTAATAATTTTGGTGTAAGAAGCGATTCTTGGTCAAACAATATAATTCAGTCATCTTTCTTTTCATAAACGTTAAGTATTTAGCTTGATGTAGTATCTTCCTTACGGCTATACAGGTACTACTTTTTAAGCCCTTTTTTAGACAATGCTGTAGTACTTAGTTAAATATTCCTATTTTGAATAAACATATTTGCTAAAGTGTTCATTTGGATTCGTTTATATTCGGAAATCCGAATTTTGTCGGAGAGTATTATTAAATCTCGGGGTCTGTAGCACGAATAGGAATAGGTACAGTTCTCTGGCCCGAAGCACAGCGTGGGCAGACTCGTCTTAGACCACGATCCCGATATAGCATGAGTCAGCTAAGTGAGTCTAATCATGTCGAACAACTAATCTGATGTAGATAGTCATCCGTAGGGAACCAGTTTTTGTTTTATGACTCGGATGCTCTATCTAATGCTCACTTTGTTGACAACTTGAGATATGTCTTTGTTTTATGACTATTGTTTAAGCGTTTTTTTGCAATATTGTACTTATATGTCACTTATCTATAAGTACTTAAAAGTTAGTTACACTGTAACGCAAATTAAATGTAGGTATAATAATCTTATATCTTATAATAAGTTGCATTACTTGATTAAAGACATCTTTATTATGACAATAAACTATGCAGTAAAAAGTAAAATTTATGCTTTTAAATCCACACAAAAGCTTATCATCAAATCAACGTCTAACGCATCAAAAAGACGAAGAAATACACATTCGTGAAATTGTATCTTAAACTATTGCTCTATCTTTTAAAATGGAACTGTTATTGAACTAATTCCTACAATTTTATGTACTTGTTAAGTTTTTATGATAGGAGTTTTATAGATTTGGCCCCAGAACGTAACCTTGTGTCACACGTACTTACTCGTACTTATATTTTATTTGTGCTCGTAAAATCTCCGCTTAGCTTTTAAAACGTTGTTTAACTAAGAAATACTTTCTGTTTCAGGTAATTTCGAGTTGTTGAAGAGTATTGAAGACTTCCGTTTCGGTTTGTTTAGGCTAAACTCTTATTTTCAACTAGTGACAAACTATTTTGATGAGCCCAAAAACTACTTATAATGTACCTATTACTTATGAACTGGGCTAATATATGATATTTAATGCCAACAAAGTCAAACCAAGATTGTGTAGGAAAAGAATGCCATTATGGCAAACGAATCTAGGCAAAAATCTCCGTGTATTCGTAATTCCTACTTACTTAGTGCACCTTCCACTCGGAGAAAAACAAGTGCCAACCGCAAACCATCAAACACCTACACAATCTTCACTTAGCAACAAATCCGACGAGCAGTCGGTCAACATCAGCAACGTTACAGCTACATCGAGTGTGGTGTAGAGCAGGGTAGGAGAAATGCAAGAACCGGTTCCGGTGGGCCGACTTGTAAACCGACTTGGTCAGGACCACATCCGCCGGTCCTGCTTCGTCAATGGTTTAAGTTATGACAGTGAAGACGAATTAACACCATTGTTTCGCTATTGTTGGTATTATAAAATGGATACGACAAGGAAAAGTTAAAAATTCTTTAAATCTTGTCAGAAAAATGATAATTTTCCAGCTGCAGAAAAACAGGATTATTTGCGTGATACCTACTACATAAAAGTGTTGTCCGTTTGTAGTGTTGTATTTTACTTACTTAAGATTGTTTACCTTCAAAAGTATTTTGTTTAAAATCTATCATAGTTCTTCAATATTAATTAGCTCTTCAAAGGTTTTTGGCAAAGATCTTGACAATTGACTCGGAAACACGGAAGTGGGCAAAAACGTTATTATTCTATGACTTGAACCAAAACCATAAGTCATCACTCAAGACACTTTTTTGGAGTAACTCGAACGTGCAGGCATGTAGAAATTCATTTTGATTGACCTGCCATATCCCGTCTTAAGCTGCAATAAAAAAAGTACAATCCAGTCCTTGTAATATAAATTAATCTACATTCTTTGAAGAGCCGAATAAAATTCGGGGATGCGCTGCAGCGCGCTTATTGTATTTTAATTACCATTTGTGAAGCAGTTTTGTTAAGAAAAGTCGTTAAAAACAGGTTTGTGGTGCCTAAAGCGTGGGTTTGAGAGAAGTTGAGACTTCGGGTCGAAGAATGTGCTTAAAATTAAATCCTTTAATGGATTGAAACCACAAAACCAGTCTAAACACAATGCCTCTGGTTTTATTCGTCTTAAAATAAAACAATAAAGTGAATTGAATAACTGTCTCTTTCTTTGAAGTTTAAAGTGCTCCAGCTTCAAGGCTCTCATTATTACAGAAGAAATATTTTCGAACGCGTTTGTGTTTTAACCTAACGTAAAAAAATATAAGCAAGTATTTAAAATTCTTGACCACAAAATTTTAAGAAAAAGATACTATATCGATAATAATTCAAAAATAATAAACTAAATAAGTAGAAAGTAGAAAAGTAAATAAATAGTCTGAATAAACTGAACATAAAGAAAACCCTAACACAAGAATCGCATCTAACAGAAGTAATGACACGAAAGTAACCATAAATAAGAAACCAACAGATCTGCACGATCAATTCTCTGTAGAAAGTGATATATGTTTGTTTGTTAACAAAATACACAATCCTGTTGACCTTCGATAAATGGTTTAGCTGGATTATGCGGGTAAAGAAATATCGTATCATTTCACGTTGTCGATTCCACGATAGGAATTTATTTTTCATGCTAAACATAAAGAATGAATTCGTTGATTTGATAAAAACGACTCCAGGCTGCATAGATTCAGTCAAACAATCTGATTTCATACAAAACCCTTTTCCAAAAATACCGAATATCACTTAAGACAAAGATATATTAGACCAAAATTACTCCCAATATGCAAAACCGACGCCGCAAACTCTAAGGGGCTGTTTCACCATCTAAAGATAAAATTTATTTGGCAGATATTTTATATCTGTCTCTGGCTAAAACGTCATCTATCTATCTATATATATAAAAATGAAACCCGTTTTCCGTTGTCACGGCATCACGCCTGAACGGCTGGACCGATTTCGCTAATTCTTTTTTTAAAATGTTCATTGACGTCCAAGGATGGTTCTTACGGTGAGAAAAAATCGAATAATTGCCGGGAAAGCCCTAAAACAGACCTTTTCTTTTTCCCATACAAATGTTTTCTTACTAAAATGTAGAGTCAATTTGAACTTTATTCCTACACAATAAAGTTCATTCTAAGGCGGGACGAAGTTCGCCGGGACAGCTAGTGTTTTATGAAATAGGCATAGGTTTATCTGTCAGTTTAATTTTATCTGTAGGTGTTGAAACGGGTACTAAGAAAATTAACTTACCTACTAAGTGCACGAAGTTTTACTTTTTACTTCAAACGTTCTAGAATTTGAAACGATGCACTGAACTTAAAGTTTCAAAACTAGATCAGGAGACCAAACTCTAATTGTAATATTGAATTACTAACTACCAGTGAACTGAGAGTTTGAATTTTCAATCATGTTGTAAGCTTTAGTTTGAGTGGGTTGAATATTTTGTGGCCAGTGTTTACAGATTTGATACGGCAATGCTAGGGCAAGATTCCAAAAACAACTTGTGTTTTACCAACGGATAAGTTACACAATACGTACTTTTCATTTTAAAATTTTAAATGGAGATAGCAAGACGAGCTTGACTGTTACAGGACAGAGTGACCAACCCTAGATTAGATAGCACAGCATAGACCTGGATGGAGTAAAAAGAGGCCTTTGCCCAGAACTGGAACGAAATAGGTTTTTATTAATCTATATCTGCTAATTGATGAATTGCAAACATCATTGGTGCGTTTAATCGTCTGATCTATAGTTGTTTCTTATTTTTTCTCTTATTTAATGAATTACAAACATTGATGCCTTTATTCTATAGATTTTCCTGAATGCATCTCTTTTTATCGTTATTGTAGCTGCAACAGTGCCCCTGCTAAGTTTGGCTGTAAATGTCACAGTTTCGCTCCGTATTCATTGTGCACCTTCCAGCTCAATTGTATAATGTCTGAGGTCTAGAATAATGACTTCCACTGTAGAATAAAAGACGGGAAGCCGGGAGGAATTGCTGTTGCTTTGCGATTTGTTAGGTTGAAATGGTTTGAGGGATATGGAGCTCATTATAAAGCAACTTCTGTGAAAAATACATAATATTAATAAATATATTTGAAATAACATTTATACGCTTGGTAGCTATTGCCATAGATTGATAATTGATCTTCTTTTTTTTTTGTTAGATGTTACTGAACCAACAGCCAGTTTAAGGGCACGTCATTAAATTAAATTAAATCTTTAACCTTCCACTCCTTTTATATTAGTTGATGGTAGGTTTTATAGACCAGCAAATGCGTCAGCTGTAAGTAGGGGTTTTTCGTTGTAATCAAGTGATTAATTTTTTTACGTAAATAATGAAAGTAAAGACTCAGTTTAGTATATCTAGTGTCATAACTATGACCATTAATGTATTTTCCATTGCCATCGCTGGCCGTCGTACCCTCGATTTAAAACTAGGTCGTGGGTGGACATGGACTGAAAATGGCTGAATGTGGGCGTTGTCATTTGCCATTGTTTCAAGTTTCAAGCTATGAGCTTTGCATAAAAAGTGATTGAAGAAAAAACCCTGCTTATTTAAAGACATTGTTAAATGTAAATAAACCAAGTCTAGAAGAGTACTATAGAATTCTTTATTAAATAGTGAAGCAAGACATTCTTGCATAAACAAATGCATATGTGCATAAGGAACTCGTTATGAGATGCAAATATTTGATATTTGCTAACACTTAGGACTGATAATGACACAAACCATTTTACATAGAGCATATCTTCTGACTGCATTGTCATGAATTCATGAGTTATGAAGAAAAAATATCTAGACACATAGTTAGCTTCTGCTAATATTTTGATTTCAAATAGCCATAATTTATCCTACCTAAATATTCATATAAAAACGTTACCTTTCTTTTGGTTTCGCTGTAGTCGGGTAAAAATCAGAGCTCCCCATAACACCGTTTCTTGACGTTTTTATGATTCTAAAACTGACCAATGTTCAAACATATCAGTCTGCATCGAAGATTGCATAAACCACGTAACATAAATCAAAACCAATAATCTTTACGTCAATGAACGTCAATGCGAGTTAATTACAGCAAATTATACTCAGCTTTAATACCTAGTTGTTTTTTTTTTTGTTACGTTGAACATTTTCTTTTTTTACCTGTCGTATTACTAAGATTATCTCACTTTCTGTTTTCAAGACTGTGTTGTGAATTAATAAGCAGTGATTAGATAGTGCCGTCTTGTCTATGTTTTGAATTATAATCTTGTTCTATTTTGAGTATTATTATCTTTTTTTTTCTGTTTTTCGCTATGGATTTTGATACATGAGTTTGAATGAAGCGAAAGAGGTGTGTTTGGATCGTAGCAAGTGGAAGGAAGTGGTCTCTGCCTACCCCAATGGGAGAGAGGCGTGACGGATATGTATGTATGTATGTATAGGTATGTATGTATTTTGATACATTTCTGTTACGTATCTTTCCCAAATGTACATAATTATAATATAGGCTCTTACGTATGCGAATTTTCTCCCGCTGCGTCACTGAACTCGAGAAGTTATATAACCTACCTATAACCTACCAAGAAAAAATACAATAGGATCATTATGCAGAATAACATGTCAATGTTTACGAGAGGTGATAGAGTAAACAAGTGTACAGAAATGTATAGCTGAGTAGATATCACGATCGATTTGGCCTTGGCTCGGCCTTGACAATGACATTGTACTTAATCGGGTCTTAGGACCTTGAATTTGGGTTCATTTTATGTTGTAGCTGTTATTAATTTTGTAGCTGTTATTAGGGCTTTGAATTGAGAAGTACTAAACGCTATTTTAAAAGTTAGTGTTTAGACAACGATTTGGGTAAAATATATTCTTTCAAACTTTAAAAGTCGAAAAGACTTCTTTGCCAATTCAAAATGGTATAACATTATCATGCAAACGATTAGATACACACATTAAACCTCCTGCTGCTGAGGCAGATTTCTCAGAGGCTTTAAGTGATAGTTGGTAAATAAATAGCCAAATATCTAACATACTAGATGTCTGAGCAATACAAGCTTCCGTCTTCGGAGTCTCTTTAAGAAAAATACTCCGATAATGCTTATATTACAAATAATAGATTTATCCTTACCTACAGCCGTGAGAAAGATTACAAATTCATCATCAAACAGATTGACAAAACAATCGCCTAACAAATCTTCTCTAATCGAAGAGTTGTCGGTAACCCACGCCCGTAAAGACTCAATACTATAACAAGCTATTTGTGGAGTTCTAAATCGAGTGTTGGTCCTACAACGATATTTACTGGGCCAGGTTGCACGAGCTATATTTTAACCGGAGTTTGAATCTTATTAAACTCTACCACACTACCAATATAGCACGACCACTTCCTTCCACTTGGAACGATCCAAACACCTCTTTCGCTGCATCCATACCTATTCATCAGTATTGCTGCAACTGGTCTTTAAAAATAAGTACTCTCTCTCCATCATGTAAATGGTGCTTGCCTAAAGAAGTAACGCGTAGGAGCTTACCCTTTAAGCAGTTATTTATAGAGCTAATTGCTTTTTAGAAGCAATGTAAACAAAGTCGTTATAGGAAATCGATTTTGGACATGCCGTTATGTGAGAATGTTTATTCTTTTTACAGATATTTTTTCAGGAGCTTTGTTTTTATTGAATGTAACATAGGTACTAGAAAGTAGAGATCAGATATGGGAGTGTTTATTAAGATACCTAGAGTTTGCACATTATAATAATACTCTCCATTATTACGACTATGTCGATCTATCTTCCAATCTACAGGAATTTTTTTTTTCCTTCGTGTTCAATTATTGTGACTTTGATTATATCAGTACTGGCAACACTGGCTACATTAGTTACATTATTTGCAAACATTCCGTGCCTACCTATTCCATTATCTCAATCTAATAAACCAATTGTTTTTTGAACAAACTTCGGTAAAAAAGCAGTTATGGCTAGGCAAAATTGGTATTTCTCTTTTCATCCTTTTCTCCGTAAAAGTTAATGGATTTCTGTTTCAATTTTATTACTGAAAGGGCTACGAGAGTTGCCAGTAATTAAATTATTTCTGCAATATTTGTTTTATATCAATTGATTGTGTTTGCTCTGGCAACAGTAGGTAATGAAGCTGGCATGAGATGTATGTACTCGTATTTATTGGGTATTGATTGGTATGGTATTGTTTTCATTCTCTGTCAAGCTTTTTTATGTGTCATTTTATTGATGAGGTATTCTGTAAAGCGTTGATTTAACTTAACTTTCTTCCTCCAGTTACTATGGATTTTGACAAGTGGCTATAGTGGCTAATCCATCAGCTATTCCAATGCGCGAAGATTTATTTATGCACAGCAGCAGCCAGATGTCACACTTTCCTATCTTTAAGGATTTAGTCAAAAAAACTTTCAAACTACCTGATTTGAAAATTATTGTAGTTAAATATTGATCTTTCGTACTGTTTAAAACCCTGTACACGTCTTTACAACATTTTATGAACAATAAAAGCGTACTATTATGTATTTTTATTATGTTTTAAGTGCGTTGGTAGTATTCAGTAGTGGTTGGTACTTTAAAGACCTTTTGGGTCGTGGTTTAAGAGCACTAGGCCACTGTTTTATAGCACTTTAACGAGTTCTCCAATACAATAGGATTTAGCACTTCAGTCGTGAAATGTCGGTACAACAAGTAATAAATAACTTCGATGAAAGTTCGATTTAAAGCCTTGTATTTACATTGCTCTTTCTGTAAAATAGTGGGATTATAGAAACGAGAATATTATGTGATGAAGCTGAAATTGAAACAAAAGTTTTTGTTTTTTATTAGTTTAGGTATTTTAAGAATTAAACTACAAAAAAGGCTTTTTTCCGGTAGTAATGGGGCGAAATCTTAGATAAATGACGAAATAGGCTAATAATAAAAAAAAACTAGAAATGAATATCTATATAGTAGAATTAGTAGGAAGACCTTGATTCCAAAATGCACTCTATACTTCTCTTACGTCACTACGACATTATTATTGTTTAGGAGTGAACTACGATCGATAATATCATGAAATATTTATTGCTACTTCATGCAGGGTTGGTACTCGTATTAGGTACGTAAACTATCCCTCGCGTCTAATAATACTAAGTTTGTATTCAGTATTTTATTACGTGTACCTAAACTTAGCGCTTACTTGTTATCGTGTTTAGATACAACTGGAAATAAGGGTCTATCAGCAAAATTCTGTTTATATAGGTATGTAGGTATTATCACAAAAATAAGTCTTGAATTGCGACATAGTTTAGAATGTTGAAACTTTAGATTAATACTTAGCAATACAAAATATTCGAAATATATGTACTAAAATATGCACGATAAATGGCAAAAATATAAATCTTGAATGTCAATAAAACATTGCTTAGGTATAGTAATTCTTGCATCCCAATGCGATAGTATTCAAGATCATCTTAGTACGTAACATCTTACATACACATTATCTAGACCCTTGACAATGAACGATAGCGCATGATAACACTTATTATCTAATCTTGTCTTAAGTTCAAGTTGTTTATCTTAACGCCTGATAGGAAATTGTTAGCAATTGCAACGTTAGTGTCAGAGTCGAGACTTGTCTCTGATATAATGAACAGGCGTTTTGTTATTCCGACTGCTTGTTGGTTGAAGTTGATTTCAATCTCTTTATTTTGATTGATTTTAGCTAGTTCGGTTACCTTATAATATAGATAAATGGGCTCTATTATCTATACTTGGAACTCTCTTTCTATAATCAGTCTTTATAGGTAGGGATAGGTACCTACATAAAAGGGATCGCTAATTAAGCTTAGGTAGGTACTTGCTAAGCGATTGGTCCCTGAGGAGAAATTCGAAGAAGCTTTCCTCACAGTTATAGGTATAGGTGGTCCAATAAAATGTACTGTACGAGTAGGTATTTAGGAACCACATCCTTACACTAAAGAGTATGCATTAAAGGAGGAGATATATGTTTAGTAAATGGAAGAAAATTGTCTGTGTCCACCCCGATAGGCTAGAGGCGTGACTGATATGAATGTATGCAGGTAACATTAATTTAATAAAAAAAAATAGAAAGCTTTTATAAACAACTTACGCACTTCTTTCTACTTTCTTCTTCTCGCTTCTTTAACTTACGTATTGAAAAAACAAACTGAAAGGTAAAGTACATTTTTCTAATGCCACCTTGATACTTAGAAAACCACTTAGGAAAGTTGCAATTAAAATTTCTAAGAAAAACGAAGTAAAAGCACGAACTACTAGCAACTTCTTAGTTCATAAAAACCTTTAGCGGGTTCGAAAGGTATACACGTTAGTTAGTTTTCTTGAATACAATGGTCGGGAAATGTATTTAAATGTTTAGTGTATTGACTTTCGTTTAGCAGGACATAAAATACGGGCTTTAACAAGTACACGAGACGAACATCGATACTATGCGACGTGTCGTCGTCATAGCTTTTCATCTGTTTATGTGTCGTCCGCCCTATTTATGCATACCTGAATAACGCAAGGAAAGAATTAAGACTTTATAGGGCAATCGGCCACTTAAGCGACAGATTACCTGGAAAAAAGTTTGCCCTATAAAGGGTTAAATCTTTGATTAAAATATGCCTATGTTAATGCGCTTGTCAAAAACAAAATGACTAACCGCGTTGAAGATTGAAGCCTATACAGTCGCCATAATTCTTCGAGTATTCAACGTTGATCACGTTCTTAAACTCTAGTCGAGTGTAGTTTGAGTAGAGATGAGTTTTCTTTGTTACAAAAGAGCATTTCTATGCACTATAAACTTTTAGACTTTTAATGCCTCCAACAATAATCATTAATAAAGACTACATCATTGCCGCATCGCCACTATAACGCAGTAACCGGATATAAGCAGTAATCAATACTCTTGGGACGCAACACGAGCTGGGAGGTGAGCTAGGCTGTCGAGCGTGACCCAGGCAACCTAGGTTACTAGGGCTTAGACAAAATGCAGTGTGGTGTTGTGAAGATATCGTAATAATTATTCAGTTTTTGTTTTGATTTAAGAGCGTTTTTGCTAGTCGGCATGATGAACCTCTCTACCTATTTAGTTTATTAAAGTAGATTTAAAAGTACGTATTAAACAAAAATATATGATTCGGTACTCTCGAAATCTCTCACTACATGAAAAATTATATTTGCGTTGATGGAACCTTTCGAATCTTGAAATCCATAACTTGCAGGTTTCTTAGACAACTTTGAAGCTTCGCTAGCTGTTGTGTTCAAAATTATATTCGACTAGAATTTCACACATTTACTTGAGGAAAGCTATAAGAATAAATAGGAATCAAGTTACGTAATACAATCATGCTGACAGTGCATTTTAATAGTTGATTGATAGACCGTACATAGCCGCCATTTCAATTTAACGCCTCTAAGATTTAGGCCCTTTTGGCTTCACTACTTTATTGTTTTTTTTAACAGTTCAGTTCTATTGCGCAATGGATTTAATGGAATACAGCCTTTATTTATAAAAGAAACTAAATGAGGTGTTTTATAGTTAATAATTCAGTTAAGAAAAATAATATTTTGAATGAGTCTTGAATTTTTCATAAATAAGTTTTTTTGTTTGCATTCATGCGATATTCGAACTAAAAAGTGTCTCTATTGTTATATTCCTTTTTTTTAATAAAGAGAAAATAAAGCATATCATATGTTTAGCTGTATTTTTTTTTTAAATATAATTATGAGATACCTACCTATCTAGTTATATGTCCATTGTGCAGGTTGTTTTCAGAATTGTTACTTCACATTAATTTCAACCTATTTTAATCATAGCTACTTTATTTAAATAAGCCATCAATATTTAACTTAGAACTCCACAAAATGATATCAAAATATGCGCATAAATTCATAGTTTAACCCCCGACCTGTCATAGTTGTTTTAACATAATAATTAGAGGTTGAAAGTTTGATTAAATATTCATTAAAGGTCTTACAGTTAGGTATTTTAAATATTATGCATTAATAGTGTGAAAAACTTTTTCATTAAAGCATCGCTTTCCCACTTAGGTATTGTACTTATGTTGGATCTGGTTTTTTATTGGTAGAACATTTTTATATGCACCGACAAACTACGGAACTCTACGATCGTGAAAAGCTTTTATACCTAAGTAAGAAGCTGTTGCCTCGAATCCCGAAGATTCTTTGCCACTAGACCATCCGTTTTATAATAAGATCCGACGTATTGGACACGAACTCTTCCATTGGGTTCCAATATTCAACACTACAGCTTGTTAAAATCCTACTTTCTATTATTTTCCCAATAATTATCCGCAATTTTATCGAACTATACGTTTTTTTACAATTACACGCTCGTAATTGATATAGGTGATAATTACATGTGATAGTTGCACGTTGTAAGAGTTGTAATTGAAAAACTGGTGATTTCTTCACCGATATGTGGAAGTGGTTTGACATTTACGCTTTGAAGATGCCGAAAATCTTCTCATAATAGAGGTAAATAAAGATTGAGAACAGATTGCCACTTTCGTTTTGATACTATTTCTTGAAAAAGACAAACCTGTCTGCTGCTGTAAAGCGAGGCCAAGACAGAAGTGTTCTAGTGGGTTTCGGTACAAAAAGGCATTCAATCATAGTATAATCCAGCAAGTCAATATTTGCCTAGCCCTTTGCGCTTACAGCTTCTAACTAAGAGAGAAAATACACAGATTTACGCAGGATGGCTGACAGGGCCTGGATGTTAGTAGCTGAAGATAGAACACAGTGGTGTGCAAAAGGAGAGACTTATGTTCAGCAGTGGACTATAACAGGCTGATGATGACGATGATGAGCGGGACCGATTCGGCTCCTAACAGTTCCTAAAGATTTAGTTCTTATTAGTATGAGCGGACCTGCCCTGTCACGCATGCTGTGTTGCCTCCGCTTAAAAGCTTCATCCTTTTATAGTTCTATGTTTCATTTACTGCTTTCTCAGTACAGTACATCTTTATTATCCAATACCGTTCAATAGATAAATTTAATAAAATTGTCACTGGAACCATAAATCCACTAGATTTTATGACTATTCAACGATGTACTGCGGATACAGTACTATTTTATTATCCCGAGCTACGGATACCTAGATTTCCTTAAGCACTTAGTGCCAGCGTTAGTTATGGACCTAATAACTGGTGTTATTCGAAACTCCGGGAATTGGCCCATTCTGAAGATTTCCGCTGATTTGTGGATGTGTCGTGTAAGATGTAGATGCGAAGAAAATCTAACTGTATTTTATGCTGGTATCCATTTTCTTTGCTATCATTTACGAGTATGTCGTGGAACGAAATAATTGTTTTAATTCGATCTTAGCTGTTAAATAACCTAAATTATGATCTTAAACATCATTTCCATTAGATAATCTTTTTTTTGTGTATTTGCTGAATTTGACCATCGGTTCGCCTAGTAAAAAATCCCTATCTTTTCCCCGACGACATGTTTTCGTGTTAATTTGACTTTTACCAAAAATTGCTGACGTTTTTGATAACGACTTAGACTGACTGTGACTCTGTGTAAACCTTATCAAATGCGCAATAATCACACTACTAAAAAAACTGTAGGTACCTTTAGAAATAAGCTCTATAGTATAGGTAAAGAAAAACAAATGCCTACACTTTTTCCCTCGTAGTCTGAAGCACGTCTCGCGCGGTTGCGCCGGCGCACAGTGCCGCCATGGCGGTGTGGTGCGGCGCGCGCATTCTGCCCCTCGAACGACGCGTTTACTCTATCACTCTTGTGGTTAGTTTTTTATACTTTAAACTTGGGAATTTTGGGGCACTTCGAGATCATTTGTGCTTGATTTGGTGTGAACGGAAATTCGTGCTTTGAAAAGAAATTATCTTATTTAAAATAAATAAATGGTGTATCTTTTATTATCATTAGTAAATAATTGATATTGCAATGATGAATATGTACGAAGAATAATAATAATAATAAGCTATGAAGAAATTGATGTAGTGAAGTGATAAGCATACAAAACCGTGTATCCCGTTTATGTCTTTTATGCCTGAAACAGCATGAGGGAAATCAAGACGATTTTGGGTTTTGTATCCTATCACCAACGATTTTTTTTAATTTGTCATAAAGTAGATATTAATTAAGTGCAACTTAAATATGTTTTCTTCATTTTTTTAACTAAATATTGTTTTGTGAATGACCACACATGTGAAAAGAGCCTAGTGAGAGACACTTGTCTGTTTACGTCTATTATGCGGTGTCTTAGTGCGATAAAATCATTGAATTACCTCAGACCTTTTTTTGCGGAACACACCTTCAAATTATTCTGCCTTTATTTCACAGTTAACTCTAACTAGAAGTACCAAACATACAAGCATAATGTATGTTTGTAGTCCATTCGATTTCTCAAACGCTCCGTATAAAATTTCACATCATCCGATACTATCAGTGAGTTTCGGATTTCTGCAAAATTGCACCGACAACAGTATCCGTGTATCGTGGGAAATGATAAAACAATAGAAAGATATGCACATTTCTGTTTCTTAATTAAAGTGAATAACCGCTGATAAGATAAGGCAACGGTTCAGTTGCACATTCAGATAAATTGACCATTAAAAAATATAGGTACTTACGTACAACAAAATATACATTATGGCCACAATACAATTTCCCCATATGAATGTTTTACTGTGACCACAACGTGTTGTGAATAGAATAGAACAGAAAAATTTTTATTCAGTATCAAATATTATGGTAACAACTGATTGTGAGATTTTTTTCGTTCAATGAGCGTTTTTGATTTTCGAGCGTAACTTATTGGTAGGTACAATCTTTAAGAATATTTCTGAAACAAAAATATCTGTTTAAAACATAAAATATCTATAAATTCCCATCTCATTTGTCAGTTGTATTTTTATCAATCTGAAATCGATCTGAAACGGTCACGATACGATTACAACAAATCGATTAAATCAATTCGAGCACAGAAGCAGTTTATCTGCGATCTTGGATGTTTGATCTAGATATCTAGACAGACTGCTCGTTAGACCTAGATTTTATTTCACAGATTATATACTTAAAACTTCTTCTTTTTGTCAGTGTTAAATGTTTAAAAATCTATTCGACATATTCAAGTGCAATAAAGTTACCTACGACTATATACTTTATAATTTTATTTTAAAATCGACGAAAGATAAAATCTGGAAAAAACAGTTGCTTGTCGAATGAGTCGCGTTCATCTCGGTATGTTCACCTAGATTTGCCGCATTTCTCGTTTTCGAGAAGCCAGATAATCACTGTAAGGAAATAAAACACTATTATTTAGATTACAACATCGAAACCCGGAAAAAATTGTTAACAAGTAAACCGTAGCTAGCAGCAGAGGTGATTGCACGCTGCGTGAAATTTGAGGGCACGCCCACCTCGTGATCACAACGGTCATGGTCGCAACCTTCACCTAACAAACATTTGATTTTAGGAGACAAGTCGAAGAAATGGGTTTCAGATATTTCATCAAATTTATTAACGTAATGTAAGCAAAAAGAGTCATATTGAGACAACAACAGTAAGCGTGTTGATACTAACCGAGTCTCAAATTGGCTGTTGTGTGAGATAGGATATGATTTTATTGTTTTCTATTGGATTATCGGATTTCTGGATTCTTGAGTTCTTAAGAGAATGAATAGGGAAAAAATATTGTGACTTGTGTGTGTTATTCTGAAATAATCCTAAATGTCATACTTACATAGATAAATATTACTTGTCACTATATGCTCATACTTACTTCTTTAAATAATTATTAAAAACTGGGAAAATTGTTGGTGAAGAAATACTATTTTTTTCAGTTGAATATACTTACATAATCAATCAATAATATAATTATTTTTGTTTGTATGTTACAGATAGAGCCGAACACAGCATTTCTGCGAGCCGCACGCGCCGGCCAGCTCGACACTGTCGTTGATCTACTCGACTCCGGCGCAGTCAAAGATATCAACACTTGCAATTCGGTGAGTACTTATTATAAAGTTTATTTAGGTAGCGTGATGTGTGAAAGAGGTTTGTCTTTCCTGAGATGGAATTATACATATGTAGGTATATATAGAAATATGTGAAATTTCGATACATTCGAATCACTCGTATAAGAGTCCTAAATCGACAAATTATGGAGTACTTCTGCTATGTTTATTACAAAAGTCAATTTAGACACTCCTCTTTATACAATAGTCGTAGTTCTAACACGATATAAAAGATGCCTTGATTTTCAAACTTTTCTTTTGGTCACCTCTGAAAAGACTAAGAAAATTGTTACTTTTATCACATAGACGGAAAAATAACATACATGACGTTAAATTTTAGTGCTAAAAATTAATATTAAATCAAAACGCCAAAACCCGTACCAATAAATCACCAATCCTAAATGCAAACCGCACTAAAACCAAAACGCAAAACTCCACGTTACTAGTGCAGTAGGTAAACAGGTAACGCAAACGTTATGTCTCAAGTGCAATTAGTGTTACTGCGGTGTCACCATTAAGGTCCCCTTGGGGTTTGTTATCCTCGATTACTGCGGCGAATTGAAAGGCGTGGTTTAAATTGCATTGTTTGTGATGCATTAGAAATACTTATACGTTTAATTAGATTGGAGAAAAATACATACCTACACATTTCTCACGTATCTTTTCCATCGGGGAGGTCACCACTTCTTTTCTCTTGCTATGATCTAATCTAAACGCACCTCTTTCGAATGTGAAAGAAAAATTCTCTTTTAAAAGATACCTCAAGCCCTTTCCATACCAACGAACGAACTAGGCAGAATATCTCGTCAAAATTGGTGCTGAGTTTGTGCTATCTACATATTATCAAACCGAAATGGATGAAATGTCGCCGACAGAAATGTCCCTGAAAATTGACTGAATGTTGACTGTAAAATATGCATTTTGTTGGTACCCTCACTAGCTAAAAGTCGCTCATCTTATGTAATTCTACATAACTCTACATTCACCCTAAACTGGAAAAGATATATGTATAGGTACCTATGTGTCATGATAATATAATCTTTCATGGCGTACCTGCCAGGATGCGTCCAATAATGAAGCGACGGTTTCTATGTGTTATGCATGCTATACAAATATAATATATTTGTATGCATGCTATGCATGCTATACAAATATAATATATTTGTATGCATGCTATACAAATATAATATATTGGTATAGCATGCATAACACATAGAAACCGTCGCTTCATTATTGGACGCATCCTGGCAGGTACGCCATGAAAGATTATTATCTGCGTACAATATTATACATAAATGTGTATACTCTATTGTATTACCCTTAGTATAGTTTTCTAGGTCACTGGGTTATGGGTATCCTGTGTGTTGATGTTTTATCGCATCGTTATGCGGTTTTATTTCTTTCATGGAGTTTAGTACAAACACTATAAATGTGCAGTCATTATTGTCAATATTTATTCAAATATATGAAAATGCATGTCCTAAGAAACCTCTACTATTTAGTATAGATTGTAAGCTTTGGTAACACCTAAATAAAGGTGTAAGTACCTATCTTGAAAGTTTTAAATAAAAACTCGTGGTAAATTAAAGGGGGGCCGATTTTTAGACCCCCAAAATTAGTTTTCGCCTGTATCGACCCCTAGGAAACCGATATCGACTCTAGATCGACCACTTTGGGAATCCCTGACTTAATATGACTGATAGATTTGACTCTGTACTGGCCCAACTATTTTTAACTTCTTCCATCTTGTTTCTGTAGTAAATACGCAATTAAATTTAATCCACGCATATCGATGTATTAACCATTTTAATAGAATAACAAATTTCCCTCGTTTCACTAAAAATACCGTATAGATACAAACACGTTTCGCGTAATTAAGAGCCCATAAAGCAAACGTAATGTTATAATTATGATCATAACGACCATAATGTACAGTGAGCATGATAATCGGTGCTGTGTTTGATCTAATTACAGACGACAGCACCGGTAACAAAATACCGGTTGTTAACTGTATTTTGTTGGGATATTTTTGTTGTTTGTTTTGTATTACGTTATGGTGTAGTAGAATTGAATATTCTAGGAAGCTAATTCAGGCTCTTATGTACCTACCTACTAGTGATTTAGCTGCGATGCGTTGTGCGAATTGTCCTGGCATAGCTTTGTGGCATAGTTCTGCCTTCGAAAAGTCAAATGTCAAACAAACCTGGCGAGACCAATGGCGAGACAGTGCTCTAGGCCGAGTACTCTTATACAAGATGCACAGTGCTCTTGTCTTGCTCCTTTGCTCGGTACGACCAAATCAAAACTCGTATAAGGATGCCTTTCCACCAGAGATGTGCTATGCTATGTTGCTATGGATGCGTTTGATATCCACCAATCGTATTCAGGGTGCCCTGTTATTCAATGAATATGATTGGTTATTAACAAACACATCCATAGCAATGTAGCATAGCACATCTATGGTGGAAAGGCACCCTAAGAGTCTAAAATCGACAAAAGTATCTAGTAAGATAGACCAAGACTGCATTAACTACAAATAAAATTGTTTCACTGGACTTCACGTTTCGATCTTAAAACTTTAATGTAAATACCTAACGTAATCTATAGAGCGTAACGTACATCAAGGCCATATTCATATCATTGGATATTTCATTTTATATTTGCCATTATTATTTTTATTGGCCGTGCATTTTTAATTAAAATTGTTCTTTTTTTAATACGCGAATTATTGTTGAAACTGTCCTTCCTTATGTTCGAATAAAGCGATTCTTAAGCTACCAATAAAAATATAATTTCGTTATGGCAGTATTTGAGGACTTCAATATTATTTTTATGTCCAATGGTCCAATTACGGAGTCTGTTGGACTCCGTAATGAGGCCTTTGTCCAGTAGTGGACGTTCTCAAGCTGATGATGAATGTTATATTTAGATCACATAATAACTTGATACTGTTTCTTATTCCAGAATGGGCTGAACGCTCTGCACCTCGCCGCCAAAGATGGACACATCTCTGTGGTCGAGGAGCTACTCAAACGAGGCGCCACGGTCGACGCTGCTACTAAAAAAGGTGCGGTATTTTCTTCTTCTCTTCATGTTTTTTGACTCTGAAGTAATGATAATAAAAATTTTCATTAATGTTAAGATATTGAATTATATTATAGACTTTGCATAAGATATGAAAAAGAACTTTGAAGCACCTATTTCTTAGATGGTTAACTGGGCATATCCAGTGACAAGATTTTGTTTTAGGCATTTAAATATCAAACTGTTTTACTGTTTTTTTAGGGCCCCTTTAAACACATGGCTACGTGTTACAGTCTTAGTCTCAAGAAGGAAATTAAAGACGGTGTACTTGAATTAACACAAAACATTGCCAGATATAATATAATGTTTTAAAACTTAACAATTTCCACCGTAGAAATTATTTTAAACATAAAAAACCCTATTCCAGGCAACACAGCCCTCCACATAGCATGTCTCGCTGGGCAAGAGTCGGTGGCGAAGGCGCTCCTGGCGGCGGGGGCGAAGGCCGACGCGCAATCAGCCGCAGGGTTTACCCCACTGTACATGGCCGCGCAGGAGAACCATGCTGGCTGCGTGAAGATGCTGCTCGCTGCTGGCGCTAGTCAAACGCTTGCTACTGAGGTAAGGGTCGGGAAAAGACCACGATATTTATTTAAAACTTATACATATCTGTCATGCCTCTTCCCCATCGGGGCGGGGCAGGCAGAGACCATTTGCCTCCACTTGCTACGATCTAAACACTTCCTTCGCTAAAACTCTTAATATTTGAATTGAAAGTAAGTGAAGCTTAACCTACTCTTCTTATACGAAAGGTAACTAACTGGTCCCAAAAAATATTATGTAGCCAACAACCAACTCTTTCCAATGTAAGTAATTCATGACGTATTGGATTGATTGAATACTTTGCAAAATAACTAGAGCTTACCGGGGTTTAAGGAAGAGAAGAAGACAGGTAGATGCTCGGAACCGTTTGTTTAGCAGTAAGGTCAAGAAGTCTAACAATAAAAATACTGAGGCATGCAATCCAGATCCTGTTTACATTTTTAGACAAACAATACTTTTTAACAAAATAATACTTCTACCGTACAAAAGTGATACTATTTTATTTTCTTTGTCATAAATCATGTTTTCTATCAATTTCAAGGATGGCTTCACTCCTCTGGCAGTGGCAATGCAACAAGGTCACGATAGAGTTGTAGCAGAGTTGCTGGAATCCGACACGAGGGGCAAGGTTCGACTCCCCGCGCTTCACATCGCTGCTAAGAAGAATGATGTTAAAGCCGCTACTTTGTTGTTGGAGGTGTGTATCTTTGATTTTATGTAGTACTAGCTGTACCCGCGACTTCGTCCACGTGGAATGAACCATGGTTAGAGTTGCTTAACCAACGTTATCGAAATCAAAAGTAGCCTATGTCCTTTCTCAGGCTATCTGTGTATAGCCTATCTATGTGCCAAATTTCGATTTAATCGGTTCAGCCGTTTTAGCGTGAAAGCGAGACAGACAGACAGAGTTACTTTCGCATTTATAATATTAGTATGGATTAAAAAAAATCGTTGTAGATTTAAAACAAAAGTCACATTCCTATTAAACTAGCTGACCCGACGAACTTTGTTCCTCCTTTTCGTCAAAGTTTGTGTAGATGAATGGATGTTTATTACTCTATCTACGTTCATTTTCAAGCTTTCGAAGATATGAGGCTGCCTGTTGCTACACCGTTTAACTCTGTGTCATTTGTGCAATAAAGACAATTTTGTATTGTATTGTTCATGACGATATTTAGCATATGAAGAAATGATAGCCTTTAACTATCATTAATTTCTTCTCCTCCTTTCATTTGCTCAGAACGAACACAACCCAGACGCGTGCTCGAAATCAGGCTTCACCCCCCTCCACATCGCGGCGCACTACGGCAATGTGGGCGTGGCCAAAGCGCTGCTCGCCGCCGGCGCAGACTCGGGGCGCGCCGCCAAACACAACATCACTCCGCTACACGTCGCCAGTAAATGGGGGCAGTTGGCTATGGTTGATTTACTTGTGGAAAATGGTAAGGTTGCGTTTTAACTAACTCTTACTTCACACTCTCTCTTCTTCTCATTTTTTTCTTCCTCGCTCTTCTTTTTCTTCCTCGCTCTTCTTTTTCTTATCTTGAATATACAATTTCTTATCCAATGCCGAACCTTTATTTCCTTTGGAGATATATTCGAAAACTGAGGAGGCGGTAACACGGCGGTAGATAGTCAATGTTGTAAACAAAAATTTCGTGCAGACATTTTGTCATCCCCTCCTAACCTAACGTTTATATTATTATAAGATTTATAAGCATACTTAAGCGTCACCGGTAGCTTCCGCCTACGACTAGAAGTCCCCAATTTGATCGAAATACGTTCACTTTGGCCTTCCATTATTAACCTAATTAAATGTTACAGGTGCAAACATAGCAGCAGTGACTAGAGATGGTCTGACGCCGTTGCACTGCGCGGCTCGCTCTGGTCACAGCAATGTAGTGTCGCGGTTGTTACAGCACACCGCGCCGATTACTAGCAAGACGAAGGTATACCCATTGCACGCACGATAAGTGTTTATGTATATTATTTATTACATATAGAACGGAAATAGTTTCTCTATTTATTTAAAATATTTGTAAAATGAATACGATTGAAATAAGCTTTATAACGGATCATCAGGCATTTTCTAGAGTCGACTCGGGAAATGGTTTTTAATGTCATGCAACAGTTCAGAAAACTTTGATCACAAGTTTTCAACGATCTATAAAGATTTTGAGTTAACTTTTGGGATTCGCAATCGCAACATTCTAAAAACAATATACGTTAATAGTGTGTGTATAAAATAGAAATGAAACAATTGAATGAAAGGACGAATATGACGATGTAAGATCATATACCAATGCATCATCAGCCTATAGCTGCCCACTGCTGAGTATAAGCCTTTCCATTGGCTCTTCAACGCGACCGGTTCGTTGCCACCAGCATCCAACGACACCCCGCGGTATAAATTTGAATAGCAACAATAAGCCAGTAAAATCTCATTTATTTTTCCAGAACGGACTGACCCCTCTCCACATGTCCGTGCAAGGCGAACACGTGGAGACGGCCAAGGTCCTGCTGAGCGAGGGCGCGCCCATCGATGACGTCACCGTCGACTACCTCACCGCGCTGCATGTCGCCGCGCACTGCGGACATGTTAAGGTAATGGTAAAAGCGCTCGCTTAGGATGGAGTCCGTGGGGCTGGAATCATCCCAGGTCCACTACAAATGCGTCGGGTAAAGTGACGTCCAGAAAAAGAATTGGATGTAAGTTAGCCAAAGACCGAAAAAGATGGTTGAAAATGGCTAAGAAGAAGTTTTTTTAGCATATGTCGTTCCAATGCCTCTCCACAGATTTCTGTCGGTCGATGGCTGCTTCCCACCAATCTTCTCTGAATAGGTCGTCGCGCCATCGTTTTAGAATAAGAAGATATCAGACATAATACCTACACATATTTAAAATGCTTCTAACATGCATCAACTCTTATTCCAGGTAGCAAAACTCCTTTTAGACCGGAACGCAGATGCCAACGCTCGAGCATTGAACGGTTTCACGCCGCTACATATTGCCTGCAAGAAGAATCGACTTAAGGTTGTGGAATTGCTGCTTAAATATGGCGCTAGTGAGTATTGTTTATTTTTAATCTTCGAAATATGTGGTCTAGGGTAGGTACGGTACTAGCTTGTGTCATCGAGTCTGTGAAATATGTTGTTGTGGTGGTAAAACTATTGAAAGATAAGTAAGTTTCAGTATTTTGTTCAAAGTGGTCATTTGATTTTAAATGACTTTGATAGAGTCTTTTTCACTACGTTTAAGTATTAGACTTCGGTGGAGCATCCGTCACTTAGGCATACCTTCTGCTAATGCTTTGACATCTCGATACGACATGACTTAAACATTCTCCTTCACTTGAGTCAAGTAGATACATCGTGGTCTTCCTCATCTAACCAATTAATACCCAACCTTAAATTATTCCAGGTAAATCCTCAACAACAGAATCAGGCCTAACTCCGCTGCACGTGGCGTCGTTCATGGGCTGCATGAACATCGCGCTCGTGCTGGTCGGGGCGGGGGCGGAGGCCGACGCTTGTACTGCCAGGGGGGAGACTCCGCTACATCTCGCGGCTAGGGCTCATCAGACGGATCTTGTTAGGGTGCTGCTGAGGAATGGGGCTAAGGTTTGTATATTAAATTATTAGGTACCTACTATTCTTTTTTCTTATGTAAGTGATATTTTTGTTTTTGATGGGAAATATATCTTTTTAAATTCAAATCTACATCACTTGTATATTTTGTTGAAGTTGATACTTGGGTTTGATAAGATAATTTTTTGGGGAAAGTCGTTCAGTTTTATAAGCAGATTTCATTGATTTTCGTCTATTATGTATGAGTAACCGACGATCAATCGATCGGTTTAGTAAGACCCTAAGACCCGGTTTATACAGCATTGCCCTGCACGTTTCAAAATGGTTAACATGCAACGTACGTAGATCCATTCGAACGTTGATTGCTTTGATGTGTGAATGGAACTATGCAGGTCTAAGGCGTATAATGCAAATAACGTGCAGGACCACGGGTCTCACAATGCACCTCTCACCCTGTACAACTGATCATTTGCCCCTTAAGGTGGAAGCGCGTGCCCGCGAGGAACAAACTCCCTTACACGTTGCGGCTCGACTCGGTCACGCCGACATCGCAGCGTTGTTACTGCAGCACGGCGCGCGGCCAGATGCTGCTACTAAGGATCGCTACACGCCGCTGCATATCGCTGCTAAGGAAGGTGAGCTCACACGCTAGGCCAAGCTAACTCTACTCTCTATCTTTCTCTCCCGCTCTATTTATCTGTCTCCCTCTCTCCTTCTCCCTCTCTCTCTCACTCCCACTCTCCTTCTCTATTTCTCTGTCTCCCTCTCTCTCTCTGTGTCCAGTGTTTTGGCCAACTTTTCTGCGTATTATACGGCGTACTCACAGTCACTTCATCGGGATTTTGGCTATATTAGTAGCCTGTGTTCTGAGGTATATACGCATTTTGGAACAACTCAACTCACAACAAATTTAATCCCCAGGCAAAGAAGAAGTAGCATCAATTCTCCTAGACCACGACGCTCCAATCGAAGCAGAGACCCGCAAAGGTTTCACGCCCCTCCACTTGGCTGCTAAGTACGGCGCTACGAATGTGGCTAGGTTGTTACTGGCCAGGGGAGCGCAACCTGACGCGCCAGGGAAGAGTCATATTACACCGCTACATATGGCCACGTATTACGGACATCCTGATATTGCGCTGTTGCTGCTTGATAAAGGTGGGTTTCGTTTTTTTAAATTTCATATCACTTGTTATATTAAAACTATTTATGATAGACTTGTTTTGGTAAAATAAAGGCGCATACTCATTACCGTAAATGTTTTGTGCATTGTAACCAAATACAAAGAGTGTGCACTCGCAGAAGATTCGTAAACCATTTGCGAACAACGTACACACCATTTTTTTTGGTAACAATACAACAATAACAGTTACAGTTCGCTAAAGACTACGCGCCTTAACAGCACTATATTAGAGGACAATTTAAACTGGTTTAGTAGCGACGCACTGTTGCTTTTACACAATTTATTACATGCCCACAATTCTTTATAGCAATAAATTGAATAATGCACTCATAGAAAAAAAAACCTCATTAGAAACAAAAGTGTAATATGTAATAAAGTCAATATGGAAAAATACTGTATTTAGAACAGAGCATCGGATAGTCATTTTATAGTTCACCATACACCTACTAAAGAAATAACAATTAGAATATTAAAAATACAATATTAGGTAGTAGTCATACAGCTAGTAAATAAGCTAGTGTGTTCGTAGGAGCGTCCCCGCACTCGCTGGCCAAGAACGGTCACTCAGCGCTGCATATCGCGTGTCGGCACAACCATCCTGATATCGCCTTCGCTTTACTCGAACATGGTGAGTAGTTGAAATAGTCTTATCTTTATTTACTTGTTTCTGGATTTTCATCACCAATAAATCGTATTAATAAGAATAAAAAAATTCCGATTTAAAAACTTATTTTTATTGGTTGTTTGTTTTTAGTTTGAAAACGTGTAATAAAATAAATGTACATAATTTTAAAATCTTGCGGCAACGGTCATATGTACATTATTCGTTAAAATTTCAACGCCGTAGCTATAGCAGTTCTTGAGATACAGACTTGTGACAGACGGACAGCCGAGTCTCAGTAATTATAGGGTTCCGTTTTCACCCTTTGGATATGGAACCCTAAAATCTAGCCAATTTCATAATATCTCTCCCACTTCAGATGCGGATCCCGGCGTGAAATCCAAAGCAGGGTTCACTCCACTTCACATGGCTGCTCAGGAAGGTCACGAGGATTGCGTTGAGATGCTTATTGAGAGAGGAGCCGATGTCAATGTACCCGCTAATAATGGTAAGATCTGGTTTAGATGTGATAAGGGACGATGTCATACAGTGGGAAAGACGAAGTGTGAATTGGAGGTGCAAGTGTGAACAATACCAGTAGCACTACTGATTATTCTTTAGAAGTCATTTTTATTTTGTGTTAAGAGCTTCATTGAAATCTCTTCAGTTGTTTCCGCGTGAAAGAGTTACAAACATTCTTACATCCATCGATACAAACTTTGACATTTATTATTTTAGTTTAGATATGTTTTATCATAAGTACTTCATAAGACATCTCTGTCATCATCATATCAGCACGAGTACGTCCATTACTGGGCAAAAGCCTCCCCAAGAATCTCCAAAACGACCGGTCCTGCATTGCCCGCATCCAAGGGCTTCCCGTGACTTTCACCAGATCGTCGATCCATCTTATAGGAGGCCTTCCCATACTGCGACATAGTAACACCACAATATATCAAAACCATCTCCCCCCAGGTCTAACCCCAGTGCACCTAGCGGCGTCGGAAGGGCGCACGACGGTGCTGAGGTCGCTGCTGTCGTCCGGCGGCGAGTGCCGGGCGCGCACCCGCGACGGGTACACGCCGCTGCACGCCGCCGCGCACCACGGACACCACGCCGCCGCTAAAGCGCTCATTGAAGCCAGGGCTGATGTCACCGCCAGAGCTGCGCATGGGTGGGTTATGGAATACCCTACGTATACCTATACTGGGTGTAACAGAAGGGGGTATAATGCTGAAACACAGCGATAGTCCTCATGAAACTAAACAACTTTCCCCAAGGAACATGGGTCGTAAATCGAAAGAAAATTTTGGGTCGCCCATACTTACTCGATCAGCTGACGGACATATTGTATGAGGAGGCGAATTTTTTTTTTTCGCGTTACGTCCCATGTTCCTTGGGGAAAGTTGTTCAGTTTCATGAGGACTATCGCTGTGTTTCTGCATTATACTACCTTTCTGTTACACCCTGTATAAATACATATCTGTCACGCCTCTCTCCCATCGAGGTGCTTGTATGAGACGACTGATGAATGTGGATTAAGCGACATTAGTAAGTGGAGGGAATTGGTCTCTACCTACCCCGATGGGAATGGGAAAGAGTCGTGACAGATTATGTATGTATGTTGTTCTCGCCGGTGGTGTTCCTCGTACCTGAACAGAACTTAAGTAAAAACTATTTCAACTATTTCTTAAACACAGATACTGTCACCGTAAAGGTAGAGCGAAAATTAAAAACTGCAATCTAATTCTAGAATATTACTATTACACTCATAGAATTGTAATTGAAGTTCTATTATAGGGTCAACGAGAGAATGCGTTCCTGACACATGTGACTAGTGATGTAACCTTACGTAACTGATATTTTTTTATTACCTACTAGAAATTAATATCACAATGAGGTTCGTTATTCTCGTTTGCAATTTTTACCCGACTGCGCCAAATCAGAAGGAGAGTTACCTATGTTTTTCGAGAGTAGGTATGTATTTAATTATCAATGTATAATATTTTGGCACGTTTCTAGCAACTTCTCACAGTTCTAGCAAAAAAAAAACTAATTTCGAAAATAACTGCACGCATTAAAAATAATAATACATTTCGGGCTTTCGGAAGAAAACGTGAAGCGTTTTGTCCAAAAAGAGGAAAGATTACCTATACATACTTATAAACGCTCCACGATTTCTTTCGAATGTCCAAAATATCCTTATTATTTTATAATTATTAGTGCGTGCTAAAAGTGCGTTTTTTATTTTTTTTTTACTATTATTTTGATAGACATAACCGTTAATCGTTACTTTTCGTTCATTTTGACCGCTATTTTTGTCACATCACTAAAAAAATTAATGGCTGCTAAAACCTTGTAGCAGCGCAGTATATTTTTTTGATAATTATTGTTTTCTTAACTTTTATTTTAATTTGAAGTGCAAATTTATGTGATTGTTTATAATTTGACACAATAATGTAGTTTTTATAGCTTGTTACTTGTTAATTGGGCGAATAGACAAAAACATTTTTTTTATCGTAAATTGAGAGCCGCCTCAAAGTTATATCGGCAAGTCAATCACCACCTGTCAGGAACGCATTCTCTCGTTGACCCTATAATAGTTGTAGTTATTAACCCAATGTGTCATATCCTCAGATTCACTCCACTGCATCAAGCGGCGCAACAAGGACACACGCTGATCATCCAGCTTCTGCTCAAGAACAACTCCGATCCTAACGCTCTGTCTGCTGTAAGAATGTTTTCTATTACTTGTTTATATTTTGATGTATTGCTATGTGAAGCAGGCAGCGAGTTGACTCTAAGATCCCATGGTCCTAAGATTCATAGTGGCTATATGTAAGTTGTATTAGCTTGTGGACGGCCACTGCTGGAAAAAAGCGTCCCTCTCTCTACAACGACCGGTTCTGCGCTGACCGTATACAACAGCTATATGTTAAATAATTAAAAAGTGTACCAGATGATTGACAGCATATCTGGACTATTTAACATCAGTTTGTTTCGTAGATATTGTCAAACATAAATTATTTTACGGGAAAAAGCTTAAAATAACCGTCTATCTGTTTTATACAATTATTTATTAATTATTTAAAGACCTGAAAAAACTTTTAAAACTCTGAAAAATGCAAATAAGGGAATGATTTTCATCCAAATAATCAATCTAAATGTGTACCTCTAATATCTACGAGTACTCATCGATATATTAATCCTCTAGAACGGTCAAACAGCGTGCGCCATCGCCGACCGGCTCGGCTACATCAGCGCCGTTGAAGCGCTGCGGCCCGTCACTGAAAATACGCTCAGTCAAGCTGTTGGTGATACTGGTAAGTGATTTAACATACTTTTTAGAGATCGTAATTTTGGAAGACAGAATTTTTAGTTTACGTCATTTAAAGTTGCCAAATATTTAAATAGTCATTCGATCATTTTATTTGAAGTAATAACGACTGATTTGGTTGTGAGTGTTCCTATGAAAATTATAGCATCGTTATAATTTTATATACCATAAAAACTTTGCAAATGTGTTGGTTTATAAAATTATCTAACATAGAAAAAGTGCATTATTGTTAAAGTAAAAAAAGAAACAATAAAAAAAAGACTGATATGAATTAAGGAAGGTACTGAATTTCTGGTAGCCTTATACTAATCTTTCTTTTAATATAAATAATTCTTAATTCATAATAATAGGGTTCGTGACATTCCTTTGAATTATGTCAAAAAGCTTCTTACTCTTTCTAACTCACTGCGGAAATAATTATCTAGAAAGAGAAGCATCAATAATAAAGTAAATCAAGAAAACCGACCACCGCACTGCAAAATAAACGGAAGTCATCAGTAATATTTCAACTAAACTGCAATGGCTGGCAAATATCCAGTTCTGGATTTATGCATGCATCGACGGACAACGTTATATTTAGTCGCAATATCAATGTTATTACGCGACTATGCTATTTGCAAGTGCTTTATGAAGTATCTATTAGATTAGAATGTTATATTTTCGGTTATGTAAAATCCTTCATTCATAAAATTTAAACTTTGAAATAGCACTGTGAAATTATAATATTATACGTACATTATTACCAAAATTAAATACTGTTAATCAAATAAGAAATCTTTTATAACTTATCTAAATATGTTCTTTCTTTTTTTAATTCAAATTCTTTAAAAAATTAAACCGTTAAATCACAATTCCATGAAATATATGAAATAAACTAGCTATATCAATGCTTCACTCTAAAGGTATTTAATTAGAAATGTAATATCGTTTCGAGTTATTATAAAACCTTTATCAACTACCAACTTAGTCTCGGATAACTCGCACGCTACGTACTTTACGCTTTATAAGTTCCTTCGTAGATTACCTACTGATTAAAAAAGAAAAATATTATTCACTTTTAGCTTAGCGTCTTGGTTTTTAAGCCATTACTTTTTGATATTGACTTTTTTAAGGTCTGGAGTCGGTTATTTTTGAGCCATTATTGTATTTTAATAGAATAATAGACAGTCTAAATTGTTTTGACCATCTTGCCATTTGATCCATTTATTTCATTGAGTGATTGTGTGTACCTTTGCCAACAATCCAAACTATATACGAGGACATAACTTGCTATAATTATATTTGTTGCAAATACTGATAACTTTTAGGGGTCACACAAAACAGAAAACTGTTTGTTTTCATTGATTCACGACGGATTCTTCCGTTGATAGCTCAATGAAAGAGTGGTTCTTTTATTTTTGATTCAACTATTTTAAACTTAAGTAAGTAAGTAATTTGATATTGAAGTAACTAAGATACAGTTAGTCTGTCATGTCATGTCCCACTGCTAGGCAAAGTCTCCAGTTCTGCTATGCGCCAAAATTTGCAATTTTCCGCTGAGGCGAGCTCGACTCTGCCAGATATATCTTTTTAAATAAGCCAATGGATGTTTTGTCATCATAAAGATTTAGGCAGAAATTACTTACAACCACTTCAACTGAAGATCAAGTCTCGCTTGTCCTTTTATTCTATAAATACGATTCATTCTCAATCTATCTTTCTTTCCTATAATCAAAACCTCTGCCCTATTCAACTATGATGCAGCTCGTATTGGCTTTACCACTACGAAATTACCCCAGTTCATTCAGTATTCGATATACGCGTCGACTAGTCGAGTCAGATATCGATTATTCATAGCTTATTCCAGTTACCCAATCGAATAGGCGGAGTTACATTAAACCCGTTTGAGTTGAAGATGTAGGTTTTATGCAGTTTATTTGGAGAAGTTTAGCAACAGATCGACTAAATAAATCTAGATAAGTAGTAATTCTACTAATATTATAAATGTCAATGTTTGTGCCGATGGATGGATGTTTGTTATTCTTTTTAAGCAAAAACGACTGAACAGATTTTGATGAAACTTGGCAATATTGTAGTTTATACACCAGAATAACACGCTATATTATTATAAGATATTGTGTAAGTTTTCCAAGATTTATTATGACAAGATATTGTGTATAAATGTGTACGAAGTCGCGGGCAGCGTCTAGTCTATTTATAAAGTAAAAGCATAGGTACAATAACCAATATAGATTAGAAAAAAACTAAACCGAGACTTTTTGATTGGTAGAAACTAGGTGTTACTAATCAATCATTTACGGTAGTTCGTTACTTACTTGGATTCCATAATCTGCTACGGAGTTAAGCTGTGTTTTTATAACCAGATTTCTATATTTTTACATACTCTCCAGTTTTAGAAATAATAAAACCTGATGCAGGAATTTGCCCTGTTTTGGTGGAAACTGGGCCAAGCATATCAAGAATTTTGTTACATTTAATACACCTTTAAACTCAATATTAACCTTTTTTTGCCCGAGTACATCAAAGCCAAAAGCAAGGGTAATGATTTCACTTTTATCTTTAAATAACAACTTTTCAAGTTTCTTGGTAGATTCACCTGACTTTAGCTACTAAAACAGATAGGTAGGTTATATCTACAATTTAAATACTATATAAAAAACTTTAGGCAATTCTGATCTGAACTGCCCATCTTTATTTTACTGGATACCTCATAACAATTCATAAAAGCAATATTTCTACTACATTTTACCAACCTCCTCAAGACGTTTGGCGTCTATTGTAAGCAAATACGTACATCAGTTAGTAAGTGATGTACCGAACAATGCGACTGCGTTGGCCAATGTGACTCGTATGTACAGTCAGCATCATAAGTCGATCAACACATTAAAATTTTTAAAAGTAATATACACAATTATTAGACGGAAAACCTTACTTATTTTCTTTATTTTGAACCGTATTGGATGGTCATTAAACCCTAGAGTATCTTTTGCTAAGCGATTTCGTCTAATAACGGTGTATTTTACTTTTGAAAAGCTGAATATGTTCATCGACTTATGATGCTGACCGTACATGCGGTATAACGTTACATAAATATTTGATAGCGTATTGTTGGCTTCAATCATCGAGGTGTACGGTGGATATTATATGAAATGTATTCGGTATTTTATGAAAAAATTGAATTAGGCAAACATAATCACAATACAAGAACGTACATAGATCAAATGAAAGAGGGAATAGAAGTGTCGTGTCAGGAGCACCTGAGCATCAAAAGGATGGCAAAAACGTGACGTAGACTTCACCGACAAGTGCGATGATGAATCATAATAGTTTTCATCATGTACTTAACCTCTCACATCCCACTGACCCATTATAAAGCCAGACACAATAGATTTTCTTTTGTTCTTTTTTTTCTGGGATGTGAAAGATTAATCTTCTCTATTACGACTGTAATCTGTTTATGTATGTTTAATAAATAAAAAAATACTAGCGTCAATAATAATGGACCTATTCCGATCCAAATAATCAATAAAAAATTCGACCGAAAAAGTTTGTCTAAGATTACTTCATGCTTATCGACAAAAACATAATCCTCATGACCTAATTATTAGTATAAGAACTTTTGAGGCTTCTAATTGCGGCTCGGCTTGATTAAACAGTATTACCTACTTATGCACGTTTCCCTTAAATAAATAGATACTTATTAGAAATTTTAAGGCAGTAAAATAGTGTACTTAGTGCTAATGAATGTACATATAAGTGTAATAGGTAATCGTGAGTCTGGAATTTTTCATGATTACTTATATGTTTAATACTTATATTCAACATAAAAAAAATCCCCACTTTACCAATAAATCTATCCCCCCTACAAATGCACCGACACCGCACTGTTACCGACACACACATTATCTAACTAGCTACATAACGAGTGGCAGAAGTCACCGTGTCATTGATAGTAAACGTTTTGTTTACTTTGTTTGGTACTTACATTCATCTATTTCTGTTACATAACAACTTTAACGTACCTACTCGTTGATAATATAATCATTTTCTTGAATTTTAACATTTCGCATTACCTCCTCGTGCTTCCATTCGATATTTGGCATGCTATACACCAAAATCCGCTAACTCAAATTTGATTGTTATGACATAAATTTAGAAGTAACTCAGAAGTTTTATATTTTCATTTAACAAGTATTTGTTGGTCTCTTAAACAAATTTTATTTCATAAGGCTAGGATTCTTAGTCTTCGAGATTTTTTAGTTTTTTTTTACCCGACCCGGATTCATTGCTCTCGAGTGTATTTGCCTATGAAATAAATATACTTTGACTTTGACACAAAACATCGTACGTACCTACTATCATCCAGCATTCTTACAGTTTTTTTAACCGACTGCAAGAAAAAGAAGGAGGTTTCTCAATTCGACCGTACATTTTTTTTATTCTCTTTTTAAACTCTCTCATGTCTTTCTGTCCTTCACTCACTCGTCACTAAATCAATCTCAGCTCTCTCACGACATTCCTGTTCACGCAACTCACAACGTTCCTTTCCTAAATACATGTTTAATGAAGCCTTATCTTTAATGAACTATTCAGCAAATGAACTGTGATAAGACTTTCTTTAAAAATGTAAAAGAAACCGAAAGATCTGTAATGCCGCCTCCGCCGCCTTGATTGTAATGTCGTAATGTCAAATGACTTTGATTACCTACGTTTGTACCGGAAGCGAGGTTTCTTAAATTGTAACTGGTTATTAATGAATAAAGATGGTATAAGGTATGGAAATAACAACAAAAAATAAACATAGTCAACAAACCACAAACATGCGTACAAACATGGTTTCATTAATATGAAACCATTAGGTCATCATCATCAGCCCTTTTAACGTTTTTAACTCCAGGGGCACGAGCCTACTCTGATACGAGAGCGATATTTCTCTAACAAGACCATAAAAAAAATATGAAAATATTGTTTATTTATCCGAAATAGGAAATACAAAGGTACACACATTGAGTTATACGGTATAGGTACACAATTTCTTAAATTAGTCCTAAGTAGATCCAGCCTTAAACTAAATTAGCAGAGGTCCCCAAACTAGGCAGAGCCTGTATCTTGGGGAACCAGATTACAGTTAGTTTACAGAATTTGTGCAATTTGGTTTACCTGAAATACAAACAATATAATTTTTAACCAATTAAATTTTAATTTTCCATAATGTCTAAGAAAAAGAAAAAAAAAGAGTTACTCAATGGTGTGATAGTGAATAAAGTTTAAAAGGGAAGAAGGGCCTCATAAGGTCATTTGTAACAAAAAATACGCAATGTTTTTTTGTTACAAGCCTAATGAGCGCATTTTTCTTAAAGTATACTTGACTAGCTGGTTAAAAAAAGCCACATACCTAGACTGTGAATCATTTGATCATGTGGTTGTAAATTATTTTCCCAATGAAGGTGATTTCATACCACCAGGCGTGGATTACGATATTTGTTTACATTTAAAGCAGGGTTGATTAACTGCACGTTTATGGGTTTGGAGGTCAAAGGTAAATATCATAAAATACAACTTGTAAAATACATAGTGTCCTAACGAATATATTTAAATGAATCTTTACAATATAGTAACTTAAACATGAGAATAATAAATAAGCTTTATCTTTCACGCCCTAGTCCGTAGTGTTTGATTTAGATGAAACTTCTTTGAGGGGTGGGGGGGGGGGGGGTTATAAAATATAGCAATAAATGCGAACGAAATTGCGAATGATGACTTGACAAGATGACTAATTGTTTTATTGCAATTTTCCAGCATTTTAATTTTTAGTCTTTGTAGCAAAACCTGTTCAGAAATACTCTAACAAGCTGATATTTTCCATGGAATGAAATAACGATAATAAGAAATAACATCATAGAGCCGAGACTAATGAATCTGCCTTTGACATGGCATGAACTGTAGTATTGACACGTATTCCCATAACATTGTATGCTATATTGTTTGCTTCTTTAGCTGTTTTAAACCATTTTACTTTTTTTAATGTATTTCGTTCTTGAACTTATTACCTACGTGTTTTCGCATAGTTATTTCATATTGAAACAGTTCGTTCAACTGTTTTCTTTTCTTTAATGATTTCCAGTTTGAAATTCCTTAACTATCAGATACGTGCTTATAGCAACGCTACGCTATTGGCCTGATGACATCAACTTGTGGATTTTCTGGCCCGCTGCCATTGTTTTTGAGTCATGGTTTTTGAAGTAAACATTCGAACGCGGTTTGTTTTCGGCCAGTATTTGAAAAATGGTATTCCATCAAGCTGAAAATATAAAAAACCTGGCTGATTTTGATTCTTAATTTAAATTAAATAAAAATATTAGAAGAGTTTTTTATATGGATATTATAAATTAATTTATTCATTCCTAATTCAAAATGCTAATGATAGCGTTGGCTCACATTTAAAAATAAAATGTAAAGTAACACAAAACACGTGTTTTGAACAATAAGATCTGTGAAGTATGTATCGTAGACGGTGACGTCATGTAAGCTGAATTAACGGATAGATAGAAACAGGTAATTTTTTCTTGTTTATGTTTTACGCGACCACAGAAGTAAAACTCTCAAAGACGTGGTTTTTTTGTGATATATACTCGCGTTTTTACTTCGGTATTACATGTAGGTTGTGATCATGATACATGGTCGAAAATCGCTTAGATCTATTCATCAAATAAATTGACGGACAATGATAAATTTTATAAAAATATATTATCGTTTTATCTGGAGTATTTTGCAGTATAGATATTTAAACGAGAGTCAGAAAACGCACAAATAAAATAATAATCTCGTTCTTACCTACTTAGTAAGATTATAAAATTCATACGTGAAGGACAGGTATTTATTGGTTGACATTTAAGAGAATACTGCAGCGGTTAGCTATTTATAAATATTATTGACCTAGATTATGGCTTGTTACAGGTATTTTCTTTTCACTCGATAATTTTCTTTCTCGCACAATATTTATAAAATAATAAATTATAAAATCTATAGAATAGAAATACCATTAAAACGCCAGTAATGAAACGCAATCCTCATTTGCTAAATAAATAAATGTTTATACAGATGTTTTTATCAATAGCTGACGTCACAAATAGCATGACGAATTGTCAAACCGCAGATGAGTAATGCCGAACTCAGTATTCTACGAGAGTTTCAACTCTACGTAAAAGTTTTTTGCATGCGATCGCACGTGAAGGCACGAACCGGCGTCAATGATACAGCGGGCAGTCGCTGCGCAACCTCTACCGGCTTATCACGACGCGACACTATTCAATTAACCAATCACATAATCCTGTATACAATAAAACGTGCCTAGAAAAAAAGAAAAAATTAAAAAGTAAAATCTTCGCGCCAAAATTTCGAAGTGCGTTCGAAAACTTTGTGAATTCTCGCTATTCCGCGCTAATTAGTTCAAAGTGTAAGGGATAATTTCCGCGAATGTTCGATGATGTAATTGTGAATCGTTGAATGGTGGCTTTGTTCGGGTTTCAGTGCAAACAGTGTGTTCTCAGAAGAAACTGAAAGTGTTTTAGTGGAACGATACATACAGGAAATTCGCTTTTCTAGTTCTAGGTATGTTTTCTTTATAAGAACGCTTATTTTTACATCTTAATACCATAATAAGTACTTATAATCAATTAATAAACCTGTGGCGACAATTTTAAAAAAAGTAATATACGAATCGAAATCAAACCCTCCAAAAAAAAAACAAAAGAAAAAAGGACAACACGTCAATTGAGAAATACAATCGAAAACCAGCATAAATTGAATGATTCAATCCAGCTATTCTTTTTTTTTCGAATGAAAGTGTGCACATGTTTCACGTTTGGTGGCGAACCGCCAAATTTATTATTAAACCTCTTACAGGAATTTTAATTTTAACACTTTACGCGATGATCGTTTATTTCTGTTCAGTCTGCGTTTATTCAATGGAGCTTAGTTTATTTGTACTTTAAATAGTATGGCAAGTAAATTGACTTGATTGTTTTCTTAAAGTTAGTTCTTAAGAGCTAAGTACAACGAAATTCTCTATTTGGCTACTAAAATAATGATTATTCAGTCCCATTATTGTAAAGATAAAAAATATTCTAAATCTAAAATCTCAACCAAATATTACCCAAACATTACACAAGGAAAAAAAAACCAAATAGAAAAATACCTACTTAACACATGTGACCTGCCCTTGACCTCGAAATGTTTGGCTTGAACTTAGTTAGCCACCCCATTAGCAACTCGTTATTAGCTCCTAATTGGTGAGAAGGCTATATACTGAATTATATTTTACACCCACCTATATAGGTACCTACCGAAACTAACTATAGAGATTTTATATTTATTTATGTATTTGATCATGTAAAAAATGTGTGTCCAATATTTTTAACAATATCAAAAACTGACTAATATAATGCCATTTTTTTAATGTAGTCATCCCTATTTGGGGACAAAACTTTTGAGACGCCATTTTTGTTGATATCAAAAAATATATAAGCTTTGTTTTGACTGTTTTCAACATTGACATTCAGCCAAAATTACATGTTTCGTTAAAAATAAAACAGAGGTCAACGGTACGTAGTAATTTCAACCATTATTGCCCAGCGAAGGAGAGTAATTTTAGAGTTGTTTTACAATATATAATTTTATCGATTTTGTGAAAGAGAACTTTAAAAGAATATATTTATTCATGGAAAAGCAAAAACCTACAAAATAAGAATGTAAACAATTTGTAATTTTCGGAAGCACCTATAAGAACAATGACACCACCTCCAAGCATTTTTAAATAAAATAAAAGTTTTTATATAAACAAATACTATACGAATATCAGAAAACTGGCTGTTTTATGATGGTAAAACTATTTACGTCTTTAAAATAGACATGTAAACAGCGAAAGCAATTATTAGCATGTATAATAATGCGGCGTCTGCATTTTATTTGCAGTATAATGAAATACCTACTTATAAAAGTAGAGATAAATAGTAGATAAAAAGTAGAGAAAAAAATATAAAAGTAGGAAGCTATTTAGGTAACTCTATGTAGTGTTAAAGTTTGAGACCTATCCGGTTTTAATGAAGTAAAATTAACACTTTTTGCGTAGGTTTCATGTTTCTAGGTTAAATCTATAGTAATTTTATCATTTTAACTGTATCGAGTCATAGTGGTTGCAATTGGCGAGGGATAGGAAGTCGTGGAGGGCTTTGGAGGAAACCTTTGTCCGGAGACGGACGTTACAAGGGCTGGGCTGATGATGATGATGCATCGATTCAATTACTATAAAAACATTATTTTGTCTGCAATATCGGAGCGTTCGTAACATTTACTATGCTGGCTCCACTGAAAATCAGCATCATGTCTTTGTATAGTGACAAGACATATGCTGAGTGGAGTCCTTTTCCCAGTTCTATCTCTTTCGTGTATTTTTCTTGTTTTTTGTGTTATTGTTTTTTATTATTATCATTTTTTTAGCATAAGTTGCAATTTAATTTTCTTTTTGTTTGATGTTTTTGTTTTGTTTATTTTTGATTTTGTACCTACTGAAAGTGAACTGGGAATAAATGATTTACTTACTTTATTACTACTTACTATAGATTTGATTTACTACCGGTTTAGTTTAATGAGCTAAAAATATTAGCTACGTAGATCGCCTAACCAGTATAAAAGAGAACCTTTTTAAAAATATTCATCTCGATCGATAGCCTTCGTTGCTTATTTTACATTTTATAACTTAACTCTGCGGTGACGTAATATCAAGTTGACCTCTCGTTTGTGCAGGCCTGCACTGCTGGTTTTTAAGTTATGGTTTTATAAAAATATATACCTATTTAAAAATATATATAATATTGAATGCTCTATAAAAATAAAATATATGATTGAGTGTGCAGGATAAAATAAGTAAATTAGTGAAGAATAAGTTTCTGTTATTACCGTTAATAAAATAAGGAAAAACTAAATAGGAGGTAAACATGTGGGTTTGAAAGTCCGATACAAAACTGCTCTACAATAATAAGTAAGTTATTTGTTATCCCGAGATCGGCCCTTAGACTGAACTATGATGCTAAAACTTTTTTTTTTTTTTAAAACCTTGAAGCGATATTTTTTCCACCATTCCTCGTCATAATTTGTCAAATTTTATTTTTTTCTTTAAAACACATACGAAATCATCGAAAACATGTAACATATCGTTATTTTGTTGGTAGATTACACTCTGGTGATGTAATAGAGTGCGACCTCCGAGTACAAATGTGTGTGTGTGTGTATGTATGTATGTGTGGGTGAGTTATCTGAGGAACCAGTTCTGCCGGTGCCATGTAGGTTGTTTAGGATTGATAGCATCGCCTCTCAGTCACAGCTTTATACATACCTAATATCTATAGAAACTCAGTACTCTGGACCAAACACAATTTTTATTTGACATACACACCACGGCAACATCATGATCATTTTTTAAATTTATTTATTTATTTATTTATTCAAGATATCCAAAAGCAAGTTTATACAAAAATATAGCTTATGTAATTTATAGTACATAGTGTATTTTAGCCAATGACCACAATGACACTAAAAAGGACTTAAATACCAATTAAAGTGCAACCAAAATAAGTAGTAGTTCCCCTACCTACACGAGGTAAGAATGACAAAAGCTCTCTATTTACGTAGCTGTTTGTTTAACACCGGAACACTATTTTAATCAGTCTTGAAAGAAATCTGCATTTCTTTATCTTAATACTTATTCTGCATTTGGTATAACTACACACTGTATTCATAAACATATCTGTAATGCCTCTTTCCCAGCAGAGTATACCAATACCATGGGCAAGCAGAGACCACTCTTTTCCACTTGTTTGCTATAATCAAAATCGTACTTCTTTTCGTTTCATCCACGATAATCAGTCTCTATAAACATGCACGTCGGTAATATTTGAGTAGGTAGGTACTTAACCTAAGATACATAGACAGTAAACAATTGTGTAATTTTGATAAAAGCAGCAGTAAAACATGTTATTTCCATGAGTTTTCAATTTCATAGACAACCGATGTCCTCTTGATAAGCTTATCATTGTTTTATCTACGAGATAACATCTATAGGTACTTACCTATAGTCTGGGATAGTGTCGAATCCTACGGATTATGAAAATGTTTGCCTTTGAATTGGTTTTGTTTGAAGAAATAATGCGCAAAGTATAAGACAATAAAATTAAATACTTACTTTTTATAACCTAATCTAATGTTATATTGTTCAAGTGAGTCATAATGCGTTGAGATGAAACAATTAGCTTTTTTTTATTAAATTGAAATTGGATAATAAATATTTTTAGATAACCTTTAACGAATAAGTATTTAGGTTAAAATAGAATAGAAGTACTTATGAATGGTATAAATACCAAACTAAGTAATTTAAAATACCTAAGTAAGTACAATAATCTTGTATTATAAAAGAATCCAGTAGGCATGTTATAAAATGATGTGTACTCTAAAATTAACATTATTTATAGCGATAGCTTATCTTGACAGACGAAACATAATTTGAATAGCGAATCAGGGTCAAAGAGACGATTACACCGGATGAATCACTTTAAAAAAACCGAGCTTGGTTAGTATAACAATTATTATGAGTATTAGAGCAATCATCTAACCTTGTTCAATGAGTATTACGCCATAAAATCGTATAGTCGCAAAAAATATATGGGTTCTAGTTTTTTTTACTGACAACGCTATTTAGACAGATTATACATTTTGTAGATTTTGGAAACTAATTTTGAATATGTGCACGTAGGGTTTTCTTTAAGAGAATCTTTTTCTTGTAATTTTCGTAACCTATTAGGTACTTACATACAGAAAGAAATTATTTTTATGTTCATAATGACTGTGGGTAAAAAAGACTTATAAATTCAAAATGCGACTATTTACCCAACTGTGCCGGAAGGAGAGTTACTAGGGCATGTTATACATACATAAAGCATTATACTCCGCTTGATTAGTAAATTTTCAGTTTCTTCCTTCTTCTTTGTCAATTTTTTAAACACATTTAAATAAAACACTTTATACACTGTATATTGTTAAAAATACTATACGAATGACAGAATATTACAGCCCAGAAACTGAAAACCTGTAACCAGTACCCTAGATTACTAAATAGTTTTCCAGTACCTTGACGCGCGAAAACCCACGTCTATATTTTTACCACAACTAATACCTATCATACTGGTACCTACCTACAGGTAGTGTAAATATCCTACTGGTTAGTAAACCTATTGATGGAACCCATCAAGCTGTGGCGTCTACCGGATTACAGCGGCGAGAACCCGTATTAATATCCACCTAACGATGTTACCGTATTTATTACGCGCTGTGTTTGAATTACGCTACTTAAGTGTAAATTAATTTATGGATATCGGTTTCCTTAATCACATTTACGGGTATTCTTTTTTTCTTCGATAAAAGATCTTAAACTTATGTACTTAAGTAATATTAACTTCCGCTTTCGAAAAAGTACATCAAATCACTAATTGATAAATTAATTGCAATTGCCATTGCACAACTTTTTAAAAGTAAACGCTAAAAACCCTTTCTCCCAATTGAATTTAATTTAACGTACGGTTTTATTAATTCCACTTTTGTTTTTGTTTTTTTTAAATCTGTATGTTTATCCTTGCGTAATGAACATTCAAACATTCTCCATCCATTCGCACGAAAACACTTTTTACAATTTTAAAAGGATAATTTATCAGGAATATCTTTGACAGAATGGCTCAAGTAACTTCTCAATTTGTTTATTAGAAACCCTTATCAATATTTTTCAAACAACTTAAACCTTACATGCGCAAGATTACGCGTTATGCGTTCATTTCCATAATAACTGATACCATTGAAGTCCGCCGAGTAAGTAGTAAAACCGTGCACTTAAATTATTTTGGTTGTTGAGCGCAGTTGGCCGGTAGCCAGAGGGAACTGACTGCTTGGATACGAATGTTGGATGTTGGGATTTTAACAATTCATTCAAGAATGTTGTTTCACTGGTTGAAAATCAAGGGATAAAATCTGTCCATGAAACAGAACGATTTTCTTGTTTGTGTCTGTACCTTATATCTTTATCTGCAATAAAGAATATTTGTATTGTATTGTAGGTCGAAATACGACAAAAAAAATCATCTTCCTTCTGTACTAATATCACACCTTGATGGTTTTAGGGTGTTACCACACCAATCGATCGACAGCATCGATCGATCGGTAGAATGTATTAGTCGACGTCAATCGATAGTTTCTACCATACTAATCAACGTCGACTATACCATTCTATTATCGATCGATGCGGTCGATCGATAATCGATCGATTGGTGTGGTAACACCCTTAGATACCCATGTTTTTTTTGGGCAAGGTTTCATAGGCAGATTAAGTAGGTACATGCCTTGATTTATCGTTGTAGCCTGATGCAAACCTCTATTCTATTAATTCTTCTTTTTTACATACATTCATGTTTATCACGCCTCTTTAACAACAGGGTAGACAGAAACCACTCCATCATTTTCATCACTCCTCGGTCCCATCAGGACAAACAGCGATAACTCCATTCTTCTTTTCGACTGCTATAAATAACTCAAAGTACTTATATAGAGCGGTCTAGACCACAGTAGCACTATAAACACATTACCCACGGTCGATTAACCTCGGTCGGGATTGTTACTGTACCTACACTTGGCTTCCGAGACGTGCGTGATGCGTGCGTCGTGAGTGGCCGTCACCTCGGATTTCGCTTGCTAATAGCTACTTATACTCATGTATAGTGCTAACTGGACTGTATGGAAAGGGAAATGAAACATTTTTTTATGTATATTACAAGTTTGGGTAAACCTAATTGAATTACTTTCAAGAAATTAACACATTAGTACTTACGCTACTTATGGGCAGTTAGACCATAATAGCATATGGTGTCGATCTGTCGATGCTATCTTGGGGTTAGTCTAGGATATCGATGTAATAATTATAAACTCAATGTATGTATATTAACTTCATGTAGGCTGTCTTGATGAGGTACAGTCGAAAACGCCTGATAAATTCTACCGTTCCGAACGCACATCACATCGTAAACAATTGCTAACAATTCTGCGGCAGGCGTTTTACAGAAACAGTGTTTTGATGTTATCATAATTTAATTTACGTCTGCCGCAATAAATAACCGAAATACTTGTCTGTTCCAAAGATCTGAAACAAAAGAAGATATGCGACCTTCAAGGCAATTAAACACAAAACTATAACAAAACGCAAACCACCGTTAAATTACAAACTTGCGCGTTTACGTATTTAACTAGGTACTAGCAGTTACTAGCGTCTATGGAAAACGTAAACAAACGAATATCAATCACAAATATACAAAGTGACTAGCTCAAGGTTGGTTCTATTTTGTTGGATTGTGTACCTACACTAGAGTATGAAAAGTAATGACTAATGGCTCGTTATGTTTTCTTGTATCAGTAGTTGGAACTTGAAAATGATATAACTTCTCTAATAGAACAATTGTTTCATTATTATAGGGTTACGTGTAATATTCGGATTTAGTTAACTTGTTATGACCCTCTCGGGGTCAAAAAACTTGCTTCATAAAGTCACTTTTATAATGAAATCCCAGTATTTAATTAGGTTTACATGAAACTAATTCATCAATCGTAAGATTTCCAATAACTTATAAATACAGTTATCAGACTTTCAAATGAAACCTACAAATCGATTCACAAGTTGATCGATAAGTTCACTCGATCGGGTTAACTTTTGCGTTATGATTTGTAGATATCTAGCCAGTTTGTCTACTTGCTCTTTTCTCGAACTTATAGAACTGCTCTGAAAGTGTATGAGCCTTTAATTTTTGGATATGGAACTCTCATCTTATCTTAACTAGCCGTTTCTGTCCCATTGCTGGGCAAAGGCCTCTGTTCTCCTTCTCCATGATTCTCTATCCTGAGCCGCCTCTGCCCAGATATGGAACTCACAATTAAAAAAAAATTGCCAAAGTATGTGCCACATCAAACCATGGCAGTGGCCAAACCGCTTACATTTATGCCTTTTAAGAGACAAAACTTCCTTTAATAGTGTAGATTGAGTAGATTCTTCAAATAACCATTCGAAATAACACATAATTAATTACGTAAATGAACCCTAAAGCTAACTAACGATTATAGAGCATAACTAATGTTAGTAAGTCACGCGTTTCTGGCACATTGCTACAATAAATTCTCATTGTTGCTTTTATGTCAGCATTCATTGTTTAGTTAGACAGATAAATTGTAATTTTCTAAATATCTTTTTAATACCTACCTAATAAAGTCTTCGATTCAAATGTTGGAAATATGTACAGAATGTCTAAAAGGCGGCATGTTTTCTACTAGACTAGACAATATTTGTAAATGTTAACTTTGCCTCAGAAAATTGATCTTTTGTACTTCCTTCCAGCTTACGTCAAATGTCATAATCTTACAGACTATAGTAGGCAAGTACCTATGTATAGTATAGATACCTACCTAGTTCCTATAATCATACTCGTAGCCATAGAAGTCCGCCCTTGGACTAATGGTTGTTCTATAAATAAATCCATGGTATAAGCAAGTACATCGAAAACTATTGATTTCTACTCACTGCTTCCGGACGCAGTAACCACTTGATGACTCGAAATAGACAAATGTAAGAATTGTATGTTTCTGAACGGACTTTCAATCGAATTATTAAGATTTTACTTTTAAAAGAATAGATATGTCGGAGATTACGTCCATGAAGGCTATTTTGGAATCATTTGCAAACTCTTTACTGCTAAAACGCAAGAACTGGCATGTTTCTAACTGGTTGTCAAGTTGGCGCTTTCATATTTGAAGAGGCTGTCATGTATGGTGGATTGTTGTTTGGAATATCGATGGAGACAAGATATCGGAAGTCATCCCGTACACCTTATTATTTAATAACGTGATGGCAAACCACGCAATAAAGCCAGTTTGTTCGTTACACGCCCACTGTCTTATTTTAACTAAAAGTTTAAACACCACTTCTGATGACTCCTCGCCGACAGATATTTTTATTAAATTTACCTACGTTTTATGTGTTTCTAAGTTATTTTGATGTATAAGTACATACTTTTTTTAAAATATTTCAAAATAAACACACGCACGAATAGCTAATGAAACTCAACTCGTCGTCAATTTCACATGAGTTCGAGTACCAATCGAAATATTAATTAAGTTAAAATTATAATTTTATTTAGGAAGTAACCGCAGTAGGAATACTAATCCAGTGTTTGGCCTTGATTCCCAAATGGGCGTCCCGATTTGGCGGCAATGGCAGTTTAGAGCCGCAGACGAGTGGTCGAATGAGCTCACTGCTGGTCGCCGCCGTATCGCCGCGCCTTGCCGCGTACACCGCTGGTTCAAACCACTCGTACAGTAGTAGAGGCTTCACTGCCCTGTGTCTCGATTGTCTCGCGCCAATGCAGTAGCGTTGCTAGTCCCGCGCTAGTTTCCGAACGCACACCTGCACGCGATCCCGCCAAAACTTGACAGATAAAAACGCGCGCAAAAACAGTTTCAAAAATGGGTGTAGTGAAAAAAAGTAAACCCACCAAAAAGGAGGACGTGAAAAAGGATGAGTCGAAAAAAAATGTGACGAAAGATAAAAAGAAAGATGGGAAAGTGAAAAAGAAGAGGACTGTGTCGTGTTTACAGTGCATCAAGTCAGCTGATGATGGTACATAGGTTTTTTATTATTATCTAGAAATTCCTAATTACGTATTATACAGATTGAACTCTAGGTATACTGATTTCTAATTTCCAATTACTATACTTATGTCAAAAAAATATCGTAATTAATCTTCTTCTTTTTATTTTGTCTGGTTATTTAGATGTTTCACTCAACTGACCACACAAAAAAATTCTCTCGGGAAAATAGGCAAAAGGAAATGGAATTGCAAGTCGACGCCGTTCGTTTGGAAATATTTATAATTGTTTGTTTCCTTTCCTGGTTTCTTTCATAAACATAATTAGCCATCAATCAAAATATTGGCGTCAAGTACCTACTAAATACTCGTTAAGATTAATTTATTCATTCAATATTTCCTTAAATATAACAAATCATTACTAACATAGGTATTTTAGAGCCAGGCTCTTATCAGTAAAGTTTTCGCCATCGTAGCTTTACTTAAAAAAAAAAACAATAATATGTAATCACACAATGATTAAACAATAAAAACATTCTTTAAAAATTAAAATATTTAAGTTTATTTCAATTCAATTTTTAATTTATTTAGTCATTGCACAATATACATTGTTTTTAACATTTGAAAAAGGTTAGATGAATCAAATAAGTTTAAAATAAATAACATTAATATTAACATTAAGTATAATGTTAATACGAAAAAGTTATTAAAAAATTTGACATAATATTTTTCATTGAATTTTCCCTACTCGATGAAACCCTTGATATCTGAGTGTGGCGCATCTCTTTCAAACTAATAACAAAACTTGTAAAGATGGGTACGGAATAAGAATTACCTACTTATGTTACTTCGGAATATACCTACCTTATTTATGATAGAGAAAACACTCTTTCGCTTAGTTCACTTTTACGACTTAACGCTTAAGTCGCTCGAGGAGGTGATCAATTTAATGCTTTCAAAGTTTTATTTAATCGCAACGCAGTACCTACAAATATAACTAGCTGATAAAATACAAATAAATATAATTATATGGGTATGGGTATATTTACTAGCAACTGCGTAAAAATTAACTGAAACATCTTTCGACAATATGAAAGACAAAAGTCTCATCTATCATTTTCTTACAAAGACGAAAAAGTACCTACGCAAACATGTCTTCAATACTGACCCCTATACTTAATACCTACACAAACAAAATCTGTGAGCGAAAAAACTAATCTAACATTTAATAGTTAGTCCAGTAGGTGTTTTAAACAAGGGAAGGCAGACGGTGGGCGAATTTAGCCGCTTCCATATCTATATTAAACAAAACTCCTACGTACGAGACGTGCCCTTTACTAAATTGTGAATTAAATACGACTTGTGTACATTTTGGATGTGTGCTGATACTGGCATACCCACGTGGTTGTGTTAGGATGACCAGAGATATGTTCTAACAATTATAGTTGTTTTAAAAGTTATTAAAGTTTTTTTCGAAATGAATCTAACAGGAGGTGTGTAGCTATTTTCTTGATTATAGCTCTATAAGTGATTGAAGCTTATGAAAAAGTAATTCATATATTCACAATCATTGACTAATTACGTGATTGAAGTCAATGCTTTCCTAACAGGGTAAATACGCCTCGGACATATCTTTCCCGTAGCTAAGCAGAGAGATACTGCGCTTTTTTCTCAAACCCGCAATCTAGGCTGATGTCTAGATTTATATCTAACTCTATCCATCAACAGTCTTACTCTATCAACATCAATCAAATAATCATATTCTTCGCAAATAAGTTAAGGCAGATAACTAATCAATAAAAAGCACTAAAACTACACACACTGTCTCATTTGACTGATCTAGGTTAAATGTGCCAGGATCATAGCTAGGGCGGTCTTTGCCAAAAAATAAGAAGCCTCATAGACTATTGTTTATGATTATATTATGCTGTGGCCTTCAGCTGTAGAAGTAATGTATTTGTCTTGTATCCGAATGTGAGATCTGATTTTTGTAAAGTTCGCAGAAGGAATTGTGAGGAAATGTTTTAGCGAATAGTAAATAAATATGGACCTTTTGTAGACATTTAGACATACAAGTAGCTCTTTCCTTCGCTTGACATTTTCTTTCACCTATCAAGAAGTGGGTGGAATGAACTTTATACTTACAATCTTATTAAGTAAGTATTTTACTTAGAAAAGTAGAGATCGTATTAGCCATTGACGTCAAACGTAGGGCGGTTTTGATTTTTAATAATTGAATCATCCAATGCGCCGGTTTTCCTTATCAAACGTCAAGTAAAAGTGCTAACTGAAATGGGTATAATCTTCTTTGACAAGATCTTTAAGGATAATGTCTGAACCACTGTTGTTTGATCTTGTTTTGTTTTTTTTTTAACACCCACTAGGTAAGTAAGCTTAGTGTTACAGTACAGTATAGTAAAGAGAAGTCTATTTTCCCGAAAACACTTCAACTAACGCAACAGCAAGTACAATTACCGCGGAAAACCTTACGCAACCTGAGCTACTTTAAAAGAAAAGTATCGCCCCATCCCATCTGCCTATTACATTTAATATTTGGACGATGATCCGCAAAACAGACAGTTAGATTGCCGTCATAACCTACTTTCCGTGTTTACGTCCCAAATAGAACATCTCGGTTTCGTAATGGGGATCGGCGGGTTTTTTAAAACACCATCGGTCGGCCGTTCAAGGTAAACGTACAGACGTCATTATTGTAGGGATAGAGGCGCGTGATTCGAAACTACAGACGGTATCGTATAGCTTGTGGAATTTGCTGGTATGTGGGAGGCGAAAGAATTTAAACTCCTGGAAAAAACAGAAAAAATAAATTTGTACAAATTAAATCACACAATTGATTAGGTTTTCCGACAATTGACTTTTGGGTGTTGAAGTTTTGCTTGAATTTTAATAACACCCTGATTAATTGATTTGTCTAAGTACACATAATGGTTTGAATGTCCTAAGTTTATGCACTAATTTGACCAGCGTAGTGGATTAGAGATATTGAATTCTCATACATCATTAGAGATTGCAGAATAGGCTCGTGCCCCTGTAGTTGGAACGTTAAAAGAGCTGATGACGAAATGGAAGAACACTTCCTTCGTATGCCAGTTTCTCGGCGGGTGGACCTCTAAAGTGACTGGTGACATATAACAAAACTCATTTGTTCTCGTTTCAAAATAACTTCCACATAATGCTGTATCATTCGTCACTCCTCAACTTTACTTAATAGGCACCATAAACCCTCATTTTCATTATGAAGCCGACGTTTAAGGCAGATTGTATTGGGCTACGTCCAAACCCAGAATAGTAGGCACATTGTCGTTAGTAGGCAGTCACCCTTAGTTTAAGCTCCCAAATAATACTAAAGGTGACCTTGAGTAATGTCGTTTGGTAGAAAATAATGGCTATTTCGTGAAAGACTTTCGTCTATCGAGTCTGGGATCTTTGATTAGCTGATAAGTTGACTAATTCTTTTAAGTGTAGGTACGAGTAATTCGAATATGCCTTTAAATGATGGATATTGCTTTGATAGTTGTACCTACGAGTACATAAGCCATTATTGCTTAAGAGCTTCAAACTTTTAAACTGGTTGTATGTCTTCAGACATTTCTACCCTTCCTCTTGCATGATATACAGTAGCTTTAAAACACACAGGAAAATGAAAAGCTTGTTATTAGATAGCCTACTTTTTAATGGACGAAATAATAAGGAAGAAATATGCTGTACCTTTTGTATAACTTCTCTTTTCTTTTCTATCTCTGTGTACTTTCTTCTTACAATAAACTATTAGATAAATAAATAAAGGTGGAAATAGACTGATCCCATCTACGCAACGTATTATGATAATCTGTTCCATAGAAATTATGATTAGAAACACACTTGTCAGCGGTATGTCTCTATGGAGCAGACTATCATAATGCGGTATTAACATGGGACCAGTCTGTTTTTACCCGACTGCACCAGAAAGAGGGTTATGTTTTCCGAGAGCATGTATGTACTTATGTATGTTTGTATGTATGTATAATTCCTTGGCACGCCCTACGGCCTAAAGGGCTTCACGGATTTTAGCTTGGGAGGCGTCGTACACTGGGTATAACAAAATAAAAAAATGCGTTTTTAAAACGCAGTCAGGTTTTTTTAAAATAAAAAGGTTAGTTATTACCTTTACATAAAAATCAGCCGCCTCTTCAAAACACGAGAGTAAAACGAACAGAAGCGCATTTGAACCTCAATTTACATAGTTCCATCAACCGATGAGGTCATATCTAGCAACATCATGCTATGTTTGGTTATCACAATTGTATTTGTTAGCATAATGTACTGCGTTCCGGAATAACGCGGTTTTCTATTCTGTGTTGTTTCTTGGTTTCGTGGCGTTTAAACTAGTATCACTAGAGTTTCAATCAATGACGAGTTTTCTTGGCTTAGCTTTAAGCACTGTGAAAATGACATGTCGTCTTTTCTTCTTTTGATTCTTGACTTCGTTTAGGGCACCATCCTAAATAATTAGTTAATGATAAGCCTTGCTTAGCCTTTGGCGACAGCAGTAGGCAAACGTTTAGTGAGACATAAAGTACTTTTAATATAGTCTCGATTCCCTTCCACTTTTAGGCAACGAAAATCCAAAAAAATTAATTGTTCAAATATTCAACTTCATTTACGAGTAATCGGTTTTTGATAGATAGCTACTTACCCATTTTTTGATTCCTGGCTGTGCCGTAATGACTCTTATTTAACTCCATACATAGTACTTCTAGTAAGTAGGTAAGGTACTATTAATACTATGTATGTGAATAAATAATAAATGATATGCCTGTCAAATAGGTATAGTATGTGTAGTAGTCAAGCTATGTTTCAAGCTTTTTTTGCACAACATACTCGTAGCCGTAGCTAACGTGACCCTTAGGTAACCTTAAGGCCCATATAAACGATACAACATAGCCTTATGACACAATCCAATCAATCTCAAACAGGCGCGGCTTCTAATGAAACAAACCTACTTCTATCACGATCCATTAGTGATATACGCACAGTCAAGTGTACATTAACTTCTACATAGGATCACCTTATTTCTATTTAGCATAAGAGCTATATTGATTGGAATGTTTTTGTTAAGGTTGGTCTGCCCTCGATTGTAGCTACTCTGTGGTAATGATAAACATCTTTCACTATCTTTTTGCATTTTTCTTCGTCGGTTTATAGGTTGGGTCATTAATTAGTGGGGATAAAGACGCTGTTAATTTCCCAGTAAGGCTTCTAGATGAATAGCAAGATTCCAAAATGTTCTTTAACGTGAAACGTCCATTGATTATCGATTATAGTAGTGATTATATTAAGTACTTAAGTGGGTATGAATGGGAGCAATCACTTTATAAAGAATTCCAGTTATTGTTTTTTCTATTTATACATACCTTTGTCCATGTTATTGTTACTTAGAATTACTCTATTAAAAGACTTATTGTTAATTCAGAATTCCGTAAGGGTCTTAAACGTTATTAATATAGAAGAAATAGGTTCCGTTGTACATCCGATTTTTTTCCACCAAACGTGTCAGCTAAAGGTTTAATAAAGCATTAATTTTAACAACCTATTCTACAACTAGTAGTACCAACAAAAAAGATAGCATTAAGTGTTCCATACAAGAGCGTTTATGAAATTATTAATAGAGTCGAGTAATTGCGCTCAAAATTACAACTATGACTTCCTGCGTCGTTAAATTTGTATGTGAAATGTTACGTACATTTGTAAACATTACAGCACTTGTAAGTTAGAATATTTGATAGTAGTAGATACTGTTGTATCCTTCTAAGGGCTTGTTTCATTACCTACAGATAAAATTTATCCGTAAGAACAAAAGAAGATACTTGTAGGCCTAAATGGCTGATGCTCCAACGACTAGAGTCTGATTCTCACGTAATGATGATGATGAAATTTATTTCATTACCGTACTGTAGTACTACAGTACAACACGTCAAGTCAAAGTCAAAAATATATTTATTTCATAGGCATAAACAATGCTCTTGATCCGTTACATTATTTATTATATAGGTATTTTCTTTTAAAGCTAGCGCTTGATTCGCAAGGTGCAGTTTCCCCCAGAGAAGAACCTAGCAAGAAACTCTGTGAGGTTGCTATTTTCAAATCAAGTTTTACAATTCTTATAAACAGTTACACAGGTTTAAAGCACGACATTAAGTAAGCACGAAAGAACAATAATTAATTTTTCGCAATATCTAATAGTTTGTGATTAACAATAGTATTTTATTTACGTGTAGAAGTCATACACAGTTAGAAGTACTACATTGCAATGCATTCAAAGTGAACATTAGTCATTTGTACACCCATCAGCTGTCATTAAAATGAGAGACACGTTTTCAAAATAGGCAAAGGACATTATCGTTGTGTTTGTAAGGAATATTTAATATTTAGTTAGTGTTAATTGATATTTGTCTTCGCGTTATGTGCAGTGCGATGTTGGTTTGTAAGCAAATGTAAGGCCTTCCTATTTATACAATTATGTTGTCTATGATTCGTTGACTCTTTCGTTAAAATAAGGCTGTCTGATGCTACTTTTATTTGTACTGTCTTTGTACAATAAAAAGAATTTGTATTTTTTGTAAAAATACATAAAACTAGAGGCTGCCCGCGACTTCGTACGCATTTATCATCATATCTTGGAAAATAATCATGATATCTCAAAATAATATAGCCTATGTGTTATTCTGATGTGCAAGCTACAATATTGCCAAGATTCATCAAAATCTGTTCAGTAGTTTTTACGTGATGAAGTAACAAACATCCAGCCATCGGCACAAACATTGATATTTATAATATTATTAGGATTAAATACAAAATACAATGTAAGAAGGTAGCTAATCAATTAATTTATTAGAAATTATCTAATAAACAAGAAAAGCACAATAGATTTCTTTCACACTTGACTTTTTAAAAAGGGCTACCTACCTATAGTTTAGATCTGTATGTGATTTTCATAATAAATTTTTTTATGTAATGTGACAAAAACTACAATTTTAATCGAAAATGCATAACAGAGGTTTCTAACAACACCGCAATGAAATAATTCCGACCGCAAAATAGGAAGTGGACAACAAAAAACGCGATAGGTAGGTACCAGCTTTTATAGGAGTAGTTACATAAAACCATCTGATCTGTTATATTCATCATACATTGTGAAGTACATAAAACGCATATGCACGACCAGTTCCACTATTGTTATGATGACATTACGTCCTGATTACAATCTGTGGTGCCCTTGACAATCGTTAGCTGTACATTGGTACAATATGAATTATATAGTTTCAAGGAAGTCAATAATTAGTGTATTTTGAATAATTGGATGTTAATCCATACTTTCCAATTTCAATACTTAATATTATGAATGCGAAAGTAACTCTGTCTGTCTGTCTCGCTTTCACGCTAAAACGGCTGAACCGATTAAAACGAAATTTGGCACACAGATAGGCTATAGCCTGAGAAACGAGATAGGCTACTTTTGATTTCAATAGCGCAGTATTCCACGCGGACGAAGTCGCGGGTACAGCTAGTGGTTTATATGAGAAAAGCTGGTACCTAATTAAAGAGAGGTGAGGTCCCTTCTATCGCTCTCGTATGAGAGTAAGCTCGTACCCCTGATGTGGGGACGTGAAAACAACTAATTATTGATAATGAAGACATTCTAGATACGTGTGGGACGAAATAGCTCTTATCTAAATAATGTTAGTGCTAATAAAACTTACTGTCAGATCCGTTACAAAAAATATCATGAAATTAGTTTCCACGCTAATCCAAACAGGTAGACCTATTTTGGTAATACCAGACCTCGTCAAACACGCAATTACGCGTTCCGATGTTCAATAAGAAAACAAAACACGACGCAATTAGTTATTACGCAAAGAGTTGAATCACACATCCAAAATGCTCGCTCTAAATATACCTACAAAGTGCAGTATTCAGGCAAAAAGTGCCTCCTGCCAAATGATCGAAATGATGCAAGTTCTTATTTCTGTCGGTGAATCGCGGACACAATGTGTATGCTTACAAATGAAACAACAAGATTTGAATGCAACCTTAAACGGTAAAGGAAAAACGACTTTTATGTTTATTTACTTTGTGTTTTTATTAAATTTTGTTGATGACATCACTCTTGCAACAATATAATAAAAACATTAGGTAAATAAGGAGGTACTTATGTGTTGAAGTACCTACGTAATTCTACACATCATCTTTTGGTGCGAGTTTAAAAGAATTTTCCACAGTTTCAGAAAAGTACCATTTAAGTTATTTATCAATTAAACATCTTACTGTATTCTTCTGATGACAGTGTCAGCTTTAGGTGTGACGTTTCCGCAACTGATTGAGTAGTAGGGTATATTTCTCAGGTCTAGAATTAACACAGCAGCTGAACACCTTCTTAAGTACCTGGGCGGTGGAAGCTCGAGAAAGAAAGTCATGGCGGATGAGGAGAGAGGCCTTTGCCCAGCAGTGGGACACCAGTGGCTAGATTAGATTAGAATGAACAGTTAAAATTCTAAGACAATCTTACATCGCTTCTTATTTCTCTAACAACGAATATTTATTGCATCTTTTTTGTTATAATAAGGATGCATTACTTAAATGCAGACTATAACTTTTTACCTAGAATCTAGCTGCTAGATAATATGTGCATTGACCCAACCCACGCCCTCTATTACAGTATTACCTACTTTATTCAGATAAAAATAGCTTTCAGGTTCGTTTACGACCTTCGTGGATACTTACATTACTATTTATCTAACTGTAAAGTTTTATATAGTTGCATCCACGATTGAAAAATACTAAAAGTGACTTAGGTAGGTACCTACCCATAAAACCCGGGCTACAACTTTAATCCTACTTGGTTAATAATTGTGTTTATGTCTTGAAAACAGTTTGAATTTCTTTATTTAGATCCAGTATTAGTACCTAGTTACCTACCTAGTATGGTAGTAGTGGTCGCCTAATTCGTAGAACGCCCGACTCCAATCTTGGAGACGCGAGTTCGATCCTCGGCCTGTACCTTTGAGATCTAATATGAACAGAAGTAAATATTCAACGGGTTTCAATATTGAGTGAAGACTCAATATGAAAAATAAAAATACGAAAAATAATACTCAATATGAATATGGATTTTTGAAGAGAAATCCATCAAAATTTTAAAAGAGTCTTTTTCTCAGTTAAGCTTCTTCTTGCCTTTATACACACTGTAAATAAAAAAAAACGTATACCTATTAAACAAACCATATTGAAAAGAATTTTCGTAGTTTAGCAAATGTACTTGTATGAATTGTGCCGACCTAATTATGGTTTTTAAATCACATTGACCCTATAAATGTAATTGACTCTTGTGTATAGCTATTTTCAATTGAACAAAAGGCGATTTCGTCATTTCCCATTCATTACAGTGATAACGGTTTTGATCTATCCTTTCTTTGTTTTAAATATCGTCTTAGCAACAGGTTTAATTGGGTTTTATATTTATCGATCATATTATCTGCAACTTATTGTGTTATATTAATAAGTAAACTGTTTTTTTTAGATTTGAATGTTTGAATAAGTACTTACCTACGAGTACTATAAAGCTGTATTCTACTTTAAAACCAAACTTCAAAATCTTTATTTAAATTTTTGTGCATACGTACATAAATAACTTTTAAAAATCATACATAACATTACTCAAAGGAAATGTAGACCGTAGACAAGAATGTTATGGTTTGAAATTCAGGACACTAAACACGCGGAAGATCCGAAGTTATAGTTAGACACGGAAGCAGCGTGGTGCAAGAAAAACGACTTGTTTTGATACATATTTTATATCAAACTATAAATACGCCCAATTAGATGTTTTTCTTGGATTTTATAGCCGATGAACTTTCTTGTTTATTGGGTTGCACTCTCGAATATTTGAGTGTGATGAATGAAATGTTTAATTAGCTACAAGTAAATAAAGTACCCAAGAACATACAGTTTTACTGAATACATGGAGCGTGGGCTTGAATTACGTCAAAAGACGTACAAAGGAGCATCCAGTATTTTTTAAGAAAGCAAAATTAATATCATGTAATCTACATGTCGATTTCCCCTCATCGTACCCACATCCTTTTGTTTCATCAAAATAATATGAATTTTCGTTAGAACAAATTAAATAGGTGTATTCTTCTTATAAAAAAGTATAGTAAGTATCAAGATAAATATGATTTCGTTTAATACCTACTTACTGCAGAAAATTTTCAGCGATACCATACAAAAATTCCCGCGTTTTTATCAAAAGAAAAACAAATGAAAATGGTGGTCTCAACCGCAGAGATTGCCAATAAAAAGATTTGATAAGAAGGAGCGGAGTCAAAGGTGACAGCATACAGCCAGTGTCAATTGACTCCTACGCGGCTGACATCAGTGGCATCCATGTGGCTGTATAATGGCTAGTCAAGTGCTTGCGTAATGGAGTAATGAAGCAATTCGTTATGATTATGATATGGCAAGGAAATTAGGTTGGGAACTTTTTATATTGGATGGAAATGCAGTTCATCAGAAGTGTGGCTGCTAGTCAGCACGTATTGATCTTTCGAATACCGTTATGATTAGAAAGATTCTCTCTTTTTCCCTTTTTTTAATAAGAAATGGAAAAGATATGCTATTCCGGTTTTTTTCTTTAACTATTAATTATATCTAATGTGCCTTACACAATGTTTTCTAAGTATTAGTACCTATCCATTTAATTTTCCTGATGACATGAACCTTATTTTATTGCTTCATTCATAAATATTACCAGCAGAATTTATTTATCACCCATTGTTACAAAAATAGAAGCAGATTCAAGTTCCTCTAAGAAAACAAACTTAAAAAGTATTTCACTTGATCGCAACAATCGATAAGTAGACTAGGTATCGAAAAATTTCCTTTTACTTATAACTGTGACGCGTGGAGCTTTTCCAACATTTCCTTCCGTCTATTTCCTCAATACATAGATAGGTATGCCGTCATTCTCTTGAATGGCTGGCAGGAGTTTCAAGGTCATAGCTTGTAAATTACATGACTCATCAGATAACACGCAATTGTGTTATGATGTAAGTGCTTGTAAAAATGAGGTAAGTCTCGCCGGTTTGGTAGCTTAGGATTTAGATTATCATCTCCCATATCAGGTATCAATACCGTATGTTAAATGTTTATGATATTGAGGTAGGACAGTACTAAACCCGCACTGGATTGCAAATATAATATTGCCAGTATTTGCCAGATAGACATTTTAAATCGAAATGATAGATTTTGAATGTGGAAAAATATCGCAGTTGAAAGCTTTAGAAAAAATACATAATTTTCGAACTCTCCACAATGTGGTTGCCCGAAAATGACTCTACCTTCGCTATAATATTAATTTAAGTTAGTATCATCCACTGAAATAAAAAAAAATGAAAATTATCTACTTACAACCATGTAGTTAATCGCGCTCAAAGAAAACGCAAAGAACTTTGATTGAAATTAGCACTAAGCTATCGTTAACTTTTGTTATAAACAAAATCTGTTTCATCAATTATCAACCATATAACTTAGCCTTCATCCGCAATCACACAAAGGAATCCTTGTATGTACGACGTATGCGCAGGATAATCTAATTTGTAGACGTTACTGCTACAATAGGTATAAGAATTGCCAAGTGCGAAATGTGTCAAGGATTTGTATGCATTTTGCGATGCTATGTTTGTTGATTCAGTTATTTGAATGTTGCAAGGCCGATTACATTAAATTTATGAATTGAACTATATAGTTGAAGACAAAAGCGATAGGTACTAAATATGAGAGAATATAGTTGTCCACCAGTCCAATCCTTTTGAATGAGACTGATAAGTTTGTTTTTAGTATTAATTTAGTACGGGAGTCCTATTTAGTGACGATAGTTATTAGCTAATATTATTTATGTTATTAATATCCTTAAAAGCCTGAACTGCTCATTGTTGGGCAAAAGACTCCCTCGGCATTTTCTGTCAGGGACGAGCCCTGGATCTCTATCCAGTCTGGGGCAAAACTGTCAAGTTCATCTCTCCAGCTGATTCGTTTTATACTTTGTGTAATCGTTGCTTTTCGAAAACTGTAGCTCAGTTTGGCGGCCCACGTGTTCCAAACTAAAATATTAAAATTGGTCACTTCCCTGTCATTGAACTTAACTGTAATACTTTACAAAATGCAAACGATGCATCTACGTCCGTTTTCGTCCACGCCAGATAGAGAAGGAAGTACAAAATAACAAATAAACAATGTTTTGTCTTTCTCTGACATGTTGCGGCTTATTTCGTATGCGCAAGAGTGTCGAGTCCAAACTTATATAGTATACTTCCTTACTTTTGATACATAGTTTGGCGTTCAATGGCGCTTTCTACGTTTCTATATTTATGTTATAGAATAGAGAGTGGGCTTACATGATACTTTAGCCATTATACAAGTTGTAACAGAAAGGGGGTTTAAAGCCAAAACACAGTCCTCGTGAAACTGAACAACTTTCCCCAAGGAACATTCGTCGTAACTCGAAAAAAAAAATTAGATTGCCCATACTTACTCGATCAGCAGATCGGAATTTTTTTAGGGGGAGGTGATTATTTTTTTCAAGTTATGACCCATGTTTCTTGGGGAAAGTTCTTCAGTTTCATGAGGACTATAGCTATTTTTCGGCATCATACCCCCTTACTGTAACACCCAGTATAGTTACTAATTGTATTCCATATAGCCTCAGTAAGGGTGTTATTACTCGATCGATGCCTGATCGACGACTGTATGTAATAAATAACTGCTGCTAAATCGATATCAGTCGAGTTCATTCAAAATCGATAAACGACATTCATTAATTGGTGTGAAAATACCGTCTGTTTGTTAGAATTGTCTTCGATATGGTATAATACCTTTTTTTTTCAATTTTCAGGAAGTAATTATTAGTATTTAGTACTGTGAAGCTAAGCCAACAACCAAAACATAACCGAAGACATATTGTAACGATGACAATTTTAAAATTCAAAAACAAAGCCAAAGACAAAAAGACAAAACAGATGCCACTTGGCCAAGTTATAAAAACTCTTTAACTAACACTACTGCGTAGTGTTACATACTCCCCCTTTTGACCTAGTCTGTGCCCTCACGACAGGTCAAACTTGAAGACAACAAGCAAGAAGAGAGTCAAACCTGCAAGCATTTATAAAACAACAAACAAGAAGGGGAAAGGAAAAAAAACTTTAACAAATGCTAAATTCAAATGGAAGCTTAGCGTAACTTTCGCGGACGGCCACGCCTCCTCTTAGGTGCTATGGGAACTACCCTTTGTGGTTCTTGTCCATTGTCATGAGAACGCTCGTGGTAGCGACGAAGATCCATAGCATGATACTTCCCAATAACCTCTTTGGCCGGCTCGCAATACGTGAGCTCGTAGGTTGTGGGACTTAGCTTTTTGGATATACGGTAAGGCCCGTCTCGTTTTGGCACAAATTTAGAGCTGATACCTTTGTTGGCATTACTCAGCACATGAGTCCTGAGGAGTACCAAATCACCAGGAATGTACTCTTCTCCATTTCTTCTAGTCTTGTCCTTTATAATTTTCCTTAAATCTTGCTCTTGCTCGATTTTCTCTTTAGCAGTTTTCAATGTATCAGCAAGCTTAAGCAGATAAGGCGTGATCTGCGGTACGTAGTTCTCAGCTTCTGCAATGGCACGGAGATCACTCTGTACAGCGACAGGGGTGCGTAGCTCTCGTGCAAACGTAAGATAAGCAGGAGTCTGTCCAGTGCTACTAGTACAAGCAGTGTTGAGTGAAAAACGAACAAACGGTAGGACTTCCGGCCACTTATTGTGTTCGTCTTTAACTAAGATGGCGATCTGTGTCTTGAGGTCTCGGTTTTTCCTCTCCACAGGATTAGCTTCGGGATGATACAGGGGCACCAAATTTTGCTTGACACCCAGGACAAACATAGCGTGCTGCATGACATCTGCAACAAATTGTACGCCGTTGTCGGACACCAGCCGTCGAGGCAAGCCGTAGCGTAGAAACACGTCCGCTATAAGCGTTTTAGCGCATGCTTCAGCCGTAGCTTCATTAAGAGCGAAAACCTCTACCCATTTGCTTGCAGTATCTTCTACGATGAGGATCCATCTTTCTCCAATTTGTGAAGCTAAGCGAACAACCAAAACATAACCGAAGACATTTTGTAACGATGACAATTTTAAAATTCAAAAACAAAGACAAAAAGACAAAACAGATGCCACTTGGCCAAGTTATAAAAACTCTTTAACTAACACTACTGCGTAGTGTTACAGTACTTATTATTTATTTAGTATTAAAGTAGCATTGAAATACTAGTAGGTACAAGTTTTAATAATGTGTTTTTGTATTGTTACAGGCGGTCTGGAAGGCAAATACAGGGTGGCTGCTCCCGAGTTGATGCAAGATACCTTTATGAGCGATTCCGAGGACGAAGGAGGTAAGAACATATCTTTTTTTAAATATTTGAAGTCAATTAAGCCGGTTGCAGACCAAGAGGATGTGTGAAGCGACTGATGAATGTGGTTGAAGCGAAAGAAGTATTTTTGGATCGTAGCAAGTGGAAGGAAGTGGTCTCTGCTTACCCCGGTGGGAGAGAGGCGTGACGGATATGTACCTATGTATGTGTGTGTGGTGTGGTCCACGCAGTTTTCCATACCATATCATAGTTTGCGGTCTGCCCACAAGTAGTAGGTAATATAATAAGTAATTGCCTTAAAAGTTATATTTTCTTAAATATCATCCCAATCCCTGTTTTAGCACAAATAGGATCATGTTGGCACTGTATGCATAAATTAACACGACGATATTCTTGAAATAGCTCGCCTCAACTACATTCTTCCGGAGTAGGATTGCAACAAATAGCTTCTGATAAGTATGTTCTAACAAAAATGACGTAAGAACAGAATTTAATAAATCTACAAACAATTAGATATAGGTACCTAAGTTTTATTGAAATATAGATTACCTACTTCCTATTTACCAACTTACATAGGTATTTATAAAAAATAACAAAATAAAAATTCCATTATCAATAAAAGAACCATATCATTGCACTCTTGCGCAATAAAGACCTCATTCGCTATTTTATTTTAAATCTATTTAAAAAATATATATATTTTATCTCAGAACTGTTAGTTAGGGCATCTAAATATGGCTTGTCATAATTTTGTAAATCGATCGATATTAGCCCACATTCTTAGATGATATCATCAGCTGATTCGTAATATGACGTAATACGAACTCAGATCTATACTGATCTGACCTTAAACATTTATTTGTTTATTTAAACATGTGAAATATCGGAATTAACGTGTTTATCTGAATGAATGGTAAAATAAATATAACAAACGGAGTGTTTTAAGTTCATTTGCTATAATGCATTAACGTAATATAAATAATTACCGATGACATATTAACATGATTATGAGAATACCAAATGATTGATTTGTATAGCTATCCTGACATTGCCATATATTGGATACATTTTTCATAATTGATTAAGGATTTTATGTTCTTGGACCGTGGTAAATATGAAAAACATTAAAAAAATGTATTATCAACGTTCTTTCCATATTTTACTGTTTATTAAAAACGAATTCTACAAATTGAGGTTGACCTACCGCGCGATCTATGTAAGACACATCTAAAATATGCCAAATAACACAACTCTAAACATCTAACAACATTTGTTCCAGGAGAAGTAGAGTGCCCAATCCAGCAGCAACAGCAATACCGCTACATGAACAGCGAGGCGGGTACGTTGCACCGGGCCAAGCCGCTCGAAGACAGCGTGACAGACGGCCACCTGTGGCCCAGCAACAATGATCGGAAGGTCGCCACTATTGACCGCCAGCCGTTGGATATCGGGTTAGTATTGACAGGGGTTGGAGCCAATTATTACCAACTCATTACAAGTATTAAGTCTGGTCACCACTATAGGTTAGGCTAAGGGCGGCTGCACACGGACTGCTTCAAGCAGTTGAGATCGACTGCTTAAAGCCGCGACCGCGCGGTAAACTATTAACGCAGTCGTGTGTACGGTAGTGAATGAATGATTACTATAAAGCACCTCGTAGTCGCGGCTTTTAGCAGTTGGGCCTCAACTGCTTAAAGCCGAACGTATACTGCAGCTCTCATAATAAGCAATGTGTTGGCAGATCAAGCATTTAATGAACGATATAGTCCTCCTAATTGCTCACTCTTGGAGCAGGTCGACGCCCAGCTTTAGCAACTGGTTAAATAAATCCTTTCCACAAATACTAAATCAAGAACTTTAGTCAACCTCAACTTTTTAGTAACCGCCTTTAGTCTAACTAAACTGATAAATTTCGATAAATGCATTCAACTTATAGCAACAATGAACGATTTAAATCATCTTATCCCCTCAGGTTCCTGGTATCCTTCGTGGTGGACGCTCGAGGAGGTGCGATGAAAGCCAAGCGACGTGGTGGTGTTCGTATCATAGTACCACCAGCTGCATGCGCTGCTCCCACCAGGGTTACATGCCGGTATGGGCTTCTTTCAATCCGTCATCGTGTCAATTTAATTGTGACTTCATATAAGTAAACATATAGTTCTTAAATCAGAAAAAAAATGTATTTTTTTTGTAAATAATACTGTCAAATAACCGCATCCTCCTGTGAAGGAGGATGCCCTTTTAATGTCCCCACTAGAGGGGCACGAGCCTACTCTCATACTAGAGCGACTAGGCCGTATTCCACCACGCTGGCCTTGGGGTAGCGGATTCCACATACACCTTGGAACCTCACTTTATACTTGGTATATTCTCCACAGAGCCGCAACGAGACGTGCCCCCGCCGCGGCACCCCCTCCACTGATGGAAGGGGAGGCTTTGGCGTCCAGGCTACTTGAGTTGCAGCCGCAAGGTGCTAAGTTCTTGGCGTAAGTATTACTTATTTTATCAGTTATATAGTCATTCGTCTCTTAGTAAGTGAATTTTATTTAGTGTGGTTTTGATACTGAAAATTCTTATAGTTATCATGAAGTACATAATAAATAACAAGAATAAACTGTAACGTATACTATTTAGTATAGGGTATAAGTACTTGTAAGATAGTCTAGTACCTAATTTGTGATCAATGTCTTATTTTTAATGCTAGATAAAGTCTTACTTAACCACTGTTATTTTACATCGAGTGTTTTTCTTTGTTTCCATAATTATTACAAAGCTAGCTTGCATTAAAACGCAAAATCGACGCAATTACCCCACATAAGTTTCCCCCGTTTACCTTTTTTCCCCCACCTACGAACTTACCATGTACAGCAAGAAATAACACTCATTTCTTTCCCTAAACCCCGGACTAAACCAACAGCAACCAAAACAACCTATTCCAATTTCCAGCCCAGTAATAATCGAAGTGCCGATCTACTCCGCGTCTTGCAAGGAGCGCGAGATTGTGATTCTACGTTCAGACACCGGGGAGACTTGGCAGGACCATTACTTGCACAACAATGATAACCCGATGATACAGGTATGTGCTAATTATAGATATACAGCTAGTTGCAGTAAAATGCATTTAAAAAAAATTATCAATTTAATCTCATTATGTTTCGATACCTAATTAAAGTTTTCGTCTTTGGTTTAACTTAAGACATTTAAATCTTTTTTGCGACTGAGTTAAAAATGTTTGTGGCTTACAGCAAGGTGCAAATGAAGGTCTAACTGACCTACTTAATGCGCCATTACAAATTTTATTGTTATAAAAGTACATTTCCTTGTATGAGTTCAGCTATAACGGCAAATCTCATTGTGAATTAAAAAGAAGAAGAAATTACCTACGGACACTCGCATAGAAATGATAAGTTCGTGAAGTCAAACTATTGAAGAATTCGTCTCTTCATTATTTATACTTACTTACAATAATCATTTGTTTTATTAGGAGGCCCTCCAACGCGAGCGACAAGAACACGGCCCAAGCGGCGAGACGCTCGGAGAGAACGGCGAGCGAGTGTGTCGTATAGTGACGTGTGACTTCCCGCACTACCTCGCGTGCGTGTCGCGGATTAGACAGGAGGTGCACATCATCGGGCCTGAGGGCGGCACTGTCTCTAGTGCTCATACTCCGCAGGTAAGATTGGTTAAGCGGTTAGTTTTTCTATTTAAGTTAGTTTTTCTACTTAACAAGCTAATGTTTCTTCAAAGTGTGATAAGTACTTTGTTATGTAAGGTCCCTTTTCCTGTCATGCGTCTTGAGCCGCATGAGTTTGGTTTTTCAAAGATGTTTATGAAAACATACAGTACCTATATTGATCTTGATCTCTTCAACATCATTATTTCATTTAAGTACTATAAGAATCTATTTCCATCCATGAAAGTTAACTATAAAAATTACTCCGTCTACGAAAGTACCCTACCTCTATTGCCCACGTAGACGGACCCCTTACTACAGGGGCAAGAGCCTACTCTTATACGAGAATGATTAGGCCGAAACGTGCTGGCCTAATGCGGGCGGATTTCACTAACTTAGAATTTCTTCTCTAGTGTATACAGGCAAAAGATACTTACGTATTAACACAATGCCCCCCTCCCCCCAGGTACAAGCGCTGTTCCCCCCGCAAGCGCTGACGAAGCGTATCCGCGTGGGTGTGCAGGCACACTCTGCGGACCCCGCGCTGTGCCGGCGCGTGCTGCCGCGGCTGGCGGCGGTGTCGCCGGTGCTGACGGTGGAGCCGCGGCGGAGGAAGTTCCATCGCAGCATCACGCTCACCGCGCCGCTGCCGCAGCTGGTACCTTACATTCTTCATTTCAATGGGAGGCTTTTGCCTCCGCCGTAGCTCGAACGTTCTATACCACATTTCAGTGATTGGGAGGGTTTTGGTGTTGCGATTTTGTTTTGGTAATCTTGATACAGAAAAGTGTTTCGAGAGAAATTGACATGACCAAAATCAGAATTAATTTGAATCAGAATTTCCAAAATTGTAAACTTCACATTCTGGAGTAAAAAATTATAATATCGCCGTTATTTCAAACAAATACATTAACAAAAAGAAACGTAGCGAGACATGTTTATGATAGATGGCGGAAATAAAAGTTTTAATTGACACTTTGTGCATGATGCACAATATAGAATACACCCTCCTTTCGCCGCCATCATTTTCCCCATCCCTTTCACACACCCCTCACTCTCTCACACAATTACGTTCCATTCCCACATTTATTTTATTTTCTCCTCACTTAACCACCTGTTTCCATAGGACGGCAAACCAGACAAGTCATCAACATCGAACCTCCGTCTACTCTGCTCCATCATGGGCGGTCAGGCGCGAGCTGTATGGGAAGACGTGACCGGGTCTACTCCGCTGACTATCACCGAGGATTGTGGCTCGTTCACCACCACAGTGTCTGCTCGGTTCTGGCTGATGAACTGCCAGAATGTCGCTGATGCTACTAAGTTGGCTACTGAGTTGTATAGGTGGGTACTATACGATAGACTATAATATCAAACCATGATTAAAAAAAACTACAAACACAAGTTATCTAAACCCTAGCGAGGTATCAAATCTCAAAAACCAACTGAGTTTAATGAACGAATTCAAAGGTCTCTCTCTATCTTTCGCCTGTTATACGACTTTCGTAAGTCTTTCGTTACAAAGTTGTACGTCGAAATTAAAGTTATTTTTACGAAATCTTGAAATAAATTTTATTTTGCAACTGGTAATAGAATGACATCTGTAATTATGATACACATTTTAAAATGAAAATCTTGTATTTCCAATTGAACATACCTCTTTTGTTTCCAAAAACCATTAATCGATCGATTTATCCCACCCCCAGAGAGATGCTGCTAGTGCCGTTCGACGCTCGTATCGTGGTGTTGGGCAAACGGTTGGACGCGTTGGAGGGACGTCTACTCGTGTTGTACATCACTGACAGATACGCATACGATACGCTACTGCAACAGGTGTGTATTTTAATACGGTCGGATTTAAATCATACTTTATTTGGTTAGGTTATGTTTGATTTTGGTACATGAAAAGGGATATTGTTTTTCGGTTGATAATAAATGTTTTTGTCTTCACAAATCTTTCATATTAATTGATATAAGGTCAAGCAGTATGCGGAGTTGTGCAGGTTTCGCCACAGTGTCTACCATCGCTTATACATATTCGAATATTCAGTTGAAATACCATAGTCGTACCAACAAATGTCCCTTGCTTCCTTTCGTTTTTTTTCGTTGGAGACTATCTTAAGACTTCGTCCGGAAAAAAGTTTTTATCCCTAATAATTTGACAATCTTTTGTCTCTTTCTTTCCAAACGTCTTTTTTACAAGTGATTCTCTCTGTATTCACAAGTTTTCAAATGACAATAATAACTCTATTCACATTCTCAGGAGCACTACACCGAGGTGGCTCACTCGACCGCAGTCCGTTTCCTGGACGGCAAGGAGGTGTACCTGGAGTTCTCTGGTAACCTGGTGCCAGTCACCAAGTCCGGCAGCCAGCCAGTTTTCATTTTTGAGGTAAGGTTTTATAAATAACTAAAATTTACATACATACATATCTGTCACGTCTCTCTATTAATATCCGAAAACAAATATGCTTTATATTAAAATCGTGGCTTTAGTCAACGATTTTTTTTTGCCGTAATATTCATATTATATTGTGGTGTCTGTCTACCCCAATGGGAGAGAGGCGTCAAGGATTATGATGATGATCAAATTATCATCTAAGAAGTGTAATACTTTTTATAATTCCAAAACTCGAAATATGTTATTTTTGTTGTTCCAGTCTTTCAAAGATAACCGCGTGGAGTTCACGGTCCGAGTCAAACATCACGAAGAAAGTCCGGCTGGACGGATCTACTTCATGAACGAACCTAAGGTAAGTAGTGGGGGAACCTGTAGTGGGGACCTTATAAGGGCTGATAAGGAAGGTTTAATTTGATAATGAAGCACTATGTGTTCAGCCCATTGATATACTCGTAGAATATTAACCTCTATTTTGTGGTTGCAGGTAGCGAAGGGCGAGCAGTCTCCAACGCCGGCGTGCGTGCTGGACGTTGAACTACCTGATCGCATCGCACCGCGCGCCGCTAAGAGCCAGATCGACTACCTTAATCTAGATCAGTCTGGTACGTAACTTATACATACTCGTACTCATAGCAAATAACATAGCAAATCGATGCAAATAGCCGGATAACAAATATCAATTCTGTACAGTTATGTATAAAGATAACAATGTATTTATTTCTGTTAAAATTTACTTACGATTTCATTTAAAAAATATATTTTTGAACTCTGTAATACTCATTCAATATTATATTAACCTAATGATTGATCCTATAATATTATCCCCATGCCATCATGATAAAATTATTGTTAATTTCACACTGTTTCTAAACAAAACTCAAAGTGAGATTTCCAAAAAAATCGAATTCCCATTAAAAAAAAATCTTTTCTCCAGGTTTCGACGCGTTGAAAGACGAGCTGAGCTTCCACTGGGGTGATCATCATCATCACAGCCTGGGACCCGTACCGCCGCCACCGATACCCGATGAACACCAGAACGGACATGTAAGTAGTTTTATAAAACCTTGGTGATTCTAGATGTACTAAAGAGTGCACTAGCCTGTAGCTATAGTAAAATACTAAGTGGCCGTTTCAACACCTATAGATAAAATATAACTGACAAATAAACCTATGTCTGTTTCATAAAACTTGACGTTTTAGACAGTGACAGGTATATCTGTCAGATAAATTTTATCTATAAATGTTGAAACGGACCCAAAATTAGAATAGTTTCGGTATTTAACTATATGTTAAACGTAATAAAGAGTTTATAGTGATAGCAAAGTAGGTAATTAGTTTATAGAATGGTTTGGGTATATAATTCAAATATACTTATAAAATACAAAGACACTTACATACATACATAACATAATATCCGTTTTGTCTATTGCCTATAGAAAAAGTTTACTTCCATAAAGACATGAATACACGAAACATTGTTAGACGATACACTTATGACCATTGGGTGTGCTAATTCACCACTGTTAGTGCGTACTAAGCCTAGAAAATACGCCAGTTAACTCGACATGTTGCGGAAAAGGTGATTCAATTTAATGCTCAATTAATTTAGATGACTTTTATTGTCAAACAAAAGAAAGAGTTGGCGCGAGATATAATTGATAGTTAAAAACCTTTTCTTCAATTTAAAAATAGACTAGCTTCCAAGCTAAGTAACCTATAATATACTCGTACATTTATATAAGGTGACTTTAAATTAGTGAACGATGGAAAAGGATATGCATGTACTCGTGATAACAAACAACTTTTACTATGGGACCAAGGTCGAAATCGTTCAAAAGTTTTTGAACTCCCCATACAAAATACACCAGCTGATAGTATGGCGGAATATTTTTTTCTTGTGATTTCGAACTTGGTCCCATAGTAAAAGTTGTTGGTTATCACGAGTACATGCATGCCCTTTTCTATCGTTCACTAATTAAAAGTCACCCTATATAAAGCATTTAGCCAAATAGAAAAAGTCCTACTTACTAAATCGCTTAGTCATTAGAGCTTAGATTACCATAGCCATTCATAGTTAGCACCTACAAATACTTATGTTTGTTAACAGGATAAAATCATCACAAATGGAGACGTGAAGTATACAACTACAGATGATGACAAAAAAGAAGATTTGCCTCCCAAACCTCATGTCAATGGTGGCACTGTGGTTGATTCTAATAAGACTAAAGCTACATTTGACTCAGATGAAGATAAAACTCCACATAATACCCTAGAAAAGGGCAAGAAAGATAAAAATGAAGGGAAAGAATCTAAAGGAGGTTTCTTCGGTGGTATCGCTGGTAAAGTCAAAAATGTCTTCAGCCACAGTGAGGACAAAGAAGATGACTCAAAAGAATCTTCTCCCAAACCCCAGCCGAAACCTAGAGAGTCAAAGGAAAAGAGCCCGGTGAAAAAGGAGAAAGAAAAGAGTCCCGCTAAAGATAAAGGAAAAGATAAAGAAAAGAGTCCGCCTAAAGCTGCCCCGAGAATTATCAAAGAAGATCTGCTAGATAAAGTTGAAGATATGTTCAAAGATCTGAAAACAAAACCTCATAGAGAAGATGATGATTTGGAAAGTGAAGTGTATGCGACTAAACTTGTTGTAGACGAAGATAAACCACACCTACACCTAGATACTAAAGACGTCTATGAACAGTACGCCAATATGCAACCAGTTGAAACACCAATCAAAGTAGCAACAACTGATCCGTTCGCATACTACTATGACTGCTGTGAAAGCAGATTCAAGGGACAAAAACACACACACGATGAAACCTCAAACTTAGTTGATAGGATTGAAAACGCAAATTTCACGGCACAAGAAAAACTAGCAGAGGTCTCTGATAAAATTCAAGGAGACGTCAAAGATGGAGTCGACCAGCTGCAAAAAGAAAAGGATCAACTAAAACAAAAGGCTGGAGAAGTTTCAGAGGATGCCAAAAATAAGGGTCAAGAACTCAAAGACACAGCTGAATCTGAAATCGAAAGGCTCAAGAATGCCACTGCTGACGTTTTAGATCACTTGAAAGAATCAGCTCAACACAAAGCCCATGTAATAGATTTCCTAGCACAAGAAAAAGCTGAAGCTGCCAAACTGCACACTGAAGATGCTATTGCAGCTACAAAGAAAGCTGCTGAAAGTGCAAAGGACGCTACCAACGATAAACTACATGAAGTAAGCGATAAAATAGAAAACGCGAAAGAAAAGGTTCAGGATGCCGCAGCCGATCTTAAATCCAAAGCCAACGATGCAAAGGAAGAAGTAAAAACAAAAGGCAATAAGAAAAAGAAGGAAGGAAAGAATTTCATCACAGGTCTAGTACATAACATCTTTGGAGAAAAAGAGAAGGCAGAAAACGCGGTCAAAGGCAAAATCGCAGAAACAAAAGACGCTGCCAATGATTTAATTGACCAGGCTGCCGCTAAGAAAGACGAAATTAAAGAAAACGCTGCTAAGAAAGAACAAGAACTGAAGAAAGGTGCCAATAAGTTGGCAAAGGAAGCTCAAGATAAGAAGGAAGAATTAGAAAAGGCGGCCAAAGAAAAAGCACAACAAGCCGAAAAGGCTGCCCAGGACACAAAACAAGCCATCCAAGATAAAGTAGATGAAACCAAACAATCAGCTCATGATGCTGCAGATGAACTTAAGAAAGCTGCGCAAGAGAAGAGAGACAGTGTTGAAAAAGCCATTCACGATACTGTAGACGAAACTAAAAAGTCCGTAGAAGATAAGAAAAATCAAGTAGCAGACGCTCTCCAAAGTAAAAAGGATGAGTTGGAGCACGCTGTTCACGAAAAGACTGATGAAGCGAACAAAGCATTAAATGAAACTAAACAAGGATTAATTGATTTCGGTCACTCTGTAGAAGACAAAGCGCATCAGGCCAAACAAGCAGCTGAGGACAAGAAAAATGAAGTCAAAGACGCTGTTCATAACAAGGCTAGTGAATTGAAAGATGATGCTGACAGTTTAGTTCACGATGCTCAAGCAAAAACGAAAGAAGTCAGTGACGCAGTCCATGAAAAAGCAGATGCAGCTAAAACTGCTCTTTCGGACAAGAAAGATCAGTTAGTTGATGGTGCGAAACATGTGGCGGACCAAGCGGCAGCAAAAACTAACGAAATTAAAGATGGGATTGCCCAGAAACAGGAAGAATTAAAAGGAGGGGCTGAAAACTTATTACATGGTGCCCAAGCTAAGGTGAATGAGACTGGACAGGCGTTACATGACAAAAAAGAAGAAATCGCACAAGGCATCCACGACCAAACTGAAGCAGCTGAGAAAGCGCTTCACGATAAGAAAAATCAAGTAGTAGATGGTGCGAAACACTTGGCAGACCAAGCTGCAGCAAAAACTAGTGAAGTCAAGGACAACCTCGCTAAGAAACATGATGAACTAAAAGGAGAAGCTGAAAATCTATTACATGGTGCGCAAGATAAACTGAGTGAAACCGGACAAGCGATACATGACAAGAAAGAAGAAATATCACAGGGCATTCACGATAAAACTCACGAAATTGGTGCAGCGATTAGTAATAAGAAAGATGAAATCAGTAACGCGGTTCGTGACAAAAAAGAGGCAGCAGCGAGTGAACTGGAAAGGATAAGACAAGAAGCGGAACACACGACGGAACAAATAAAGAAATCAGCTGAAGACACAATCAACGCAGCCGCAGATAAGAAAGCTCAAATCCAAGCAAACATCGGTAATAAAGTTGATGACATCCAGAAATCTGGCAAAGAAGGGTTAGAGAACATCCAACAATCCGCCAGCAATAAAATAGGCGATTTACAGAAATCGTCGCAAGAAGCGTTTGGTCACGTACAAGATTCGGCCTTGAGCTCTTTCGATAAAGTCGAAAGCGCAGCTAAGGACAAAGTGAGCGACGCGAGGGACACGTGGGAAGACTTGCAGAGTTCGACGAGAGACACTTTCGCAGATTTCAAGGATGACGCTCGGAGCTGGGAGAATTCAGCGCAAGATACGCTGCACAGTTTGCAGAGTTCTGCTGGAAACACGTTTGATAGTTTAGACGATAGCGCGCGGGAGTTCATTGGAGGCGCGCAGGGTGCTGCACACAACGCTGGGGACGCTTCGAAGGAACTCTTCAGTGAAGCGAAGAATCAGTTCGAAGGTTTCCAAGTATCTGCTGACAATAAACTCGAGGATGTGAAGGGAGCAGCTAACGAAAGGCTCGAAGAGGCGGGAGCGAGACTTGGGGCTGCGGCGGAGGGAGTGAAAGAGAACGCGAGAGACGCGGAACATGTACTACTAGATGCAGCGGCTAGTGAAACTGATCAATTCACGAGCAGTCTCAATGATTTGGGCAACTCTGTCTTCGGATCGTCAGGCAAAGGTAAGAGTAGGGGGGAACTTGGGTGTCATTAGTAGTGCTAATTGTAATAGTAGAGGAAAACCATTCGCTTGAGATATATGGTCGACTTTGTGAATTTAAGACCAAAAAATGTACAAAGCCAAGGGCGTAAAGATTGAAGAATCCAAAAAAACTCTTCATGCTACCTAACTTACAGAGAAATTTTTATTTATAGGTTTTATGAAAGATTCGAGCAGCAAATTATTGGAGTCGGAGAAGGCGCAGTCATCACCCTCGCCACAAAAGAAGGGATCAGGGTAAGCATACAACAATATTTAAGTAATTCAAAGTGAACTTATATGTATCATCAAAGTGTATAAATGTACATAACGATATACAAAATATTCGAAACTAATAAACATGAGTGTAACTTCACAACTCATGGCTCCATTGCATTTAGTGATCGAATAAATGTAAATTCTAACTCAGCACAACATTGTACCACTGTTTTCTACCGTTTGTATTGTTTGGAACTGTAAAACTTATTTTTAACTATATTTACAATCAAATGTAAAATCAAATGATTTACATTAAGTAGGTTTTTTATTCAACACAATTTAGAAATCTTGAAATATTAAATTTTTTTATATCTTATTTATCATTGGTGTTAAAAAACATCAAGTACATTTATGAGCAAAATTGTTACCAGTTTTACAATTCCCTTTCACATGTACCCACTTGCCTGCTCTAACCTCACTCGCACGCATTTACAGAATTCCGAAGCTAAAGAAGAAGAATAGGAAATAAGCGGCGAACGAACGGCGAACGCTGGACAATGTATGATATAGTTGTTTATTTTAACTACCTATTTATTATTGTTGAACAAGCAGGATGGTTATTTCAACAAAATATAAATAAATAACTTAAGATCTTTTATTTCAAAGATTTCGGTTTTATGATGTTGAAATAATCGAACTGTTTTTTTTAAAGTAGATGCACATTGTACATGCAAACACGAAAATGTTCCAGTAAAACGATTACCTATTTTTAAATTATATATTTTTTGTATACCAATACAAAGTACCTTATAGTACAATTTTTGTACGCGTTTCGTGACGAACTTTTTCTATTTGACTAACAAGTTTCTATTTCAAAATAAATAAAGAATTATTTTAATCATTGACATTAATTAAAAGTTGTTTTTATAATTTATATTAAAGTTAAAATCATTTCTCTCTATCTTGCCTAATAATGATTGTATTTTATCAATCTTTACGATTTTGTCTACGTCTGTACAATAATTTTAATCAAGACTTTAATTGTTGCAATTATAAATATTGTATTAAAATCTATTAACTTTAAATCAGAGATTTTGCATTTTGTATTAAATTTTAAGATGTGAATTTATCAGTGTTTCGTGTTGCATAATTTATTTTTATAATTTAATTATGTTTTAGAGTCATATTTTGAACTCTGTGGCTTTTGACAAAGTTTATAATAAAATAAGGAATATAATATTTTAATCTCTCAAACAAAATAAAGTAAATTTTATAATCGACTTATTGTCAAAAGCCGTAGATTTCATTTTACGATACTTTGTACAAAAACCCAAGTCTCAGTGGCATGCTAATACACGCTTTTGTAGAATCTACTTACTTATATAATTTTTAATTACTTTCGTAGCAGTGACTACTTGAATAGATCTGCTAGCTTATTTATTTATATCTTTACTCTTTTTAAACAAGTACTGCGTTTAAATTAAACCGCAGTGCGTCAATTTGTCACAAAGCAACGTCACATAGTTATAAAAGAGAAATATTATAAAACACATAATTTAAGTATAATATATGTTCATATTTTGTCAAGTTCGATTTGAAAACGACTAAAGTAGCTCGCGCTTTTTATTGAGAGCTCTTAGGGCGTAATTAAGTAAATTATTGCACGAAATAATATTATGTAAGCGATTTGGATGGTAATATAATAGTATTACCCATTTGGTATTTATTGTAATTAAAAAATTGGTAACGATTTCGTACCATACTAGAGTGTTGGTACAAATAAAAAGATTTTTTGCAATTTAACGTTTGTTTAAATACCCCTTACAGTGATATTTTTTCATAAGCAATATTTTTACTATGTTCTATTACCATTGAATCGCTTAAAACGAACATTGGACAACGCTTGCGTTGCTTGTGATGTCTCTGTTAGTTGTTAATTGTAAGATATTATATGAAATGTTCTCGATCATCTTTGTCTTTTTATTTAATCGCTTTTAGAATTTTCTTAGAAAATTGTCACGTGTTGGTGCTTATATAAATATTGTGATTATTTCGAATGACAGAATAAATTGGTTAAAATACACATGAAACGTGTACACTCCTTACCAACATTAGTTCTTAATAAAGTTCAGTTAAAATAATCACAATAATTTGAACTTGTGAACGTGACTGTACCTACTGAGTAATTCCTTAAACATTGAAAATATTAAAATAGCAATCTACTCTATGTAACTATAATTTCAGCATTTAGAAAAACGTATAAATTCCATAAGCCCTCATCAATTTATTTTGCATACCCATATCATTGTTGGTTGTGCATTAATTGTACCTCTTTGTATATGTTACATTTCTGCATTTCACTAAATCACAAAATATGCACATTCGCACGATAAACCCAACACCAGATTTGGTAAATGGTAAGTACTTATTTATTACCTTTATTTGCAATATTTTTTTGTTTTACCACAATAACTAGCTCAGAGTTATTTTAAGTCACAAATATAAATAAGCTTTGAAATATGCGGTCTGACTAGAAATAACTTTGTGTACCTTGACCTACAATTTGTGATTGCTATCGATAAAGAATTACAAAATTTCAAAACTGAAGTTAAAACTAGTAACTAAACTGCACTGCAAAATAGTCAATCACAAAACTGTGGTCACGGTATAATTATTAGCATTAGAAAATGTCCCAATAATAGTGCTTTAGATTCAATTCTAATATATCTTGCAAATATTTATCATAAAATGTTTTAAAAACTTACCTTTCTTTTCTATGTTCCAGTTTTTTCTCCAAATTAAGAAGAAACCACTGAATAGACGCGTATAGATGGCAGGATCACTTCGGTAACTAAATATTTACCTATTTGCGTTAAAAGTAATAGACATAAACGAGTCTCGAAAACATACTTAGTATGTATGTATGTACCTAGTTTTGTGTACAATTGACAACGAAAATATTATTAACAACTTTATGTGACTGCATTAGCTAACGTGTAATGAAACTGAGAATAAGTTTCTTTTTTCTTCAAACAAAAGATGTGTAGCTAATCGTAATATCTTCGCTATTAATTGTACGACTACTGAAAAGTAAAACGTCTCAAATAATATGTAACATTTTAAATAAACAATAGTGTAATTCTAAAACTGTTGCCACAGGTAACTAAACTTTTACCACAAGTTACTACTCTCTTACCATATTAGGTAATTTTATGTATTACCATAGACGGTAATTTTATTACCATAGGTTACTAATTGGTTACCATAGGTAGCTAAATGCCCAGTACCTTATGTAAAAAGTTAAATAATCGCAATTATAAAATATTTAAATTGCATAACGTTTGTCATTTGCCGCTATACGTATATATTTTGTTTAAAATAGTGTTAAGCAGAAAACGAACTACTTGTATTTAATTTTCCGCCTAAAAAAAATAAATATCAGTGTAGTGCATTACTGAGACTGAGCATAATGAGATGTCTGCTTACGTCTCTTGACAAAGTATTCGGCAGACAAGAGCGTGGGTGCATTCATATGACGTCACATGCTTCTCGTATCGTTTTTATACTAAAGGTGAGGTCTCAGGTAACCGCTACACGTTGTAACTGCTCTTCATTAACTCAATTCTTAATAAATTTGCAAGTGTTCATTATAAGAGATATTCATAGAAAGTAGAGGTGCTTTTTGTCAATGTGGCCACAAATTGTAATAATTATTAACTATAGCTATAATATTTGAATATCTGATAAGTTTAGTAAAGATTCTCTAAAGGGAATTAAGTTTTCTTTTTGCAGTTTTTATTAAACAAAAGTATAATTGAAGGTAAAAGATGAGGGAAGTTTCAACGTCTCAAAATAAAATAAATACTTTTCAATATCATTCTTTCAATGTAATTAATTACGATTTCACTATAACATCCTACATGCACCAATTGTATGTAAGTTTACATTTTGTATTAAAGAAATGCTATTATTTGTATTTACGCCAGATTTCCGTAACTTCTAATTTATTTTATTTGATATATAAACAAACGTGAAATATAATGAGTTTGTATACAATATGTGTAGGTAATTTTTGGTAATTTTAGACATGCAAAAGGGCTTAATGCAAAAATATTATAAATTTTACGGCCCACAGAAATACATACTAAGGTACTTTCGTACATAAAATATTACCTATCTACTTATTGTATTTGCCACAAGTTCGTCTATCAACTCATTTAAGGTAACCAAATGTATGAAATTACCATTGATTACCAAATCTAACGGAAATCTGTCTTTTTATAGTGCTATAGTATTTCGCTTTAAATAAAATATTCATATTATTTAAAATGTTTCGTATGATTGGATTTATGTGTGAGAGGATGTTAAACAAATGCATTTTTATATTAATAAATGTTTTTAAATTAATTATATTATATTGTGATTATAAAACAAAATTATAATGGAGTTATAAAACTAAATAACTTTTCAAAATAATTAATTAAAACTATTTACTTGTGTTAGATGGTTTTGGTACATATGGAAGTTCGTAAAGTACTGTGATGCCAAAATATAATGAGAAAACAAATAAGTTGATGTTTTTGTTACTTTATTAATGGAGTCTATGTTCGCTCTATTTATTGCTTTATAGTAATAAATAATTATTATTGCGAGTTGGCGTTTTATTTGCATTTAAATAAAGGTATTAAAAACATGTTGTTGTTAGCCCATTATGTCCCCCCGAGGGGCACGAGCCTACTCTCATACAGAGAGTCATTAGGCCGTAATCCTAGTGGATTACGCTGGCCAAGTATTAGGTAATATATACATTAAAATACGGGTTACCTCAATCAATTTCAGAACAAGAAAAAATTAGATTTAAAGAAATACATTTTCACATATAATATTAATTTATTTTTATTAAGTTCATTCAGTTAAAATTATACTAAATTACAGTGAGATGCATTTAACTACTTTTATAATACTATCACGGGTCATTAGTTACTTATAACAAGGAAACTATTTTCAAAAGACAATGCAGCTCGACCTTAAATTTAAGGGCCCGAAAAAAACTTCATTTCAGGGCAGTGAGTAAGTAACATTGTCGTTTCTGAAAATATTTAAGAATATTAGAAATTGACATTCAGTACAACTCTTTAAAATATGCTCTTACATTAATCAAATAGCTCTGGATTTATTTAAAATTGATTTTGCTATTAGTCAAAATAAACAATTAAAAATAAAATATCATTAATTCTTTCAACTTTGACAATAGTTTTTTTTAATTAATATCCATATCAAAAAAAAAAAAGTAAACAGCTTCGCAGCTATTCGTCAAAATTCATAAACTTTTTGTCCAACTTAAAACTAAAAATATATATTTTTTGGTATACACAGCACTCAATATCGAATGTCACTGTTTCACTTACAAACTAACAACATATAATTGAACTGTTAAGGCAAAAGGTAATCTTATAACATTATAATATATCTGATTATCACATATATTTGTGCTTTCACATAAGTGCATTAAAGTAGTTATAAGAAAAACAGAATAGGTTCTAAACATTATTTCAAAGCTTGGTGAGTAAAATTTTTATTTCATAACGAACAATAAGTATAATCAATTGATGTTTTTAATGCAAGATTTAAAATTAGTAATTAAGATTTTAAAATATTGATTGAATGGAAGATAATGGCACTTAAATATATTGTGTCTGTTACTTTAAGATTATTTTTTATTTCGCACAATTTCAAGGCCTATATGAATTTTACGTAAATTCGAAAACTTATTGAAAAAAGTAAAACATAAAAAATATGGAAAAAGTAAAAATAGTAAAAAATAGCACAGAATAGGTAACCTAAGCACCATAATTAACTATTAAATTAAACTATTTCATAAGATTCGGCTCAAAAGATAAATCTTAACTTAAAATTAATTCTACTAAATTAAAACTAATAGAATGCACGCAAACAGTAAATTATCATACAATATCAATATAATAATACTTCAATATATTGTATAATTGACGTTTTAATTTCATTAATCTTCATAAGATCATTTATTTTATAAATATGCGCCTGCGCTTCATTCTTATACTTAATTACGGATAATGAAAAATAAGTATTTTGTCTTGCGCTGGGAACATTTATACAAAGTGCAAGTGTTTAATTATTAACAATACAGCACCTAATTTCTAACTACATATCGAGTCAGAAATTGTCTAAGCTAGTTAAAAATTACTTTAAAATACCTCGCTCAGTAAATCTTACTTACGGCATTAGTGCAGTACACATATTTCATCGAATTTATCGATAAAAATCTTGCCAGCTTCGAGGTAACTATATTTGTGCTCAATTGTGCTTTACTTAAATTCTTCTAAAAATTGTATATTTGTATTTTAGCTATAATAACTGCAATCTGAAACACCACTGGTCTCTCTATCGTATTTAACCATCACTTCAGAGTCCAAATAGTCCATATCAGACAACTGTCTCTTAATCATAAGATACGGAGTTTTCCTTATTTTCTTTTCTTTAAGAAACCTTGGAATCATTTCTTTTCTTTCCATCATATATTGAATGATAACTCTTTCAAAGAATAGTGCTAGGACGAAATTAAACGCGGCTAGAGCTAGCACAATGTATGACATAAGAGAATTCAAAGGCATTTGCAATTCTAAAAACTCCGCCAACCATTCCGCAGGGCATAACGTTATGTAAATGCATATCCCTGTCATAATTATAACGCTAACCATAAGTTGTTTGTTCGTTATCACAGATTTCCTATAAGGCGAACCGTGACTGAAGACGATTACTTGAATTATAAACTGGAACATCGATACAGTGAATATCGCGTAGTTTTCCCAACACTTGTTCGCTTCGTCACCTTCATACGTGTGTCGTACGTACCACGGGAAGTAAGTTAAAGCGTAATAACTCAAAAACTGCGCTAAAATTATCAGTAACATCTGTCCTGTTAACGAGAACAATGGAATTAATCCCAAAAGGGAAGTCAAAGGAGGTATTTTACACAATTTACCCGTATACGCTTCAGTCATACCGAAGAAAAATGCGAAATTTACGATTAAAGCGACATCTATGAACAAAAACTGGAAGTCTGTTAAATTCGAATCAAAATAGTAAAGAAATGCAACAGAGAGGAACTCGGTGAGAGAGTACGCGACCATAAATTTGAATACTCCGAAACTTGTGGTCAGTGCGGCCCTGCCTTCGCGTAACACTCTGGTTACGCAGACTATATCCGGATGCTGAGAGGTGAATGGTGCGGCCACACTGCTCTCCAATTCTGATAAGGATATTCCCGTATGAGCTGCTCGGAGGGCGCCACAGTCGTTCGCGCCGTCGCCACACATGCCTGCGGAAAGATTTTGTGAATGTATAGAGATAAGAAAGGTCAAAATTAAGCTAAATAATGCTCCATTACACCTATATATCGCCAATAAAACACTTTTTTTTTCTTCAAAAACGTTTATTAACCAATTTGAAAATGCCATAATATTTGAAACTGGAGCCACCTCAGATTGCAATCGACAAAAAAATGGCCGAAAACGAAGCCGAAGTTCACATCGCCGTCATCATAATAATCATCTTGTATTCTATTAAAGTTAATGTGTTGATTCCATTCGTTCACTGTCATAACTTCGCGGGTAACTTGATGGTTCGATGTCGAATCGAGACTGTCTTCGAAATCCTCTGGATCCAATTCGAATAGTCTTGAAGTCTCGGGTTCATTATTGTAACATTCGTTTTGATTTAAAAATGTTTCTCGATCACCTGAAATAGATTGGTGATTCTAATTAACGCGTAGTTTAGCGACAATCTAAGTACATAATATAATAATTATTATTTATCATATTTATGACATAGGACATAAAAATCATAGAAACAGTAGTTTGTATCATAAAAATAAGGCTATAAAATAGGTCTCATTTATTACTAATGATACTTTAGGTAACAACTTGATTAGCGAGCACACTTCTCTCTAGTTAATGCTTGAAGATTGTACATTAGAGTATTGGAAAGCTTTAGAATATGTTATAGTTTTCGAGAAATATTTCTAACCTGTTCTAACTGTTTTTATAAGCAAAAAAACACCTAACTCATATAATCAATTTACTCACCTTGTCCAGTTAAAGAAACTATGTTCTGCCGTTGCATTGATAAATTTAAAAACTCGATTTAACGCCAAACATCCTCTTATTTACAAATAAAATAAATTATATTATTTGTGATTGTTCGTGTATTCCTGTATGAAGTTCTGTCAAAAGACGTTGAAATGACAGAACGTTTCCAGAACCAAAGTAGAAGCGTAAATAGAGTACGAGTGATAGATTTTTTTTAAAGGAAAAGGATCTATTTGGTAAGCGTGAAGGTTTTTAAAGCGACGGCGGCGCGGCGGCGTGTAAAATTGGAGTCAAAAAATGTACAAAGCAAATAAGTACACTACTCAAATATTAATAAAAATACGTACATCAGAATCTACTTTTTATCATTAATGAAATACACAGCTATAAGTAATACAAAAATCTGCTCATCTTAAAGTAAGTTTAAATACTTATTTCATACAAAGTTTCAAAATGCAAACAGAAATTCCCACCAAAACCAATCGAATGACCGCTTAAAGAACGAATGAATGAATAAATGGCTTATAGAACGAACGAATTAATGACTCACCGACGTAATACCCCAACGCTTGGTATTCCACGATGAGGCGTTGTTTCTGATCGGATGACATCCTCGCGAATACAGCTCCACGCGCGACTACTCGCGGAACCATGCTGGGGTAGTGTTCTAGAAGGATCTGGAAGTGAGACAGTTATATTAAGATGGCGTTTTTATAGAATAGCAAGAAAAAATAGCCATATGTAAGCTAGAAACAGACTGGTCCATCAAACAGACAGGACCATAGAAACAGCATAACGTATCCAATGCAATATGACATCTGCCCCATATAAATATCATGATAGAATGTACGTAAGAACGCTATTGATTATTTTGGGAATCAAATTATTTAAAAATGATGATTTACCTATGTATTTGTGTAAACCATCGCACATGCGCGTGTTAGAACTTTTCAAGGATTTTAAGTAGTTACGTGGGTATATATTTAGTACGTAGCGAACGTATCTCGATCATATCGGGGCTTGTTAAATAGGGAAGAAGAAAGTTGCCTCTACCCTGATGGGGAAAAGGCGTGAGAGATATGTATGTATGTACTCACCCTCCACGCCGCGCCGGTCATGACGATGCTATAAGTGACGTCCCCCCCTCCCCCCTCCACGTCCCCCGCGCTCCACGAGCCGCGTCCGCTGTCGGCTCCGTTCCACCACCGGTCTAAAGGTGTGCGGGTACCGATTGGAGTCTAGGGATGAAATACGTGGCAATTTAATAACAAACTAAAGCCAAGGATTTAAAATAAACGTTTTTTAAAACTGTGCAATAGTACAATGTTTTTATAACTGTACATTCATTTGTTAATTTCATTCATTTGTTTTATTCTTTTTATTCGCATCGCTCATTTCTTTGCATTCGCATTGTTCATTCATTTCATTTTAAGACGGGTCCGCTGCTCATGTTTTAAACAAACATTGAATGAACATTTTCTGACATAACATCATTTCATGCCATTCAATCAATCACATCGTTCATTTCATTCTTATTATTTATATCATTCCTATCATTCATTTGTGTTAATTTTACATACTTACCCCGTGTAAGAAACTCTCGCAGTACAAGCTAGGTCTGTCCCCGGTACAATCCTCGTTGATCTGAACGACCCGCTCCCCGGCACCCAGGATACCGCACTCTTTAGCTACGCTCACAGCTGTGTGGACGTTATCACCTGCGAAACAATATTATAATACTTTCATCAATTCAAGCTGATCATGAAACTAAACAAGTTTCAAGTAACATGGATCAAAAATGTTGAAATACCACAATTATGTTAAATAAAAAGTGTGTTTGGATCGTAGCCAGTGGAAGGAAGTGGTCTATACCTACCCCAATGGGAGAGAGGCGTGACGGATATGTAAATGTATGTATGTAAAAGCACATAGTTTCACCTTGGGTAAAATGTCATTGAATACCTAGCAATGTCAATGACATAATTTCACTCCTTGTATAACATGTATAAGGTACAGTCAAGAGCATATCAAACTTTACAAAATAGTATTAATATCGCCCTTATATCGCAATAAAGTAAGGTGCCCCTGTGTTAATTAAAGCTTGACTTACTCTCGACTCATCATTATGTCAGCTTATGGACGTCCACTGCTGGACAAAAGCCTCCCCCAAGGATCTCCACAACGACCGGTCTTGCGCTGCCCACATCCAACGGCTTCCCTCTTCAACTCACGACTGACATTGACTAATTTCTTTTTGTTTTACTATTCGTAGTAGTTACTTACCCGTTATCATAACGACGTGTATATTAGCCTCTTTCAACTCTCTAATAATGTCAGTAGTAGCTGCCTTCAGCCTGTTTTCCATTATCACCAGCCCCAGGAATTCTAAGTCACACTCCACCTACAACATTAAATAAGGAGAAAAATGAATGAATGACAAATGTTGAATTAACGAATGAATGGATTTCATTCATTCATTTGTTTAGAAATTTCTAGAATTATTTTCGCTATTTTAGTAGGTATCTAAATGTAATGTTTAATTAAAATAAAAATGAACAAATAAGAAATTTTACATCGGCATTTTAATATGCGCCTCGTGAGAAGACCTTGCTACGGTTTTCTCAAGCTTTGATTTATATCTAAAATTTTAAAATGATAGATTAGTTTACTATGACTCAAAATACGTTTTAGTCACATAAAACTAAGAGTCTCATACCTCTTCCCTGGTCATCCTCTGTAGCTGTTTCATAGTGGTCTCCATGACTCGTGTAGACAACGCTATAACGCGATACCCCTTCTCTGCGTACGAACTCAGCACTTCGTTCAAGTTGTGGGGGACTGTGGGTGAAATATTTTTGAACTAAGATTAAGAATAGCTCTTGCAAAACAAGAAAGGCCCTGCTAAATATTTATTAGGTATTGCTTTATTTTAAAAAAATGGGCCAACGTGTATAAAATTTTTTTGTAACCATCCCTCATGCCTTATGGTTTCTATTTTTTCCAAAAATAACATCAAAATAGGTTACCAATTCTTCTACAGTCTATTATATAACATATTATTTAACAATTATGCATTCGTTGAAATATATTATGTACTTTTTGTCATTTCTTACAAAGAACGAATGAACTAACCTATCAAGCGAATGAATGACTTACCGGTCTCCGGGCGGCACAGAGTGCGTATCATCTCAGGCGCGCCCTTACAATAAACGCGCCGGATATCTTCACCGAGCATGCGTACTACGACCGAAGATCTTTGTAGGGACGACACGAATTGATGCTGTTGGACTATACCGAGTTCTAGCGGCATCTAGAATGAGATTACACTTAGATTAAACATTAATTTAAACAACATTAACATTAATGTTGGAAACAGATTGATCCCAAGTACGCAAGGCACGTAACGCATTAGGAAATCTGCTCAAAAGAACTAGTATTGTTAGAGGCACACTTGTCACGCGCACACGTGGGATAGCCTTAGGGAGATGGCGCGACGGTCGAAATGCTTTCTTGGCAAACTAGCTAGAAGTTATCGAGGATATGGAAAGATAGAAGGATGCGTGAGAGGCTTTTGTTCAGCAGTGGGATATAAAAGTCTCATAAAAACAAATTAAAAAATAAGACATGTCCAGATATATTGCCAGAATTCTTTATCTAACATTTTGTCAATTAAACTTTTGTTGTACCCAAAGTGATTCGATATTAAAGTACTTACATGAATATCGTCCACATTAATGTTTGCCGTTTTCTTAGGTTTGACTATAGTGGGTGTAAGAATCTCGTAGTTAGCTGATTCTGGCACGTCTGGCTCTTCTAACGTCCATTTTGTTGATTCGAACATCTAGAAATAAGAAACATGGAAGTTATCAGTGTTGGTTTTGAAAATAAATCGCTGCATAAGTTCTATATGTATGAAAATAAGACTTCGGCTACTTTCATACATTTCGACGACCAGTTCTGCTGTGAGCTAGAATTATCCATTCGATACAAACTTCATAATTAATGAACTCTAAAACTTACACATAAGTCAGGAAAGTTTATTTTCGAAATTGCTTTAAAAGTTTTAGAAAACTCATCGAAAAAATCGTTCCCACTACAGGGGCTCGAGCTTACTCTCATACGAGAGTGATAAGGCCGTAATCCAACAAGCATTATGGTTCCAAGTTCGCATGATACGAAAAAAAGACGTTGGAAAATTTAGTTTTAAATCACACTATTATGCGTTATAAAAATTAAATTAATGTACTAATTAACTACCTTCAAATCCAAAGGATCCCCAGCTAATTCCCCATCGAGCAAAGTCAAGCTGTGACACGTAGCCATGCCCATCTTGAGGTCGTGTAGGTCATTGAGTAGGGACGGGTCCCTCTGCGCGCGGCCGAGCATCACCGGCTCAGTCGCCGCCGACACTGGCACCACACCCCACATATCTAGACCGTCTTCTGTTAATGTGCCTGTCTGAAAGAAAATTTTAAGGTTTTAGTAAAATGGGTTATTTTTATAACTGGCACGTAGTAAACTATACAAGATTTTTATTTATAGAAAAAAGCAGATAAATCACGAAAAGTGTTTTTATTTAAAATGACGGGCTATGGCGACTAGGTAGCACTCTACTGTCGTGTACTAGTTAAGTATCATGGCGGTAAACTAACATGGCGACTAACCAACATGGCGACTAGCCAACATGGCGACTAGCCAACATGGCGACTAGCCAACATGGCGACCAACTGACATGGACGCCAACTGTCATTGCGAGTAACTGCCATGGCGGACCACTTTAACAGCGACAAACCATCCCGACCGACTCTCACTACACCTGCATTATATTAACACTTATTCTATATATTGGGAGAATGTTATATTTTATGCACTTACCTTGTCAAAGCAAAAACAGTCAATAGATCCGCTAACATTAACAGCGCGGGTGTTCAAACAAGACACTCTAGCCCGTTGTAGTCGACCGACTGCGTACAAACGACCAACTGTCATGGCGGCAGGTAAAGCCGGCGGAATCACTATTGTTATTATATCTAGAGCTTTTATTGCTATGTCTTTAGGGGAAAGCGCGCGGTAGGTCTGAAAATAATAAAATGGGGTTTAAATTAGTGTAACTTTACTTTTAATAAATGAGTTTTGTAACCTAGCTCTTATAATATTTAATGGCCTAGTTTCTAAGACCTATAAGCCAAGACAAGCCAAGATTTATGTATACAAATGATAATTTGAAACGTTACCTTATTGACTTTTCTTCTTTTATTAGACACACAAACATGAAGAGTTAAAACTGCATACGAAATGTACTATTTTACAATTTTATATCTCCATTTTCTTGCAGAATAACTATCATGGAAGCATAAATCTTAAAACACTCAGTTTCGCTTTAATGCAATATGAACAAACCAAAAATCGCCGATTTATTTATAATTTCAATGCAATAAGAAAATACCTAAAATACTTACTTTAAGAGCAATAGTATAAGCCAGCCCGATTGCGGCAATCACCGCCAATATGAAGATGAACTTATACGAGTCCCTGTCAAACTTGAAATCAGCTGGAACAGGGTACAAGATACTTCGGACGAGCTGCCCTTTGCTCGTGTTGTAGCCTGTACGGAGGACTAATGCTCTAGAAAAAAAAAATAGTTCAATCAATAAAAAAATAATATAGTGCTACAAGGATCTATTGGCACTTGAGTGACATTGTCAGGAGGGCGTGCATGGTGAGTAAATAACTCAAAATAATAACCATTTACAAGATGATATCGTTAGTTCAGATTTCCGCCACGTGCCAAAATATTCTTGTAGCACTGTAACCTGTTAAAATGTCTCTATCTATCGCAGTTTATGAGCCTGGTGACAGACAGACGGATAAATAGCAAAGTCTCACTAGAAGCGGCCTGCAACTTTGTACACATATTTTTAAGTGCAAATATAGCCTATGTTTATTCTGATGCAATATTATATATAGCTACAATATTAGCTACAATATTGCCAAGGTTCATCAAAATCTGTTCAGTACTTTTTGCGTGAAAAAATAATAAACATCGTCACATACATCCAGAGGCACAAATATTGACATTAATTTATAAAATCAACTTACTTAACCGGCTCATTATTATAGTATCTAGTCTGTATCACTCTAGTACCACAGAACAGTACACTAGACGCGTGCTCCTTTAGATCGAACGTCTTGTCGATGCGCAGGAGTGCCGTTTTGGTTACCGGCACCGATTCACCTGGAAATCAATACATTATTTTAGTTATTAGTTTGCTTAAAAGATCTACGCTTTTTACATTTGGGGTCGGCAGAGACCACCTCTCCACTTGGTATAAAAATCTAAGATCAAAACATATTTTTTTCGCTTCATTTATTTTCATCAGTCTTCAGGTATAGTTTAGTTAAGCTTGCACGGCATGTTAAAAAGTAGTGGTTAGATTTCCACAAAAACCAGTCAAACTCAACAAAAAACCGACAAAGTATATAAGACGACGAAGTATATAAGACGACGAAGTATATAAAACGATAAAGTATATAAAACGACGAAGTATATAGGGTGACTTCAAATTAGTGAACGATAGAAAAGGGGGTGCATGTACTGATCATAACAAACAACTTTCCCAAAGAAACTTTTTCTTTTGAGCACTTTATTACGATGTTAAAAAATAATACAAAAACGGTGTAAATGCGGACGCAACGAGCCACGCGCTACGATCAGCTGAGCGCTCAAACATCTGATCGTAGCGCAGCGGGCCGCGGCCGCCGGCCGCCGCCGCCGCGCCCCGCGTTTTTGGTGTTTCTAGTACCTACCTATTAACTATTAACTACCTACCTAACTGTTAACAAATAAAATCATTTCATCGAAAGTACCTACCTACTCTCGATCACACATACGGATTCTGATTCCGACTTTTTTATATCACAACTTTCTAGGTTTTAGACTAACAACCGCATACCTACCTACTTAGTCAAGTAATCATAATCTAAATACAATTCAAAACAAGTAAATAGGTAAATAACACGGTATTGGATCGACCCCGCCGCCGCCGCCGCCGCCAAGAAGCCAGCTGAGACAGCCAGCAGCAGCGGTTCAACGAGTAGTAGGTACATAAGGTAAGTCAGCAGGAAGATAGGCTGGCACTGGCGGCGGCGTGTCAAAAAAATTGGAATAAACTCTTTAAAAGTCAGCTTATTTACTTACTTACAGCATTTGTTGAAAGTGTCCAACTTGTAATAATAATACTCCAACCAAATAACGCGTTGCAAACTTGTAACAATAGAGCCCTAGATTCACTTTTCACTGAGGTAGGTGTATCTACCTAGGTACACTAATTAAACACAGATCAAGGGGTTCCCGGGGCGTTGGTCAGGCGAATGTTTTGTTTTCTATCTCTTTGGCAACAAAATTTCACTAAATTCACTTGTTTACACTACAAATTCACTTCCTTAACCCGACACTACCTACCTACTGTTTTCGCATAGACGAGGACGACCCGTGTCCCGAGTGAGCGAGAAAGAAGTAGCGACGGACGCGCACATGAACTACTTATGCCGCCGCACGCGCGCTATTTAAAATGCAATGTTTAGTATTGAAAATTGCTTTTTTATTAAAATTGAATCTAATTAGTCAATTAATCAAGAGATTTAAATAAAATTCGATACATTTTCATGCAGTAAAGGGTTACAATAAGTTAAAATAAAGATATTTTAGCTACTGATTGATAATCACTCTTTCATTCATTTTGACTTTTTGTCAACACTATCAGTAGGTACATAAGTAAATGTTTTTATTACGTCACGCACGCAGTCTCCCCTGCGCACTCGTTGGGTGTGTATCGACTTGTTTTTTTTCTGTGGACTTGGTGTACCGCGACGGACCAGTTAATACTGCCAACGAATTAAAAATGAAGATCGAAAGTAGTTTTCAAATTGTGAAAAGTGACTTTACGGTGGTGCTACAAGGAATGCGTCGAACGCCATATCCTTAGCCGGGCCAGTTTGTGCGTATACCTAGACGTAGCAGGTGGACACTTTCAACAACTAGGTACTGTAGGTAAGTACCTAGGTAAATCAAAACTGCAAATAAGTTGATTATTACATTTCAATCATTGTAAATACTTTAGTTGATTCGAAATTTGAATCACGCTCACCTGCTCGTACTTAGGTACCTACGAGTTTTCTACCACTCGTTAATGATAGAGAGAGGTTACTAGAGCAGGTTACTTCGCATTTTTATTTATCAAAAGTAGCGTCGATAGGAAGACAAAAAGTTAGGTGAACTTAATTTCGGTAGGTAGCTACTAGCAGCGCGAAACACGCGGAGCGGGGTGGGGCGCGGCGCGGGCTGAAGGCTATGTCGCTCGGCGCGGGCGGCGGCGCGCGGCCGTTACTTGGCAACGGCCGGCAGTTACACCGTTTTTATATTTTTTAATATCAAAGAAAAAAAGGGCTCAAAAGAAAAAGTTTCTTTGGGAAAGTTGTTTGTTATGATCAGTACATGCACCCCCTTTTCTATCGTTCACTAATTTAAAGTCACCCTATATAAGACGACGAAGTATATAAGACGACGAAGTATATAAGACGACGAAGTATATAAAACGACGAAGTATATAAAGCGACGAAGTATATAATATGACGAAGTATATAAGACGAAGAAGTAGGTATATAATACGACGAAGGATATAAGACGACATAGTAAAGAAGGCGACGAAGTATATAATACAACGAAGTATATAAGACGAAGAAGTAGGTATATAATACGACGAAGGATATAAGACGACATAGTAAAGAAGGCGACGAAGTATATAATACAACGAAGTATATAAGACGAAGAAGTAGGTATATAATACGACGAAGGATATAAGACGAAGAAGTATATAAGACGACGAAGTATATAAGGCGACGATGTATATAAGATGACGAAGTATATAAGATGACGAAGTATATAAGGCGGCGATGTATATAAGATGACGAAGTATATAAGATGACGAAGTATATAAGGCGACGATGTATATAAGATGACGAAGTATATAAGATGTCGAAGTATATAAGGCGACGATGTATATAAGATGACGAAGTATATAAGATGACGAAGTATATAATACGACGAAGTATTAAAAAGATGACGAAGTATATAAAATTACAAAGTATATAATACAGGGTGTCTCAGAACGATCCAACTATTACAATGCTATATAGTTAAAATAAAAGCTTTTTGTAACTAATATTTATTAATACCATCAAACAGAAAAATAATGAAATTTTACTTTTTAAAAATGACATTGTTCAAATGGCGTCCGTTTAGTTGTCGGCATTCCTCGAATCTTTCACGAACATTACGGAAGATTTTTCTTAGAAGTTGTCGAGAAATCAAGCTTATCTTTTCTTCGATATTTCTTTTTAAATGTGCCAAATTTCGTGGATTGTCCTCGTAGACAACGCTCTTAAGATAACCCCATAAAAAAAAATCTGGTGGGGTCAGATCGGGGCTTCGAGGCGGCCACTCAATGTCACCCCTCCGTGAAATGACCTTTTCAGGGAAGATTTCGTGTAATGCTGCTAGTGAATTGTTAGTGGTATGTGCCGTCGCTCCATCTTGCTGGAACCATGTCAACTGATTGTAATGTTCACATTCTTGCAGTCGAGGAGCAAGAAAATTGCGTATCATGTCGATATAGCGTGGTGAATTTACTGTGACTGCTCTGCCTCTGTAGTCCTCAAAAAAATAAGGCCCAATGATGCAGTTTGCTGACATAGCGACCCACACGGTTACTTTGGGGCTATGCAACGGGCGTTGATGCAACATCATTGGGTTAGATTCTCCCCAAAAGCGACAATTCTGGCGGTTTACATAACCATCCAGGTGGAAATGCGCTTCGTCACTAAAGAAAATGTTGTCAAAATTGTTAAATCTCTCCAACATTACATTCACATAATTGAGTCTTGTAACGAAATCGTTTTCATTCAGAGCTTGCACAATTTGAATTTTGTATGCCTTAAGATGCAAATCAGATCGCATGATGCGGTGAATCGTCGCTCTAGATAGTCCTAATTGTGACTCGCGCTTCCTGACGCTGACCCGAGGCTGTTGCCTTACTGAATTTGCAACTAACTCTATGTTTTCCGGTGTTCTTGCAGTTCGTGGACGGCCATGGTGGGTGTCGCCAATAGTGTTTCCGGTAGTGTTAAAAGTCTGGATCCAAGCGAGTATTGTTGCATTGCTTGGTGCTTCCCCAATATTCCGCAATCCATAATGAAGTCGGAATAACCGTCGAACACGAATCAGAGATCGATTGTTTTCATAATAAGCACGAACACAAAACGAACGATGTTCTCCCGCGTAAATCATGGCGGCAATTAAAAATTTAAGAACGGATCAGGCACAGGACACTCACTACATACAGCCAATTCGCTTAATTTGCGTTTCGTTCACTCTCGAAATAGTCGGATCGTTCTGAGACACCCTGTATAACGAAGTATATGTATAAGACGACGAAATACATAAGGCAACGAAGTATATAAGATGACGAAGTATATAATACGACGAAGGATATAAGACGAAGAAGTATATATGACGACGAAGTATATAAGGCAACGAAGTATATAAAATGACGAAGTATATAAGATGACGAAGTATATAAGATGACGAAGTATATAATACGACGAAATACATAAGGCAACGAAGTATATAAAATGACGAAGTATATAAGGCGACCAAGTATATAAGACGACGAAATACATAAGGCAACGAAGTATATAAAATGACGAAGTATATAAGATGACGAAGTATATAATACGACGAAATACATAAGGCAACGAAGTATATAAAATGACGAAGTATATAAGGCGACAAAGTATATAAGACGACGAAATACATAAGGCAACGAAGTATATAAAATGACGAAGTATATAAGGCGACCAAGTATATAAGACGACGAAATACATAAGGCAACGAAGTATATAAGATGACGAAGTATATAAAATGACGAAGTATATAAGATGTCGAAGTATATAAGATGACGAAGTATATAAGATGACGAAGTATATAAGATGTCGAAGTATATAAAATGACGAAGTATATAAGGCGACAAAGTATATAAGACGACGAAATACATAAGGCAACGAAGTATATAAAATGACGAAGTATATAAGGCGACCAAGTATATAAGACGACGAAATACATAAGGCAACGAAGTATATAAGATGACGAAGTATATAAAATGACGAAGTATATAAGATGTCGAAGTATATAAGATGACGAAGTATATAAGATGACGAAGTATATAAGATGACGAAGTATATAAGATGTCGAAGTATATAAGATGTCGAAGTATTTAAGGCGACGAAGTATACAGGGTGTCCAGAAAGTAACACTCATGGTTTTCGAGATACAGCTTGTTTACGAAAATATCGTTATCGGTATTAAAAAACCAACATTGTTACAATAAAAACAGAACGACTTTTTACAAGGAACTCACCAGTAAGCATACTCTCATTAACAATAGCCGCACCGGTCAACAACGCCGCGTCAAAATGTAGCATGCAACCTCTAGCTGGCAATACCACGATGTCACCGGGAGCTATGTTCCTACTGTCCACTGTGCGGCCGTCCCATAAGTCTACTGTGTCGTGAGCTTCTACTGTGGCACGGAGACTTGTTTGGTTCTTGGGAAAAAATAAAGAAAATTAGACTTCTGTCCAGCAGAGGAGGTCCATGAGCTGACATGATGAAAGCATTTTAAGATAGGCCTATATGGCGGATGCTCCACCGACAAAAGTTTAAGTCTTAAATATGATGATGACGACAATGTGCTTAATCAAACACAATATTTTACAAAAACTAAACAAACATTTAATCTAGGATAAAATGGATTTAGTAAAGCTACGCGCCAACTACTGGATGGAAATCGGAGCGTACGGAACGAAAGTATTTGTTGTTTAGTATTAATTTCTATGGTAGTGCGTGCACTAGATCAACATTTCTGTATCATAGAAATCAATACGAAGCAACAAATCCTTTCACTTAGTACGCCTCTATACCGATCCAGTGGACGCATAGTTGTTTGTTTTCGGCAATAGATGCACGTGAAAAAATTCAGTATCTAAAGGCGCGTAGCCGTTATCGAACTGTTACATTAAGATGCAACAGTTATGGTTACAGGTCGCTAATGAGTATCCTCCTTTATACAACAACAATTTATTTTAAAAACTAGCAACACCAACCTTTTTAGTCTGTATCACGGATGTGGCAACACCAAAGGTTGACATAAGAACGACGGCCACGCAGTAGTAATAATAAGGCTCGGCTAGCCACACTGCTATCGTGAAGAATTGAAATACGTAGAACGGATTGAATATCTCTAGGAGGATTAACGTCATTATAGACTGCACGGGGACTTTGATTTCGTTTAGGCCGTAGATGTTTAACCTGAAAAAAAGTTTTTATGAGAAAACTAGAAAGTGTCATACCTTGAAACAAAAACATACACAATAAATAAACAGATTCTCGTTGGAGTAGGTACAATAAAGCTACGCGTCCACTGTAACGGAATCCGAGCGTACGGAGTGAAAAGATTTGTTGTTTTGTATTTATTTCTATGGTACTACACTAGCGGCATTTTTGCGCAATAGAAATCAATACAAAGTAACAATTCCTTCCGCTCCGTACGCACCGATTCCGATCTAGTGGACACGTAGCTTAAATACCCAATATGTAGGTACTAGAGGCCGCCCACGACTTCTTACGCCAGGAAAAAAACCATGATATCTCAAAATAATATAGCCTACGTGTTATTCTGATATATAAGCTACAATATTGCCAAGTTTCATCAAAATCTGTCCTGTAGTTTTTGCGTAAAAGAGTAACAAACATCCATCCATCGGCACAAACATTGACATTTATAATATTAAAACGATCATGACACTCCAGGTGAGTCAAGTTCATTGATGACATGCTAGGCGAGTCAAGCTTATTTTGGACATGCCAGGCGAGTATGGGTGTACGAGTACTATCGCGAGATACTTGAATATTCAAGTAACAGTCTATTCTTTATTTGTTTACTAACAGGAACATAATAGGAAGTAGGTTGAACAATAAATACCCATTGTATATGTATGTAGGTATGTATGTATGTATACTTACATCCGCACCCTCCGCTCGCTACAAGCAGCTTTAGCGCCCATAGCTTGAAGTTGCGCACAAGTCACCCCGCACTCGATCCCTCCTAGCAACGCCCATTGCGCACGCGCAGGGTCCCAGATTAGATTCTGTTTCTTATGGCGGAAGTAACGGTAGTGTTGCACCGCTGGGGAAAAAATAAATAATTAATTTATCAAATATTTTCTTGTTGTTTTAGCGTGAAAATTTGCCAATTCGCATTGGGTACAGCGTGGTGGATTACGGGTTAATCAATCTTGTATGAGAGTAGACTTATACCCCTGAAAACTGTTAGAAATATGTGCGCACATCGCTGCTGGAATGCGTTTCCCCCTTTTTTACCTATCCAGTACCGTTACGAATTGCGTGACGTCACTAAGTTAGATGCGCAGATCTTAGACCATATAGAACTTGGGCCCAAAGTAAAAGTTGTTTATTATCACGAGTTTCACGAGTACATGCATATCCTTTTCTATCGTTCACTAATTAAAAGTCACCCTATATAGTACTATATGGTCTTAGGCGTATATATTTCTGACGGGTTGCACAGTAAGATCTCATTCTAAATGCTTACCTAGTGTAGAGCCATCGACCAAATGTATAGGTGTATGTAAGTCTTCTGCCGAGTCAATGCTCTTTTCTTTCTCGAACTCATCTTGATATGCTTCGTTTAGTAATCCACTGAAATAAAACACAGACTTATTAAACTAGTGACTGCTAATAATATATCATATGTGTTACTCTGATGTCTTAGTTACAATGTTGTCAAGTTTCATTAAAATCTGTTGAGCAATTTTTGTGTGAAACTCTGACATTTATAATACTAGAGGCCGCCCGCAACTTCGTATGCATTTATTGTCGATGGCTTAAAACAATATGTAAATTGGAAACTTACTAAATTGTTGGAAAGTTTCATCAAAATCTGTTCAGCAGACTAGTGCACTTACCGTGTGTCAGAAATGTTTTTATCTAATATCCTATGAATGAAGTAGCTTTTGCATTTCCTTTGATATGTTTCCTGAAACAAAAAAAAAACATTTTTTTGCCTTAGATATAGGTACATATATTTAGCACTTAACCCGTTAGTTGAAAGAAATACATACATATCCGTCACGCCTCTCTCCCATCGAGGTAGGCAGAGACCACTTCCCTCCACTTGTTACGACACATTCACACCTCTTTCGCTTCATCCCTGTTCATCAGTCGCTTCATATACGGGATGTTAGGAAAAGTTTCACTTTCCTTTTCACCAGGTATAGTGTTAGTGATGTAGTCTCGGCGAGTAAGTAGGTCGGGAGTTGAATGACCTTAGCGTTCGAGCTTGCGATTAATAATGAAATTCTTAACTAAATATGAGTTCAAAAAAAATTTTTTTTTTCTTGGAATGTGTTCTACATCACTAACACTATACCTGGTTAAAAGGAAACTTTACTACTTTTCGTAACACCCTGTAATGTTAAGTTTATTCATGTGAAGTTTATTGATAAATACTTACAACAACCAAAACCTGATCAGCCAACTGGAAGCAGCACCTCTTGGAAGTGACGTACAGGAACCAGGTAGGATACCAGTGGAACACCAGGAACGGTACCCCGCAGGTCAGGGTCGAGAGGATATACGTGAAGATCGTCCGCCATCGGCTCTTGCGGTAGCCATATACAACCTGAAATTAAATGTTTTTTTTTTATTTAAATGTGTTTAGTACCTACATAATAGGATTGTTACTGAAGATAATAAAGTTACGCACATTTAGTCATAAGATAAGACATGCAATAATAATAATAAAAAAAACAGCCGAATAGAGAACCACATCCGTTTAAACAAATATAAAAAAGTATCAATAAAAATATGTAAATTAAAATTATTAAAAATACAATTCTTATTTCTTTAATACATACATATATGTATGTATATTTTATATTATTATTCTTGTTCCTTCTCTTTTTTGTGTACTTCTTTTAATAAATTATTTAATGAATAAATGAAAGCTAAACTAAAATGTTTGTATGAAGTTCTTTTTCTAATTGACTTGATTAAAAATGGTTTGGTGGCATCTCTGATATATGGCATACATATAATCACTTGTGAAATCGATATCCAATCAAAAAAACCCATTTTATTATCATTCTAACAATGTGCTAACAATATAATATATTTCTATTCTTCTATATTTATAATTGACCGAATTATTTGCCGATGAATGCAAATGGTCTTATAATTTGAACAAATACAACAATTTACACAAATTATAATCACTATACAATGTAATAATTTACACAGTAGGTATACCCTGTTGCATAAAACGCTCATTAAGTAAATTATCCATTAAACATCATGCCGTCTTGTTCTGATTTTAGACAATGACAGTGACAGCTATAGGCGTAACGTAGCATTAGCTTAATTGACGTTTTTGCAATTAGCTGATAGTTATTTGATGAATTATCTGAACTCAATGCCTATGTGTAGGCGTTTCGTGTTATACAGATAAGCAAGTGATGATGGCGTAGTTTATTCTTTTAAACTTTATTTTCATTCGGTCATTTGGATTGGATTAGAAACTTTAGCAAGTACTACAGGCAGCCCGCGACTTCGTACGTATTAATCGTCATATCTTTGGAGAAAAACATGATATCTCGAAATAATTTAGCCTATGTGTTATTCTGATATATAAGCTACAATATTGCCAAGTTTTATCAAAGTCTGTTCAGTAGTTTTTGAGTGAAAGAGTAAAATAGTAAAAAGTAAGAGTAAGTGAAAGAGTAACATCCATCCACCCATTGGCACAAACATTGAGTATTTTAAAAATTATGGAGGATACCTTAAAATGCTTTAAAATATTCTGATTATGTACGAAGAAAACCATCAAGACTCCAAAATTAATTAAGAAGTAAAAAAACAAAAAATAAGAATGTTTTTACCTTATCTTTTTATTATTATATTGTCATCATCCTTAATTAGAACTTAATTATTTTTTATTGTTTATTTACTATTTTATTTTGATATATTCCTTATCTAGATATAAATACGAATATAGTAGGCAATACTATCGCGATAGATAAATGTAATAATAAATTATCAATTGATATGATAATTTTCAATACCAATATTACCAAATGTGTTTTTTTTTTCTTTACACAATTTTCAGTTGACTTTACATATCGGGTTTTGTTTTTAACTCTATCTAACTCATAGATATGAAAAGTGGATAGATAGAGAGGGAATTAACTCCAATAGGCTTAATGACTAAAAATTTTTTTTTGTCTATCACATAGATTATTTTAAAATATTAGACACATATTTTCTTTTTTCTCATAAACTAAAAATGACAATGATGCACTGGGTTAAAGTTTCTCGTAACGTCATGTTTGAGTACGATTTTTACTCAAAATTCTGTATCTTATATCTGTTCTATCTGTATCTTTGTATTTAATTATGTATTTTGATCCGGTAAAAATGTGTTTCAAATATTTTTAATAGCCTAAAAGACGGACTAATTATAATGCCATTTTTTTAATGTAGTCATCATACCAATTTTTATAATTTTTTGCTAGAAATTGTATATAGTTACCTGTTCAAATTCTAGATCAGTATTTAACATTTGTGAAGTCAGGTTTGTGTAAGTATGCCTCTCTCGCTCGTCGTTGTAGATCAGTGGCTGAATATCATCTTCAGAATCCATTTTGAATGCGTATTATGTTTTAAAAAAAAGTGTTTTATAGTTTGACTAGCTAGGTAGTTGTGTTTTAAGCCTTTTGTCTTGTGTTTTTTTCTTTATGGTACTTAACTTTGTTACAATTCATACTTTATATAGTTTTATTTAGTTATCTTCTAATCAGTTTGTTTTGGTTAACATTTTCTTTGCTAGGCTTGCTAGGCCATTTTTTTTAAACTATTGGAATATCAATTTATTATTATGAATATTTAGTTTGTTCCAGTATTCTATCTATGTAATCTTTTTGTTATTCGAATAATTTTTTCAGTACTAAGGTACATATTTTTTCCAAGGGAATCACCCAAGTTGCTTCATTCAATTCAAACAATACCAACAATGCAGTGATTTAATTGTGGCATGGCTCATTTGAAATATGATACTCGAATTAGTCATTGTCTGAGTAAGCTGTTTGCCAATATCCGATGTCTTACCATCTTTACATATCAGTATGTAATAATTAATGTTTGGATTGCAAAATCCGGAATTCGAACGAAAATAGTCACTCCAAAAATACCTCAAGACCTTGAAAATCTTCAAAGATTCTGTAAGCACTTTCTTGGCTTTAACAGAAAGAGTTTTAAACGTATTTATTTGTTTTTTAATCAGTTTTGGTGCTAAGTAATTTCTCTTCCTCGAGGCAAACTTGTAAGCGAACATATGGTTTTTGTTTACATAATGTTTTTAATTAGGCAGTCAGTTTTTTATTCCTGTTAATGTAAATAGGTTATAAAAGCACTGTATCAAATAATTCCTGTTGCAACAACGCCCAAAATAATTGTTTTTATTTGTTTTATAATTTTTGAACAAAAGCAACCTTCCCCGATCACGAAACTTCAAACAACTGAACGAACGAACGAACGAAAGAAAATATAATGACACTTTTACTTTTGAAAATATTTCAGCCTGACAGTAAACGTTTTGAATCTTTGTTATTTGACTACTTACCATTTCGGAGTCATCTGTATTAATGTATTGTTCCACACCCAACGTCATCTTATGTTGTAAAAGTCAAATATTTATCTGAAACAAAACAATTTTATTCAAAATTTAAATGATAGTAATCTGAAACGTAAAAATAATTATTTTAATCTTACGTGTAGCCAGGCTATAATCATTGAAACAATCAATCGTTCATACATTCATTCGTTCATTCCCTACTGTCACTTGCAAACTGTAATGTTGTGTTTTGCGTTTGTACACGATTTGTGACTATTTATTAACGTTTTTGGAACAAAACACCTGTATTTCATTTAAAAAATATAATAAGAACTACAAACACAATGTAAGTAGCAAATATTTCTCTTATTTTACATTTTCTCTACCGACATAACCTCAAAAGTTTTAACAAAAAATAACATAATTTACAGTTTATGCCTATGATTTTAGCTTCGAAATACCTTTTACATTATAATTTTTATAATCTTTCCATTCTACTTATAAATAACTTAGCACAATCGTATTTATTGTAAGTAAACTCAAGTTTAAAACTTTGTTGTCATAAAATTTTCAGATTTGGACCACAATGATCATTCCGGTGCGTTGTTTCACTTGTGGAAAGGTCATAGGTAACAAATGGGAAGCATATCTTGGTCTACTACAGGCTGAATACACTGAGGGGTATGTATAGTACTTGAATCATTCACCAGACTTTCCATAAAGATAATCAGATGAAAACAAATTAAAATCTATACAATCTATACATATATATATGTTAATTTAATTCATAAATTAACACAGTAATTATCCCATGTACCGTGTTGCTTCCTTTTTATTTGAACGTATTAATGAAGCATTTCTTTTAATACCTATTGAGTTATTTAAATTTTTGAAGTATTTTCATTAAACAAAGTGTTGTAGTTACCTACACTATAAATTGAAACATGGATAACACTAATCCAATTTGAAAATACGCTTGTTTACAATAAGTCTATTTTATGGTAACATTATACAGACATACAAACTTACGTAAATAGTGTTTTTGTGACCATAACTAATAACTTGAATGAATGCTTCAGTAACCTTGACAATAAGCTATTTTGTAGATTCTATGCTTATAATACACAATATTTATATACTTTGTATAATAATTGCAAAGAACCACTTTAACCACAAAGTTGTAGAAACAATCTTGAAAAATCATGTCCTAAAACAATTAAGAGTTATTAAAGAATATCATTACATAGATAAGTGAACAATGAACATAAAGATACTTCCCATATCACAGTAACAAGAATAAGTATTGTAAATACATATAATTCAGCCAAAGCATAGAGGAAACCTTACTTATATATTTTGTGACTGACGTGTCAGGTTAATCATGTCAAGGCAAGATACAAACTGAAATTATTTTCCCAAAAACACAAGGTATGCAGTACCTTGTGTTTTGCATAAAATTTCGAATATATAAAACATTTTCTCTGTTTAAAACCTCTTTAATTTTAGAAATTATGCATACTAATCCTTTTTCTAAATTATCAAATATTTTATGGATGATTTTTAAAGCGTTGACACTTTGTCTTTTTTTAACATACAATATGTGTATATCATAAGTTAAACTAGCATATATCATAATTTTTAAGCTCTTTAAATCTGAGAGTATATAAGTTTTATCTGTTGAGGAAAACTGTGAATGTTTAATTCTAGGTCATTGTATAGTTTTCTTGTCCTTTACAAGGTGAGCGCTTTAAAATATAGATAAAGAGTATTTTATATACTTTTTAATGAGTTTCAAGATTCTTGATTAAAAAAAAGCCTTCAAAAATAGTAGTCTAATTTTTGAAGGCTTTTTTTTATTCAAGACTTAGATTAGTGGCATCATTATGATTAGAGAATAGTTTTACAAAGGTCAGGGTTGGTGCTTAACTATAAAATAGTCTGTGTTCATTGTAGATTATTATAGATCATTATAAATCAATCATTGTAGATGAATCCACACAAAAGTTCTGACAACCTTAAGACCTTGGTGCCCGTTTACCACCTTCAGATATAATTTAACTGCCAGATAAACCTATGTCTATTTCATAAAATATGTCTTTTTAGACAGAGACAGGTAAAAAACAATTTTCAGATCTTTCTTTTTTCTCTTTTTTCTTTGTTTATCTATGTATAGATGGTGAAACAGAAATTTAATATACTAAATTAAATATATAAATAAATAAATATACTACTACTTATACATTTAATAAAACTCATATGATTGAAAAATTTGCTCTTAATTAAATACCTAATGACCTAATTCATGTCGTATTGTTTCAGAGACGCACTCGATGCCCTAGGACTGAAGCGTTACTGCTGTCGCCGCATGTTACTAGGACACGTCGATCTTATAGAAAAACTACTCAATTATGCGCCCCTTGAGAAATAATTTTATATTGAGAAATAATCTGTAAGGTGTAATTTGTAAGATAAATTAAGTTTTCTAGTACCTACAATAAATGTAAGGAAAATATCTTCACATTTTATTTATAGCCCGTAACTAAGTACCTATCTAAGATTTTTGTAAACAATATTTTGTGTAGATCTGGCGTATATAGATCTGGCGCAGAAGCAAAGCAAAACAAAGGATCGAGTTATGTCCAAAAAAGTAAGGACAAGTATTTTTCTTTTTGGTATTACTGTTCCTTATGTAACATATTATTGCAAAGAGAATAACTTTTATCCATCTCAGAGTTATAGCTCTCTATAATCTTTTTATTATATCTTTTAAATAAAAAATAAATACAGCACAATATGTCCCCACTAACACCTACCTACTTACATCCTTGACCCACCCGCACTTTGAAAACTCTTTCATGTCTTTCATTGACCCATCGCCAAATTATTGTATAAGGATAACAATATCGTAATGCAAGGCCTTGTGTCCTTGTTACACTTTTTATTCGAAAAGTAACAGATAGGTAGATAGCTAATGACGAGACGTGCACATTTAAAAAAACCTACTACCTAACGTATTTACTTAGTAAATCTTTATTGTCGTTTCATGATGTGTTATTCATATTTAAGCGGTTTTTTACGTACCTAGGAAAATGTAAATTGTAAGTACTTAGGTACCTAACCTAATGCATATTTTAGACCGTAGAATAAGTAAATACTTCAGTTTTCTCTTCTCATGTTAAATAGCAATAGGTACGTAGGTGGGTCATTTTCAATTTGGGTATTGAACATGTGCATAGCTCATATTTTTCAAATATTCGCCTTAGAGAGTTATATGTTTGTTTGATGTACGTATTTTTATTTGAATTTTCTGGGGAAGCATGATCGTTTATAAAAAGCGAATGTAATTTAAAATAAATAAAAAAAAACGTTCAAAATATCACGCGACGTGTCCTGTGACAAACCCAATTTTTGGCACTTGTGATTTTTTCTAATTTTTATCTTAGTTCACTAGTTATTCTATGTTAGTCTATCGTCCGTAGTATTAAATTGTCTACCGAAATATCGAAAATGCTATTAGATTAAGCACATACATCAATTTCTACAGGGGTCGGAAGTCTGTGATTCATTTTCGCATCACAGACGTGGTTGATCACAAATTGATCGATATTTTTGTAAATACTTTGCGTAATGACTTGGCAACACTAGACTAAAAAAAATAAGTGTCGGTCATTTCAAATCAGCGATTGTCAAAGAGGGGAACGGCTGTTTTTCCAAGGTAAGCTGTTTTATATGTTCATTTTTCAATTTTGGAAAGCATAACGCGTCATAGACGTGCATGGTATTTTTTTTAAACCAAAAGCATTTGCCAAGTGTTATTAATTTATGATACAGCTAATAAAAAGGACTTATGTTTGTTGAAATCCTAACAGGATCACAGTTGTTTTAGATTATGTTAAGCCGCCCATGTTCGAAAAAAATCAAAAACGTGGTCGAAAAAACGCATCAAACACGTGGACATATCTGTCCACGTCTTGGGCAAGTTGACCACGTTTTTGAAAATTCAAGGTATTTTTAGTAGTTTTTTTCATATAAAAACGGGGTATATTGTACAATAGCATTTTTTTTGTTCACAGATGGAAAAAAAATGTCTAAAAAGACAGAAGAAGTAAGAAGAGTACAGAAAAAAAAAGCAGAAAAACGAAGAGGTGCTCTAATACAATCACAATCTGGTAGTCAATATTTTCCATTAATTTAAAATAAAACAATACCTTTAATCCATTTTTTTTTTAATTAAAGATATTTATTATATTTAAGAAAGGCCCTGGATATGACGTACCTCACAACAGAGCTGTTAAAAGCACTCGTACTCAGGGTAGAAACCCCTTTTTAACGCTCTCTTGTTTGAAGGGAGAACACCGGAGGCGTGGAGTAGAGTATGGTCGTATTGTTCTTCCAGAAGGAAGACAAAACCTTAATGAAGAACTATTGACCCATTTTCCATTCCCCATATAAGCCACGTACATATGCTGTTCTCAAGAGTAATCTAATCACAAACCGTCTTGCGCGAAGACTTGACGGATTCCAACCACCGGAACAGGCTGGGTTTCGGAGCGGATACGACACCACAGACCACATCCCATTGCGGCAGGTTATACAGAAAACTGAAGAATATAATTAGCCCCTGTGACTAGCATTTATGGACTACGAGAAGGTCTTTTGACTCGATTGAAATCTGATCTGTTCTGGGGTACCTGCAGCGATGCCAATCAGATTGCAATACATCAAGAATCAAGGTTATCGATATAGCCTTGCAAGCTGAGATGGTAGTGGGTATTAGACGTAGAACCGATAACCGTTGGAGTACACGAGTTCTCGATTGGCAGGAGCTGAATGCGAGCAGCTGAAGATCGATATCAGTGGTGGGCAATGGGAGAGGTCTATGTCCAGCAGTGGACTGCAACAGGCAGATGATGCCGATGAAAGATAAATGATAACTGCATATTATCCAATCAAATGCTTACCTAAAATCACCGACATGGGCAGGTGGTCACAGACGTGGCTGCACATTTTTTTTAAATAGCTATATCTCATTAAATACTTTTCATTAAGCTCAGCCATATACACCATAATATATCTCTATAGACCCTCTGTCGAATGAAACTAATATTTTTCAAAAAAAAGAAATGTCATGCCAAAACGCCCAAATTGAAAATGACCCAGGTACTTTTTTTTGTTAGGCATTAAGATCCCACTGCTGGGCAAAGGCCTCCACCACGACTTTCCATTTAACACTGTCTCCGGTAGCGACCCGCCATTCCCGTGAAAATGCATCCAGATCGTCTTTTTATTTTTCATTAAGTAAATGCGTCTACATAATACCTATCTTACTCATGACCTAAAGTTTATTTTGATACGTGTTATTATTTTTATCTTTACGTGTTTATGTTCAATTCTTCATGTAAAGCCTGGTCAAGGCAAGATGTAATAACATAAAATAAATACCTACCTATCTAATAGTGAAGTAAGGCCGTTAATGCAGCTGCAATAAGTACGATTACTCTTGCAACACTTCGGCTATGGTTTGAATATTCACTCAAACACACCTTTGAAAGTGTAGGCCATCGAACTCTACTTCACAGAACTAGTAGTAAAATATGTTACAATGTCTGTCTAGTTTATACCGGTTAAAACTAGGTATCGTCATTTACTCTTGGTGAAACTACGTCAAACCTAGTAATAGCCAATTGTTACATGTACCTACTGAAGTGCCTAATTCATTACCAACCAAATACCTACCTAATAATACTTAAGTTTTAAGGTATTCTGCTAACTACAGAGTACAGACTTATATAGGTAAATAATTTTCGTCTATCTCGAACACTTGAGTCTCCACTGCTGGGAAGCCTGGGCAAAATAAGTATCTAGGTACCTAATTAAGGCAAACAAAGCGACAACTGTGTAATTATTAAGAGCGTTATGTCAAACGTCAATTAACTGTGATTTAAGTCACAGTTAAAATCACAATATTTCCTAAGATATTGTGATATGAAGATACGGAGTCTTTACCTAAGTAAGTACTTTACGCTTTTGAGAAGTTTAAACTTATGTAGATACCTACCTATTTCGTATCATTCCTTTTCTCAAAAGCTATTATGTTTACTTACGTAGGTATAGGTATTTTGAATTATTAATAGGGTATTTGACTATATTCAAAATATACAACAAAATGTGGCCATCCTAAAAGATTATATTATAAATAAATTATATTTCACTTTATTTTGATGTAAAACATGTTTATTTTTAACAAAATAAAATAAACAAATTGTAATATTTTTAAAATTTTTATCTGGAACACGAACGGCCTGTTATTTGTTGACATTCTGGTGACGTCACACGCGAGTAAACAGCTGTCATAATAGTGCGCTTCGTTAGTGTTTTTCGTGTTTGTTTACTCGCATGTGACGTCACGCGTGACATGTGACCAGCGCCATTACAGAAACAGTGTTATTCGCGGGTTTTATTAAATTTGAATTTCAACATTGATTTTTCATCATTAAAACATTAAATATTTCGGAAATAGGTATCAATGTAGGGTAATTGTTATCTTATCATATAAACATTAATTTAAAATTATTTTCCAAATGTTGAGATGGAGAGACGATCTGGATGCATTTTTACGGGAATGGCGGGTCATTACCGCAGACCGCGTTAAATGGAAAGTCGCGGGGGGTCCTTTGCCCAGCAGTGGGATCTTAATGGCCAATTAAAAAAAAAGTAGGTATAAGTACCTAGATGATTAACATAGCCTTCAATCATTCAATGCCCAATTTTAAAAACATTTGTCCGGTCACCGAACCTCATTGTCTAAAGTAATTTCCAGAAAGAATTAATTCGTCTCATAAAAATATATATTTCTCAGGATTTCCCACAATAAGAGACAATCTTTGAGATGATACAAACAGTACAAAAGCACTTTAAATACTTTGATAAGATAATTTACACTTTAATTGACGTGTTTCATTTCATATCTCGAAGATAATTTTGATAAAAATTGTCTTTACGTTAAACATGCCGATTTAAAGTTAGACCTCGTTGTGAGATTGTTAGATTATCAAGCTTTGATAGATAGCGGTCTTAAAATGTTCATATAACTTGCGAAAGTTTTTCAAACACTTGGTAGGTATTATGTAGGTAATTTCAAATAGGTAGGTATCATCTTTTTCGAAACTATCTAGCTATAAATAATAATAAATAAATGCAGATACTAATTTCAATTAAGATATTAAGTTATATATGTATACTTATATCATCTCAATAGAATAGTCATGAATGGAGGTATGACGTGGCAGTGATCGAATGTGGCTGTTGTTAGACAAATCGACAACATGAATCTTAAACAAAACAATGTCGTTAGGTAAGCATTAGATAACTGTAGGTAATATATCTATTATATAACTGTACTTAGGTACCTTTCCATTTAAACACAATACTACGCTATTTTGCAATAAAATTACGACAGCAAGGTTTTCTACCTAATTAATTGCTTATAGAATGCTTTTTTTTTCTGTGAAATTTAGTAGGTACTTATTGTTCGTTATCCTTCTTAGTTTTTTATTAGGTTGTGATTGATGAATAACGATCCATTTTCTATAGTGGTTTATTGAGCTATGAGCACGCAAACTTTAAAGTAGTTATTTCATAAGACCGCCATCAAACAATCTTTCCAAGCGTGCATGATAACTACAGAACTAATGACATGTGATTATCTTTCTGTCCTCCAACATGTTAGGTACATGTTGTGGACGATTATTTTAATATTGCGTGCTAGGGTTGTATATTTTATACCTACCTACTTACTTATAATATTATTTTTCGACAAAGAGGTTCCAAAGAAAATGAACCATTTTATTCACAACAAAGTATAACTAGAATTACAGCTAGGTTGTGTGTCCCACTACTGAGTCAAAGCCTTCTTCCTTTCTTCTCCATCTAGTTATACCAGAATGGGGATGATGACTACATTCGAAAATTCAAAAAATAATTAGTCCGTTTTTTAGGCTATTAAAAAATATTCGGAACACGTTTTTTACCTGATCAAATACATAAAAAAATACAAAGATACAGAGCATCAAAGTTACGGAGCGGGGGGTTTCGACGTCACTCCTACGTAAAAATCGTACTAAGGTGTGACGTCATGTCACGAGCAACTTCAACCCAGTGTATATTTGTCATTTTTAGTTTAAGAGAAGAAAGAAAAAATACGTGTCGAATGTTTTAAAATAATCTATGTAATGGACATAAAATTTTTTTTAGTCATCATGCCCATTAAGTGTCAGGATTTGGCATTCTTTATTCGACGAACGGAGCTCATCTCGCCGTCTTTACCTAGGTCTGCCGAAAAGCGATGGCACTACTCTCCATAATAGATACTTAAAAGTTAATGATTTTACTTTTTATTGCCCTAAGTATTAGGTAACTTAAAGGTAAATGCAAGCCGCGTCTCACCAAGGCAAGAAGAAAACTTTAAGGGAGGCCGATCTCCAGCTAGGAACGTCCTATGGCTAATAAATAACAATGATTCTATGAAAGGAAGGTATGCTACACCGCATGCCAACTTATAAGTACTAACTTTTAATGTACTCTGACCCTGGTTTACCATAATGGCCAGCAAGGGACGTCCTATGGCTAATAATGATTAGGTATAAATACTTACTAGGAATATGTATCTATCTATATAAATCGACCCCAAAGCCCTACACAACGCCCCCTTTTTTTTCTGGGTCTCTTACCGCCCCCATTTAGGCCTGCAGCGCCCACAAGGGGGCGTTATCGCCCACGTTGGGAAAGACTGATCTATAGGTAAATGCTACACTCACACCCAACATAAACTAACTGGCATTTATTGTCCTATTTACCATAATAGTAGGTAGCCTGCCATTGTGACCTAAGAGGAATAAAATGAGCTATTTACCTGCCATTCAGATGGACACGGACCAACGATTCTTTACAGTAAGCATGGATACTGAAGGCTAATGGTGTACTTATTTGTTTAGGTACTGTATAGAGGACTTCGGTAGTTTAACAGGTCTGCAAGAATTGACTTAATTCAAGTACTTAGGAACTAGGAAACTACGCAGTTTTAGTGGGTTTTACAATGGGAATTACATAGGTACGTACTTAAGTAGGTACTTGATACTTATTTGTGATGTTTTAATTAACATAATGCAGTGGGAATATGCGCCATTTCTTTACTTGATGTAGGTACTTACCTATGTATTTAGTTACCATGTTTTTTATGATATTTGTTAGTAGGAATTTCCTTTGTTCTTTAAACTTAGAAATGCACTTCAAACGGTCAATTTCAAAGTAAATGAATACGAGATATGCTAAAGAAATGTCGAGTGTATTATATGAAGTATCTAAGTACTTAGACACTTATTGACTTTCCTTAAAACATTTAGATATCGTATCTATGTAGGTTAGGAAAACGCGAGTTATTTTCGTACTGAAATATTATTGTTATTTAAAAATACAAACAAGATATCGAATCTTAGGTAATCTTATCAAACATATAAGTGTACCTAAACAATTGAGCAAAATATCTACATTCAATTTCACCATGTAGAAGAAAATTGATTTCAGAAACATTAAAATTGTGCCGCTATAGCATGTAAGCGCATGAATTACCTGAAAGCCTAATAGGTATTTAAGGATAAGTAAGTTATTTTAAATTATTATAATAAAAGATCACAAAATACTCATAATAGGTAAGTAAGTAAGCTTAGGTACCTACTTAATTTCGTCTCATTTCAAAAGTGCTAATTAACAATAACCAAAACTTCGTGTAGCCAGCCATAAAATATTGGTTCGATGACATTAATGTCTTATGTTCAGACAAAAGTACATATACCTACACGTGTATTATTCTCATGTTCAAAACAAAGTCACATTAAAACAGATTTGCGACAATAAGTAGGTGACTCATATCCATACTTTACACAAAATAAGTAAAACATATTATCTAATACCTACCATTATGTATTTTTCACTGACTGACTACCTAGTCATCACAGAAAATTGTAAACAGATGTTTTTTTGTCTCTATGAGTTCAAACATAGATTACTTAATTTAATAGTGATTCAGAGCTAAAAGTTTCTACGTACGCGAAAGAATCAGGGAGGCAAAACTAGTTGTAATATTTACAAAGTCATGTCAGCATATTGACGTCCACTGCTGGACAAAAGGTAATGGAAACAAAGTGCAATAAACGAATTGATCCACGTGCCGCCGTTGTCTGACGCTGACGTATATAATGAGGGATGTCCCGGCGTCCCCCAACTGGTACCCGTCCCCACTGTCGGGACAGCGGGGACACAAGCGGGACCTTGGCTCCCCCGGATTTGGCGCGTGTGATAGATTACGAATACATTAATGTTACAGCGGTTACAGCATAGAGAACTGACGTTTGTCTGTCACCCACGTTGCGTATGAGGTGTTGCCATGTACGGTAGATGGTAGGAATGTATTGAGGAATTTTCCACCCTTTCATGGCAATAATGCTTCAAGTATTTTTAGTAGTATAAAATTTCTAGGGAGAACCTAAAATTATCAGAAGAAATCAAGCTAAGGATGAAATGCTAGAGCGAGAAAATCAAGTTGTATTTAACTTTTGCCAACTTCCGCTTCTCAAATCAAACGCTCGTTGAACAATTTTTCAGATAATGCTAAGCATTTCAGGGAGCCCGTAATTAGAGGTACCTATAAGTCTAACGCCCCAGCTTATATGCTAAACACCAAAAATGGAAGATCTAGGTAAAATTCGCAACACATTTCGTAAATCCGACATCCTTGCCATTAAATTATTACGAAAGTCCCCAGTCTGTTTTAAAACCGACACCAGACATTGAGTAAGCGGAAAAATCCGGTTGTTAGTTTAGGTATCTAATATTAGAAGGGGTCTCCCCTCTCTTGCAGTTTATCAAGTTCAATGTTAATCTAGGTATTGTCTAATTGAAGCACTTAGGTCGTTGGACTTTGAAGGCCTATAAATTGTCTAGGTCAAGGACTATTCCAAATTTTGGGGGAGAAGAGAGGGCAGATAAAGTGACTTTTTTCTCCCTAGCGTAGAAATAAAATTTGTTTTAAAAAGTCTTGGATTCGTGCCAAATATCTTAGATAATACAATTCTGAAAGTCGCTAAAAATTTAAGAAGGATATTACCAAAAATATCTGGTTGATAAGTAGGTATTTACCAATATTTCTTAGTTCTATGGTTACCTATCTACGATTACATTAGCACAACCACATGAAGTCGTAAACATGACGCATCTAAAAAGAAAAAATTGCATTGTAAAACATACCGATTACTGAACTGTGACAGTATAAAACAAAGACAGGATAATCTAACGGTAATCATTTATAAAATACAATTGTATTGCATATAAAGTCATTGCTTTGTTCATAGAGCAGTAAAGTGTCATACCGTTTGTTATGCTCATGGTTAGGTTCTGATAAGGTCTGAGCTAATCTTTGCAAGAATGTTAAACAATTGACGATTTTCCTTTTAGTTTTTTGAGCTTTCTTTATTTTTACACTCTTGAAAAATAGTAGGGGGAAAGAAATCGTTTAATTAATGTCGAATTGTAGGTAAGTTATTGTTTTTTTTAAGTCGTTTGTCGAATTGTAGGTACTTATTTTTTTTGAAGTATTATTTATGTTATGTCAATAATACTTAATGTTATGTTTTGTTTGTCGTTGAGTTGTTTTAAGAACTTATCAAGTAAGTAAGATTCATTAGTAGACCTTGCATTTTCGAGCGAAAAAAACCGCGGAAATGATAGCGAGGCCAAACTGCTAGCTTCAGATCTGAGTTACCTTTTTTATAAGTATTACTATATTGTTCTCACACATAATGTTTATTTAAGAAGATATAATGTTGTATTATTAGTTACTCCGATCTAGAAGTATTGGGTACTTAATGACGAAAAAATACTGAGCAGATCGTGATATTTGGTACCTAGACTAGTCATAATTACTTAGTGAAGTCAAGTTTATGAGACAAAACTTAGTAAGTAGGTACCTACATAACTTAAACAATCCGGCAATTTGTCTCTTTAAATAGGAGCCACTAGTATTTAGGTACGGTATTGAGTTATTTTTTTACAATGAATTTACGAATTATCAAATCTAAACATGTCCCCTTGTGTAATTTCGAAGTTTTGTCGGAAATAGTCGAGTGGAAACGTTGAAGATAAGTAACCACTTGTCTATTACCGTATTAGTAAAATGTGACATAGAAACGTTGCGATATCTAGCACGTAGGTACTTACAAGTTAGAAATTAACCCACTCCTTAATGTTACAACCTATATTGCAAGTATCTATAACAGGGACAGACAGGCGGTAAGACATTTAAAAAACTTAAGCAAAGTAATAAAATAAAATTGTAAATGTCTTCCTCCCATATTTCTCCATACATACATAGGTACATACATACATACATATCCGTCACGCCTCTCTCCCATAGGGGTATGCAGATACCACTTCCTTCCACTTGCTACGATCCAAACACACCCTCTCGCTTCATCCACACTCATCAGTCGCCTCATACATGCCCGTCGGTTTAGGTACTCTTGATTCATGTTTCTATTTATTGAATACCTAAGATATAATTTAAAACAAATGAAGTTTACCAAGAAAGATAATTATAATTAGGAAGGCACCTATTCTATTTGTATATTAGGGTAAGTAGATGGGTGCCTATGTTTATTTATTTATTTATTTATTTATTTATTTAACAGTTTATTGTAAGATGATAGTACATAGATACAGAAAAAAAGAGAAGTTATACAAAAGGTACAGCATATTTCTAACAGAAAAAAGAATGGGTGCCTATGTAGTTCTCGTGTAATTTTAGTCAAGTAGCCAAGATCAGAAACATAGGATAGGAACTATACTTAGCATTCTATTTATTACTCGTGTAGGTTACAATAATAGACACGGAAAACTATCATTTTCATCCTACGCGATAAATCTCGGAACTGAACAATACATATCCCTAGACAGAAATGTACTAATGTACCTATTAAAAAAAATATTCTATCAGATACACCACTTGAATCACTTTTTGGCACGAAAGTCCCGAGATCCTAGATGTTCCCGAAATCCATAACATACCTATAGATATATTTATTGTTTATTGTGGGTTAAGTGCATAGCTGGGCATTAACTCGTTAATCCGTTAATCGTTAATTAACGAAGTTAACATTTTGATTAGCGGATTAACTTTTAAGTTAACTTTAAAAAATGTTAACGGACATGTTAACTTCCGTTAATTATGCAGAAGTCCGTTAATCGTTAATCCAATGCCTACTATTTACCGCACGGCTCCGCGGGACGAGGCGCGAAAAACAGGTTCAGACAAGTGCCGGGCGCGGCGAGCGCGGCGCGTGGCAGCGAGTGAAACAAAAACAAAACTAGATATATTTTGCCGGCGCGTGCGAGTGAGAAAACTGCGAAGAAATTTGTTTCGTTTGGTTTGATCATTTCATTACTTAGCGCCGCTACTTAGAGTGACAAGTGTTTTGTTTGTTGTTATTTTAAAATATTGTCAGTAATCATTTGCGTGTTGATAAAGAAGAGTGCCGTGAAAGGGGTTTGAAGATTTTAGTATGGAGAGTGTCCTAGGTACCTACAACTTTATTTTTTTTTATTTTCCAAAAGTGGCGGCAGTCAATGAAACCTTCACTAATCGATAGTTCAGGTCAATACAAATCGAAAATATAGGTGAAAAAATTTGATAAAGCGTCACGTTTCTGAGATATAGGCTGTCAAAGATTGACTAGTGGCGCCAGTATTGGAACATGAAAAACTGTGTTTCGGTGTTATTAAATGGCACATATTGTATTGGAAACTGATACCTACTAGAAGATAAATGAAATAAAGGAATGCAATATGGTGGGAATTTAGAGTGGTTTGAAAATAAAAGATTTTCAAGCAATCTATGTCAACTCCCAATACCATACCCAGGAACTTTTGTTTTGTTACTGCGCTGCCCTGTATACGTGCTAAAGGGGGTACTGGAGGAAGGGATGGTATTGGGAGTTGACATAGATTGCTTCAAAATCTCTTATTTTCAAACCACTCTAAATTCCCACCATATTTATACCTAAAATAAATAAAAATTATAGGCTGAGTATCTTGGGGGAAGGGAGGGGGGTCTCTAAAATAATCCAGGATCCTTCATTTAACTTCTAATATCAATTTCCAATACAATATATGCCATTTAATAGCATCAAAACACAGTTTTTTATGTTCCAATATTGGCGCTACTAGTCTATCTTTGACAGCCTATATCTCGGAAACGTGACGCTTTATCAAATTTTTTTCATGTATATTTTCTATTTGTATTAACCTGAACTATCGATTAATGAAGGTTTCATAGACTGCCGCCATTTTTGTCGAAAAAGGTACATACACAAGTTTAGGTAGGACATTATATTCAAACCCCTTTACAAGTATTTTACACAAACAACAATACAAGTATTTTGTTTTGTTCCTAACCTGTTAACTTCCTGAACCTAAACCAACCAACAGGTTTTATAAGTTCACTAACGCAACGATATAAAAACGCAATTTTACACATAGTTAACGGATTAACGATTAACTTTAACTTGCGTTAATTCTTCCGAAATGTAACGCTTTAACGTTTAACGAAGCTAACTTTTTTTGTAGCGGATTAACGATTAACGAAGTTAACTATTTGATTAACGGTGCCCAGCTATGGTTAAGTGACTATCCTGCCTTCTTGCTTTCACTTCTCTCTCTGTGGGGTCTGCAGGAAGGTTCTTTAAGAAATATGCTGTACCTTTTGTATAACTTCTCTTTTTTTCTGTCTCTATGTACTATCATCTTACAATAAACTGTTAAATAAATACCTAAATAGGTAACAAAAAAGGAAATAGTCACTAGCAGGGACAGCTACAACATCTTTATTTTATTGATAAAGACAATGCGTCACTCGTCATTTAATTTGTGTTAAAGTTTAAAAATTTATCTTTATTATTATAATAAAAATGTCACCAAATTATAAATTTAGTCACAACTAAATATGTAGCATAATTTAAATATTAATCACGACACCTACCTAACTTAGTGAAAGTTAACCTTTTAATAAATGTTGCATAACATGTTACTAAAGTGGCAGTGTTGGTGCAATAACATTTTAATTTACTGTCTTGATGCAAGATGACATTCTCCTTTTCCGTTTTGAGCTCCATCCTACTTCCTACGCAATTTCACTTCGTATGAAATTAAGGGGCCTTTTCACCATCTAAATATAATATTTATCTGACTGATATTTTATACCTGTCTTCGTCTAAAACGCCATGTTGAAATGGACATACATTTATCTGGCAGTTAAATTTTATCTGTAGGTAGATTGTGAAACGGGCACTTAGTATAATAATACCTTCAAGTATGAGTTTAAATGTTGTGTTGATTTCGTAAAAGTCAAGCAATAAAACGATTAAGATGAAAATAAGCTTGCATAGATAGTAACTAATTAAACACCTTTCAAATTATTTGTTGAGATTATGTTTTACGTCATAACATAATAAATGATACAATATCATAGTAAACAATAGGAACATCTAGATTTTTTACCTTTAATGTATACCTACGTATGATGGCGCGACGACCTGAACATATTTAGGGAAGATTTGTGGGAAGCCGCCACCAACAGAAATGTGTGGAGAAGCATGGGAGAGGCTTTTGCCCAGCAGTGGGACAACAAAAGCTAAAAAAATGTACGTACCTAGGTACCTTTTTACTTATACGTAAGTAAGTAGGCACTAGGCAGTAGACTAAGGGAGAGGAGTTCTGACCCCCGCGCCGGGTCATTCCTGCTGCAATGGCTGTCCATCGCTAACTAGCGCGGGAACGCTGCTGGAGTGTTGGGTACCTTTGCACCGGGAATGATAAAGGGCGGCGATAAAGGTTGTTCGACTAGTTTATTATAAGTTAGATATATGTTTAATAACTATATGTTTAGTAAGTAGGCACTTAAAATATAACTTACTTTAACAAATACCACAAACATAACTTATATAGTAATTACTAATTAGCGTTAAGAGATTTCAAAATAAAGATCGTAACGTCAGATATAGATGATAATTAGTACCTAGAGATCATTTAGATTTATGTCCTCAAACAAGACGATGGAAATTTTAATACAAACGTTTTGGTTTATTTATTTTCTTTGGCAGATGGTTCATCTGAGATAAATAAGCTGGTTGCATAATACGAAGACACTATTGTACCTTCATTGTTTCACGAGGGTGGAAAGAAATTCATTTGATTCAGAGACTAAATAGGTACAATATCATATTTTTTACAAAAGACGGAAAGTTTTCTTCGTGTTTCCAATTTGTAGGTACGTACTCGAAACTACCTACCTACGCACCTTTTATTCACAGTGTATACCTACCTAATTCTTTTTTTTTTTGGCATTAACTTTAAAAAATTACCCGCCTTATGTGATGTCAAACTCGTCCTACAAGATTAAATAAATTTTCATTTCATTTGGAGAGGCATGGTAGAGGCTTTTGCCCAGCAGTAGGACGAAATAGGCTAAAAAAATAATTATAAATCCTACATTTTTTTAAACATCAATTTATTTGGAGAACCTCAGATGGGTAGATACTTAAACTTTTCTTTAAAATGCAAGAACATTATCAAGCAAGTTTGTAACAATGTAAATTATTCCTTACAGTCATGTCCTGAGAATTGAAAACAATCTTTCGCGAGAGAATTTATCGCCAAGTTTACATAACATAATCAGAAAACGAGTTGGAAGTGAGCAATTCTTCAAAGAATGCGTTTACTTTAGGCATTTTGAAGTAGGTATTATTTTTAGTTTTGATATTTTGCAGTAGAATCCAGTATATATTTATCAAATACAAGTCAAAACACAAATTATTATAATAAGAATCCAGTTAGACTGAAGATAATTTAAAATAATCCTTTATACGCATTTATCGTAGGTAGTATCTTGGAAAAAAAGCATGATATCTCAAAATAACATAGCCAATGTGTTATTCTGATATATAAGCTACAACATTGCCAAATTCCATCAAAATCTCTTCAGTAGTTTTTGCGTGATAGGGTAACAAACATCCGTCTATCCTTCCATCCGTCGGCACAAACGTTGAACTTGGCATTTTTAACATTAGTAGGATTGGTATACCCACCAACCAGGCACCACACACACACACACACCACGCAACTGAAACGAAACGTTTCAAACTAGTTGCGTCGTGTGTGGTTTTCTAAAGAAGTCTATAGCAGAAACTTAGATGCAACTCAAAAGTAACTAGCGGTTTCAGTTGCGTTGCGGTTGCTTTGCACCGTGTGTTCTGGGTCTTAGCGTCTAAAAAAGTACAACAAAAGCTTAGGACTCTGAAGTCTAGTTTGAAGGCCCGGTATTACTATCCCAAGCTGTAGGTATCACAATTTATTTGAACACTTCAGTTTTCATAATTTTGATGTATGAAATTCATATATGGATCGTAGCCTGCCTATCTTTAAGGTAAATGTACGCTCTCACGAATATTTACTTACTCAAATAATTAGGTAGTATGTGACAACAGCGAAATCACACTTGAGTTCAAATTGAACTGGTTCTAAGAAAATGTTGTAGATCACAACACAAGTGACAAACGGTTGTATCAATAATTTACGTATCTATACAGGCTGACTTTAAACTAGTGAACGATAGAAAAAGATAAGCATGTACTCGTGATAACTAACAACTTTTACTATGGGACCAAGTTCGAAATAATAAAAAAAAATCCCCCATACTATCAGCTGGTGCATTTTGTATTGGGTGTTCAAAAATTTTTGAATGTTTTCGACCTTGGTCCCATAGTAAAGTTATTTGTTATCACGAGTACATGCATATCCTTTTTATCGTTCACTAATTTAAAGTCACTCTATATGTGTAACAGCTAGTTGCATAAAATTACATACATTAAAGTTATCGTTCAATTAAAGTTACTTATAGCAGATAATAAATTGTCAAAAACTGGTAAAAGACGACATATTACTGGCCTTTTATGAAACTGGGAGTAATATTTAGTACCTACCTATCTATTACATTAGTAGAAAGAAAGGTTCCTAGGTTTATTGTAAGTAGGTATTTTATCTATGTATTGTCAGCGGAATCTACGGTCCCTATGCTCCGTTAATATAATAGAAAATACCTAAATAGGTTTTTGAACAAGAAATAATTCGATGCCTATTTAAGGATAAAGTACCTACTTAATTGTATTTAGAATAAGTTTGTATTATATTGTGTTGTATTTATTTTCAGTACTTACAACTTAACAATTTTTTGTGGTACAGATATGTAGGTAATTATTGTTAATGTTGATTCTATGCGACATCCAAAACATTTCTTTTTACGACAATTTCTAAGTGACGATTCCAATTGAGCAAACAATAGTCGGTAATTTGAATAACGTTTAACTTAAAAAAAATACGCCCATTCTACGTCAAAGAAGACAGACGCTTGTACATTGAAATTAATAACGAATATTTTACTGCAAAAACAATCTTACTATTGTTGAATTACAATAAGGTACCTACGTTACGTACCCTATATGTTATTTTCTACCCTTTAGGTATCTACCGATACCGACCGACCCATATAATACCTACCTACCTAAGTACCTACTTTTTGGAAAAAAAAACAATAAGTATGAAAATTATCAATTTATTTTACTCTTAGATAAATAAAAAATAGTAGGTAAGGTAAATAATAATTGAAAATGGTAAGCAAGTTTGTTATCTATGCAGTAAAAAATAAAACACTAAATATTTACATACCTTGTCAATATAAAATTTAATATATCCTCTAAAGGCACGATCAAAACATTTCACTTATCACTTCACGTAATTAAAAAAAAACATTATTTTTGTTACTTTCGCGCCAAAACTTCGATTTTCGATGGAAACGCGCGACAGTTACGCGCAATGGCTGACACTGTTTAAATGGCAGGTGCTACTGTCGTATACAGCCAAAGCGGCGGCAAAGCAGAGATGCACGAAGGTTGCATAGCAAGATAATTAACCGTAGTAGGTATGTTAAGATTGTGACATTGTGCAGAAAGCACGCTTCTAATAGCCATTTTTAACCGCGATAGATATTGTTTTTTTTTAAAGATAGGTACCTATATAACTTTTATTATGTAAAAAAATGTTTTATTAAGAGTTAAGACTGAAAAGTAAATAGTAATATTATAGATACCTACTTTCTTACAACCGTGTTGGCATATTTTTCTTTTCAGTGGTTAGTTACCTACAGTAGTTAGACAAATGGTTACTGCCTAAATGAAATCATTAACGACGAACGAAACCCCTCAAGCCTCTGAATTACAATAGAAGAGTCAAAGTTCCTTTGATTGTTTTGATTAAAAGTTTACATTCCATGCAAACTGCACCAATTGTTGATATTTTACCAAATATCCACTTACGTAGGTATAACAGCAATCTGTTTTAGTTATTTATTACTTAGGTTCAATTGGCAATTTACACTTGAAGGAGCTAATGAGTATTAAGTGGGTTGGATATCAAAGAAGTTGTTGTGTGAGGTAATGTTTATTGCCAATGACCCAGGCATTATTAAAATTACAAGAGTAGGTACCTAGTACTTACTGTTAAGTAGTTATATACCTAGATACCTACTTAGTTATGACGCTAGTAGATACAAAACGCTAGTATTCTGTTATCTGTGGTAATATAAAAACAATTTTATGAAAAAACATAAAAATCATCTTGTGTGCGGCGTTGTAATGTTTCACATTAGGTAGGTATGTTTAACAAAGAAATTAAAAACAAGACGTCATTTTCCGTAGGTATATTTGTATACTTTGGTAGGTAGGTGTAAGAATTATTGTTTTTCAGAAGCGTGTGACAATATACTTATGTTTAAATAAGTGCCAAGCTCTACGCTACAGTCTTCTTAAACTAGTCCTACTCCAAAGGTTGTCTGGAAGAGATCACTTAGTGATAAGGGCGCCTTTACGCACAATGCTATAGTTATAAGGTTAATCTGCATCCCTTTGTGTTCAATAAAGTATTTCTACCTATCTATCTAAGTGTCACTACGCTTTAACACAGAACAGTTAAGTTTCATTCATCCTGAAAAAATACACGAGTATATCTATCATAATACATAATTTAAGTAAACCCACAATTAAAATGACCGTCCTAGCGCGAGTCGGACTATAGTATTTCGAACCAATGGTTTCGTACTAAGATTCCGATATGTAGGAAAAGTAGGTACTTTGTCTAAGTTATCTTGTACAATTAAGTGTAGGTACATCAGCTTTAACACATTCTTCTTTTTAATTCTTTGCAGTTAAGGACGACACTAGAATTTAGAACTAATTGTACTTAGTAATGGTTGTTAAAAAGTCGCGGTTAGTTAACCAACATTAAATAACTTTGTAGGTAATCACTTTACGAGACCAATATAATCTCCGTTTATGAATTAGCAATAAAAGTCTAACGGTGTTTGATTAAATTACTTATATGTATAAGCAAGTACCTAGCTTTTACTACTTAATTGTACTAGGAAGACGGTAAATATCGTTTGAGAAACGTGAAACAGGAAAATGATGGATTAAGAGCATTGCAGAATGCGCCCCGCGATATGTCGGCGACAAGAAATTTGTATGAAAAATGCTTTAATGTCGCCGGCATGTCGATTTCAGTGTTATTTGTGTATTACCTACATCAAATCTCCAGTCATAGGTATTATAAGCATAAGTTTGTAAAGAATCATTAAAAAAAACAATATTATTTATATAATTCATTTATTTAAATTGTATAGTATTCACATTGTCGCTACTAGTTTCCAGACGAAACTTTAGCATTACATACAAAATGAGAACACAATTTGACAAAACTATAGGTAGAGACAAATGCAGCAGTCCAACCAAAGCTAATAGTAACTAATATTGCTATACAATATTGTGATAGCGGGGTACTTATTATAAATGTACTTGGCAGTTTGTGAGATACATGTAGGTATAAGTAGGGTGGAACCGTGGAACAAATTATATGAAGTTGCTTTTGACCAGACAGCCCATTCAAACATCGACGAAGCGGAAAAAATGCCAATATGTGAATAGGTTGTTATGCTACTCATCAGTATGAAAATTTATGGAAATTTCAAAGCGGAACTGACTTTACAAATTGCTTAAAAACTTTAATACGTTTCCTACCATATGTTCAATTGTTCAGTAATTCTGCAAACTGGTCTTACAAATTAGGGCTCTAAAATCTAGTAAGACATAACATAAATTGCTTTCGTTGGTCTCATTATTGCAACATACATTACACGAAGTAGATTTTACATTTTGTGCAAAAAGTTTCTTTAGTACTTAAATAGGCTTTAAACATCGATGAAAACAAAACACGTTTTAAAACAAAGTATTGTTTTATTTTACACGTTTTTTGTTTATTTTGGACGAGTTATTTAACCTACTAATTTACAGAAAAATCTTTAAATATGCCCTTTTATACAAATTGACAAAATTATGATTGAAATCAACTTTTAATTTCTGTTATGTTCCGTTACATAAATGAAAATGATTAATACTGGTCAATGCCAAGTCGATAGCTTATGTAAGATGTAAGAAAGTATTCAGAATTTTTGATTTTTCAGATTAGCTCAATATTAAAGGATCTTCAAAATGTCGTATTTACGACCCTAGCGAAGGTAAAAGCGAACAAACAGTGTACATAAGCTATCACATTATTAAGAAAGGCTGACAACGATTTGACTCCTCTCAGCCACCGTACAAATTGTAAAATTAAAAAAAAGCTATACAATATTTGACTAAATACCTTAAACCGCTACTCGGGTAAAACATAAACTAGTGTCATTGAAGTTTTTCAGTACAGTCGGCGTCGAATTCGAGAACCCTTTTTAAAATCGGCAGTGATTTGTGCAAGTTAAGGATTCTCGATCGACAGGTAGGACGAATATCGAAAATTTCAATTATCGAACTGTCATTACTGTCAAATAAACAAACGGGGCAGTTCTACATTTGAATATTTTGCGATCGCAATATTTGGCAGTTTATTTTTAAAATTGTACGTATTTTTAACGAATATTAAGTAAGGAAGATGTTAGTAATTAAATGTTAGCCTCTAGTCTGCCTGTTTCCGACACTGACTGTACCTTAGCGAGAAACCCAGACTAATTTATACACTATTGAGCATAATAATAAACGAAAGGCAGTCAACTTAATCATTATCCGAAATAAAATGCGATTTTGAGTATAGTGTGATACAGTCAAATCAAATTATTGGTTAATGTTTATGAAACTGATAGATCGATTGGTTAATAGTCATAGAACGAAAATTATTTGGCTTTAAAAATCAAAGTCTAGGATGAAACAAATCTAATTATAAACGAAATAAGCCAATGTTAGGTATTCAGATAATTATGAGATACTTAGTTTTTGCAAAATTTCTTGAACGATCTATAGTAGATGGGTAAAACATGGTCTATCTAGTTTTATAAACACCAAAAAACTATTACTTAAGTTATGATATCCTCTGGCTGGATTAGGTAAAGCTACAAATTTCATTTAACAATAATACGATTTGTAAATATAAGTAGGTATGTACTACATACATTATCGAAAAAAAATCAACTAAAACTAATAAATCAAAAATAAAAATGCATTTGTATGAATATACACGTGTGTAGGCCTTTTAACAAGTAAGGAAGACAACATAAGTTAAAGACGTACGTTTTATATGCAAGTCAAACATATTGCACGGGAAATTAACTAATTAGGTATCAATTGAACTCAGTAATTTGTTAAATAATAAAGAAAAACACTCACTAACATTTTTGATGATTATTTTATGAACAGGCATATCAAAAATCTTCCAATCACATTTTTTTTATTCGATAATGAGTTTTTATTAATTTGATTAAATAATTTACATTTGTACTGAGTTCAATATTCAATCTTTAAAAAAAAACTACAAAAGAGAAACCAGTACCCTTTTCTGACAAATTAAAAAATAAATCAGATCGAAAAAAGCACTTTTTCATTGCAATTCTTCGGAATTATAAAAAAAAACGCATTTTAAATGCCATGATATGTTTGACAAATATTATTAAAAAGCAAAATTAATTAGAAAAGGAACGAATAAACAGTCGCGACGTGTTTTAATGTTGGATTACGTAAACTGTACTTAATAATATGTAACTTCCCATATACATATGGCAGAGAATACTATACTGCATTCATTTACTATCAATGAATACTAAGCGCATCGCTTCTATATCCAATGTATTTGCAGCGTTTCCCAAACTGTTGGAAATTCTTCACATCTTTACAATTGGGCCTTTATTTTACCCTGTCACTAAAACGTGAAGTGTTTAGTATTTATATTTATTATCTTTGTTCATGACTTATTATTATTATGAAGGAATGGATAATGCAAAACCTGAGAGTGTTGAAAGAAGCGACATGTGTTAAGGAAACACACCAATATTAACATTAAATAAAGAGCAGGGTTCATCTTAACTGTTTGACATTATTTACATAAATCAAAATCAAAATCAAAATTTAAAAAAAAAGCAACCAATAATCGATCAATTAAATCTTTAAAAGAAATCACAAAATCCAAAATCATCGTAATCGTATAAAATCGTATAGAAATGTAACAGTTTGGAAAACGCTAGCGTCAAATGTCACAACATCAACTATGCTATATCCACCAAAAAAATTGCATAGCTTAAGCTTAACTAGCTTACAAGGCCATGTTACTAACTACACTTAGATTAGGAATTCCCATATAAGGTCACAGTGTCGATTTTAGCGTCGTACAATATCACTTGAGAACAAACAAACTACAATCAAACTTAAAAACGAAAGTCGAATCATAAAAAGAAATAAAAAATGACAATTCATTTATTTGATTCTGTAGAAAATGTTTACGTTATATTTAGTCACACACATTAATATGCTTAAACTAGAGTTTCGAGAGAGAATTTCGTTTTGCTTTTTTAATTCGTTTTGTGATTAAAAAAGTTTCCGCCGCGACGCTCGGCTCGACATTTCTTTTTTTTATTATAGAAAAAACTCAACAGGGTTAATCTATTCCTTGTACAAAACTTCTAATTACACTTATGAATTATTTGTATACTTATTACGAAGGTTTTGTTCTTAAGCACGTTTAGGATAGAAATATCGAGCTGAGCATGTGCGGCTCGGAAGGATAAATTCAATTAAAATCTTGAGTTAACTCGGAACAAGATTCTACGAATTCTCGAGTGGATTCTCTCGTCGAAAAGTCGATTCGGTAAAACGTTCAGAGGTTCACTCTTGTGGTCGAGTTTGTATATACTAGATGAATTAACAGGCACTAAACACTGACAATTCGCCATCTTAAATGTATATTACATAGAAAACAGTACACAAGTTCGCACAATTCCACTAAATGTCCATAATTACAAAGTCTTTATTTTATTATTGAGATCAATTTTGCCGTAATGCACTAGTTGAGAGCTCGCCGCTAGTATTACGTCACTGCCATACATTGAAGTCTTATACCAATCTACTAGGAACCCCAAAATGATTGTGCTTTGTGAAAATATTATAAAAGAAAATCAATATCGATCGATACACACTTTCTCTAAAAAATCTACGAAAATGAGATATTTACAAGAAACATTAACTATTTTGAAGAATTTACATAAAATGACCCTTATATAAATTACTGACCAAGTCTTAATAACTTTCGATTTTAATAAATCGATTTCTGGTCGGGCTGATCGATTTATCACAAATCATAGCGAGTTTTTATCACACAATCATTCAGCTTATTATTTCAATGTAACTCAGAGCTCAATATAAGGCAGTGACGTAAGCAGATAGCACTTCGCGGGGACAACGGGGCTACGCGGGTCGGCCTTAGGGAGACTGCGGTCAGTTGAGCACAATTTTTAATTTATCCTAACATTACTTAAAAATTCTACTCAAGTAACCTGTTTCGGATTTGCCGCTCTCGAAATTCCGAGCACCTAAGTGTTTTTGCAGTTTTATAAATAAATTTTATAGCCTGGTAGCTACGACCTTTAAGCCAAGATCTGTGTAAGGATATTCATAGAACTGCAAAAACCCTAGCACTCACGAGAAATCCCTAGAGCTGCAAACCCCCCGTGGCTAGTGCGGGGTGATCAGACGAGATGGTCGCGGTCGTCGAGCGAGGCGTCGGAGTGTCGGTCGTTGCGCAGCTCGCGCTCCAGATCCAGCGAGCGCCGCTCCAGCTCCAGCCGCGCCGGCGCCGGCGCCGCGCGGCGGGGCGCTTCCAGCGATGACACCTAACGTACAACATATATTCATCATTTAATTCCGGCGTTACCCATAGCTTCACATGGTTGTTCAAAGTTTAAGTGTTCATAGTTTTAATAAAGATTTGCGCAAAGTTGATAGTTTGCGTAGCCTTTGTCACAGTTCCAGTTGACAATGTTTTTTTTTTGTTATTCATCCTTTCAAGACAGGCAAGGATCAAAGACCATACAGCCTAGTAAGAGCCTAGTCTTCAGTATTCGGATCGTAGCAAGTGGAGGCAAGTGGGCTCAGTCTACCCCGATGGGAAAGAAATGTGAGTGATTAGTAGGGTGGGCAATGTCTTTTCGTCTTTATGAAGTGCACGGCACTTTATGTGTGACAGATAGTATGATTATGTAGTGTGTATGGTATACCTTAGCTAGCCGACGCGCGTCAGGCGGGCGCTAGGAGGGCGCGGGTAGATGCGGCAGCTTGTTGGCGGGCCAGTACCGCGCTCCGCAGCCGGCTGCCGCACCACCCGAACTCGAACCACTGTCCTCCGATAGCGCCGCCTGCAGCTTCGCTTCTGGAACGTTACCAACAATTTATTAGCCAGGTCCACACAGACCGAGCAGCCTCGCCCAAGGCCCGCCGCGCGCAGCAGCTCGATCTGTGCGGACTCGGCTATTGAATTAAAGTTTTTTAAAAGAGATTGCGAGATTGTGTTAGCTAATGTTAACAAGTATTAATAAGTTTGTAACACAAAATTAACATTACAACACATTTATGTTGTTAAATTGTGTTGCTGTGTGTGTGTTACTGTGTAACACTCGTCCTTTTTGCGTAGGGGATTCAAAAAAGGAATAATCATAGATAGATAACATATGATCCGCTGATGTTACAGGTTACCTCTGTATAAAAAAGGATACCTAAGAATGTACGAGAAAAAGCTTCAAAAGAGTGTTATATTTAGAACTTACTCGCGACATGACTGGCATTAAAGGTGACGGGTGTCCGCGCGAGCGGCGTCCGCAGCGAGCCGCCACGACCCCCACCAGACCCCGCGCCCCCCGCACCCCCCGTTCCTCCCCCCACTGCCCCCACCACACCCACGGCCCCCACTACCCCGCTGCATCCGCTCGTCTGGAATTAAATGCATTACCATATCCAGAAATCAAGAAAAACAAAACAGAAAGACTCGTTAATGCGCACTTAACACTATCGACAACATGTCATGAACCATCATCATATGAGAGTATCTTTTTAACGGGAAGTGGAAACACGGCTTCCAATTATATCCAAATACTAAATGTATCGATAACACTGACTTCAGAAAATGATAAGAAGGTTAAAATATTTCAAACGACATCTTAAATTTTTTTAAATTCAGTAAAATAATTAGGTACAGGAAAGTTCTGATTCTGACACAAAATTAAACTACTTTCATTACGTATAGTTTGCCCAATGTTTTAACTACAAAACACAATATCTACGCCTGTAAAGAAAAGACAGAGATACAGTGCATATTGGAAAAATGGTACACAAGTAGGTACATAATATACCAAAAACTATTGATTAAATTCAGAAATAAAAATAAGTAGTAAGAATACTAATAAATCATAAACCTTAAACAATAAAAAACGCAAATTATATTAAAAGTAAATTGATTGTGATGTAATCGACAAAATTATCAAAAATATTACAATCAACTTTTATTGGTGTTTCAATCTGTTTTCAGTGTCAATTCATATTTTTGAATTAATTAGATAACTTCGTAATTGGTGTTGCGTTACTGTTCTTTAATGTAACAAATAAACCGATATTTACCAGACCCAACTGTCATTTGCGAATTTGACGAGAATTCACACTTTTGTTTTACTTAATCAACTTTTTTTAACATTAGCTAGAACAGATCAGGAAGTACATAGACTTCCGTAATTTCTTCATGCTATAACTTACTGCTAGAATCAATAAAATATCACAGACATTCACATTTTCATACAAGAAAATTAATTTCTTCATGTCACACGGCTAGCTTCATCAAAAACCAAGATTGAACCACCATCAAACGAAAAAGAAAAAGCGAAACCAAAACAAACCTATTTATCAGTGCACTTAGGCGGGGCCTGTCGCTTGTGGTGCGCGATACTAACGTGCGTCGCGGGGGCGGGCTCCTCGTCGTGCGGCGGCCGCGGCAGGCGCCGGCGCAGCCACGCGTGGCGGAGCGCCTGTGCCGGCGTCAGACGCTTCTCCGGGTCCCATTCTAGGCACCTGGAAGATTTAACAAAAGTTATATTAAGAAAGTGAATGTCACAACATTCTGATACTTTATTACTAGTATGTGATACTTCATATAGTAAATAGGAGAGTATACCCTAGATAAGAAATTCGAAGGTTAATGTAAAATCCGTCAACCATTGATCAATTTCGCATGAGAGTAGTGCTCCTGTATTGGGGATGTTAAAAGGGTTGATGCGGGGGATAGAGGAGAATCTTGCCGAATTTGTTAAGAAAAAACATTAATTTGTAACCACGACCTTGCATTCGCTTTCATTAGTTTTCGAAACGACTGAGTACCGGAGCAGGGGGCGTGGCCTACTTACGAATAAAATCGCGACTGCAGGGCTGCCCTATTTATTTCCTGTTATTTTTGAAGACAAAGAGCTCAGACAGAAGTTAACAACAATAGAACTATAATTGTTAAAACACTAACCGTCTAATGAAATCAATGAAAAATTTGTCTTGGCAGCCTTTGAGGGCCGTGACGAAGCTCTTGGAGCCGGGCGGGCCGCGGGGCTTGCCTCTTCTCGACATGCCTGAAACATAAATACAAACAATATGTTAATAAAATATGTCATCATCACTTTTTGGACTAAATCTATGAGTTTCCTCTTTCATTTTCGACTTAGTAACTACCTACACAAAGAAATTAGTTTTATTACTTTTGTAAATTATACCAATTTACATTACACACTCTACTGTGGTTTTGCGGGTTTTACACATATGTTATATTCTGAAGTGTTTGGATAATCTTCTTCTTTTTCTCAGCCTATAACTGCTCACTGCTGAACATATGCCTCTCAAATGCCTGTGCAACGCGACCGGTTCAATACCGAACGAAACCCTGCGACTCATTTGTCGTCGGTCAATCTGGCAACCTACCCCTTTTACTTAATATTCAGCAAAATTTTCTCGTTTCTTAGCCACTTCTTGGTCCCCAAATCGACATAAATCCTTAAAAACGCCGACTTAACCTACCGCTCCTCAAATTACCAAGTTGACAAACCAGTAGAGATTACCCGAGCCATTACACGTCACTGTTGGCACCCGACCAAAACCCTCAGACGGTATTCACACAGTCTGATTAACATTGTGACTCATAGGTTTTTATTGTGTAGGCAATTGACTGCCGATTTATGTACGGAACTATCATTAACAAGAGACAACTGGACATCTCATTCTTATGAGCGCGTATATTGATCAAGAGTCGAGTAAATTCTTGCGTGTTGGTAAAAGACAGCTTGCGAGAAATTAACTAGATACCTAGTTCCTATGAGTGCGTGTATTGAACAGGAGTCGAGTAAATTTTTGCGTGTGAGACTAGGAAGGGCCGTGTACGTGCTCGTAATTTTTTATTGAAGCCTTTAGCGACGAAATATACAAGGTCCTGGTATGGATTGATTAGGTTTGCTATAAAATTTGACCTACAGTTTAAATTACCTATTATTTAATGGGTAAGTACTTTTTTATGTATTTTCATATTAAATAAATATAAGTAAGACAAATTGAGACAAATTGGAGACAAAATAACATTTCATCAAGATATAACAATAAAGTTTTCAATGACATATACCTAAATGATACTAAAGTCTCAATACTAATGATCTAAAAAGGGCGACGTGACTAGATACTCGTATACTGCTTTGATTCAATATGATAATATCGACATCAATTCTAAAATCCAAATGAAAACACTCTCATTACATAAACACTAGTCAATCATCTGAAGAATTCCTAATCTTGTAACTCACATAGTCATTGTAGTAAAGAATTTAAATGAATCACAGAAAAACTGCATTCTGCAGCATCTTAGATATTACAGTATTTTAGTCATTGCTCTTAAATAAACTTGTAATCATCGAAATATTTATCGCGAGACAGTCTACGGCAACTGAATTGAGTCACTTTGACGTAAGATTTGACTCAAAAAGTTTGTCATGGGTTGTGTTATGTTTTAATTTATGTTCAGTACATATTATCTGTGATTTTATAACTATTACAAAGTGTATTAATAGGTTCAAGGCGTAGAAATAATAAAATATGGTTTAAAACGGGGTATAGTCTGTTTGTGTCGTTAAACTTCTATATGTAACATTTATCGAGTACTTATTTAATACTACGTAATTATATTTATGTACATTGCGCATGTCTTCGTAGTCTTTAGAATAATACATTCAGTTGTTCATTATATGATTGGAAAATACCATCACTCACTACTGCGAATGAGAAACGCGAACAGCACTTTTGGCGCAGCTTCATACCAAATGTCAAAAAAACAGATTCGTAAGCGCTCAAAGGCTTTTCCAATGTAGAGGTAGATAAAAGATAAAGACGGTAATGTGCCTTTCACCACCGTCCTCAATTATACTTTTGAGCACTACTCTATTTGATCTGGAACTTTCTATGTCAAAATTCCCTCATGATATTTCATACAATGGCTAGATTATAGAATGTGTACCTCCACTTAGCACCGTGGTCCCATCAGCGAGGGTGGTGGCGGTGCAGTACCGCGGCAGCCCCTTACTGCTGATGAAGTTCTTGGCCCGCTTGCCTTGCTCGATGAGCTTCTGCGGTGGCATGCCCAGCAGCTCGATGATGCACGCCATCTGGTCCGCTTCGTCTTCTCCGGGGAGGAGGGGGAAGCCTGCAAGTGGGGAAAGAAGAATTTAGAATAAATTAGTTAAGTGGGAAAGTCAGGCAGTAATGTATTGTCGGTAATTGTCTACTATTGATTACGTTTACTTACATACCTACATACATATCTGTCACCACTCTTCCCTATCGGTGTAGACAGAGACTACTGACTTAGACACCTTAGGAACTATCACGCATACATACGCCTGACCAAGAAAGCTCAATGGATTGTCACTCAAAGAGTCGATTTAAAAACCAACTGAAGAGATATTGATATATCGAGTTTATACGTGACTGGAATAGCAACTAAAGATATCCTAGACGGTAGGGGGAGCTTAGTGTGTAGAACGATTGAAACCATATTAATTAATCCCGTTTAAAATACGTGTTTAACCCATACCTGTTAGTAACTCAGCCAGTATACACCCTAACGACCACATGTCGATGGGCATCCCGTAGCGCGCACCCATCATGACTTCGGGCGCGCGGTAGAACCTCGACTGGATGTACGTGTACACCCGTTGGTGCTCGTAGCACGAACTGCCGAAGTCTATCACCTGGAATTCAGATATAAAAGCAATTAGTTAAATGTAGACAGCAAATAGTTATTCAGCGAAAACTTTAACCCTGTTATTACAAAACGCGCTTTATATAGTACTATAAGACCAATGTCATTTTTTTTTTGACGTTCTTTCAACAGCCGAAACGACATTTACTTGTCTGAGTTAGTTCTAGGACTATAAATAAAACTGAATTTGTAATAAGGGGGTAAAAGACTATATGTTCCGTATTTTTTGGACGTATTTTTAACCAAAAACAGAAAAGATCGTTATTTATAACTCTTGTGTCTTGTTTAAGATAAATAATTTGATCAAAATAAATCAGTTGCGTTATATTCAAATAAAATTATAAACAGCTACGTTTCTCACACGAAAAGATAAAAACATAAAACTGCTTTCTTGCACTTAGATTTAAATACAATCAATCAATATTTGCAACACAAAAATATCAAAGAGATTTCACATGTTAGGTACTTTTTAATCCATAAACAGATTGATAAACAAAGAGAGCGAGTTAAAATCATAACAAAGTCTAAATTGGGATCGATATTATAAACAAATATATAGGAAAACTGTTTGCGAGTGTTGGTTTTAGCCGACATTCAAGTGTAACCATAGACTGTATGACTATAAGACTCTTGTACCTACTAAAAGGGTTCTTTTTTGTTCTGTTTAAGGTTTTGTCGGCCTTTTTGATGTCACTAGTTATGATTTTAGTTAATCGTTTCTTTATAATTGCGTCTTTTAGCTACCTATATCACAATTGTAATTCACTTTAATCAGTAGTCTCTTATTTGTTGTTGTAATCATTCGAGTATGAGATCGATCTCTGCCTAACCACGTCCATAGTAGCAATGCGGGTTTTTTCGAAGCAAACGAATAGCGAAAGGAGTCAACTGGCAATTGTTCTATGTAAAAATTGTAAGAACGTATCATACAAGTCAACAGTTCATTAATTTTCCTGTTCGTGTACAAAAGGAAACAATGGCTTCGTACTGAGGCTACAATAATATGATTATTACATGTTTAATTTAAACTAGGTTCCCGTAAGCTTGTAAAATTAGATGTTTTGATCTTTTATGACGTGTTTGCTTTAAACAAGTGTATTATATAAAAACACCCTAGTTTTTGTAAGTATTAGCGATTGGGAATAGAATTGTATTACACGTAGGCATCTGATTATTTCAGAAACGATTGTCAAACATGTCAATGACCTAACCGCACATTGGTTTCCTAGAAAATAAAAAATATAAAATTATTAAGACATCGGGGCACGAGAAGGGAAAAGTGTCGATTCTGGGAAGCGCCACCTGGCATCATCCCAATGATGAGTACATGGTTGGTTTTAACACTAACTCAACACTGCTGAGTGGTGTCCAATGGGCAAGGACGGGTTTCGTAAAAGTTCGCTTATGTAATTTTAGAGTGCTTTGTTGCTAGTTCCGTTTGAAGGCAAGGAAAGGGCAGTGACTCTGGGCTTAACCCCGTTTTGATCGTAAAGTTGGCAGCGGAATAGCTTATCATATAGCATTTCATTATCTTGCATTTGTTTTGTGTCATTCGTAACTGTAGGAGATCCAGAGATTCGAAAACCTCTTGTTTTTACCTCTACATAGAAGTGCGGCGTAGGGAACATTAAAAGTATTCTCGTAATATAAGATAAAACCCTTAAAATATCCGAACATTGTGTTTAGAATTTCCAAGCACAATTTCCTATGAAAATAATTTACATTTTATTACAAGAACAATAGTAGTTTCAAGCACAATGCTTCTCAAATGAGCAGGAAATAAATAAATCAATTCTATTGCCCTATAAACGTCATTTTTTAACATCATATTTACGTTTTAAGTGCCAAAATCGTTTGGCTTTATACTTGGCATCGTCTGAGAAATATATGACAGGAGTTGTCAAAGTAATTAGTCGGGTGGCACTGGAAATACGTCATAACAACCACTAAACCTGAGGTAGAACCCTGAGCAATAAGCGCGTTAATACTAATGGGGTTTCAATTAAATGTTTGCAGTTTTTACGTCTATGCAGACATTATTCGGAGAATTAGAATCGATTCTTCTAACAACGAGTAAATTGCGCAAAACCTGTATTTTCTTTTTTCTGATTACGTGCGTCTGCAGCTAAAGGTTTTTTCTGTTTCTTTTCTGCGAAGTAGCAGCCGACTTTTTCAAACTAGATTTTTTTCTTTCGCTTTACGTTAGAAAACTGTGGAGTAATCGTTTTAAATAGTACACTGGAATCGTTTGATGGCTAATCTACCAGTTTTCTTATAAGGACTCTTTGTCAGGACTTAGAAATTCGCAATTTGTATCAAATAGTAAATATAAAGGTAGCCGCAGTAAAATAAATATATCACTTTTATGTAAGAGCATCATTGGCTTTTAAAAAATCACACAAACTGACTTTATCCAGAAATATTAAAAGTACCAATCTAGAAATATCCAGACTAAACTCCGACACTAACACAGAGAGTTAGAAATTAGAATTTACATAGCGAGGCACTAATTTATTCAGTTAGGAGTTTGCCCGGCAGACCGTGAGATGGACCTTTGGGGGGTTTAATGTGGCTCTGTTACACCAACTTAGTGTTATAGCAGCTAAATGAATAGCTATTATTATTTTAAAAGGGTACGTTTTAGCTCTTTTCTGATAGGATTGCACTGGGATCTGTGCAGAGCTTTAATAAGCAAAATTGCCTTTGATAAGGTCAACCAAAGGTTTAAAATCTGCATAGCTACGTCTATTCCTATTTGTGCTTAGCTGCATCAATGCAATTTCCAGAATAAGCTATTTTTAGAGCTTAAACTGAAATGTTTTGGAAAGAATTGTTTTGTCTGGACTTGTTGTTTTTTGTTAAATAAATCGACGCGTTTTCATGTGGTTGGGCAGAGAGAAGCCAAGCACGGTAGTGGTGGAGGATGAAGACAAAGGCCTTAGCCTATCTGTGGTGTGATAACCATAGATAAAATATAGGTAGATATATATTTTTAATAAACACTCGACAGTTGGTCAGCGAGTTCCTGCCACAAAGGAAACTCGCTACTTCAAGTATTGCTTATTATAATAATACTACTCGTACTTCCCCTATTGAATTCTAGCAGAGACAGGACGTCGAATACCATCACAACGAAGCTAAATCAACTTATACGTTTGAATATAAATATATTGGGTATCTACATGATTTTACTACAGATATACCATAAGATACGCTACATAAAACAACCTACAGACATATGAGAGCAAATCTGCTATATCCAATAAACCGCAGACCGGACAGCCATCAAAGCACCCAATGAAATGGCATCACGTGGCTACAAGAGTGGTCCTCACACGCGATCCTGGGCGTGTTTACAGTTAGATCGCCTGTAACATGACGTTGTGTTCATGTTTTGAAATGTGCACCGTAATTAATCTGGGGCTCAAGTCTGCTAATTTAAAATAGCCTCAGTTGTGTGTAGGCAAAGAGTCAATGGCATTTTTGACAGATTTATAAATGCCATTGTTTAGCAGAATACCAAATGTGTCAAAAAATGCCATTCATACTCTGCCGATACACAACTGAGGCTATTTTAAATTGGGCTTCTGATAAACTGTTACAGCTGTGAAGTGGGTAAACTATTATACAGCGCCAATTGCTTGTACTTTATTATTTTATCTGGATTTTATATTTTTAGGGTTCCCTTCCAAAATAGTAAAAACTGTACCCTATTACTCAGGCTCGGCTGTCTGTCTGTCCGTCCGTCACCAGGCTGTATCTCATAAACAATTATAGTTAGAGCGTTGTTTAATACTTATCGTATGTTCAATGGAGCAAAACCTAAGAGCCCGAGAATATACTCGTACCTTATCTGTTTTATTCAGTTCATGTTTCACGGTAGGGCGGCCGACTTTCTGCTACTTAAATACTTTATAAATTCAGATTTTGTACACAAAACAAAGAGCATTCCCTATGAGAATATAGCTTTGTTTGTCTTGTTTTACATTTTTGAAGAGTAAATAAATAATGACATTAGGTTTTAGCAGAAGGAAATAGATGATTTCTTTAATTGCAGCAGGTGCACTGAAGAAACAATGAAATTACGTATCAAAAACCTATTTATTATTTATTTATTTAACAGTTTATTGTAAGATGATAGTACATAGATACAGAAAAAAAGAGAAGTTATACAAAAGGTACAGCATATACCTATTTGAAAATATAAAAAAAACCCTTTTCCAAGTACTCTAAGACTTTAGTTCTTAGAATACGAAATATTGCTGGGAATTCTACAAAAGTGGGCGTTTTGCAACATTGTATGCTAATTCGTTGACCCGCGTCCAAATCTATTAGAAACAAACAAAAAAAACTCTGCATTTTCCTCGTTCATTTGTTTTAATCCAACATTCCCTGAAACTGAATGTGGGAGGATTTGTTCGCATAATTATCTGAATCCAAACAACAAATTAAAGTGTCCATTATTGATAAATTGTTTCGTACTAATACCCTATTATTTGGGAAATTAGTACATTGCTGTTGTAGGTTTGTTTTTTGCCGACATTGTATAAAAAATCTGCGAGTATGTTAGGTACCCTACACGTTATTTAGTGAGTCAAACTGCGAAGGTGTATAAACCGCCAGTGCGTGTCATCCTTAAATCCTTATAGAATAGGTATTAAGATACTAAACCGAAGAGTTCTTGTCGAAATATTGTTATTTTTACGGTATAAGAAGATACTTCGTAATTCATAATTACTTACTGATTGATATACCCGTAGAGTAGTGTCAGCTTATGGACGTCAACTAATACCTAAATAGGTACCACACGTGCTTAGGTATTAAAAATGATTTACATAATTAGGGCCACTTATACTTAGTCTCTTATGCATTTGAGAAATGAGTCAAGCAAGAAGCAAGCCCCATTAAACAACCCAAAAAAAGTGAATACCATAACTACAAAACCCATAGGTATCAATAAATCCAACCGAAAAAAATATATTGAAGGTCTCCATCTTGGCTCACCTTCTACAACTGAGTCATTATTTATTTCCCTTTATTTTCCTACACTTCAATGTTGTGTTGGCCATAGCTATGGACATTGCCTTCCTGCCTTACATCACGTAACTGTGTTTTTGTGATCACTATAAGAGTTCAGTCAAAACAAAACACTCATTAAATATGAGCCAAAACATCGGATTTTTAGAATTCCTTTCTACACAATCATGAGATGTTTTCGAATTGTTCGTTTGATAAGTTCAATCTTTTGTTAACATTCAATAGACTACAATGATAACTGTCGTTTTGAATTTTTGTGTTAATATTGGTTAATATTCACTTATTTGTTTTAGTACAAGAAACGAAACAAATGGAGACGTATAAAATGCAATGAAATACTTAATGGCTGCCCTAATCTACTTATTTTATTTTATCTAGCCATCGGTGTCCCACTGCTGGGCAAGAATGCTCGCCTAATATACAAATAAAATTTATCTGACAGGTCTTATACCTGTCTCTGTCTAAAACGTCATGTTTTACGAAATAGACATAGTTTTATCTGGCAGTTATATTTTGTCTGTAGGTGGTAAAACAGGGACTTAGTAAAATAAGGTTTAATTAATTAATCTAGTTCTAGTTCCAATCCGTGTTCAAACTACGTAACAACCTTCTCTTCGACATCAAGTCAACACTTTAAAAAAATCGCCCAATTTATCCAGCTACAAGTTTAACTAAACGCTCCACTCATCGACTACGTAGTACTCAAGGCACACAATTAAGGCGAACAAATTCTGCGGATTGTTTGCAATATATTACAACTTGTTTCACCAATTACGTGCGAACGTGATGTTCCAATTTTACCTGGAGTTTATACGTAAATTCTAAGTTTAGAAGCGTCCTGTTTGATTCTGTTTAACCCATTGGTTTAACCTAAACTGTTTGAGGTAAAAACAGCGCGAGAGTGTTGTTATACTTTAGTTTGTTTTGATTCTGAGTATACGTAAATTATAAACACCTACTGAACCACTTTAATAGGTGTACCTGCCCTATTCTAATTTACTAGAGGGTGGGTGGCGCTATACCTTCACCCATTATGGTTTTAGAAGTAGAATAAGAAATATTCATTTCCCTCATACACACCCGCCATTCTGTCACACACGATCAATAAACATTAGGTATTAAAATTGAACATACTCTTAAAACATCAATTACGATCTAAGCAAATTACATATTTTGATATTCGTTAAACCTGTTATTTGCTAAAAGTTATTTGCTTCAATGTATGGATTTTACTTTGAAATTAAACATACCTACTTTTATTATAGTTACGTAACTAGTTACACGAATTGAAAATTAAAGTCGTTTCCCATGAAAATATAAACCAATGAATTCCAGTTTCCGTATCCATAACAAGGAAAACAGGAACAATAGAAAACAATACAAATCTGTTCTTAGCACGAGCACGTAAATCATAGTAAACAAACACACAAATGGTGATTGACTGACGCAAATGAAGTACTTAAAATCTTGGAAACATTGTTAAACTTATAATTCCGTGAAACGCAATTTCTGCCAATTAAATAAGTAATAGGTTTCCTAAACCGACGAGCATATATAAAATATGAGGCGATTGATGAATGTGGATGAAGCAAAAGAGATGTGTTTAGATCGTTGCAAGTGGAGGGAAGATGTCTCTGCCTACCCCGATAGGAAGGAGACGCGACAAATATTTATGTATGAGAGTAGGCTCGTGCCCCTCGGTGGGGACATATATGGGCTAACAACAACAACATGTCAAAAGGTGTGTATTGATTGATATAAAGGTGGACATGATACTTTAAGTCCATCTTTAACAATTATAACATTACCTTAAATTCTAGCAACCTAACGGTGGTATTAATTTAATTTAAAGTTATTAACTTCATAATAAGTCTTTAAAACAACGACACCTACTTTTCTTAACAATAAGAACAATCCAAACAGAACCGCCCAATCTTTTTAATCTTCTCATATAAAGAGGCATTCTTAGACAAACTATAACAAGCAAAATCTCAGGTTAATTACATAGGTGCGCGTGAGCATATGATGCGACCTTCACCTCGCGTGAAATGGAACGCATCGCATCTGGGTTAGCGGTTCGCGGGTAACGGATCGTCGTCTCTTGAAGGTCGGACAGGTGATGTGGTTTTTTTGCTATAGCATTCATTTGCTATTGCTTATATGGGCTTGTTTATATGGTTATTAAATTACTCGAAAGTTGGTAATTGTTGAGATTCTGTTTCTTTCTTTGCTGCTGTATCAGAGTTAGTTTACTTGAAATAGTAAATAGATCTACATATAATAATGAAAAGACGACTCTCTTATACCCTCTTATACCTACTTAAGCAAACAAATATGTGCCATGACATGCTTCGTTTACTAGAGGGATGGACTGATACCAATCTCTTCCAATTGCTTACTAACCAAACATACCTCTTACTTAATACTTGCATTAACTTCAGACGTGATAAAGAAGAAGTCCCGAAACATTGGCATTGAAATATTACCTGTAACAAAAAACAGAAAACTTTAATTGAACGACCTACTTTTCGGTTAATTTCTAGGAAAAGCGGCTAGAAATAAAAAAAATAACATGTTGAATACTTCAACGTAATGACGCTGTACAATTTTGTGCTCAAAACAAAACGTTTTCGCGGTTACAGATTATAAATTACGAAACGACACTGGTATAGAGATCTGAAGGTGGTAAACCTAGAGAACCTAAAATACTTAAATATAAATAAGTCATATTTAATCCTGTTCTTTTTTTCCTAGTAATAAGTGAACTAATAACACTTAAGCAGTCACTAGCAGAAAAAGCTGTCCCAGTTAATTATTCATTAAACATCGTTATCATTTTCATGCTGACATATTCGTCAACCGCAAGTTTACATAAAATAACGAACAATAAACACTACTCGTACGAGTCTTTAACATATTTTTAAAATAACCAACAATAGGCATTATTTACTTGTACATAAAAGGTTACTGCTTTTTAATCATTTTGTAGGTCGACGCACCGTTTCTCTTGCATATAAAATTCACACGCAAATGCATTCTCACCACAGCGACGTAAGTGCTTATCTTTGAGGGATATTTATTCATTTCATTGTCATTATTTATATGCGGTTGTATTGAATATATCTTACACTGATAATGTAAGTGGAATTCAAAAATGGAAAATGTCAATATGGGAAATATTTTACGTAGTGATTGTTTAATAACAAGGGTTTCAAGTATTTTATTGAATGTCAGTTAATAGCTTTAGCTACCTTCATACCACGAAATTCACCGCAACTTTTTTTTAAAACTATAATAATAGGAAGAGAAATATAAGGAATAGGAGACGCCATCGCTCTAAGCTAACAATCTTACAAACCTCGCAAAAGATTATAAATAAATCACGCGATGTAATTACATGTCATATCTTCGAACCAAACCTCAGAAACTCTAGTCACACAACCGTATAGCACTCAACCGCGGAAATAGCACCGTCTAATTAATCTATTGCTACATTGGTTTGTTTAACAAAGAAAGTGGGTCACGAAAATGAAAACCGCGAAAACAGAAACCAACGAGCAACCTTCAAGATGATCTGAACGACTCACGACTACAACCGTCACGACTCTACGTTATTATATGTGCCTTATGAAATTGTGGTGTTTCATAAAGTTGGAGTTACTGCTTTGTTGAGATGAATGAGGTTAAAAGGAGATGGCTTTATCATTTTACATATATTTAAAGTACTAACTATAGAATATTAAATGCCAGAAGCTCACGTTTCCTGTTAGACATTGTACAAAACCAGAAGAAGCCGGCACGTTGTTTGACGGATATATAGGAAGCTTTTTACAGATTTTTGTCATATCAATATCGTGGTACCTATTTCTTGACAGTAAAGAATTAACAGTGTTCCAAATCTACTTTGTTTGACGCAAAAACTGTGCAAAAAGCTCCTATTAAATTACTAACTCCGAATTTACCTGCAGCACAAGCAAGCACGTACCTCGATCAAATCGGGGACTTACTAAAGAAGGCCAAATCAAGAGAACCCTAAACCGACAGGCATGTATGAGGCGACTGATGGGTGTGGATGAAGCGAAAGAGGTGTGTTTGGATCGAAGCAAGTGGAAGGAAGTGGTCTCTGCCTACCACAATAGGAGAGAGGCGTGACGGATGTATGTATGTATGTACAAGCAAGTTCAATCAAATATTCAAAATAAAAATTAACCACTCGTTTGCGAATGATCCGTAAAAATGCAATATTCAATCAATATCCCGCCAGCGCCACTATCAAAATCTCGTTCCTCTAATAGCAAGGAACCTTACTGAATCATACACGAGTGTAGATGCACTCACACGGTAAGCTAGGCTTTGCTTTGATACCTGAGACAGGGTGAAATACTCGGATTATCTATACTGAGCCGTCTAACAACGTCTACGGGTAGAATATGGACCTTTTGGTGTGTATGCTGTCTTTTGATTTTGAAGGGAATTTGAGATTTCAGAAAAGGCTTTTATAAAGTTATATATAGGTACATAATAATATGATATTTAGAAAATTATTTATTTCTATGTGATGTAAAATTACTACGTGAAGAACAGAGACTTTTGTCTATACCACAATATGCAAAATAACAATATGCTATCTTTATCAGCTAACGATAGGTATTGATTTTCTGCGAAATAAAATCAGTATATCCGCAAAAAAGTATCAGGTACGCAGCAAAAATTACTTCATGCCAGACCGAAAATTAATAGCCAGAAAAAAAGTTCAAATTTCCGGGCGCATTCTGAATTTGAATAATTAACCCGTTCCGCGCGGACGAGCAGTTCTGTGAAAAGTGGTTTATGTGGTCACTTTGTTCATACATAAATACATGTTGGCATTCGCGTATATAGGTTAATTATAATTTGTACTCGGAATATTGAATTCCGGATCTCTCCTAACCTATATTTTCGATTCCTTTAACGCTATCCGATTTCTTACTTCAAAATATTTGAATCCACCGCTCCTTGTTAACTAACGAGTTGTGTGACATCGTGAAACAACTTAATTGGGATTTTGAGGTTAATTTGACAGCTGTTGTTGATATAAAAAGCGAGTAATTGACAGCGAAACACATTATTTTGGCCGGTAAGGGGAGCTGATATTAGACTGGCAAAACATACTGTTGTGCCCAGAAAGGAAAGCTAATAAACAATCGATGAGTGTTATCTTTATAAATGCGTCAAGTAGACCAATGGGTAATTGGATATAATATTAATAAGAACATTAATAAAAAAAGCTGCCAAATTAAAATGGAGTTGTGCCGGTCATGTTTGTGGAATGCATCCAGATCGATGGGCCAAAATAACAACTGAATGGGCGCCACTAGATGGTCACAGACGCCGGGGTAGACCTCGGAAAAGACGGAGAGACGATCTGGATGCATTTTTACGGGAATGGCAGATCGCTACCGGAGACCGTGTTAAATGGAAAGTTGCGGGGGAGGCCTTTGCCCAGCAGTGGGATCTTAATGGCTAACAAAAAAATAATAACAAGAGAACTCCAAAGTTAAGATTATAGGTACCTATATTCGTACGCAAATCACATTAATTGAATAATCATCTCCAATTTTCCTCATCATCATCATTTATTTAAGAGCCAGGCTCTTGTCGGTGGAGTAAACGCCATCTTTGCCTTTCCTCTGCCAGTAATTTCACTTCCTGATACGACACGACGCCAATTTTCCTATTTACCTAAATATCGAAACATTTAGCTAGCCGAACAGATAACATATAAAGACATAAACAAGCGGAAAAAACGTTATCCCTGTTAAACCACACAATGCGAAATACTATACATATAAGAAGCAAATCATAACCACAAACAGGCCGTTCCTTTGGCACGAAATCATTCAACACACTATCAAAGTCTTGCCACCAGTGTAAACAAGTCCGATACTGCAATGAATCAGCCAGTGACACTTATTACGCAAACTAAGAGAACGGCGCACGTGTTCGGTATTCGAACATTACTTACAATAATATAGTTTAGTTATTATTGTTATAATTCATTGTTTTTAAGAGTTATATGTTGTAAAGTGCGTTTTGATTTGTAGTAGGGAAATAAGAGGAGATACTGTGTAAAGTTTTGATTTATGAGGATTCAACTAAGGATATCGTTATTTTAAAACCATTATTCATTAAAATCGTTTATCACACTTTTAAAAGATAGATTTTTAAGTTCCGTTTTGCAGACAGTCTTTTTTTTCAGACTTTTTTTTTCATGATTCACCGTTGTCAATTAACGGATTTTGATTGAATTTCATTTTGAAAAGCTTTTAGGCTTCATTAACCCCTTGCGTAACCTTCATGAAATTGGGACATATTCGGGACACTTCCAAAAAATGTCAACGTAAAAACCGTGTCACCGGCACGCACCAAAACGGGGACTTATAAAGAAGCACTAAAATATTGAATTTCTAGCGATACGGCGATCTCAATTAATTTCTTCGGAACTCCTCGCAGACTAATCGCCCTTCAGCGTTTGCCTAGTTTGTGGACAGCTGGGCATTTGGCCAAGTGTCGACATCGCTGTTACATTTTTGTGAAACTCAATGCTAGGTTGATTGAACTTTGAAGCTTTTGCTTGTAATTCCAGTCAGTCTTGAAGGTCTGATAAGAATAAATAAGAAGTAAATTTTGACCTACTAAGCTATGTGGTGCATTTTCATAGCTCGTGGTACAAATCGGAGACTTGTACGGAAAGGCCAAGTCAGTAGTACCCTAAACCAACGAGCATGTATGAGGCGATTGATGAATGTGGATGAAGCGAAAGTATGTCTGGATCGTAGCAAGTGGAAGATAGTGGTCTCTGCCTACCCCAATGGGAGAGAGGAGTGACGGATATGTATGTATGTACGGTACTATCTATATCAATAGCAAACATTATACGAGTACCGGACTATAAAATATTTCACAATTATCGCAGCATATAAAAAATAAACCAAAAATCAAAGCAACCAACCATATACGATCTGTATAAAATTAATTACGTGTGTTCACATAACTGTAATTTTATATTTTAACGCTAAAATCGATAAACCTACATGTTGCTCGTAAAATATTGATACACGTAAAACATTACAGAGTGATTCTGTTTCTAAGAAGGATTAAAACTTTATAATTTAGTGTATTAAATGAGGTTGGGTCTGGTTTATAGAGTTAAATCCCACTAATATATTCATCCTACTAAATATTTACACAAATGTCTCTGAACTGATATGAGAATGTTCGTAATTCTTTCACTAAAAAATCACAGATTGTGAAGTAACTTTACAATATTGTAGTTTGTACATAATAGCACATAGACTATATTTTTTAAAGATTATTGCGTAAGTAAGATATTAGCGGTTGAGCAGCCGTAATACATATAAGAACTTAATATTGCATAAATAATATCACCCTCAGGTAAACGTAATTTATTTATTTGAATTGAACCGAAGTTGAGTACCGGATGCGACAGTGGCCAACTAATTGCAAATCTTTTAAGTGCTACTTCCGGTTTACTTTTTTTGCTGCTTCGAATGTAGGTACTGCGAGCAGAACATGACTTTAAATTTAAATGTTTAAACGTTCTTTGTGAGCTGTCGAAGTGAAAATATAGGTATCGAGAATGGAAATTAAATCATTAAACGCAGAGGGTTCCAGATTATCTAGTTATAAATAGTAAAATTGGTGGGAAGCCGCCACCAACAGAAATGTGTGGAGAAGCATGGGAGAGGCTTTTGCCCAGCAGTGGGACAATATAGCCTAAAAAAAAATAGTAATTTCGACGACAAAGAAATAACTCCGAAATATTATCTCTTTATATCTTCAAGACAATATTTCGGCAATGTCCTTTACCAATTAAAAAACAAAATAAAAAATAAACTTCTTCGACCATAACTCATTCTCGCGGCAATATATCGTGAAACTTTAAAAGGCGCACACATTAAGCAGAAAAGTCAATTAATCATTGTTTACTGTTCGTTATAAATTAATATTACTCATTTCTCATTAACCACCCGAGTGGCGATCCTTATGTGTACAGGAAACTTACTTCAACCTGCCTTTATACAGGGTGAAACAGATGTACAAAGATGTAATTACCTACTGTACAGCGAGCGATGGTAAGTAGCCACTCGTGACACTGAACAAAGATACTACATGAAAATAAGTCAGTTTTTTTTTTGTCAATTTCATTTCACTGCACTGCATCCTATCTTCCCCTATCCCCGAAAACTTCTAGCCAGCTTGCCAAGTATGCATACAGATCGACATGCCATCTCTCTTGGGACATCTACCTTTTAAATATCTAAGTGTGTCAGCTGACAGAAAAATATTTATGAAAAGATCTTTTTAAGCACATCAATTGATGTTTACAGTATAGGATTTGAAATCAAGTGACTTGTCAAAGATATTTCAACTTCTCAATTTTACTTAGTTTTAACTTGGTAAATAGCGTTACACACTGTATAAAACAATACGCAAAAGGGTCTGAAGGTAAATAAACATCACTTAACCAAACGCAAAATCTCTGGAGTTCTCAGGTTACAGTTCGCAAACCAGGAAATGAAAACAAACGGATAAAATAACGTTTACTTAAACGTTCACTTACTTTATAAACAAAAATATTGTTTTTTAATGCATTTCCGTGTGCTTAGTCATATACAGAAGTCTTATTAGGGAAGGATGTGATCAAAGTTATATTTATGGATTAATTTAACGGATTTTGCAAGTTAACATTACATGTCAACATTTGACAGCATTTGCAGGAGAGCCAAATACTTATTAAATAACTGGCAACTTCGCTAATTTATTGTTAGTCAAAGATATATTGAGAAAGTAAAATGTTTTAATAGAATTGTAGATTTAAATACAAAAGCATTACAATTTATGTAGCTCCATCACTTTTGTTTTTGTCAAATAGTAAATGTCAGTATTTGTTGTAAAAGTGGTAAAACGTTGATCAACATTACCCCAAAAAGCAATTAATTAATTTATTACCATGTAAACCCAATTCTTTAATATCCAGCACAAACGAGACACAATATCAAAACATACAACATAATTCCTGGCAACACTGATTCACGGAGTTCCGCGCAACCAACAGACCGTGTATGTCCTCATTCAATCACATTACATCTTGTGGTGCATTAAAATCTCTTTTCTCACATTTTTATTCTCTAACCGTTATTTTACTGGCTGGCTGTAAAGAGATACGTCGTTAAAACGTAACACTATCGATTCTAAAATAAAATTGAATTTGGAACCTCACCTACAAAGTTTAAAATTGGAACGGATCGCTAAATTCAAAAGATAAGGCAAAAACACACACATATTGTATTGCATGATATGCATTTCAAATAAAGAACCGCCTTTTTAAAAATCACTAAAAATCAAACATTTTCCGTTACAAGTTACAGCTTCAGAATTTTATTGGCGAACCTAATCGGCTATATGATGTAAAACTTTTGCCAAAACTGCCTCATTTTATATTACTGAACCCTTATGAACCCGCCATTAAAGATAATAGGTCGTATTTTAGTGAATGAGTGTCTCGAATGCAATATGCTAACTGGATTTAGGCGGATTTAACCGGATTCGACCTTTTCCGCGGGGAGATATCGAAATATGCTGTATTTTATTAGCAAATTGATCGTCTAAGCCCAAAAATGGGGTTCGTAAGAGATTCTCTTGAAACATCATTGTATTTAATTCGTTGACGTGATCTTGTTCGAGAAAAGAGTACATATTTAATTGTACCTACTCAATATTTTCATGAACTTTCGAATCTGTGTGTCGATTTTAAATACATCGAATGAATTTCGCTTTTTTCAATGTTTTTATGACTCTTTAAAAATATGTATGAGTATGGGACGAGCTGGACACCTCCTTGAGTACCTGGGCAGAGGAAGCTCGAGACAGAAAGTCATGGCGGATGAGGAGAGAGGTCTTTGTTCAGCAGTGGGGTGGGACACAAGGGGCTAAATTAGATTAGACGAGTATTTCATACCTATTATGCTGGGCATATTGCCACTTGATACGCATTATCTAGTTAATATATAAATCAAAATATAACTCAACACCACAAGCAGTACGTAACGGCCTTAACCTTAGCCGGTCAGATGCATAGACAGCAGAATGCATTCACATTAGTATGCACGCCGCCCGACGCCGTCCGGTCTTGAATGCTACTTAGCATTTATTACTGTGGAACCAGCCACGGGTTCATATTGTATACGTGGAGGGAAATATATGAGTAGGGACGTAAAGCTTTTTTTTATTGTTGGTTTACTTTGTTGGTGTGGGTTTTGAAGTCTACTTAAGTCTTTTTAAATGTAATTATTAATCGTCTTTCATTTTAGTGTCCCCACTACTACAGGGACACCAACCTACTCTCATATGAGAGTGATAAGGCCAATCCGCCCGCAATTTTACTAAAATACAAACCTATGAATGTTTTGAATGAAGAAACGGATATGAATGCGAAGTGAAGACTGTGATCTCTGTCAGACCTACCTTAATCGATAAGAATAGTGAGAGATAGATGTAAGTATATTGGTGTTTTAAAACCACTTTGTACTATTTTCGACCCATAAACTCTCTCTATCATTTCTACAATAAATACGAGGGCCAAGTATATTTTGTTCCTGTACAACAAGAACGATGAAGCTCCGGGGAAATCTAACTCGGAACTGAATCTAAAGGAAACAAGCTACGAGCAAACAATACATTTGTTAAAACGCTATGTTTTATTTTCTACGTTATTTGGTAGGAATATTTTATTATTTTATGTTTCAGGCTAGTTACATTGTATAAAAGAAAAGTCTTGAATTCTCGTACCTATTGAAAAACAAATGAGAAGCAAAGAACACAAAAAGAAAAACAAAATGTTGGCGTTGCAACGTCTTTTGTTTATTGTGCTCTAGAGAAATGTGAAACAAATTCTAAGTAAGTATTGCAATAAAACACAAAATTTCCAACAAATATACCTAATCTCAGCCCCGTCAAATGATTTTTCCGAGAGTCTTCAGGTAACCACCGGCCATGTTGATTTTAACCCATAATTTCTATGTAAAAACGAGTTTTCTAATTATTCGCGCGGGAAATGAAGTAATAAAGTGTCACATTGACAGGTCTGCTAACATAAACGGCGGTAGTTCGGCTAGTTTTTGCTGGGATGCTGTTTCCTGTACGATTTCACACGCTCTGTAGGTGTGAGACGCGATTGACTTGTCAGGAACTTAGGCTTGGATGAATTAAAAAGTTTTTATGTAAAAGTTAGTTTGATTAATTAGGCGTCGATAGGTAGAAAATAGTGATAGATTGTGTGACGCGTTTTTACCTAAATTAATACTTACTGTGCTATCCTGAACGTCTCATTCAAACTAAAATAATGTTTTGTTGGAAGTAATCGTCCCCAAAACGACGTAAATATCTCTAATTCAAACAAACGTTTGGCGCCATACTTTCGGTAATAACATTAAACACGAAACATAATCGTCCCATTAAAACAAAACGCTAACAATCAACAAACACAAAGTAACAAGGTAGATAAATGCGAGTCATAATATTCTTAAAACTTCCATAATGACTAAAGCCCGAACAAATTATAAAGTAAAGAGAAATCTCTACAATTATGAAGACGGATGGACCATTTCACGTGTCCGCGTTAATTTTCCTGCCTCACTTATAGGAAAGGGGGAGCGATGTATCAAAATGTCCGACTTGAAAGACTGAAGCTGTAATGTAAAATACTTAGAAATACGTTGTTGGCAGGTCTTTGCATGAGCGTGAATGTATATGGGAAATACAGTGGTATAAAACAATGAAAGACTGGGAAAATTATATGTATCGCTTCTAATAATAAACGTAAATATATTGCTTTTCTATGTAGCTCGGTGGAATAATGAATATAAGGTAAATTGGATGTTATTAAGAAGAAAGGAGATGAGATGTGCTTTATTTTTATGAGAAATTGTGCTGTTTAGTTAATAAAATACAAACGGTAGGTAGAGGCTATAAGCCTACATTATGCAGGTAACGGTTTTTATGCGCCAGAAAAGTCAACATTTCAAATAAAGAACTATCTTTACATATTCAATGTTAATTTTCAGCCAGCACGTTTAGAATAAAATAATTGGCAAAGGAAATAATCTGCGCTGCCTTATTAAAAAAATAAAGTTCATTCTTTGTAAGTGGTTGTATATTCTTTAGATAACAACACAAATGTTAGAAAGCAGTAGTGGTATACTATTAACCACGCTAATTGGCCGGTAGTGTGAAGAGAGCGTGACATTTCGAGACGTCGATGCCATCGAAAGTTGCCTTAACCGTACCATCTGTCTTCTCAATGGAAAATTCAGAAATTAAAAATGTTTTTACTGAATTTGACGTGGAATTAGACAACGCGGGAAGTTACCGCAGCGATATTAGTAAAACGATAATACAACAGATACATAAATACAACGATGTATTCTGTTTCTCTATCTCAACGCCGCTAGTTGACTATATCTAGCAGAAAATTAATTAGTTGTCAACTGTCCCTAAACCCTTAATTTAACACGCTTCTATTTAAAACTTCAAACAATTTGTCACTCTCCTCTTAATGAGCAGATCACAGATAAAAGCACAACAAAAAAACACAATTAACACACTTTACAAACTGGCTGATGACCATTAAGCAGTACGTCTATAAAAAAGAAAAAGAAAAAGTTTTCGCTACGGTAAATTTGAAAAAAGAACATTAAATTGAGTAATCCTCTACTCACGCTTCAGCGAACTCCCATTTCCCTATTTTAAAAATATAATGGCACATAAGCGCTTTCTGAGAACGAATGATTTTAATGTCGCGGCCAAAAGGTGACAAGTCGGGCAGATAGGTTACCTGACTGATCGGCGTTTCTGGCACACTATGACTTGCTAGAAAAAAAAAACATTGGAATAAGTTCCTTTATGAGATGTCCCTACGGAAGAATCGAAGTTAAATGATCGGATAGTATAGACATCCGCACGACAATGTTATCTAGACACACTAATTGAAATCTTTATGATAACATAAATAAAAATAAACAAATAATCATCGTAATGAGAACTCGAATAAATATCAATTATGGATGGTTGCCAAAACGATCAACAATACTATTAACCGATGTTGAAAGAAACGTCTAGTCAACGAGTAATGTAAAATTTTTACTGCTCACGTAATTATGACATTGTCATTATTCAAACTATATGAGTAAAACGTGTGCTCGTTGCATTAATTTTATTATAATGACTTTGGTATTGATTGATATCATATCGTTTTTTAAATGTAGGCTCATTCTTTTCTGTAGTCACCTGTAAAAATAGCTGTAACATAATTTTTTGACTTCCATAAAGTTCTTCTAAGTATTTTGTGCTTCAAAGGCTCAGCCGATCATAAAGAATCTAGTTTTACTGTACTTATGAAAAAAGTAATCGCTTTATATTATGTACGAAAATTTACATTGAAAACTGACGATTCGACGAAGTATTTGTTGGTCTCGACTGTCCATCTTTAAAAAATATCAATTATAAAAAAAACATCGGCGTCATGAATTTATGAACCTGTCTTTGCTTAGGCAGGTTTTTTATATCAAACGTTACCCCGATGATGCGTAAAGAAAGGCCCTGTGTACACATTTGATAAGAACAATAAAATAACACTGCCATCTTCTAACCTAGCTTTATTTCTCCAATTTCTCAAACAACAAGCATTGTTTACTCCACGTGCACGTTACGGCCGCTCTCCCCGCTGCTCTGACGTAGACACACACTATAAATAATGTATTGACCTAGTTGACGAGACGACGAACCGAACGAACCCCTGGGATGATTCTATGAGTTTGGTTCTATGGTTGGTGGCTTTCATGCGTTTAGGTTTTTGTAAACGGGACCCTCCTAAGTTACAAATACTAAGTTCTTTGTTATTGTTTCGCCCGTTTGCACTACTCTCTATAAAAACGCGGAACTTTTGTAATACTCAAGATCAAGAAACACGCGAAATATCTGCCATTCATTTAATTAAACATGTCATGATATTCAAAATGCGCCAAATTATCAAAACAATGAAATTCAATTCATAGCACAGTCTTTTGTTTCCTCCGATACCCGCGAAAACTAGCTCGCTTCAAAAATGGAACGTATTACGAAATAGTTTCTATTACAAGCACCGGATATGCAACCTAAACTAAATGCAAACTTTTTGTTGACATGACGTGATGACGTAGGCGCGAAGCGGTGACGTCATTGTAAGTTTACTGACCCACTTGTTAGAAGTGAACGGGCTTACAGATGTTTGAGTTAACTGGCGGATGGGATGTTAAATTTTAACTGGAGACTGCGTTTGCGCACAGTCAAACGTGAATTGAGTTCAAAACAATTTGCAACTAAAATTAACAAAATGTATTAATTGTGTGGAGATCCTTGGCGGAGGATTTGTCCAGCAGTGAATATCCACGAGCTGACATGATGATGATTATTCCATATCTTTAAAGTTTCCATTTGCATCTTAATAGTTTTCAGGAAATATAAATCTTTCTAACGACAAGCTACCTGCAAGATAGTACGGCAAATAAAACTTTCTTCGTGCTTGGACCCAAAATGATGTTGTTTACTACACCTGATCATCTCCAGAAAGCGTTTAACCTTTTTGCTTCAAGACATGGCGGCGATTGATTTGATTATCTGTGCTTGATTGAAACAGTAGGTACAAAGTAGATACTATTTCGAGAGCTCTGTACAGATGTTTCCGATGTGAAAGTGTTTTGAATGAAGCTGTATATGTCTTTCATATGTATGAATTTAGCAAACGACAGTACTAAAGATGGATTCCCAAATAGACCTGACAGTCAGATCTTTGTTTGGCATGATAATATGTCATATCCTTTAAATAATTTATGTAACATATCTTTGTACAAAACATCGTGGAAAGAAATGTAGAAGGAAGACGGAAGAGAGGGAGACCACGAAAGAATTACATAGACTAAATAAAAGGGGGAATAGAAGTTGTGTCGTTTCAGGTGCTCAAACGGACGGCAGAGAATAGAGAAGAATGGCGCAGACTCCACCGACAAGAGCGATACTCTTAAATTTAATGACGATCATTGTAAATCTGAAGTAGCTCTAAAACATGAACACAATGTATGAATGAATACGCAACATCTATAGTTTAATATCTTTGGATCAAGAACAAAGGTCATTGTCTCTTTGCATAATGTAAATAAAAAAGTTAATTAAATTGCGCAATACAACATACAAGTTGTCAAAATTGGAAGAAATCCAAGAAAAGACATTAAGACAAAGACTAAGAAGGATTTATTGTCTGTAAATCATGTTCTTTGTGTGTAGAAAATATTTTGTACAACCCGCAATAGTGGTTTTGAGACGTAAGCGGTATGTCTGTTCATACAAATGGGGTCTGAAGTTAATTTTTTCACGTGATAATTTCGTTGTTAAGTCTAATTTATGATTTAAAGTGGTTAGGAGTTAATCATACTTAAATGTATGAAATGAAGATTTGCTCATAAAACTGTTTGACATAAGCATATAAATAGTAAAGTTAATTAGGGTAGTAACTACTTTCGAGTTTTCTACAATAGAATGTTTCTTAATAAGTCCGCAAATTATAATAATATGGTCTCTTCAAAGAAATACACGCAGGTATGAAAAGCGTGCAATTTCATCACGCGGCTGAAATGTAATGTTAGATTACTTTCTCCAAGTTATTTTAGGGTTTAATGTTAACAAGGGGTCCTGTACGCAATTGATATGACGTCAATACACGTCGCATGGGAAACATGCAATAGCTAAGTAAACACTTGTACAGTATTCGCGTTCATACAAACGAGGTTTCATGTAAACGGTTGACAGTTACAAGTGCATTTACAAACGCACTCAAAATACGAACGTAAAAGCGGATTGTAAAATCAAAATGTGTAATGCAACGTTTTGAAATCACAAGATTATATTTGAAAGGAATTTCGTGTTTTAGTTACGGGATAAGATCGAAAGTTCCACAATATGTTGCGTGTATGCAAAAAAATCTAAATATTTTACGTTACAATAACGTAGGTAACTTATGTAAAGTTAACCTACAAGGTCCTTGAAAAAGTTAGGATAGATATTATGTCACTAACGGCCGTTCCCCATATTCTATCTAGCTCTGGTTTTGCCCTACTGGAGACAGAAATAGTTATCTATCTTAGAATTTATCGTCCCTATAAACCTACCGCTGTCAAAAAATCTATGGGATTCTTCTGAAGGATAGATCAAAAGTGACAGCTACGTGACAGATATGTACGGATAGCTATCTGTTTTTGAATATCAGTCCCAAACTGGCCGTTAGTATTAACGTAGTAATGTACTAGTAGCTTAAAAGAGACTATTTTCCTAAAGTAAACAGTAGCTATGAGATGTCAATCCGCTGCGAGACACTGAAGTAGTTAAGAACCTGATTACAATGCTACAATTAGAATATTATTAGCTCATATACCAAAATAAAGGTTTATAATAAGATTAGCACTAAAATAGAATACCTGAATCCTGCTTATTGTTCTGAGAACATTGCAAGCAGGGTATAGGTAAGATGGGCTACTTAAGGCGGGTCCGTTTCCTCGAAAGTGGCGAACTAAAATAATATCCGTGACTACGTTTGTAGCGGGAAGTTAGGCTGGATGTACACGGACGATTTCTGCGCGATTTTGTAGTAGTTTAGTACTTGTAAATATAATGTTGATTAAATTAAAGCGATGGCACTGCATTCTTTAAAAGCTACTAAAAAAAAGACCTCACTGTGCCTCAGTGATAATATAATAATTAAGTGTTCGGGATTATTGGACGATATTGAACTAGGACTAATTGATAGAACTACCTATGTTAATTAATTTTGTACGTGTAGGCACCATCTCTTTTCTACGGGAATCACACTCGTTTAAAATTTAATCTTTACTCAAGATACTTTATTTACCATAAGATTGTATTCACCCTTCTCCAACCAATCGGCTTGGAGACTTAGGTTATTGACTCGAAGTTTTATAATTGAGTGTTCGATCGTCTAGACTTGAGACTTAGTGAAGCCGGTCACCTTATTTCTTAGAATACAGGCGGGGCGTTTACTGGGACGGTTACGTTGCTTTAAGAGTTTATTGAATGTTATTTAAGTTATCGGAAGATAGTAAAATATAGGGTTTTCAGTAACTCATGTTAGTGAAACTTCGAGATACTGTCCGAAGAATATTCAAAGTTTTTCAGGTTTTTAGGTAAGTACCTATTCTTTGACTTCTTATGAAATTCCGTAGATATTGTGTCACACTGACCTACATTAACTTCCAAGACACACCTCCGTACCACAAAAAAGTCATGTAATACCAAGTAACATTAGAAAGAAACAAGCCCACTCAAGTAAGTGGAAACGAAATGGGAACCGTGTCGCTGCGTCTGACACCGGCCTAACGATTCCTGAAAATCCCTCCGATCCCGGCCTATAAATATGACGCTGAAACTGTTTCCCGCCAGTCTTTCGGCAGAGTTCGAACAAGGAACGCGGTGCCAAAAGTACGATTCAAATTACGAACTAGTGTTGGTGTCAACGTGATCTTTCCCGCGTAAACCATAACATTGCCATTGCCCAATCGATTTCGTAATATCTGGCGGGAAATCAAAGGTTGATTGTGTTTGTGACGGAGTTTGATATCTTTCAATATGTTGGACAAAACTGTTTTCGGCGGTAGTTGGGAGAGCGTGGTAAGTTCATAAAACAACTTTTTAATTATTGCGTTCAAGTTTTAAGAATTCGATTTTAATTACACCACTCGAATGGCTTGTAATAAAGATTATTATAATCCTGATGTGATTATAATTACAAAAGAAATTAAGATCAAAAGCTTTAATAACGATTTCCTTAATTCCAACTAGTTTAATAGCAATCTTACACACAATCACATTAATGGTTCATTAATGTTAGAAATGTCTTTATTAAAGCACTTGACATTAAAAAGAAACTTAAATAACTCAGAGAAACGGTCACGATAAACAACTTAACGCGTATTTGGACAGGCCACATAAGGAGATTGCGTAAAGTGCATGGCCAGTTTTATGCTGTAAAAGGCATCTGACTTGTCTATGGTCAATGACCAACGCGCGTGCTTCGAATTCAATATGGCGTCTTAAGAACTTGACATTGCTTGATTTCACGGTTAACTCACCATTTTGGATATGTTATTCTATTCCGCTTCTTATTAAAGATCTTGAAAAGCTTTTAGTGTAAAAACTATTTAAAATAACCTTGGTTCACAGTAATCAGAGGAAAAAATCTAAATGATAATTGTTAAAATTGATCCGACCTTCTTTAAAATAGGTACCTACTTAATTATGGCCAAAAGAAACACTAAGTAATCTGACATTTCATTATTACTTAACGATAACAGAATACAGAGAAAAAATAATTTGACATTTCAGCTGTGGATCGCAGAAAATTAAATTCACATGCCCTTAATACCATTCACCAGTTCCTGCCATAAAAACGGAAGTTGAACCCGGAAAAAAACAATTACGCTTTGTTTATGGAAAACTCTCACGAGTGCTATTGTTTGAAAATAGAACTGTCGTTTAAAATTTGAATGTCGAACGAGACAATATGGCTGACTTTTAACCTTTGGAAAACTATTTAAAGACCTTTATAATACGATTGACTTTCTAAAGACTTCGAAATAGAAGATGTGTTAACAACTTAATTAATAGTTGTTAAATTGAAATAGTCTATTTGACATGTGCCAATTGGATTGTGATGTCTATAGAGATGTTTGATCATCATAAAAACAATATTAGAAAGTGTTCTCTTGAACAATGAGTTGTCATAGCTGTCAAAACTATCAGTCTGCCCGTCTGTACGTCGAAGCTATTGCCAACTGGTTTTTAGCGAATTTCGGCTCAACTTTCACCGCTAATGTATGAAATATACCGAGCGAAGAAAGTCTATGCATATTCAAAACTAGACTGAACCTAATAGGCTAATAAAATTAGTCGAAACTGCTATAAAACTTGCTTTATTAATTCATTACTATCACTCTAATAGGAAATCATAAATCATATTGAGAAGTTATAAACGGTAGTCTATTAAAATAAAGAAACTTCTCTTGAATTGTGCAATTTCAAGAATTCGCTTGATTTTTAATAATTTTACTCGTAATATTAAGTTGATATATAAATAATTGGAAAAAGTATGAAAAATAATAATAAAAGAAAACCCCCACCAAACTACAATAAAGTTAACCACAGAAACAATTGAAAAAAGAAGTATTAGTTTAAAAATTCCTTGGAAAGAAGACGATAGAGCATTTCTCATTACCATGTAGGTAACATTTTTATGGCTGTCATTTTATTCGGTCGTTGATTTCGAAAGTTGTATGATGAGTTGTCGTGATGACGAGCTCCAAACTTGAAATCTTGCTACTCGTATTTAGCTTACCTGTGCCTCGACAGTATTAAAAAAAAGTAAAAACTTGTCTATTGGAAACTTCCTTTGAAAAATATACGGTCGAATTGAGAAACCTCCTTTTTTTGAAGTCGTTTAAAAATAGAAGTCTATTTTTTTATCTGATATCAAAAATACCTATGTAAAAGTAATAAATACTTTTAAAAATTCATAACGACAATAAAACGTACGAAAGTTATTTTAACTTAATCATTTAAAACTACGAAAGCGCTTTCTAAATTCAGAATTCTTAATAGAGCCATTAAAAGAACACATTAAGAGATTGATAAAATGTTAAGAAACCATTTATTGAGGTAAATTTTATTTATTTATTAAAATACCAGATCAGTCACAAACTTCTAACCAGTCGAGTTCACAATTTTGATGTAAGTAATGCGAAAACATGCTCGTTTTGAATAATCGAATCGAACTATAAACAAAATACTATCGTCACCAAAAAATCATGACAGTCAAAAGTTAAAATCGGCCTTTTGTGATTCTAGTTAGTAATAAAAGTATTCTAAACATTTAAAAAAATGTAATGAAGAAACACAATTGCTTTTTCAACAGTTTAAACACTCAAAAACAGTATTTTGATAATAAAAAGTTCACTGCACAAGTCATCAAACAGTTTTAAAGCCAATGACTCCAACTATCTCTACATGGTGCAATACTTTAAAAAAAAGATTACTCAGAAAAAGTTTAGGGAAAAAATTCGCGTAGGTTGTCCTGTTAGTCAGAAAGTTTAAGTGTCGTCACAACTATTTTTAATTGAGTCATACATTAGGTGATTGACCTTCGTGATTATATCGCGATCAATAAATTCTATAAATATGTGACCTATAATAAGACATCGATATATTTGTAATAGTACGAGTTAGTCTATAAATAAAACACTTTATAGGCGACATGTTCAAGAGTACTGACCTAAAATAATATTCAAATTGCAGTTTTCAGATGCAATAAAGATACCTTAATTTAAAAAAAAAAAAAGACTAATACTTTAAAAAAATATTAAGCTCTACGAATCGTGATCTTCATTTGTTAAAATACTAAAAATGTATAAACATTACATAGCAAAATCTAAAGAGGATACGTAGCCTAGCTGTAAATTAAAAAAAAAATCCGCTAGTTAGTGTTATATTTTTTTGCATGACTATTCACATACATACGTCTAACGGAATGGAAACATACGTGGGCAAAAACATTGCGAATAAAAGAGTGTTTTTTTACACTACGTGATTTTAATGGATCTTTTATTTTTATTATGATGACGATGAATGCAACGGTTCTTCATAATTCCTGTTAACTTTTCATAAATTCTTTATCAAAACTTCTCTTTTTAAAAATAGAAAAACTGTATATTCAAACTCTATACCTATTATTTGAACTCTTTGAAAAATTACAATGTAACTAGTTAAAGAAAACTGTATCAAAGTCAGTTTAGCAGTCAACCTCGATTAGACAGTCGTTAAGATACAACAGTGGACTTTGTTTATACCTACGACATGCAGTAGTTATTTTAAGAGCTTCTAAAATCACAAAAGACAACGATATACTAAACAAGCGTCAACAATAAAGCACTTACATTGAAGGCCAGCCGTTATAATGCACAAGATAACTATTAAATTGATTTATAACAAACCAAAATACTAGATACAAGGCTATGATGACCTCAAACTGCATTGGTATTTAAACAAAAGGTTCAATTAATATCTAGTAACAATAGGGTAGATTGTAGTTTTTACCATGATCTATTGATGATATAAGATTTAATGCAATATACTGCTAAATATAATACATAAAAACATACACATGAAAATGTTGTCTTAGTTCTTGGTCTATCAATGATGTCATAATGATTGAATAGAACAAAAAACGAAAACTAGTCAGAAATCAATTGCATTGGCCTTAAATTTAACAATCATGCAATTTTAATATTTCGGTTTTTAGACCGGAACTTTTGACGGTTAATTTGGACAAAATGCGCAAAAAAGTAGCGCGTAAAAAGAGGATTATTGGAATGGCCAAATTTATTTTTAAATGAATTTATTTTTAAATTTGTACATGTATACCTATTGCATTGAGACAATAGTGACTGCAAGCCCTCAAGTCTTGTCAAAAATAGCCCGTGACAGATTTAACTGAACGCTTTTAGCGTTATCACCTTCAACGTTACAATAACGCAATCGAAAATAGCCCAAAATAACGTCAGAAATTCTAAACTCGTTTTAACGTAATATTACAGAACAGGGGCACGAAATAGGACACGCCGGACCACCGGCTAAAGAATAACATGGACATACCCAAACCAAACATCTCGAATAGCTTTTCCGAATTACCTGGAAAAAAATAATACAAGGTTATTTATTACTTCACAGGAATTCTTAATTTATCTTTTTAATTAGAGCGTGTTAACTAACTGCTAAACAAACTATTTAAAAATGACCCATTTCCATCGACCCGAATTCGCAACAGTCGAGGTTTTTTTTAACGGTAACCCATTAAACATAATGTTACACAATACCGGGCGCTGTCAAAACATAAGTCGGGCGGATTTTTCGTGTGGACAATGACAGTGACATGAAGCTGTTACTAGAAAATGTAACGGTACTCGCGATACCGAAATACATCTGTCTAGGCTAGATCTTTAAACAGCAATGGACCGTATACTCGATGAAAACATATAAACAAGAAACCGCTTTAAAACATTAGAAAAGTCTCGATAACTTCTCATAAAAACTGTTGATAGACAAACAACTCAACAGTAATAAAACGATTAGACTCGCCATTTTGTAATTATACGTTTTTGATCAAAGTTTAACGACAGAATGATGATATCATTGCAATCGATCAATAATTGTGTGGACAAAAACTATAAAGATTCTTAATTTTGATTGAAAATAAATTATTAAATAAATAGATAAATATATTTGCTAATCTAATCTACGTCATCCTAGCTATTTTAAACGTGTAACATAATGAAATTCAGTAATAAACCGTTTATTTCTGTTTGACCTATTATCCGACTCACGATGGGATTACAAGAAATACCATAAAATTATTACACAATATTTGTACCAAAATATAGTGGAGTGGAACTAAATCAAAAAGTTTATTAGTCTGTTCACGCGGGACGGGTTTATTTTATGTGGAAACAAGAATGAAATAAGAACCGAGATGAAAGATGTTTGAAATGTTTTTACGCAAAAACTATAAATTATTTTTATAAAATTATATATTTAATACAAGACTTATCCACACTAATGTTTAGTAACAAAACTAGAAAATCAATAACGATATTAATAATCACGAAAGAAAAAGTTATTCCTTCAAAAACATCTCGAGTTACGAAACAGAGTAAAAAGGTTTTGATACTCCAAAATATTTGTAGAATACAAAATTAATTACTATTTCTGGGAAAGTCGCAACCCTTTTAAAGTAATTAGGAATATTAATATTCTACCTAAAATATTCTAACACATTTAGTGAAAAAGTCGAATACATTGGCAGAAGATAAGCAAGGGCTTTGATCTAAGCAAAAGCGTCATCCTATTCCCCATAATTATACTTTAATACATCTCTCCAACTACAATCTTACGTCAACCACACTTTTCCCCTTCAGTGGGAAAAACCTTGACACAAATTAAAAACACATGGAAATGTATCATTTTATCCAACTTACTCATACACCGTGATACAAACACAGCTGTTTGAGCTTGTTAATGAAGAATTAAAAAACAAAATCCGAGCCCTTAGCCTTGGTACAGTAATCTCTCTTTGTTAATAGTTTAAATGTAAACTTCCTTGTCTTAACTCACGGTTGATGGAAACGATAGTGAATGCGGAAAGCCAGCTGTTATTGATTCATTTACTTGTTATGTAAAACAGCCGCAGTAGCCAGTAGTATAGTTTAGAGAGTATGTGTATTTCATTTGTGGTATAGCGATTGAATTTTCTTTAAAAAAACATGTCTAAGAAGACGTGTATTTAAAAATATAGATCGGGACTATTCGTGATATCTCGGTTCTTGAAGGTTAATCTATCCCATCATAACAAGTATAGGTACTTAACTATTACCAAAATAGTACAAAAAATTACTGAAAGCTTTCTTAAAACAAACATTTATTTAATATGGCGAGTAATACGTCTTCACCCTACAAGTCAGGCAAAAATATAAAAATGTGTTTTTTTATAAAAAAGTTTTTTTAGAAAAGTAATACGTAACATGCATGGCAACAACAGGTGGCACAGACAGACGGGAACCGAAGGGCTTTGATGGCAACACTCAACGCTCTTATCTGTAGGGTAGACTTGCTTCTTTAATACTCAGTACAATCGGGAATTTTAATCAGGAAAAAAGTAACAAAATATTATGAGCGATGATTTAAAGAATTTTGTGTTAGTTTTTTAATGGTCGTTTTGAAATTGCAATAAAGTAATTATGATGGCAAATTCTAGACATAAAGTTTCATTACCTAACTTTAGTGTTTCTGAATGTAATAAACTTTAGATAAATCGTTAAGTTAGACTGGTTGAGTAACTCAACTATATCAATTTAAATATCAAAGTTTATAAGTAATCAATGCAGACGTTTATTAACAGTTATAAAATGTATTTCTTTGGTATTAAGGGAGTGGAATATTATTTAATTAAATCTTTACAAAATATGATTAAATTCACTTTTCTTAAAGCCAAAACTATAAAACCAAATCGTAAAACTTTACAAAGAAACCGCTTAATTTAAAATACAAGGCCCAGCAAAGAACTCCGTGGTATTTCAAATGATATTAAAATTCCTGCGTGACTAAACGCTCGTGGTCACCCTACAAAGGGCTACACGACGTCCCTAGGACGTGTACTACGCACAAAACGTTATTGGTACTTTAAATAATCCTCAAGAACTCTCGTTTACGTACGATACGACGATATTAATGATTTTGATACTTTATGACCGTTTCGAATGCCAAGATGTGCTCGTTAATGCGAGGCAAATATTTTGTGTTTAAACTGACATTCATCTTTATAATTGTAGTTCTATTTGAATTTATGTAGCTTGAAAAGACAACCATTATTTTAGATTTAGATATGACTTTCTTCATTAACTCACTAATAGATAAACGACATTGTTTTGTCACGTTTTGCTTTCATTCGATTATAAAACACAACTTTCCAGAACAAAAAAGTTGACGATCGTTTCTATTGTTTCAGATTTCACGCGATGACTACGAAATAGACTACAGTCCGAGTCCTAGAGGGTCCCCTCTCAAGGACACCTCCAACATCCAAGAGGACACCTACTGCATCAGCAGACACAACCCTAACAAAACCTACAGGAGAGAATCCGTCATCGCATCATGGCAGAGTCTGAAGAAGGAAAGAGAACAGGCTTTGGGGAAAAGGATTATCTACGTAGACGCTGATAATTACGAAGATTATTACGGCAGGAATATGGTTAAACGATGCAAGAGCGAGAGAGTAGCAAACGGCCCGCGCGTTCCTAAAAGAGTGAAAAGGACGTGCTCTGTTGTCTACAGATATGATCCTAATGAGGAGAAGGTGGTCAAAGAGTACAAATATCAGTTGCCTAAAGAGGACTTGATGATGATTCAGCAAGTTGAGACCCCAGTTGTGATGCAGCGGTCAGTCTCAGAACCCTTCCTAAGACCTGAGAGAGCGCCAAAGAAGAAAGTTAAGCGGTCTTTTACAACTCTATTGAACATTAAGGCGAAATTCTTAAATATCTTTTCATCTAAGAGTTAAGTTGATAGTTCTATAGCAGAGGGATAAGTTGCTCAATTTTGCATTTTATTTTTGGTACAAAACTGGAAAAAGTTCAATTTGTTATTTGTAACGATTGGAATGGAATTGAATAGGGTTTTAAAGCCGATTTTTATTGCAATTAAAAGATAAGAAAACAATTTGAACAGAATTCGAACATATCAATGTACTCGTACTAGGTTATCAGACTTTTTGTAGGTACCCAATATATGATTCAGCATAGATGAATATTTGATACAGTTACACAAAATAATTGCAAATTGTAATTGCGAAAGTTCGATCATTCAATAATATTTGTATTGTAACAATTCCTTAACCAAGATGTAAGTAATCAAACGTCATAGCTCATGTAAATTATATTTATGTTCAAAATAAGTACCCACTTTATTCACCACAAATGTTTATACAGGTGTCCATTTATTTTTATGAATGAGATAATACGTCATATTAACTAGCTTTATATCAAATAGGAATAAGAATGAGGTTTAAGAATTTCGTACCAAACTGTATTCAATAGAGTTTAAGAGACGCGGCAGTGCGTTAGCCAAGTTAGAAATAATATTTTGTGATAATTATGTGTGTTGTGATAGTCATTTATTTATTATTATACGTGCATTTTGTTTTACTTCAAAATTATATGTCAGTCTTATAGTTCTTGAATGTGAAACAATTTTGCTAAATGTAATGTATTGTATTTTCTATATTTTGTAGAAAAATATACTAATTACGTTGTATGTTAATTCATTCCTTTTAGGAGAATGTAAGTGATAAGTAGTGTTAAGTCGACTTAATCATTATGATTCGTATCATTCACTCATTCAATAAATATAAGAAAGTAGTTCTAAGTAACAATGTCATTTTAATAAACTTTTATATTGATATGTGAAGCTAGTTTTTATTATAAAACTCTGATAAACAAATATTCATATACACATAATATTTTAAACAAAAAATATGTGCAAATTAGATTCTTCATTACGAGACAAAACACAAATTAACATATAACTTTATAAAATATAATTGCGTAGAACATTAACATAAAAAAGTAAATCAAAATCCTAAAAAAACTATATAACATTTAGACACGCAATACGCCCGCATAGTAGCATTGTTAATGTATAATCAGTGCACAGATAATAGTTTCATTGTTCAAGGATTTTATCATGCGGGGTTGATTGTATTGCTTATTATTATTGCGGAACAAGTGTTTCATTTTGCGGGCCACTATTAATAATCTTGGCTTTAAAGTTCAATTAATCCCACGGGAGTTAAAAAAAAAGTGAAAATTCTGGATTTTACTGTGTTAATTCACTTTTACACACTGCTCTCGCAATAAAACTTCTAAACTTTCACATTTAAATGGACTAGCTGATTTGTTAAAGAGAAAAAAAAAATCATGTAAAACTTGTTAAAATATTTTATTTATATTTTCATCAAGAAAATAAAAATCAATTATCAAGAAAATAAAATCACTGCCTTCTTAACTAAGTCTTAATGCTAACAATATAGCAATCATATCATCTGGTAAATCTTGAAATAATTCAAAGAATTGGTAGAATTTGGACACATTACATAATAAAAATTAAATTTCAAACACTACTCATCTTGCAACGTCTTCATCATCATCATTTAATTTAAGCAACTGCAACGCAACTGAAACTGCTAGTTACTTTTGAGTTGCATCGCAGTTTCCACACACGACGCAACTGAAACGAAACGTTTCAAACTAGTTGCGTCGAGTGTGGTTTTAGTTTGTTTCAGTTGCGTTGCATTTGCGTTTCACTGTGTGTTCTGGGTCTAAGAGTTAGTCTCTTGTCGGTGGAGTGTTCGCCATTTAGGCCTATCCTCTGCCAGTGCTTTAATTTCTTGATATGACATGACGTTAACTTTCTCTTTTACTTCTTTAACCAATTTCACAAAATAAGCTCGAAGCTAAACAGCAAACCCTGAAACATACCTAATAGCCATAACCGGTAACGTTTACCGTGAGATTAATATGTAAATTGGTAACCTATATCCCCCCTTTAGCACGCTACACCCCCTTTAAAGGGTTAACTAGGCCGCAGTTAACAGGGGTAATTGTATGCGGAACATTATATTAAATTCATTTACGTACTTGTTAATTAGGAACATAATAAATTGCATAATAAGATGCCTGATTCTATTTTCTTTAACAGAATATTGAATTTAAAAGAACTTTCCACAACTTAAGGCTGAAAAAGGAAAGTGTTAAAATTATAAGAGTTAGGGCCCGTATCACCATCTATAGGTAGATAAAATTTATCTGACAGATATTTTATACCTGTCTCTGTCTAAAACGTCATGTTTTATGAAATAGACATATGCGTTTATCTGTCAGATAAATTTTATCTGTAGATGGTGAAACTTTTTTTTTTTTTTTTCTTGTACTCTTTTCGGTGAAGCATCCGCCATAAATACTGTCTAGCTGCCATTCGTATGACGTAATGTCGCCGGCCTAGCCCGGCGGCTTTGATGTGTAGATAGCATTAGGCCTATCTTTTGCAAATGCTTTGACTTGATACGACATGACGTTAACTTTCTCTATCACTTGAGTAAAGTTAAGAACCCCCTATTTACTCTCAAGGGATTTAAATTCAAACATACAATAGGTAACAACTAACAAGCAATCGCCATAACATTTCAAATTCAACAACATACTTGTCAATCAATAAACTATCAAAGTGGACCATTACGCTTGTAAATTCAAACATGGTGTTTAGTGTATAACGTGAAAGCAGGCGTGCACTCAGCGCAGTTCCCATAGGAGCATGGTACCATGGATTTCTGGGGTTGAAAACACCTGGTAGGTATGAGTGTGTTTTGTTCCGGTAATATTGGTAAGAGGGTACAATTGAGTTTATTTTGGAAATAGGAAAGTGAGTTTTGGACATTGATAACAATCTGCAACGGTTAAATATATTTTGATTATTTATTTTATTAGTGATATTCATTTAACTAGTAATATTTTTGTGTGAACTCAAGACGCAATGAAAAAACTAAAGAAATCTAAAATAATCTTCAGACTGGATATTTTTCATTAAAAAAAATAATATTATTATATCGATCTATCCCACAACGTGGCGCCATCTCTTGAAGCTAACAGAAACTCGTTACATATTAGAAGTTACAGCATACAAGCCACCTAACGGTTTACAGGCCCACCCACCTGAAACTTCAGTGATTCGTGCCAAAATAATCAGATGGAGTTTGCTTCTGAAACACGCAGCTTCTGACCTACTTTTATGTATTAGACTGTGCTGCCATCTGCTGGGAAACGTAAGTACTAACTTTGGAATAATCGATATTGGGAAGTGTGCAAAAAATTTAATATTACTCTCACTCAGTTACACATTTTAGTTAAGTGCTAGATATTTATCGAAATATGGCTTCAAAGAGAGAAAAAACTGATAACCTATATAAAAAAGGCGGTTTCATATTGCGAATTTAATTTCGACTTGTCATTTACGCAACACCAATCGCGTATCATTATAAAACAAAAGACGCAGATAAGATCTCAAATATCTATCAGTAACGACAGTGTTAAGTAAGATATCTAACAAAAGGTTCAAGTAATGAGGCCAAAGGAGCTATTATATTAGTACTTAATTAGAATTAGTTTAACAATATAAAAGGTCAGATATTAGCCTTGATACGTCTCGCGTTTGACACAAATTTCTGAGTGACCCAATGGCTTAATTGGCCGTGACACTGCAACAAAACACTTTGGCGCTCTTTTAACCGTAATAAGCGCATTGAAAACAATCGATAGCATTTTAATAATATAGATAAGACGCGTAATGTGAATTTGAAAGGCATTTTTTGCCTTTATTTAGAGATTTGATTATAAAAGTTCCAATATACATTTTAAAATTGTGATGATTGCTATTTCATATTAATATAATAAATTTTACAAATGGCAATCTATTCGAAGTGTGAAAGACTATAATTTACATTCACGACGAGACTTTTTATCATTTTAAAGCGTCGCAAATAACGCTGAGTTATGGTAGAGCACTAAAACATAATTTGTAGCCAAAAGCGGAACTAGTCTAACCCGGTTTTGGAGAAATTTAATTATGCCATCATATAAATTATATATTGGCTCGATATTGTAACTCTACAGGATGGGTTCTTTTGAAAATTCCTATCTTTAATATGCCTTTTCAATGATCGACATTAAAGATTTCTTACGAGTTCATAACGTAATAGGTACATTATAATAATTATAAAAATTTTAGTAACGAGCACAAATTGTTCCTTCTATTGTACCATTTAGAATACATTAGAAATGTAAAAGTTTCCATTAGGTTATCTAAATCTTGCAAATATGTGTTTAGAACGTGCTGTATAAAAGATTTAAGATATGACGTGCGAAATTAATCAATATTTTCTATATAATATCGCGACCGAGTGGGAAATTAATGTATATGCCAAATCTCCGTTTATGGACACGCAACCAGTTTTAGAAAGCACACATTTATTACTATTTTTTTAACAAACTTCTTAGACAGTAGATATTAATCAGACTTTTGCAATGTTTATGTAAAAACTCTTTTTTAAGCAGTTAGTTTAGTTTCTCATTTTGAAAATATTGCTATAATAAAACTCCACTGTTTGTTTCCTTACTTAGTAAAAATAATGATCTTTGCTCAATTTTTTTCTTTAACTTATAATCTTTCACAATAAAAACATTTTGACAAATTCGACCATACCAAATAGGTAGACATACCAATTATAGATGAAAGTAACTTGCAGACTTCAATTGACTCTCAAAATTAATCCACCAATATTTACCTGTAAACAAAAAGAAAAATACAAATTACACACCGAATCCTGATTAAACTGTCAATCAAAAATATTATTCAATTAATAAAATCCACTACGTCTCCTTTATAAAGGAACAATCTTTTTTTATATCCCTGCTATCACCAAAATTGGTCACGAGCAAGATTATCGAGAGGTCAATTTGTTTAAAATTAAATTACGAATGCTTTTTACATCAAGACATATCTTTAAGTTATTGGCCGTCGAGAAAATTAACTTTTTATCAACAATATTTTTATGAAAATTTTATTTTAAGGTTTCAAAATGGAGATAAAGTTTGATTGCGTCTTCATTTGGTGTTTCACTGAAATGCTTACTTCCAGTTAATAATTTTATTCTAAAAAATCTTTTGTTACATTTATGACTATCCACAAAAAATATCTTTTCGATTGTTAGATATTCATTTCATACTTGGACCAAAAAAAAATATTTAGTAAAATTGGTTTACACACTGCTGTGGGACAAAGATCCTTCTTTAGTCTTTCTAATCATGATCTGCTAATATTTCTTTTGCTTTTACTCACTTTTATCTTTTATTTGCCTAGCTTATACAAAATCATCAAACAAACAACGCCAAGCGAATCTAGTCCTCATCATAGCGCAAACTGTACCAAAATAAATCATATTTCCCATGGACCTTCACCATGGCCTTGCCTGTGTCGTGACTTCAACTCGCTCGATACCACTAAAGTACAACCTAAATTAATGATTAGGACAAACTATAAATACTTGGCTAAACATAAAGTACTAATGTTTTTCTTTGGAAATAATTTAAACCCAGAAATATATGGACACAATCTAGTTAGTTTAAGAGTAGGTTTAGCTGGCATCGACGTATTTATCTTGAAACATACTTAGTAGCTTAAGAGTAGGTTTAAATAGCATAGACGTATTTCTACAATAACAACAATTTATATGTTATTTTTATTATAGAAATACGTCGATGTTCTTAGAAACAACATTTCGATCAAAAAGTAATAACTTAAATCGTTCGTATTTTATAACAAGTAATAAATATAATATCTTGATGACGTCATAGAGCCAGCCTAGGTCTTACAATACCTGACCAGACAAAGGTACAGACGGCATAAAGGAGCATACCTTTGGAACTATGCCAGGTTCTTTGTCATAACTGTATAATACTGTCTGTGTTATGTTATGTTGGAATACACTTTATTTATAAGGATCTTTGTTCATAAGCAAACTATAGAAAGTAAGTGACAGGTTGACAACCATGAAAATTTACATGGAACCGATTCAAAAATGTATTATGATTTAATTTATTTAATAAACAGATAAACAGACTAAGATTGACGTTTATGATACGTAAAACATATAGATTGATTGATTCATAGTTTTATGATTGTAAGAAATGAGTTTACAGATAACAACAAATAAAAAGTTTATACAAAAGGTAGGTGCAGCAAATGTCTCTTAAATTTCTTCTTAACAAACACCACTAAAAGAAAATCTATTACAGGTTACAGAGGTACGAGTAGGTAGTATCCATTGAGAGGTAAGTTACGAGTACATTATTTGATTTTGAAGCTTTCCAAGTATTAGCTCAATCAAGTAAAGAAAAACTGTTTTTTATTAAAGTGTGAACACAAGTGGGAACAATGTGGGGTGAAAGAGGATGTAGTGACAAGAATTGAGAAAGGGATGCATAGATGGTTTGGGCATGTAGAAAGAATGAGCGAAAGTAGATTAACAAAAGAGATATACAAGGCAAGAGTGGATGGAAATGCTGGTAGGGGAAGGCCAAGACGAACGTACCTCGATCAAATCGGGGACTTACTCAAGAAAGGCCAAATCAAGAGTACCCTAAACCGACGGGCATGCATGAGGCGACTGATGAGTGTGGATGAAGCGAAAGAGGTGTGTTTGGATCGAAGCAAGTGGAAGGAAGTGGTCTCTGCCTACCCCAATGTGAGAGAGGCGTGACGGATATGTATGTATGTGAACACAAATACACATTAAAATGATTCACAATTTGTTAAAATGAGGAACCGCAATCACAGCGTCTCGAAGGAAATATAAATCTCCCTATCTGGCTATTATTTAACTATACAAGTACCTACAGGGTGATATCGCCGCAACCCCGGAAATATACTTCATTAAATACAATAAATAACTACTGTTATAAATAGAAATAGAAACTGCTCCCACATAATCAGTGAAATGCTTGCAACGAGTGCTCGAAATACGATGCTATAGATGTCACAGTAGCTTAACTTTTCATTATGAAGGCGGTTTCGTTTGTCTCTTGGATAAATTGTTAAACAAATTGATAAATATATTGTAAGTATTGACTGTTTATATGTGTTTATTTAATTTCTTTCTGTGTTTATAATTCTCTAAAATACATAGAAATGATACATCAAATTATATGTTTTTTATACATATCATACTAAATAAATGCCAAGATTTGTGCCAATGGATGTGAGGATTTTTATTACTCTTTCACGCAAAAACTTCTCAACAGATTTTAATGAAATTTTACAATATTGTAGCTTTAACATCAATGTAACATATAGGCTATGTAACTATAAGATATCGTCTAAGTTTTGTAAGATATGACGATTAATGTGTACAAAGTCGCGTGCAGCCTCTAGTTAGATTATACATCATTTAAATGCAGAAAATATAATGACAACCTCATTTGTCTTAGGCTTAGTACTTAGTTGTTAAAAGCCACGTGTTGGAAGAAAAAAGGCGCATAGCTAATGATAAAATAATATGATTTAATGTACGTGTCAATAGATATCATTGGCTAGTCAAACTAAGATTTTTTGTTTGATTAAAAAAGTATACGGCTTAAGACAGTATTATTCTTTAAGCAGGTTTAATATTTTGATTATCGATTAGGCTAATGATTTTTTTGTATGCGACTGTAGTTTTTATAACAATTTTTTTTTACATATCAAGAAGATATAGTTTTTTGTAAAAAAAAAGATTGGTTATCTTTGAATTAAAAGCACTGTACTGTGACTCACGTGAAAAATTAGCGTTAAACATTTTTTACAGTACTTTCTTTTATTATTATGTTGTCGCCTCCAAAAACAGTAGTAACACTGTACCCTATCTACACTGTGGGGTAGTTCTGTCCCCCATACACGCCACCCTCCCGTGGGAATCATTCAGCCACCACTTACCAGTTATTGCTCATATTTCCTAACTTTTTTATACTTAAACACTGTACTGTATACTAGAAGCCCTTTCATAGGGGCCCGCGACTGAGATGTGCGAATGAATCACAATGTAATGGTAAATTTGATATTGTTGCCGAGATCATTAATTTCAATTTCGTTTGGGGCGTTTTCTAACTGGGAGTCTCGAAATCTAATTTGTTTGGTTCTGTGGGATGGCGTTTTAGTGAAATTAGGATGTTATTTATTCAGTACTTAAATAAATAAAAGTCATTATTTCTTTTCTCAGAAAGAAAAAAAATATATAGGTGTAGATTAAGAGGTACAGTTATTCAGATGCAATTCTATGTGAGAGATTGGTGTCTTGATGTAAAAAGCATTCGTAATATGTCTTATATTGGACACCGCTGACGGGTTCGCGGAAGTATACGAAAGTTTTCTCGCGCTTCCGTCTAGAAGCGGCTAGTAGGAATACCGTGGGGTTTTAGCCGGTGGGAGTCCGGCATAACCCTCCGTCCTTCTCCGCGACGGAGGGTATCCATAATGGATTTCCCCACGTAAAAAAAAAAAAAAAAGGACTAGGAGACCCATAACACAGATTACTAAACTCTTCCCATCTGAGCAAAGTCAAGAAAGGAATGCCTACAAAGTATATAGGTACTTTAGATATCTAAAGAATATAGAATGAATACTAGTTCATTGTGAATGAAGATCTATGTAGTCAGTATTTTCATAACTAGCTTTATAAATACTAGATGTTTGATGCTACAGCAAACGTAAAAGTATTTTAGACTACAAACAGCAGTAGATACGTTCCAAAGTTCATTAAGAACAATGTCAACTATGTGACACCTTACTTCCGTGTTTGTACTATGTAGTTGGAGTCTCTACTGATGGCATTGTTCTAAATTGAAGTACCTATAGGTCTTGTTGAAAGTACTTGAATAAATTTAGCTTTAAAACTCTTTAAATTATCTTTCTATCAATTTAACTTATAATTTGTAATAAGTTATCGCGTTAATACAAAATCATTCCATTAGTCATTATTTAGTTTACTAAGTCTAAATCTACCTAAAGGTTCGGGTGTAGACCAACTAGTTTCGCGTTAATACAAAATCGCGACAAATCTTCCGATAAGTTGTTAACCTGGTTGGCTTTTTGCTAGTCAAGCTTTAAAATGTATTCGATCAATAGTTCAACAACTAATCTCATGAAACCGCTATCCCCTTACAAATCCAACTCACACTGAATATCCTATTATGTTTATAATATGACGGACTATCCTATTCAAGAATTATCTCGTCTAGATCTGTCTAGAGATCAAATCTAGGTTTAAAGATGAGCGAGGCAACGACCTTTAGCATTGTCTGGATTTGTGTCTGTTTTTGTTAGGTTGCGCTGACCAGTGCTTTGAATAGAAGAATTGGGAAGTTTATTATAACTAGAGGCTGCCCGCGACTTGGTTCGCATTTATCATCATATCTTGGAAAAACATCGTGATATCTAAAAATAAAATAGCGTATGTGTTATTCTGAAGTGTAAGCTATAATATTGTTAAATTTCATTAAAATCTGTACAGTGGTTTTTGCGTGAATGGGTAACAAGCATCCTCACATACATGCATCCATCCATCACTCGGCACAAACGTTTACATTTATACCTAATATTAGTAAGTTATAAGGATTATTTAGTTAGAAATAATCAGAAGAATAATAGGTAGTACTATTTCTTTGTTATTTTATTAACTTTACGTCCTTCATTATTATCGCTTTATGCTTATCAATTACGAGTACGGATATGAGTAATACAATGTTTTGGTTTTTGTATTATTGCATTGATGTGCTTCGTAATAAAAATATTAATTAATATAGGTAATATACATATTACTGATTCATAGCAGATTGAATCTGATTTCGCTTGCGTTAATATTTAGGCCTGTTTAAAAAAATACGGTAGGTACTCATTTGCCCAGCAGTGAGAAAGAGTCTAGTTTTATCTGTATCAAACTATTAATTTAGGTACCTAAAATGGAACTAACTAGTAAACAAAGAAATATTTAGTTAAATAAAAGAAGTCTTTCTATCCTAATATTTATTTCTTTCATCCTCTAATCTACCCAACTATAAGAAGCAGACAACCATAAAAGTAACTAAGCTAAATATATCGGAGACAAAACCATTAAACACAACATTAATCCAATAAATATCAAAATTATCAACATTCATTGTCTTCGTATTAATAAGGACATCCTGCCCTTTGTCCTACCATATAACCCTACAAATTAGAGGAGTCCTCATCGAGGATATTGAAGGAGGTCAAATAATGCCGTTTTGTTTCGACCGGGTTACGTCTTTGTTGTCTGGGTAACTGCTAACAGGTAAAAAGTTGATTCGGGACCCAATCCGGATCACAAAGGCCTTTCTTGGAAATAATTAAACATTTTATATATGGAAGATGGTTCATCTTATTGTTACTTTGTATGATGTATGTCGCTTGCGTATTTGGCGTCGGTTCAATTTTATTGTAATGTAACTTTTTGCTTTTCGGAGTCATTTTCTGAGACGTTTTTCGTAGTAGATGAAATTCTCAAAATATGTTTAATTGAGTAGGAAAGTTTCTTATTTACTTTAATCAAACTTTCTATTTGTCTTTCTTTGTACAAACATACATGGGTTCTGCACCACCTGTCATGTGTCGGAACCGGTTATAAAACGGAAACTGCATTGGCAAAGCATATGAAGCTTTCGACAGAAGTTCCATTTTATGACGGCGCCGCAATCTTATATGAAAATGAAAACTCATTTAATCCTGTAGGTTTGGTTTGACCATGGTTTGACAACACTTAGGACGGGGTATAAAAATTGTCTTCCGATCAAAACCGGATTGGCGACACAAGTGAAAACGGGGAGGTCACGTTTTTGATCGCTTCTAAAATAGACAAAATGAACCCTATTAATAAAAGGGTAACATAACGCCTCAAAGTCGCGGGAAGCCGTTGGATATGGGCAGCATAAGACCGGTCGTTGTGGAAATCCTTGGGGGAGGCTTTCATCCAGCAGTGGACGTAAATAAGCTGACACTACTACTACTATATCGCCTCTGTTAACCTCTTTCACACTTCTGACAAAATTTAAACCACAACTAAATATAAAATTAGCTCATTTGCAAGCAATTCTCGCGTTTTAATTTAATGAGAGCCAAGGACACTCGTAGCTGTGAAAGTAATCTTTATAAAACCGCAGCGCAAACCGCAACCCCGCTTGTAGTGCATATTGCACATGCAATTTGAGTGCATTCAAATATACCAGCGGCAGAGCGTTTATTTATTTAAACACTTTTAGGGAGTCTTATGAAACTTCGTTTTGGGGTTCTGAAATGTTGCGTCATCATGAATAGGGATAAACAAAATGAAAGTGTGTGCAGTCATACTTGAAATTGCTTTTCACCCTAAATAGTGAGTGATAGGTAAATAAGTTAATAGAGTGTCGTATATATTAAGCATTAGGATGATTCTATTAAAGACAATAGTAAGTAACAAGGATTTTAAAATGAAGAGATAGAAGTTGCTTTCCTGAGGACTTTAACGAGACAAAACTTTGAATTAGTAAAAAAAAATTTTCTTTCTGACAACAAAGAAACCACTAGGCCAGGACCGTCGATATATCATACGAGCTCCAAGACTTCCAATATCATTTTAAATCGTCTTGTCATTTTGCCCTCTACATTGACAGACACGACAAATACCATTCATACTGCTAGTCTTCAAGTCACATTCTGAGACGACCATCCTTGCGCTACCGTAAATACAGGTGGCAAAAAGACTAAGAATCCCTCCCCTAATTGCAGCAGGACAATGGTGATGTATACAGCTATAGTGGTGTAGGTATAGATATAGGGTTTATTAAAGGGTTCGCACAGCTGAAGCTTAATTGCAGGTTATTTGCTAGGAGAACGCTCTCAGTTTTAGGGTTCCTTTGGTGTAATGCTTAACGATATCTCTGTTATTTATAAATACGGTTTTCCCTTAATTGCTGAAAAGTTCATTAAGTTATTCAATCGTTAAAAATCGAGCTATCTTACCTTGATTTCTGACTTGTCCGTGATAATGACTGTCCGTGATAATGAATGAATGTTAGTTTACAGCAACAGCACTACGTAAGAAAACTTTATATTTTGTATTAACTAGCAGATAGTTAAACAACAAACATTATTGTACAACCTAGAAACGATGTTTCCATGAAGTTAAAAGAAAGAACACTTAATGAGCGACTTCAACTCGTACTTATCCATCCAGTTTTTGATTATTTTTTATTCTTTTTCATCCAAATTATTGGTAGGGTGGAATTGGAATGAGGGAATTAAAAGATGCAATTATTCTGGTCGTACTTTATAACGATGAAAGCAAAATTTTATGGTAGAAACTGTGACAAGATATGAGGACATGATTGTGCTGAAACTTTTATGTTTGTCTCCAGGATGTAGAAGACAGAAAAAAGAAGACTACTATTTGGACGCTGACAGCTATATGAAAACACAAAAGCAAAATGCAGGTAGAAGAATTGCACTCTCTAACCACGGAGACGTTACAATCTAACCAACAATACAAAGAAAGACCCATCTAACGAAAACAGGGATTGTCGTCATAAACAAGTAAATGGAACTAATTTTAACTAGCAGTATCCACTGTAGTCCCCATACAAAACGGATACAATGTATGACAGTTCACAATTGATGTACAAGTAATAGCAAATGCAATTTTCCCTCCCATTCTTCAATTAAATCACTCGTAAGTGCCACACGAAGCTCTGTATCCAATTTCCGCAGTTCGATTAGCTTTTAATCGATTTCAAACATCGATTTCTCCCGGAGCAAGATCGATATTGAGATGTCAATGACACTGGAAGGTCGATGACCTCATCAGCTGATTTATTAGGTCGTCGTCAATAAAATAACGATAAATTGTCTGTTATTGATACTTGTTTAAAGGAAAGTCTTTTTATTGGAGTAAATGAATGAAAGTTGTTGTTTCAAGAGAATCTGTCATCACTTTGGTATTTAGAATACTGATTGTTGATCCACTTTATTTCTTCTACTATTTTCATTAAAATACACTTAATTATTTTATAATAGGATGACGTTTAGAAACTCGCGAATTGAAAATAGAAGTCTTTGATATTGTGTACACCACTATATAAATTATATTAACAACCCAAACACATTATCTTCCTAACTCTAGCTAAAAAGGAGAAAGACTGATTACAGAATACTAAACAACACATAATAACACGAAAAATCTCCTTGTTTATAAACTACCGCCATGCCTATGACGCACGTACGATTCTATCGAAAGACATACCATGCGCAAGAGTGGAGGGAAGCAGCAATAATAACATAATGTACTGACATTATCAGGTTCGCCGGAAGTGGTCAGACATTGATGCGCTTGAGTTCGTCGCATGGGGAAGGAAACAACAGAGCATGTTAATTACTGGGTACTATGGTGTTTGATGCTTTTATAGGAAAAGTTGGGTTTAATTATAAAACAGTGGTATTGTTGTTTGTTATATTAAAAGAATATTGTGCAAGAGAGAGGCGTGACGGATATGTATGTATGTATTGAAATATAGTTGAAGATTAGCTCGATCAATGCACAAGCTATTATTTGGCCACAAAGAAGTTCTGTAGGTACGTATAAAAAGGGAAACGAGCGTATAAGTGTGTAAAATTTTAAAAAAAATTGATACAATGTTCCCAGTAATTTGGAACCGTGCTTTCTAAAGATTACATTTATATTTCATAAATACGGAACACACTTGCAAGTTTATATCAGAAATTCAATTATTATAGACGTATAAGTATAAATTTTGATGGCAAACTGAATACAATTAACCTACCTAATAACGTTTCAAAACACACTTTCTCAACATTCTGTTACTTTGTAGTAAGTACCTACTTACATTAACTGTAAGATTCATTTCGCATACACTACTGCGTATCCTATTCCAATATGTAATGAGGGAGACGTAAACACCTCTTACAGATAAAATTTAACTGACAGATAAACCTATGTCTATTTCAGAAAACATTACGTTTTAAACAGAGACAGGTAAACATATCTGTCAGATAAATTTTATCGGTTAATGCTGAAACGGACTCTTTATCGCGAAATCTCGTTTGCTTACAAAATATTGTGTACAATTTACGCCGGCATTAAAGTGGAGTTAACTAGTTTTATAGTCACTTTATAACCTGTTTAAATGTAAGTAAAGAAGCCACGGGTTTTCTATTTAGTGGTATTCTATATTGATTGCGTTTAACTTCTTACAATGTAATGAACGACGACGACGACGTGTATGCGACTGATGAGTGTGGATGAAGCGAAGAGTTAGACTGATCAATGTGGATGAACAAAGGTCTATACCTTAAGTCTATACTTATGAATGTGGATGAAGCGAAGGAAGTGTGTTTGGATCGTAGCTAGTGGAGGGTATTGGTCTCTGTCTACCAGTTATGTTATTTGTAGGCACTTTTATGGTCTATCTACAAACATGCGGGCCGTGCTCGGGACGTGACCGGGCCGTGACGTAAAAAAAATACGTCGTCATGACAACGTGTGTGAACGAATCCATAGAAAATGTATGGAATGATATTTTTTCACGGGCCCGGTAGATAAACCTTGGTATAGATAAACCTTTAAATGTAATCTAAACATTATCATATAATCACAAAAAACCTCATGCATAATCAAATAGACATAACTTTTCACTTTTTAAGTACTTTAAGCAAACATTAAATTATGAAAGTAAATTGTTACATGTCTACTAAAGTTATATAAACTCGATAAATATTTAAATAAAAGTCGTTCAACTTTTTCTTTATTATGTAATTAAAAAGCAGGTGCTCATATAAGTCTTCACTAGTTATATTACTAATATAATTATAATTATTAGAATAAATATTGTGTTTATAATGTTAATATTAATCTTTCACATCCCAGAAAAAAAAGAACAGTAGAAAATCTATTGTGACTGGGTTTATAATGGGTCAGTGGGATGTGAGAGGTTAAATTAAGTATCTTTTCAAATAAAAAAAAGTTAGATTAGAACAGACTTCTTTTCTGAAACTTTTATGCATGTATTTGTTTTTTTTTTTTGTTTTGTAGTCGTTTAAACTCTTGATGGTATGATAGTAATATTTAAGCAAAACTTTCTTCGATCGAGAAAATGTAAAATTATTACCAACCACTTTGTATCAATAAACTTACGTAGGTACATTTAGGTGGTCTCAAGAAACCACCATCCCAATTTCAGTCTATAAACCAACGTCAACACTTAACTATAACGACCCATTAAAATTCAATAAAACCCATTCATTGAGAGCCAATTAACTCGAATTGAAATAATGAGCTAAAAATATTCCCTCGCCAGATTTCGGGACCGCACATAAATCGGGGATTAACAGGACATCAAATGCTAATAGAAATGGTAATTATTAGAGATGCGCCGAATATTCGTTTACTATTCGGTATTCGGCATATTCGGCACCTCAACTGAATATTCGTATTCGGCCGAATATTCGGTTAAAATGACCATTTATTCGTTTATTTTGCTGAGTAACAATTTGCTTGATAAAACAAGATATTAACCTCATATTACATTATTTTAAACCAAGGAGCAGTCAATCTTATATCCTCATTTTCACATCTAGGTATTACAAGAGTTATTAGGAGATGATAAAATAAAGATAAGTTAGTAAGTGACACTTAAAGATTGAATTTAGAAACCTAGACATTCTGCTCTATCTAGTGACAGTCAAAGGCGGTTTTCTTTATAAACTTTACCTATTTGTTGTATCAAAATTGTGTGAAGGAACAACCGAATAGTTCGGCCGAACTATTCGGCCGAACTATTCGGTTCGGTAGGGTTTTAAACCGAATAGTATTCGGTATTCGTTATTCGGCAAAACCCATATTCGGCGCATCTCTAGTAATTATCATCTCTTAATATTAAGCAACCTTTATGGAGTTATGTGGTTTATGAAGCTACCGTATAAAACAATTGAATATCGAAACACTGGCTGAAAAACGAATGATGATAGGAATGCCTTTTGCTTCCAAGCAAAGAGATTCGATACAAATACTTTTATTTTAAAATTCAAATTTTTCGTTTCCAGTTTGAATTTGGAATGGAAATATAAAATACCGGTACAAAATTCCATGAAGCTTCAAAACTTTTATTGGATTTTCGTTACAATAGCAACGAGTCAGTAAAGTTGGGATTTATGTGTCTAGTTAACTGTCTAGTCTGTAGGAAACAGAATGAAGATTGAGTGCCTGCATACGAATTACATTACCTTCAAGATAAAGATAAATCTGATAGACTACAGCCCTGCATAAGCATGCATTTTACTCTGAAAAAGCTAACCAGACAGATGACACCACCACCTTTTATTATTTCAAAGAAAGAAGAAGCCTACTTAAACTGGTCGGGCAATGCATTTCTCCAGACCGCAAAAAGGCAAATTAAATCCGGGACAGGTTTAAAAAGGAGAGAGATGGCGATATCACTTACTGATGGAATCTCGGCGAGAGTGGGTGAGACAAATCAATTTCTGAGAGTCTTGTTTAAGTAAATTGGATTGGAGTAGGATAGTGATATCTCGGGAGGCTTGTGAAAAAGTGGGAGGGAGCAGGTCTGTTGAAGAAAGAGGTCGTTGCCGCGTAAACAGGGGAAAAAGAAGATCTTTTGTGAGAGATTAAGGGCCCAAAATACGGTTTTTGTAAACATAATCTTGTGTTAAACAGCTGGGTAGTTTGTTTTGGAATGAAACGGCCTTTATTTCTCGTTTAATGTTGTTGCTTGCGGCGGATGGAGTCGTTTGGGGACATCTGCCGCAATTCACAACTTGAAAGTTAAGGAATTAAGGCGCTATTCTGTTGGGCTCCCTAATTGCTCTTCGAATACTGAATACCACTGAGATACGACCGTATCTGACAAATTATTTTATGAGAAGCGTAGGTACGCCTAGTGACGGTACATCATTCTGAGACAAATGAAGATCTAATCTAGTAATATCAACGTCTATTTGTTTGCGTACAGTTCTACAAGGATCTTTTGGCATGTGTCGGAAATCGGAACTAACGATATTATCTTGTAAATTGTCATTATTTTTCGTTATTTGTTCACCACCCACGCCATCCTGACAATGTCACTCAAGTGCCAATAGATCCTTGTAGCAATATACGTATAAATGCTTTCATGTATTGAAAATCTCATTTGCATATCAACAATTCTGCTAAACTAGTTTTAAATGCGATTATCTTATTTAACATCCGATATTTCATACCATCACCGTCCACTGCGGTGTGAATTTAAAATCAATATCGATCGTTCAACCCTTACCCCATGGTATCGCCTAGGGTGTGCTAACCCCATTAGGTAGGGCGTGACAGTGTCACAGTCCAGACTGTCTCGTATCTGATTCCATTGGTGTATGGCCTCGTTTTGTAATACACTGCTACAAGGATCTTTTGGCGCGTGGCGGAAATCGGAATTAACGATATCTTTTTGTAAATTGTCATTATTTTATGTTATTTATTCACCACTCATGCCCTCCTGACAATGTCACTCAAGTGCCAATAGATTTTTGTAGGTCTCTACTCGTGGTTTTTTTAAATTCTTGAATGAGATAAGAATAATTCCTACCTATATAAATTATACGAAATGTGGTTTTGATAGTTTGGTTAATAAAATATAGTTTTTGTCAAAACCTAATAGAAAAGTGGTCTGAATATAATATACAGATCAGTTTACATTGTTACGGCTGGTAAAGCAATGAGCCCTTTGAAAAGTTGTAGTCTTAAAAATTACTCTACGGAAGAATTATGATTAGAAAATTATGTAAGTATAATTGACTACCAGTGAAAAAAATTTTTGCCAAAAAAGAAACAACTTCAAAACAGAAACTAAAAAGTATGAAATAAATTAACTTGTACAGAAAATTTCGAGTTTATAAGTGATTAAAAGAAACATAAACAATTAAATAATTATGTCTTTAAAATTTTTGAAGACGGTGCCACCTGTTTCCTTGAGATGTGAAAAAGATTGAAGTACCTATATTACCTATATCTAGTTATTGTTTTACTTGGCACCGTCTTCAAAAATTTTAAAGGCATAATTATTTAATTGTTTATGTTTCTTTTAATCACTTATAAACTCGAAATTTTCTGTACAAGTTAATTTATTTCATACTTTTTAGTTTCTGTTTTGAAGTTGTTTCTTTTTTGGCAAAAATTTTTTATTTCACATTTTTTAGTGTCCCTTGACTGTCCTTCATTTTCATTATCAGACCCCTAATAACAGTCACAACCCATTTAGATGAAAGGTCTCAATAATATAAGTTAATCAAGCCCAAACACAAAGTACTTGCTGTAAACCGTTGTCGAGTTCCCTCGACTGCCTTTCCGCTCCATCATCAGGTCAACGTCAGACCCTCATTAAATATTAGGGCTTTAAAATTCTTATTATTGCATAATATTAAGAAACACACTAGTCGCGATGCAATTTTTTCGAGTGTTTCCCTCGATATCTCCAGGTTTCCACCATCAGGTCCTGGTTTCCTTACCATGGGACCACCCTTGGGATACCCCCTTTTCAACAAAAAAAGAATAATCAAAATCGGTTCATGGACGACGAAGTTGTGTGAAGAAACATAAGAAACAGACTAGTCGAAAATACAGTTTTTTCGATAGTTTCCCTCGATTTCTCCAGGATTCCACCATCAGATCCTGGTTTCCTTACCATGGGACCACCCTCGGGATACCTCCTTTCCAACAAAAAAAGAATCATCAAAATCGGTTCATAAACGACGAAGTTTTGCGTGGACACACATAAAAAAAAAAAAAAAAAATATACGGTCGAATTGAGAAACTCCTCTTTTTTTTTGAAGTCGTTTAAAAAAAAACAAGAGAAGATCATTGACAAACCGTAAAACCCTACTTTTAGTTTTGGCATCATACAACCGAACATTTTATAACTACCACTAGGTACTAACCATCTTACCATTAACAGTAAAAATCTAGTAAACTTTGCGTTATCAATTAACAGATACAAGCAGTTACAATCTCGCGGCACTAGGCTAGTAAGTCAACACGTGATGGTACTATAATAAGACATGCGCGGGCGCCGACTACGCCCGAAATAGAGACGCGTTGTAATAACGCCGTTGATGTACTTACTACGTTACTATGGGTAGGAGGTATGGTGTGGCATGTGCTTGCCAATTTGCGAGAATATTGAATGAAATATATATTTTAAACTATGATAAAATAGTCGTTTGGCAGAGGCCGCTAAAGTGTGTTTTTTAATTAACTTGAGACGTATCTTTGTAGTTCTTTTTATATTGCTTTGTTTTCCGTAGTCTTTTTGGAAGCAAATACTAGAACTCTTATAACTAAGTACTTAATTCTACGATATCAGTATAGGTACCAATTTTATAACAAAGTCCACACTATGCTCGTAGTTACATCACTTTGAAATGTCTAGTAGATCTCAAAACGATGACTGAATAACATCCCACCGATTAACTTCACTTAATCTATTCAAACATTTAACATTTCTGCCGTCATTGGTGTTCGGCTAATATTCCTTTACTAGAATCGAATTTCTCTCGATTCATATTCAATAGTCGACTTTTCAATCGAACTCTTAAATATTTAAACAAACGGTTTGTACCGGAGCGAAAATAGCCAGTCGCCACGTCGGGTCTGTTCGTATCGATATTATATCGATATCGATCGTTTGCTATTATTGGACGTATCAGAATAGAGCCATTTGCGAACGCTCGTTGGTAATGAATTTGAAAACAGAATTCTTTTTCGAATTTTATTTTATTTAATCTGGAAGTGTTAGCACGTTTGTTTGATTATGTGTTAAACGGACGGGCGACTTTTAAACGACTTTATATTTATAACAAATGAATTGAATAGAACGTGTTTTGATAGCTGGGGCTTGGTAGCATGATTTGATGTTACCTTAGATTATTTAAAAGGAAAAAAGGCATACTGAATTAATAGTCTATTTGTACCAAAGAAAAATATGTAACGTAGCTATCTTCAAAGTTTGTTCCAAAAGTAACAACTTTTCTAATTACTGGTGGCTAGCCAACCCTATTAGGGATAAAGGGTGTCAGTATACGCGTACATTACACCTATGTAATGTATTGTTATGTACCTTTATACAAAACTGTTCTCGTAACTCATGACTGACTGACAACATGCTGCCGAACTAAATTCCACTTTGACTTTGACAAATGTATAAACATAACTTATTATACCTACATCGAACCCTAGATATATAGAAATAAAGACCAATAGTTATAACAGGCCAAGTCTGCTAATTTAAAATAAACTGATTGCGCAACTGACGCTATTTTAAATTAGCAAACTTGGGCCCAGGAATAAAGTCTCGTTTATTTATCATCAAATCCTCGATCAAATCAGGGACTTACTAAAGAAAGGCCACATCAAGAGTACCCTAAACCGACGGGCATGTATGAGGCGACTGATGAGTGTGGATGAAGCGAAAGAGATGTGTTTGGATCGAAGCAAGTGGAAGGAAGTGGTCTCTGCCTACCCCAATGGGAGAGAGACGTGACGGATATGTATGTATGTATGTCAAAATCAAATCAAAATCAAAATTTATTTATTTCTCCCAGAACAATATAATGACAGTACAGTAAAGTTATAGGTACAGGTAAAAGTTTTTGTTGTGGGAGACTGGTGTCCAAGCTAGGTTAAACCTGTGGTATGTATTTATTTATAATCGCACAGCAATAGCAATAAACACACAAACTCACGCACGAGAAACAAAAGCAAGTAGGCAGAACAATTGAGCGATTTATCCGCTGCAATTTCAGTTACAAAGTTGCAAGATGGTTGAACAAGTATGTACAATTTGAATCATAAATTCATTTATTCTTTTTCAATGTCTATAAAGGAATGAAAGACTTTAGTATCTTTAAAAAGATTCTTCGCTGCCTGTATGCAATGGCAACTTAGAACTATTTTTCAGTTTTACTATTGCGTGATTGATATTTGCAACAATATTGTAATTAACTTCCTTTTTAATAATAAAGTAACTGTCAAGAGGTTATACGTATGGCTTAAGTTAAATATAGACATATCTATATACAAATTTATATGATTATTTTAAACTTAAGCACAATTTCCATAATTCGCTCGTCGCAAAGCAAATACACACTTTGCTGTTCTGTTACCGAGTTCGTTTTTTTAGCGATGTAGGTATTGCTGTTTCGTATACGCCATTAAATATGGTTTTCATACAGGTTCTTCAAGTTATGTTTTACAGATAAAGCAGATTTAAAACATTTATCTAGGTAGTAGCTAATGAGAAAACTAAAGTTTAAGATTTAATCGCCCGAATCTAAGCTTTATACCTATTACTTTATAGTTCAGTGGCCAATTTCCCCGTAATACTTAATTGAACATCGTCTGGATTACCAAATTGCTAGAACTTTCCAGAAACAACGTACTTGAAGTTAACAATCTCCGACACTAATTAGAAAAACACGGACGACGTGGGTTCTTTGCTAATTTAAAACATTGAAACGTCTACTTGAGACCTGAGCTCTATGAGCATTATAGAACGTTGGGTTTCAAGTAAATTCTTGAGTTTTATAAAAATGGTATTACGCTTTCAGATCGCGTTTTTGGTGTAGTTTTTTCAAAGTAAAAAATGACAGAGAAGGTACTTTTATCATCTACTGACTAGAATCGAAGTTTTAATGAGAAGGTGAGGATGAACATGTTGCTTGTACTGACGGAAACGTAATCATAATGGGCGTATAATGCGTCCGGGTTATATCTATTAATTCATGCAAAAAATATTCTGACTGGTCTAGTTTTATGAGTTTCTGATAAACAAAACTTTCCATTAATAAATATTCAGGGTGCAGAAATTTTTAAAGATCCGCCAGGTTAAATGCTAAAACCACCATATATTAATTTTATAATAATTTCAATATGCTAAGATTCAGAATTATAATTTTCATGAAAAAATGTAATTTCAAATAAATGACATTGTTTATTGTGAGAGCTTGATTATTTATTGATATCTTATTGTATTTTTTTGGCACTTTTAATCTCGGTTTTAACGATCCTGGATACTTCGATACATTCGAAGTATTTCATATTAACATCAGAGTATCACATCACAACTTCCGCAAGACAATGGACCATTTCCTTGCATTCTTATACAATTTCTATGCTCATAAATATCAGTAGCGGTGTCGATATCGTGACTCTTATCAGTGAAAGTGGCATAACCTAAGTTCCCATAGATTTCGCGTGCGATAAAAAAAACTGTTCCGCTTATGCGCAAATGGTTTGCATTACATTGAAATTATTGCACTAAACACGTATTCTTTGAACTGATGACGGGGGCAGGGATGGATTGAGTGTTTTATCTTTTAAATAAATGAGAACTATCATTGTGGATTTTGCCAATCTCAAATAAGTTAAACTTACTAAAATTACGCATTGTACTATAATTATTCAGTTTAATGTAAATACATTACATATTATACACACAAAAACTTAAGATAAACATCTCTGTATATTCTCAATTATAAGGCTGGTAATAGACAAATACATTCTCAATCATACTCAATTATAAGACTGGTTACTATTAGAACAGACACATTCATGGTTACTACCTATGTGTTGTGTCGTATCAGGTGCTCTAACGTACGGCAGAGAATAAAGAAGAGTGGCGCCGACTCCACCGACAGAGCGACGCTCTTAAATTTATGATGATGACCTATGTGTTAAAATTGCCTTTGTTAAACCCCCTAAATGCCTTCCTGCCTACAATTGAAGTTCTCAAAATAAGAAGATCAGTGGAAGTGATTCTCCAACAATAGTGTTCGCTTACCGTGAATACTTTCTACTTGCGCCTGCGTCACTTAACTGACGAACGCTACCAGTGTACCAGTCGCGCGATTGTTTTAATTCGAAAACGATTATTAACAATAATATTTATATAAGACCGTTGACTTTGATAAAATAGGGACTTATCGCCTTATAACTTTAATGGAGAAAGATATCTTTTCACAGTACATTTTAGCAATACTGACAGCGGCCTTAGTAAGAAAATTGCTACCTACATACCTATCGCTTTTTTATATTCTGTCCACGGATGTTCACAAAGCATCTAGGCCCCAAATATCTTTATAAGATAAATTAGTAGGAAATAGGAATTTCCAACTACATAAGTAACTTCTTTATATCTTATTGTAAAACGCCTCCCTGAATAAATCATTGAAAAAACTACCTTATAACAATGGATGCAGGCGTTGTCGTTTCAATTAAAATTACAAAAATAAATAAATATTTAATGTTAGATAGTTTATTGCCCCTTAACACAATATTTTCACTTCCGTACGTAACGTAAAACATTGTATTTATAAGGAAAAAGCGTTAGTTAAATCCACCTACTTAGTTAACTATTTTTATACCAATGCGTGCAAAGAAAAAACGTGTAAGTTACTCCAAAACGACATGATTACAGCACGAAAAAATACTATCGCTTACTACCCAATCTATCACCTTCAAACTGAACACACGATTAAGTCCCTCAAGTTCACGAAGCAGTCCTTGACAAAGGCCAAACGAATAACCTTGCAGAGTTTAAAACCTTTACAAAAAATAATTAATTACATTCAATGTTAAATTACCATATACAACATCTCGTTACTAGCCTTATTATTAAGTGTAATAAAATAAAAGTTGAAAAAAAAAACATGTTCAAGCCATACCTATAGCCTGGCCTATAAGCTACTTATCATCGGCCGATCCAAAAATTGAGGTCATTTACCTGCAAAAAAAATTTAACACGGTTAATGTTAAAACATGATGTAGGTGAGTAATGATACAATGGACTAGATACAGGGGGATTTGGTATTGAGATTTTAATCTGCCTTTTCAAATGGTAATGATAGGATTTTTTGACCGACTATGTACGCGTAGCTGAGAGTTAAAAAGTTGTGATTGAAATTCGAGCTCGTTTGTACCTAACTTCAAAAGTTTCAAAACGAAGCATTTTTCGGATAAATATCGACTTAATGAATCGAATTAAAATAAAATGGTATTAAAAGTAATGAAATGAGGGAAGAAAGGACTTTTAAGTGCACAAAACTATTCATAACATTCTTCCTAGATACTATTCAATTATGAAAATCAGTCGCAATCTTAACTTTATAAAATATTATTTAAAGTAGAACACTTGTCTACAATAAACACATCATTTATATCATACTTAAGGTACCTACTCATACAAAACACCTTAAACTAAATCACGAATCGTAACAAAAACTTGCTATAGAGCGTTAAATCGTTTGGAATTGTGTCCAGTCTAGACAGGATTCTCTTTATTACATATACCTATATACCTTCGTATGTACAGGGAAAAATAAACCGTGTTCTGTTAAGAAAAGATTGAAGTTTGATTATGGGTGAATTGTGACTTGGGCTGGTACTAAGCTAAGAAAGTTTCATAAGTTTTTGTTCGGTCTGAGTCTAGAGCAATCGGGAGTTAATATCTTATTAAACCCCGACGGAAAAAGAAGGGTGTTATAAGAATGTCGTGTTTGACTGTGTGTATATCTATCTGTGGCATCGTATATTTTCCTTACAACTTCACTGTAATGTAATTTATACTAGACAAAGTTATCAAGCAACGTCGAATAAGTATTTAATCTAGTCGGTTTAAACACTTTCAACCTTTATTGCAGAATAGACCCTTAAATATCAAGCCATCTGCTTCTGATATTTCATAATGAAACTGTCAGCTATAGGTTTAATTAGACAATCAGTCACAAAAACTATAACACTTCTCGCAATCTTCAACATCTCCCCAATGGTACATATTCAATCAAATCAGCAGACAACCACAAAGCTACGATCTGATAGCGAATCCAATATTCATCTCATAAGAAATGTGGTAACGCAATCGATTGGTATTACGTTTCGATGTACGGATTCTTGGTTCAGATTGATTTAAGATGATCCCTGACAGTACACACTTAGAAGTAAGATATATTCGTTTCGTTCAATCAATCGAAGGGTCTGGAAAATTCCTACTCGTCAAGGTCATCTTCCAACATACTTGAGACATCATAATTGACAATTTGATAATCGCTAATCCGAACGAAATAAGGTGACAAAAATCACGAATAACGCTGATGCCTACGCTCTGTGCTAATTTGGTATGATTTTCTTAATCCCTTTTTTTTACGAGTAAGTAAAAATGATTAAATAGGTAACACGATTACATACACATTACACACGTGTGCTGTGGAAGATATACATAATTTTAAATATAAGTATACAATATAATCGGGGATTGTGCAATACCGCATGACTGCGCTTTTCAATAAGATTTGAATTACGTAACTCAAATTATTAAAAAGTGATTCATAGTTAGATCTTATAGAAAATAAAATTACGTGGTATTCCACTGATTCTTATAGTAATATGCATTTCCGATCCGGTGTGTCACCAACTGATAATGCAACCATTTCAAAAAGCAGACTTTTCAGAATTCCTTCCTACTTATCAAGCTCATTTCTTTAATCCCGTATTACATAGGCGGCCAAATAAATTTTTACCCGATACACGAGAAATGAAAACACAATGTAACACCATTTGATCCGATACATAACAATTGGGAACACGGCGGCGTAACACAAAAATACATCAAGATCAGCACAAGTCAGAGGTCTATCTAAAACAATCAGCGAATAAAGATTCATATCGTGTTAAGTTAAGCTATTTGTATTGATTTGTTTCGACCGCAGACGCGAGATAAGCTCCAATTGAATATGTGGTGAACGTAACGGGTTGTGGATTACAATCTTGTGATGATACGGATGTTAACACTCTTTTGTTTTCTTACATACATATCTGTCACGCCTCTCTCCCGTCAGGGTAGGTAGAGATCACTTCCCTCCACTTGCTACAAACACGCATCTTTCGCTTCATCCCCATTCGTCAGTCGCCACATACATGCATGTTTGTTTTCCTGAATATTAAAAAATAATATTGTAGAATTAAACACTGATTCTTCATATTTGTAATATAACTTATTTGGACACCTTGTGCGCAATCAAATTAATTTGTCTATCATCAAAATTTAGCAACCATCGGCTAGACAGCCAAATTAACCGTTTCAAAACTTTAGACAATACAATGTGTTGGTAATATTAGTGTCATCGTAAAACATTATTGCTATTCATCATAGTCATCATACATTTTAACTCCCACTTCCAAAAATATCAAGTATCATACAAAAGAAAGGCGCTTTTGACTTTTTCGAATTGTGGTCGTATACAAATAATTCGCTTAACTTCAAATGAAAAACGTTACAAGTGTAGTTGACCTCTACGACGCTTACAACCTTTTAGAATAGTCAGTTAGTAGATACTGTAGACAAAAACGTGACATACAGTTAGCGTAACACGGTATGCAAACAATTACATTTCCATATCTACACTATGCAGTGTGGGTGGAGGTTAATGATTCTGCGCTCACTAGATTTATTGGGCATGTGCAAAGCAATAGCAATTAAAATCTTTGCTTGAAATATTGGGAACAGGTACCCTTACGGAAATATTAGCTTAGAAGTAAATGCGTTTATGTTAAGGAACTCTCTTAAAACTTAGACTATAATTGTCTGGGTTTCCGATCGGGTCTAGTCTTTAATTGTATTCGAATACTGTATCTAAATTGTTTTAATTAGTTATAAACAGACATCGGAGTAAGTGTGTGACATAACAGATAGAACGAAATAAGTCCTGCGCATTTCACTACTTGAAATTGCCATTGTCCAACACACTGAAGAAGTTTACACAGTGCCAGTACCGTAACATTCCAAAAACAATGTTATACACCTTGATACCTATGGAAACAACGTGTATTGAACTAGTGATGTGAAGCGGACAACGACCGAACATATGGGTCATACGTGACGTCACTATATCGACGCGGTGTTGCGAGACGATGCCGCTACGCAAATAAATTGTGTCTGTAGGGAAATCTCGCGGTTTTGGGAGTTCTTTTGTTTTGGCCTTTTTTGGGATGAAAGTGTAAATTTTAAGTAGTTGATTGGTATAAATGCTGAATAATGAAGTTTTGATGTTTAAGAGAGAAGACGATGAATCCGTAGACAATGGCTTGTCTCATAAATTGGCACACTTTGCTCTTAACTATCGATCTCTGGCATGTATCAGTCAGTCAAGTAACGTGTTATCTATCTTCTAGCATTGTTTTGATTGCTACAGTCGACTCTTACGACAACTACAAGAAAAGTTTTGATGACTCCTACTCCAAATGCAGATACAGTCATCATATATGGCCTCCCTTGCTCTTCATCCAGTTCTGCTTTGCCATTCTTCACATTTACTTACTTAACAGAAAATCAGGCTCTTTACATCCTGTCCAGCACATAGAAATCTCCTACTTATACCAATGACGTCACAACACCATATGCTCGGTCGTTGTCCGTCGCGCTTCATTCCATAGTTCACGGCAGTTCAACTATCAGATGGTTTATAGGTGTTTGGCAGTTCAAGCTATTTCCGGATTTAGGTTAATGAAAGTTGATGGATTGGTGGTTGAGGAAATATGAGGAGTGATATTTGTGGGCATGAAACGTGGATGGTACATGATTGAAATGAGGCAGGAGATTAGACGATGCATAATGCAGTAGCCGACTGGTTAATTAGCCAGCCAATTGGAAGCTCAGGCCATTGATGGAGTGTTTCGACACATACACTAGAGTAGAAATTGGAAAGAGTGTGTTGAATCCACAAATTCTCATTGAGTCATTGTGGTAGATGGCCTAATGAGCTGGCTCGTGCCCTTATAGTAAGGATGTTAAAAGTCTGATAAGTTGGAGAAAGACGAGACTTTATTGTAAATATTGCAAATCAAGAAAACGGGTCCTAGGATTCCAAATGGCATATCTCACTTGTACCTATAAACTACTACCTTGTTGTTGTACTTGTATGCTGTACCTTTTGTATAACTTCTCTTTTTTTCTGTATCTATGTACTATGATCTTACAATAAACTGTTCATAATTAATTAATTAACTTGTTAGCATCAATAAAACACCGAATTGCAAATCATACATACAGACCTTTATACAAATATCCTTTATAAAATTGGACAAAAAATCCCCAAAGCCTTATAAATCTACGACCGACTACTATACACTAGGTCAGAGAGTATACGTCGCGGAAACTGCCTATCACGGACCAATCAGCGGGTCGTTGCTCACTGACCTGATGGTTTACATTGCGCCTACGCATCTCTACAGTGTAAAGGTTTATGTGTTTGTGTAGGTTTATTTTGGTTTTACATTAGCCTGAATAGTAATTCTAAGTTAATTACTATTCGATCAAGATTGATTGGACCGTATAAAGTCTACATTATCCCACTGGGATATAAAATGACACATCAAAATCAGTTAAGCCGTATTAGAAAAATAAATCAGTCATTAAGTAATCCTACATACATACATATCCGTCAGGGGGTAGTAGGGGTAGGCAGAGCCTACTTCCTTCCACTTGGTACAATCCAAACATACTTCTTTCGCTTCATCCACATTCATCAATCGCCTCATACATGCTCGTCGGTTTAAGGTACTCCTGACTTGTAATCCTAATTTATAAATATTTCTAGAATTATTTAAGGTATATGTAGTAGATCTAACGACTTTTCTCTAACCATCAATATAACACCATAAATACTGTATTCAACATAAATATACAGTACTTATGTTGTGAAATAAAAAATGCGGTTTACCTGTAGTGAATCACTTTAATTTCCGACTACAAGGATCATTGTCCTAATCACAGACAGTGAACCCGCCACAGACTAATGGCATCATATAACAGATTTCAGGAATTGCGTATGGATTTCTATTGGTTTTCCTTAAGTAATAAGTGTGTACGTACAACTTTGGTTTATTATTGTTATTGGAATAGCGGAAACGTGTCAAAGAGGGAGATATAATATACTTTTTTTTAATGCATTTTGTTTTTTTTTCTAAATAGTTTCAGATCGCGTGTTGCTCTCCTGTAAAAGCATTGTCCGATAAAAACTTCAGACAATACTAATTGTTTAATAAAGACTTGCATACCAAATACCGAATCGTCAATTAATTACACGCTAATAAAAGTAAGATCTCTTTAATTATAAACAACTCTCGATTGAAATACTTTTTAATTACTCATAGATAGAAAACTTTTTAAACAATGGCCAATGAAATAAAAATTCCTAAAACAAAACACAATCATATCGTTCTAAATGCCATGACAGCCATTTTGGAATTTTGCTAATTAATTAAAGAATAATTTTTTTTTTATTGATTGTGAGTGATATACAAGATAGACACATCTAGGTTCAATTAGTAATTGTAATTATCTTGAGAATTACCACAAAAGATAGAAAGTAAGATATAGCTCAGCGTGACAAAGATTTTCAGATAACAATAGATTTTTTAAAGCTACTGTAATTTTAATGAGATTTTCTATAGCACTTTTAGCCGTTTCCAAACCCTTAGTTTTCAAATACGTGTAAAAACTACGATAACTACGTTTCTGGTAAACAGATTCCTTAAGTCAACTGACTTAATTTATTTCATTCCAATTAAGCATTGACTTGTTCCAAACCCAAATTAATTTAAAAACAAAAGTCCCCTCATCAATTGGCTATTTCGACAACTGTCAAAATGTTTAACCAACCAATCAGCATCTCCGATCATGGTTTACACGTTTCGAATTACAGATAAATGTTAATTGACGCTTCTTAAACGAGACGCGTTCCAAAGTTGAAACTGTAATTGTGTGACGTCACCGAGAACCGTTGGCCGAAACAAAAGACGGATAAGTGTGTCACTTGTTTTCGTAGACAATACGAAAATGTGGCATGAATTACCGAATACGTTTGCCTTGGCGTATTTAGATCGCGTAGGTTATGTCTGTTATGCTATTGGATTTGGTAATATTGAAACACAGACAATATATAAAGCTGAAACTATTTGCTAGTTCAAAGTGAGAATCGATCTGTAAACCGGTAGATTAGACGAAAACATAAACATGTTTAACTCAGTAGGTAATAAATATTCGTAGTACATAAATATTAAAGTCCTATATCTTTAGGTTATAAGGTTACCGGTACAATTCGGCAATATCTAGTAACTGTAGTAATAATTTAATGTAACATAATAACAAATCAATTAGTTGATAACTTTGGTACTTAGTAAACAGATAACTATGAAATGATTTGTTTTGCGTCTTACAAGGAAGTTTGTTTTAGCCTGGCTCTGAAAAAAATAATTGTAAATAAGGGTTAAGAACTTTATATCAATTACCTATTAAGAAGAAGCAGTTATCGTGTATTTTATAGCATATTGTCTCCGTGTATCGCGTATGAAACATGAATTATAAGTTATTTAAAAAGTACTTCAATTATCAACTGGTACGTATATTTTAATATTGAGTGTGGATGAAGCGTAAGAGGTGTGTTTGGATCGTAGCGAGTGGAAGGAAGTGGTCTCTGCCTACCCCAATGGGAGAGAGGCGTAACGGATATGTATGTATGTATTTCAATATTTTGAAGGTGCATATATAAATATAAGTTGTCGTGAAATAACTAGGAATCAATTTAAAAATTAACTAGCTGGGATAAGTTTGAATTACGTTCTGAGTTATACAATAGATTCTAGTTTGGAATTGTAAAACTGACATTTAACCACAAGTGTACGTACAAATAAGTAGATGTAAATGTTAATGTTAAGATTTATACTCGTAGACTAGGAAAACTCATTATTTTGCTAATTATCCTAGTCTATAACAATACGTATAAATCTAAAATAATTATATGAGTTATACTAAGCCGAACAATAGTCCTATTAATAATATAAACTAATAAATGTCAACATTACAATATAAGCCTGGTAATTTTAGGCTTAGTAAGAAGGTATTATGTCTTTCTCTTTCAGTCATTAGTCTCTACTAATGATAATGAAGAGAAACAAAATTTTAGGTCGATTGGAGAAAAAGATAGTGGTCTCTGTCTTTCCCAATGGCAACTGATATTAACGTATCTGAGATGGTAAACCGCAGCATTACGATTATGTTTCAAAATGACGACAGAAATATGTCATCTTCATACGTATCTCGTCAGAAATCGTCACGTAAACTCGTGTGGAGACATTACGTAATACTTTTATCGGACATTGCCCGCCTGCTTTTGTTTTAATGACGTTTGTGTTGCTTTGACGTTACTTGTTGTCTTTATTTGAGAAGTGTTTAGATTAAATTAGACTTGTATGGTGTTAAAGAGATAAATTATAATCTGTTTAGAAGATTTCTAAATTATCAACACGTGTGCGGTGACAGAAGCCGATAGAAAGCGGTACTATTTATTCTGAAATAAAAACACAAGGATACTTTTACATACCTTTAAAGGGTATGCTACAACAAAATGACTTTTGTGAAATGGTTTAGGTATTTCAATCTTTACATACCTATAAAACACTGTACAAAAACAATTGATCATAAATGAGTTTTTTTAATGATACGAAGTAGCCCAGTACGAAACACTGAAGAAGCTTTTTGCCTACTTCAACATCTCATTTTACTCTGTACAAAACAAATTGTAGAGCACAAAACAATCTCGAGTCAAAATCGTCACGTTCAAACGCATTGTTTCATAACAGGCCACTGACCTCTCGAATATGGGGCAGCTCTGTTTATGTCATTAATCTATGCTGTGGGTGACAGCTAATTGCTACCAATTAATACAATTTAAATTAGTGCTTCAGGCCCAACGCGACGCGTCAAATAATTGGTACACCGATTAATAATGTAATCTAAGAATTTATTACGAACAAACATTATAATTAAACTGTTTTCTCTTTAGGGTTAAGTAACTGAATGTTACACTGAAATAACCATATTATGTTTTTATTTGTATACGCTTGGTTACTTGATATAGTTTTTACTCTACATAAAGACAGGTTACCAAAGTTGGTTGTTTACGCTAAAGCATAACGACTAATTAGTATGTCACTAGTCCTTAGAGGACATATCGACTAATTACAAGTTGACAGATTAACTGACTTTACTTTGATACAAGTCACTACATTCTAATACATTTTATCATTTATCTGCTCCAAGATATACTGTGATCAAAAACAACATACACAAGCGACTTTTTGGGTAACCTTCGACTCCCACTTAAAAATACTTACATACATATCCGTCACGCATCTCTGCCATTGGGGTAGACAGAGATCACTTCCTTCCACTTGCTACGATCTAACCATACTTCTTTCCCACTTCAAAAAACCTATTAAACTTCAAAAGGGAAATACCAGCACAATGCGGTAGGTACATACCTACATCTCTTTCGAAATAGCCCACCATCGGCTCATCAATCCATCTATCTGCGCTGCGGAGCTGGCTCTGTCTGTCATTAGATAGTTTCCGGGTTCGCTTCTACTTCCGGGATGGACGCCGTGTCAATTTTGGCGGGATATGCGTCTATTGTGCGATTGTGTTTTGTTTACGGATGTGGGGCTGATATTTGTTTTGGGAGATATTTGGAAGTATCTTACGTTCTAGTTACGTTAGTAACTATATAGTAGCCTGTGATTCTAGTGAGTAAAAGTTTTACTTTATTTAGGCGAATCGTTTGTCAAATCAGATGATATTAAAATAGTTCTTTGCGTACGAGTACTTACGCATTAAAAAGCTTTAAAAGGCCATATTTATAATGGTTCAACAGATTTTTTCCTTGTTTTTGTTTAACAGCTGAAATACACAACTGTTAAATCAAAATCATAATATAAACCATTGATATGAACCATCGAAAATTGACACAACGAACTTCTCACTTCAGATTTTTCACTGGATTGATCGTTCAACTACTAAAACGATCAGACGACCACATTACAGCTACTTTAAACTTCTTAACAAACTTTACATACAACCTCCCGATAATTTTCCAATGTAATCCGTTTACAAATCCGATAACAACCTAGTAATACATCGTTTACGCGGACGTAAGGTTTATAAAGTAATTACAGATTGTATAGAGGAAGTTGCATGACGATTAGCAACTAGCCAACAGTTTTGTAATATTTTATTTAGATAAGTATCTTTTAGTTTGTTTTATAAGACGTGTTATTATCTGTTGTTATTGCAGATATATGAATTACGCGTTGAAATTGCTGATATATTGTATTTTTTTTATTTTCTTTTTAACCTCGGCTAAAAGTTAATTTACATTATTTAACTATTCATAAAATGTGTGATAGAAATCAGGCCCCGCCCTCTTTTAGATCAGTTTTCTCGACGTTTTCCAATTTTCAAATACTTACCCATTTACTATTTTCTCTGTATTGACTATTTCATAACGCAATGCATAACACGAAGTATACCTATGTATATAAATATTTAACATATTTTATGTTGCAATCTATAAATACATTAATTTTATAGATAAACCTGAATTCATCTGCGATTTATCTATTTACGTTTGCAGTAATATTTCTGCATTATAACCAATATTCTATTTCGTAAGCTAAAACGTCAATTGAGTTTTATCGCTGATATAAACGTCAGATGTAGACGTAAATTAACGCAATTTCATACCTAGTTTGCTGGAATATTGATTCGCTTCGTTTTGCATTAGTAAATTATGTCTGACTTTAACAACAAATTTATAATACTCTAGGTTTAACAATGTCCTTCAACAGTCGCTATACGTATAGGTAATACTCTATACATTAACTAAAACCTTTAGACAATCTTTTCAATAGAGTTACAGACAGACAAACACATTGGCAGCTTTTTCAAATATAATTTTAACCGTATTCTGCTAGTAGCATTTTCCTTAGTAGGAAGTTAGTGGTATCTCCATACTTCTACCTCAGAATAACATTCTTCATTTTGCCTATTTACCTAAATACTTAAAGTGTTTGTCTGTAAATTCCCCTTATTCCCTAACAGAAATGAATAAATAATAGACTGTGATTGTTTTTTATGTACCATGGGCTTTCTTCCCTTCAAAACTCGATTCCCACTTGACCTCATGATAAGGCATGGCCTACATGCAAAAAAAGGTGCGGGCACAAGATACGCTGACGGAAGTAAGGAAGGACGCCGGACGGAAATCATTTTCATTGTGTCAATGTGATTATGGACACTCTTAGCGCAGGTAATTACTTAGATATTTCAATGCAATACGAGATTAGGTATATGCATAAGTAGGTACATACTCTGTTGACTATAAAATGCTTCGATTTGAAAGTACAGGATGAAAACTTTGTGATGATTAGCAGCTATTTCAGTATATTATATTTTATACTCTGTTTCACCGTTTACCTAGTAGCCGAAGTAATGTTTGTTGTTTTACCTGTAAACAAAGATAAGGAAAATGAGTGTAATTAGAGTGTTATTGTTGTTTTTTTTGTTTTTTGTATTTATGTACTGTGCAGTGAATAAATGATTTATCTATCTATCTAATTATTGTTAAATACATTCTTTCATGTTAAACTGCGTTTAAAATGAAGCTCGTTTCTTGAATAAAAAAAGAAAACTAAAGAATAAACGGCTTCTGTTATTATTATTATTTCATTTAAGAAGAAATTGAAATCATTACATAGAAAATAGGAATGGAAGTTAAAACAGAATTTCAACTTGGTAGAATTTTGAAGTATTCGACCTGTCTTACGAGTACCTACAATGTATTAGACAAAGTCCCTCGACGAGGTCTCTAGTTAGCACACATATAATATCATACATCGGTAAATTCAAGAAACATATCTACATTTCTCTTCTCTCATCTAGACTCTATAGACGAAAGTCGTCGACAAATCAACGACCTCAGAACATCGGCATCACGACGAATTTAGCAGTTTTGTGTGAACGAACGGCCGTGAGCAGGTCACTGATAAATTGTTACATATTACAAGTGTTGTTCACTCTACATGCCTCAGTTTGTCATTTCCGGAACGGTTTTTTTTGTGGTTGTTAAATTTGATGGATTTTATGATTACATGCAAATAGGAGTCAAATACAACAAACAACTAGGAAAGAAAAGTGGTAGTAGAAAGAATGAAGTGTATTGGATTTTAAGAATAAATCAAAAATAATGACAGAAGACAATTTGAGGTAGGTATATATTGTATCTAATCTATTTACCTGTGCCCTGCAATATCAATTACTTGATGGTAAGCCTAACATAAAGGTGCAGTGTACTAAAATGACGTCTAGAAGTTCCTAACCTAATCAAAAATGTATTAATTTTTTTTTAAACACATTACATGTCGCAAATTAAAAAACAAAGCATTTAGCAGCAAGAATATTAGCCGCCAACAAAGATATACAACCCAATAAAAAAGCTTTCACAAAACAGATATAGATTCAGATGCCACAAACATTTTCAAGTGTTCCACCGACCATTGACCTTTGGGAGGATATTCGCATTGTTGCGCAACTCCTGCGCCGTCCAATCAACGTCTATAAAATCGATTTAGCTGTATCGAAATTTAAATCGATAGTTTTTTTTGCAGACGGATGGAAGTTGTCTGCGAATCCTATGCTAGCTCTTGTTAGTTATAAGCCGTAAGTAGATACTTGATATTATAATATGAAATCGTGACAAATCTGCCGATTAGTCAAGCGATTTGCGTTTCCTATAACGTCCAACTAGTTAGGCAGAACTGTACTGAGGCTTGTAGAGCTACAATGGTGATGTTTGTAAATGTTCATATAATCAATTGGCATCGTTTAAAAAATACTATCTCTTCTACAAGACGTCTATCTAAAATTACGAGACTTCGCCACTTCGCCAGGACTACGCAACTGATGCTCTAAATAACATAAAAAACGAAAATCAATCGAATTGAACTAACGGCGCCGAACCGACCCGACGATATTCAGACTTTCTATCCTGTTTACAATCTGCCGAGACCGGAACGTTCGACATTACGATGTAATTAAACAAATAGTTACCGTTTCCTGGTAAAAAATCTGAATGTATTAAATATCTTATTCCAAGGCACCAATGACGATATTTGAAGTATCTTGAATTGACAGAACATTTTATCTTCCTTCAATTAGATTTAACAAATGGATATTGATTAGCTTGTTTTTATTTTGAAAGTACCTATTAATTCTTAACTGACCAAGCTGGTTGGGCAAACTTGTCTTTGACTTGAAGGTTCTTGAAGGTTCTTATATTAGGGTATTTGTGGTCCTATTTACCTAAGGATTAGGCGAACTTAGGTCTTTGTCCATTTCTAGCCACAAGCAACCCTAGTATTAAACTACCGAGGGATATTCGCGTATAAAAGATTGAAAACAAGCATACTATTATAATAATACATACTATTGAACTTGTAGATTAATTTTTCATAACATGACATTGCTTAATTTTTTTTACAGAAATGAAATGAGTCAATTCATTACCCCGTTATTACAAAACGAGTTTTATTTATAGTTCTAGAACTAACGGAGATAAATGACATTTCTAAGTATAAGGCTAAGTATAGACAAAGCGTCAAATAATGACATTAGTCCTAGAACTAAGTACATTTAAAACTCGTTAAAGTTCAGTAAATATATAATTGCAAAGTTATTACCCTCCTAATTCTATTCCATCTCATACTCTCCTTTAGTAATCGAATACGAAGGAAGCGGCAAAACATTAACATCTCTAATAACGAGCTTTATAAGGGACTTTGATGTGGATATTGAATTACGAAACGTCCGAAACCTTCTAAATTATTGCGTCTTTACATATTTATCTTTTATTACTGCTTTTGGTAACTGGCTGGAAATGAGATTGTATTTAATTATTGAAAGTAACATAGAAGGAACCCATTTGATTGTGTTTTACTGAAATAACGGTGTGTTTTTAAATTATTCTTTATCTAGCAACGTTAGCATACCTAAGGCGCGCAGTTGTTTTATGCGGTTGCGCGCAGCGTCAGACGCATGCGATCAAGTTACTGAGCTATTTTGCTTGATACTTCTACTAAGTCATAATGGCAGATACATCGATTGATTCCAAGTAAGAACCTTTAAGATACGTGATGAAACTCATGAGTGTAAAAGATGACACACAAACATAAGTCACACATGACTCAAAACCTTAATTTACCTAAATATAATGTTCAAGATAATTTATTTCCGATTTCCATTATTGAACAGACAATTAATGACTCATCCCAACAATACTACTACGAAACTACCAAACAAGTAGGAATTAAATTAACAAAAAATTACAATCAAACGGAATGGGTACAGTTTACAATGGAATTGTGCTAATTCTCTCTCGCTAATTGCACGGTCATTGTCCTAAAAGCCGAACGGACCAAATTCGAGCAAATGACACAAGATTGACAAAGGCTCGCGTGTCGCGTGCTACTGTCATTTTGACACATATTGTTGATTTCCCGTCAACCGGCATTGACAAAGCAAAGGTCGAGTTGAAACAGTTAAGAGGACATAGCACTCGAATTTGGTGACACTTTTGTCTCCTTTTGGGACGAACATTAATTCGTTTATTGTTTCTGTGCGACCTAATTCGAAGTTCGTTTACGGCGGAAGATCACTGTCCTCTTTGATCTTGTAAGATCACACGCAGGACAATTTTGTCCACTTTCGGGTAGTCTCCTTAATTGCAAAGGTTTTTGACCTTGTCTACGCTTTGAAACAAAGTTATTTTCCTAAGAAGATATGTACTCGTAATTTAGTTCGATAAACAAGAAACTTAAACTATTTTGAAGTTGATACTAAATTATACCAAGGAATTTCTTGTAGCAAGCAGATAAGCTGTGAAACAGTTCAACTTGGTGCCTAAGTATCGCATTGTTCCGATACAGATTTCCAAAGACAAAGTTGGCGAACTTCATCAATATTAAACGATTCAGTTTTCAAAGAAGCTTAAGCGCGCTCCGGTACTCCCGTATTTACTTTTACAGTGCTTTTCAATGTTTTACAATTACCATACACCGGGCAACCGTTACTCCATTGTTTTTCTTTTTTTTCGCGCCGAACTCGTCAACACATGTGGGTGTGTTTTTTTCGCACGGTTGCAGATTTAATGACGAATTGATTGGGGAGTTTTTTTGGGGACATTTCGAATGTGGGTGTACGGGTTAATGATTTGGGGACAAGAATGGGGCCCAAGGACCGTTGCTTTGGCCCAGTTCTCATTGCGCCGAGACAAAAGCCTGTCGTTACTGGTAATGTTTGACTCAGTTAGATGAGTCATGTTAAGGCTTTTGCAGATAATTTGAATCGTCTTACCGTGTTTTGACGAGACGATACAAGTTTTAAGGGAAATTGTAAGGGAAACCCACGCGATTTGGATTTTACTTTTTGCTTTGCTTTATATGTAAACTGCCTTAGTTTCTACGGAAATAATTATATAAAATTAAACTCACTTCCACTACTATCCATGAGTCAATAAATCCGATTTACCGAAAAAATATAGCACGTTCAGGCACGTTTGACGTACCTGATTGGTGCCAAATAGGGTCGTGTAGTTGGCATTGAGTTAAAACGTGGATAGATACACGTGTTTAGTGGGCAATGATCTTAAAAGCTTTTTTATTAGCACAACAACATTCACGCGATAACTAAAGCTTTGCTAACCGATCAGATTAACATTAGAAGAATAAGTCGATACAATAAACACGTTTAAGGATGAACTAAGAAGCAAAATGCCTCCCAAGGTTGTTTTATTTATAAATGAATTTATTTTTGTGCTTTATGATAGGGGGGCATGTCCCTTCTTTTGTATTGACAAATTTAAAAAAAGTGAACCCAATAAATAGGATTCCTCCTAGTGTATCTAACCATTTATTGGATCCACTTGGAAATATGCTATGGATGCCATAGGCACACACAAACATCTAAGTTAAATATCATAAAACCTAGAATTCGTATCAAGATTACTATTTATTCACAGAAATTCGCCTCATCCAAGCGATATGAAGACAAACTGTCATGGCGGTGAAGGTAAAGCACAGAGCACCAGGTAAAGTAAGTGCTACTGGTCACGAAATATCTGAATCCAGTTTAAACGAGTCAACTTCTCTTTGTAGTCCAGTAAACGCTACCGGTTTTAAGCAAGAAGGTCACGGAATCGATGTCCAACATCTTATCAATGGTTTTAATTAACAGTTAACCTAATTTCCCCACGCACGATTTAACTAAACAGTTAACTCATATGCGAGCGTTACCGATTTAGGTTTTGAGTAAACTATTGCTGGTATTTGTCGATGACACAGTGCCGTGTAAATGCCTATGCTAACATTTGTCGTGGTAATGACATTGACTTACGCATTTGCATTAGTTTGGTTAATCGTACCAAATCGATTACAGGACTTAGGTGGTAGGATTGAACGGTATAATTAGAGGTCAGACAGTTTACTCGCAGATTTGTTAACATACTAAGCTTATATTTGCATTAATTGGTTTTGAAATGGTACTTTTTGTTCATGTCAATTTGTTTTAATATGTCAATCTACTGATTCTAGAAAACGAAAACCAAACATAGCTTCGTTTAGCTGACTATTCATCATTTACTCTTCAAATTAACATTTCATAAAAATAAAAAGCCGAAGCATCAAGAACCTCTACCATTTCCTTAAAATCAGTTAAAACAACAACTTCTGTCGTAACAACACGATACCTACATAATCTCTCATGCACCACAAACAAATGAATATTCAATATTTATCGTGCACAATTTGCAATTGCGATAATGTGACCTTTAGCAATCCAGTATGAGTTTGCAGGTGAGAATGTATTTCCTGATGGAGTTCATGCGATCGAACACGTGTATGCACATTGCACATGACCTATCTACCTTCAGTTATCTCATTGGAAACATATCGGAAGTGTCAATACGAACGTGTGAGTTTTTATTTTGTTTAACATTGTTTCTGTTGTGGAAAAACAAGCAGTTTTTTTTTTAAATGAAGCATATTTTTTATTTATTTTTTATATTGTCGGAAGTACACTTTTTTTTGAAGTAGAATCTATGATTTGTCAATTACTGAGTTTTAATCTAACTTTGATTAATGAGGAGAGGAAAAGAGACATGTTTAGATCTTAGCAAATGGATAGTAGTTTGTGCCTACTACGATGTAGGTAAACAAACTTGACTTTAATTTAAATTGGTAACGGCGGTATCAGCGTTAATATAATTCCTTGCCTTGTAAAATTTTTAAATACCTGTAAATCTTAAAGACTAATATCCACTTAAATATTTTATAACCCTCATCGGCCTTAATATAAATAATTAATAAGATCCAAATTATTGACGTCAATATAAAAACTAGTCCGTCCAGTATTAGGTTATTGAACTTTTTATAGCGTTTTAATTCGGGTCTAGATTTCCTACGGGTGTGTTATCTTGTTTGCTTATGTTATCTAATCTCATATCAATTGTATTTGCTTAGCGATCTAGGGCAGTACGTCTATAGATATTGAATTTCGAATCTGATTTCTTTTGTTAGGTCTTTAGTGAAATCGGGGAGTAAAGTTTTAAGTTTCGTATTTATGAATATAAGTTTCGCAATTTGAAAACTGAAAGTCTGTTCATTACAATACAATGCAAATACAAAAGTGGGCAACGATTTTGTGCAACTGAATAAAAATCTCCTAGTTTTAAGTGTGCAATTTTTTTTTTTTTTTTACTTCATAAGGCAAATTTTCAAATTTTCAGGATCGTATTTTAATAAATTTAAACACCTTTCTACCAGTATATTGCCATACTAAGTAGGTATCATCTTTCACGCAGTTACCAATGCCGTTTAAAGCCAGACATTTACGAACTTATTTAATTATTTTCATTTTACGAGACAATTTAACAGTCTATTTTGAGCGGCGCCACCGATGCTCACAATATTCAGCAATTTGCATATTTATTCGAAGCTGATTAATATTCATCATCCATAGCCGACTGTTTTAAACTGATTTTTATCTATTTTAGTACTTTTAGAATAAAACACATTTATAAACACTTTTAAGTCCATCTTTTTCTTTCTTCATTTCTTTTAATACTTAACTTAACATCCCATGTTTATTTGATTACTTATGCTTTCTCAAGACGAAAACGTATTTTGTTAAGTAAAAACCAATCTCTTAGTCAAACCAATTCAATTTTTACTCAACTGCAATAACATTGAAGACGAAATTTGCGTGGCGTTGCATCCGGCATGAATTTTCAATAGTTTTTAAAGAAATTTAGACCATTTTTCAGTAAAAATAAGGTTGCATATGCAGTGAAGTTGCATGTGGCGATGCAAAAACGCAACTTACACTAGACGGTCGGTTGCACGCACGCGAAGTATGTTATCCGAGCAAATCTTGAGTTTTAACTCGTTCACAAGTGACTTTTAGTTGTGCACTGAAAATTTGTAGAAAGTTGATGGAATATGTGCACGCTTAAAGGTTTATTAAATAGTTAACTTGTAGATTCTGTTTTCAATGTTGGATATGACTTTATTCAATTAAAACGGATGAAAGCGTACCACTTTTTGCGTATTTTCAATATGATAGTAACTATATTACATCTTTTCATGCGGCATGGCAATTGAAGAAGGAGCCGATTTTTACGTTTCTTATTATTACGCAGTCATAATCATTATATTTAAGAGCGTTTCTCTTGTCGGTAGTCTTCGCCACTCTGCTCTTTCTCCGCCGTCAGTTTGAGCACGCAGTATAATAATTTAAATGAATATTAAAAACAATTTAACTGTCTTACAGCATTAAAGAGCTCATAAATAACACCACAATGACCAAGGAACTCCCCAAAATTCGATACGGTTTGTTACCGCGTCAAAACGCCCACTTTCTACGTGCAAAGCGCAGATGATCTCGCGACATGCGCGCGCGCAAACCGGATATGTCGGGCGTATTTTTTGAAAGTCGCCATATTGCACTGTGCAGTTTTGTTACGGTTAAGTTTATTTTTAATTGGAGATTTTGATGTTACGTGATTTTAATTGAACATTGCTCAAAACGTTGATGATAGAGATGACATACAAAATTTATACAACGAAAATATACCTAACCATTTATTTTTCAAATCTTTAATCGCTCCCAAATACAACATAATGTCTATTTTTATAAGTATTTAGTATCTTTTAAAAAGTCACAAAAATGACAAACCTAGCTATTTTTAACATAAGAAAGACACCAATTTATACTTTTTCCACTTTACTCGTATGATTCTGCGTCAACTCAAGCGCTAACCGCTTTTATACGCATAACGTCTTAAAATTGCAAATTAAATCAATAGCTGACCAACTACGGACAAACAGTAGGACATAAACAATGCGATTACTATTTATGAATTTGCTGGGCACTTGATAATAACAATTGACTGTAATATAAACGATTGCAATGTGTGTATAACACGCTATCTTTCGTTAGTATAGCGTATTGTGAATATAATACATATGGATGAAGTATGGATAGTGAGAATAATTTTACAGCGAAATGTAGGTAAGTATTGCCATTTTTTTGTGATAACTGTTTGAAATGAACAAGATTTGTAATAGAATTAGGTCTTTTATAGCAGTTTTTCCTTTAGTTATGTAAGTGTTTCTTTTTTTTTTGTAGTTTTTTGTAGACAATTATGTTAATTCAAACACCTTTACGGACGCTTGTCAAATAATTGTTCAACGGAAAAAATTTACGTTTATTTATAAGACTTACACAAAGTCAAGTAACCTTGGCTTCAAATACTTCTAGATGTTAAATTTGTAAAAATATGTCTACGAGTCATCACTTTTTAAGGTAAAGTAGATGTTTGAACTTTAGTGCGTGGACACTTCATGATACTCCCCCGCATATCGAAGGGCACTGCACTAACCCACGACAAAACGACATACATAAAAAGAAAGATGTTGCTGTGACTGACCTAATCCAATTCCATTGAACCCGGTCCAGAATTTCACTGTCCAGACTTATTAAAACCCGAGCAAAAATCGATATAAAACACAAAAGATTTCGCCCAAAGGTCCGTGGACTCGTAAGAGAACGGGTTTTAACTGTAAAGCTACAATTAAGATTTCCTGCGCGCAAGGCTGCCCACGACGCGTGTACCACTCTACGCAATAATTATGAAAATATCATACCCAAGACCACTAGCAATGATAAATTCATGAAATAGCTCAGCCTTTATTGTTATACTTGTGAGAAAGATTGGGTGAAACAAATGAGAATTATATTCGTGATTCTTTTGTTTTAGAACTGTGAATGTATGCAATGAAGTCTAGACTGGCACAGTTGTTAAAAGTCGCCTTCGGGTATGCAAAAATGAAATGCTTTCTTCAACCTCAACTCAAATATATTTGTTTCTACAGAACCAAGTCTACAGAACAATATATACAAGAAGCCATATCTTTCTATAAACATTACACAATGCTTATATTTATTTCGCTCTCGTATAAGGGAAGATGAAAGCTTTGAGATGTAAACATGACATTGCTCTCGTGATGATTGAACTCTTTCTTTGGAATATTTCAGGAAAATTATGCTGTCAACTATTTATAAATTGTGATATGAAGATGACATGTTTACCTTCAAAATAATACAATACAAATATTCTTTATTGCACAAAAAGATATAAGGTAAGACACAAACAAGAATATAAGAAGCAACAGGCGGCCTTATTGCTAGGTAGCAATATATTACACGCAACCTTAGGGCAAGAAATAGCGAGAAATAGGTAATAATGGTAAATATTATAGAAAGACTTGATTTGGTCACTGCCTACCCCGATGAGAAAGAAGCGTGACAGATATGTATGTAAGTAGGTATGTAAGTGTTTATCTATCTTAAACCCTTCAATTAAACACACACTATAAACCTCAATCCAATGGCATTGCAAGCAAATAATAAAAAATAAACGTTCGTACGTCACTTGGCTTTGTTTCTAAGTCACGCAAAGCCGATTGGAACTATAGGTAGTTTGGTTTAAGGTCGAATCCACTGTATGAATGCTAGTACATTTGTTTTTAGCAATGATAGTTGCAGGAAGTCGTGGTCTTGGATTAAATACGAATAGAAACATTAAGATGATGAATTGCATCTCGGCTTATCTATACTCAATGTCAAACGGTACTGTAGTCTAATTGAGGATATATCCTATGCAGTAGCATCCAAATCTTAAATCATAAATCGTAGGTTTCTTATAGGTAATATAAATTCAAACGTAGTGTATATTCTCGATGTTAACCTTTGCCTATATAAAATATAAATAAATATAAATATTGGGGGACAGTTTACACGCGGTCACCTGACCCCAAACTAGGCAAATTCAGTACTATGGGTATCAGGGACTCAGGAATAAATATATAATAGACTTAATCCAAAATTTTGTAACAGTAATACGTTTCATGTGGGAAGTTAAGTCTTGTTTAGGTCTTCATGATTCTCCTAGGTTTAAAATTAATACACTTTGTATAATAGGGTTGCTTAAGCGGTTGTACTGCCATAATGAAATCGTGACAAACAATCGTTTAGCGCGGAGGATTTTTTCATGTCAAAGCAGCCTAGAGAGATTTGTTACAAAGAATACTTTTTATACCACTCAACATTATACTCGTGCCAATATTCGAAAAAAAAATGTTACCATAGCAACCTCAGAGTTAGAAACTGTGACAATCTCAAACCCATCTAAATATTCATTGACCTTGCGTCACAGCGGCACTCAGGCGCCGATTCGGAAACTCTTTTAGAGTTCCGTTAGCCGGAAGTTGTAGCTATAAATCCAACATTGTGGATTCGCGTTTGAACCTAAAACATGATGGAAAGCTTGTGATTTTTGTCAACTGATAAAAATATATGGTAATAACGGTATATTTTGTAGATAAATGCTTATTTTAGACTTGTACAAATGAAATAATGATACTTTAATTCGAAGCTTTATTTCGGTTGTTTAAAGTTAGTTAATGGCAGATTGCCAAACTTAAGTGATCGAATCAACCTTTTTAAAACAAATAACATGACATTTTCAAACTATTTGCTATTTCTTAAATATTGAAAAACTTAAAGGTTTTTCTTAAGAACTATTGTCAAGAACCCAACCATAAAACACCATAACTCACTCGACCAACTTTTAAGGTCAGAAAAGCGAAATTTCTCGCCGCCAGTGCGTTACCATCGACACTTTCGCTCAAAACCATCGCGCATGCGCGAAAGTGCGGTTTTGTAATAAAACGCGTAATACGTAACCCATTGTCAATGTCTCTTTTGTCGCTCCTGTAAATAGGTTTAACGAGCAACTGTCGCATTGAGACCTTATTTGTATGAGACCGAGTTACGGTCCGGTCTCTAGTTCGAACTTGCAAGTGAATACTGATGCGTAGAAAAGAAAGTTTGAAAAGAAATTGATTTTTAAACGGTTTTTCGAAAGCCCTTGTGTGATGCAATTGTTATGCGCTTCACTATTGGCACTTTGTGTTGCTTTGTAAATACAGTACGACGATTAGCGCTATTGTCAAAACATTGTCTACTTCAAAACTCTCAGTAGGCTTTTATGTAATGTTTATTGTTGGAAAATATAACTTCAAAAAGTTGAAGAAATTTTGTTATTGCTTTCCTTCAGTTACCGAAAGTCTGCTGCGACTGGGGGTATATTAGATAAGATAAATAAAGCTAAAAACATCTAGGTACAACTCTCAGAGCCTGTTTCTCCACTTACAGATAAAATTAAACTGACAGTTATACCTATTTCATAAAACATGGCATTTTAGACAGTGACAGGTATAGACTATCAGTAAAATTTTATCTGTGTGGTGAAAAGGTCCTCAGTCCATTACAATATCATCACCATCTAAAACATTTACAAACAAACGACACAGCACTTAAAAACAATCGCACGTGGGTGTACAGTGAACAAAAACAATAACGTTATGCTAAATAGAAACAGTAAAACGGTAACAATGCTATTTTATGAGACTCATCGATCACAGCCGATGACCTGAGGTCAAACAACTGTCGATTCGTCTCAGGGTTGGTAGCTGAGATCATGGACTTGAGGTCGTAGACTGGGTGTTACGGTGACTAACCAAATTGTAGAGTTTGAATGGGGTTCGTAGGTCCTTGTCCTAGCCTAGAGCCGCCACGTAATCCGTAATCGAGCTAGACAGCGAGTGAATTAGAAATTAATTATATTTAATTAATATATCTAATCCCTTGAGGGAAAACTACAAGACTTCTATAGTACTTAATGAAGGTTACATGAAAATTCAATGGAACATAAATATATTACTTTGTAAATAAATAGACCGAGGTAAATAATGTCATAAATGCTTACGTTTCACATTTATGAATGCAGACATTACGTATGTAGACAGCCCTGAACATTACTAAGCAATCCATAAAACGATTGATTAATTTAACGATATATTAGAAATGTTAAGCCATGATTATGAAAAGAACGGTTTCAATAAATTTACTTGTTAAGTCATTAATCATTTATCATTAATTGACTATTATTATAGGCCAAGAAACTTAACAAAAGGAAACATTACGCACAAGCACAACAAACACAAAAATATTTCGAGAAAAATCTACAGATTTATCCACAAACAAGTTTATAAATAACTACTAAGCTTACATTAGCTTTGAAACTCACAATAATCATAGCCTATTCAAATAAATAGGTAATACGCTATCTTGAATCGTTTGGCATATCATGAGAGCAAGCACTAACCATCAAAGGTGTCAGAGAATACAAAATACTATAGATAAACGTAATGTCTAGTTAACTCTTTCAACACTAAATAATTCCCTACTATTGGTTTGTTTAGTCGCGTAGATTTATTGTGCAACTAGTTGTTGGCCGCAGCTGCGATTACGTTTTATCTATAGGGAGTTTAGTTTTATTATTGTGAAAGTACCATCACACAAGAAAGTATTGGTCAGAAAAATATATTTGTAGTTTGCTTGTGTGTTGAGTTAAACATACAAATGTCCAAAAGACTTATTTTAATCGGAAATAAAAAAAACATACCCTATTATACCACAGTAAGAAGATCTGTCCTTGCGTCCAGTCACGAATGACAAAAAGAAATGAAGCGTTAGTCACCCATTCTTTCGACTTGGCACTTAAGTGTGACTTGCTCTCGTGAACACTTGGTAAGGACCCTCGACATTTTGAAGGGTCCTTAAAAGGTCGACATCGTCTTCACCGTTAAATGTCAGAGCCGTGTGTGTATAAATATCTTTAAATCAGATACGGTTCATTACGAATGCGAAAATATGTTATTTGCTGTAAGTACGAGATACGTTAAATAGTTTGGATACTTTGCAAAACAGTTAGGTATGTACAGTTATTGAGTGAAGTTGCTGATGTGAAAACATGACGCTAGCTTGAATATCAAATATTCTTATGCGATTTAGTAAGTGTAAGAAAACTGATAGGTGACCCAAATAACATGTTTCAAAACATAAATCCATTTTAGCTTTTGTCTCGTAGGTCATAACAATTCAATGGGTTGCTCTAGCCACTTCCCACGAGAGTAGCAAATAAAATAAAACTTTTAATTAACTATCCCCCCTGTAGAAGGCTAACTAGCTAGTACCTGCCAAAAGATAAACCCGAAAACAAATGAGATGGTAAAGAAATGGGCCGCGGTCCTCTATTTGTGTGCGCCCAAATGTCAGGCGAAGGGTTGCGCAAGAACGTTCATGTGCCGCTAAAAATACGGTCATTGCGATCCGAGTGGGGTGTGTTGGGCTTGGGCGACAGATTGACGGATTACGTGATAGGGTCGACGTAACAATGTCGGGAATCTCGGGTGTTAATAGAAATGTTACGGTCGATGCAAGGAAGAAGCCCATTTCTATTAGACTGGAACAGGGTAAGATTAAATTTTCACCAATTAAATACGAATGAATACGCACAATCAAACACGCACGAGTACGCTTAGGAACGATAAATTAACAAGAAGACGACAATATTCACTTCAATTTGAATAAATATAAATACGCAACAAAACAAGACGAATTTTTTTATTTATGAAATTTCCTCAACAACAAAGGACCAATCTTGGAAGGCGACAACAACAAAGTTACCGAGAAAAATGGGAGACAAATTACGAATTGGCTGTACCTACAAGCTTCGTACAATCCAATTTTTGCCCCAGTAACAAACTAGCTCCGATAACATCTGTATTTCATAGCTAAGATAGAGACAGCTTAGATACTATTCAATAAAAGCAAGCAAGATAGTTGTCTTGTATCTGGAACGTCTTTAAGTCTAGACTGGACTGACAGTATGACGTAAATCCAGGTCGTTAGAAATGTAAGATGCGATATTGTATTCCTGATTATGTAATTTCTAAAGTGATGGATGGATGTAAGTTAATGTTTGCTGGGTAAACTGGTTTCGGAAATCTATTTGGAAGGTTGTTTGGACTGATTTTTAGTAATGTATTTAAATAAAATGAAAAATGATATAAGTAAGCTTACGTCACGTTTTTGAGGTTGTAGTAGGTCTTGAAATGTGGACATCATCTTACCTGAAAAAGAAAGACAATCATTAGCATTGAGTAAAAACAACAGAAGCCAAATGTCTATTGCATCACACTGAAAGTACATTAAATAAAATAAATAAATAAAAGAAAATTAGGCCGGTCTAGTGTTATCAGTGACCTTTCAAATTCATTTAGTTTTGTGGAGAAATCAAAGCATGTTTTAGCTACCAGACAGTCAAGTCATTAAAAACAACAAAAGATATGTTGATACCAACAGACCCTGCAATTAAGTAGATAATCTACCGATTGCTTTGCATACCAAGAAGAATTCGTTACGCACGGTTTAAGCTTAGGCCGAACTAGCGAGCGAGCCGGACGAGGCATAGTTTCACTTCTGTACAAACTTTGGCTCACACTGCATGAGCCTGCTGGCTTTGTAAACCGAGCATTACACATAGTAACGTAACAATCACGTATTTTTGAACGCAGATTACCTACCCTTGTTTGAAGTGAATATAAATAAAACACAGAAAATTACTGTTGTCGCTGTATTATTCCACGAAAGAAGAAGGATATAGTATTGCCATATTTAGGTACATTAGAATGAACTGTATTGCTACAGTAAAATTGACTACAAAAAAACTGTACTCGTATACCTATTCTTAACAATTCTAGGATCTATACTTTACAGTAGCATGTTACAAAATAACTTGTTTATGTAAACATTAAGGGCGTTACATTTACACAATTACACAGTTCGCTTGCAGCCTTGAGAAGTAAGACTGTTTCCATTAATGCAACTGGTAACATCGTTTTAGTTTATTTACAGGTGTTGGCTAAAAAACATATGCATAGTGTATCAGTGTTACAATGTGTACAATCATTTCAATATGGTGTCATAGAAAAGTGAACGCAAAGCAAAAACAAAACAAGCCGGCACGGACTCATGATGATAAATAAAATGAAAAGACTCGAAATTAAAAAGACACATAGAGGAAAGAATGCACCTTTAATAGTCACTCGAAAATGAAATGAGATTCCTTAGATATCTTTATATGTTGAACAAGGAAAATGTGACACAAAGGATCGCAAAAGAGCGTTTTGCTTCTCAACTTAAAATAATAATAGCTGTGACATGCCTAAGGCTGCGGCTTTTTCTTGTGCTCATTCAAGTAAATTAAAAAGCTTTGGTTTTCATATTGTATTCGTTTTCAAAGTATTCACGTTATATTTTGAATATCATTTGTGTGCGGATCTCGTGTAGATAATACAAGCCAGCGAGCGTATAGATATTCCTGCATCGATATGATTCCGCTGCATCAGCAAGTTCTAAAGTTAATTAGCATAGGTATTTACCAAATTCCTATAGGTTACAAAATATCACTGGTTTTGGGAACCGCATTGCCACTTTTATTTTGACTGTACCATAAGTACTATTTCCCAGAACATGTAAGTAATGCAATTGAATCTACAACCGTAAATTGTTTAGAAAACATTCAAAGCACGCTAGGTTATCGAAGCCCATCAAACACTTCGTTTAATGCATAATATTTCTAATGCATAACTTATTGCCTTTCACTGTATCTGTGATATCTTCGTCCGATACCGTTTATTTATGATACTGTTCGATACAATAAAGCAAAAACGTATCTAGTAGATGAAAAACTGACTTTTGATAGCAATAAATCGTAGTAGGATAACCAATATTTCATTACAAGAGTAATTTTCAATAGAATCGAAAGAAAAAGATACTACGGCTATATAGAATTTGAATAAGTAAGTAATACAACCAAGAGGAAAGTTCTAGAAAAATATATATCAATATAACCATCACATTAAATAGAAGACATCTTAGACATAATGAATAGAAACAATGAGAAAGAAGAATGAACACATAAAAGATGCGCTAAAAGTAAGGTTTGATGATGCTATTCTCCAGCAATGCTTGTGGTTCAATTAAAATAAGATTTATTCGAAGGCGAGTCCATATCAATGATATTCTTACAGGTCTTAAGAGAATTGTACCAAATAGAGTTCACGATCGTTCAACCGGATGAAATGATGAGAGAATCAGTCAGCTTAAAAGATCATCACGTCAACGCCAATACCATTTAAGATGGATAAAGGGAACTTGTCCATCTTTAGCCTGACCTTGCCATTAAATCCGGAGTACAACTTCAAATAAGGTCGTTGTTATTCGGACATGTGCAATCTGGCGGAAATGTTATGCTCGCACGTATACCAGACGTTGATCGATGGAACTTCTAATTTGTGGTTAGCTTCCTTTACCGCAGTTTTAACGTGTAGTGTGTACTGATTTCTAAATAGGAAATATCAGTTTTGTAGAAGATGATTGCCGGTTGCAGGTATTGATTTCGATTTACACGGTTCTGGATTCAAGTGGATTTGTGTTTCGAAATAATTGTTAGGTAGGGTTATGAAACTGGGAAAACGTATGGTGTTGAGATGGTATTTAATAAAGTAGAATAGACGAACTCAGAAAATCTAGAAAACGATCAACATGAAGGAAGTATAATCACCACAAATTCTAAACCAATTCTAGCAACATTGAGATGAATTGGACATTAATGTAATGATACCTTCAAACATGAACACGAATAGAATCGAATCCTCAATGTCTAGACACACGGTTCTAGACAATAGATTTCCGACTAAACAGTTTTTGTTTAAATCCTACCGTAATTACAATCAGGTTACCAATTTATTGGGACCTTGAAGAGCTTGGATCGTGACTGAATGAGGCTCACGGCTATTCACTGGCTTTTCAATTATTGACGCTCCAAGCCAACCTAATTTGGAAACCATACGAGGAAAAGGTCTAGTTGGAGTGCGCAACGTTTTGTGTTTCGTGACTTTATTTATAGAAGCCGAATATGGGTGTGCGGTAGTGTTAATTATAACAGATGGAATGAAAATATCGATATCAAATACTTTTTGTGGCCTTAGGCTATTGTTCACGAGGAAACGAAATATGATCTGTGTCGTGGTTATCTTCGGAAATTTTGGCTCTTCGTTTTCTTTCGTTATTTTCTTGAGGAATTCCCATTTAAATCATATTCTCCGGAACATTGTATTTGTCATCCATTTGCCATATCAAAATTGTTGTAACCAATCATTATCTTTTTGTTACAGACATTCGTAATTTCAAATCAACTTCACAATCCAAATAAAACATTTCATCTATCAAACCTAGATCTAACTGAGTGAACAATAACTCAAATTGTCAAAACGTACCAATTACAATAGTCTCATTCATATCTCAATTGACTGGTCAAACCGACTTCCACTGTTAAACCAGCGTTTTGAACTGCAAATTGATAGCAATGAGAAGGTTAGAAGGATCAGGATAGACTGGTTAGGCCACGTGACGAAATATTTGACCGCAATATTGGTACAGTCACGAACTGCAGTATTGTAAATGATGACACGACTCTACTTGATGGTCTGTAATGCGAAATATTTTTCAGGTTTGTAGGCTGTTGGTTCAATTTCGTTGTTTTCGAAGTCTAATAAAGATTACATGGTTTTCCCAACAAAGAAATTATGTATGGGCATTGTGAAGATGAGAGTCTTCTTTTCTTTGGAGAATTGGCGGAACTAAGTTTATAAACTTTGCGATGCTAACAATAAACAACAAATCACAATATCCAAAGGAAATCCACCTGTCAATAGTCAATAGATAGTAACAACGGACAGATGCCTGTTTTTTGAGCACGTAAGAAATAAAACGTTTCCTGTTATTGTGTTGGACGTTTCTCCGGATACATCGATAGTTTTGCTTCAATATATTTCCTATTGTCTCCGTGGTCAGTCAAGCTTTAAATTGATTGGTAGGTTTATGTTCTGGGTAAACATCAAGAGAGTATAGAAGAAGTAATTCTTTGTGCAGATCCATGATTTGGTTTGCAGAAATAAAAGGTAAATTGAAAATGAACGCAACAGAGTTTCCATCGTGCGAGTTAGAAAGAAAATGGTAGACGAAAATAATCGTTTGAAACTTTCCGTGCAACGAAACATAAGACAATCGTCGGTTAAACTCAGCAAAAAATACGGCAACTTTATAGCGGCACTTTATGGATAAATCAATGATCAGCACTCGCTTTAGGCTAACTTTAGTCTACATTCAAATGATCGCCATAGACAAGAATGGGAGTAGGTCATTTAACGGGTTCCTTTTAATATGTTTTGTTTAAATGCCTCTATAATTAGTACATCATCATGAACAATAAAGCTGAGTTTTATGAGTGCACCTACGCAAATCTGCGATTCAGAATAACGGTAACATAATTGATGATTTTATTTGTGTTGATTAATAGATAGTGTTGATGACAGCTATGGCCTAGACATCTAGGATATACTAACATTCGCTAAAGCTTTTTCTTGTATATTCTCATATGGATGAACTGGTTTCTTGGTATAAATTTATTACAGCAAAGCGTGACAGATATGTATGTAGCAAACCAGCAAAGTTGTTTCTGAGCAAGAAAGTGTTAACGTTAAGTACATAATGTCAGAAAGGCGGAGGCACTGTTCTCAATTCTTTGAACGATCTTTTTACGAGCAACAAGATTATGCTCTATACCTCATTTTTGAATCGCGAGGGTAACCTCAAAGATATCCTCTTTAACTAGTATTTAAAACAAACTGGTCATCAAAACATTTATAACCACATAAAACACTATAGCAAGTTACTCAACAAGTACGAAAGCAAACACAAAAACGCATATTAGACGTTACGTCAACATTACATAGGTACATTTCAGTGCTAGCACCTACAAGTCGCGTAAAAACTGACCTAAAACTCAAATGGAGTGAGACCAGGTTGAGAAAAACTGTTCCAAACGTGCCAAAGGGTGCTTAAGAGTCGAATAAACATTTTTGTTGTGTCGCCCGTGTTTGATGAAGCGAAAATTTAACAAATAATACAGATAAAATATTTTGGTGAGACATTTCTCCGAAAAATGTAAATATAGGGAAAGCTACATTGGCACTTGATGTCAATGTCAACAACATTTCAATAAAACTGATAGGCTATCGACCAATGGAATCAAAACTTGACAATACTATTGATGACCTAGCGCACAACAATGGCTAGTCCAGTAAAGTTAATCAATATTTAGATCCTAGCGATCATTTTATTTCAGATAACAACAATTCGAACAACGCTTTGCAGAAGCCAAACTTTCTATAGCATAATTAATTACAGAAGCTTAAAGATTTGAAAATAATCCCAACTTCGAGATGATGAATGCGAGGAAATAAAACGAGAATAGCTCCTAATTAGAGTAGACATAAGAGACGAAATAATCCATTAGAGAAATTCTAAACGGATCTGCTTTGAGTTAAGTTTCTCGATCGAAAAGTTTCGACTGAGCCAAATTGTCGCGACAAAATAGAACTGAGACTTTGTTGAGACAAACTACGTAAGTTTTAGTAGACGTTTTAGTCCATTTTCGTATATATCTTTGTAACTTACTTTATAGATATGCGGAGAAAACGAAAAAGGTAAAATTATAGCTGGAAACTGATTTATGTGTCTCAAACCACCTAACTCAATATAAGAGAAACGTATAGGATTTTAAGTTAGCTAACTTGAACGAATCCAACAATCCACAATCAAGAACATCACGAAAATCAAGTGTCTTTTTATGTATTTATCCATCAATGACACCCAACGTCATTTAACAAAGGCCTTGCCAAAGTCGCCTTTCACCCAAAGCGCAAAAACTCGACAATAGGGTTGTTCTTCTTTTACTTAGATCGTCAATTGTCAGTTGGTTAGGGGCACAGGTCGTGTGGGCTTGGCATTAACCCACTTACAAACATCCGTGGGAGGCCGTTCTAAAATTAAAAAAAGAAAAATATACAGCTTGCGTTTATTTGCATTACACGTACGCAATAGTTACCGCAACGGTTTAAGAATAAATGCTAACTGTGGCATTGAAAGTCTAGGCACTCGGTGACTAATGTAGGAGAAAGCTGGAGGCTGTAATGTGGATTGTATGATGAATGAAGTAGGTGTACGTGTCTTTCATTTGATGTATGTAGTTGAAGATATTTACGTAGAAGTAATACCTATCTATACGGCAGATGAAACCCTTGTCGACTTGGATATTCACACGCCAAATGGCATTTCCGATTGAGTCATAGTATTAAGGATTTGATAGGTTAAAGGACACTTGTATACAAAGTCATTTGTTCGGGCTATAAATTTTATGCCGAACTTTAACATTTTACAAACCACATAAAATGATGCAATTCATTTTATTAGCGTAATTGATTGGCGATTGTACAGTGCAAACTTTTGTTTTAAAGGTTTGCAGCCTTGAAATGCTAGTTAAGCAGACTGACAAAAGAACAAACAAGCTAATAATAGAATAAAATCAAATAAAGTCTCATGAAACAGTCAAAGAAACCTTGGAAACATTCCCCCTTAGCAGAGAATGTAGCGAGTTGACGTGACAAAGAGCCGAAAGCTTTTATATTACCGCCACCACGCTACGACACGAAATGTGCAAAATCTTATGAATTTCCACAACGACCTGCAATTTCTCTTTTCTATTCCTGAATTTCTGCGTTTAAAATCAAAGGTTAGCGTTTTGTCTTTCCTTCACAATTCAAGGTCACTTGTGGCCGGCCTTAATCGAATCTTCTGGACAAAAAACAAAAACTGGCGGTAGTTTCATTGAAAATGGTCGCTCATAGAAAAACTCTGAGGTAGGTTTGGTCCCGATAATAAAATACGCAGTTCCGAAACATTTTCAAGAACAAAATTTCGAACTCCTGTTATAATGGACAAGGGCCTTCGAAAAGTTCGAAAACTTGTTTCGTTTGGCCATTAAACTTCTCTAATCTACGCTGAATTTGTGCCAAACAGCAGTTGCCACAAAATAGCTGACAATCTCAAATTTATTAGGTCACGTTCAGGATCAAGACCAACTGTCACCATGCAAAAACAGTCGAAACAGCCCTCTGCAATCATTTATTTGTTACGAAAGTCTATTGTCGAATTAGAAACAATAATTCTTTCATACGAGTCGTCTAGTCGAGACTCGTTGGCGTGACTCCAAAAACGGGTGTGGTGCAAGGATGTGATGAAAGCGTCGATAAGCTATAGAACTATTTATTAACGTCTTAAGATTAAACAGAAGCCAGGGTGAAAAAGTTTCCATTCAGGTTCTGGATTCGTATTAAATTAATCCAGTCCAAAATTGTTCTGAATGGTGATATTTGAGATACATCAAGATCTCTTCCGTTCTGAAGATTAACAGATGTTATGAAAACAGCAGTATCGTTACAGTACCTATTTATTATTAGAGATCAGTTGCTAACCTTACAGCTAAATTCTCATATATTCTCATATATGAAAATAGACCTTGCGCTTTCCGCCATTTCCAGCAACCGATACCTGACCACTTAGCGAGATTGCACATTTGGGTAAACACTAAATATTTGAACATGCGGCAATCTTGCTCCGGGAAATGGGTTATCGTGTGATAACATAACTGGTGATAACCGGCGTAACGGTTTCTGGGCCTGGGTATATTAAAAAAGTATGTTGCACTTGAGATCACTGCAAATAGCTTCGTGTTGACTGACTGAGCCTCGTGTGGATTGGGAAGCTTTTGGCCAGCGTGAGCAACCCGATAATGTTTAAGCATGATCAACCTGGGCTGTTCAATCACCTACGACGTATTTAATCAATGACTACTATTGACATGGCTGTGATACATTTACCGGATACTGACTGACCCAACATTTCCTAAAATAAATATAAGTGATAACTGGGTTTACAACCTAACTAAACCCGAATTATTGCCCTTTGGTAATAACGGTATCTATAAACCGATTTTTACGACAAGCGACGGCTATAGGACTTTTTAAAGCCGGCAATGTGACTGCAGATGTATTTTGCGTGCACAAACAGAATCAATTTTATTATTGTATCACTGTTTCGAAAGTAACTATGACTCGATACAAAGTTTAACATCTACACAAAGATGTAACTGCATTATATCTTGGGTACTTAGTTAAGTATAGAATTCTATACTACGCCGAAGATCAATTACGTTCAAAGTAAACCTCCAACGTAAAGCGTAAAAAGGGTATGAGGTCACTGGGTCAAATCCGGACGATGCCAGATGAAAATTGCCCACGCATTTACGCAACGAGACACGCCTAACTGCAGTACGCGAGTCTGTTTGTCTAGACTTATTCATTGCAACTTCATTTACGAATATATTTCGGGGACATTTCAATACCCACTCCGATAGAATAAGTAGGTAGGTAGGTACATTCGAATTTTATCACAAATTCGTAAAAAACTTATCTCTTACCAATTTATAACAAATGGCAGTTATATTTATGTTTCGGAATGATAAATGTAGGTCATCCAGTAGAACTATCAAAAAAAAAAATAATTCGTCATTTTTCTACGCCACGGGTATTAAGTTCAAGCAATGTCATTTACCTGTAGAAGGCATTGAATTGGGCATCCTCCGCTTTTGAGGGCAAGTTCACCCCAGTAGGTTATGAAACTATCGATCCGTCGTGTTTCTATACAGCGCTACATCTTTTGTTTAATTTCACGTTGGACCCTTTGTGCTCTCAAAAGCCTTAGCTTTGCAAGCTCAATTTACGTTGGTTCTTGTTAGCATAAATGCCCTCTCGGGATTTTGAAAAGACGTGGGCAAAGCCACAGGCGCGGTCTAGTTCTAAACTAGTGGACTTGGCAACCGGTACATAGTATAAATTTGCCCGCAGTTTAAACTGACGACGTAATAAGTAAGTCACGGTGTTGAGTTACCTGAAGATATTTCTGTGGGAAAGACGGATATTAGATAAACTTCAAGATTGCAATAAGGTCTTTGCAATAATAAATCAATTACGATAAAGAGACTTTGATAAACTATTCTAAAGTAAAATAAAGATAAAAATTGTTTTAGTTAAATCTGAGGTTTCGCAACGAAATTCCAGGAATTCTAATACTGGAGAGTTATTTTAAAATATGTACATATTAAATGCTCCATAAGTTACCGGGTAAGTACACTGCTCATAAAAACACGAGATGAACACGAGACGCGAGGTTAAACTCAACAAAAACGAAAATGGCCGCTCGCCAAATCAGATCTCGATTGACGTTCCGATCCAGGTTTTAAAAATTTTACTTTTTTATTTCGGAAGTCATAAAGGCTGGGTGGTTCGCAGCGTGTGCTTGGGGAAATTTAAAAAACAAACAGAACGGGTGCAACAACCTCGGTATCTCGTTGCGTGCCATCGATCGGTCCCTTGCTCCCGACAGTTGGCCTACTTATGGTACGTCTGTTACGCACTTCATGACAAGGAATTGCCGCGTTGCCATGAGGCTGCCATCTTTAATTACTAATTAGAATTTGCTTTATTATTGTACAAGATGAAAGATTCTAATAAAGCTTAAATTACCGATATGTGTTTTATTAAATTTCATTGTGAAATTAACAATCCACTTTAGAACTTACCTTACAAGAATAACATTACAATCCGTATTTGAAAAAAACAACATTATCTCAAGATCTGTAAGGTTGCACAAATTATGAGAAAAACATAACTCGTGCTACATAATAAACAAGATGCAATAACAATAAAAAACAATACAATATGCACACCGAATGCACTGTTTTACGAAACAGCCGTAAATAAAGGTGAAACCGTTATAAAGGTCGCATCCTTGATCTGATTGGGAAGGGGTCGCGGGTTCAAATCTCGATGAGGGCAACAAGTTTCAGTTCAAGATTTCGTCGCTTTACTTTGCAATGTTTTCACAATTTTGTTCTAGTGAAATTATTACTTCATATTTAAGTAATTATACCTGATTGTTAAAGGTTGATAACAATTAAATTTAATGTGTCAATTTAAAGTTCAAGTCGATGATTAATTTCATTAATAAAGACAAGAAACAGTAGTGGCCCAAAAATGGTGCCTTGTGGAAATATGTTAGCTTTAAGAAAACTTTGTCGTGTTATAAATGGCAATTATCACAGACATAGGCATGTTTTGATCTATATCAAAAACTAGTAATATAAAAGTGAAAAGAAATTATTGAAAAAAGTCTGTGTCAAATATTACAAAGGTCCATTTTGTACAGATTTCCTTCAGCGACCATAGCATTACGCGTAAACGCTAATCCCAATGGGCAAACTAAGCAAACTACACTATAGGGAGACTATGGAGGTATAAGATTCACCTAACCGCAATTAACCGGCAAAGCTACTTTTAGGCTGCAGACCAAGTTCACTAAACCGAGTCTAGCTGGAACTTTCAAAGGCTGAGTGGGCTCAGCGCTACATTCGCTGGATTGCAGCTCTCGGCTTAAAGTTCTGACTTTTAAATTATTCGCTTTGTGTTCACTGTTGGGGGGTACTTCTTTATTCTTTCTTTCGCTTTTTAAATGCTTAGCCTCGCGAAATTAGCTGGAGGTAGGTTTATAGCTTTTTATAACTTTATTAATTATGGTTTTTTTCTCGTAGAGTTAGTTGTTGATTGAGCAGTGAAATAAAATACATAGCTTAAGTCTCATACAAGGCTTTTAAGAGTATTTAAAGTTCACAAGCTCAATAAAATTTTAAACTAATGACGGCAAAGCAAAATGAGAAGAAAGTTAGGAACCATAAAGTATTTTTAATTTGTACAAAGTAATAGTCATCAAATAACTAGCACAACAACATAAAAGGTAATGGAGAAGAAAATAAGAACTCGCAACTTTATTTTTCAAATTACAACAAATTGAGATATGAAATGAACGGCAGAGTAAAGAATGCAATAACGTCGAGGAAGCAAATAAGAGAGATTTTATCTTAACGGTTGCAGAGTCGTCCAATTACTTTAATGGCGACGTTTAATTAACTTGAAGGTGTCCTGACGAGTGGCCCTGTTCAGGTTGACCTAATTACCTACCACGCCCGTGACGTATTTAGAACCAATAGGTGTATACTACACTACAATATCTTGGACCATTCTCCAATTTCTGCTTTACTTGGTTTAGCTCTCCTCGTTATTGTTGTTTAGGTTTAATTTACATTACAGATTACTAATTGATTTATGCTTTGCGTTAAACTTGACGAAAGCTACAAAAATCTTAATTTTGACTACGTAAACAATGTAATGGCAATCATGATGTTGACAGGCGTTCTTTAATTGGAGTTTCACTAAGATTTTTCAAGTTGAATGATTATGACAGTAATTTTAATATTGGGGCATGCTAAAATAATTTATATTACAAAAACTTTGATAACGCATTGTGACGCATTCGAACAAGCTCCGTTGTACACAATTGAATGATGTTTAAAAATCGTACAAAGAATCACTTTCGCACCTGATACAGTCAACTCAAGTACAATAGTCAGTGCAAGTTTGTTATTGCGTAATTAATAAAGGGTATAACCAGTAAGAATTTTATAAGAAACTACTTATGTATGTCATAATGTGTCCATCCTGATTGAAACGATGGATAAAAAACCGGATCCGTCACAAGACATAAGGAAGCGTGGTGTACTTAAGTTTGACAACAAATCGATAAAGACGTCGCGACTTTACGTCGTGTGGCCCAATTTCATTTGATACAGTCTGACTCACCAAACACGAGAAGATTACTAATGATTAAGATAAAACTGTTGCCAGTGTTGATTGTCTTTTGTTTGTTTACCTGTAACAAAAGAAAACATGTTTCATTAGTCTTTATGTACCTACTTTAAATAACTTAAAGAAAGGATGGTAATGGAATAGTTGTGATTTTAAATGCAAGGGATGTTTCCTAAACCTTTTAATTCGATGCTGTTGAGAAAAAAATATTTAATTCCAGATAGGTAGATATAGAATTTTAAATGTTGTACTAGTTAGTAGAAACACTATATTTTCCTAATTATGAACGAAAATGATCAGCTTAATAAGCAAAAGTAACTTTTCACAACTTCGATAAAATTTTATAACAAAACTCGTCTTTCGTAACTTTCGAAGACTGTCAGGAGTTCGTGAAATGCCAATTAAAACAAAGTGCGTCATCGTCAGACGTTCAAAAGGTAAAGTTAAACAAGGATCGCATGTTAGCAGTACATTCGTTTTGATTTAAGTTATCGACTGTGTATTGAAAGTACGCATGTCGTATTTGCGAGCTGCACGGAATTCGAGGAAACGATGGTTTTGATAGGATATACTTGTGTTTCTGTTTAGTTTTACGGGTGTTACACGTGACTTCAAGTTTTGCAAGGGCGTTATCGTCATGATGTTGGGTCTATTTCAAATATATGATGGATATGCAAACAGATTCATAAGCCGAGCATAAGCAAAGCCAAAGGGAGCCATAGTTTACATCCCAAGATATCTCAATTCCGGGAAGAGTATTGGAAAAACATAGTAATCGCCAATGAATTCACTCCCAGCCTTTATTATGATACCAGTCAGTTGCATGCAACTATACCTTCAGACAACTACAGACAAGACAAAATTCAGAGAAAGACGGCACAATGTTTGATGGACAAACACCTTCTTTAGCCTTATCTACAAACGGGCGAAGATGGTCAAACAAGAAGCCAATTAGGTACAGAAGTGCGGTAGTGGCAATGAACATTACAAGTGCACATTACACAGAGGTTATAGGCAAATACAGTAGCGCATATAGTTCTTAGGTCATCTAGAAATACCTATACGGCCTTGCCTAGTGTTTCCTTATGCAAACTTTATTACAATAGCGTTGTAAAAAGTTACAAAAAGGGTAAGTTGCCTTCGAGATTACAATGTTAATGTAAATAGTTGATGCTTTTTAAGGTTTTACGAATAGCTAGAATGTTGTTTAACAAACAAGTGCAACAATGTGTATTCTTTATGCATAACGAATAGGCAACTATTTGTGCAACATTTGGGCAAAGATACAGTTCGATAATCGTTGCAAAAGATATGCAAAATTAAACAGAATAGACCTAATTTTTAGCGAATATGTTAAAGGGAATGTACATGCACAAACAAGTCGGGTATTCGAAAACACAAACGAATTTGGTTTGCAAAATAATTCGCTTTCGAATCGTGTATCAAATAAAATACTGGACAATGAATGCCTACAGAGACTTCAAACAGTTTCTAGTAGTTCTAGTTTCCCTTTCAGTATTAGCAAACATTACGTCATTTTAAAACCACACTTCTGAGTTGGGCTATTTGTTATAGTCCAACTATTACTCTAGAATCTAGTCTAGATTGACGGCCTGTCATCTATGGAGACCTATTCAATGAACCACATATTTTCTTTACTAAAGAAAGATCAGGTCGAGAGCAAATAAGTAAGCGAAAGAGGTACAAAACTGGGGCCCAAGTCTGCTAATATACAATTTTCACAATTGTGTGTCGGAAAAGTGTCAATGTCATTTTTTGACACATTTCGTCGCAATCAGTGTAAGCGATTGTTTAGCAGAATTACAAATTATGTCAAAATATTGTTTAGCAGAATTATAAATTAGCGAACTTGGGCCCCTGTTTGGATGGTAGCATGTGAAACGAGTAGTCTTTGCAGTGTGAAATAACTGTTCTTGCCACTCGAGAAGCTAGCTAATTCTATGAAAATGTATAATCATGGTAGTTAACCAGTAAGTAAGTAGATATAGTGAGTACTATCCATAATGTAATTCAAGATAAGAGAAACCTTGAAGAATAGTAGATTAAGATAAGAGATATTAGCACTTAGACCTAATTGTTACAATTACAATGTCCATTAGGGGAATGCAATGTGAATCATTTGAGGAACTGGTTATAGGAAGTGATTTAGATATGAATAGATAGGTATGTATATATCGTATATCATAGTCATCGGGTGCAGTAACTTTATCAATACGTGGAAGATATTACATCTGGCTATTTGGCGAATTTTTATTTTAATAATTTTGTGTCATATTTAACATTAAGTATATCATATCTGCTCTTATCTTATCTAGCCGTTATTTTACCACTGCTGGGGAAAGGTCTCTCTCCTCTTTCTCAACGATTATCTGATTGATGTTCCACTTCCCAATCTCTGTATTTTCTGTAGTCAAAGAGGTATATTACACTAAATGTTAACCGAAAATAAGCCACAAAAGATAAAATTGGTATTTGAATAATACCATACATAAATGATAAAGAAATTCTTACGTTTATAATACCTATATTGCATATTTTAAACACGTACTTCAATAAAACACACATTTTTATTTATTTTGAAGTTAAAAGTATTAACAAAAACGATGCGTTTCGCGTAGTAATCAGCCATCTTGAGTCGTTAAGCTAAGGACAAACAAAAGTTAATAATAATTTAAACTGATCATTACGAGGCACGATTAAGTTATCTTTTATAAGTAAGTATGTTTTGCTAAAGATGATGTTTATTTTCTGTTGAAAATTTTATTTTACGATGCTTGGTAATAGAATTTTTCAAATATGCGAATACGAGAAAAGTTATGATTAATGTTTCAAAGATGTGAATATATTTCAAAAAAGGTGTGATAAACTCATACATTTTCCTATTTTTTGAATTCTTTATGATGTTTGAATTTATAACATAATAAGTACCTAATATTACCTACAAAGATGCACCTAATAAGTTCTGATTAACCATGGTAACACAACAAAAATAAAAAGTCATCCCATTCTACAAACTACAAAACTAAATCCAATACAGTCAAATAAATCATACAGCTTCTTTTAATTCTCAAGTTCAGAACAAAAGTAGCCTTATAACGTTTTAAGAAACAAGTCTCATATTCCCCTAGGACCGGTCGTGGGTAGGCACTGTTTTATGGTAAACAAACCTGAATATGGCTCTATATTTACAACACTCGTCCTACCCGGTTACAGGTGTTCCGACGAGGTCGACTCGCATCCTTTCGTCACATTTTCTTTTGTTTTTTGAGTCCCGTATCCCAAAGGAAAAAAAAAAAGAAGCCTTGCCTTGCTTATAAAAAGTTTATTTTATTTGAAACTGCTATGAGACCGATTGTTGAGAATAGACAAGCGTTCTAGTAAAGACGAAATACGTTTTATGTAATTAAGTAAAATAATATTTGATGTTCGTTTACTCTAAAATAAATATTAGACTCTAGAGTAGAGGCCGCTTTTTGCTTATCAAACAACGCATTATTTTAATATATACATACAAGTCTGGTAACTTTAAGGCTACCTAAAATCACTAAAATCTGAATCACAGCTTCAAATAAAAAATAAAAGACACTGTGGCAGAACAAGAACAGACCCGTTGCCGACGACTTCTTAGAATTGAAAACTATTACTCGCAGGATTAGTTACATAAGTAATGTCCAACCTTCGCGAGACAGACAGCCGAGTTGCAGCGACAAAACGCATGAACGGAAATATCTGGCATTGGTCGCGGATGGCTACGTACGAAACTGGCTGGATGCATTAAAAAGTTTTTATTCTTTCTTTACACTCTTAAAGAAAAAGTTCACATTCGAATTTCAAAAAAGCTGAAACGTTTTCTTCATTAATTACTGCTTGATAAAAAAGTTTACTTTCACCATAATAAATTGTAGAATTCATTACTCCTGGCCAATTCGTGACTGGATTCAATTTTAAAACACTCGTCGACCATAAAAATCGCAAGGCCGATAATGTGCACCAAGCAACGTAATTAGTTAAGGTCCACCGGGCGATCGCCGCGCATTAAATTAGCGCTTTCTTGATTACATCGCCATTTTCTGACCAGAAGGCAAAGGCATAAAATTTCGCACGAAAATCACGTCTCGCGATTTTGTTCTCGACAAAAGTGCATTGCACTCCGCTCGTCTCGGTTCAAAACTAAAAAGAAACATCAATTACGTCGTTTATGGATATTCCTAACTCAAACTGGTTCTAACAGTTACCAAATATCTGGAAAAGGAATAATGGCTTTATTATGATGTTGGTTTTAATTCTTTTTAATGAATCGTGTAGATTTTCGCAAAAAATACAATGGTAGAAAACTTGTTGGGTAGCTGTAAGTGTACCGTTAAGCGTATGCGTGGCAACAATGTATTTCCAATGAAGCGTTTCTTGTAGGTATTTTATTAGTGCATGTTTCAAGTAGCACACTTTTGATCTAGGTCTCAGCTGAGTTAACACAAAAACCTAAGTGCATATCCGACGCGCGTATTCAATTTTCTGTGTCACTCGACACGTTTAAATTGTAACAACCTCGACGTGACATAAATTCGAAAACGTCTTCGAAATTCAAATTGTAATTTTTTAATTTTGTGGTTTGACGTTAAAAATGCTGGCAATTATTTAATTTGACATGTACATTAGTTTTAAATGAAGGAGACGATGATTGCTGTTAACAGGTGTCCTTTCAGAAATGGCAAAATTGATATACAAGTTTGAGAATGTTTTTGCAAAACAAAAAGACATATTTACAATAGTGTGGAAACACTTTTCATTTATTCTCAATTCAATTACCTTTTATATTGCATACGTAGCCTGATTCAATAACTTTTCAGTTTAATCATAAAACTCTACATAGCGTGATAAATAACAGTAAACATGTAAAAAAAATACACTCGCTCGGACTTGCACTGAATAAATAATATAAATATACTTAGAAAAACTTTAGCCTGGGTCAACTTCGTATCATAAACATATTAAATATTTAATTTACTAAAAGTATACAAATTGTTATCGATTCAATAACATGCCATCGATGACCGATAACAAACGACGAATTACACTTCTTTTGATATTCATAATAATCATAACAATGCAAGTATGTACAATTACTTTTGTTTAAAAAAATAAACACGCAATAAGTTGCAGAAATGGTTCATTTAATCGTCAAATCCATTAAATATCGCGCCGTCTTTTTCTGCTTTATTGACAACGACAGTATCAGATAGCTTTAATGGAACGAAAGACTAATTGTTAAGTATTCTGCAATTGGCTAAAAGATGATTAAGTAACAATATGTAACTAATATAGGTATCGATGTTTAAGTTTATCTTACGAATATTGATTATTATGGTCACCAACACAGAATTATTAAGAATTCTAATATAATTTAGGGCACATTTCTAGGCTAGTCCTGTTTACGTCATCCAACTACGGAATCCCAAAAGGGTCGTTTTGTCGTTTCGCGACACTCCTAGGACTTGTTCCGTATAAAATGTTCTTGATTTGTCCAAACAACCAACTATGTCAGACTCGTAAGTTCGTTACGAGTCCCTTAAGAGGTCTACGTGTCAAGACTTATACATTAGTCAAAGTGAGTAATGTATTATGTCTTGTGATAGGTGTAAAAACTAGAATATCTGGGGTTGAGATTTTTCTAAATGTATGACTTTTCTATTGGCTAGGGAGTGTAATGTTTATTCTAATGATTTACCTATGTAAAGAAGTCAAAAGTAGCTTCTTTAATCCACTAGACTGTCATAAACATACCCAATAACAATGCAAAGTATGCTAATTAATAAAGACCGTTGAAAAAAGTCAAGTATTCAATTACAAACTTAATCGATAAACCGATCGAAATTTAAAAAAGATGTTTCGCAAAAAAAAACGAAGATCGACACATGTGAGCTTCAAATAGAACGTCATTTACCGTTGGCTTTAATTTAAACAGTCGCCGGCAGTCATCAAGTTGTAGGTCACACTTTTTGCGAGTGAGCGGCCGAAGGATTCACATGTTTGCGGTAATTTTGCGCTTAACATTCGTGAAATCTTCATTGTCGTTTAATAAACTTGTTTAATAATAAATTATGAATGTCATAATGCGCTTTAAAACGTTTTTTTGTCGGGAAGAGATTGCAAGGTCTGAGTCTAACTCGTTTTAGTGTCAAAGGCATTTTATACTACGTGTTTTCATTTTATTATGGTGAACTAACACAAAAGACCGTCAGAAACAAGTTTTGACAATGGAAATCGAAAAGTTGTCAATTTACCCAGTCAATAAAAGATGACCTCAATAAGGGTGAAGAGAAACTTTATTTTTTCGCAATACTAAACCATATGTCCGGAACACTAAGCTAATCAAAACCAGTGACGAAGTAACAGTTGTGACGTAAATAACCTTAATATCACACGGAGTCGGTATCGGGCGGTTTTAAAATAGCACCCGCGCGACCAAACAGGCGGAGATACCAAGATAACGATATTTTATCTATAATATGTACCGACATGAGTATAACGAAGTTTTTTATCGTGAAATGAAACGCATTTCGGGAGTTTACAGTGTTATGTTAAGGGTTATATGCGAGATTCCATCATGGCGATGGGATATGGGATTGGGTTAGGTTAGTTTTCAAGTAGTTTAATTAGGACTAAGTCAAGCTGAAGTCGAAATCTTGATTTAAAAGCCTCAACACTATGTTTTAGCCTCGCCTATCAATAATAAATTTAAATGAAATTACGATAATTATTTCGCTAATTGTCTAATTGGTCGCAAAACTATCAAACCATTTCAAGTAATGTCTTGCATTTACTATTGTTATTATTATAACTACATGATTCTGTGGTTAAAATGACAAATTAAGTCTTGTCTTGCTGACTTTTGTGACAAGCTAAACACCGACAACTTTGCCTTGTTTTCATACTTAAGAGACAATGTTAATTAATTATTTACAGAAACTAGGCAAAACTAATATGAATTACAAAGATATGAAAACCCAAGGAGTCTAAAACGTGTTAATTTCTTAGCGCAGATATCTAGAAGCGATATCAATAATAATGTCACACGTACGTTTTATAACTCACAACACGTCAGTGATTATCAATAACACGTTTCATGGAACACGCTTTTTGATTACAATATTGAATCCGATAGGCGATACTTCGATTTATTTACCTGGAAGCTAAGATATCATACGAAAATACGATTTTTTGCTGACATACTGCAGGTAGGAAGCCGGGAGTTTTTTGTCCCTAAGATTCATAAGGTATACGTGACGATGACAGATATTTTGTTAGGTTTGAAACTAGTTGATATTAGATATTTCACTTTATCGTTTTTACTATACGATCAGCAGAGAACCCTAGTTTGGCTTGCAATCGATACTTTTGATGAGTTTACTAAATTGGATAGCCTAAACATGAAGATTCAAAAGTGGACAAACAACAAGCAACTTTATAATAAAATGTAGGTATAGTAGGCAATGTTCTATACATTTAAAAGTTGATACTTACTCAAATAGGCGGTTGCACCACAATTTTCATTTAAGAACTCGTAAAAAGAACTTCAATTTTGTTATACCTAATAACTTTTACGTTACGGCTGTAAGTTTTACTTGCGAATTTATGATAAGTAGGTACATTCGAAATGGACCTACGTTAATTAAAAAGTTAATTATATCATAATCTTCATTTTATCTTGCGATTTCATTTCTTTTTCGAATACTCTATCACCATGGACGACAAATGAATTCAGTCGTCAATTGTTCTACGTAATTTCTTTAAGTTTCTATTGTAAGCAAATTCAGCAGGCAGGCAATTGTTTTTCTTTCAAATACAGAATAGAAATACGGGTGTGGCCAGCTGATCGAGTCAGTGCACTTGTTTATTGAATCTGTTTATTGATTTTATCCGCGGCCGCCTCACTTGCGAACAGGTGTTTTCCATTCGGACAATGTTTTCGGATATTTCACACCTGGTCAAGGTGTTTTTACTTAGAAACGTATGGTCAACATACGGGGATAAGTGGATGGAATTGTAGTAGCACTAGTAAGTAGGTAACAATAACAAACCTTGATTCCAGAGCGACCCTGTTGCTTGAGCAGCACATTCTCCGGCTTCATGTCGCAATGTATGATCCTGTTCTTGTTGAGCGCGTGCAAACACTGCAGCAGACTGTGCGAGAACTTCCTCACGAGCTGCAGAGAGAACCCTTGGAACTTGTTCTTCTTTATCAGCTCGTATAAGTTGATCGAGAGCAGCTCGAACGTGATGCACGTGTGATTTCTGAACGTGAACGAGTCGAACATGTGTATGACGTTCATCGTGTTGTCTTTGTCCTGGTCGCGCAGGTGCTCGAGGATACGGATCTCCTCCTGAGCCTGCCTATGGAAGCGCTTCTCGTTACGCACCATCTTAAGCGCTACATTCTCTCGCTTCTTATGGTCGTACGCCTTGACCACTTGCCCGAAACTCCCTTTACCTATGACTTTCAGCACCTCATACCTATACGCGATATGATCGTGCGGTATGTGTATGTAGGAGCCTTGTTCGTTATCGTACTCGCAATTGTTAGGGAAGCCCACCAGCCCCGGCCGCTTCTTGGCGTTAGCTCCTATGAAATACACCTGGGGGTAGTCGAATATCTCCCGGTGCTCGTAGGGCGTGAGCTTGTTCATGTAGAGCTTCATGACCTGCTCGGGGCTGGCGGCGGCGGCGGGCGGGCGCTTGTCGGGCGGCTGCGGCTGGGCGGGCGGCGGCGCGGCCGGGCCCGGCTCCAGCGGCGGCAGCGCCCCGTCCCGGAGCAACGCGCGCCCGAAAGCGTGCGCGCTCCCTAGAGGCATGTCGCCGGTCATGGCCGCGCGGCCGCCGCCACCTCCGCGCTCGCTTGCCGTGGCCGTGCCGACCCACGCGCGATCACCCTCGCGCACACTGCACCTCACTGCACTTGCACTCGGCGCCACTCTGACACACTGCACATTTCACATCGACCGGGAGGAGCGAGACCCACGTTTCCACTCAGGGCACATTCCGTCTCGGTGGCGATATTCAGGTGCCGCGGCCGCGATAATACCGTGCAACACGAATGCGAAACGCAAACAAAGACCCCTTCCTCGCGAGCGGGCCGACCCGACGACAGGACCAGAGAGAAAATAGAAACTGGCCGCCAGAGTCATTGAACCGTTCGGCCGCGTTTCGTCCACGAGTGCGAGTGAGATGGAATACCGTTTTAGTAGTTCGAGTGATTAAAATAGATGGCGCTAATCGACAAAATGGCGGTGAAAAATATCGGAATTGGCAATATGAGAGACCGAAACGTTATTGTTATGACTGTCTCGATTAATCGAATTGTATTTGAGACAGGTATCGTTTTTAATTTTAAGCGAATTAAGACACAGGAGAGCTCAAAATATACGTACAAAGTGGTACAAAGTAATTATTTTGACCTCGATAAATGATATTGACAGGAAATATAAATATGGATGGGTATAGAAACCGTGTGGGTCGGTCAATATTAGATTAGGGTAGAGATAGGTACAATATTTATTTTAAGATTCAAATATCTTTTCAATGTTTACCTTATTAAAAATTGGGTACTAAAATTGTTAAGACAATCGTAATGTACTTATCACACATCATGAAAATGTTTATAGTTATAAAATTCTCTGAACCGTTCGTTTCTAAATTGAAGTTTATGTACATAATTGAATTTAAATTAGAATGCTCCCACACTGCATGTTACCTATTAACATGTTTGTTAACATTTTCTAACAAACTTTTAGTACTTAAACAAAATTTTTGTAATAAAATGTTGACAAACATTTTGTAAACTAAATACTACATGTATGGGAGTGTGGGAGCACCATTATGTTTAATTTGTTACGAACTTCTTAATATTGACCAATGGGGAAAATGACGAGTTAAGACAACTGACTGACGAGTAATAATAACCCGCCTCAATCTAATGATTGACGGTGGCTCCCTCATTTACTTCAGGATTTTCGCACTGAAATGATAAGTAAGTTTGTACTAAGTGGGTACTGAGCTTTATTTTGTTTTGAAAATATTGTCATTTTTTTATGTTTTACCTTGTATTAATAATGTTCCACATTTTTGTAAACACTGCATACTATATTTAGTATCCTACCAGCAGTATCCAGCATAGATAATACCAAACCACCAATTTATTGAAGCTCCAAAAATTGTATAAGCTTAAGTCTCGATTTAAAATATTCGAGAATCGAGTTATCATTAATTTTCGGTCTCGCATATCAGACTCATTTTGTCTATGGTAAACGACAGGCAAGTGGCTCCATCTTGCGTTGGTTATTGCGAAAACTGCGCCCGTCTCCTATCCCTTCCACACGTCTTTTCTCTCCCGTTGTTTTCTGTCATTTCAATATTTCAATCGTGATTTTGTGGTGATTATTTTTTTTATTTCCGAAAATAAAAATGTACAGTGGGTATTGTGTAATTATCAAGTGTAAATATTAAACAAGAAAACATTACATTGCAGTATTTATAAACAGTAAGTGAAGATGTTCCTTTGGTAGGTATAAGATTGGCTACTTGCGATTTCTTTTTTTGTCCTTTCAGTTTTAGTGTAATTTTATCGATAAAATTATATAGTGTAATATCCTTTTATTACTTTTCCATTTAGAATTCAAATTTCCGCTGCCAAACGAATTGTTAATCGCGACAATCGTGCAACTATCCGAATGCCGAAATTCAATCGGTTGTCATAGCTAATATCTATTGTTCCGATTAAGAAGCCCGTATAAAACTGTTATTAATTTCATTATCATGAATACGTTATTGTATGAGCCACATACAATAGGTATACGTCGTAGGTACACGGTCCTTTCAAGGTAATGTTAGGGCAATATTATGGACTTCTCATATTCATTATGTCGAGTACTTCCGTAATTTACAAGGCCTGTAACATCATATCATTTGTGGATGGTTGTTTGGACTAATGCCAGTGCATCGATATGCTTTATAAAGTACACTTTGTCTGCAGAATGAGGCAGAATGCTTTACTTCTTGTTTGTTTTTTTTTCTGTTGAGTCAGAGGTAATGAAATCTCTGTGCTGTGTGACTCATTGGTTGGGAACTTAACCTTTGTACACACACTCCTGTTCTTATATCTCTTTATTGTTTAGTTATCAGTCAGTGGTACTGTATCAGTGATTCATTGAGGTTTTCCTTTTGTTTTGATTACTTTAACTGTATGTAAAATGTTTTTTAAGTAAAGCCATAATGTAGGTAAATTTATATTGAATTGTAGACAGTAAGTCAAATAAAAAATTAATGATATTTAATATAATTTATCATGATTTATAAAAAGTGATAAAAATTTAAATCAAACATGTGATATAGGCTGTGAATGTTGTGTAGGTACCTACTAACAAATAATTCAAAATTGGCCTATATTCTATTTAATATTTATTTATCTGTTAAGAAAGATATCAAAGTCCAATTAGTCTGTCATTTATCTGAAACATGGAAACTATAAATTACAATCTAGTTAATAATGTGTGGCAAAAGTTCATCGGCACAGAAGATAAAGCTATTGTGTCACACATCATCGAGCAGTAATACATTTATGTAGTATTTATTTATGTTTATAGATAATATTACTACTTAACAACATTTTTATAATGGGTATTAAAATTATAAGGTTGTTCACTTAGAGCTACTAACATTAAGAAACTATTTGATTGTGATAGATATGTTTACACATATCACATATTTGTTAGCGAACAGCTTTAACTTTATGTACATAACGGTAGTGGTCATATTCACTTTATAATAAAAAAACAAAAAGAGTTCAAGAGTACCTAAACCGACGGGCATTTATGATGCGACTGATGGGTGTGGATGAAGCGAAAGAGGTGTGTTTGGATCGTAGCAAGTGGAAGGAAGTGGTTTCTGCCTACCCCAATGGGAGAGAGGCTTGACGGATATGTATGTAAAAAAACAAAAGCCAGTGTAGCAACAAATGACAGTTTTTTTGCTCCATATTCTGATGACAGATTAATCAGTGCATTTATGAGTAAAAAGCAATCATTCTAAACTTGAGGCTATATCTAATTCACAGTATGGATTTTCTTGGGAAAACAGCAGCTGTAAATGTTTTCTTTATTTATTTTATTTTCAATTGACCTTGTTTCACTGGCATTAGCAGAATATATATTTTTTTCTCAAGGCTTTTTATTTGCTTTTAAATTATTTCCTGCATTTAGTTTTCCTTTATATATATGCAAGTACTAAAGCATCAAAATGTATTATTAAATATTGGTCTAGGTATTTTAAATATTTTTCTCTATAAAAACAGAATAGAGAGTGGTTGAGAAGGAGGAGAGAGGCCTTTGCCCAGCAGTGGGACACTGATGGCTAGATAAGATAAAAACTGGTCTGCTATAGGTTTAACATACTAGAGAATAAATTCTAAGGAGTATGTGAAATTCACCAATCGGCATTGGGCTAAAGTGTTGGATTACGGCCTTATCACTCTCTTATGAGAGAAGGCTCGTGCCCCTGTAGTGGAGACATTAAAAGGGAGGTGGTAAGCTGATAAGGAAGGTGTGTAGCCTGCCTTAAGTTAGAAGCGTGTGGTATACAGACCGGCGATGGTAGGTTTTATTGAGTGTTTTCTTTATAAACCTTTTCAACAACTGCTAGTAACTTAAATAACTATTTGTGTGGTCTCTCCTACTTAAGTTCAAAAATAAAACTCAACTATTATTACAATAACCTTCAGATGCCACAAACATTTTTTGCAAATAAATCGTTTCACACACTTTGCTATGGATAATTTTATGTAATTACACTGATTGCAGAGTGGTTTAACTTGATTTATAAGAAATCTTCTCGTGTCCGTCAATGTAGGTCCATTATTCGCAATTACACAGCAAAAAACTGGTTTTTAACTTCTGCTTAAAGGAAAAAAAGATGAGAAAAACTTAGGGCAGTCTAGTTTTTAGTTTTACACTGGTTATGTATTTAAATACTTATATGATCTTATTACCTGTAGCAAAATTTTTGTATTACACCTAAGCTGTACAATAATTTAATACATAATATGATTTTATAGTTTAAATGAATGATTTATTCATTCGTAAATACACAGACTGATGATTTTACATATTATAGTATGCCAATTAAGGCAAGGAAAACATGATTTTTCGGAATATTTTCATTAGGTAGCCATTTGTTTGTTGTGTCAGCTTGTGGACATCCACTGCTGGACAAAAGGTAGGCTTTTGTCAAGAATCTTCACACGACTATTATAGCTTACTTCGTTATCGTTATCAGCTCATATATGTCCCCACCGAGGGGCACGAGCCTACTCTCATACAGAGAGTGATTAGGCCGCAATCCACCACGCTGGCCAAGTGCGGGTTGGCGGATTTCATAGCTTACTTAATTAATATTATTCTTTTATTAATTTATTCCTACTCTTTCTAACTCTCATATGTAAATTGTTATAATTGTTTAACAAAAATTATGGCTATCTTCTTAAAAACAGAATTGTTATTGCTTATTTAGTTATTTTTATATTATAATGACGTAAAAACTTTTTTTTTTAATATTTAGGTATTATTATAATTTTTACTTGAACAAAATATATATAAATATATTCGTCATTGTGTTATTCGTGGGGTTTTTCTCAGAATAATTTCGTTGCTATCTAAACCATTGACGCCCATTATTGAGAAATGAGATAAGATAATATTTTAATACATTATCTACTTATTATCTATCTAGGTAGATAAATATGGCGGCAGATTGTTTCTGACCTGTAATGACTTTGTTTTAATTAGGTACTCAAAAACCATAATCAAAAATATATTTATTACATAGGCACAGAAAATGCTCTTGAAACCGTTACATTATTATTTAGGTTTTTTTTTTTAAAGCTAGCGCTATATTCGCAAGGTGCAGTTTCCCTCAGAGAAGAACCTAGCAAGAAACTCTGTGGGGTTGCTCTTTTTAAATGAAGAATACTGATTTATAGGTTTTTGTCGAAAGCCAAATGTTGGAAAAGCAAATAATATGTTTTTGTTTTGGAAATTATTTAGAAATTAATTTCTGAACGAATGTATGTTGTAAAATATTCGTAGTCATGGTTCAAATACGATGAAACTCAAAAAGAAGTGAAAGTTATACTAAGCAATGATATTCGCTCGTGATAAAATTCGGTCTAACCATATGTTACGTTAATCTGAAACTCCATTCATATAACAGCGCTTATTACTCAGTTTTCAAATTAGCTCTTGCTGCCAGTCAAACACGAGTTTACACGAGTCCTCAACGTGAAACGTAAACGATACTTGCATTCATTAATAGTTACGTATCGAGTATTCAATTAAGTAATTAGATTTACAAATTATTGCAGAAAACTCTGTTAAATTAATTATCCATTAGGTATCGTGCCGTCTTCTTTTGATTTTTTGAGAATGATAGAGTCGGCTATAGATTAATGGAGGATTTGATTCGAAGACTTTCTGCAACTGGCTGGAAGTGCTATGCTGTTTGTTTTGTTCATAATAAATCTTTAAGGATATGCCAACAGAATAATCATCACAGAACATCTTGATCAATATAGGTACTTAATTTACTGCGCAATAGACCCTTTTGATTCCCACACTACGTAAAATAATGGTCAAGAATTCACGTCAAATAATGGTTTTTCAGAAGTTAGTTTGTACGCCTCAGAGGAAGATTCGGAGCATTTTGTAACTGTTCTTTAAAATTGAGACCTTTTTTGTACTCGTTTCTACAAATAAATATTTGAAACTTGAAATTTGCTGGGACTTGAATCTAGTCGTAGATAGAGATATAATACTGCCAAAAAAAAGAATGCGACAATGATACTAATCAATTTATCAATGTAATTCCGTTTACGCTAACAATGTTTATGTTTGTTTTTGCGTGTTATGTATCTTATGATTATTTATCGGTGATCGAAAGTAAGAAATACATCTTACTTCTTTTCATAAAGCCAGTTTCAAGAAGAATTTCTAAGGTAGTCGAGTATTAGAAAGTAGTTAGGTGTTTTTTTTTGTTTTTTTTTGTCAGTGATTAGATCTAACTAAATGAACGTTACTTTTAAAAACCTTTTCTGCATTGGTCGATAGACAGTTAAAAATACTATAAATGCTGTACAAATCCTTCAGGGTTACCATAGGTGCCAAAAGATTAGAATAAATATAATAAAATGTGTGACTATATAGTCTTAAAAAGCTTAGAGGTAAAAAAAAACTACTTAGGCATAATTAGTGACCTCATTTGACACCCACTGGTATCCTAAATGGGGCTAGTTGCTATACAACAGCAAGTTTGACAGTTATGTTATGATTAATCATTAATGTATCCGTATATTTTAAAGTATATTGACCGCTTATAGAATTATATACTAGACGCCGCCCACGATTTCGTACGCATTTATCGTCATATCTCCGAAAAAACACAAAGTATCTATAAATAATATAACCTATGTGTTATTATGATGTCTTATCTAAGTTATTGTGAAGTTTCATTAAAATCTGTTCAGTGGTTTTTGCGTTAGAGAGTAATAATCAATCCATTCATCCATCAATCGCCACAAACATTGACATTCAATAATATTAGTAAGATTGAGGCGTCTCACAGACCAATGGCCTCTGACAAACCTGGGCTTACATACTCGAGGTCAAAAAGGTTGTATTAAAATTAGACTGACCCACCCCCGCGCGTCAGTTTTTGTCTATCTTTCATGTCGTTATATCTAGGGCATCTAATCAATCGATAGGCTATCTATTGAAATGCCTAGGTTTCATGCTGCTATCATATGCCGGTTATTATAGTTTTAAACTTATATGACTTGATTCTAGAGTAGGTCTAGGTATCTAGATTAATCGAGATACCTAGATTCTAAATGGTAATGTTGTAGTCATTAGGTCACCTTAGTTGCTGAAAGAGCCGTTAATGTTATTTATCTATTAAAAATCATGGCGTGTTTTTCTGATTTCTGGCATTGACAGTGTCAGCATACAGATTTATTTATTAATCCTTGATTTACGGAAAAAATATGTACCTAAGCACTCGTACGCACACGTGAAACGTAAACCCGCTAGTTCGTAAAAGCATTAAAATTTATATTAAATATAAACGTTGTTAGATTCGTTTTAGATTCGTCAGTCATTCATTCATTACATTATGTTTGTTTATCTTTCATCTGTGAACGTTTTCGCAATAGTTCCGGCTAGTAGTTTGACTTTGAAATTATTATTTTATTTATACTTTATACCTACCTATGTTTGCTGAAATGTTTAAGGAACGATTAGGTCGTAGAAAGAATAAGGTTTACTGTGTACATACATTAAAATGGGCTGGCTTATGTTCATCGGCATAGCAATGCAATGTAAGTAATCAAAATATAGGGTGACTTTAAATTAGTGAACGATAGAAAAGGATATGCTCGTGATCACAAACAACTTTTACTATGGGATCAAGTTCGAAATCACAAAAAAAAATTGTTCCCCCATAGTAAGTAGGTATCAGCTGGTGCATTTTGTATATTTTGAGTTATTTTTTTTTAAATGTTTTCGACCTTGGTCCAATAGTAAAAGTTGTTTGTTATCACGTGTATATGCATATCCTTTTCTATCGTTCACTAATTTAAAGTCACCCTATATAGGTTAGCTTAGTTATATTAGGTATGTGGATTTAAATATGTTATTGTGGTCATTTTATTGTTCGAAAAGTATTATTCAACCGAAATACTGCATTGTTTCTTGCTTATAGAAGCTACAATTCGTGCAAAGAAATGTTTTGTTCTTATGCCATCAAGCTATAAAACGTATGGAAAACTTCATTCTACATTAAAATTTATGATATTAAGTAACCTCGGCCACAATAATTTGTAGATAAAACCAAATTGCAGCCGCGGTACAGTTGACATGATAATAAAGCTGATTATGGGACACGATATGTTCACAGGAAAAGTACAATTAGTCTGCGCGAGCTATAGAACAGAAAAGTATATTAGTTATAACGTTGAACACTGAAATTTTCGTGCCAGAAATGTTAGTAACTTTTTTAGCTGTAATAAAAGGAGATTTTGCATACGAACAAACCTTATACATGTTTTATGTAAAGTAGGATAGTTAAGATTGCGCAATTTTTGCTTTCTAAAACATGCGATGGAATTAAAATGGTTTTAATGTACCCGAGTACTGCGTCGGAATAAGCTGAATAATATATTCTCAAAGCATTTTCAATTTTTTTATGATGTTACTGGTTAAGTTTATCAGCAAATAACGACGAATATAACGACTTCAGAAAAACAAGTGCTAAATAATCTGACGAGAAAAATCTTTGAAGATTTATTTTTAACCCAATTTCCGCGCGAGACTCTCGTAACTCGTAAGTAGTCTTTTAGAGCTCAATATCAAGTCTAGATATATTCGCCGACGTTTTTTTAAACGCAGATACAAGTTATATTCAAATTATTGGCTTACTGCCTGGTCTGCGATGGTCCACGTATTGGCACGTGTATTGTCGATATTTCTTTCGGTGCATTTCGCTTGTTTTGTTTACGCTTCTCGGTCTAAAAATATGCGAATTAAGTCTTCTGTGAGAACTAATAAGCAAGTATTAAATGCATTCGATAAATTCTACTCGGAATCGATTACCTACTTAAATAGGCTATCTACGATTATTTACCGTTGCAATATTTATTCGTCATGATACTTCCAAAACGTATGAAACGTTTCGTTGAAAATATTTTGAGCAAACGCTATATTTTATACAAAAATAAATAATGTAATTATGAGTTTTCTGTATTTTCATGTTTATCTTTCCAAAGTTTTTTAAACTTCAACCACAGATGTAAATTCGCGAAACCCACAGATTGAAAACATAGTAGATATCCATTTCCCCTTTCTATTTAATTAATAACAGTCACACTTAAGTTAAACTATGTGGCATCTTTAAATACAACTATGGATATTCTAGTTAATATTTGTTTCTTGATTCTATTCAGAATCTTTCATTTTGCGATGGCACTGACAATTTTTCTGCTCGCAAAACAGCTGGGAAAGATGCCTGTTATTTTAAATAATAGGTAATAGGCGTATATCTTTCCCCACCAATTAAGGCCCATACAACGTCCCTAGGCTACACAAATGCAGTAATTTAGCAGCCAGCGGTAGAGAGTCACTGGTCACGTGCTAGCCAGGTGTTCTTAACGCGATTAATTCGCACAACTCCATTGTTCACTCGATACTGGTTTACGATCTCTGATTCCTTTGACGATGGATGCGTGTTTGTGTAAGTTGAAGCTATTGCGTAAATCGTCTAGGTTTTATGGGGTGATTCAAGTATGATGTATTTATTTGGTGAATTGGTACGTAGGATCATGTCGGAGATTGATCCTTTACTTAAAAATCTTATTAAATGAAACCTAGATATCGATATTTAGTTTGTTTGCATACCTAAGACTTACGGCTAAGTAATAGTTCTTTTAATCTCCTTTTGTGGCCTGTTTGCAACCTACAAATGTTTATTTAAAGTAAAAATGGTAAACTGGTACAGTACCAGTCAGGTCTTAAACGTTCTTCTCAAGTCATTCTAAATAAAATTACCGTAGTACGGAATTCGCACATACTCTAGAACCATCTCAAAAACAAGTGTTTATTTCACGTACATAACAATCGATTTTTAACGATCGTTTTCGAATTAGCACTTTGCCGATACACAACTGGTAACGAGAATGATTCAAGAAAACATGCAATTATCGATTCCGGAAGTATTCATAAATATTAGTGAGTAAGTATAAGGAGTGTTGGATCTTTTGAGTCATCTGTTTATGCTAGCTGAGGAAGTCATAAGTACGTGATTTGAAATTAGTTCATAATTATTTATGATGAACGTACAAATCTTGTTTTGTTTATAGTTTCCTTGTAAATCGGAAATTTTATTGAATATTGGGATGCAATTGTTTATTTTCAGTTATGTTGTAATGTATCGAACGAGATTTTGTAAAAGTGCGTACAATAGTACGGCGTTCTTTTAGAAATATGCTGTATCTTTTGTATAACTACTTTTTTCTGTTTCTGTGTTTTGTTACTTACAATAAACTATTAAATAAATAAATAAATTATTATAGTATTACTACATACTAGTATTAATGAATAATGTATAATTTATAAGAAATCTCATCAACATTTGATTCATAGATAACTACCTCGCACGTGGCTGAATCATTGTTTAGGATATCATTACCAGTAGACACAGAGCACCCCCTAATAGAGCCCGAATCATTACAATTTTATTCGAAACAAAACTCACAACTTTAGGCGGCAAGAATGAAGTGCGGGGGACGTGACAACTATGCTGTGATTTGCTGAATCAAGGTCAACGCATCGCTTAGAGATGTGCCGTAACGACAGTTAGGTTTATCGATAAAACATTTACATAAGTGTGTTACATTTTTTATTGTTGAACAATTCGATGTTATAACAAAATTAAATAATTAGAGAGGTTAAGTTAAAATTGCATGACAATTGACGACACTTACCGGTAAAATTAATTTGAAAATAAATACATGCTTCCGAAAACTGAATTTCAGTGTCCCAAATAACCCAAAACTAGGTTATTATTTAGAAACTTCTAATAAATATGCTGTACCTTTTTTGCTCAGGACATTTAGGAAATCTTTAAAAGAAAACAAACACTAACTTTATTCTATTATTTGCGATGATAGGTAATAAAAAAATATCGAAGTAGGTACTGTTCTTTACATATTAATAATAATTATTAGTTATTTTTTATCTACATCTCATCTCAACAAAAAGTGTATATTATTATTGTATTTGATAAAATAAATCGATTACATTCAGTCGATAAATTTGTTACAACTCTAGTACTGAAATTTCGGAAACGAAAAAGGATAAACATAGTAATTAGCATAGTGATAGAAAGGGATGTAGGCAAATCAAAATTTGTTGTCCAGTGTAACATGAACTCCGCGTAATATAAAACAAAAATTGTTTATACTTATCGGTGAAAAGTTATTCCATTTTTCTTAAAGCAAGATGTCCCAGAATTTTTCCCGTACCATTTCACAGAACACACTGTCATTTTATTACGCTTTAAAGCAAAATAAGAGCCATGTAAATTGCGAAAAAGCTTGTGCGTACGGATGTGACAGCTGGTCAGTACTGACTTGAATGACATAGTTCGCTTTGCTACATCTGCCGAAAAAGACATATGTACGGTGCGCGTCTATTGCCTTGCAAGTACACTCTATTAGGGGGTGCTCTGTGCCAGTAGAGCAGTAGGGCAATAGAACTTAGAAGTTCAGTTTTTGTTAGAGTAGCGCGCTTGGCGCTTTGGTAACTTCTTGTGGAATTCTTCTTTGATTTTGATATTTTAATCTTTCACATCCCAGAAAAAAAAGAATAATAGAAAATCTATTGTTTCTGGGTTTATAATGGGTCAGTGGGATGCGAGAGGTTAAAAGTTCAATTTGCTACATAATTTCATAATCTGTTCTATTAGATTTTATAAATTTCTAAACCCATAAAAACAAATCAGAAACTCGAATACGACGTTGTTTTACATTATTTACTTTTATTTTATTTAAAGGGTTTGCCAACTGGTGTATATCGTAAATTATAAAGTTAGTAACACAGTTCATTGTCATCATGATAAACTTACAAATTAATTACTCTTGCTGTTATCACTCTTTATGCTTCCTATAATCCAACTCAAAACATCGTAACACCCTCAAATTAAGAAGAATAGAAAAAACTAATTAAAATTTTTCCTTACCTTGTTCCAGCTAAGGGAATGGAGGATACAGAGAGCGAGCCGGGTGAAATGTAAAGCAAGAGTCCACCCTCCAAGCAATAACGCAGTTCTTACTGTAATGTCTAGTATCCTCTAGTGATAATATTGTGATACATGTTACTACTACACGCGTATAGGGGTAAGTAGCCAAAACCTCTTGAAAGAAGCAGTGTTTCTAGATTCTAGTGTATCTAAAGGTGTCTACACACCAAAGCCGCCGGCATGTTTGACAGATGCCATTCGTATGACGTTAAGCCGCCCGCCCGCCTAGCCCGTCGGCTTTGGTGTGTAGATAGCATAAGAACTACATGTAATATGACCAACTTGTTCGTTCCACTATCGTGTAGTCTAAAGCAACTGTGATCGATTCAATCTTTAAACTTTTGACCGTCACTGGTTCATATGTTGATGTCAGCAAGCAATCCATACTACACACGAAAGCAAAGATTCCGGGTCGGTTACAAAATCTTTAAAATATCGCGAACCAAGAATGTTTTGTATTTTAGTTTAAAGTCGAAACCAGTAGTTTTTTTCTTTACGTAATTATTTGTTAGTAAAATGTTATGACACATAATATGTTCATTAAAGGAGTATTTAATTGTCTATTAAACACTATTTATTTAATTAAGCTAGCATTCTTGGTTCGCGAGATTTTTAGGATTTTGTAACCGACCCGGATTCTTTGCTCTCGAGTGTATTTGTTTGAGATTCGTGACGAACAACAGGACTTATCAATTACATATTTACTATTCCGCAGTAAATTAGAAAATGGACACACTCCACGTGACAGGCCACAGTAAGGGCTCCAGCCGAAGTCAGTCGCCGTCGACAGGCGAGCATTGTCGGGAGGCGGTCGCCGTCAGCGACGACGTCATCCGCTCCCGAGTGCAGTCCCCGTCAGCTGTGCATCATGTCGTCAGCGTGAGTGTATTCTCTATTACACAGAACATACAGTAAGAGCTGTTTAGTGCATATCTGATCCAATACAATTACCATAGAAATAGTTCTCGGATCTATACTATAAGAGCAGTTACGATAGTTATCGGATCGGACGTAGTACGACACCGCTCTAAGGGTAAAAATCGTCGAACCGGAACCGGCGGGTGGACCCGGCAGCTGTGCATCATGAAAATCAGTGTCTTGTCATTGTCTAAATGCGTGGCACGATATTATTTTTTATTTTATTTATCTTTTATTAGTGTGTAAGTTAGCATGATGTATATTCAATTTTATGTTCTCTTATGTTTTGTTTTATTGAACTGGGATTTTTTTTTTTTTAGATTACTTAATTCCATCGTTTGCGTTTTCGCATGTTGTATATATGCGATTGCGAATCGATTGTCACATTGATTTTATTTTAACCTTAGCATGGAATTTTACCTTACACTTTAATAAAAGACTAGTGTTTTTAAAATGGCAAGTCCGATGCGTTATCTACAGTTTAAGCTTTGAATCACTTAACCTACATTTCAAACGGTCGAACGTTTCTTTGAAGTGGAACTACATCAATACTTTTCTACCTAGAATTAAAGTAGTGACAGAGAATTTGCTTTCGTGTGCTTTAATCGATGCTATACATGCATCGCTGAAGCATGCTTTTTCATCTTTCTCTAATTTCGAAGGAAATTACTGACAACTTTCTTTGCAAAATTATGGCAAGTAATTTATTTATGAATCTAGATTAATCTTTCACATCCCAGAAAAAAAAGAACAATAGAAAATCTATTTGTGTCTGGGTTTATAATGGGTCAGTGGGATGTGATAGGCTAAATAACGAGAAATATAATATTCCCATTCATTATTTTTTAAAGCTTCAAGTTATTACTGATTTTTAATCTATTTATTCTATGTGACGTAGTTTTCATACTCAATGTTGTCCTAAATGTTTGTTTTTAACAACATGGCCGACTTTATTTTTTAAATACAACCTATCAGATTATGGGGCTGATAAAAAAACGAATATACTAAGATTAATGTTAAGCTAAAACATGAATGAAATCTTGTCTCCAGGAGCCGTCATCATCGTCATCGTCACGTCACGGCGAGCGGACCCCTCATCATGTCAAATCACACTCCAGAGACCTCGGTGTCACGCCGCTGTCCAACAACGCACCTAATTCTAGAGAGTAAGTTGTCATTTTGGAACATCATAGCTATTCATGATGGTTATAGTAGATGGAAACAATTTTAATCTTTTCGATTTATATTAAACTAGCTGTCCCGGCGAACTTCGTCCCGCCTTAGAATGAACTTTATTGTGTAGGAATAAAGTTCAAATTGACTCTACATTTTAGTAAGAAAACATTTGTATGGGAAAAAGAAAAGGTCTGTTTTAGGGCTTTCCCGGCAATTATTCGAATTTTTCTCACCGTAAGAACCATCCTTGGACTTCAATAAACATTTAAAAAAAAGAATTAGCGAAATCGGTCCAGCCGTTCAGGCGTGATGCCGTGACAACGGAAAACGGGTTTCATTTTTATATATATAGACTAGAAACTGCCCGCGACTCCGAACATAAATATATAATATCTTAAAATAATACTATAGCTTATGTGTTCTTTCTTATGAATAAGCAAGAATATTGCCAAGTTTCATCAAAATCTGTCTAGTGGTTTTTGCGTGGAAGAGTAACAAACATCCTCACATACATCCATCCATCGGCACAAACATTAACATTTATAATATTATTTGGACAAAACACATAGGCCATGTTTTTTTAAACGACTTCAAAAAAAAAGGAGAAGTTTCTCAATTCGACCGTATATATTTTTTTTTATGTGTGTCCACGCAAAACTTCGTCGTTTATGAACCGATTTTGAGGATTCTTTTTTTGTTGGAAAGGGGGTATCCCAAGGGTGGTCCCATGGTAAGGAAACCAGGACCTGATGGTGGAAGCCTTGAGATATCGAGGGAAACACTCGAAAAAATTGCATCGCGACTAGTGTGTTTCTTAATATTATGCAATAATAAGAATTTTAAAGCCCTAATATTTAATGAGGGTCTGACGTTGACCTGATGGTGGAGCGGAAAGGCAGTCGAGGGAACTCGACAACGGTTTACAGCAAGTACTTTGTGTTTGGGCTTGATTAACTTATATTATTGAGACCTTTCATCTAAATGGGTTGTGACTGTTATTAGGGGTCTGATAATGAAAATGAAGGACAGTCAAGGGAAACTAAAAAATGTGAAATAAAAATGTTTTGCCAAAAAAGAAACAACTTCAAAACGGAAACTAAAAAGTATGAAATAAATTAACTTGTACAGAAAATTTCGAGTTTATAAGTGATTAAAAGAAACATAAACAATTAAATAATTATGTCTTTAAATTTTTTGAAGACGGTGCCACCTGTTTCCTTGAGATGTGAAAAAGATTGATTATAAGTACCTATATTACCTATATCTAGTTATTGTTTTACTTGGCACCGTCTTCAAAAATTTTAAAGACATAATTATTTAATTGTTTATGTTTCTTTTAATCACTTATAAACTCGAAATTTTCTGTACAAGTTAATTTATTTCATACTTTTTAGTTTCCGTTTTGAAGTTGTTTCTTTTTTGGCAAAAAATTTTTTTAAGATATTTTGTCAGTTTTCCAAGATATTAGTGTGTGTGCGAAGTCGCGGTCAGTTTATTAAAATAAATTCTTGATAAGACTATGTCTGCAAGCAGTTAACAGAAAATAATCCTCCTTTTCTTGCGCTTCCAGCCTAGAAGACTCCCCGCAAAAGAAGCCTCACCTAAGTGGTTTGATCGCCGGCAGCGACTACCCTGGCCCCGTGTTCAGTCCCAACGTGTCCTACGCTCTCTCCGACGAATACTCGCCAGCTTATACTAGTGAGTGATACAATGTGATGAATGAGTACAATGTGATATTTATCTATTTAAGTATATTATCAGTCCCTGATGCCCATAGTACAGGATTTTTGGGGTCTACTAGTTTGGGGTCAGATGACCGTTGTGAAATGTCCCAAATATTTATTTAATGTAGAAAATGGCCTACACATGGCCCTAATTTAATGTCGGGTAAGAGGTGGGGAGAGATTTTGCCCCTAAGAGTCCTTTTTGCTGTCATGCGTGTTTAGTTCCGCATGTGCGGCCGCTAAATCCAGTCATTCACATGTTTTTCATGTCATGCGGGTGCCACGCGGTTGGCCAGTAGCGTGCTACCACCCGCATGCGGATCAAAATACGCATGACAGGAAAAATGGGCCAAAATCGTGCGCTCGCTCGTGCCGATTACAAAGTTGGGAAAAATATTATGTATCCGACCTTTTTTAAAAGAAAGTATTTTAATGGCATCGGCGGATTACAGAATTTGATTGTCATGAAGTAAAACAACACCAGTAGTATATGAATTAAATGTACTTCTACATTACATATCAATTAATTAATTATTTTATCATACATTTTCAGGTTCAGACGGTGACTACTTAAATCAAGGTAAGAAATTAATCATATTTTAATTAATTAAAGATAATAAAAAATCATATTTTAAACAAACTACGAGTCCACTGAGTCGTAAATAAAATGATAGTACTACACATTGTGTGAATGTTTTGATAAGCTTATCGGAGCGGAAAAATAACATGCTACATTTATAGTGGTTTTCGCTTAGTTTCATACTGATCATCTGTATACTTGCAGTTTAGTATTGAGTAAAGAATAAATAGTAATAAACTTAAAAGGTGATAAAATTTATTTTTTTAATTACTTCATACTAAAAACGATCTAAACAAAAAGAGAAGATGGTTCTATATCGGTTGTACTTCTTTTTATACACCAACTCAATTTGTGTATAAGAAGTAAAAGAAGTGTGTTTGGATCGTAGCAAGTGGAGGGAAGTGGTCTCTGCCTACCCAGATGGTTGAGAGGCGTGGCAAATATAAAGATAATAATACATACATACATATCCGTCTCGCCTGTCTCCCCATTGGGGTAGGCATAGACTACCTCCCTCCAATTGCTACAATCCAAATACACAAAGATTCTTTCAACAAAATAATGTATTTTATGAGTAAAAGTACAGCACATAATATGATATGTATGTAAGTATGTATTTCATTCCAGATGACACAGACGGCACAGCGAACGTATCATCGAAAGCGCTGGCAGCTATCAACCATCTAAATAGCAAAGTGGAACGGACTAAGGAGCTGATACGACTTGAACAGACTATACGAGATGGTAAGGATATGCTAAGAATACAGGGTGTTAGGAAAAGTATCACTTTCCTTTTAACCAGGTATAGTTTTAATGATGTAGAACACATTCCATGAAAAAAAATTTTTTCATCGCCCGTAAAGAGCGAGAGAGACAGAGCGAGCGCGTCGCGCGCCCGGCCTACTTACTCGCCGAGAGTTGAATGACCTTTGCGTTAGAGCGCACGTTTAATAATGAAATTCTTGATTGTAAATGAGTTCAAAAAAAATGTTTTTTCATGGAATGTGTTCTACATCACTACCACTATACCTGGTTAAAAGGAAAGTGATACTTTTCCTTACACCCTGTATATGTACCTATACTTTACGTATCGATGCTTATTTATTTTGTATAGTATAAATGTATGTCGATGTGCTTATCCATATTTGATGCGAGAAATAAATTGAATGTAAATAAAATGCCAACATATTTTGTCATTACTAAAATCCAAATTCCGATGTGACACGCAATATGTCTAATATTTAGCAAGCGTTATACGGCTAAGGGCTATCTTCTGCTAATGCTTAGATTTTTCGTCTATATTCGATACATTTAGACCCGAAAAAGATAATATAGCCAATTAAATCCTAAAAAAAACTAACAACATTATAATATTACTTAGTTAAACATAAGTACGTTTAATTACACATCCTAATTTCTTTCCCCCCAGACAACGTAAACGAATACCTAAAGCTAGCGGCGAACGCAGACAAACAACAACTGCAGCGAATCAAAGCTGTGTTCGAGAAGAAGAACCAGAAGAGTGCGCTATGTATACTACAGTTACAGAAGAAATTGGAGGGGTACAGCAAGAGGATTAAGAGTTGGGAGGTATGTCGTTTATTTACAACAAAGAACTGACAGCAAAGGGCCAATAACCTTACATTTAAAAAAAAACCGTCTGCGTTTAAAGAATACATATTTTTTATTTTGATGTACCCAGTGTCATTCTCGCTGTAAATACGAATCTAATGATTTTACTGTACGCTAATAAATATGTGTTCATGCTCTTTTCTACTCTGGACTGTGTTTTGTCTTCGTCTTGATTTTCTCTTATGATGCTTAGGGCTTACTTAGGAGACTCTTAGAGCCGGCGCACACCTACTGATAATCAAAAATGCTCTGCGTTGCGCTCTGTCAGGTGTGCGCCGGCTCTTACTTTAGCTTACTTTAGCCTTCTCCTTCTATTTTCCCTTTTTTGGGAGGTTTGTGAATGTGTAAATAAGTAATAAAATTTTAGTCACAAGATTCCTTTGTTTAGTACCTAATTAAATATCATAAACACTTTTTTTTTAGCAACACGGCAACAGCGGCCAATCGCACAGACAACCTAAGGACGTACTACGGGACATGGGGCAAGGACTTAAGTTAGTTATTTTGAACGATATTATTTTATCTGTCTAAATTCGCAATAGATTTACAAAAAAAAAAATACTGAAATGTATGTGATGCGTCTGCGCAGGAACGTGGGCGGCAACATCCGCGACGGCATCACGGGGCTGGGCGGCTCCGTCATGGCGGCGCCGCGGGAGTTCGCGCATCTCTTCTCGCGCTCCAACCGCTTCGGCTCCGCAGACAACATCTCGCAGCTCGCCGGTCTGTATACCACACCTAGCGAAATAATCATATCGGAACTGGCTTGCCTGGTTACGTTTGAGGAATTATTTCGTGGTGGAATGCTGTAATTTTGTTCGTTTAGCTTAGGATCCGTCTTCACGTACGATATTACTCGAAGTCTCAGTCAAAGTCGAGTAAAACTATCGAGTATTAGTCGATATTAATACCGTATGCGAGGACGGACCGTTCAGGTGTCTGTCTACACACCGAAGCGGTCTCATTTTGAAACAAGCTTGCCGACGACATAACTTCATAACGCCGGGCAAGGCCGCGCCTTTAACAATTGCAATAATCAAAAGCCGCCGGATCTCCACGCCGGAATTTGGTGTGTAGACATCATTATATTTTACGTATAAATTAAAATGGGATTATAAGATATAGCACATCGAAAGCTCACGTATTAAATATGAGTTATATGTATTCTTCAAACATGACTAGTTGCGAATTAAGAAGTATGTTCTCTCATGTACCAAAAGCGATGCCGTCAAACATACTTCAGTATAAAACAGTTAAAAATTTGTCGACATGAAACTGCAACGGTAACTCATGATATACCTTATTATTTATTAGAAATCGCTTTCTGTGTGTCTTACGTCTAAAACTAACACAATATCTACATAAATATTTAATATTTATATATTTATTTTTATGTATTTTGTCTCACAGAAAACACGGGTCCTTGTAAGTACAGTGTTGGTAGTCCACTTGCCTAGCCACTAAACCACTTGTCACCCATCTAACTGACCTACACACAAACTAAGAATCTATCTAGTTTTCCTAAATATCCAATAATCGATAGGTACATTACAATCTTTGTAGTTTAAAATGATCTTTTTACTTAGTTTCAGAATATATTTGTTTATATCTTGTATCTTATACTTTCGATTTTCGAAAATAACGTTTTCTACTATATAAATTTCTTTAAAAATATCTATATTTCCCTTTAACCCTAGTAGAGATACTGTAGATTAATGCCTAACTTATATTTCGATAGTTATAATCTAGCCTCTAAGATTCCACCACATATATTGTCTAAATAGTTATCTGTTATCGCTGATGAATCATTCAAAAAAGGCTCAATAGATTTATTAATCAATGGTTAAAGTGGTTTTATCGTGACCAAATGTCAAGCTTATCTGAAGTGATATAACCAAATAGTGTTTGATATCAAATTGAATTATTTAACACTATCAGTTTTATTCAAAGTTATTTAAAAGGTAGATAATTTTATGAGCAGAAAATAATAAAAACAAAAGACTATATTGTTAAGTCTTAGATCTTCTATAAAAACGCAAACTTGCCTCTAAATTAATCAAAACATTGTCTTAATCATAGCTTATCTATAAAAAAAACTAGTCAAAGATCTCTAAGAGATAACTTCAAAACATCAAGCAAAATTACCTTACATAACAACAAATAACCTGCAAGATTTATCTTTAGACCGCGTTTATAAGACCGCGCAAACAGATCAGGTGTGTAGTTAACTTTTACAAGTGCCGTCAAGTGTGATTGTGATGCAAAAACGCTTGTCAGATCAAGACAAACTATGATTCATGGAGGACGACTAAATTATTTGCAAATAAGTGTTACTAACAAGACTATAGTGCAGTGATGTGATGAAATCATGTTCTTTAAAAAGTGCAAGCGATGTCGGAAGAATTGTAATTATTTTTCTTATTTACTTACAATCTTTTTAATGTTTTAGTAGTAATGCTGTGTCTCGGTATTTGTCTAGTTATGTCTATAGTGTCATAAATCATTTATAAGAAACAATAGGTACTTACCTAACTAAAAAAGGTTTAAATTTAAGTGTTTATTAATGCAAGGCAAATAATAGACTGTACTGGACTGTAATAGACTGATATTAAAGTTGAGTTTTTAGAATCATCGTTTCTAAGAAAAAGAAGTATTATAATATTTGTACTGTAATTTGGTCCAGATCCTATTTAAATCCTAATATGGTGCCAATTGAGTAACTAGCACCATGAAACAATGAGTCAATTATAAATATAAAAAAGATAAAAATAATTATTGCACAATCAAGATTAGGTATTCTTGCGTTGTTTTTGTATGAAAGAAAAATGAATGGGGTCTGTCAAGCTGATGCTATATTATTGCTTTATATGCTTTATATTAAACTATGACCAGTTAATGAAACAAATACTACATTTATCATTCAGCTAAACAGCTTTATACTATACAAAGGTTTTATATTTTTTAAGCATATACACTTTGCTAATTTTAACTCACTTACATTTGTTTAAAGTTAATTTTTACCATCAAGAAGTGCTTATTACTGCTTTAGTATTATGTTATAGGCTGGTAAAGACCAACGATTTGGCGGCAAAGGAAAATAAATATTTTCTAATCTTAAAAATCGTACCTAAAAAATTACAAACAAAAGAAGGCTTAACATATCTATAATGTATTATGTCTTAGCTTAATACATAAGTTATTTACGAAAATGACTGGCTTTTAAATCTATACATTACATATTTATGCAGTTACGATCTGGTATGCAAAAAGATACCTTAAAAATGTCCTATTAAGGCTGATTGTTCAATGATCACAATGATAGATTTAATTTTTTTAAAGTAAAGTTTATGACTATGTATTGATAAAGTGCGAGCGAGAAGCACGAATACTGTAAAACGTATCTCTCTTTCTCTCAGACTTCTTTTACTGTATTTGAGCATTGAACAACCGGCCTCTATTACCCCATGGGCCAAATAAACCACAAAGGTATATTTGGTCCACCATATACTAGCCACTTGTGTCTTTTACTTGCAATAACCGTGGCGTGTTGCTTATCATGCTGTTTCCTTCTTGCACGCTAGCCCCTCAACACGCGGAACTGAGAGGTAAATAGTTTGCTGTGTTCTATTTGCAATATTTATTTATATGTATGTGAAGAGTACGTCATATTTTCTTGTGCTTCCTCCTAATTATGCTCAAATCATTGAAATTTATTTATCTATGTATTTATATTAATATTTACTTAGTTTTTAATTGTCTAGGGACAAGTTTTTATTTTTTATAAAACTTATGAATCGACGTATTGATTTTTTATAGGATTTTTTTCCTCTTGTGCTAATGTGATCTTCCCTCATATCCTATGCTGTATCATAACCCCCGTATTGAGTCGTTCTACAACGTGCAGCGAACGCGTCATCGGAAGGCTCTCGCGCGTCGGAGCCGGGTGAAGCGCCGCGGGGATCCACGTTGCCGCGCGCAGCGACGTCGCCTGCACCCAAATACTCGCCGGAAGCATCGCCGTCGTCTTCTATTACTAGTGAGGGTGCCGTGTAAGTATAATTTGTTTGTAAAATCTAATTTAAATGTGAGTTTTGATGGATTGTTACTGTGCCTACTTTAAAAGACGCTTGGGTCAATTTTATGTAGGTACTTATGATTATCTTATCTAGCCTACCTAATTGCAGGGCAAAGGCCTCTCTCTCTCTACTATTTTAAAGGACACTTCGTTAAAAATTTTATGTAATTATGATCAAGACGTATCTCCATTGTTTAGATTAAGTTCTAAAAAATATCATGTAACTTATTAAATGTGTGTTGCTAAAGGTACCCAACCCAAGCCGGGTCAAACAACATGTCAGAAGCGGCGTTCTCTATAAAACCTATACTAAACGAGTTGAGAGAACGGAAAGAGGACTACGAGAGGCTAGCGGAGAAAATAGACGCGTTAAAGGTACAATTGGAACTTAATTATGTTAATAATAAATAGAATGTACTCATAATTTACTACTATTCTGCTCTTATTTACTCTACTCTACAGTCTTCCTAAACTAGTCCTACTCCAAAGGTTGTCTGGAAGAGATCACTTTTAGTGATAAGGCCGCCTTTGCGCACAATGTTTTAGTTTTAAGTTGTATTTGTATTTCTTTGTGTGCAATAAAGAATTTCTATCTATCTATCTATATTATCTCAAAACTACACTAAACTTGTCTGTGAATATCGTAAGTTAATCCTAACCTAAGCAATGTCTTAGCCAAAATGTTGTGTACAGATCACTGCAATTTATTTTGGAAAAAATCATGGTCCTTGGCCCGGTGACTAATTTAATTTTGTAATAAATATTTTTATATCTTCCAGTCCTCTATTTTACAAGCATATAACAAAAGATTTGTCCACAGAATCTGTCCCAAGAAGTATCGTTCCTATCGTCAGCTTTACAAGAGGAGCGGTTTAAAACAGAGAGGCTTGAAGAACAAATCAATGATCTCACGGAATTACATCAAAACGAGGTACGTGTAACACAAATTTAACATTACAGAAGGAATTTAGTATAAATATCTGCAGATACATGATTGTTTTCGTAAAAACGGAATTAATTTTATGTCGGAATCTACCCTTAAACTTGAGTGTCAGTGGTTTTAGATCAGTGCCAGTAATCCATAGTATTTGAGATTTGTCACGCATAAACAATACTAACTTGTGGCTGTGACTCCTTGAAGTGAGTAAAATAGTTGATTTCCGAGTTGTTACTTTCCATTCCAATTAAATACATTATTATTTTTATTTATGTAATAGTAAAACTAAATTGTATTTAAAAATTGTAAATCCAGGTAGAAAACCTGAAACAAGCGTTGACGGACGTGGAAGAGAAGGTGCAGTATCAGAGTGAAGAGCGGATACGAGATATACATGAAGCGCTCGATCTATGTCAGACTAAAGTAAGTGCTTGTCGGAATTACCCTAACATACAATGGACTTACCCCGGTGTAAAAATACACTTTTCGTTTTTTCCTACATGTCGCGTCGTATGAATTTCTTGATCATAGTATCGTGTCAATGTTTTCTATTTAAAAAAAGTTTCAGTTTCAGATCCTGTAGGTTAATTAATAAAAAAAGTAATTAGTTAATAAATAACAATAGTTCGTAAAATTGTAATCAACTCTTTAAAATAAAATCTAATAATAATTTTCCTTCCCATAGATAAGCAAACTAGAGCAATGGGCAGCGGGCGGGGGCGGCGGCGGCGGCGCGGGGGGCGGCGGGGGCGAGTCGGCGGCGGGGCTGCCCCCGCGGCTGCTGCTGGTGAAGCTGCTCAACGTGGCGCTCACGCTGCTGCAGCTCGCGCTGCTGCTCGTCGCCACCGTCGCCGGCATCGCCATGCCTTTTCTACGGACCAGGTAACGACGAGCCTTTAATATGTATGTCTTTCTTACAGGTGTAGTGTTTTATTCAAGCGCCCCGACAATAAAGTAATATAGACATCAAGAAAGTAAAAAATACGTGACAGAAATTTTAAACATCTAGTGACGATTTTGACTAATATTCTGTAAGTGACGGAAGTACGTATGTGTATACGGGCGGTATTACCCCAAATTGTAGGAAGGTGGGGTAATACCGTCCTAGTAAAAATATTCGGTAATCATAAGTCGTAGAAAACGCCGAAAATAAATCACGAAACTACTAAATTCTAAGCGTTTGTCAACTAGGATCAAAATACAATTCATTTGTAGCCTGATGAACCTGTTTAACCAAATAGGATTTATTTCTTCAATTATGTATCATTATTTTCACAGAGTACGCGTTCTAACTACATCAGTAGCAGTAATGGTAGGAGTAATCGTGCTGAAACAGTGGCCGGAGGTGACACAGCTCTCGGAGCATCTAGTGCGGCGGCTGAAAGAGTACCTGCTGGACAAACACCACGACAGGTAATGCGGTGGGGGTGCGGAGAAGGGAGGGATACGCTATATACTCGGGTGGGATAGGACTTCTTAATTTTGCAGGATATTGGAAACTAATTTGAATGTTTTTGTTCGTGTCAGTGTTTCTATTTTCTATACGGTTGTTTATAATTTGACCATAATATTGTATTGTATTGCGACTAAATTAAGATCTATGGATATAAATCAAAGTCAAGCAAGACGATTAAACTATGCAATTCTCAAAAGAATTAATAATATGTTCGCTATATTTTGTTTTGGTCAAACTATAAAACCTCGTGGACACAAAAATAAAAGAATCTCTACTATATTAATTTTTTCACAATCTTATAAATACTGCCTTGCAATATAGCACTCATATGAAAATAAAAGCAATAAATATTATAATTAACTAGGCCCTCTTAACTTAACTTCTCCGCATATAGTTATAAATATGAATCTGCTATAAAGTAACATGCTAGATATTATATTAGTCAAAATGTAATATGAAATTAATGAAAAAATCGATTGTGAATATGATTAGGTTACAACTTGAGAGTAACTGATGAATTTGAAAGAATATAGTTTGGTCAGGTAAGGAATAGAAATATAAATGGTTATACCGACATTAAAGACAGAAACGTCTGAATAAATACAGTGGGGTAAGAATCGGTATAAACTTGGGGTAAGAAGTGAACTAATTCATTTTCGAAAGTAATATTCATGTATCTCAAATGCAACTAAAATGTATTCACAATCGGTACTAAAATATAATAAAACCAATCGAGTTATATATGTTTATAAAATGCTTTGTTATGTATGTATAAATAGCCATATCGTAACGACTGCAATGGGCTATAGATGGATTTATATTCCGATCTCATTTTGTCCACATTACACCGCACTTGATTTGTGTTAACCTGTTAATTAAAATAGGTAATATTTTTATTTATTTACTAACATTAAAAAAATACACCTAAGTGTTCAATATTTTGTAAGCTGTACTCACTGTTCATATTAATTCTACTTTTAAATGGACAATTTAACTTATTTATGTATTTTCCGCATTATCTTTAGCATATTTAATATTGGTTTATATAGTTTATTTTATGCTTTGAGCAATATGTACTGTTAACAGAATTTTAATCGAGATTTTAAGCAGTCCTCTCTTCTTATCACTATAAGCAACTAAGGGTAACAAAAAATAGGGTAACTCCGTTCGTTTTGGAATAAACTGAATTACCCCGACTGTTATAATTACCCTGTTAGACCCCAATCCTTACATTTTAAGTTGATTTTATTTATTTTCATTTGGTTTTATTAATTTCCCTTATTTTGTTTCCTCCTTCAGGTCACTCGATTGCAGGTCCTTGTGCGGTTGATACAAACTTCGAGTTTAAGGCTTACATTAGTCATGACGTAATCGTCAACTCAACAACGTGATATTGCAATTTTGTCGTGTATGAAAACGTTAATAAAGGTAGCTGGTTTTACCTTTTTGATATTTCGAACGATTTTTGCTTATATTTTTGGTAATCATTGGAATAAACGATTGGCAGTAAAAAAAGACAATGAAATCGTATTTGATAAATGAATTGATAATTTTCAGTCTGCTAGTTTGAATTAGAGTTGTAGCGAAATCAATTTGATTGTATTCATAACATCAAACATCTTTTTATGATACTGCAGTGTCTGTGATTACACTTGTACAATATAGTGTAATATCGTCTAAGTTGGCTGGTTATTTAAAGTAGTGAACTATTCTTACACCCATTTGTAAAAAAGGCTCATTAAGTTAATCCATTAAAAATCGTGCTGTCTTATTCTGATTTTTGACAAAGACAGTGACAGCTATAGGTGTAATGGAGCATTAATTTAATTGACCTTTCTAGCAACTGGTTGTTATTGTCATGGATTTATGTGAATATAGAAATCCAGCGGGCTGGATTAATGGAATTTAATACTTTGTATTTTGTAAACAAGGTTCAAGAATAGTACTTGAAGATGTGCATACCCAAATACGATAATGTAAATGATTTGTTCATTTTAAATATGAGTATATTTTAATGTGACATTTTTTATCGTTTAAATTGCTAATGTTTTTCATATTTCGTTCATTATATAATTATTTTTACCCCCGTGCGCCAATGACATGTAAGAACATTTGTTGGTCGGTATTAGCCAATAGACGTAATTGCCCTATATGCCTTTATATACGTCTAATACTATACGTCTTTAATGAAGTTAGTAAAATCTCGAAATATTATAGAAATAAAGAGCTTATTCAGGTGATGGATTGCGTGGAGGTGATTTAATTGAAAATTGTGTGTCTTTATGTTGATTTAAAAATAATACGTTTAATGAATATTTTGAAAAATATTTAAATAATTTATAGGTGCTCACATTTGCACCCAGAACGCATTATTTTCGCGATACTCAATTATTCCCTATTAATTCTAAAGTATTGAACGTGACAAAATGAGATTGTAATGGCATCACATTTTTTACTGTTATAGTATGTTATGTGGTTATTTTTATGATAAAATATATGCTTTGTATTAGTTAATTTTGGGTTACGAGTGACTCTTGTATTGTAATTCGTTTATCAAATAATTGAACTGCACTTTACTTGTATAATGATTTTAGGCAGTGTTTATTTAGTGAGGGGTAATTTCGTCGGTAATACCCAAGCAGCTGGAATTGCCCAAACAAATTATTTCTTATTGCTAAGAACAGTTCGGTTATTTGATAAAAATACTAAAATGAACTTTATTTATTGGTTACTTTTTATTGGAAATAATATGTCTGATCAGACATAGAAGCATTATTGTTGTCAATTTTAATGTTAGATGAATTGGTTGGAGGTTTGTAAACTACATTTTTATTATAATTAGCGAATTGAAACCAATGGGAAAACGTTTTTGATCACTTTTGATAAAGAATCACAAATAACGTTATTGTTCGTGATATTTTTGTCATTATTTTATATTATTAACGAATTCATCGCCCATCGAGACTATCACAAAGAAGTTTCTTACAAAATGTGATCAAAAAATATTCCAAATTTAAATTGGTAAACTCCTAGGAAAATCTTTTTCTAAATTATTAAAATAATGCTACCATGATAATATTACTATTGTAAAACGTACATTCCAAAATTCCTGAATGTAGACGAATGAAACTTGCTGAGTTAACATGGTGTCTTCTGTGATTTTAGAATTATATTTCTCTGTATAGAAACACTTTTATCTTTACGTCTCGCTCTTATTCTCTGTGTGACAACATAACACATTTTCTCTTAATTATAATTTTAAATTTATGATTGTAAAAAAAATATACACTTGCAACAAATGTAAATGTATATTTTTTAATGTAAGAGTTTTGGAAACAAGTGCCTGACGAGTTTATTCATATAAAAATTGGGCATTCGATGTTAACTTTTCAAGTTTGTATAAATGAATACCCTAGATTGTTAGTACCAGTAACCATCCATATTGTTACGATAATGTACAAAATAATGAAATTACGACGCTTTTTCTCGAAAGTAGTTGTTAATGCGCTTGTAAATATTTTTTTAAATAGCTATGTGAATGAGTTTTGTATTCATTTCGTCATTGACAGTGATTGTTAAGGTTTTTGGGTATTGGATTCCTAAGTATTTTTATTATTTACCAATTCGTAATAAGATTTTATTCAGTTAGTCTAATTTATAAATCAGTTTTGTATCCTAGGGAAGGGCCAATAGATTATTTAACCTCTCACATCGCACTGACCCATTATAAACCCAGACACAGTAGATTTTCTATTGTCCTTTTTTTTCTGGGATGTGAAAAATTAAAGAGGAATAACCATCTTTGTTACACAAGTAATTTTAGTGGAAATATCGGCCACAATGATACATCACATTGGACGGACTTACCCTAATTGGTCGTCGACTATCGGTTAATTCGTCATAATGTTAAAACTATAATCAAACCTTACAATGCCTTTTCAAAACTCGAAATCTTTATTTATTTCATTACACAAGCAAAAAGGCGTAACTCCAATAGTATTGTAATGGTATTTACGCCTTTGAAGTGCCCGTTCGAAGGTGGTCAACCTACAGATAAAATGTAACTGACAGATAAACCTATGTCTCATAAAACATGACGTTTTAGACAGAGACAGGTATAGTGCATCTGTCAGATTTTTATCAGTAGATTGTGGAATGGGGTCTAATACTCAAAAACTTACTTGCCTGATTAAATTAAGTTTAAATGTACGACGGTTATGTTGGTATTGATATCGTTTGTGTTTAAGCTCTCATGTGGATTGCATGTTATGTTACAATTTTAAGTATTTTCAATTCAGTTGCCGGCTATGGTATGAATTAAATCATCACAATTTTATTTAATTTTGTCGTTTTATTGCATTTCCCATAAACATATTGCATTTTTAAACGACTTCAAAAAAAGTAAGAGGTAAAACCTCCCATAAACAATAACTTGCGTCCGTTGTTTTTATGAAAATCATAATATAATTTGATAACTACCGTCAAAAAAGTATGACGTATACCTACGCTACCCTGATTAGAGAAGACTTTTGAAACTATGTGCGCCTGGTACTTTTAGTTCAGACGACCTCTTGGAACCTCTGAGTGCCTAGTAACAACCTCATGAAAGTACTAGGAACACATAAGTTCAGAGGGGTCTATTCTATTAACTAACTACAACCTCTTGAAAGATCTGAGCGCCTAGTATTTGTCGTCGCGCCGTCATGACGTACAGATAACTTGAAAGTACTAGGAGCACATAAGTTCAAAGGGGTCTATTCTATTCACAAACTACAACCTCTTGAAAGATCTGAGCGCCTAGTATTTGTCGTCGCGCCGTCATGACGTACAGATAACTTCAAAGTACTAGGAGCACATAAGTTCAAAGGGGTCTATTCTATTCACTAACTACAACCTCTTGAAAGATCTGAGCGCCTAGTATTTGTCGTCGCGCCGTCATGACGTACAGATAACTTCAAAGTACTAGGCGCACATAACTACAAAAAGGGTTTTTACACTAACTACTAACAACCTCTTGAAAGCTCTGAACGCCTAGTACCTCTTCCTCGTTGCGCAGTGTCATGAGTATAAAGTTTAGGTTAGATATTTAATACCCCTTTACAAGTTATGTGCTCCTAGTACTTCCAGGCGAGATATACAAGTCCTTGAGATATTATACAGAACCATGCACCCTACACACAGAGCACCCCCTCTGTGACCCTACACTACCTACAACTGTTATACAGAACTAATTAAACAACTAATTATATATAAGAACTAATACAACTAATTATACAGCCTTGCCTATTACCTCTTCCTCGTCGCGCAGTGTCATTTATTGATTGAGGTTATAAGATAAGACCCCTTTGAAGTTATGTACCTACTCCTAGTACTTTGAAGTTATCTATGACAGTATCACAAGTAGAACAGAACTTTTCACTCTAACTCTTTGAAGTTTACGTGAGCCTAGTACTTTGATTGAGGTTATGTGCTCCTAGTACTTCCGTCGAGACATACAGAACGTTTCGCCCTACACACGTAGTAACTATTAGGTAATCTGTGCCTACACTTACTACAATACAACCTCTGAAGTCATGCGTGTAGTTATGTGCGCTTAGTACTTTTATTGAAGTCATGTGCGCCTTTGTAATTATGTGCACCTAGTAGGTACTTTGATTGAAGTTATGTGCACCTAGTACTTTGTAGTTAAGTGCATTGAAGAGACCTAGTACTTTCAGTCGAGTCAAGACGTAACTGCAAGTTACAGCAGATTTTCCTCAGAACTTTTCATACGTCTGCTGTCGAGACATACAGTTTCAGCCTACCTCTTGAAAACTCTGAGCGCCTAGTACTTCTTCGTCGTTAAGTAGGTACTTAACCTTGAGACCACGGAATAACATTTTCGCTATGCTGCTAGACAGTTTCAGCCTACCTCTTGAAAACTCTGAGCGCCTAGTACTTCTTCGTCGTTAAGTAGGTACTTAACCTTGAGACCACGGAATAACATTTTCGCTATGCTAGCTTAGCATGGCACTCCGTGAGAAGACGTTGTCATGCGTTTGTCACGCTTACGTCTCTGTCTATAGTTTGAAATGTGATAAGGACAGCATGCGTGAGATAATTGTCGCGGCACGCCATGCTAAGCCCCGGTTTGTCTCTAACAATTTGCTTGTCATTTTTAGTGCTTTATGTGTATTTATGGGATGATAGGAAAGAATGAATAGAACTTGATTAAATAATATAAGCATCAAAAATAAGATAAGAATTTATTAAAAAAAAAATGTATAAAAATATTAAACACAAAATAAATATATTTCATTTTCATAAATAAGTATATCAATCAATAAAATCTATGTGCTTTTAGTACTTTTAAATACAAGTTATTAGGTTCCTGGTTTTTTTAAACATTTTAAATGCTATACTGGAACTTACACTTATTTCTAAACAAAAGTAAGTTTATAAAAATAAAATTTACTAATGAAATAGTTACCTAGATAAAATTAACTAAGATTATATTTTAAAAAGACCAATATGTCTGCTTAATTAAGGCCACAGGTAACTAGATAACCACACTTAATTTTAGTTATTTCTTACTTATTTAATTTTAACACAAGAAACAGTTTTAAGATACAAGCTTAATAAAGCATTCTTTTATTGTCGTTTGTTGACCATTGTTAGAAGTAAGTTCACAAAAAAATCGTTCTAATTATTGACAATTCTAAATTTAACGGAGCTTTAAATATTTTATGAACAATTCTGCAACCGGTTAAATTATCGATACCTATCCTTCATTAGCTTCAAGGGATGTTCTAACTGCCATTAAATTACTGGGTTTCGGCGGCGGCACCGGTTTCTCCATCACCTGAGCTCCTAGACCTGAATCGTCAGGATCTTCCGGCTCCACGCTGCCGTTGAACTCTGATCCATCATCAGGGAAGGACGGATGATCAGATTCTATGATGGTCACGTCTGGTGTTGATACGTCTTCAGATAAAGCTTCTTCTTCAGATTGAATGCGGGTTGACCTGGATTTGGGAAGATGGCCTATAGAAACTACTTGGATTTGTTACAGATTTTACATAGACCAAATAAAAGAGGGAATAGAAGTTGTGTCGAATCAGGTGCTCAAACGGACGGCAGAGAATAGAGAAGAGTGGCGTAGACTCCACCGACAAGAGCGACTCTCTAAAATGATAATGATACAGATTTTTTGAAATGGGTTAAGTTAAAGAAATTGACTTTGGTGATTTGATTTTAGGAATTTATAAATATCAAAATTACTCATTTAATAATATTCTACCTACAGGTTAGCAATGTAGGCAATAATGGACAAAGGTAAACTAGCCTTACTGAACCATGGTATTTAATTATTTTCTTGTAGTACCCACATTTAATATTTTTTTCTGTTTATAGACTAGATAATTTCATCATTTATCAACCTCATTCATGACGTCACTGAATCTAAATTTAAATTTCGAATATATCAATACTTACCCAAGTTTTTTAAGTTTACTTAAATTATCATTGCCACATAAAATAAATTCCCAATTTGTGAGTAAACATAAAATTTGTGAATGAATCCATGTCCCATTGATGAGCAAGCTTCCAACACACAAAATATACCAAATAAATAAATTAGGGGAATATAATAAATAAAAATATAATATTTTACCAATTCCGTTTTATTATTCATATTTATAATGCTTACAATGTCGCGTTGACAGCTATCCTATATCTAGGTACAAGTGAAATATACGGAAAGTAACGTAAGTTATATTATATGAAATTAATTAGTATCAATCAATTGATCATCTAAAATAATCGATAAAAAATCTTAAAAACTCTAACAAAATAAAATTTACAATTAAAAATATGGTGTAAATCGTTGTATCCCGAGGGAACGTCACAAAATAAAATGCTTTACAAAAATATTTCACATTGCGTTGTCTCTTAATGAAACTGCTGTTTCTTCAGAGAAAAACACAAAAAAATAATTAACTAAATATACAATCGTTTGTATAAAAAAGGGGGAGATTTAAAATGCGATAAAGGAATGCCGAAATAGGGGGGGGAATGTTCGCTTACAATATAATATACAAATATATGCGTATATATAAAATCCGACGTACACAATTCACACATTTATTGCCAATTCCCTCACACAAGCAATTCTAATACTAGTTATAATTTTATTCAATTAAAAACAGCACTCTTTATAAGAATGTATAAACTTAATATTTTTCGATTATGGAAGCCAAATAATGACTCAAAATGGCTGTTTGTAATAAAAATAATAAACGCCACATAAAATAAAGCTACTAATTTATCTAAACGTGGCGTTTTATAATAATTTCAATATTCATAAGGATAATAATAATAAGTTTAAAGCAAGATTGATTAAAATGCTTGGAATACGTTTTTAAAGGAATGCTTATATCTACGATTTACTTTTCCGAAAATCTCTTAAGATTCGTTGTAAAAATTTATAAAAACATTGACACGTTCATAATACTAGTTCGATAAGTACCTACAAATAAATAAAGGTGGTTGCACACTAGGATGAGAGCTTAATACACATTGTTATTGTTCGTTAATCGATTACTTGATAGAGAAGTAAAAAAAGTTGTGTATATGGAAAAAATAAGGTTATGTTACGAAATTTCAAAATGAGCATAAAATGACACCGCATAATACGCATAAAATTCAAGCATACCGTAGTGTACAACCACCTTTACGAAACGGTGTTCATTTGTTATTACTATACTTGAATAATTATAGTTTTAGCACAAATTTGATTACTATGCGGCACGATTCCCATGGTAAATGTCTGTTTTATCAAATCCAAACGCCATCCCCCATAATACAAAACGATGTTTAAAGATAGTCCGGCGTTAGTTCGTTTCTTTTGACGTTTAGGCTATGGACAAAACGTCAAACTAAACGAACTAACGTCAAACTATCTTAATAAGGGGGTATAGGTTTATGAGACAAAATATTAGGCCATAAAACTAGTGCCCGAGTCTCATATAATATTGAAAAGCGTGGTTACACAATGAGAAATATACACAACACTCCCAACATGTCAGCAACATTAACTTTTCATACAAATTAATTGTTTCCGATCTGTGAGCGGTAGAAAATACGCTTTAACGCTTAAACGAGACTTAATTTTTTGCTTCTTACCTACAGATAAACCTGTCTATTTCATAAAACATGACCTTTTGGACAGAGACAGTTCTAAAATATCTGTCAGATACATTTTATCTGTAAATAGTGGGTCGGGCCTCAAAAAATATTGAAAAATATGTATAAGTATAGCAAATATACTATCCCGGCATGTAAACGACATTAAATTCTCATACAAATTTCTTGTTGCCTACTTTTGCGAGCGTATGTAGGTACTACTTATACCTATGATACTTCAAACTTTCTTCTAAATCAGTTATCAAAATTGCGTATACTGCGTTCCCGAAATGTCAGGGCCATTAAATTTTTATACAAATTTCTTGTTGCCTACTTTTGCGAGCGTGAAATGTAGGTACTACTTGTACCTACGAGACATAATTTTTGATCTAAATCAGCTTTTGTTTGGATTTGATAAAACAGTACCCATAATTATTAATGAATAACATTACATTACGTACATGAACTTTGTAAATACAAAGTTGGAAAGCTTAAAATAAATAATTTACGCTTAACGTTACAACATACAAATTACGTACACAAATTGTTAATAATTTATTATTACTTCTTATAAGACTTGTTGGCTTGGGAAATGTTGAAATATATAAATTATGTTTTAATTATTGTCTCTCTTTTACATAAGGGATAAAAAGCGAGCAAGACATATTCTCGTCGTATCTCTTTAACATTCGATGAATTGTTCAAAGATTTTTTTTTAAACATGGTAAATTACTATGACGCACAACTGAGTTATTATTTATTCGACTAAGTGTCCGTTTTATCATCAAAATTTAACTGACAGATAAACCTATGTCCCTTTCATAAAACATCGTTTAGAATATCTGCCAGATAAATTTTATTTGTATTGTGTTGAAACAGCCCTTAAGTGTTTTTAAATATGAAAAGGTCATTTTCAACATTTCCTTAGCCAACTTGAACCCACCCAGAGTAACTATTTCATACAATCACAAACATGTCACAACTCCTCCACCATACATTTGAGAATAAAGGTCTTTGCACATTACACTGACTCTACTCATGACTTGACTCAGTTATCTATCACCACTGAATGTAAAGATGTTTGGAAAAGTCTATGGTTCGTATTATTTAAATTCAAATAACCATTGACAACTCGAAAATGTTGTAATTTTAGTATTGATAGATACAACAGCATCAACACAATGTAATATGCAAATCCTTTTCAATAACACCACAGGCAGAGTCAAACATAATATCCTCACGATTTATGTTTTATGTCCACATGTCCGAAAACCGACCGCATAAAATGTCAACTTACAAAATGACATATGACACATACATGTAAATATTAAGAGTGTATATTTAAGCCTTTAGCAGATGTGTGTGTCGCGAAACATACACGTTTGGAATGTCATAACAATACAATAATGATAAAATGTATATCAAATATCATGCAATCTAAGTGACGCATATAAAGTTCCACTTAAAAAAATCTTGTACGGTAAGGTGGGCTTATTCATTATAGGCCATGATTTTTAATTCTTCTTATCTGTACATAAACTTTAATAGCAAGTAAAAATCCATACAATTTTTTATCAAAATTGAATAAATATAAATGTATGAAATAGGTTTATGCACAAATAAAAGAATCATACAAAAAGTGCTTCATTTAAATGATTTTGAATGTGAAACATGTATCTTAATAAAAATTATCCCTGAAGCTTTTATTTTGTTAATAATTATCAGTTGAATTTTTTTTTCTTCGAAATGACTTGACTCACACAGAACATGTGAGTTGACTCAGTATAATGTGCTAACACCTTTATATCTTTGAGACAAATAACTGAGATTTATTAACAAAATATAAAGCTGTATTGTTTAGATTGACGACACTTATAAATAGTTTCTTATTTTGATAGCGTGGCGGTTTTGGTATCAAATATAGAGGTTTAGAATTGACACTGGAATCATTTTAATAAAGGGAGATTTCGTCTTTGTACACCACAATGAGAAAGAGAGGTGACAGATATTTATGTACACCTATGTATACATTTTCGCGACTGTTTAAATTCAAATAGGTTTCTGCAACTATGTATTTCGACTAATTATAGAAACGTTCATTGTTTTCACAAGATTTGCCACGCTTTAACTTTATATCTCCTAATTTTTTTCAATAACAATAGCAAATGATACGAATCGCTATTCAACAAAGTAACGGAACGATTTATTTGAAAAGAGCAACCAAATAGTTTCTTGTTAGATTCTTAGGGAAAACTGCTACCTTGCAAATCTAGCGTTAGCTTAAAAAAATGTACCTGAGTCAACGTTTTCAAGCGCATGTAATTGCCTATGAAATAAACGATGTTGATTTTGAACCTCACAAAATAAAAAAAACAACTGGAACCAGTGTCAATCCTAATCCTACATTTAACACCAAAACCTTCATCCCTTCCCCCACTTACTTATTAACCGGCGCATCCATGGTAGGTATATAATCGAGCGCCATGAGACAGGCGAACACAGTCATTATCATCTTGGGCTTCCTTTCAGTGATGTCTTCAGGTAGCGCGTACACTCTTGCGCCGCAACGACGCGCCATTGATACTGCGTATTTAGCGTTGGCTAGGTTATCCTGGGGAACAGTGAATTGTTAAAATTGTTGTCATATATTCTCCGTTATTAAGAATTAGAGTCTGCCCGCGACTTCGTATGCATTTATCTTGGAGAAAAAAAATATGATTACCTACTTAAAATATAGCTTACATCTGATGTATAAACAAAATAATATACAATACAATTTTGTAAACTTCCTGTTCAACGGTTTTATTGTGAAAGCGTAACAAACATCTCTCATCCATCCATCGGCACAAAGACATTATAATATTAGTAGAAATTAGAATTGTATAAAAAACCGGTAAAGACTAGTAATTTCTCTGTCATTTTGATTTTTTTTATTGTGACTCCACCCTTATTATACCCATATTGGTAGGGTATTTAGACCCCATAGTAATTCCATAATTCATTCAATCAGTCTGCATTAGTTCGGACTACATACTATGTATAGTTACTGTCTGTAGACAGTACTTACACATTCATGGCTCTGTGTCCTATATCGTAATTAAAACAATTAAGATAGTATAAACGTTTGTCATGCGGAACCCATCAAACTAAGCCTGTCACTTCTCTGTTTCCCATTTACTTGCCTTACTTTTTCCTGGATATTGCGGGGTCAAATTTATTTATGGATAGCTGTTTTGAAATATTAATTTTATTATATGTTTCTGTGTATGCCTGAGATTTGTAAACTTAAATTAAAAAGAGCAACCCTACAGAGTTTCTTGCTAGGTTCTTCTCTGGGGAAAACTGCACTCTTGCGAATCTAGCATTAACTTTAAAAAATGACCCGTCTTAAGTGTTGTCAAAACCTACAAGATTAAATGATTTTCATTTCATTTGATTTTCATTTCATTTGATTTTCATTTCATTTCATTTCGTTTACCTCCTCAGTGCCTCCATGCAGCACCAGGTCGTAGTTGATGGCGCCCGGCTTGATCGCGTCGATTAGATCCAACACCACTTTACCGTCAGCCAGGACCTCGTCCTTTGGGAAACATATTTATTAGTAAAACAGTTTCCTTACAGATCTTAATATGAAGCTTAATTTTAGAAGCGGCAGTTTATCACATTTCTCCATTTCATATGGGAGTAATACTTAAAGGAATATAACTTTGAAATACCTAAAGTAGAAAAAATATATACCTACCTACCAACAGAAAACAGCAATCAATCAACTGCTTTAATTCTATTTGAACAAATGAAAATTAGAACAACTTAAATGAAAAAAATATCTACACAATATAAATAAAAAACCAGCTGAATTGAAAACCGCCCCTATGTTTTTTTTTATCAAGTACGATAACTGTATAGATGTCTTCAAAAATACCTGAAAACTTCTAATAGAGGAAGTCTTGCCGGCGCTGGCGAGCTTATTGTTGACCCACTGTACGATCTCCTTCTCGATGATAGGGTTACCGGTGTTGGCTAGTCGCGTCAGCACGGATAGAGTGTACGCACGCATCAGTTGCCAGATTAGCGCTGGAATTAGCATTGTGGGGTTAGAGACAAGGGTAACAGGAAAAAAATGACCTAAAAAATAACCTAATTATAGCGTATCAAATAGTATTACGAAGTACGTAATATTACTAAGTGTAAGCGTATTAAACATAACTCAGAATGATATTACCGAGCGTAAACGTATCGAATATTACCAAGAATGGTGGTACCTAATTAATACGAATTATATTACCTACTTTGCGGATGGCGCGCGTCATATATTGCCAAGCGTGAGTATGTCACATATTACCAAGGATTATTACCATTTATTACTTAAGTAAAGTGCGACATGCTTACCTTAAGGTAAGCATGTCGCATACTTCAAAATTACCAAGCGTAAGCATGTTGCATAGTATTATCAAGTGTGACATTATTATAGTTTATAGTAAAACATATCGTATATTACCAAGAATGACATTACCTAACGTAAGATATCACATATTACCAAGTCTCATATTACCTGGCGTAAACATGTCAGATATTACCGCGTAGCACTTATTACCAAGTATGTCATTACCTAGCGTGAGCGTAGCATTGCCCTCGTTGATGTCAGCGCCGGCGATCCCTACGAGCGAGAACCCGAGCGCGCGGCCGAGCTCCACCGCGTAGTTGCAGTTCTCGAGGCGCTCCATGAACTTGCGCAGTTTCGAGAATTGTCGGTGTACCTGCGGGCGAAACATTTATTAGGGCGTTGTTTTCGTCAATAGGGATGTTGACTACATTTTTAAAAAGGTGTTATGTTTAGTGCATCTGTTAGTTTGTTCAAAAATATTGGACACATATTTTTTGATTTTTCAATTAAATTCAAAGATACAGAGCATCAAAATTACGGAGTGGGGGCTTCTTCTGGGTAAAGATTTTACTTAGTGACGAGGAACTTTAACCCAGAGTATCGCTGTTATTTTTAGTGAAAGAGAAGAAATAAAAATACGTGTTTGTTTTCTAAGATTATCTAAGTGATGGACCCTCATCTCATCTCGCCTATTGACAATTGTAATACAAACGCTTGGCGAATGCTTGCATGTTGCGTAGTAACAATCAAATCTGTGTCCACGAAGCATCTGACGCGATGTTGCCGCTTCGTGGACGTGATATGATTGTTTCTTTTATCGCGGGAGCTGTACCATTCGTGTAGTGATCACTTACCTTCTTCCAATTGACGATGCCCGGTTTGATGATGTCGTAGAGCTGGAAGATGACGAGTCCGTCAGTGAGGTCGGAGTACAGCCAGTTCACGTGCGGCGCTACGCCCATCGAGTTCATCCAGTTGCGGTATGCTGTGGTTTACAAGTTACAGTTATTTGTTGGCATTAATATATCCTTAATTTCTAATTTAATGTAATAATAAATCACTAAAGAGTGAATGAGGTTTAACCAAGGCGAAAAACATCGGTATTACTCGTGAAACTTAACGACTTATTTCAGGGAAATAAGATAGTTACATTTTTTTTTTTACTTATCACGTGGGTCTATCAACTTAGTCTGAATATCGAGCCTCGCATTTTTTAAATCATATTTTGGTTTTTTAGTTTTACGTGTACTAGCGCTATTTCAACTTGGAACATCCTTTCTGTTGCACACTACATAAAAATCCGTATAAGATATTATGTTAGGCAGTGGGAGGCACTTAATATACATAATTTTAATGGCCAACAGAAGAAACAAATGGCCAATTATTTTCAGTAAATACTCACTCTTCTCCTCTCTAGTCTCGTCGAGCTGATGGTACTCCTCAGCATCAGCCTGCCGCTGCAGCGCGGGGTGCTGATTGAAGAGGTTGGCCACGAACGCCAAGTTCAGCTTGTAGACGCCCGCCACTACGTCGGCAGCCGATACAAACGCGCGGCAACGGAGCTTGGCTGCTTGTTGCAGCATCAGCTCGGCACGGCGAAGGAGGTCGGTTTCCTGGGGGAATGGTATATACATGATTAGCTTATTTATTAAAACAATTGAGATATTGTTTCAACTATACTTCTAATGATTAAATACCGTAAAACAGTAAGCCACAGGTTGAAAAGCTTTTGCTTTTGCAAAATAAATAGTTTAACCCTTTGGACGCCGCTGACCACTTAAGTCGTCTAAATTTGGCCATTTTTATAACAATAACTAAATAATAATTTCGAATATCCCATCACTAGCGAAAATGTCTATCACAGACAATTTTTACTAGGCTCGGCGTCGGGCGTGTATCAACGTCAAAAATGGCTGGCGCGCAAAAGGTTAAGAAATGTATAGGAAAAAAATATCAGTTATTTTTTATCTTATAAGAATGATCCCGCCAATTTTTCTCAAGACAAATGTTGCTTCAAAATGGCGACCTTCAGGTTTACTTTGCTCTCATAATGATGCCATCATTATCCGACGATAGAAACCAAAAAAGACTGCTTCCCAAGGTCACCAGCTGATGGTCTACCGCGGACTTACCCTGAGAGCATCCAAGGTGACCCCGGCGTCCTGCGGCGCGATCTGCTTCAACAGATGCGAGTACACCTCCGAGTCGCTGACGTCAGCCTGGAAGTTGTTGATGCGGCGCGTCACACCAGCTCGCTCCAGCTGGTGGTTCACCCAGCGGAGGAGGATCGCTTCAGGGGAGAGAGCCAGCAGGTCTTCGATGCGCTCCTGGAATGATGTAGAGGAAAGGATTAGTTTTTGTTGATATTTTTGGGTATTTATCGCTTTATTACATCGTGGGTGGTGTTCCTAGCAACTATTTTTTTACTCAGCAAAAAAACGTGTCATGGTTCTCGAGATACGGCCTGGTGACAGACGGACGGACGGATGGACAGACAGATGGACAGCCGAGATTCAGTAATAGGGTCCCGTTTTCACTATTTGGGTACGGAACCCTAAAAATACTAGTACACATTAATTCAGCTAGTTTAAAACACAAAATTATATATCAATTGTTATTGTACTATAGTGTATTCTAATTCTACTCTAATATAAAAAACCCAAAGTAAATAATCTAACCTGGTCATTAAGCAGCTCGGTGAGACCAGGGCAGTGTTCGAGTGTGATCTGGTTGAACAATCCAATACGGATGATCTGCCACAGGAGACCCAACACTAAATGCGGCTTGCCTGGAACATTCACACAATATTGATTAACCTCTCACATCCCACTGACCCATTATAAACCCAGACACAATAGATTTTCTATTGTTATTATTTTTCTGGGATGTGAGAGATTAATGTCAATGAACATAAAATGCTAATGGATAGCAAAAACTAAAGATTTTTAGCTAGGTTGAAACCGCATAACATGATCATGGAAGTACTTTCACACAAGCCTCAATGTATGTGCCAGTCATCAACCCCCATTTTAAGAAATCAATTCCGTAGTAAAATGCCTTAAGTTTATTTAGGTGGAACTACAATATAAACCTTAGGCTTACCTTAGCTCAAAATAAAGAAGTTAAATATGTTTACCTTTAGCCAAATCATGTGCATCAATGTTAACGATATTGCATCCGATAGCTTGAGACGACACCAGCGCTAGAGTAAGGTTCTCGTGTTTCGTGTACAGCGTTAGGTTCTTCTTGTTGATCGCGCGCTCGTCTATTGTGTCCGGGCACGAGTGGTTTATTACTTTGCTGGAAGGGGGAAAAATATTTATTAAACATACAAGTTTGTGTAGTTTTATTAGATATAATAAAAAAAGAAGAAAAGAGTAAAGAGAGAGAGAGAGAGAGAGAGTTTTAAAGTATTTCTATCTATCTATATTATCTGTGGTATTTTCTTATACCATAAATAAAAAAAAAAGACTTTAAAATATGGACTTCGAGAAAAAATGCGACTCAGTTGATGCAATGGTTATCATGCCGAACTGCCACTCAGAGGGTCCTGGGTTCGAATTTCAGTTGGGCAGATATTTAAATAGCGGGTTAGCGTATTTAAATAGCGGGCATGATAACAAAAAAAAATTTTTTTCGTCCATCACATACATTATTTTAAAATATAAATTTATTTTTCTCTTAAACTAAAAATGACAAAGATACAATGGGTTAAAGTTGCTCGTGTCGTCACGCCTCTGTACGATTTTAACAGAGGAGTGACGTCAATACCCCCCACTCCGTAACTTTGATGATTGATAACTTTGATCAGGTAAAAAATGTGTTTCAAATATTTTTTAATAGCCTAAAAGACGGACTAATTATTTTTTGAATTTTTGAATGTAGTCATCATCCCCATTATATGTTTTACGTCTGGATGATTGAGTGCTACCAAAGTCTCAGGGTTATTATGAGGCTTTATGTGTGGAACATTTATTCAGGAATTTTTCAAACCCTTGCAAGTGCAGAAATGACACTGCGATGAATCATCTTAAACCCGTATCTGGCTGGCATCGAATACCGCAGCGTTGCGCGTCATGATCACCAGACCAAAGCTTTACACGAAAACACGACATCAAAGAGCCAAGAGACCCTGTAGCATATATCTTACTTACCAGAGAATAAGACCGTCTTTAAGTTTGTCATACAGCTGCTTGCCCTCAGGGTCGATGGGCAGCAGATGTTTGAGGTCAGGATCGTGCTCCAAGTTGCTGTTGATCCATCCGGAGAACGCCATCTGTTCTTCGAGCCTGACTGAATGGGTTGTGCCTGGAAATATAGCATTAAGAATACTTAATCTGGACGAGTCGATAGATATTGAATATTTATGATAACCATGCAATAAAATGACGAAGAAGTGAAGTTGTGTCGTAATAGGTGCTCAAAAGGACGGCAGAAAACAGAGCGGAGTGGCGTAGACCCCACCGACAAGAGCGAAGCTCTTTTTAATGATGACGAATAAAATGTCGGTGTATACTCTGGCATATGTTTTATTTCTGGGCAGTGAGTTTTTTTTGGGCCAAGGAGTCTTAGGCAGATTTGCATTGTCTTGTGTACAGGTCTTAGAGCTTGTATTGCGAAAACCACGTCAAGAACGTAAAGGTCCAGATAATATGTCATTTCGTTAATTGAAATACCCTATAAACCTATTATTGTTGATATAATATTATGTAGGTAGATAAGAATAAAACGTAATTCCTTACCATCACTGGAAGCTTCACTCATGCCGCCCAAGTGTTCCAAGTTTTCTTTTTTACTGACAGCTTGCTTGAATGTGCTTGCAACCTAGAAACAGATAATTTTTATTTTTATTTTTGTACCTTAAATGGCATATTGGTGAACGGTTATCAAATAAATCATAACTTAATAGCACTTTGTCTAAAGTTACACGCCTACAATACTACTATAGAAACATCCAAGTATTTTCCCACTTGCCAAGTCGTTGAAAAGAGCATTATGTTTCATTCATTGATCTTAAAAAATATGGAGTTATGGCTATAATATTGTAGACGAAACATGGCACATTTTTATCGCATAGTTTGGCATACCGACAGCCTTAGCGCGAAGACACACGCAACGCAACCCAAAAGTAACTAGCAGTTTCAGTTGCGTTGCAGTTGCGTTTCACCGTGTGTTTTGGGTCTTAGTGACAAAATTGCTACCAATCAAAAATTTGTTAAGTTTCTGTGCCAGGATGTGCCGTTATTGGACTACAGATATGATGTCCATAGTTAACATTGCTTTCGTTAATACAAGATTGAACATATTATTGTCGACGACAGTGTCAACCTTAGTTTCCACGGAACGTTAGTATTAACGCCTTAATCTACAGTTGTAAATCTATTTGACCTCATAAATAGAGTTATAATTCATGAATTGACAAGACTGTGTTAATCTACTATTTATAGGTACTTAAGTACCACATTCACGACATTCGAGAGTTCAAACGAATTGACTCTATGATTTATTCGTTTCTTATTTGACGGCTATAAATTGTAATGCGTTTGGAAATTAGGGTTAATTGTATTTGTTGGGTCGTATTTGTTGATAATGTTAAAGGGCTTGGCTTGAGGTTATAAAAAACTGTTTTAAAAAGCTGCCAAAATCATGTCAAACATTTTACGTGTACTAAGATCTTACATGGATTAGTATTTCAAAACAATTTTTAATCGATCTATTCGACATTCAAAGATATAGGTGAATTATTTTTGTCCATAGACAACATATGACTTATAAAAAAAAGTAATCTCTAGCTTATAAAAACCATCTCCTTAATAAAGCCTAAATCGATTTATATAAAGGCTACTAACTACCAAACTTTAGACAAAAATTCATCTTACAAGACTCGAACAAACAATCACCACTACATACTAACAAACAATGCAAGATGAATAAACACTTTTAAAAAGTTATCAACGTACCTGTTGAGCCTTAAGATTAGCACAAAGGTCCTCAAACTCCGTCAACGAGATGCCATTTTTGCGAGCGTCACCGTTGACGTTGCCGTTGACGCCGCGACCGTGTTTTGACGACCCGTTGTCGTAGTATTCTTCTATCATGCAGCGCACCTGAAAAAAATAGATATAGGGTTAGCAACGGCATGTGCTTGGGAGTTGCTAGCAGATTAACAAAAAGTATCATATGCAAATTGAACAAAAACAATAACATTGCTTTTTAACTTGTGGCCCTCAATCAATCCTCGAGCTAAATGAAGCAATTTTTATGAATATTATCTTACTCGGTACTAAGGATACCGTGAGATGTTATTGTTGTTAGATTTTTTAAGTATATTTATTTTCTAATTACTAAGAAAGTAGGTAAATTATGATTTTCAGGATAATAGATTGGATACATTTCTTGAAATACCTTCGAAGGTAAGCGGTCGAATATTTGTAACAAGCATAATATATGAAATCAAATTGCCATAACATCATGAGTAAAAATGAAAAGTTAATGAGCATTATGGTATATACAGCTAGGTATGTAGATACGTACCTTCCATTGCGGTATTTTGTATCCAACACTGTCGAGTGCGTCTTTCAACTCTTTTAGGTCGATGAAACCATTGCCGCTTGTGTCGATCTGTAACAATAACATTATATTCGTAAGCAATTATAAAAATGTAACATTCGCAGTTTTGGGGTTTAATTAATGCTTTAATTAATCGCACGTTTGCTGTCTGTTTAAAATAACCGTTAATTAAAATTAAAACCTTTTATTTGTGGCAAAGGCAAACACATAAAAAAAGTTTAGTTACTTAAAAATAACCTTAGGCTATGTATGAGACGTTTTAATACACATCAGTGAGGTGAACGATAGACTACTTTCAATTTGAGTAGCATACAAGGTTCAACCCATGAAAACATACCGAAAAGCAATATATTCTGCTAAAATGTCCTTTTTTGTGGATTTTTGATGTCAAAAATCCACAAAAAAGGACATTTTACTCGTGCACGACGCGTACCTACATAAAAGTACGACTAAAAAGGGTAAATTACCTACATGTCAGGCTTTCACTTTTAAAGCCCGCAGCATATAGTGTAAGCACTTATTTTAAACAAGACTAACATTTAAATGCGTACTCGTAGGTACCGAAAGTGAAACTTTATACTTTTGATCTTTACACTGCCGGCTGGAACATGTGGCTTTAGAAGGGTACTTGTTGTTTATTTGAATGCGTAGTTTGGATTTAAATTCTGAAGATCGAAATAAAATAACTTCACACACTCATGGCTATTTAGCTGGGATTCTCTAGGTTATGCACAAAAACATCTAGTCCTAAATAGATACTTATTACTCATCAGTTATATATCTGCGTAGGTGGAATTCGTACCCATTACCACAGATTACTAAAAAGATACTCCTCTGAGTGGCAGATGACCACGGCGCCAAGTGGGTCTTCTTCTTCTCAGCTTATAGCTGCCCACTGCTGAGCATAGTCCTCTCCAATTTCTCTCCAACGCTTTAATGCTACCTGCATCTAACGAAACCCCGCGATTTTCGCTATAGGGGTAAAGTTCGTATATACATACACAATGTATTCTGATGTAGGTACGAAGACGAATATTGCTTATATTGGATACTATCGTTACACCTCAGTCTATACAAAAAAAAACCCCACAATGTATGCATCACACTTATCAGCATTGCTTGAAAGCGAGCGATGTAAACAAAACAACGCAGGACAAGTTTACTTTTGTGTCGTTTACCTGTGAAATGAATCACAGTACGTGAAATATATGTACGAACCTATAATACCTTTAACGCTATTTATTCCTACAATACGATATTTACAAGCTTCATCAGGTATGCCAAGTTTTCAACGGTTGGTTATTGAAAAATAAATCAAGTGTCCAAGTTTAAAAACAACTGCGACGGCATCATTCTTTTTGAGGGTAGACAATAGGTAAATGGGTTGTTTTAATTCATTATTAATATTATTGTTTTAACATACCGTATATACAACGTAATGCAAAACAGAAAAGACCGCAGGCTGGAAATAACCTAACATAATCCTACTTATATTATAAATGTGGATGTTGAGCCGTCTCATTGGGAACAGCAGGCGGCGAAGCGCCCGGAGTGGCGGACCCTAGTTAAGACCAAGGTCCGCAACTTTGAAGTCAAACGGCGCGCTGAGCTTGATGCCAAGCGCGACGCTCAAAAAGCCCGACCAGCAGTGGCATTAACTTATAATACTGTCGATGGTGTGCTCACATGCCCCCACTGTGGTAGAACATTTTCTAAAAAGATCGGTTACATCAGCCACATGAGAGCACACCAACGACAGCAGAGTTCGGCGTAAGCGGTCGCCGTGATCGAAATCGGTCATTCATTATAAATGTGGATGTTTGTTACTCTTTCTCGCAAAAACTATTGAACATATTTTGATGAAACTTAGCAATATTGTAGCTTGCACATCAGAATAAGACATAGGCTATACTATTTTTGTATATGATGTTTTTTTTTTTTCAAGATATGAAGATGGACGAGAAGCTGCCCGCGACTTCGTATTAAGTCGCGGGCAGCTTCTCGTCAGTTATAAAATATGCATCAAGATTTTAATGAAAAGGAATATTAGAATATGAATTAATATAGAGGTAGGATTGTAATATTTTCAAACCTTGAGATGAAATGGACAATGGAGGAGTAGACCTTGTGCCCAATAATAACGTCACGATTAAAATAATAAAACGTACAAGTAATAGGTATGCTTTTTAAGATTTACATAAAACTGCATCATTTGATAATTACTGCATACATTTATCAGAACTAGAGGCTGCCCGCGACTTGTACGCATTTATCGACATATCTTGGAAAGAAATCATGATATCTTAAAGTGGCCTATGTTATTCTGATGAATAAACTACAATATTGCCAAGTTTTATTAAAATCCGTTCAGTAGTTTTTGCGTGAAAGAGTAACTAACAAACATCCATCCATCCATCCACAAACATTGACATTTATAATATAAGTAGGATATTTGCCCACAATTACATAGAACTATAAATAAACATAGAAATTCCCTAAAAACAAGCATCTATTTGATAAGAGTTCCTTAAACTTATTTACACAAAAAACGGGTCAAGTTCGTCCATTGCGCAATCTTCAAAATATTCCGCATAAAATTAGAAGTATGTTAATTTTGATACGCTCTGATTCATTACGGAGGTGTATAAGCTTCCATATATTTATTACCGTTTATATTTATTACCTACGTCATATTATAATGAATCATCTACTGTTTACGGTTAAATATTTGGAATTAATTAAAAGCATGTTATCAATTGATATTTTTTCTGATGATCTACGATACTTATGAATTCGCGCAAAAATATCTTGTTTTTTTACTAAAATTGTAAAAACAAATAGAACTATGGTCTCCAGAATTCCTTTTTAAAATCTTATGAATAATACTTATTTACGAGTCAATTTATTAGATAAATAGATAGAAATACTTTATTGCCCACAAAGAGACACATACAAAACTAAGCAATGAATTAAAAACTTATTTAATTGAAACCTTTGTGCAGCAGTGGAATATAACAGGAGCATAAAAAAACCTAAATTACCTAGTTTACCGTACAAAATTCCGTTCCTTATCAATTTAAAATGACATATAAATAAACTATACAGTCCATTGACTGTATATTTTTATTATTGTTAATGAACGAGCATAACAAAATTTAATTAATTACATTAGATAGCCTACGGTTATTAACTGTAATTGATAACTGACCTGACCCATTATATTGGTCCGCTGTGTACTTACTGACATACTTTTACTAATAGAATCATGTTTGACATAACTTTGTATGAGTACACTGCTGGTAATAACTGACCTAATTGTTGATTATACTAATGAGGACTTTTTATGGAACAAGGTAAATTGTGTTTTGGGACAATTTGTGGGACTATGTTTTATTAACCGACTTCAATATGATGATTCGACGCTGTGTATGACGACTGAGCTTCTAATCGTAAAATTGCCATAAGCCTGATTTAGACAGGGTAAATGCATAAGCCAGCTACCGGCGCCAGTGCCCGCGCCTAGACTGACGTCTAAATATTCGTATTTATGCGAATTTACAAGTCAGCGCTGACTTCCCGCCACTGTCCGGCTTTGAAATCAATTTCCATGGGGTTTTTTGCGGATCAGCGCTGACTTGTCTCGATTTCGGCGCCAGTCACTTATCCTGTATAAATCAGCATTTATGCTTGCATATTTCGATGATGATAAAAAATGATCTTCTTTTGTTTCGGCACATTGCCAGCTATCTGATAGAAATCAAAGTGGACGCAACAAGATCACAGATAACTGAATAGTTACTACAAGACTATCAAAAAGCTTTGCAAGTTACGTAATATTCGGACCAGCAACCTACAAAAAGAATCAATTTTGCAACACAAGCGATTGCATTGATGTGCTGCATATAAAACCGCCCATTTTCATATTTGATGATTAGTACACAAGTATCAATCACAAATTGCCGTTTATGAAATCTCTGATTTGTTATTGATTAAGGCTTAAGCAGGGAATTATACATAGTAGCGTTCTTCTGTGTCATTGCCTGAGGGCTCTAGTTAACGCAATATAACAATTCAGTCGTTATAAAATAAGGCCTAGAACCACACACGACGCAACTAGTTTGAAACGTTTCAGATGAATTGCATCGTGTGTGGTTTTCTCAAGGAGTCTATAGCAGAAACTTAGATGCAACTCAAAAGTAAGTAGCAGTTGCAGTTGCGTTTCTCCGTGTGTACTGGGTTTAAGAGATTTGACATATAAACCATTAAAGAGTCATTTAAACTCATTTATCTCTTGCCATAAAGTCTTATCCATTTTAGTGGCATATTAGGAAGATTTGCCTGGTGGGATCTCAATATTACATTTACTTATCAGGTACCTATTCTAGTGGTCTTTTCTGACCTTGATAAAAACATGACCAGCTTGGTAAAGGCCATTATCATCTATTCATTTTCCTGCAAACGTCATAGCCTTTAGTAGGTACCTAATATTTGATGACATATCTCAAAAACGTCACATTAAAGGAACTGCCCGATAATTGCCACATTACCTATTGCCCATTCAGTCCAATAACGCAATGGACATCGTCATTCTATGATTCACGAGAGTCTTGCGTCACAATCTTATCTTTAGAGTTCTAGAAGTTTCGATTTATAAAACATTTGCTTAGCAATTTTTTTAAATCGGGGTGCACGGTAGTGCCCCCGGCCAAAGTCGTGTATATTTACTAGAGGCTGCCCGCGAATTCGTTCGCATTTATCGTCATATCTTAAAAAAAAAAACATGCTATCTTAAAATAATAAGCAATAAGGCCGCCTGTTGCTTATATACTTGTTTGTGCCTGTACCTTATATATTTGTGTGCAATAAAGAATATTTGTATTATATTGTAATAAATATAGCCTATGTGTTACGTTCTGATGTGCAAGCTACAATATTGTCAAGTTTCATCAAAATCTGTTAAGTAGTTTTTGCGTGAAAGAGTAAGAAACATCAATCGGCACAAACATTGACATTTATAAAATATTTAAGTACGATTTATATATAAAATTCTGTTTAATGTTATTAATAATAAGGTCCAATCATTAATATTTCAGGAATAGGTACGATCAAGTTCATCATCCATGAATTCGTGCTAATGTACGTACGATAAGGACTCGATAGAATTAATTTGAAATGATAAGATACAAATAATATGTAAAATTCGTCAGGTGTCGCGTATTGATTGGGGCGTTGTTATTTTATATCGTCTCATTACCAACTAATCGAGAAAGAAGGTATGATTTTAAGTTATTTTATCATATTAAACTTTAGCCATAAGACCACGGAATAAAAGGTGGCGGGACGAGCTGGGCACCTTCTAAGCCTGGGCGGGGTAGCTCGAGACCGAAAGTCATGGCGAATGAGAGCCTTTGCCCAGCAGTGGGACACAAATGGCTAGATTAGATATAAAAGTAAATAACTAAGCCTCATAATGCAAATACGATTTCTGTCTCTCATTTCGCAAATTTGATTAACAAAGAAAAATGCAGCCGAATTGAAAACTACCCCTTTTTTGGAGTTTTTGTTTTTGAAGTCGATTTGTATTCCATCTTTCTTCCATCTATGTTTTACGAACGAAAATACTTCTTTTTTATGCCTTAATAAACAGCCAGATAATATCCAACTTACATAAAGCAAGTCTTTTCTTCAAGTACGAAACAAAGGCAATTTAACATGCAAACTGCGCCGTATGAGTAACTTTAAGGGTCAACCAGTCACCATTGAACCAGTGCCATCGCATCAGTGTTATGTAAACAGTGTCCGCGAATGACTCATCAACTGACTCACTTCATATCACTACACACCTACGCATTAGGTATCTGGGGTACCCTTCGCGTAACTTACTGTAAATACCATACTGTCATAATATCAAACAAAAGGTTTGAGAGATATGACCGAGGTATGTTTTGGTTTGTGGTCGACGTATGATTTCAATAGGGCGTGCGTGTGCGTGGATGCGTATGCGGCACTTTGATTTTTAGGGTTCCGTACCCAATGGGTGAAAACAGGACCGTATTACTGAGACTTGGCTGTACGTCTGCCTGTCTGTCCGTCCGTCCGTCTGTCTGTCACCAGGCTCTCATGAACCGTTATAGCTAGAGAGTTTCTATGAGAACTTCACAGCAGTAAAAACGTTACGAGAGTAAATAACTGCTTGTACCTACTTATTATTTGTTATCCATTCCAATCGAAGCTGGTAACATATTTTGCATAAACCCATGAAATACACAAACATGTTTCATAATTACCTTTTATTTCATAATTACACCATCAAACTATACCCGACTACTATTAAAATGTTCTGCTCAATGAAAATAATATTTCGTATTCTATTTTAAATATAATAATTACACGTTTTTAAGATAAAAGGTATTTTTTCTCACAACACAGACTGTTTTAATGTGGGAGCTATGTTTTTCATAGTTAGACGGATAGTGTTTATTAAGTCAAGCATTGCTTAAATTCTTGTTTTACAACGAGTAAGTTAAAACAACGGACAGACTATTTCGTCAACGTATTTTTTTATAGAATAAGAATGTTTTCATAAAGTATGTAGCTGTGATGTAGCTTTAATAAAATTTTGCTCTATTTCTCAAATAAACGTGGGTCATGAATGTCGAAGTCATGACAAAAATGTGAAAAACGTTCAATCAAATTACTTTGGTAAGATGTTGAGCGATCTCTGTCTTAAATGGGCGTCATAACAATGAACAGTGCTACAAGGATCTTTTGGCGCGTGGCGGAAATCGGATCTAACGCTATCATCTTGTAAATTGCCATTATTTAGAGTTATTTATTCACCAACCAGGCCCTCCTGAAAATGTCACTCGAGTGCCAATAGATCCTTGTAGCACTATATTCTTAAAACCAATACTTCAATAACACACACAAATATTAACTAGAACAAAATCACGTCCATAAGCATAAATTACACGAGAAAGCATAATCCATATCAAAAAGGGAGGTGTAAGCGATCAATCAGTTTCGGATTGGCCGGTCATTGGTCCCCTAATCGCACGAACGTCACTTTAGGAGGTCTATGACCTCACGTTACTTACCTAAGTACAATCCGCAAGATATAACTCGGCACTTCATTTCTACAAGGACGCCTATATCTCAAGTGTTTATGGGAGTCTTGCGGGTTATGACTACCGCGCTTATGGAGTGTCTTTTGGTTTAAGGTATGTGCAGTCGAATGGAATGTCAATTGAGGTGTTTGTGTGGTCGTCTTTTGAGGATAGAGCTATTGATTTTTGGCGCCAAACTGGCCACTAGATTCTGTAAGAATATTGTACTGCATATAAACCCTACTGCATATTTTGCATATACTATAGCGTATGTGTTATTCTGATATAGGTATAAGCTACAATATTGCCTTTCATCAAAATCTTTTTAGTAGTTTTTGCGTGAAAGAGGAACAAACATCCATCCATCAGCACAAACATTGGCATTAATAATATTAGTAGAATGTTATCTAAGACGGTTCTGGACACAAATATTGTATAGCTAGTTCTGGACACAAATATTGTATCTTTTTCTTGTTATTGCTGTCTCTATTTACCGTTAGTAACAAAAAAGAGTATGCGAGTAACGACAACTTTTGTCGCAAGAACTGTTCCAAGCCCTGCTGTTTACATATCGCTAATCCACCATCTAGCCCTAAAATATTATCAATGGATGTCAACATTTTAAAGTAAAGACATTAAAGGAAAAACAACACTAAACAGTATTGAAGTTAAAAGTTATCTATTTCATAGTTGTAACAGTGGTCTAGTTTTACAAAAAGTCAACAAGAACTGTAGGTACTTATGATAGGACAGTTAGCTACAAGACAATATCAAGATATTGAAGGATACTTGATAATAGGTCTTATCGACACTTCACGTAATTGTTTTGAGTATAAAAATATATAGCATCAAAGATAAATGCCCACTAAAGTCTACTTAACTTTATATTAGTCCGATATTCGAGAAAAATTACAATCCGATGAATATTATCCAAGTATAATATTATAAGTGTCAATGTTTGTGCCGATGGATGGATGGATGGATGTTTGTTACTTCATCACGTAAAAACCATTGAACAGATTTTAATGAAAATTTTGTGTTTTTTAAAAGATATGACGATAAACGCGTACGAAGTCGCGGGCAGCCTCTAGTGCTTACATAAATATCTACCTTCCTAATTTATATCTAAAGCACAAATTAAATAAGATTAAATATATTAATATTATATATTTAATATTCTGGCTGTGGGCAGCGCAAGACCGGTCGTTGTGGTGATCCTTGGGAGGCTTTTGTCCAGCAGTGGACATCCATAAGCTGACATGATGAATATTCTTTAAATCTATGATGTTTTCTATTAATCCGATTTTGCATAGCGTCATATCGCTCCACTATCGATCAGCTGATTACTATGTCGGGAGCCATGTTATTTCTAAGAACTTCAAATAACATTCTCAGTAATACCGTTATCATTATGTTATCAAGTATTTAACTATTAATAACTGATTATTTAAGTACTTTGTAATCACTGAGGTTAATTTGGTCAATTCATTTACTTATAGATTTCTAGGTATTACAATCGTAGGTCACAACTCATTTGGAATTGTTCTGGGTAGTTCATTACATACTACTTTGGCAGTATTATTTATGATCATTAATTTTACATACATACATATCCGTCACGTCTCTCTCCCATTGGGGTAGGCAGAGACCACTTCCTTCCACTTGCAACGATCCAAACACACCTCTTTCGCTTCATCCACACTCATCAGTCGCCTCATACATGCCCATCGGTTTAGGGTACTCTTGATTTGGCCTTTCTTGAGCAAGTCCCCGATTTGATCGAGGTACGTTCGTCTTGGCCTTCCCCTCCCACCATCAATTTTAGAGTTTCGATTTATACATATTTGGGCTTTTCTGTTGGTAATAATTTGACTGGTCAATCTAGAAGCACAAACTGGAAGGAGGCTTTTGCCGAGTAGGCTAAATGCATTTACATAATATATTACTGACAAAACTTTGACTTCATGAAAACTTTTCGCGTCGCTACCTTCGCTAGAGTAAATTAGGGAGCTTCCCGGTTCTCCCTCTCTTTATTTAACCTATCGTGCTTTTGTTTTTTACATATGCCAACTAATATTTCGGAAATCTATTTCAATTAAAAAATTCCCTGATTGCCCCCAAGTTACGTACACATAACACCCAACAGTCGCCGCCGAAGCCTCGCAACTGCCAGACATAAATGGCTCACCTCTACCGACGTCAAATCTCAAGAGGAATCAATTCCGTTGAGTATTTAAGCCGATTTTAACCTGTTTTTGTGTTTTAAAATGTTTTAAGTGGGAACGTGATATTTGTTTATTAAATTGTGGGTTTATTTTAGAATTTAACCGCCTAAAGTCTAGCAACATAAAGGCTGAGTAGTGTAGTGCGATCTTATGCACGCAGCATGAAATAAATCGCGTTGGTTAATGAAGCTATTGCTTCGATCTTTTAGATTTCAACATACGAATCAGTAATAAAATTTAAGTTATGTGTTGTTGTAAGCAATCGGAAATCTGTAACTCTTAAGAAACAATCTCAGCACTTTATCATGATCATCAAAATCATCAAAAATCCACTTGTCTTGTGTTGCGTAGGTTTGCGCTTGACAATCCGCGGTCTCCATTTCAAAACTTTTGAGTACCACTAAGTTTTATTTTAAAAGCCATTGCATATTGAATCGTCGTATTAAAAACATTCCTATACGATTATATTTATATTTAAAATCTGCGAACAATGCAGTGTGACGTCATTATACACTTGTGTCATCAAGTTTTTCAGGTCATATGTAGGTAGAGGTACGGAATTCCGTGAATGTGCGGCGATTATGTCAGGAGATTATTGTACTTTTAGTTATTATTGCAGTCATCTTGAAGTAATGAAAAGTATGGTATGTTATAATAACTAAGTGTGTTTGGACAGCGCATAAAAAAAAAAACAGAATTCGTGACGTAATTGGGATTGATTTGATCTGTGTTGAATAGCTGGTCACCTTACAATATTCAAAGTAGGTAGGTGTCTTCTTATTAGGTAACGTAAAGGTGCGTAGTGCGTACGGATGGGCGCATAGTCAGTTTACACGTATCCGGGACGTCATAACCATACATGCAGCAAAGTGTACACTTTCTATGTATCTACACGTGGTCAGTGTTTTCGAACTATGCGCACGCGCTCTCTGTACGCACCTTCAAAACCTACAACGATTAATTATTTTGGAGTGACGCTAATTCAACCAGATGTATAAAAAAACGTGATCGTAAAGCTTTTAAGTCGAGTATAAACCTATTTTACTGAACCAGACCTTTTTTTTTCGTGGGTAAATCCATTGTGGATACCCTTCGTCTCGGAGAAAGACGAAGGGTTATGCCGGACTCCCACCGGCTAAAACCCCACGGTGTTCCTTCTCACCGCCAAGTGACGGGGACACGGGAACGCTTTCGCACACATCCGCGAACTTACTGAACCAGACCTAGCCAAACATCACTTCATAGCCAATCCATATCTTAGAGCAAACCTAAGATTTTCACCCACAACCGTGAGACAAATCTTTGCATACCACCATAAAGACACGTGGTACAGAGCGTTTATCACAAGACCTTGTACATTCCGTGCGAATGCGAGCTTAACCGACTGACGACAACCTACAACTAGACAAGACACCCGTTTACTATCCAGCTTCTTAGCTACAAAGTCTCAAGTTAAGTAAGACGAAGCTGGGAACATAAGATGTAGTTTACAGCTAAGTTCTCATGAGCCGATTCTCAAAGTTATTGTTTGTTAATTAACGGAGCGACCTAGCCACTGAATAGGAGATGCTTATTTTGTTGTTTTATGGCAAGTTTATGGCGGTTTAAATAAGATAGGAGAAAGAAGTATTTTTATATTTGTTAAAGTAGTTTTAGAGACCATATCGTCGAGACTACTCGGGACACTTCGAGTATTTTCTATTTGATGTCGCCAATGGCCTTCCGTGGGCCGCCCATCGAATTTGAAGATTGTTAATATCTTATCTTTTCTCGAAAGTTTTTTTTTAATAATGCAGATCTAGATGCAAATAATACGCGGAAAATATAACATAGGTACATGTAAAACGGCATAAAAAAAGTTCAGTATAAACCCTTTTTAACATTTCACTGGACGATATACAAAGTAAAATAATAAATAAAAGAGTGATTAAAACGGAAGCAGGACGTGGAGATAAAGAGAACTGCATGAGTCAAAAGATTTAAAAAAGCATACAATAATAAATAGATCTGCCCACGAAAATTAAATAAAAGCTACATGCGACTAACACGTAAATATGTGAATTGTGAACAATATTTATTGATTCGATAGTTTATTGCAGGAAGATAGGTGCTACATAGGAATATAAAAATAACAAAAATATTTTGTATCATTGTTATAAAATGAATCAATCTGAAATATTAATTGAACAAAAGCTAGCAAGCGAGGCAAGAGCGGCGTTGGACCTCCCCAAAAAGATGGACAGAATATTTAGTGAAGACTGCTTTAATACAAAAACTAGATATTAGGCATATATAAAACTAGCCATAGCTTTAAAGTGTCAAAACGTAGGTATAAAGAACAAGGAAATTAAAAGAGTGGTATTAGAATTGACATTTACTAATGTAGACGTAATCAATTATATTCGACGTCACTATGAATAATGAATTTATATCTATAAAATGCATTTAGCTACCAGTCGCATAGCAGAGCTGTATAGTCGACTTATTAGGGCATTTAATTCACCCATATACGATGATTCATGAATAATGTAATGCAGTTGAGTTATGCGGAATAAAGTCACGTCTTTGTGAAATAGGCATATCTTACGACTTGTAGATCTAATGAGATGTTCGATATGAGGAACATTTTAGTTAGATAAGCTTATAATGGTTTTATAATAAAACTGAGATTGGTAATACAAGCTTGAGAGATAAATGAAGGTTTTTGGTTCACATGGTAGTATATTGTTATAATATAAGCTAGAAATAGATCTGACAAGTATGCAACGTACGCAACGCAACATAGAAATAATAATCACGCCATCCCGTGTGCGTGTGACAAGAGAGCTTATAATCATAATTATTATTTATATGGAACCAATTTTACGTACGTGGGACTATGGGTCCAAGTCTGCTAATATAAATAACTTCAGTTGTGAGTCGGCAGTGTCAAAGGCATTTTTGACACATTTGGTAGGTATTCTGCTAAACAATGGTTTACACTGATTACGACCAAATGTGTCAAAAATGCCATTGATACTCTGCCGACACACAACTGAGATTATTGTAAAATTGTAAATTAGCAAACATACATACATATCCGTCACGCCTCTCTCCCACCGGGATAGGCAGAGACCACCTCCTTCCACTTGCTACGATCCAAACACACCTCTTTAGCTTCATCCACACTCATAATATCAGGCGCCTCATACATGCCCGTCGGTTTAGGGTACTCTCTATTAGCAAACTTGGACTATGATCATGCGGCATCTGTAGTTTACAACCCACTTTTTAGTCCAATCAATCTCCAAAGCATGAAATACAGTACAACGATACGCTCGTTTTCATCTCTCTGGTCTAGTAAGTAGATATTAAATGCAGTCGAGACAAGATTAATCAGTGGCACGAAGCGAGAGCGCCACGGACCAACGGACATGCACAGATAGGAAAGTTATTTACGATATCAAAATGTGTGGTACGAATTCAGGATGTTTTCCGATGTAATTGTCATTTTAAATTGCATATTACTACTCAGTCAAAACAGGGGCGTAGGATGTGAGGTATTAGGTACTACTATATCTAATGCTATCTACACACCAAAGCCGCAGGCTTTTTTGACAGCTGCCATTTAAAGATGCCGGCGGCTTTGGTGTGTAGATAGCATAACGTGTTTCCTAATTAGATATTACACAACAACTTATTGTATTCCTTATCAGCCCTTTTTAACGTCCTCTCTACAGGGGTACGAGCCTAGTCTAATACGAAAGTGATAAGGCCGTAATCCACCACGCTGCTGGCCCAATGCGGGCGGATGTCACATACACCTTCGAATTTCTCCTCTAGTGTAAGTATATGCAGGTTTCCACACGATGTTTTCCTTCACCGTTAGCGAGTCTAATTTAATCTATATGTATATATCTATACTATATGAAGTCTAATTTATCTATATGTACATATATCTATACTATATGAAAAGTCAAATTTGTCTCTATGCTTAATTTAAATCTTTTTGAAACAAACAACGCCCACCTAAATACATATCTGCAACATTCATATTTGCGAAGTGCAATAACATTAAAAAAAACTGTTTGCGTCGAGAAGACTAACGTACTTTTAAATGTTATATTTATTGCAATAAAGTCGCTGAAGTGCATTTATCTTAATTGCATAAAGTTAATGCACTTAATTGGTGCACTTTCCATTTTTTTACGAAAATGGTGTGACACATTCACTTTCTCTGTAATATTTGAAAACAGGTAGGTACTAAAAAAAAAACGGGGACTTGCTCAAGAAAGGCCAAGTCAAGAGTACCCTAAACCGACAGGCATGTATGAGGCGACTGATGAGTGTGGATGAAGCGAAAGAGGTGTGTTTGGATCGTAGCAAGTGGTCTCTGCCTACCCCAATGGGAGAGTGGCGTGACGGATATATAAATATGTATGTATGTAAGTAGGTACCTACTTAACTCATTTAGGATTACGTAAACTTCTTTTTTACAATTTCGATGTTTGTGTCGGAAGAAGGATAGATGGCAGGATTGATGCATGGATGAATGTGAGGATATTTGTTACTTTTTCATCATAAAACCACTGAACAAATTTTAATGACACTTTACAATAATGTAGCTTATTAGAATAACATATAAGGCTACATATTTTTGAAATAATGTGCAAGTATTCCAAGTTATGACGACAAATGCGTAAGAAGACACAGGCCTTAAGCTACTAGATAACTATTAACGACATCATCAAGACATCATCTTTGCTTTAAAATATATGTGTTCCGATGAGTTTTCTTACAATCACAGCATTTTCTTTTTATTCGAATAAGTTCACACACACAGCATTTTCGTTTAAGCAAGTTTTAGTTTCGCTTTAGATAAAATGTCGCAGTCAGACGTAGACACATAAAATTTCAATTTAAACACCCCTCTGTCTGGTTTGGGCGTAAATTTTTGCATAGTAGAGTCAATTCTTTATCTTCCATTATATTGGGTTAGACTAATCGTTAGTTCGTTCATCGTGCTAATCCTAATCCTACTAATATTATATGTCTATGTTTGTGCCGATGGATGGATGTTTGTTACTCTTTCACGCTAAAACTACTGAACAGATTTTGTTGAAACTTGGCATTATTTTAGCTTATACATCAGAATAACACATAGGCTATATAATTTTAAGATATCATGACTTTTTTCTAAGATATGGCGGTAAATGCGTTCGAAGTCGCGGGCAGCCTCTCGTATTCTATTTTTCTTCTGTCTTCCTCTAGTAATTTCTATTAATTTACGTTTTATTAACAAGCATTACTTGACATGTTTACGGGAAATTACTGAAATAAATTAAAAGGAATGAATCATTACCGACGTATGTAAAATAGGTAAATAACATTAGCATAATTAATACAGTTGGGATTCTAGAAAAACAGCATTTCACGATTCGTTTGAAACGCTAAGTACTCGTAATTCTTTGAAAAATATGTGGTAACAAAGAATGAGAAATAAAAAAAGGAAATATACCTACGAACGAACGGACGTACCTCGATCAAATCGGGGACTTGCTCAAGAAAGGCCAAGTCAAGAGTACCCTAAACCGACGGGCATGTATGATGCGACTGATGAGTGTGGATGAAGAAGGTGTGTTTAGATCGTAGCAAGTGGAAGGAAGTGGTATCTGCCTACCCCAATGGGAGAGAGGCGTGACGGATATGTATGTATGTAATATAACCTACCTAGGTACGTAGATTGTAACTAAATCGTAACATTTAGCTCTACAAAAGTTTACTTAAGCCGGTTATAAGCCGTTAGGATGCTCTATAAAAACATCAAAGAAAAATAACACTTTATTTCGTAAGAATTCGAGCAAAGACCACAAAGTATTAATAAAAAATAAACGCAATTACATCAAAGTATATAAAATAACTAAAACCATACAGTCTTCTTTAAATGTTTACGTTTAAACTAGACTATAAAAGGTACTCTAGCATGAAACGTTTTTAAGTACAACATGCAAGTTTCTACTGGACACTCGTCGAGTATGTTTGTTCATACCACGCAAGTACCAAGCTAACTGTTTGGGTATATTACTTGTACAAGTACAACATGCAAGATTTTACTGGACACTCGACAAGTATGCCTGCTCATACTAAGCAAGTACCAAGCTAACTATTGTACCAAGAAACACTTTAACCTATAATCGACTAGAGTATGAGCATCGTCTAAATTTGGATCGTGGAGTGTACCGCATGCCTTCTCGTATTTGTAATAAGCACCTAATTTAGCAGGTAATTAGTGTTAGCGATTAATTGAAGTTTTTGTTGAAGTGCCTTTGGAATTTTAAAATTGTATACGAAAGTCGTTAATAAATAAATTGAAAGATAGATTATACAGGAAAGAATAATCTATTATGCCGATTCTTTATTGCTTCTATCCTACTAAATGTCAATTTTTGTGCCGATGGATGATGGGTGGATGTTTGTTACTCTTTCACGCAAAAACTACTAAACAGATTTTGATGAAACTTGACAATATTGTAGCTTATACATTAGAATAACACATAGGCTATATTATATCATGATTTTTTTGAAGATTTGAAGATACGCGTACGAAGTCGCGTGCAGCCTCTAGTATTCTCTAAATATTTATTAATACGAGACCAATGTGTCCGACCACTGGGAATAGACCCGCGGATAAATCTAGACTGAAACCTACATCAAAAAAGCATCGCAGAATAAAGGTTTTAACTAAAAGACAGATTGAACAAATTACATTCTAACACGATAAAACAAAACCATATTGTCGTAAAACATACCATAAATCATTTCATAGTTATATTATATACCATACCAAAATGACATTTGTTGTAATAGAATTTACATATATATCTTACACTAATCTCGTATTATACTCTTGTTAAACGATAATTTCGTGAGTACATTACAAGTGATACAAGTATAAGATTTACGCCGCGAAATGCTTTATGTCTGAGGCACAAAGCCCATGACTCATGGTATGTTGACCTAAACGAATCGTGTGTTTGGACTGTTTTTGTATGTAGCGTCGCCTCTTTGAATGTTATGCGTGCCTGGTACCTTTCGATGTTGTTTTATAAAAGAAATACATGGCAATTTTTGTTAAGACTATTTTGCTTTTACGTTATTTCCCTTTTCGGGCTAAGCAATAAGTTAAATCCATCCAAAAATTAAATTATCTAAATTAAATATGTGCTCGTTTTACCATCTACTTACAGATAAAATTTAACTGACAGATAAACCTATGTCTATTTCATAAAACATGACGTTTCAGATATCTCTGTCCAAAACGATTTAAAATATCTGTCAGATAAATTTTATCAGTAAATGATAAAACGGCCCCTAAATCTAAATTAGGCACGTAATAGGTTAACTATATTTAAAACAAACAGTGCCTACACCTTGCTAAAGTCATAAGTAATAGAGAAGACGTGTTTCCTTCAAAAAAAAAGTATCAGATGCGGATTTCTTCGGAGCACATTTTTTATGCAGACCTATCGATCGACGTGTCAATCAACATCGCAGAAGATTTGTTTAAAAAAAATAAAACTTAAAAATATCGGAACGGAATATTCGTAGGTATTTAAGCAGTTATTGTTGAACTTTGTGTAGTTATTTTTACTACCAAGGACATGGACTAACACTTTTAAGTTACTTCTACTCAGCCAAGCCGAATAACAATAACAAAATAATCATTACTCATAGACGTTAACCCTTTAATTTGCATTTTGTATTGATTTTCCAACCCTACAACTATCACCCTATGAATGGGCACGAAATTAAACATCCCGGGTGTCCAGTTCAACCAGTACCTATGACGTCATCGGTGCAGTAACAGAAATGTGTTACGCAAAATTTTGTGTCAAAATGAGTCACCCTTGCTGGAAGCGTTACGTACGAGAACGCGCGTTGTTTAAAACTTACGCATTTCATTTTTACTGAGAAATAGAAGTGGTTTACTCATTGTGGTAATATCATAGCTCTCTATTTAGTCAGAAACTAATAGGAAATGTAATCGAACTAGCTAGCGAAGAAGAAATGACCAATCTAACACGCTTGACATCTTTTCCGCAAAAATATATTTATAGGTACTATCTCTGAAGTAAGATGATTAGATCTAATACCTAACTATAAATGCCAATATTTGTACCGATGGATGGATGGATGTTTGTTACTCTTTCACACAAAAACTACTGAATAGATTTTGATAAAACTTGGCAATATTGTAGTTTATACACAAGAATAACAAATAAGCTATATAATTATAAGATAATGTTCTTTTTTTTCTAAGATATGAAGATAAATGCGTACGGTATCGCGGGCAGTCTCTAGTTTGTTATAATTCATCACATCACAATATATCACTTTAATCAGTCAATTATACATCACGCAATCAGTAGATTACATTAAAAGCGTGTTCACCAAAACATTTTCGGCAGTAAAATCTCTGAACGTATACTTGCTCAAATGTCACGAGTAAAAACGCAATAAATTAGCATTTTGTGTGTTAAAAGAATGCAATTTACACGACAGTAAGTCGTGACAGCGAGTAAAAGTGTTCTTAAATGTTTTATTAGTAATAAAACTCCTGAACATTAGCCAAGACTGTAAAAAGTGAAGTATTTACTTACTAGAGTCCCTACCTACTCTAATTTATCTAATATAAATAAGAATTGTGAAAGTAGGATATTATTGTGCTTACAGGACTATTAAAATAACCATGATTTCTATTGCCAATATTGTATTTTTTTTTCTAAAGCAATTCGTTTCTAAAACACATAAGTACCTAACTAAAAACATTACCCTTCCTTTCCTGGCTTAGCCATAGGCGGGTAAAAAGGTAACCTAAAAATAAGCTTGTTAAATATCAAATCACGAGTTCACGAGTCCAAAAACAATTCAGCCAATCATTCAAAACCCTACATTTAACTATTATAACACTCAAACAAAAATCAGACATGCAAAAACAATGTCCATTTTACATTGACCTATGCCGCCCACAAGATTTTCTTTAAGCTGTTCACCTCTCATAGCTCTGAATACCTTGGATTGTTTAGTTTGCAATGCCAATGACCGAGAAGATGCGATCTAACGTTACAATGCCTCATTCGATGTCATAATTTGAATGTTGTAAAATCTTTTGATGACATTAGCACATTGATTAGACTTAAGTAGGTATTTAATGGTTATAGGTGGAATCATCAAATTAGTTAATACAATCACAGATTAGAAAACACTAATACAATAAAGGGGGGCCTTTAACTAAATCGACGTGCGATTAAGAGGCGACTAATGAATAATGAATAAAGAAAACTGTTTGGATTTTAGCAAGTGGAGGGAAGTGGTCTCTACCTACTCCGCTGGGGAAAAGGCGTGACAAATATGTAGTATACTATTACACAGTCACAAAAACTAAAAAACATTTCACCTTTCGTCAAAAGTTGACTAGGTATACAATTTCATTTGTACGCAGTCAATGACATTGCTTAAAAAGTTAGCTGCTATTTGTAAGCATATTTACTTATCTCAAGCTAGACTAGTAGTATTACCTAGGTATATTTATTTACCTACTACACATAAGTGCAGTAACTACCTAATGTTTATCTATGCGACGACCTTGCGCCCGGAATGCTGACGAGCTGAGTGTCTGAGTGCCCATTACACTTAATGACGTAAGAAATGTTACCATTTTAGAGTCTAGTTTTATGTCTAAACAGGTGAACGAGGTACGAAGCGAATATCGATTAGAATCAAGTAGCTATTGATAAAGGATGTGATAGTTTCGAATGCATTAAGTTATATATTATTTGAGGTGTGACTTGAATAAATTAAGAAAAAACATAATGTTTTTATAGATAATTAATAACTGCAAATAAGTTTGATTTTTGAGTTGTTGTTAAAAAAACATTGTGTTTACAAGCCACCCCAAAAAATAGTTTTTAAAAATCTCCAAACAACTCTAAATAAAATAAGCTTTCACTTAAAATATTCAGAAGTTTTTTTTTTACATATAAAGTGATCTTCACTCAACATACAGGTCTCAAATTTTATTTATTACTCGGCTAGTATGATTAAATTCACATTTTTGTTGTAATGATAAACTCCTACAAATAAAAAAAGCTAAAAATTGCTAATCAATTCATAAGGGAACACAAAACAGTCTCAACAACACAACCAATATTAAAACAACTCCACTTTCAAACAGTTCTATACTACAACAAGGTCTTCCAAAACTGGCCAATGCTGAACTGAGAGTCAAACATTTAGCATCAACATCAGTATAAAGAGCATTTGTTTATGTCAATGACTGCATTTCATCACGTATCAAACTTTGGGGCTCAGAAAAGGTTGCAAAATTTACACCACCAGAAAAGTTTTACTTATGTACTCGTTTTCAAAATTCAAAAGTATGTACCTATTTGTGGGTAACTCAAAATTACACCTTAATCATTAAACAACACATACTGTTCTTGTTTCTAACAATAACAATGTAAGCTATTGATTTAACAGGGTACTAGCTTTTCTGTTTTTTTTTTTTCTGTTAACTGGACTGATAAAAGTTGATCCGTCTAGCTTTGCAACTGTTTACTTTTTGTTCTTTAGTTGACTTTATTAATAACAGTTCATAACATACTGGTGAAAGACATATAAAAGGTCAACAGAGTCGTCCTAGGAAGTGGTCTCTGCCTACCCCATTGGGAGAGAGGCGTGACTGTTAGGTTAGTCAGTTTATAAGTCATAGTTTTTTTTTTTGTTTTTCATTTTAACCCCATGTGTGTGTTTTAAGTGTAGCCATCGATTCGAATCAAAGATTTTGTATTCAAAAGACTTAAAGGGGTACTTGTGACTTGGTCTTTCGTCAGCAAGTCCCAAGAGAAAGAAACTGCTAACTATCTTATTTCAATATTTACTCTTTAATTATAAAGCATAATTTTTCACCACTTAAACATAAAAAGTGGAAATAAAAATTCTTAAACCGTACACATCCTACGAAACATGTCAAGGCAGCTAGTACGGTATGTGCATGTCCTGAATACTAAAACATGTGTGAGCTAACCGTTGAGCTAACCGCATGGCCGTTTTATATTTTGTAAGACAATTTAATGCTTTTATTTTATTAAAGAAGCGTTTTATTATTTATTATTAGTCATGTATTTTATTGAAGAAGTGTTAAGTTTATTACAATATGATTGAATAATCAGAAATGTTAGATAAAATTGGATAAAGTTTACAAAACTATAAATTTTCATACATGTATATCCATCACACCTCTCTCCCATTGGGGTAGGCAGAGACCACTTCTTACAATCTAAACATGCTTCTTTTGCTTCATCCACATTCATCAATCGCCTCGATTCTCATATTATGTAATAAAACATCTTTGTTAATCAATATTTAATTGTCTTTTGGGACACTGGCTGTAAAATTGTAAACTGTCACTTCAAATAAAAATTATATGGCATTAACATAATAATCAATTACTATCTCTATAAATGATTGCTTTATCATTGAATTTGATAAAGTTATAACATTTTTGAAGATTATAGCAGCTTATTACATACTTAATAGTTAAGGGAAAAAAAAAATAGTTTGTTCATTCAATAAACAGACTTGAAGATTCATGAATAAAACAGTTCTTAATATATTAACTTTGTTGTAGAAAAATGATTGTTCCCAAATGAACAATAGGAAACAGTTTGCAATGACACTGACACAGAAATTAAAATATGAACTTTTCAATGAGTCACTCATTTTCATACAACAAAATATCTCAACTCAACAATATGTCTTAATTTAAAACACTTTAAAAAAAGAAGCCTTCATTATAAAGTGTTTCATGTGGGAGTGTGAAGACAAACATAATTTTGCAGAATGATGTCATATCTAAGTCAATATACAAAACAATGGCTACCAAAAGGTGTTTAGAATTTTTATTTTTGGCTGTTACCATGAGTCTTACAGCCAGTTGCTATAAAGGTCATTAAAAACGAGTCCTCCATTAAATTGATCGTTGACATTATGTCAAAATCAAAAGAAAAGTTAAATGATTAACGGATGATACATAAATAGGTATCTGAACTGTTAGTGGCATCTTCGGGTTATTACGGTTTTTAACTTTTCCTTAGTTTATTACATGGTCTTACTTAATCATATCTTTTACTTGATAAATGTAATGTAAATTGTGAGTGAACAATTACTAAATTTTTTAAAGATTTTGTAGCTTTTAAAATGATTATATTACCAACATAGAATATTAAACTATTTTTATGTATGTTAATCATTCAGTAAATAATAAATGGTAGATTTTAAAGAGTTATTTAAATATGTAAATAAAGTTAAGAAGAAACTGGAACGTAAAGTATTCTGTTAGCAACAATATTCTTAATAAGAGTTATAATTATCAGATGGATAGGTACCTGCTTAGGTCATACATAATGGTCTTATTTATCTACCTAAGTAGGTAACTACGTTATTTGTATATGAATATGTGAAGTTCTCCCAAGGTGGACCACACACGGCCTCCGTTTGGGGCAAGCTATCGCTTTTAACACGTGTGCGTTCCTTAAACGGCAAACGCAACTCGAATTATTGCAAAACACTACCTCCATACTACCAAGTACCTATAGAAGGATCTTGAAATATTTACCGGTTCTATTGTCCCGTAACTTGCGAAATACTCAATGAAATTACCTGAGAAAACTGCTCCCGGATCTCAGCTCGCTCCTCGTCAGTCAATTTAGTATTATCAGCCATCATTTCACAGGTAAACTCACAAAAACAATAATCACGACATCGACAAAACGCCGATTTGTAGAAATGTGTTTTATGTACACAAAAACGGCAGATTCGACTCTTACACTTACACTAAGGTAAAGTATGTACAAAAATAATTTTGGAATATAAAATCACAGCACTCTCAGCAACTTAAAATATAATTATCGTTTGATTTTTGTGATTTAGTTTTAATTATTTCACACGGACGACCACACGGCACTCTCGACGTTTGTGAAACACGCGAAACGAACGAATGAATCACAACACAACTTCACAAGAATGAATAAACGAATGAATGAAAGGAATGAATTGATGTCGCCGTGGTCAATCTTCTAATGTTGGCAGCATTGTTAAGTAGAAAATGTTGCCAGTCTTTTGCCGTCACCTTTGTAAAACAATTGTTCCGAGGTAAAACATTTCAAAAATTAAACGCGGGAACTTGGCGCAAACCTACACAAAACTTGTTGTGCTCTAAACACGCTCAAAACCACAGATTTAAAAACAAGCTCAAAACCAAATTTTAAAGGAAAGTTCTCCTAGAACCCGTGGTTAGGAACATCATGGCCCTAGAATGTCTGTGACAAGTACGAAACAAGTATTATATAAAATTAAGAAAATAAAAAAATAGATCTAACTAAACAATCACGACTACAAATTTTGAGTGACTCGTGGTTATCTAGGTAGGTACATTTTCTTTTACTGGTAATTAAATAGCAAAGCAAATGCGTACAACACAAAATTTTATTGTTTCTTTTTGTCATCAGGCGTTGGTTCTGGTGTTTCTTTTTTTACTGTATCCGACAATGAGGATTTAGGCGACTGCGGTGGCAAGTCTTTCTTTTCAATGGTCGGTGAGGGCGGTAGTGGTTGCCCACAGTACCCATCATCCCTCTCTCGACAAATCCTCAAATAAACTTCACAAGGATCCTTTTTCACAAACAAACTATCATCAACATGAACATAAGAAGAGGTTGGTCTCTTTGGCCCCGAAAATGTTATAGGCACATTTACATCACAAGGTAATTGAGGATCACAAACGGATCTCATAGCTGATATAGTTAAAATTCCATCATCGGATAACTTTGACTCCATGCGCTCAGGCGAGCAGCCTTTTGGGAGTTTATACTTTTTAGTGAATTGTCTTACAACATATCCGTTTTTCAATTTTCGTTCTTGTTTGCCTTCGATCAAAACATATTCAGGTCTCGCTTTTATTCGTATTTCGTCTTTGTTAAAATTTCGAACGTCGATAGTGAGTTGGAATAGACCTTTTGAAATTCTAATAGTTGGTCTTATGTTCCTGGTTTGTGCAATACATCGGCAGACTGGTCGGATAGAGCGTAATATTCCCCGGAACATTTGACTGTGAATAAAAATACTTATGTATTGCCTAACTTTATTTTGCCTAGATATGTAAATAGATAGGTGCCACATTGAGGTACCTACCTAGATATTGGCTGCTTAGTATGCGTACATATTTTAAAACAGCAACGCAAAGGTTTCCAACAAGTAAATTTGAAAAGGTGATAGGAAGTAGGTACCCACTGTGCATCTTTTCAGTTGCCTAAAAATGGGTGGCGTTGAATGAAAATCAAAATCTAGAAGGCTGCAATGGAGCAGGTACTTAAATACTCGCGATGTACCTATCGCCCATCGGTTCTACTGGCAATGTGCATCGCCCACTGCCCCGGAAAAATTACCTACTAATTAAGTCCCGGGAAGCCGATGGGTGTGGGCAGCGCAGAACCGGTCGTTATGGATATCCTTTGGGGATGCTTTTGTCCAGCATTGGACGTGCTCAAGCTGCTACAACACGAAGTATCGCAACGAGTTTTACTCACCAACTTTGCAACTTATTTTTGATGTTTTATATTTAAAGTTTTGTCCTTTATTTCCATTTTGACGTCTTTCCGGTCCAGAAGGCCCTGTATTGTGAACGGGAGACCTCTCTCCTATTTTATTTCTCCGTGTTTATTTATTGTGTGTACATAGTTTTTGTTGTGATTGTTAATGTCATTTATCTTGTCAAAATACGTGTCATTTTAGGATAGATTTGACATTCTTTTTGACAAGTTTGGCACAGAGATTTTAGGAAATATCTAGTCTAGTCTTTATGGTCTTTTAAAAGATTTTTAAATCTCAAAACGTAAAGGTTTCATTCCAAATTCGATTCTCATTTTCATAAGAGGCAGGCAGGTAACAGTACCCAGGCCAGGCGATATAGCCCCGTGGTTTAGTTTAGCCACACTGGCATACCGAAAAGGGTACGGGGAAGTAATTAGGATGTTTGCTGGTATCTGTACCTAAGTAATAAAACACATGAATGTACGAATTCTGTTTATTTAGCTACAACAAAACGACAGACCCATCTCAAGTGACGGTGGTAAGTAAATAATACAATATGTATGTATTTATGTATGTAATAGTGTATAAAACAAGTTACTCTTTCGAAGCTCAGTTTTACGCATATCACTACGTGCTGTGTATTCACAATATAATTTTTTTACTTATCTTTATATCAGTTTGATAAATTTATTAAAGTTAGGTAATATAAAATTTAAGTTGAAAATTATAAAAAGAATTCGTAGGTACTGTGATACATGTAAACTTACATTGTAATACTTTGGTGATTAAAAAATAATATCATAGGTAAATATATGACCTAGGACTTTGTGCCGTTAGGTTTCTTGCCGTTTCTTCCTTGAGATACAGGTACCTAATGAAACGGTAGTAGGTACTTATGTGTAGATAAAAAAATAACGTCAAAAAGTGTACGAAAAAGTGCACCAATTTTGAAATAAACATTTTTAAAATTGAATTAAAATTATAATTATTTACCTACTTGTTAATTAATAATTTTATCAAACCGATATTATTGACCTACAAGTATTGCTATACATTGACTTACATTGTCTGCCACAAGTTTTGGACTTCTTAAAGCGATTTTGTGTGATGTAACGTAAATAAAGTGTCTCACAGATGAGTGGGCAAATCATCTATCCTTGACTTTCGCCATGGCAATCAATTTGCCCATCTCTGTCTGATACAGTGTCTATTTATAAATTATCTACAAACATTTATTAATCTTAAAATAAATAATTATGATAAAATATCCTAACTAAATTTGTAAAAAATGTTGACATTATTTTTGTACGAAAAATTAACTTTAATTTCGTATGGAGAAGTGACTACTAAATTGTATCTTTTGAAGATTATTATTTTAAAAGTTATAAAGGAAAACATTTAATTTTTAATAATTTAATGTTTTCTACGAACATTTAAATAAATCTGTTAAGATTTTTTGTTTAGAGAGTAAATAATTTAGCTATTTCAACTCAACTTTACTTTAAAGTGCTTTGATGGAATAAACATCATATTTTTGTTTCTAGACAATATTAATTATTTTAATAAATAACTTTTCAAACCAGAATACTTAACCTTAACAACAATTTATAATTTTATATAAAATTTTGCAATACAAAACATATGACTGAGTATTTACGAGCTACAACTGAAATAAGATGTCAAATCGCATGATCAGGGAAAAACGCCATTTTTATGACATCTAGAACACGCACAGTAAAATCTATAACATTGAGATTATATAACACAGATAGTAATTGATCTAAAGTTTGTTACAGCAGTGTCGTAGAAAGGCCTAATTAAGTTTGAACGATAGATACCGCTGTATCGGCCTAAGGAAGGCGCGGCGAGTTGGGAGCCGGAAGGAAAGAGCGTTGATGGCATATGTTAAACCAAAATGCCGATGCTCCCCCCGTCACACCCCTTTCTAAGACACGGTACACTGGTTTCGATCACACCAAGTTCCCTTTTTCTACACATCGAAACTTCGACGTTCCTAATTCTTGAACAACTTTTATTTTTCTTTCTCGACACTACTGTATCCATATTAAATGTCGTTCCCCCTGATCACGCTGTAAAAAAGTGCTCATTTACCCTACTCTTTTCTAATTTCTAAGCTAACCATATAGATGGATGTCATTATGCCACATTGTAACATCTAATGCTAATACAGTACAAAATTGAGCTTTACTGATATGTATCGTTAGAATTTTGCAATTGTCTTACATAGTGATATGTTTCGTTTCCATTAATTTTACTAAATAATGTCTCTGGACACAATTAAATAGATATATCTCTAAAATGTATATAGATGGATAATTCACGATCTAACACAAAAACAATTGACAGATATTTCGACTTAATGATTTCAGTTTTGCGCCATTAAAAATAAGATTTTCAAAAGGATCTTAAACTTTATTTTCTCTCAAATTAACAGTAAAATTCGATTAGGTACAATTCGATCAAATTTTTAATGATTTTTTCTCTTTACGCAGTATAGTAGAAACTCTATGAACTAAGCCACACAGAGACGTACCTAAGTCGGACGCTCGCGTTGCTCGTAAATGTCTCATAATAAGTAGATAACTTGTAGATTGAATGCAAAGTAATAGGTAGATACCAGTTTATTTTAATTGCAACAAAACTGTAAAAAATAAGTTGAAAAAGGACGATTTTTTTAGATTTGTGTGTGCACTTAAGTAAGTATGTTTATATTTATAACAATATCTTTTATTTAAGTCATTTATCATATTTTTTAATTAAAATTTTAAAAGCTCAAGATTAATAAGCATCGTCCAAAATGTTCATAAGTAGATATGTATTAATTTCTTAAACAGCAAGTAAAAACTTAAAACTTTGGCAATGAAAAATCACGTCAAAAAAGTAGATAAAATAATGAAGGCATGATGGTAGAATTAATCTAAATACTTAGACAATTCTGTATTTCGGTGTTAGGTATTTGAAAATTGCGTGATATTTGCTTAAGTACCTCACTTTTTTGTGATACTTTTGATGAATATATAAAGTCCAATTTTTATTTGGAAACCACAAATTATTTTCACGTATTGAGTATTGAGAGTGTTCGTAACAGATTTTCTAAACTAGAATTACTATAACATCCATAAACATCAAATTCGAACAATATTTTTTAAATTTTTTACCAATCGGACTGTGAAATTGTTACACTACCAAATTTTGTCATAGGGCTCTTTATAAAACCAGACAAGGCTACACAATCTAATAAAAAAGCCGGTTTGTATTTTGAAACAAGATTTAGGAATTTATCCGAAAGAAAATACTTTTGAGTGGAAACTGGCTGTGAAACTGGCGCATGGTGTTTAGTGTTGCCATTTTATTGATGGTAATTGATCTTAAAAAAAGCAATATTTTCAATAAATTATGGATAGTACTCGTATTGATATTATCGTTAGAAGTTTCAATAATGGATTATCGAAATTCAACCAGGTACCTACTTATAAGTATCTTTATAGTATTCCAATTTCAAATAAATAAAAAAAATATATATATTGTGGATATTTGTATAAGTTTTTATAAATAATTCACTTCATTTAGGAATATATTCAGACCTAAATCTTGTCCCAAAAAACTACAGGCCTTAAAAAGAAAATATATGAAAAGAACCGTAAATATTAATGTCCACAGCATATTTTCCCATCTAAAAGAGGCTCCACGAAATATTTATACAACATTTTCCTAATTACACAACTGTATGCCTAATCACATCGCTATTTGTTAAACCTTTTTATGGAACACAAGAAATCTATGTCTACTTCAAATTAAAGCTTCTTTCTTTACCAATTTAATACATTACATTATTATAAACGTGTAATGTCCAATTATAAAGCTAAGTGTTTTGTTACTACCTTATAAACGATATGAGAGAAAAGTCGGCATTTTATTGCAGAGCAGGAATTTCATTTACTATGGTAATATATTTTAGGTAATATTTGTAAGTAATTACCATAATGTACCTATCTCGTTTACTTTTACCAAAACAGCGACCAAATTACTTTTATTCAGCTTCATAACTCACATTTTAAATCGACTTCAAAAGACGCAAAGATTTTGAAGTCATTTGGAACTTCGAATGAAGAATTTTGCTTCATTTTATCCTTTTGAACTTACCAAAGGGTAATTTAAAGAGTTTTTAGAATACCAAGATTGTATTATCAAGAATTCTGCAGAATATGAAATCTTTTTACATAGGTAAGTTTTATTCCTTTCTCATACTCATCTTTTTATAGTTTTCTGCCACCCAAAATGCGACCTTTTCCCCATACCGTAAAGAACTAAGTGCATTCACATTGATTTACATAATCTGCTACACGTTCATCTAACGTAAAGGCGAATATTTTACTCTACAACAAATTCTACTTACACAGAAAGGAATAGAAAAGTTAATAAAGCAGATACCAGTTTATCATTCATTTTGGAAGAATTCTGATGCAATTTTGAGGATTGAAGATTGCAAGACCTTGATTCAATTTGAAAAAAGAACGAAAGACTGTCGGTATTAAGAAGTTTATGAAAAACAAAAGAAGAATGTTTAATAAATTCGAATTAAGTACCGTACTTCGAAAACGGTTAAAATCAAGCTTTTATAATTAAAATCTTTTAAAATAAAAGTAGGAATTATGGAATCCCGATCATTACTTGAAGAAGAAACAAACCAGACTGTAAAGAATCAAAAAGGCAACCGAATGGGGAATATTTTTGTGTAATACCGTTTTAGAAAAGCATACTAGATGAACTGGTATCTACCAAAGCGGACAAATCTCATAGAAAACCAAAGTCTAATAGTGTAAAAGGCGTAATACACTTATTTACAAAACCCAGCCTTTAAGATCGACCTACAAGCACCAGTACTAGATGAAAATAAAACGAAATACATTAACTATGATATGTTAAGATCATCTCAGTCTTCATACTACTGCTATAGTCAGTCCTAAGCTAACGGATTTGACAATCCCATAAGAAGAGGACGCGATTTTTCCAAAAAAGTAATCACCAAAAAGCTTCGAATCTTTATAACTAGTACATCCAATTTCATAATACACATCACTAGAAAAATATTTAAGTATAATTGCGTCAGCAACAAGTTCATTTAAGTTAGTTAATATTGTAATACTCACAGCTTTTATGATATGTATAATTTTACTATTTTTATTTACATCTATTTCTCTTAAATCTATATCTCCACTGGTGATATGTTTCGTTTGTGCGTTTTCTAAAGCGAGTGCACTGTGCTGATTTATAACATCTACTTTTTTATCAATAAATTCATTACGAATTTTCAAAATAGATCTAAAATTGATGGATAAAAAATATCTCTTCTTGAAAGGAACAATATCAAATGAAGTGTTAGAATTGTACGCCCCATTCTTAATATCGAATAAATTCGATAAGAAATTGACAAGAAACATTGTGGTCGTGTAGAAAAGAGTGAGATTGAGGTTTGCTGTGAGAGTGACAAGGATAATAAATATGTAGAGGTGTTTGTTTGGTTTGTGGGTGAAGGGGGCGGAGCTGGGAGGGGCGGGGTAGACGACGTCGACTTCGGCAATCTTGAAGATGGAGAGGAGAAGGTGAGAGGAGATGTCTTCATGTTGAGAGTTGATGCGCGCCTTCACCACTTTGAGGACGTCGATGCATTCCTCCTGGAAATTTAATTGACGCTATATTCATATCAGCTGATATACATATGCCTAAGTTAACAATGTTAAGTATAATTTAGAAATTCTTCTTGGCAACATAGCTTCTGAAAGAATTCAAATCTTTATGAGTTTCAAGTACCCAATCCTGATGAAATTTCAATACGTATTACTTATTTTTTGTGATATTTTGCTACATGATATGCTCACTACAAAATCGGTGGCAGAGTCCAAAACAGAACTTGGATATTGAAATGACTATCACCATCATAATAGAACCTACTCATAAAATCTGAAACAGTTGACACTAAAGTCTTTTTATCATCTCAGCCAAGCAGATCACTACTGAGCATAAGCCTCTTCAATTCAATAGTTCTCCATCCAACGCCAGTTTATTGTCACCTGTATCCAACGAGGCCCCGTCTTTACATACATACCTATTCGCATCGGAGTACTCAGAGACTACTACCTCCACTTGCTACGTACCAAAATACTCTTCTTTTGTTTCATACACATCTTTATACTCATCAAATTTGAAATTGATGGCATTTAAATCTATAACTCGTCCCGTGCGTTGGAAGGCCTCCAACAAGGTGGACTGACGACCTGGTTAAAGACGCGGGAAGCCATTGGGTGTGGGCGACGCCAGTGGAGATCCTTGGGAGGCTTTTGTTCAGCAGTGGACGTCCATAACCTGACATAATGATAATGAAGTCTATAACTCACCTTTTCTCTATCAAGTAAGGGTTCCCCAGCTTCCTTGATGATTTCTTGTTCTCGCTGTGGGACGCTGGCGGATATGATGACATTCTCATTGCTGATGTTGAAGAGAGTCAACGTACAGTTTGTCTGAAATGTAACACGAATTTTTGTCACGATGTTTTTGGCTTTAGGACTTTTAATTTTTCATTGAGTGCCTCTTGTAAAAAAAAATAAGTCATTTATTTTTGTTTATTGTAATTTGACTAAATAGCAATAAAGATTATTTCATTTGTTTCACTAATAACGTTTGTTTCGTTCATTTCATTCGTTTCATGTGTCTAATAAAAGGCTAGTCAAGAAGAAACATAATAAAGAAGACACTGAAGAATTTCTTGATAGATAGCTTTGTATCAAATAGGTACACCATATACAATAACATTTAACTTACCCCCTCATTATGCACAGAATACAAATACTGCTGCAACAGCCTGACAGCATCTTCAGCTCCAAGACCCGTGTGTGGACGTAGAAGAGCTTCATCTACCGCGCTGAACCCAAGAAGAAGGTAGACTCCTTCGGGAAGCTTGTATTCTCCTGGAATATGGAAGGGTAGTAAGTATATTGGACATAAGCTCGTGGCAGAAAATACATAGGTAAGTATTTAGATATTTGGCAGATATCTAGGCAGAAACCACTTCGCACCACTTGCTACTATTCAAACACACTTCTTTCGCTTCATCGCTTCATCTACATTTATCAGTTACGTCATACATGCACGTCGGTGGGTACTCTTGACTCTTGCAGAAAGTGTCATAAAAATAAAACGGCCTATTAGCCAGTAGCTAAGTTTGTCATAGTCAAAGTCAGCTGAGTTTGTCATAGTTAAAGTCAGAAGAAAACAACCTGATGTAAGTAACATTGAATGAATAAAGGAAACAAAAGATCTTCAAGGAAATTTCCCTTACCTGGATTAGGCCTCATGCAGATGAAAGACCCGGAGTAACAGTAGCATCGACCTCTGTAAGCCTGGTAGGCTGGAGCTGCATGAGAATAATGAGCAAGTCTTGAAGAGCAGGGAGCGCGAGGAACACAAGCCACTTTGCAAGATACTTGCAGGGACACTTCGCAGACGCAGAGGTCTGTGCATTCTGCCAGTTCTGCTGATCGGTAGAGCTGGAAGAGGTGTTAAATAATTTAGTCGAATATTATAAAGGTTTATGAAATTTTTGTAGAGCAAGCAGGCCTTTGCCTAGCAGTGGGACATGACGGACTGACTGTATCTGTATAAAAGCTTTTTCTGTAATTTCGTTACAGGTATAATATAGTATTAGATTGTGGTATTAGGTTACAAGTGGTGTCATAAGACTGACAACACAGAGGGTCACATTATGAATTTTCTTCCAAGATTAAAATAGGCTCTTTTCCAATAATTTCATTGGTGATGTAGGTAAGTAATATTTACAAGAGCCTTTATCGCACCAACTGGATATTGATACACAAAATAATATAATAAGAACCAGATGCATACATATTTTTTAACCTTTTTGCGAACATTTCATCTATTACAAGTATAATATTAAGTTCAGCAGTATTATAAACAAAATTACCCGTCTAGTCTCTCCCATCTTAATATACTGCGCTTGATCATCGCTCTCCGGTTTCTTCACAATGCAATATTTAGTCGGTTCAGGCGTTGTCGTCGGCTTCGGCGATGTTGTTGTAGTTGTCGTCGTCGTCGTGGATTCTGTCGTAGTCGTTGTTGCTACGGTAGTCGTCTCCGTTGTCGTCTCAGCAATAGGTTTCGATATTTGCGCGATCTCATTCGGTAATACGGTTTGTTCGGACATTGTTGTGATTGGATATAAATCGTCGGTGATTTCCTGCAAAAAGCGTTTCGTTATGGTATTGAAGAAGACTAATGGTTAGCAAGGAAGTTTTCCACAATCCTTATTATAAAATAAAATTTGACGATATGTCTGTGTAGATGGACCGGTGAAAGAGTAACATTTCAGAAAAAAACTTAACAGGTTTTGCTAAGACTTTACAATTATTGTAGCTCATGGATCAGAATAACGCAAATTAGATTGAATTTGTGTGAGTTTTCTAAGATATAGTTATAAATGCGTACGAAATCGAGGGCAACCGTTAAATCTTACACTCTAGATAGATATGTTACGGGCAATGTGATTAATTGGGCATTATGCATAATGCCCGGGCATTATGAATAATGCCCAATATAAGCGGGCAATGTGATAAATACTATGCAATTAATCACATTGCCCGGGCATTATGCATAATGCCCGTCACCTATTGGGCAGAGTGATAATAAACTTGTTTCAGTACTTTTTTTTATTTTACAATGAAACCTTATCTAACCTAAACCTAACCAAAAGTCAAATAAATATGTTGGTAATATGAAACTTAAAATTCTTATCATTTCTTCATAAGTTAAGTTGGGTTTTAGTTAAGGTTAGGATATTCCGGACCCTCTAACTGGTCAAAGGGTGACATGCGCTGGTTTCCCTAAAATGTTACCTAAATCCCTAAAACATAATATGGAAGGGGTTGATGGCTGGCACAGGCGTTGAGTGACATCTGTGTGAACGTGCTGCTGTGATAACTGGTCATGTTATGCGGATTCTATCAAGCTAAGCCTTTTACTTTTCATCTTTCCGTTTACTTACCTCCTATACCTTGTTCTGGATATTGCAGGGGCAATTTTTTTATTATTTATTGATTTAAGCTCTATTGAAATGTAAATTTTAATGTTTGTTTCTGTGTTTATGCCTAAGAATTTGTAAAACTTAAATTGAAAAGAGCAACCCTACAGAGTTTTTTGCTACAGAGTTTTTGTTTCTTCTCTGGGGAAAACTGCACTCTTACGAGTCTAGAATTAACTTCAAAAAATGATCCGTCTTAAGTGTTTTAAAACCTAACCTACAGGATTAAATGAATTTTCATTCTCATTTCATAGTTTTTATAAACTTTGGACATTTGCTTCTTCCCAAATTTACGTACGCCCTCTGCGCCGCCGCCGGTTTGTTGCCGTAAATTTGAGTTCAAATTTTTGGTACAGTTGTTTTTACACTTTTATTTTGAAATTGATTAGTAAAAATAAGTATTAACCCTAGTAATAACAAAAAGGCTAGGTGCCTTATTATTAAAAAGGCACTTTGTTAAATTTTCTAACATTTTACAGGAAGATTGAGTAGGTCATAAGTAGTACGTTTTACATCATCTTAATTAAAATTAGAAACTTATAAACTTGTAATGCCGACATTATGAGCATTTTTTCCTTTAGGTATGCAGCACATACGTAAAGTTTCTAAAAACTTAATTGTATTGAAGTACCTACTTAATAACATAACATACGAGATGCCAAATTATTTTTCTACGCTAGGTCAATAATCTTAGTTGCAAAAAATACAAAAACCTAAAATCTACCTAAAGCAATAACCTAAATTTAAAAAAAAAATTGTCCACCAATAAGTCTCTGACAATGTTTTAAAAATTTGGCGACTTTAGAATTATCACAACCTACAATTCTCAAGTAAACGGACTATTAAAATCAAATTGCCCGATGGTCTTTGGGCATTATTCATAATGCCCGGGCAATGTGATAAATAGCACAGTTTTGATAGTAATTAATCACATTGCCCGAAACAGCTGGGCATTATTCATAATGCCCGGGCATTATTCATACTGCCCGCATTAATCACATTGCCCGTAACAGATATAAAGAGATAATATAGATAGATGGATATGAATAGATAGATTTAGAGACTGATAGATAGATGAAGAGAATACAGACCTCCATAGTCGGCTCCAACTGACTCTTCACATGGGTAGTAGTATGCCGATGATGATGAGTGGTGGTGCGGTGATGGATTGGAGGCTCTGGTGGCGAGGTGATGAGACGGATACTGTTGTCGAACGGGGTCGTGGTCAGCATAGAGCCGTACGTCTTCACGTGGTAGTCGCTTTGGGATTCCACTGGAAATCGCAACATAATTGTTAATGAAATCTTTGAATTTCTTTCAGTATTTTTTCGTTTTAAATTTTTTCGGCTGTTCCTTTTGAAAGGAATCGTTCTGTAAATTATTGTATTTTTATTAGAAAAAAAAGAAGGAAAAATTGAAGGGAAAAGGAAGAGAGGAAGACCCAGACGGACGTTCCTAGAACAGGTGAAGGAAAAGGCGGGTGTCATGTCGTATCAAGATGTTAAAAAGAAGGCAGAAAATAGGGAGGGATGGAAGAGGCTCCACCGACAAGAGCTTAGCTCTTAAATAAGAAGAAGAAGAAGATATTAGAAATTACTTAAATTCCGCTTTCAGAACAACTACATTGATTTCGACATATAAGCAGCAATATTGAATGTACCAGAATCAAGAGTAAGAGTTTTTTTACATTCTTTGCTCTAGAAATGTTATAAATGCTCTTAATTTTTTTATGGATCGTATTAAATATTTGGCTATCTTGTTTTGTATTTTTATCACCATTTACTAAACCACCCAAAATACCCAAAGTTACTCACCAACACAAGGATTCAGCCACAACAGCCTCTGCCACCCCAAACAGTCATACAGCTGAGCGAAATCAGTGCCTCTACATGCGCAGGCGGCTCGCAACTGAGTGCCCAACACAGCGACCACAGCAGCTCTGCATGATGCTGGAGATCCAGCACAGCCTTGGGTTACGGCGTCTACTGCACACCATTGCTCGTAGTTCTCCAGGCGAATTCTAAAAGGCAGAAAGCATCTTATTATCATATATGTTAAAAAATCATCAATATTTTTTTTTAGCCACCGACATAAATCTGTGGCGAGGCATGAGAGATGCTTTTGCCCAGCAGTGGGACGACACAGGCTCATCAAAGTTAGTCTTATCACAGATTACTAAGCCGTGTTGCCGAAGAAATACGTTTTAATACTTTTGAAGAAATACCAAAAACGTGACCCCGAACGAGGTCACTAAGGAACACGTCGTGACAAAACTGCATACGCTAGAGAAGAAATTCGAAGGTGTATGTGAAATTCGTCAACCGGCGGCGGCATTGCGCCAGCGAGGTAGATTACGGCTTAACACTCGTATTAGAGCAGGCTTGTGCCCCTGTAGTGGCTGCTGATGTAAGGCTGATGATGATGATGAATGTAAACTTGTCAATTTGATCGATGAAGTCATTTTATTGGTTAACATTTGACTTTGGATTATTTTACAAAGACCTTTTTATTTTGATTGCATTTGTTTTAAAATTATTATTTTATTTGAAAAGGCAACATTGTTGGTCGTTGCCTTTTTAAGTTGACCTAAATAAAATAATTTATTAATTACATTCTTGCACGCAAATTGGATTAAAATATTAAACGAAACGCGACTGCAATTTAACCATGATGAAATGAAACTTTTCAAGAGAACTTGCTTCAAACATCTAATTGGTTTTGTCTCTTATTAAAAGCGGATCTTTTTCCACTAAAATCAGTTAGCATAATGAGGGCATAAACGTGAAATTAGTGCCGTCTCGTTTGTGGTTAGAGAACTGATTGGAACATGTCCCGACCTGTCCCGATTGTCCCGGAGAGTCCCGAATGTCCACTAGTTCTGTCCGTTTGCAATTGCTGTCGCTTTGTGATGAAATAGCTTTGTTTATTGAATCAGATGCTACATTGTGAATCTGAAACTTTATTGTTCTGCAAACGTTTTGAAAATTTTCCTTTGGCATAAAGACTCATATTTGAATGCGAATTTTCTTTCAGTGATTTAAGTGAATGCCTAATATTTTAATGGATTTGATGATACTCGTATACCAGCTTATAAACGCGAAGCGACAGGGCGTAGTATTGTGACAGTCTATCTCAAGCAAATCTACATATAAGTATGTCTTTTTGTTATTACTTCTACTTAGTATCCATCACCCTTTTAGCCTAATGAATATAAAAGAATTAACCATGACGCCAAAATAAACGAGCATGTGCAATGATCCATTGTTTATTTCACACATCGAGATTTCAGGCTGATTCAGTCTGAGGCATAAATGTGAAATTAAATACGGAGAATTTTAATAATGTATGTAGTAGGTAGGTACTTAAGTAGGATAAGTTTGTGTATATTGTATTTTAATTTATTTAAAGTGACATATGTATATTTATTTATTGGGTTGTATTTGGATCTGGAATATAAAAACTACTTTAAAAATAAATAATTGTATTATCTATTTCCGGGTAGTGCATGTACTCGTATGCATGACATTTATAAATCGAAAATCAGTATTTTTGATCAGTATTCATAAAATGTACCACATTCATCAGTCCCCATCATTATCATCATCATCATTTAAAAGCTTCATACCCAATAATACCTATTAAACCATGAACTAGTTTATACCGACACATGTGTTGCAAGCACACAAGTGAATGCACAAATGCATACCCGGAAACCGTTTCAACACTACACAAAGCCTACATTACTTCCAGCCGGATGACCCGGCTGATATCTGTGAAATCCCAATAATTATTGTTACCAGTATATCAATTTAGGTTGGCGAACACCGTTTTGATTTCGGAAAATCATTTGCGAATTGGCAATTGGGATTATTTTGTTGAATATTGAACACTTTAAAGTGCTGTTATGCTGTCTACACACCAAAGCCGCCAGCATGCCGCCGGGTTAGACTGGCGGCTTTACGTCATACGAATGGTAGCTGTCAAAAAAGCCGGCGGCTTTGGTGTGTAGATACCATTAGCTTATTCTTTATTTAAAGTTAGTTTAATAACAGTGTGGATCTGTTATTAGGTTTCTGTACTTAATTATGTCTCATTAGCTGAAGATCTACCAAATAAATAAATATTGTGAATACAAGGTGTTTAAATACGGGTAACCAGGATGAAGGCTTTTCATAGGTTAGGTATTTCACTTTGCCACTATCATTCTTACCTACCTAATTACCTCAAAATATACTTAATTTTAGATGCTAACTTTTCTGCGTTAGTATTATTGATGATATGATATGATTCTCTGGCCGATATCGATGATAGTAACCACTAGGACTCTTCTTCTAGTCGGTTTGACGCTCGTGCGCCTGAAGATGGCCATATTATTTGTACAAATTACAGTAAATCTGAAAATATACAAACCGGCATTCAGGGTCTTCCCGACACGCATGCGCGAGGGTATGGCAAGCAGGCAGAGGAGATCCAAGAGGTGGTCGCTGCGCACACGCCGGGTGGAGACGCTCTTGAGCGTTCATGCACGAGTCTTCGCGATTGTCGGTTTTCCTACAAAATTATCAAAATATATTAAGATCTTAAAGAGGCCGCAAGAACGGTTGTTGTGGAGGCTTTTATCCAGCAGTGGACATCCACGAGCTAATTGATTGAGGCCTTTTGACTAACATGCCGTTGCAGCAAAGAATCTAATGAAAGATAATATGTCGCTTTTGTGACTTAAAGCACAAATATTGTAGAAGATATAACCACTCCAGAATTCAGAATTTAAATAACAAGTGCAAAGTATCTTGCAAATCGTAAAAAAAATAGTATTTAAGATCAGCCCTTCAATAATAATCACTTACATACCTACATTAGCAGTAGCTGGTAGCAAGGTTCATTTTAAACACCACTAGCAGCTTGATCATCATATATCAGAACAATCGCAGCTAGAGCATCAGCATCAGAGATGACTCATCAGAATTGCATCAGAGATCATCAGAGAGAGGTTATCACCTAGATTCAAAGAGACAAAACATAACTTACTTGCAAAGACAGAAAGCAATCTCCGTATTCCAATGCACACCCGGCTTCCTGTAGAACCCTCTCAAAGCTTCCATACAGCCTTCTCTGTCGCATTCAGACGCATGGCATTTCTGCAGTACAGGAGTGAGAGAGGCGTCGCACTCCTTATCCTTGATGCAAGTCTCCAGAGCCACGTGGCAGGTAGATTGAAGAGCCACCTTCTCATCACCTGATTTACCGTTTTCCTTGCCAATTCTCTCTGTTGGTTTGGTTGGTTATTAGAGGTTAGTGTATAAAAGTGGATTCGTATTGATTCGTTTGTAGTTGAAATTAGATTTTAACAGATACTTAATTTGTGAAGATGTAATTCAATTCGACAGATCTAAATGATCTAAAATAGTTCAAAAAATTAAATGAAAATATGATATTGGAGTATCTGTCAAAATTGTTATTCCCGTATTCAAACTATAGATACATAACTTAAAACTAATGCCATTACAAACAGAGTTGCCATCGTTTAAGTATTATAGACAAACAGTATTATAAATAGTAATAACATTACTTTTTGATTGACCACAATTCGGAAGGAAGACGAGTCATAATTGGATCGATAACATGATGATCCTGTTAAAATAAACAATTGAAACGGGAAAATTCTTCCAATTATCAGGCGTCGTTGATCCCGCAGCCAAAAATTTTACAGTCGTTACACTGTAACTTTGCTTAATGGTAAGTACGTTCATTTTACATCGTAGCGTATAGTTTTATCATCATACCTAATTCACATCCTAGTATTTAATAAACTTTACACATAAATAAGAACACGATGAATTATGCATGTATAATACCGGATCTTCTATTTTGCAAACTTCTTGCATATTCAATTTTGTTCCTCAACTCAGTATTAAAGTTTAGTTTTACGACAAAACCACTATACTCGAAATTATAACGTAGATAAGCTATTAAACATGTACGATAAAATATTTTAAACACCAAGAGATAAATGTAGACAATTACGATTTATCAAATAAATAAAACGAAACAAATAAACGAATAATCATAGGAAATAATCGCTTCAATTTAAAAGTGATTTTAAAAAGTACAAATTCTGCTCATGCCAAGACAGTTAAATTTACAAATGGTGTTAGAACTGAGATACAATGGATGTGTCCAAAAATTATTAATAATATATAAAAAAAAGAATATGTAAAATCTTTTAATAATACACGATGAGTTGCCAATGATTTTTTGGTTTTTGAGATTATGGAATATAACGGTTTTAAATAATTAAAGCGAGGTCTCCAACTCTCTCATGCTAAATACAAAAATGTTTCGTCAAACTCACGCAGGTGCCTGCCAATTTTGATTAAAAGCTTCGATTGATGTGAAACACATTGATGGAATCGTGTGGTGCATCGAGATGTAATCGCAGACACAATCCCATCAAAAACAAAACACAAAATTCAATGTTTCAACCCAATTCATGGATCGATCCGGATATTTTGGGACAAATTATTATTTAGCAAAAATTGCAAAGGTTGCAAAGCCTCTCGGAGTTTCGCATTGAAGCTTTCTCTTTATTAAAACTAAACTGTCTAAATTTTTACAGTGACAAGGGAAAGGGAAGCGGATCTTAAGGGCTCTAAAGCATTTGCTAAGAGATTCCTAATATTTTAAACTCTACGGAAAGCTCGATTGTGTCCTCTCGTTAATATTGAAGCACTTTCGCTTAGCCAAACCTAAGTTTGGGCTCGAGAAGTGCTTGGACAGCTAGAAAGTGCTAACTGGGATTGAAACAAAGATGGGGTCAGCACTTAAAGTATGAAAGTGCTCAAATGAACGGTCAACCACTCGTGAAATGTTCTTGTACATGATTTTCAACTGTACAACTATGCTGGAAATAAGTGAGTGTAACTTACGATATCTATGGTTAGAAATTGTCTGTTTTTTAAGTGTTCTCTTTAATGTTACACCTAATTTTCTATAGACGTCAACTAATCTCTCGCTGATAGCAGCTTTTGTGCGTTCTACTTCATTATCATAATATTTTCTAGATTTTTTAGCTCTATACTATTTTAAATATTTACTTGCAATTTGTAAATAACTATCATGCAAGGACTTTACAGAATCTAATTGTCGAGAGATTCGTCAACGTTCTAAGTTAAACCAATGATACGTACGATTTTCATCTATGTATCCAGCTCCGTAGACTGTCTTGGTTGCGTAAAGGGGGTCTTCGCTCCCCCCCGGTTCGTGATTCCAGCGATGATAATGGTGTCCATGAGGGCTGAAGTGAGGACTCGCATATCGGTGTATGTGCGACATAATTTTGTCCGGTGCGATCACGTTCCCGTCCTGCGTTATGGACATTCCGCCGATCCAAGAGGTCACTGTCGTGTTCCGATTCGCGTTCCGTCCGTCCGACATCAGCTTTACTGGAATGGCATCCATCGTATCGCTTAGCTGAGGTACGCGACCGAGCCGAAGCGCGACTGGACTCGACAGAATCGATCGCGCCGGATCGGTTTAAAACAACCAATTAAAATCACCCTACTGACGGCAAAGATAAAACGACAATCCAAACAATCCACAACGATATCGACTCCACGACATTTATCTTGCAAAACTTAAAATTTTTCATATAAAATTTAAGTAAAATAGACCCCGCTCGGGAAATCAGAATAGCAAAGCCTCCGGTGGCAATCCTCGAGATATCGTTAAGCCAAGTCTATGCCGCGCAGTAACCATAGAGATCGTAGAAGTAATGCAGTAAAGAATCATGCAGCATGCACATCTCAAGGACCCTTTCAAATTTTCACCTCGCAGACGATGAAAATTCGAAGTGGTATATAAATTTAAGGAAAAAGGAAAAGATTCCAGTAGCTATCTAAAAGCATGCAGGCATAAAGTAGGAGCGAGTTTTACTTAATGACTAAGAATTTATTGAAACGAGAATTGAATTTGTTAACTTAGCTAAGATAAACTCCGAACAGAGTTTTGTATGCGTATAAGGAATAACTTTTGAAAAATAGCTGATATTTAAAAAAGTTTTAATTGTGATAAAATGTTTGACGAGAATTGAAGCGTTTGGTTTTTTAATTTAAACTTTGAAGTGATGTTTTTAATTGTGGGAATAGATGGGATATTAAACGTAGGTATTAGGTTTTAGTTTGGTGAAGTATTTGAGGATCGTCGTCTCGAGGTATAAGGTCCTGGTAACTGAAGCGGCGCTCCTACCTTACGAAGCGAGTGTAAAGCGTGCAGTGCGAGAGGCGACGGAATTCGACAGAGAAATGGCCCAAGAATACAGTTTTACTTCAAATCCACATCAGATATTGAATCTGATTGTCGCTACGCATCTTTCGGTGATCTCTTTTCGGGATATCTGTTTTTATTACTGCTCTATTTTTGGCTTATCGTAATTTTGCCAGTACTTACTTTTTGTGAATATTGTTATATCCTACAAGCAAGACTTGAAAATTACCTACCTGATATAAACACAAGATGCTGTCATTTCAGTTGTAAGCGGAAACAAGCGTAGCGAAAATCAAACCAATCTGAAAAGTTTTCTGAATTCGAAAGATGCAGTGTTGGTTGTTGACCTGCTAGATTTGACAGCTAGATTGATTTTTTTTTAAGCTAGAGGGTTCAAAGCCCTTACGTCGTTGTGCAAAATGATTAGTTAGAAAAACAAGGCCAACGTCCAACAAAGCAAGTCTCGCCAATCACGTATGATGATGATCTGAAATTTCTTGGACCACAAAGAGACACATAGAGAGAGAGAGAAATTGAAGAGGGTGCGGCGCCGGCTCACCGTGGCGGGGCCGAGGGGGTCGCGGGTAGAGGAGGGCGGCGCGCAGGAGGCTCGCGGCGGCGGCGCGCGTCATCAGCCGTGTCCCGTTCTCGGTGACCAGCAGGATGGTACCGTCGGGCGCGGCGTAGCGTGTGAGCGGCGGCGTGCGCGACGGCGACCGCCGCGGCGCCTCGAACAGGGCTCGCACCGACGGTGGGCACTCGCCCCAAGCCGCTGTCCCACAACCACGTTACCAACACTCACTACTGCCCAGTACTGCCCACCACCCGTGCTCACGAGCCGCAATGAACACCCTTACTGGATCTTTGTACTGTGCTTTTGGTTAAATATTGATTCATCTAAGACAACACATGGTTTTAGAAATGTCATTATCTTTGTCTGTGGCTGCTAAGTCATTGACGATGTTCGAAGTCTTGTGGTGATGATGCTGACTTATAAGTCGTGACAGACAAAAAAGATATCTCCCAATGTTATTTCAATCCGAATGCTGTATTAGAATTTTAAAAAGCAAGCAAGTAAGATCCAATAAAAGAGTTCCATGTTCAAAGATGAGGTAGACACGAGATGTAGGATAAAGTGTTCGCCGACCCATGACAATCTATCAGAAGTCCAGAGACCATCCGAAGGCCGAAGGTGTTGAAGCCAAGAGTTGAGGTAACTGCGGGCATTTGTACGGTGTGTGAAGGTCAGGAGTACACTAAAAAGAAGCTCAGTGTCCAGTGAAACATAAAGGATCAGCCTTGTGTCGTAAAGTAGTGATTCTAAGTCAATCCTAATGCCTAGGCATCTAATCAGTGTTGGAAACAAAATAGGCACGTAGAACTCAAAATTATAACAGATAAAACAAAAATAATAAACATAACTAATATAACACGTTGACGGCTATTTGAAAGTGAGTCTAGTACTCCTTACAAGCGTTTTATAGTGTAGTGTTACTGTTTTGTTGACTATACTGTCTTGTTTTGGCTGTACGATCTGCATATTAATGTTATTTTGTTATGTTTCCTATGCTAATTCATGTTATTTTGTTAAAATAACAGAATAGTTGGAGTTGAGGCAACTGTATGAACGTGTGCCCCAAGGCACTATGTTTGGACCGCTGGTGTACATAATACACATAATATAAGTATACATAATTGGTAAGTGTCACATTTAACGCGTGTACCTAGGCATTGCCTATAGACACTTAAAGCTATTGCATTGTTATTTAACATCGTCTACGAGGATTGAGTGAGAGAGTTCCCATAAAGTATTGAATAACAAAACAAAGTTAGTATGTTACTGCCAACCACAGAAGAAATAGTACTTCTGAAAACACTAGGAATTCTACTTTTAAATACCACCATAGCTTCGGCACAATTCGGAAAAATTCGTCACGATATTTTCATTAGAATTGTGCGACGGAAAACATCACCCAGCGTGTCATTGACATGCAATTTAACTTAAAACACTTTTTGTCTCTCTTATTTCTTTTCGAGACAAAATTCGTATTTAAGCAATTATTTTTTTGTGACAAAAGTTGTTTGTTTTGCGTACCCTCGACCTTTGCACCTCCTGCGTATAAGAGACGTTTCAAAAGGTATTTTTCGCGTGGATATTTTTCCAGACAAGTTAGAGAAAGTAATTTGAACAGATGCACGTGTTCCCACGGAATACAAGCGAGTGAAAGAGACCCGACTTGAGTTTCAATATTGTCGATAACCACTCGAATTTTGTGAGCCAAGTCATTTTGGACAGGGCTTGGTTAACTTCTAATTATTTCGGCAGTATTTTTGTCTAGTGTATTTATGGACAGAATAAAAGAAGCTACATATTCAATACCTACAGTGCTAAGCTCAAATCCGAGCTCGACATAACATTTGTTTTTTTCGGGAATCGCATTGCTGTTGGTACATTCTTATACACTACATGAAGCTTATTGTTATTTACCTACTAAGTGCTGTATTGTATTGGTACTTATTTATGCAAACCGTTGCTAAAAATTTCAATTTAGACTTTTATCTAAAAGATTGGTCCACGATCACGATTCATTCCCAAAACTGAGTCAATTCACAAAATTGGACACAACTCTACCCTGTCGAATCGTGTCCATTGTTCCATACAGTATTCGACGGCTTTGTTCAAACTAATGCGAACGACACTGGTTCTATGTAGGTTTAATATCAAAACCTTATTGTTAGTCATAACAAATACTTGGCCATGTTTTGATTTCTGAACATTTGCTAGATCTCTAACATAATAGGTTTTATGTAAATGCTTTAGGCCGTTTAAACGTAAATTAGTTTCTGTTGATGATGTAGCAGTGTTTGTTGTTAGGCTAAAATGACTTACATAAGAGTACATATTTTTATTTATCTCTCTATGCCAAATCCATAGTAATTTTAACACTTTGCGCCAAAACACACGGTGAAACGCAAATGCAACGCAACTAGTTTGAAACGTTTCGTTTCGTTTCAGTTGCGTCGTGTGTGATTTTCTACACGACGCAACTAGTTTGAAACGTTTCGTTTCAGTTGCGTCGTGAGTGATTTTCTAAGGAAGTCTATAGCAGAAACTGCGATGCAACTCAAAAGTTTCAGTTGCGTTTCACCGTGTGTTCTGGGTCTTTGACGTAACGGTGCGAAAACAATAGGTACTTAACTATGGATTTGTCGTATCGTACCAGCGGCGTAGTCAAAAGTGATAAAACATAAGTCTTATTATTTTTCCCAATAAAAAACCCTCAACTAACTTAGCCAAGATTAAATCAATAAAAGTATACATAGAGGTACATATTAACATAATTTCTCGAAAGAAGGCTTCTTCCTTTGAGGGTGAAATCTTCAAAAAGATTTGGAAGCTGCCCACAAAGGGCCTGGTGGAGGCTGAATGGATTTCCTCGCCTTTGTTTCGGTATTTTATCGGCGGCTGACTTGTGAATTAATATAACCATTGGCTGTATAGGTCCTTGATGGAAGTAGCTAGCCATCGATTGCTTTTTAAAAGGAAACGACGAAGTACTTTTTGAATTCAATGGGTGAAAGTGGTGATGATAAATTCGTTTAAAAGGAAGGCCACGTTTGTGGTATTATTAGTGAATAATTTTACAGAAGTGAATCATAACTGATTTACATTTAACAGGATTTGAGAAAAGTGAATTATTTTCTGAGAATTTTTAATTTAAAGACAAATTCATACGTAGTATCACCTATGAAAGTAAAAACAGTTAGCCTATTTCGTCCCACAGCTGGAAAAAGCTTTTCTTCCTTGCTCTCCGTCCAGTTCAAGTATTTCGTGCTAGGATTGGCTAGTCTGGACTTAAATAGTTGAGTTTTAGCTTCTTGCTTGATTCTTCAATGTGAAAAACTACTAAGTACCTTGCAAAACAAGCGTTATCTTTAACAGAATAAAATTGACATAATTTAAGTGCATATTTGCCTAAAAAATAAAGATTTTTTAAGTTTAAACCTTGTCTCGGTATCCAAAATGACAGTATCAGGTACTTAATATAATCAATACCACAAAACTACAAAGAAACATTGACCTTACTAAAACTTAATTCCTAGAAGGGCTAAAAGAACATGTTTCATTAAACATTTATACAAGGGAGGTACTAATGACAGTCTAAATAGGCCGATAACTGATTGACCCTTAAATATTTAAACCAAAGGTTTTGTTTCACTATTTCTCTGAGTAGAGGAAACGTAACATTTTATTTATTAGGTAAGAATGGTAGATTTCCTGTAAGTACATGATACTCGTAAATGAAGTTAAAAATATGGTGTATTGCACGTGTATTGTATGTTTAAAATAAACGTTAAATTAGCACTTACTTCAGGCACTTGACAATTAAAACAAAATCGACTTTGAGTATAGAATATATGTATAAGGAGGTGCCACATTTTTTTTTCATATACAAATGAGTTTATGACAGCGTGCCAAGGTTGCCGCAAGTTTTTTATTGTTTTCTTGGTAGATGACCTGTCAAACGATAAGAAATTCCATACAAAAAGGTAGCCATTTTGCGCCAGACCAGGCACGCATAGACAACTCTTTAATCATAGACATCATAGACCTCTATTACATATGGTACCTAACCTACCTAAGTAAAAACAACAGACTTTTATTTAAAAAAAATTACACTTTTTAAATGTTATTTTTATCACAAAGTAGTTTTATTTAATGGTAGTCTGCTTCATTGCTTTTATGTTTTATAGGTGATGTGATTATATTTATGATATGAATGTAACTAAGTACATTTCTTTGGGTTTCATAGAGCCTCAAGTTACCATAAGCCTCGGCGAACGAACCACCGGTGGCCAGCGACTGCGACCTAACACGTTTTTTCATATGAATTGTATGGCGGCGCCGCTCACGTGTAGCCGGTGGCGGCGACTCGCTACAGTAGTGCTCGCTCGCTCACTCGCACACTCGCTCGAAACTTGCTCGCTTCTGACATTGTGGCGGTAGCACGCGACAGCGACCGTCGGTGGCCCGTTTGCGCCGACACTAACATTAGACATAGACATAGACACATTTATTTCTTACAAACACAGTACAACACAAAGTTACAATCTCATTTGGCACGTGTCGGCTCGACTCGCCTTCTAATTTCAAGTTTGTCTAATTTTAAAAACGATGGGACAATCCTTTGAATCCCTCAATGTACATCTTTCAAGAAAATTATACAAATGCATTATTTCGTAATACTTAATCCCTCTTTTTTTATTACACATCCGAGATTCCAAGCGACTTACAAAAGGTCCACTTTAACAGTATTTTTTTAGGCAAAAAAGTAGAAAATTCTTTGCTTTCATTCTTGATTTGCTTTGATCCAAATTCCGTGGTAAAACAAATATTGTTCAGAAAATCTTCCTTCATTTTGAGTTTCCATTAAAATGCGATCTATTTCCTCATTATAATCTTGGACTTGGGGAGAATTCGTTTTTTTCGAGCGGTTCTTTCGACTGCTTTTTTTAAATAGATGAACTCAATGGGTGGTACCACAGGAAGGTACTTATTGAAAATTCTGTTTAAATTGGGAAGTTTTGAACAGTAGCATCACAGTAGATCGATTTATGTGATGCGCCTCGTAATTTCACAGAATTCTCGCTGTTTTCATTTCAACTTTCGACAAAGAATAAAATATTACTTATTCATAAATTACTTACAAATTCAATTAAATTTTCTTGTTGTTTGCTAAATCTTGCTAAACAACGAATACATTCATATTCCCACTTTGCTTTCCTATCCGGATAAGCTATTTTTCTACTGCTCGCTACGATCTTAACATCGCTCTTTCGCTTTACTCTCATTTAACAATTTCTTCAAACATGAATCTTAAGGCATAGGTTGTATGCTATGAAATAATCCAGTCCTACGCCCTATTTTCGACTGATCTACCTCGACCTGCAATCCAACGCTTACCAATACCCTTTAATTTCCGGTAGGTACCTCATTTCTAAAACCTTCAAATGAAACTCTACAATTTTTCACCGTCTAATCTAAAATATCTTCCAGCATTTCGTTGGTATCCGGCAGAAAAGTTGGACGTCTTAAATTACGTCCGTATTTATGTCTGTTTGTTAAATCTTGCTAATCCTTAATCCGTCGCTTCGTGTTTCGATTCAAACTGCTTAAATTCGTAAAATTGTTTAATTTATACGCTGAAAGCGGGAGATTTTATTAATTTAAGGTGTATTGGAGTACTTATAATATCGAATAAGGTGTAATTGCAAAAATACTCTTTCAAAAGAGTTGCCTCACTCTTTAAAAAGAGTGGTCTTACCTCTGTGTCTTACCTAAAGAGCATTTTCCAAATTTCTCCCAATTTCCCAAATGCAGTAGGTATATGCCATAAAACTGACTGAGTGTATAAATTACATAGTGTAACGGTCCCGTGATGCTTAAGATTTCATTTCAAAAATAGCTAGTAAAATAAAGCTTAACAGCATGGTTCATTAAGGTCTAATCACACTCGTATGAATGCCCTTATTGCCTGTATAGACGTCAAAAAGGCTGGCAAGACTCAAGGAGAATGAGTCCTAGTGATACGATACTACATTATTGGTAAAACTTATAATAGGTTTCTTTGTTTTAAACACTTTATCACTATTGTTGTATTGGCTGCCTTTTCCCAAATATAAATCACGATACAAATAAACAAAATATACTTCACGCATAAGTCTATAAATTCCCCCACCGACCTCGGAAACCGGTGAAATTCAAACATTGAGTTTTTCCTGAGAATCAGAGTTCGCTTGTCGAGGCGTACTGATGAGATTTCATTTTATTTATTCGTGCGGATGCCATAACCGGGACAGGGGGTGTGCGCGGCCTTCTATCCCCTCTACCTATTCATAGGTAACGAATTAAATGTGTTCGTCGTGTGTTTATTTTTATTTTACGAATTCTTTCTTTTCCTTTAAAGGTTTTCTTCACTGTTGCTTTTTATTTCTGTCTTTTTCTGAATGAAAAGCTTCAAATAATTACAATTACATCAAGGAAGCTTTTTTGTCAAGGTATTCACTTAACGATCTAGTCTTTTGCCAAAAAACTGTACTTGTTAAAACGTCTAGCAGATTTTTAGTTCTTTTCCTCAAAATATTTTCTAATTAATAAATGTTTTTTACCCCATTTTATCATCTCCATTGCCAAAAAAATCACACATTCAACATACTCACGTTCTACCCACAAAACTCAGAAACTTCCAACAAAACACACTAAGAAAAAAAACTTATAAGTCACGATAAATTTATAGAATTAAAGGGATTTGGTAAGATTGAAAGTTGACGCGAACACTGTGGGATGATCCGGGATTACTTGGGATTAGTCCCGCCCCCGAGCTTTAGCAATAAGAACTCTTCAGATTGAAGACATGAATCAAACTCGAAGAGTTATACTGAATTCGAGTATCTCTTGTAACTACTGTTTGCGGGGTATTCTCGAATAGGTTTGTAAATAATTTATTTAAATTAGAAATCGCCCTTTTTATTATCTATTTAACGACTAGATGATATGAGCCGTGGCGCGGTTGCGGTTTGGCATTTTATATAAAACCTAGGTAGGTACTTACCTATACTACTATAACTAATATAAATGACTAATGCCGGTTTCACACGAGGGCAGAACAGTGGGCAGCACAGTACTGCTACTGTTTAAACGCACAGAATTTGTCAAGGCAGTTGAAGACAGTACTATTCTGTGCGTTTAAACAGTAGCAGTACTGTGCTGCCCACTGTTGTGCCCTCGTGTGAAACCGGCATAACATAAAGTTTATAGCTATTAGTACTTGTAACTTATTTACTTACATCTAGAAAATCAACGTCTTTTTAACATAGTAACAGTTTTAGGTATACTTCATCACTTAGGTAGGTAGGAACTTTTTTTGGAAGATAATTCAAACATACTTTTGAGAAGAGAACGTGATCGAAGTTCAACATAAAAAACAAGAATTATAAAATAAACGTTATATCACTAATTACGCACATAATAAGTTTTATCCGAAATAATCCCTCGATTTTTGAAGCAAAGTAAACTACTACAGTACAACGAGCACCTATTCTTAGAAGACAACAAAAGGAATATTCCCAAATCGTAAATAGGAATGAACCATATACGAAATCCATTATATTCGAGTGGTTATCGTGAGATACCTACTCGCGATAGAATGGGATGTATTGATTCCTCTAATGAAAATAGTTCGCAGAAGGGCTTACGGATAAGTTGGTTTACAAGTTTAGTAGATTTCGGTAAAAATCGTGATTGTGACTTATTGTATGATAAATATTCTGTTGCTTTTTTAATTAGATTAAAAAATAATGTCTCCAATAAAAAATTTTTGAAAAAAATCGTTAAAATGTCACCGTGGTTACACATATTCAATTTCTTACTTAGCGGGGTGTAATAACTTTGCCGCAAACAAGTAATTATTGAAAATGTCAGTTTGAAAATCTTAAAATTCTTTTGACTGCATCATTCAACTTTACATTAATTTCTAAGTAATTATTTTTTCTTAAATCAAGTGTTCCTACACAAAGTAATTTATCTTATTTATCTTTTTATAATCTTCTCATTTTATTCTTAAATCTTATTTCGAATCTTTCTTTTAAAATCTTTTTAAATGTTTATCTTATTTATAGTTAAGTAAAATCTCTCTCACCCAACCCGAGTAAACTTTAGCTTCAGCCTAACAAATAAAGGCGCGTACTCACCGACGCACGGGTTGTGGTTTACGGTGGTAAAGATGCGGTCACACCGTTTCTTCATGTGGGTGTTAGGGCAGATGCAGCCGAAGAGAGGAGAGAGACGTAGTCCAGCCCAGGCTTCGCGGCATGATTCCCTGGACAGTGTGGAAGCGGGTTTAGTTAAGTTTAATTTGAATACAGTTTTTGATGTTGATCTGCAAGAAAAATCGTATTAGGAACTTAGGGTAAGTTTACATCTTACAACAAATACGCGACGAGGACTATTCGACTGACGACGGACAGCCGAGCTTAAGTAATAGGATACCGTTTTCGCCTTTTGCGTACGGAACCCTAAAAAAACTTAAAATTATCAATTTAAAACTTCCAAGTAACGATGCAAACACATTTTCACTAATAACAAAATTATTAATTTAATTAATCCCTTAACGCTGCAAAAATAAATCGAAACAGCGAAATCCATTTACGCAAATACCTGTCATTTTTTTTAAACACTAAAATTGTGGGATATCCATTTTTAAATTGGGCGATAACTCGAAAAACGTATCCGCGGGAATTTATTTAAAGCATGTAAATTCTGAAATAACCTGCGGGCTTTGACCTGAGTTTAGGGTTGAACAATTCAAGTCCCCATTTTGATTTTGGACAGAAAAATGTGAAGTTACTTTTAAAAATCAAGACTTCGCGGGACATAATTGCAAGTACCCCGTACGTATACTACTAAGAATAAAAATCTGTGTGTATGCCGTTAGCGTAAAAATCTTTGGACAAATTTTAGTTGCTCTGCCACGAAAAAACCGGTGAACTAGCGAACAGATTTAAATGAAGTTCTACGACATTGTAGCTTTTACTAATTGTATACATCAGAAAAACATTTAAAGACTTTTTTTTATAAGATATTATGGTATATTCGTATGGCCATTTTTAGCGCTATAAGCCAAGTTTTTTTTAAATGTCGCACCTTGGTGGATAAATGCCAGGGGTTAATAACCTTGCGAACATAAATAGTTTTATTCGTAGAAGATTTAGTACCAAAAGCAGCCCTGCCAGTTACAGTTAAATAACTTTTCAGACTGATCAATAAACTAGGTATCAATTTAAATTGGACATTGGATTGTGATCATGCTAAATATAGAAATGCATGAAAACATTAAACGGTAAACTTTTATGGAAAATTGAACACTTTTTCCCAAAAAATATGAGTGGATTAAACGAAAATTGCGGTTCAATCAAAATCTATGTTAACTTGTGAGATCACTATTTCACTATAATATCTTGCAACAAAAGAAGACATCTGTCTTGTGTTCAAGATATTATATAGCTAGTTCTTTATAGATAGTTCCTTTAACTTCTTTCTTCTGTTTCTTAAGATAAGGTACAACCAATACATTTTTCAGCAGGTAGTTCAGGATTAAAATAACTGGAGACACACGTAGATACTGATGCCTGAAATAGACGGGAGTCTGTGCTTCGGAACACCAGAACCCCAGTTGTTCTTCCCCCGCACGAATAGTCTTATACAAGATGACTTTTAACTAGTGAACGATAGAAAAGGATATGCATTCCTATCGTTCATATCGTGATTGTCATGTAATGACGATTACATATCGTGATAACAAACAGCTGGTATGGGACCAAGTTTGAAATCATTCAAAAATCGAACTCCCCCTATAAAATGCACTATGCTTAGTATAGAGAACAGTAGTGTAATAAAAAGAAGAGGCAAAGGTCTTACCGGTCCTCCATACGACATTCGCCATCGCGAGCTTTGCAGGCGTTCTTGAATCGATCGTAAAGAACAGCGCAGGCTTTCTCGCTGTGACAGACGCTTAGGGCATAGGTGCAGGTTGGCAGGGTCTCCACTGGGTACGGGTCTTTTTCTGTTGAAGATGCAGAAGGTATTAAATCATAGTCATAATAATCAAAAGTGGAATTATAATAATCTATCTCTTTATCTGTTTGTTTATTTATAAGAATTTTAAAACTTCGAAAAGAGAGTTTCTTGCAAATTTTTTCTTTGGGAAAAACTGTTACCTTGCAAATCCAGCGTTAGCTTTTAAAAAAATAACATTGATATATTTCTGGTGCCAAGTATGTATATTTCCTTTTGAAATAATATTTAGATTTTGAGTCCATATAAGTCTCATCCACATCTAAAGATATCCTGAAAGCCTGGAACTTACATCGTGGTCTTGTCGTTTATCCTATTTGGCTTTTCAAATTATGGAAGCGGTTTTAAGTAGGATAAAAATAGGCAACACTCTGTTTAGGCAGAGAACCTCGATATTTTATGAAATAACACCAGTCAAAAACAAAAGAAAAGTGCCATACCCTTCTTCATAACGAACACGCAGGGATGATCAAACAAGAAGTCGCGGAAGGAGTTGCATTCGGGGTCCACATTCGGTTCGCGGCAGAGACAAGTCGGCTTGAAGAACGGGAACGCTTGCAAGGTTCGTAGAGCGGCTTGGCATTTCGTCACGGTCACAGTTGAGCAGGCCACTGGAAGAATAAACATAGTTTATGTTTCTGGATGAACACATGAGACGACCCAGAACAAATGCACCTAGGGGACCAATGACGAGGAGAGCCAACCCCAAACGAAATAGCTAGGCTTAAGAAGAGATAATGATTCTGGAGGTTTGAATTTAGAAGATTTTTTAAAAGGTCTTGTCCTGTAAGAGCTTATATGTGAAACCAGATTTGACAAGTGTGAACAGGTTTATATCAAATGCTTTGTCACTGCGCCCGGTGTAATAACAAGTATGAAAGCTCCTGTGGTGCACAGGATTAGTATATTTTTTAGTAGCCTATTGTTACCCACTGTTATGCAAAGGCCTCCCCCGCATTTTTCCATGTTTCCCTATCTCCGGTAACTTCTGGCTACTTCGCTAAGTATGCATCCAGATTGTCGCGCCATCTCCTTTTACAAATATAATAATATTCTTCCAAATCTCGAATTATGGTTATGTATTTTCAATACGTTGAATGTATGTTGGTAACAAACAATGTCAAGACTCAAGATGAAAACTATCACAATGGATCAAACTAAAATAAAACCCAATAAAAACGTCGAGTAATACCTATAAATTCAAGCATATGTTTCTGCGAATCACTCCTCGACAGTATTTCTGGAAATAGCATTTGTCCCACACAATTCTTGTCCCCCAATTCGTTCAAACCAAAGAAACTGCCCACAAAAACTAAGGACGATTAACCCTTGAATTAGAAAGATTTTTTCCTTGGAAGCCATTAGGGAGTGACCAAGTGACTGTATTAGATTTTTTCTGAAAGTCATGGCGCCCCTTCAAATGAGATCGGACGGATGGAATGATGAAATACTTTTTGAGGAGTGGGTATAAGTTTCTATCTATTCTGAGTAGTTTTATCTAATATATTTCTAACTAAACGCTGCTTGCGATTTCACGCAAAAGCGACTAAACGGATATTGATGAGACATAGGCTATATTATTTGAAGATATAGTGTTTTTCCAAGATACGACGAGAAATGCGTGCAAAGTCGATATCAGCCTCTAGTATAAATTGTAAAAGACCAGGCGCCCAAGTCTGCTAATTTAAAATAGCCTCAGTTGTGAGTCGGCAGAGTGTCAATGGCATTTTTTGACATATTTGGTATTCTGTTAAACAATGGCTCACACACAGACGTATGAAAGCTGCTGTAACTTGGCTTACACTGATTGCGATTGCGACCAAATGTGTCAAAAAATTCCATTGATACTCTGCCGACACACAACTGAGGCTATTCTAAAGAAGCAGGGGTCCAACCCCTGTCTTTATGTCTGTTTGTGTACAGATAAGTCAAGATTTATCTGTCTAATGGGAACTTGGCTGGCAAAGTTCTCAGACTGCCCAAAAGGCTGGAACTGACGGCGTGAGTAAACTTCATGTTTAAACTAAATATAGGCAGTTAACAAAGTCTTAGTTATGAAACAGCTAGTTGCTGAAAAGCTTACGTTCCATTTAATTCATAGATGGTACTAGATATTACGTTACTTACTTAATATATGTATATTTATTTTACAGAGTCTGTTAAAAGATTTCATTGATCAGAGATTTTTCATTGTTTTAATATAAAAAAAAATATCGTCCTACAAATATTATAAATGTCAATGTTTGTGCCGATGGATGGATAGATGGTTGGGTGGATGGATGGATGTTTGTTACATTTTCACGCAAAAACTACTGAAAAAAAATTGATGAAACTTAGCAATATTGTAGCTAGCAGATCAGAATAAGACATAGGCTACTTAAATAATTTTACGGTATCATATTTTTTTTCCAAGATATTTTTTTTTTTAAATAAAGTAATAATATGTCTTCGCCAAACACAGATACCACAACTTATAATTAACTAACTTATAACTTGATATGACAAAAATGCGTATGAAATCGCGGGCAGCTACTAATTTTATAAAAACTTCATCCAGTCGTATCAAGAAGTCAAAGAATTAGCAGAAGATAGGTCTAAATGGTGAACGTTCCACAGACAATAGTCTAAGCGCAAAAACACACGGTGAAACGCAACTGAAACTGCTAGTTACTTTTGAGTTGTGAAACTGCTAGTTGCGTCTTGTGTGCTTTTCTAAGGATATAGCAGAAACTGCGATGCAACTCAAAAGTAACTAGCAGTTTCAGTTGCGTTGCATTTGCGTTTCATCGTGTGTTCTGGGTCTTAGTGTCCGTTTCACCACCGACAGATAAAATCTAACTGACAGATAAACCTATGTCTATTTCATAAAACATGACTTTTTGGCAGAGACAGGTATAAAATATCTGTCAGATAAATTCTATCTGTAGGTGTTGAAACGGGGCACTAACTCTTAAATATAATGATAACCTTTGATATTTTTTTTGTTCACTCCTTCAATAGTTTTCTTTCCCCGACTTTACCTATCCTGATACATTATATTATAGGTACCTACACCTATAGGTATACGAGTATATGGGGCCCTATACGTGTGTTTCATATAATATTTTGCCAATATTATGACGTGATTCGTTCAGGCTTCCTATTCATTTCATTTCGGTCAGAAAATATTTATTACTTTCTTCTTTTGATTAACGTGGACTTTTATTTTCAGAATATTTTCTTATGTAGGCTTTTATGTATATTTGCATTGAGTACTTATGTATGAAATATTTAATAATAAAATAGTATACGTGGTCTGACGACTTGGTTAAAGTCGCTGGAAACCGTTGGATGCGGGCAGCGCAAGACCGGTCGTTGTGGAGATCCTTGGCTTTTGTCCAGCAGTGGACGTCCAAAAGCTGACATGATGATAGCATGGTATTTAAGGAGATAAGTTTTGAAGGCTTGTAAGTTTTTTTTAGTAGCCTATTGTGTCCCACTGCTGGGCAAAGGCCTCCCTCACATTCTTCCATGTCTCCCTATCTCCGGCCACCTCTGGCCAGCTTGTAAGTACATAACAAGTATTTTATTTAAATCTGAAGTTAAAATTATTGTAAAATCGTACCTATTTCTAAAAAGTAAGAACATTAGTTACATTGAATACCAAATAGCTGCTATCAAACACAAAATACATAAAAACATATTAATTTATCCCTAAAATCTGCTATTCCAAACAAAATTACATTTAAAAAAAGCATCCATCGCTCTTTTCGAGTAAAATATTAATCCACTTTAAGTAAAATTGACGTGATTTAAAAAGGAATAAAAAAGATCTGAGAAATGAAATATTACTCGCAATATTTTACTAGGCGAGTGCAAATGGCAAATTAGGAGGGGACGTTAGACATTTTTAAGCATTAGCCGATAAAAGGACACCTCTCTTGTCGTAGATTATTCAGCATGGAGTGAATAGATAGGTAGGTAGGTATGTATTTTTGTGATAAACTGTGATTCTTCGGTGTATGATGATGTTTTATTGAAAATAAACCGTGTTAAAAGTATACCAGCTACCTAATAACTAATTCAAATAAGTAGGTACATTTATACACTTTTTGTCTTACTGCATAGCCGCATAAACGCCAAGAACAAACGATAAGAAACCTAACGGCACAGGGCACTGCGCTCTACATTATGGATTCTTCCAATGTCAAGTAAGAAATGTTTTTTAAGTTAGATTAGCAATGTCAAAAGGACTAGCTAGAGTCTAGTTAAAAAAAAAACAAAAATGAAGTGGGGGAAAAAGAACGTTTAGGCACTAGGCACCCCCCTTCTATCACTAGGTACGCTTAACAAATCCTATTCAAAATGCCTACGTTTAATCACCAGAAAACAACAATGACATACTCAAAAGTCAAACCATAATACATTCTAACAAAATGCACGAATAGAAATACAATAGATTCATAAATTCAACTACAGAATAAGCTTTAGTACCGCTCCTTTCCCCCGAGACTTACATTTAGTACCTACATTAAATTAATTACTTGAAACGCGAGACTGATGTATGTTACTCATAATTATAAGTTGGGTTTCTACCTATAAGTCTGCAGACAGATAACTTTTGAATATGTACTAAGTATATTTTGAAAGAAACTAAAGAATTTTAGGTTGTATCGTACATTTTTTTCTGAATTAATAGAATTGATTAATAGCTACTTTTCTGAATTTATTAATTAATTTAATGAATTGAATTATAGCTGTGATACTTATTGATAATAAATAACTCGTATTATTAATATAGGTAATGTCAATGTTTGTGCTGATGGATGTGAGGATCTGACTCAGCTTTGAACATATTTCTTTTTATTAAATAACTTACGCAATATTTTTTTTGTCTATTATAAACCAAAAAGGGTTTACGCAATATTTAAAACTACCTATCTATGTGTTATTCTGCAGTGTAAGCGACAATATTGTAAAGTTTCACAATAATCAATTTAGTAATTTTAGCGTGAACGAGTAGCAAGCAAACATCCATTATGACAAATATTGTACTTATTTATGAATCAAATCCTAGTTTTTCTTTCATTGTTTTTTTTTAAGTACGATCTTCACATTCCCTTCAAGTCAAGTCAAGTCAAAGTCAAGTCAAAAACATATTTATTTCATAGGCACAAAAAAATGCTCTTGAAACCGTTACATTATTATAAAGGTATTTTTTTTAAAGCTAGCGCTAGATTCGCAAGGTGCAATTTCCCCTAGAGAAGAACCTAGCAAGAAACTCTGTGAGGTTGCTCTTTTCAAATAAAGTTTTACAATTCTTATAAACAGTTACACAGGTATAAAGGTACATATTTTCTATATTATAATTATTATCCCTAAAAATTAATTTTGATCCTGCAGCATTCAAAGAAACCACAAGGTGTAAATAGCTGAAAAGTAAAGATAGGTTGAGACAGCATAACATGACCAGCCGCCACAGCAGCACCCTCACACAGGCCTCAACGCATGTGCCAGCCATCAAACCCTTCCACATATTTTAGGGAAGTAGGAGACCCGACACACAGCGCCACCGCTGCAGCGGCACAAGCGAGCATGACATGTTACACTATTGAACCCGATGACTAGCTTAATTAAACGCTGCAGTATCAAAAATATTAACAACATTTAACAAATCAACAACATTTAACAATAATAACAAAACAATACAAACAACACTTAAACAATACATAAACAGAATATTTAAACAACAGTAAAACCTAGCAACATCGACCATCAAGCAAATTCTAGCATTTATTAGCTGTTCCTGTTGAGCTGGTCAGCACGCCCCACACTCCATGCAAGGTGGTCGTTTAAATATTCGTCTAATCTGTAATAGGCCTTTTTGCAATTCGAAGTAGGTAAGTATAGGTATCTAACCACATTTTCACACAGCTTATAACATGACTTCGCCGTGAATTCCTCGATGTAAGTGGTGACAAAACGCCAAAGTGTCGAAGGTGACCCCTTGTCAAGTTGACTTGAAAGTATTTATACCGCAGTTTGGGGAGGTTTGGGCCTCTAACGGGTCTATTGTGTAAGTCTTTAGAGGGACAAAGGAGTAGGAAAGCGTCATTTAGTTCCTGTTAAAGGCCTTTTTGATGTCGCATTATTGATTGTAGAGGGTTAAGAGGTCCTGGCTTGTCTAAAGTGGAATGGATATAGCAAATTTTTAATTATTTGGGATAGAAACTAAGGCTAATAGGTACCTAAGTTTTTTTTACATTATCATAATCATTATCTTAAAGCCTGGTCGCATACATTTTGATTCCGGATCAGGTTACCGTATCACGGTTTCAAATTCGGAACACTAAGCCACACACTTATACTCACGGTTTTTACTTTTCTGTTCGTAAAAAATAAGGGCAGTGTGCGCCTTGTGGAACATTTTGTATGTACGTAGAGCATTCAGGTTTCTAAATCTGAAACCCTGATACGGAAAATCTGATCCGGAATCGGAATGTATGCGCACAGACTAAGAGTGAGACTTTTATCGGTGGAATATCCACCATTTAGGCCTATCAGAAGATATAGGTTGCCAACAGTGATTTTGTTAACACACAACAAAAAGTAGCTACTTTGGTATTTTTTATGTGGCAACCCTTTTTTTTCCTGCTCCGAACGATTTACGTGTGCTAATAATTATTGTGTGTAAAAACTATTTAAATAAGTGAATAAACCCATTTCCTTCGTTCCACTACTTCAAGACTTTCATTATCAACAAGCCCTAACATCTGTTGCCTTCAATCACTTCACTTCACTTTGTGTAAAATATGCTGTGTTTAACATTCTCCTAAACAATAGAAAAATACCGTGATTCTTATTTAAGAATCAAATTTTAATCTCTAATCGACCAAAATATCAAAATTATTCCCTGAAAATTGTGTAACATTATTATTATACCAATGCCACGTACAAAATGATTTCGCATTTCCATGGAGACATAAAAATATGGAAATGGACAGAAGTATTATAGCATATCGGAAGTGGAGCGTTTTTATTCAAGGGCAAAGTCTCAAGAGCCCTTTAACTTTTAAGAGACCACTTGGCATATTATTCAACGAGATTATACTCACAAACTTGGATTTTATGTAAAAAATATATCCACGTGTACTTAAGAAATGCCACTTCGATTTTGAGGGTGTTTTTAACTCTGTGGTTTTAAATTTTGGGTTATCAAGTTTATTTTTAATTTGTTATTTGGAAAACTAGGCATACATAATAGAGGCTTCTGATAGTGTCTAAGAACTGGTCAATTTTGGGCACAAAAGAAGGCAATTTTGGGCCTTCACAAATGTTTGTGAAATGCTGACTAAAAGACAAAGATGGCATTAATTACCAGTCAATTTTTTTTTTTTTTTAGTCAATTGTTTGTTTTTAGTTACTACTTATTATAAGGCATACTTCGCGCGCTGTAGACCATTTAAAAATCTTAGTTATAAGGTACCTATTTTGGAAAACTACGAGTTGTTTAAGAGCTAATAGATTTATGGGTGCAAAAGAATACTAGATTACCCTATTTTTAGTAAAATATGGTCTAAAAAATGGCGGCAATTGCATGTCAATTGTTTTTTGGAGTTAAGCCTAGTCTAGAGCTTGGTAAATCAGCAGACCGACCTACATTTTATATATCAAAAAGAGCAACCAAAAGTTAGATTCGCTAACGAATTCTCACTAACTAAAACCAAACTACGAGCAACCAACGAAACAATATAAAAACATTTTCAACAAAAATCTAGTTTTAAATCTTCACATAATACAGGCTGATGTATAAATAACTTCACTTAACAAAAGGCTGGCAACAAAAGGTGGCCGATATTCGTAGGTGTGTGATGTGTATGGGCGCCTTTACCGTTCGTATAGTGTGTGGTGAGCCTTACAATAGAAGGAGGTCACCCGGCCTCGGAAAGTATCGATTTTTACTGGTTTTATTTAGTGTGATTAACTAGATGTTTTTCAAGCATGTATTAAATAATGTTATGATTACTAGATGCTTATATTTTAAAGATAAAGAGGCGAGCTCTGTGTCCTATCGGCGATAGAATTCACGTAGTTTTCATCGATCATTTTGTGCGTATTTTCATCGCGAATTTTAAAAAATAAAATTTAAATTATGTTCGCTTATTTTTTACAAATCTTACAGAATCCTTGGAGAGTATTTTTAAATGCATAAAATAGGTAAAATCATTAAGTAGTTACCTACAACTGTAACTTACCTACATAAATTAAATACCTTTATAAAGAAACAAATCAATCTGAAAAGTTAGACAGAAGATCCATGACTAAGACTTAAACAAATAGTAAAATAATTTCCAATTATTAAATTTACATAATATGTATACTTATTATATAGAAATCAACATCATCTAGGTATAGCTCATTGCTGAGCAAATGCCTATTCAATGGCTGTCCATCGCGACCGGTTCAATGCCTATACCTATAGAAAAATCTTATCTTATCTTATCTAGCCATCGATGTCCCACTGCTGGGCAAAGGCTCTCCTTTTCTCTCCTCTTCTTCCATGATTCCCTATAGAAAAATACCTTAAGTAAATTCTGTTACTATGTAAAATTCCCCGTGCGATGCGTTGTCGTCAATTTTTACGATGCAATGATGCAAGTCGTAGTTTTGTACCACATGAGACGGTGCAAGGGAGATAAAACATTGACTTTATAACATATAGATGGTATGCTCAAAGATTTAATGTTTGTTTGGTAAATGTAAGTTTTGTTTATAAAAAGTTATGACGATTGATTGGTGCCAGCAAAGTTTATTATTTAGTATGAACAAATTTAGGAGGCAAAACGTTTCGTAGACACAAAGAAAAAAGCAAACCGGTAAACTGTAGATAATGCTAACTTTTCAGCTTAGAGCGTTTTCGAGTTACATCCGATTCAAATCCGACTAAAATGGATAAAATTACGAATAGAAACGGTTCTATGGCTATACTATTTCTATTTCAGACCTAAACTATATAGGGTGACTTTAAATTAGTGAACGATAGAAAAGGATATGCATGTACTCATTGTTCCCCCGTACTATCAGCTGATGCATTTTGTACGAGGAGTTCAAATTTTTTTGAATGATTTCGACCTTGGTCCCATAGTAAAAGTGGTTTGTTATCACGAGTTCATGCATATCCTTATCTGTCGTTCACTCATTTAAAGTCACCCTATATAATTTTGGATCGGACGTAGCGCGAGACCGCTCTTACATCTACCGTCTTCAAAAATAAAAGTCGATGGTCCCCAAACAGACTTTTCGATTCAGAAACTAGAAAAGTTTACCATAATATGGACTTACCGAGTTCAGAGCCGCATACCCTCGGGATGATTTCCAAGATGGCCGAACAGGATGCGTCTTCGAAGCAGAGCTGCCTCGCCAGGAGGCAGTTCAGGATCGCCATCGTACTTTTTATGCCCGTTGCTGCAACAATAAGAAATAATATAAGCATTGAAGTTTCACATAATTGAAGTAATTTTTTTTCATGAACGTTTTCAAAAAACATTTAGGAAAAAAAGATGAGGTCTATCTACACACATCCGGGCCGTGGCCTGTCAGCAGGGAAAAAATACCTCGTCATAACAACGTGTGTGAACGAATCCATATAAATGTATGAAATGATATTTTTTCCCTTATTATTTCCCTTATAAATAAGCATGTGGGTTCACTAAGCATGTGGGTTCACTCCAACTTTTAAAGAGTAGGTAGGAAAATGTTATTTAGTTACATATCTAAAACTCGTTATGCAATTCGAGCAGTCTAAACCTAGCCAGGCTTATACCAACCAAACTTCAAAATTGCTTAACGGATATTCTGCCTAACAACGTAACTCTCAGAGCTCACCCAATCATCTCAACAGTATTGTAAAGCAAAACCTGAGGTTAACATTATAGTTAGGTATAGTCTGACCATCATAAGTCTGCAATTATACTACACAAGTAGTATATTATTGGGCATTCTACCCCACCTATCGTTCGCTTCGCTCTCGACCGTTCGCTGCGCTCACTTAGGTGTGGTAGAATACCCAATAATATTTTTGCGAATGCGATGGACACGAACCATTTTTTCGATTTATTAGTTGTCTTACTCGACGTTCGCGTTGTACTGTTAAACCCGTTTAAGAACGTATGAAAAAAATAAAAACAATATTAGTGCGTGTTTAAAAATATTACCTTGTTAACGTAATGTTAAGAAAGCCGTTCGAGTAGTTTAATTGATTTATTAACCTCACACTAATACGCTTGTTATAATAATATGCATACACTGTCACATTTTCAAAGTATCATAAATATGTTTTCGTCAATTTGTTCAATGATTGTTCGATTGTTGGCTGTATTATTTGAACAAATTGATGAACACATATTTTTGAAAATGTGACACTGTATGCATATTATTGCGATGTGACAGTACCTGTTGTGTATTAAACAACTTTATACCTTTACCATATTACCAATACTATTACCAATACCAATACCTGAACCAACCTTTACCATTCAAAGATAAGGTCGACAATGAAAACACATAATAAAATTAACTTATATTTATTTTGTCCGAATAAAAGTGAGGTTCATCCTCAAATAATTTATCGGAGGATGTGACAAGTTTCTGCAACATCTTCCACTGGTCGGAGTCTCCCGTCGTCTGCAGCTTGACACGCAGCAACGCCTTGCGCCACAGCTCCTTGGAGTCGGTGTCGGCGACGTCGTCCGCACGGTACACCTTCAGCTCCAGCACGTACTCGCCCTCAAAGCGCGCCGTGCGTCGCTCCGTCCCGTTCGCCACCCGGTTCACGAAGTACGATGTTATACCGTCGATTGCTTCATGATCAGCACCGTGACTTAAACCAAATACGTCGTGCGTTTTCGGTTTTTTTCTGAAACAAAAAATAATAAGATGTTAAAAAATTTATTATGAAAAAATGCTGTTGGAGTTTTAATAAGAAATATAAAATGAGCTTTTAATGCTGTTTGAAGGATTTAAATGAATACTTTGTTAATGTCAATTCACAAATTAAATTTACTGCAGACAGATTATCAGTTACTATAAGAACCGAAATGTTTGAAAGCGGATATAAGTAAAAATAAAATGTGTGACTTACTTGATAACAGTGTCGTGCTGTGCCGACGAAGAGCGCCGCCTCTGCTTGTCGCACCGGGCAGCCGACGATGTCGAAGCGGGTGCTTTCTTGTTGCGAGCGGGGGCGCTCGCTTTCTTGGTACACGACAGGGTTTGCTTTGGGGGAACGACTTCATATTCAGAATCAGACCTGAAATTTCACGGTACAATAAAAAAACGATATAATTGACACGGTGCTTAAAAAAGAAAAACAGTTGGTAAATAAACTTTATTCAAATGAGCGTTAGTTTTTATCTGTTTCTATAAAATCTTGCTATAGATTTAAAAATTATGAACAATAAAATATTAGGAAAGAAAAAAAAACCATGGAATTGTAAATGGTGGAACTTACATTTTGATGAAAGTAGATTATTTTTAACGATGTGTTCAGCGGTTGACTAGTCTGGTGCAGATCCAGCGGTGGTGGCGAGTCGCAGCGACAGAGATTGCAGCAGGCCTCCGAAACTTGGTTGGCGGCGGCGGTTCGTACTGTCGTTGGTTGCATCAGCTGATGAGCGGACGGATAGCGGGCAGCGATTCCAGCTGGCTTCCAAAAATTTTCTTCTTGTTGTCGATGCACTTGTACGCAGAACTATCACGTACAACTTCCGAAACGGTTTCTGATGTTCTCAAAAAATATTAACCTTTTATACCATAAAATCTAAATGTCCAGCTATGTCACGTGTGGTCCGCAAAAATTGCAACGTATATTAGTATATTATGTTCAACCAGTATAAACCTGGCCTCTCACGTAGACCAAGACTGAAAATTACGATAAACTTTGTTTTTTCCAGCGAAATGACAAATTCAACAAAAATAAGTTTCAACCAGAGCTCATAAAATATAGCAATGTAAATTATTGTAACCTTTAAGTACCAGTTTACTGTGGTCCTCAAATTTTACAAACTTATTGATGCATGTCGACATTGAAATTCAACATAAGAATTTAATTTAGTCGACATTTTTTTAAATGCAAACTATCAAATGTTGTATGTTAAGCATAATGAAAACATGTAAAACTGCTAATTCATAAAAACGTGAATTGGCTGCCTCGTGTCGCTGTCCTCAATTTCGGAAGTCGTCAAAAGTGAGTAGGTATAGGTAATTCATTATTTCATTTCATTTTTTGTTTCCGTTGTGACAAGTATTCGGCAAATTAATTACCTCTTTGGTAAGTGGTTTTATTTAATAACAATAGATAACTATCAAAATTTAATCATGTTTATTGTTTTCATCATTTGTTGATACCTTTTTACATGTATTTTATTCATTAATTTCAGATAACAAATTAAACGTTTAAGTATCTAATGCCATCTGGAAAAACGGGAAATAAGTACTTTGTCTAAATTTGGTTAAATCTAAATCTAGTAAGTACCTATATTCAAGTGTATAATTAAAGTTATTTCAAACAACTTTATGTAATTATTCAAAATTATTTTAATTTGTTACAGTTTGCAGCAGAATATATTATAACAGGATACAACTAGAACACTTTGTGGAAGATTATCTATTGAATCCTTTCAGTTTTTATAAAAAAGCAGATCTTTGTGAGTAAAATTACCTATTTTATATTTTACGTACTTATGCACTACTTTTCTGTTAAAATAATATATTTTTGTTGTTGTTTTAGATTGCGGTGCAGACATAAAAGCACAGATTTTATTTAAAACTACTTACTTTACGAAGGCCTAATATCTTATCAAGTAAGTGACTTTTTTTAATATACATATTTTAAAATTTTACTCCATGATTTTAAATAAGTACTTATATTTTTTCTTTTTATTTTTTCAGCTTACAATAAGATTACTTAGCAAGGAATAAGAGATCCCGTGACATCCTGTGAGGTCCTGTGTGAAGCTGAGAATTACTGTCGAAAGAAGATCTAACAACATCCGTTACCGGTACGTCTTAAATTAGATATTTTTATATTTAGTATTAGACGTTAGAAAGTCTCATCTTATATTTTTCTATTGAACCTATTTAGTTACGTTTAGGTAGTGTAATACCTATATACTAAAAGTACCCATAGCTACATTTGAGGGTTTTTTGTCCAGTAGTGAAATTTCAGATAAATATTTCAATTTAAATTGTTTTTTTGTTTTCAAAAAGAACTCAAAATGCCTTTTTGCTCTGTTTGCAATATCAGTGTTAAAAAGAATCAATGGACTGGTCATTTACGTAGTAATAATCATAAAAATAATAGTACTACACCACTTTATGATAATGTTGAGATTATTAATTCTGCTTTTAAAGGTCGAATTGCAAGCTATAGATTTGTTGCATTGAATGATGAAGCTCGAAATTTACCATCACTTTTTTTAAATAATATTCGGAAACGTGTAGAATCCCTCATTAATCAGTCTTTAAAAGACCATACTTGTGTTAAAATTAATTTTGAGATTTTTGTGTCATTTCTTATGCCAAAAACCGATAAAGAAGAAGTAAAATCCTTCTTTACAAAAAATTATGTTATACATTTAAATTACATTTTTAATAAATTGTTTGAAGAAGTTACACAAATATTATTGAAAAAAATAAGTGAATTTCAGGAAAGAGATAGTGGTTGGACGTTTTTAAATAATTCTCATCTTGAAGTTAACATCAACAAATTTAAACCCTTAGCTGGATCTAGTTTTATCAAACTGCCTAATTATTTGAGTAAAAAAAAGGCATTAGTAAATATTCACAATAACGACAATTTTTGTTTCCTGTGGGCCGTGACAGCTGCTTTACGTCCTGCAAAAAAATATCCTGAAAGAGTTACATCTTATCCTCATTTTCGAAGTTTGCTAAATACTAATGATCTTAAGTTTCCTATTTCTTTTTCTGATATAGCTACATTTGAAACAAATAATCCTAACTTACGTATTTTCATTTATGGTTTAAGTAAAAATAATAGAGAAATAACAGGACCATTATATAAATCTTTAAACAAAAGTGGTAAGCATATTCATTTGTTACTTTTAGAAAGTAACACAGCAACACATTATTGTTTAATAAAAAATCTGTCTCGACTTATCAGAAACCAAATAACCAAACATCATGGGAAAATATACTTTTGCGAAGAGTGTTTATTATTTTTTCCTTCTGTTGAACAAGTCGATAATCATTCTTGTGGGGGAACAGTAACTGTTTTACCTGAAAAAGGATCTTTTATGTCATTCAAAAATTATGAACGGAAACAAGATATACCTTTCGTAATTTATGCAGATTTCGAAACAATATTGAAACCTCTGAAGGATGATAATGACGTAACATGTAACACTGTAAAGCTGCAGCAACACGTGCCATCTGCCTTTGCCTATAACATTGTCTCTTCCATTGATCGAAATTTTACACGATTTAGAAAATACCGTGGCGAAGACTGTGTAGAAAAATTTATTAAATTATTACTTGAAGATGCATCCGAAATCTATAATTTGTTAACCACAACAAAACCAATGATATTCACTCAAACAGATGCGCTTAATTTTGAAAATGCTTTACGCTGCCACATTTGTGATAATTTTTTGTGGAGTAATAAAGTCCGAGATCACTGTCACATTACAGGACAGTATCGCGGCGCAGCACATGCACATTGTAATTTACTTTACAAAATTCCTAAATTTCTTCCTATTTTCTTTCATAATTTATCTGGCTATGATTGCCATTTATTTATTAAAGAATTAGGTGAAATGAAAGGAAAAATCACAATTATTCCTAAAACGAAGGAAAAATATATTTCTTTTTCCAAATTTATTTCTATTAATGACCAAGAATTTGTTCATGTTCGGTTTTTGGATTCATTTAATTTTTTAGGCGCGAGCTTAGATAAACTAGCTAAATCAATGTCAAAAGACGACTTTGTTTGTCTGCGACAACACTATCCTACTGAGAAACAGTTCAATTTATTAACTCGTAAAGGTATATATCCTTACGATTATATTAATTGTTGGGAACGATATGAAGAGACAGTATTACCAGCAAAAGCTTGTTTTTTCAATTCAATAAATAATGAACACATTTCTGATGAAGATTATGAGCACGCTTTGTCTGTGTGGTCAAAATTTAACTTGAAAAATTTAGGTGATTATACTGACTTATATTTAGAAACAGATGTTCTTTTGTTAACTGACATATTTCAAAACTTCCGAAAAACTTGTAAACGTCATTATAAACTAGATCCAGCATTTTATATAACGGCTCCGAGCTTATCATTCGATGCAATGTTGTTAAAAACTGAAATTAAACTCGAGCTTGTTTCCGATGTAGAAATTATCAGAATGATTCAAAATGGTATCAGGGGTGGTGTATGTATGTGTTCTCATCGTAATGCTGTTGCTAATAATAAATACACCAATGACTATGACGAAACAAAGCCTGAAACTTTCATTGTCTATTTAGATTGCAACAATCTTTACGGTTTTAGTATGTGTCAATATCTACCTTACGCCAATTTCAGATTTTTAAACCAACGTGAAATTAATGATTTAACTATTCAAAATATTGCTGACGATAGTCCATGGGGATTCATATTAGAAGTTGATCTTTTTTATCCAGATTATTTACACAAAACTCATGACGACCTCCCATTTTGTCCTGAGAAATGTATTCCACCTGGCGGCAAAACTAAAAAGCTGATACCTAACTTGTATAATAAATATAAATATGTTATTCATTATATTCATCTCAAAAAATGTCTCGAACATGGTTTAGTATTACGTAAAATTCATAGAGTAATTACATTTAAACAAAGCCCTTATTTAAAAAAGTATATTGAATTAAATACACAACTTCGACAACAGGCTAAAAGTAATTTCGAGCAAGATTTTTTTAAATTATTGAATAATAGTGTTTTCGGGAAAACGTTAGAAAATAGTGAACATAGAGTTAACGTTCATTTAGTTAATCAATGGACAGATGTAAATAATAAAACAAAAAAATCATTACAGGCAGAGCGTCTGGTGGCTAATCCCTTCTTTCATAGTGCTTCTGTGTTCACCGAAAACTTAGTTGCGATACAAATGAAACCTGACCAAATTATATTAGATAAACCTATTTACATAGGTTTCACTGTCTTAGAGCTTTCAAAAAGTCATATGTATAATTTTCACTACAACGTAATTAAACCTATTTACAAAAATAATGTAAAATTATGTTATATGGATACTGATTCGTTTTTGTATTTATTATCTACACAAGATTTTTTCCTAGACTTAAAAAATAAGTTTCTTCGTTATTTTGACACTAGTAATTATAGCCTTCAGAACACTTGGAATCTACCACTCATAAATAAAAAAGTCCCTGGTCTTTTTAAGGATGAAATGGGGGGTAAAATAATAACAGAGTTTGTTGGATTGCGATCCAAACTTTATTGTGTAAAAATATGTGATAAAAAAGTAATAAAAAAGGCAAAAGGTGTAAAATCATCTGTTGTACGAGATCTTAATTTATGCGATTATAAAAAAGTTCTTTTTGAAAACGAAATTATTAAGAAAAAAAACATATTATTCAAGTCAATAAAGCATCAAATTTTTACACAAAGTGTAAATAAAGTAGCATTGTCTTCTAATGACGACAAACGATTTATATGCAGTGATAAAATACAAACCAGAGCATGGGGTAACGCCTCAACTTTTAACTGTGATAATGATGATAACTAATGTAGCGTAGGTCCAATATGTGTAAGGTTGTTACACTGTAATTTTAATTATTGTTTAATATTTTGAATTTTGAGTTACATTGTAAAATTAATATTTCTCTATAAGTAAGTAGGTAATAATATATTTTTTTGTATTCTTGTAAGTATTAAATTTCATAGAGGTAACTCCTAAATATCTAGTCAGTACTATGTTCATAATAATAAGCCATAGTTAAATACCTAGCAACTAAGCAAATTGTATTTATCGAAATAAAATAAATTATAAGTATATCTTTAAACTTGTGTTTGTTTTTTAATAATTTATTTTTTATGTCAAGTCAATGACCGGTTATAAAACGTAAGGTACCTACCAAACGAAGTATATTTTTTGCAGAATTTACATAACCTACATAAGCGCACTTATATTTTAAGACGCTTAGCTTGCAAATTACGAAACACTATTCTAAACAGCTAAATAACTTATTTTTTATTTGCTTTCATTGAGCAAAGACATAGTGATAGATTCTCGGAGTGGTAAGTTGATAAATACCTTTGTAAAAATATAAATACACCTTATTATTGTTTTTAATATTTTTTTTAAACAAAGCTTACAAATTGCCTATTTTGTTTTAAAGTAAATATACTTAGGTACATATTTGTTAATTCTCCTATCATTATTTTAGGTACTCATCGTCATGGTATATTGAAGTATAATACACTATTTTGATTTACAGAACATCCAACATGTCAACCGAAAACACATCAGTCATGTTTGAGCAATACGCGCAAGATCCATTGGCTAACTTCGATGAGGATTTCCCAGATCTAGCGAGACTGCAGCGGGAACCTAAGAAGAGGAAGCCCACTAAACGTAACGTACGTGAAAATGGCAGTCACAATACGCCGCCGAACAAAACGACTCGGAAAGAGATCTCATCGTACTTAATTAACAGACAGAACTGTCAAGGTTACCGCATGATCCGAATACAGGTGCTGGATTTGCAAACTGATCCTCCAGAATTAGATGGTGGATCCAACGATGTGGAAAACGTTGTAATGGAGGCGCAGTACATCGTGCGAAATAACGGATACGATGACGTCATGGAGCAGACGGAGGAGTTGATTGAAAAAATATCAGCAAAAATATGTTATAATAATTAATAAATAAGATAATAAATAACTCCCATTTTGTTTTTGTTGTTTGCCCAGTTGCTTAATAGTATTTTTTATTAATTTCAAATTTTAAAAGTTATACCTCAATTAAACTCAAAAAATTATTTAAAATGTTTATTATTATTTGATACATTTTGTTACACAAACTTTATCTTAATTTGTTTTTACCTTTATATTAACAGAATAAATTGAAAGCAGACATATTATTATCAAAATACCATTTTCTAATAAAAATCACATTTCTTAGAGCACACGATTTCGCATGATTAAAAATACAATGTTTCACATTTTTACTTTCACAGTAAATATCATACAATTTCACAAGACAAGGGCATCCTTTTTCACCCAAATCTATAACTTCACAATTTTCACACAGTTCTTTCACCCACTTTACTTTTTCTTGCCCTTTTGTCAAAATTTTTTTATTAACGAGATAAGGAAGTATTATACGTTTAAATTCTCGGTAATCAATAAATCCTTCACTCCAATATATGCCCATATGAGATTCAATCCATTTCACTTGTTTTTTCTCTTCTTTGGTTAAATTGTTAAACAAATACGGTGGTTTGATCAAAAAAGTTTGAGTAAGTTCTGTTGTTGCAATAGCTAATTCTTTTATAATAAATTTATTGTGCATGTCTTTAAATCCTTGCACGTCTACTATAATCATATCCGGTTTCATGATATTTTTTTCACGATGTTGCTGAGTGGTTTGTACTCTATTATACAATCGTTAAGAATAAGGCAATACGCAGAAGTTTGATCTGGTATTTCTTGCTCACTTTCTATTTCTACGCGAACATCAACGACTGGACCCGTTTTGATGTTTTCAGATTGTCTGGAACAGTCGATCACAAAAAACGGAGCTATCTCTTTAAACTCCTTTGCGTTTAATAAAGGTTCTGTGCGACGTCCGTAATACGACTGTTGAAAACGTGCGTATTGTTCATATAATAAAGCAATTCTGTCATTAGAAAAACTAACATTTAAATTTTCGTATGGATAATAAACAGAATTTAGGTACACTCGAACGTCACGTAAATTACAATGATCAAATCTCGACATATCCATCAGACCATTATTTTTTCTACCAGTTTGAAGACCAACTATTACGTAACGAGGTTTTTCTATGTGTGAAGATGTTTTTATAGACCAGGTATGTTTTGTAGTTTTAGGTAAGAAAGGATATTCATAAAGATCCCAGTTCCTAAATGTTAATTGGAGAGACCTATCTTTGTCGAGTATTTTAAGCAAGTTAATTTTTTCTCTATCCGATACTTTTACATGCGGCACACGCCAGATGATTTTGTTTATTAGAATAGAATCAACCACCTCACCGGTGTTAAGTTGCACTGCATTCAAATTAGTGTTGCTACGGAGTAATATCAATTCATGTTTACAGTTTATTATTACTTTTTTATAATCTTCCGCAAACCCAAGAATATTACTCAAAGGAATAGAAACGGAGAAATTACCACTTTGAGTATTTTTAAACCCATCAATATCCCATCCCCAAGCTCTGGACATTTTAGATTCACTTTCATTCATAGATAATATAGATTTCATTGTTGTGGTGATGCCAGCGTTCTTAATTTTATCTATCTCGATCCCATTTAACTCATAGCGTATGTCTTGGAACAGAAATAACATTGGATTATTAGTAAAATGAACGCTAGGAGCCAATTCTTTCGAATCGCGGCTCTTCTGCACGAGTACAGTTCCTTCCAGATACAATGTACTTGCTGATGGTAACACGTATAAGTCCTGTTGGTTGATAGGTATTCGTATTTCATCGTTCCTGTTGAAACTTGTTATGTAGGGTTTGTAAGAATGGTATTCAATACCGTCAACGGTATTATCATAAACAGGAGTTGATAACACATCTAACATATTCATTTTAGTAAACCGATGGATTTCAGAAATTGAATATTTTCTTTGTTTAATTTACGAACGTTTTTATTTGTCCGTGTGACTTTGTTACTGGTCTTTTTACAACTAATAACTTTTGTTTGAATGCTGTGATATTTATTATAATCAATCATTTTCTTCTGAGATGTAGGTACAATTGTATTTCTTCGCCTCGTAAATTTAGCAAGTTGTTATTTATATCCAATAATCTTATTTGAACGTTATTTATTATATTTTGATTAACCGGAAAGTAAATCGCGTTTTTCGGTACTTCGATGATTCTGTATCCAGGAGGAACGTTAGGTGCAAACTCGTGAATTATATGACTTTGTTGGCCGTTTATGTATGAACCGCTCACTATGTCACATTCAACTCGCACCACGGTCGTAGACAAAATGTTGACTGGATATTCAGACACATGTAATTTATTTGCTTCTAAAATTTTATCACCGAAACCCAATAATCTCCCAATAGAATTTGGTTTTGTAAAATTTATATTTTTTGTACAGTATAAACTCGTCTTTAAAGTATTATTATTACACAGTAAATTTATGGTGGCGCCTTTAATGTTCGACTTTATAAAATCACTGATATCCTGTAACTCATACGCTCCATCAGGTATTTCAATAACTTCACTCTCATCGTAATAAAATTTATTATTTCGATAATCTATGTTTGGAATAGAATTAAATGTAGATAAATACAATAAAGCGCACTCATATTCGTCTTCCAGTTGTAGTGTCGGTGAATAATAAGTTGACAACGTGGAAGAGTTTCCGGTTATTGACAGCGTGAAAGACATTTTGCAATTGATATAAATTAAACAGAAACATTCGTTTTATAGTTTATTTAAAAAAATCATACAAAAATTTTAAACATAAGTGACCGCAATTTACAGTGTTAAATCTTTGGTGTGTGGTATAATTATAATAAATTTGACAATTATTGAAATATGATATAAGTTCTAAAGGAGGTTTTAAATCGCCGTAACTATCGAAATATTCACAGTAATTATTAATTTTGACATAAGCTACCCAATGTGTTCCTTCGTTGCATGAATTATCTAAGTTGACTACACCACATTCACAGCGTTTGATCTTTTTTGGTAACGCGTCCCGCATAAATACACCCCGAAAATATGGTAAACCACGGGCTGCAGTTTTTATATCCACATCAGTGAGAGCACGATTAGGTAGCTTGGAATTTAGTTTTTTGAACAATCGACAAATAGTCCATTTCCCTTTTTATACGGTTTAATGTATAAACCTTTGCCAAGCTTTACAGATTCCATTGCTCTATTATGCCGCTCTGCTTCACGTATATTTTGTTGGGCTGCTTTATAGTCATTGACTGTCTTAGCTATTCCAGCCGCTCCGCCTGCTAGCGAACCCAGCGCTGACAAACCAGCAAATATGGGTATCAGTGGTAAAACCCCACCTGTCTTAGGCAAAGGAATGATTCGAGGCACTTGTATTTGTTTACATTTAGGGTAAAGTTTCTTTGCTGCGAAATATGCTAACTTAGCTATATTTTTTGAGCCCTTGAGTTTACTTTTTTTTATATTCGAACGAATTTTTGAAATAAAGGACTTAAAGGATTTTAACCCAGCACCTGTTTTTAATTTGGTTTTCATAATTTTGCTAACTAACCAAGAAGCCATTTTTTCTCCTTTACCAGCATCCTTAGACTTAACTCGTTGTTTTGCCATATTGAGTAATTGTAAGTCAGCTTTATGTCGACTCGATATATCTAAATTATTAGCGTACGCTATATCGTGTTGTTTGCAAGCTTCGTCCAACTGGTTAATACCTTTGTCACCACGTAATAAACGTTTTTGCAATCGGGTTCCCGGTCCACAATAGTTATAACCCGGTAAATGTAATTCAAACGGTAAGTTATTTATAATACTATTGACAAGTCCGCCACCTTGCATTGCTTAAAGTATTCTGATATTTTTTTGAAGTAGTGTACAATTTATAATACGTTATTATATTTAAAATTCTGATATCAACGTATAAGATTTTTTCTCTCTATCCAACTATTTTCACTATTATCTAATCCAAGCCACTTAACATACATTTTATTGCCTCTTTTCTTCAAAACTTTTTCTACAAGGTAAATATCAGGAAAACAAGTCTTTTGAAGCTCTTGTTCATAAAATGCTCCTGATATTATTTGTTTTCGTTGATCTTCGATGTGGTAAGTTACTGGATTAGTATTGTTCACACTTGTAACTTTGAAAATTTCAGTGGACCAGTTAGGGGTGTAACCCTTTTCAAAACAATTCTTATATTTACTAACTCTTACATAGTCACCTATTTTAAATTTATTTTTCTTTGTTTTCGGTTTATTTAATAATACAAAACGGTTTCTTACAATACCTTCATTTTTTCTATTTACGTCTACCGGTTTCAACTTTATAGTGGTGTGTTTAGTATGATTATAATCATAAATAACATTTTCTAATGTTGAACCTATCCACTTATAATTACCATTTAAACTAAAAATTTTATAAAGTCTATTTTTTAATGTTTTTATTAGTCTTTCCACAATTGAAGCTTTTTTGGTAGAAAATGAAGAGTAATGATTGATCCTCAAAGATTTCATTAAAGACGAAAAATTTTCGTTGTAAAATTCAGTACCTAAGTCAGTTTGTAAGTTTTTAGGTTTACGACAACTTTTTTGCAAGATATCTTCAAATGCAGTTGTTACTTCGAGTTTAGTTTTCGTTTTTAGAGGAGCTGCCCAAGCATATTTCGAAAAGCAGTCAATAACAACTAAGATAAAAGTGTATCCCTTATTTAAGGTTTTTAATTGTTTTAAATCTATAAGATCAGCTTGCCATAAGTCATCGATGCCTTTCAGTATGACACGACGTCGAGTAAAGTTTTTACGCGCGGATCTATGTAATTCGTTAACCACTTGCTGCTTTGTCATTTCACTTTATTTCACTCGTCTTGTCAGCATAAGCTTTCTTAATACTCTGATCCACGTAAGCTGTAGTCTTTGTTAATAAATCCTCAATTTTACTTTCTACCATTATTGTCATTACCCGTCTCAATTTTGCGAGCAGTAATTCAACTTCCTTTTTATTAGGTAAGTTATGTAATATTTGATCCACATATCCTTTATTGGCTGCATCGTCAGCTGTTACAGGTTCGATTACACCTCGAAGTCTGTTTTTTTGTAAATCAAAATCCCCGTCAGAATTCTTCAAAATTGTTTTCTCTGAGATATCAAACACATCAGAAAATCGCATTCGTTTATGAATGTGATGACCAAATTTATCAATGTTCATTTTTACGTCTTATGCTGTGTCAATGTGATACTTGAATGAAAAACTTAGTAAAAGTAATTATTATTTATTTTATTTGAAAATGAAAAAAAAAATTACAGTTCATTGGCTATTTAATGAAACCACCTTCACGTAATTCTTCAACAATCGATATTATTTCATTGTCCAATCCGGTGTTGCCAGCTTCTCTAGATGCGTATAATAACTTCAGTCGTTCAACTAATTCATTAGGATCATCCCAATATACATAGTCAACATTATTATTCCATTTCTTCAAAACCGATAGTCCTTTTCCTTTTGAAACAGGTTTCTCAGGGTTTTCAGATTGTTCATACAATCTAAACAGCGGTTTTATTATTTGCATGTATTTAACTCCCTTATTACTTTTTATTGGTTTTTTGACATCAAAATCTCGTCGATGAGCATTTGTAACTAATAACAATAATTTATAATTTTGCTTGTCCAATTCACTTATTATATTTAAATTTGGTGTTTTTTTAAATAACAACTCTTTCAATCCAGGTGTCAATTCATATGTGCTACCAGCTACGTTTATGACATTACCGTCTAAGTCCACTGACGCTGACCCTAACATTGGTTTTCCTTTTACAATTCTAATGCCAAAAGGAACATCTTCGAATGCTTCTGAACTGAGAGACCAAGATGACACATTTTGTTTTGGACTGTTATTAAAGTCAAGAGTTTTGAATGAGTCACCACTCTCATCTAAATCGTTATCAATATCTGGATCTGAAAATTCTTTTTCATTGAAAGGTAAATGCTCAGTTTCTTTGTCCGAGTCAAAGCCCTCACTTGTATTTTGAGAATAATCAATATCTTCCATTTCAGTTTTCCTATTCCTCGCATTTTGTGTTTTTTCTTTTTTAAATTTCTGTGGATTTTCACTTGAAATTTCAGTTTTCCTCTTCTTATGAGATACTATTTCATTTAAAGGACTAATTAATGGCTTAAATACGGTCTCTAAATGTTTGTTATTAGTATCCTCAATATCTCGCATTCTTTGTACTTTTCTCTTCACAGCTTCTGCTGCATTAACGATTTGTTGTTTTAAAGATTTCTCCATAGTTTAGATGAAGCTTGTTTCTCTATTGATGTTAAGGTAAGAATAGTATATTATAAACAGAATTATGGTTTATATACTTGTAAAAATAAGTATTCAATCATTAAAAACAACAAATCGATCAAACCTCATTCGATAACACCCATTATTTTTTTGACAGTCTTTATTTATAACTAAGTAGTTGTAACGATCTTTCCATACTTTAGAACACATTTCATGAAAATCGTTCCAGGTCATATCAGTGCCAACATGTTCATCATACACATGTCTTAAATTAGTTTCATCCTGTTTAAATAAAATTATAAGATTTGCATTGTCTCGGATAAGTTGTTTAGGGACCTTACTATACGTTTGATTCAAATAAAATGAATCTATGTTTTTATGTCTACCCATTGAAAAGTAATCTCTAATATTATTTTGATTTTCACATGCAACGTCATCAAAAACTATTATTGAATTAGGTTTTGCTTCATGAGGACTTAAAACTTCTTCATTTCCACTATATTTTGAAAACGAGACATCTGGAACCAACTTCAAAACCTTTTCTAAAAATATATATTTTGGTTGTTGTAATGTCTTTGAATATACATATACATTCTTATACCTTAATCCATTTTTGTGTAATAATAAACCAACCACTAAATTAGTTTTGCCACAATTAGAAGGGCCACATATAATACATCTAATTGTATCGGGTAACAGTTTTCCGTGTCGGTCGCGATGTTTTTGCGTTCCGAAACATAACGCTTCAACCTCAAGAGTTTCGGGTTGCTTAACAAATTTCATCGATGTGCGATGTTTAAAACGGTTGCAATAAAAGTGAGAACGCAAACAAAATGATTTCCGTTTTATACAGTCTCTGTTGTATGATAAAATACTAAGAGCATAAAACGCAAACAAAAGAACGGTTCGTGTTCATCGCAATCGCAAATACATTATTGGGTATTCTACCACACCTAAGTGAGCGTAGCGAACGGTCGAGAGCGAAGCGAACGATAGGTGGGGTAGAATGCCCAATAATATACTACTTACACACGCACACATAGGTACACACACTCACATACGCACACAACAGATTTAATTTCGAGATTTATTTGGAGATTTTTTTTTTGGATCCGTGCAAAATTCTTTTTGAGCATTATTGACGTAGTATGTATTAGGCAATGCCGTAATGCATATGCAATATTTTAAAATACAAATAAGGTCTTATTTTGCGATTACGCAGCAGTCAATGGCATTTTAGTAAGTTTATTATCTTTTTGACTAGGTATACAAAACTTTTTTCCTATAGGTTCGTATATATTTTTTCAAAGTCCTAATTCTTACTAGGTACTTAAATGTCAATGTTTGTGCCGATGAATGGATGGAAACGTCACGATTTTTGTAATTCTTTCACGCAAAAACCACTTAACAGATTTTGATGAAACTTAGCAGTATTTTAGCTTACACTTCAGAATATCATATAGGCTATATTATTTCAAGATATTGTGTAAGTTTTCAAGACATAACGATAAATGCATACGAAGATGCGGGCAACCTCTATCTTACATACAATTCTTTATTGCAGATTTAAAACGGTTAGACTAGGAAACTAGAAGCTTTCAAAATAGTTGCCCGAGATTTTAGTATTGATCGAAAAGCGCTGCTGTTGCATAAGTTAAATGTAGCCTCTATTTGTAACTGTGTGCATAGAGGTACAGTCTCGAATTATCTCGTGTAGGTGTGCTATTTCGGAGTGCGGCAGGCAAATCTGTTGTTGAATTCGTGTTTCATTCGTTGTAATTTATTTATGTGTTTTAGGTTGATTTATGATACTTCTATTACTAACTGGCAAACTTTTTTTTACTATTTTCTCATTACTATAAAGTTACCGAAATAATGCTTCGTCACACTCAGTTTCAAGTCACTCAAACTCAAATAATAATCTTTGCTTATTTCGTAAGCAAATATACCTACTTGAATATGACAACGTAATTTTTTTAAGCTAATTCTAGATTCGCAAAGTAAGTAGGTAGGTAAGACTGGACTTATATTTCGTAATTTTTCTTTATTCTACATCTTTTTACTTAGAAAAGACGCCGACATTCCACTCATCAAACAATGATATTCATTTCTGTACCCTTATTTTTTAAATTAGATAAGTCCAAAAATATTTGTCCAGTAATTTGAAAAGGCTAACAAACGTAGTCAGAATGCAATTTTTTAAGTGTCCTTTTTAGTTACCTATCTTCTTATTTCTTTCACGAGCAAGTCAGCCAGCCTCCATTTATTTAGGTAACCATTATACTGTTGACATGTCTCGACTCTCCCCCATTCAATCTTTTCCATTTAAAATGTATTATTTAACATTAAAACATTGTTTGAATAATTAAAAAAGCGTACAGAGAACATAATCAATGCACGTGTTTTGACAAAGAACGGTCTGACTATTTGCGCAGCGAAAAATAAACATTAATGTGGTTAGACAGGGAGGGATTCAGGTAATTTGCGTACCTGGGGCGCATAAATATTTTATGATGGAAAATTCTTCATTCTAGAAGTAAGTAGATAAAATATTTGATATTCCATAAACATACTTAAACTTAATACACTCTTGTCTTGTGAAAAGATAGTTTTTTTATGTGATGCAAGGATTTTTTAAAGCTCATACAATGCCAGTGATTGAGAGAACGAGTTGGATTTTCATCATTTCGATACGGTCTGTTAGTGTAGATAAGTGACCATTGAACGACTTTTTAAATTAGCTACATTATACTGTATCGATAACAAAATGTTTGTAATGTCTCCCGTACATTAAAATGCGGCTAAATTAAAAAGTATTTAATTTATCGCTCGTTCCCGCTAGCGATGTGGTTCGTGCTTAACACCGCCTTACCTTTCAAAACTTTAGTAAATAAAGACTAGGTAAGTAAAAACATTTCGATTTATCACATCAATCACAAGTTTATTCATCAAATATGTATTGGAATGGAACAACCTCGTAACTTCAATTGCGGACGTCAACCCACCAAAGTTTCGTCGACTATCGTCTCTAATGGAATGTGACTGTAATTGTGCCAGTTTATTTTTAACCGACAGAGGTAGAAAGAGGGTTATGTTTATTTATTATTTCTAGAATTTTGATTCATATAAATTTTGGCAATAAACATATAAAAAAAAAATTCTATACGTTTAAAAATTGGTAACTTTAAGGTGTCTACACATCAAGACCACTGGCAAGGCCGCTGGCCTTAATTTGTCAAGAATGTCATCAAAAATGTTTGAAAATGACGTAAGGCTTTGGTGTATAGACCTCATAAAAGTTAAAAAGACCTAAGGGTAAATTCAATTTTATAAAATTAGCGTAGCCAAATGTTACCAAAATCAATCGATCTTCGATGCCATTTAGTTTATGATACAAGATATAAACCGACGTCGATAAATCCATTTTACGATGCCACCGATTGGTCCAATACTAGCAGTGGTTCTAAATTGTGTTAATTATCACAGACATACCTACATATCTATCACCACTTCCCTCCACTTGCTAAGATCCAGACACCCAATTATTTATATTAGGTCTTTACCTATGAAATTGCCGTTTTGTATGAAAAAATTCAAACGATTTTTTTCATGTAATTTTTATTTGTATTAAGTGAAGTAATTACCCATACAATCAATGCATCTTTGCCAACGCAGTGGCAGTTTATTAATGCCCTTCTTAAGGAAATCAGCTGGACGAGAGGCAACAAATTCTTCAAAGGCGTTTTGAACTGCCTCTTGGTTATTGAATTTTTTTCCAGTCAAAAAGTTATCCAAATTCTGGAAAAAGTAGTAGTCTGTAGGGGCAAGGTCCGGTGAGTACGGTGGATGAGGGAGAGCTTCCAACCCCAGTTCTTGCAACTTGGAGACCGTCATTTGTGCGGTATGAGGTCGCGCGTTGTCGTGCAGGAGCAGCGGAGACGAGCGATTGACCAATGCTGGTCGGAGACGTGCCAGCTTCTCCATCATTGTGTTCAATTCTTCACAGTACACATCTGCAGTAATATTCTCCCCATTTGGTAAGGAGCTGTGATGAATCACACCGGTGCTAGACCACCAAACAGTAACCATCACCTTTTTAGGGGTAAGTTTTCGTTTAGGGCATTGTTTAGGTGCTGAACCAGGATCCAACCAACTTGCTGAGCGCTTACGGTTATCAAACAGAATCCATTTTTCATCACAGGTGACAATGCGGTTCAAAATTCCTTCATTTGTGTGTCTGTTGAGCAATGCACGGCACGTCTCGACGCGTACTTGGCGCTGGCGATCATTGAGTTCGTGAGGCACCCATTTGGCAAGCTTTTTTACCTTGCCAATTTGACGCAAATGGACCAATATTGTTTTGATGCTAACGTCGAAAGCTGCTGCTAATTCAGCCGTAGATTGAGTATCATCAGCTTCCACGATCGCCTTCAATTAGTCTGCATCGACCAAAGTCTTCGGACGACCGCGGGGTTCATTTTTCAGGTCGAAATTTCCAGAACGGAAGCAGGCAAACCAATAACTAGTGGTTCGTTGGTTTGTAGTGTTAGCTCCGTACACGTCGTTGATGTTGTGAGCCGCTTGTGCCGCGTTGCTGCCACGACGGATCTCATATTCCATAATTACTCGAATTTTTAACGTATCCATGTTGACGAAAATGATTGAAATGCAATGAAAATGTAACACTAACCAATAAACAAATGACTGTTTTTGGAAAAAAGAATTCCATATTTTTAAAATGAAATTAATTTGAAATTAGAATTCTTAGCTAAACAAAAAATATTTTTAATTGAAATGGCCAGTACTGTAAAACGGCAATTTCGTAGGTAAAGACCTATTATATGTTATATACCTAAATCCATCCCTGGCGAATCATTAATGTTTTAATGCGCATCGCGGACTGTGCGGTTAGTGCGAGCGACGTCTTGCCTGACCTTTGAATTTATGTACTTTAATAAAGAGCCGAGTATCTGAATAAAAACCATTTAAATTTATGCGTCTAGGTGCTTTTTATTTTACTTCAAAGACGGTAGGTATTAAGTGTAACTTAAGTTATTAGGTATTGAAAGAGGTCCTTAAAGTCTGTGTATTTTAAATAAGTATAAAAATGAATCGCAAAATGTGTTGGTAAGCGCTTTACTCAACAACTTCTGGACCAATTTTATCAATTCTTTTTTTTAAATGTTCATTGAAGTTCAAGACTGGTTTTTACTGCCGGAAAAGCCTTAAACAGCCCTTTTCTTTTTCCCATACAAATGTTTCTAACTAAAATGTAGTCAATTTTAAATTTATTGCTACAGGCGGAACAAAGTTCGCCGGGATAGCTAGTTTTAAATAAGAGATGAAAAATTGGCATTCATTCACGACTAAATAGGTGTTCTAGTTTAAGCTTGTATCGTCATTGAGTTAGATTCGTTTACGAATTTTGTAGATAAGTAGGCATTTTGTATTTTTTTAGTTTAGTGTCTGAACAAAAACATTTTTTTTGGTGTTAGCTACTGAAATTGAATAAAAAGAATATGTAATATGACTGTATAAATGATAGTTAAAAAACTGAGATAGGTCACGTGACTGTCGAGTCTGGGTATTTGTTCTATGGACTTCTTTCTATCAGTTTTATTATCGCCCTGGTAAGTAGGCACATCAAACTAATAAAATGACTATACATTTGACAAAGTATTGAGGTAATTGTATTCACATTTATTCACCTTAGCAAGGGAAGTCGCTTTTGCCTCGTATCCAAATCGTAACTTAAAACATTTCAAAACTTCTTTAAAAACAGGAAAATCATGATCACAGTTTTCCTTAAAAGTCGCGAAAGAAATAATATTTGAGTAACTTTAAAACTCAAGTATTAACTTAGAAAGGCCAAGTCAAGAGTACCCTAAACCGACTGGCATGTATGAGGCGACTGATGAGTGTGGATGAAGTGAAAGAAGTGTGGATCGTAGCCAGTGGAAGGAAGTAATCTCTGCCTACCCCAATGGGAAAGAGGCTTGACGGATTGTATGTGTTACCTACCTACTTAGAATATTTCACACTATATTAACAACATTATTTGAACAAAAATTTCCATTGAAATATTTTATAAGTAAGTTTTTATCGTCAAAATACTTGAAAGTTGAAAGATATTAAAGAAAGGTCTAGACAGATACGATACTTTGTTAAGTTTATGGCGGTCGGTCAACACAATGAACTTAGGATTTACTAGATGAGAAAAATGGGTGTATCAATTTAAAAAAGGGATACTTTTATTATATATTATGCTTCTATGTAGTTACAATGGGCATGATGACTAAAAAATTTTTTTAGTCCATTACATAGATTATTTAAAATATTCGACACGTATTTTTTCTTTTTTCTCTTAAACTAAAAATGACACAGATAGGTACACTGGGTTAAAGTTGCTCATGACGTCACACCTTAGTACGATTTTTACGTAGGAGTGACGTCAATACCCCCCACTCCGTAACTTTAATGCTCTGTATCTTTGTATTTATTTATTTGATCAGGTAAAAAACGTGTTTCAAATATTTTTAATAGCCTAAAAGACGGACTAATTATTTTTAGAATTTTCGAATGTAGTCATCATCGTTATTTTTTATGCTTTTTCGTCAACTAAGACAGTACAGGGACGCTACCGGAGACCGTGGAGAGCCTTTGCCCAGCAGTGGGATCTTAATGGCAAAAATAACAGTATTTGCTGTGTATAAAAAAATGTGAAATTGATTCTCAAATATCATAAAACATGTGAACTTTATCACATTACAAAGATTGTTGGAATTTCCTCGGAATTTCCTCGAAGGAGTAACCTTTGAGGAAATTCCGCGGTGCACAACTAGTATTTCTAAAAATACGATACACAAAGTAGTAGTTCAACTAGAAATTGTATACGTGCTGTTAGAAGAAAAAAGAAAAAGAAAATCCATTTCGAACGTTAATTAACTTTTCACATGAAAAGATTCGAGTGAATATGATAGTATTGCAATAAATAGTGCTACAAAAGTGGGGTTTGAATGACGCTTATATTCTTTAGCGAATGAATACAGTCGATTTTATTGATTATTTATATGAAACTTGCTGCCCCCGATTTCGTACGCATTTATCGTCATAACTTAAAAAAAAAATCATGATATCTTAAAATAATATAGCCTGTGTGTTATTCTGATGTCCAAGGTAATTATTGTAAAATTTCATTAAAATCTGTTCAGTGGTTTTTACATGATGAAGTAACAAACATCCATCCATCCATCCATTGGCACAAACATTGGCATTTATATGGTTTGAAACAGACTGATATCACGTACGCAATGCAACGTTGGATAGCGTTGCGTGTGACTAGTGCTTCTAATCATATTTTTTATTGAGGAAATTTCATAATGCATTGCATAAGTTGCGTACGAGATATCAGCCAGTTTCTAGCTTATTCCCCCTATTTTTGATATCCGCTTTTACACCGCGTTATTTATTAATTTAACGGAATAAATTAATTTCATGGAAAACCAACAGCTTTCATATAGGTACTTAATAGATTAAATTATAAATTAACAAACGAGCCAATTACAGGCGATTTATGCGATATATTACAATATTGCGTGTCGATTTTGTATGATCGCTGTTAGCAAAGTGCAGGCTACACTACACGCACGGCCCAGGACGGCCTGTTGGTACTGAGATATTAATGATCAAATGGTTGAATTAGCATAGGTCAGGGGTGGCTAGATTAGACCCAAGATCTCCTTTCATACTTATTGAAATCTTAAACGAAACAGCTTAGTTCAGTACACAATCATGTAGTATTTTTTTATTGCGTCTGGTCATCTTTCACTATAGCTACCAGGTCTGGTCTAAGTATTTATATTTTTTGGCGTGCCACGATCTACTGGACTGACTGACAGTCGCAATCGACGGGTCGATAGCGATCGACCTGTTGGCCACCCCTGGCATAGATGATACCTAACAACAGCCCTACTAACTGTATATTTTATCTTTTAAGCTAAAACTGTTGTACTTGTACCTACCTATATTCCTTCCAGATATTCTCAAAATCTTAGTAAAACTTCATAACGATAGGCAGATGTCTAATTTAGTCTTAGACCCAACTTTGACGTCGCTAAAATTAATTCTAATGTCTTATTTAGTTAAAGTTTAAATTTAAAATAGAAAATTTGATATCGAAAAATATGTTAATTAGCTATGAAAATGATATGATTAACATTTGATGGAAATTAAAATAATTAAGTAATAATACTTACCTAGGTTATTTGGTATTCTGTGCCAAGGTACAGTCAGCATCAGATATATGGTAGCGGTCAAGGTATTCAAATATTTCGGAGCAGCATTAAATTTCGATATGTTCGTTACGATAGATGCGGCCTATAATATCGGGACATATAAAACGTCACAAATTTAGGATCAGAGACTGTTTAATAAGTTCGTTACATACAATCAGGTAATGATATCGGAACGAAAATAATCGTCAATGGTATCTAAGCAGTCAAGATGATCATAAATATCGGAACATTTATGGAAAATGTACTTTAAGTCTGTGCTACAAAGTACACATTTGAACTCGGTACTACCTATATTGACTTGTCAACGTCAAGAATATAGAAAACATGAAGAACACAAATATAAACTACACGCGTTAAAAGAGTTCGGACATGAAAGATAATTACCAAGTAGGTTCTAGTACTTGATCAACAATTCAATCGTGATAGATACTTAGGTATACTAATAAAATAATTTTAAGTACCAACAACAACATGTTTGCTATTTTATTATTTACTTACTTACTTATTGTAATATTTATTCTTTGTAATTTTCTTTTGTTGTAGAACAATAACTACTACTACACTGTTTATACCTACCAAGTGTAAAAGGACTTTTACCATTTACTTTACCATTGTTCCGTGAAAGGAAAGACATACAAAATAATAATGCTATTTTCATCCATAAAAAGTAGAAAAAAAATAACGCACTCTCATCAGATTTGAACCCACGACTATGTGCTTTAATAGTCAAAGGACTATCAACTACGCCATTAAGTATCTGACATCGTTTTATCGAAATTAAGCTAATCATTCTACGCCCTTCAATTTTGACATTGCGTCAAAAGAACTTTTATAATATAGGCATTTAGTTTGGTAAGAATATTTGTTGTATTTGAAAGAGACAGTCACAATGACACTCTTTTCGGTGAATGTCACTACAAATTATTGATAACTTCGTGGGTCCAATCTCAAGCATTTTAAATTGTATTACACAGACTTAAAGTACATTTTACATAAATGTTCCGATATTTGTGACGATTTATATGTTCTGATATTTGTGACGATTTATATGTTCCGATATTATAGGCCGCATCTATTGTAACGAACATATTGAAATTTAATGCTGCTCCGAAATATTTGAGTACCTTGACCGCTACCATATATCTGATGGCGACTGTACATAAAACTTACTTATATCTATCTCAATAATATTTGCTGAGAGATTGTCTTCAGCTATTGTAGTGTAACATTATGTTAAACATTGCTTGATATGAATTGGTCGTCCCCTTACACTTAATCACAATAAATTAAAGGAATCGAGTCACTATACTCTACCTAATTCTTACAAATTCTTATTACAGGCGACACTGTGTAATGGCAGACACACTTTATACACGCGGACTTAAAAAAATCACAAAAAAATATGTCCATATTGCCACCTCTCCAGTTTTACCGCCGCCCTAAGTACCTACTAATAATAAATCCGGACCTGATGAACCTGCTCATAGACTACCTACCTAGTCTATCTAGACTAGACCAGTTCCAGACTTTAGGACTGGAAGACGCAACGTCACGTACGTGATCAAGATCCGAATGTAAATCTGCAGCGTCTCCAGTATACAAATAGCAGTTAAATTATTCATAAAGCATAGCTGCTCTGTGCCAAATAGTGATGGACTGGTGCTGGCTTACAAGGTGGACTCTTTTGAAGGATAGTTTCTTTTTACGTACCTACCATAGAGTGCCTGTGTAGAGGTGAAAAAGTTTCTCGTACATACTGGAATGGACATGAGCATTTTTGAGAATACGGACATTTTGCGAATAGACGTTTCACGATTGTGGTATGCAAAGAAGACATTTTACACGATTGGATATTTTGCAAATGAAGATTTTGCGAATATGGACGTTTTGCGATTGTGGCATTTTGACTGGATATTTTACGAATAGAATTTGCGAATGAACATTCCGGTATGCGTTTTGGAAATTTGGTAGACTTGCTAAATGTGTTCTAGGTGTAGCTCTATACTTTGTTATATAATAAATATAAATTGTGTGCTCCTAGTGTTGTGTAAATTTCATATCAAAGTCAGGAAAACGCCAAAATTAGACTAAAAGCAATATAATAAAACCAATAAATAAAAAAGTTAAAATATAATAATCACAATTCAAATCTTAACGACACAGTTTAGTCTCCTTCGTCGCCGCCCTCTTCTTCCTCGTCGAACTCTCCTTCTTCCTCGGCGGTGGCGTCCTGGTACTGCTGGTACTCAGACACCAGGTCGTTCATATTACTCTCGGCCTCCGTGAACTCCATCTCATCCATACCCTCGCCAGTGTACCAATGCAAGAACGCCTTACGTCTAAACATAGCCGTGAACTGCTCCGAAATACGCTTGAACAACTCCTGAATGGCTGTAGAGTTCCCAATAAACGTCGCCGACATCTTCAAACCTCGAGGAGGGATATCGCACACAGCAGTCTTTACGTTATTCGGAATCCACTCGACGAAGTATGAAGAGTTCTTGTTTTGGATGTTCATCATTTGTTCATCGACTTCCTTCATGGACATACGACCTCGGAACACTGCAGCTACAGTCAAATATCTCCCGTGGCGAGGATCGCACGCAGCCATCATGTTCTTCGCATCAAACATCTGCTGCGTCAACTCTGGAACTGTCAAAGCTCTGTACTGCTGACTGCCGCGAGATGTCAAGGGCGCGAAACCGGGAATGAAGAAATGCAGACGAGGGAACGGCACCATGTTCACAGCCAGTTTCCTTAAATCCGCATTCAGCTGACCAGGGAACCGCAAACAGGTCGTCACTCCAGACATCGTTGCTGATACCAAATGGTTCAGATCACCGTACGTCGGCGTCGTCAGCTTCAAAGTACGGAAGCAAATATCGTACAGGGCTTCATTATCGATGCAATAGGATTCGTCAGTGTTTTCTACCAGCTGGTGCACAGACAGCGTTGCATTGTAAGGTTCTACGACTGTATCGGACACTTTCGGGGAAGGCACGACACTAAACGTATTCATGATGCGGTCAGGGTATTCTTCTCTTATCTTCGAGATCAATAGCGTTCCTAAACCTGCTCCGGTGCCTCCCCCAAGGGAATGTGTCAACTGGAATCCTTGTAAACAGTCACATCCTTCGGCTTCCTTCCTTACTACATCTAAAACTGAATCTACTAATTCTGCGCCCTCCGTGTAATGCCCTTTCGCCCAGTTGTTTCCCGCTCCGGACTGTCCAAACACGAAGTTGTCTGGGCGGAAGATTTGGCCGAACGGGCCCGATCTGACGGAATCCATGGTGCCTGGCTCCAAGTCCACAAGAATCGCTCGAGGTACGTATTTGCCGCCCGTCGCTTCATTGTAATAAACGTTGATTCTTTCTAGCTGAAGATCGGAGTCTCCGTGGTATGTACCAGTTGGGTCGATTCCATGTTCGTCGGATATTACTTCCCAAAACTGAAACGAAAGGGTTCGTTTACATACTTTATTTCACAGAATTTCAACACTCTGAAATTCCCGACGAAAAAGCAATAATTGGGTTATCAAAACAGATTTTGACGGAGCTGTTTTCTGAAGAAAAACAGGCTTTTTAGTTATTTACTTACTTTGTTACAACTCAAATATAATTTGGAAGAAAAACTTTGAGACGAATAGCCTGAGTTGAGATCTATATTGGACGGTAACAAACATCGATTTCAAAGTTCAACAGGGTATATAACTTTTGCAATTACCTTAGCTCCGATCTGGTTTCCACACTGGCCTGCTTGTATGTGAACTATTTCTCTCATTTTGTCGTTTTAATCTAAATTCACTAGAACACTAAAAACAAATATATCTATCGCGCGATTCCAAATGAAACACACGGCCCGCTGGACGACAGAAAAACAAATGCACAGTGTTTTGTTTGTTTACGTTTTCATAAAATTCGAATTCAAAATTTAAAAAGTTGAAGTTTTTGGTTTATTGACAAGTTTGCAGGCAGTTTCATGAAGAGGTTTTTCTGTTTGATAAAGTTATATTTTTCTCAACCACAATTAATTTAATTGTTTTTTCATTAAAATACTGAATTTACTATCTAATGTAGGAAGTTAATTTTATTAGGTTTTTGCTGCAATAAAAGACAATATTTTTAACTAAATAATTAATACCCATACTACCCATAGCACAGGGCATCCTAGTTTGGGAGAAGTTTGGGAGCTAGGCACAAACTTTATGGTGTGTACTTCGGTTACAATAAAGATTTATTTTTATTTTTTTATTTAATGTGAGCTGCGAAGATATTTATTAAATATGTCAGTATACATTAAAAGCGATACTTACGTAAAAAAGGGCTAAGTAGGTACTTTATGAAGTTTGACGTAGGTACCTACTTCATATCTACGTTTAATTGTACTTTTATACCTTGTATTGATATGTACTCTTTCTTTCAGATTTTTCATGGAATGACATAGAGTTCATAAAACCGCTTTGCAGCACTTAGTAAGTACCTGTTTGCTTCATAATTTGCACCCAGTAGCTTTAACTAGTGTGTGAATGGATTTTCAGTATAAATGTTCATAACAAAGGGCTTTGGAATTATCTGATAATGGCGGCTGGATTTCAAACTACACTCACATACAATGACGCATGGTTAGGTGGTTAATACTTACATATAGTCGATTTAATTAATTAATTAGATAAAAAATAAGTTCTTTCTTTTGGCTTCACTATAGTCGGGTAAAAATGGGATCTTAAAACTAATACCTACTTCGGTTCATTCAATCTGTCTGCCTGACTCCACACTGTATCACAAAAATAGTCATAGTAGCTAGTGAGTTGATATTTTTTCTTATTTTCACATATATTTTTTTATTATTGCATTCCAAGGAACTGGATGAATAAAGAGATATTTTTTTATAGTAACGTGGTTCGTAGCTTATTTTTAAATCCTGAAATTCAGTAATTTGTCATATGTGCACGAATTTCGCGTTGGACTGTACAAGATATGCTTCTGAATAGTGTATGAGGGTCCGTAGGCTTTGCTAAGAACCTTTTGAATCCGCCGACACGGCCGCGGGAATTATACAGAGCTGATATTACCACCGTTATTTATTTTTTATTTTTAACTCGTAAAATTATGTAGACATGAAAAATAATTAAGAATGCTTATTTTTATTTAATTAGAAGGTTTAAGTGAGGGTTGGGAAAATATAAAGCAGTTTAAACCAAATCAACGTCTTATCGTAGAACTTTAAACATAAGAGCTTAGAAATAAAAATGTGAATATTTATGGTCCATAAAGAATGTTCAGGGGTCATAAACAGGTGCATTTCCATGTTCACGTCCGCATTTTAGAATAATTGTTGGTTGTAAAACTTTGGTTTTACAGTATTACTTGCTTACTTACTGATTCTGCCAATGTCAAGGAACATTTACGTCTTTTTTACTGCTAAGTTATTTCGTAACTGTGACAGTCGTGATGCATAAAGCACATGTTCATTAATTTAAAACATTTTTATACAGTGTGTAACAAAAAAGGGGTATAAACCCAAAACACAGCGATAGTACTCATGAAACTGAATAACTTTCCCCAAGGAACATGGGTAGTGTTTCGAAAAAAAAAATTCGCCTCCCCATACAAAAGGTCCGATTTTTTTTTGAGTTACGACTCATATCTGTCTTCAGTATTAGGTAGTATGAGCCGATATTCATAGGTAGGTACGAAAGAAATCTTATAATGTGACAGTTTATGCCGACGGATGGATGTCTGCGAAGATATTTGTTACCTACTCTAATACACAAAAACCACTGAACAGATTTTAGTAAAACGAGTATTGGAGCTTAGGCACATATCAGAATAACACATGGCTACGTTATTTTACGATACTTTGTATTGTTTTCAAAATAGGACGATGAATACGTGCAAAGTCACGAGTAGCCTCTACATAATAAATTAAATAAGGTCTTATCTTATCTTATCTAGCCATTGTAGTCCCACTGCTGGGCAAAGGCCTCTCTCCTCCTTCTCCATGATTCTCTATTCTGAGCCGCCTCTGCTCAGTCGTTCGTGATAGTGTCCAGTTAATTGTTGTTTAAATAACGTATTTAATTATATTTTAATCCCGGTAAAGAAATATCAAATGTTTAAGCTGAAATAATTGCGATAACACAATGATCATCCTTTTACAAACAACTCTATACATTTCCTCAATTACCCGAGTGGGCAATTTCAGAAAGTCGAGCTTCGCGCAAAAGCCAGTCATCTGATGTGTAAATGATGTGCTAACGACATCTCTCTCTTTTCCTCTCGTCGCATCTGTATAGCGCCGTTTCTCTCCCTCACTTCATATGACCTTTAGGCTGGGTCACAATTCATAATAAATTATAGCAGCGTATGCTTTGGTTTTGTCTGTTTTTACTAAACTTTTACTAATGGCCGAGTTTGTAACGAGTCTGTGTTTTATTGTGTGCTTTCATGATGAAATGCTGGTCTGTAATACGAGTTAGAATTGTGTTAGACTAGATAGCAGTTGCAGGACAATCAATTAAGCTAACGTCCCATTACACTTATAGCTTCATTATCATTGGCTAGTAACTGAATGACGGCATTTTAATTGTTAACTTAAAGAGGCTTTATGCAGCTAGGGACATACAAAGATTGCATCTCATTATGGGCATAACTTGTATGTTTTTATATTAATTTTGTGTAGTTAATTAGGAGCGGGTTAGGATAGAGAATCGTAGAGAAGCAGAGAGGCCTTTGCCCAGCAGTGGAACACGGCTAGATACGATAAGATTTATAGCTAGAAGTCAAAGCACTGTCAGAAGATAGGCCTAAATGGCGGATGCTTCACCGACAAGAGTCTAACTCTTAAATAACTATTAAGTAGATATAATGCAATATGTACGTCCGAATAGATATACCCTATTATTAAAAGAATAATTAGCAGCAACAGTTTTTATTTAGAATAAGATTAAAACAGATAATCATCGCGCGCGCACACACTCGTTCGGGAGAGAAGAAGAGAGAGAGGGGGTATCAGTGGCGTCATCTTCGCGTCACTAGTGTTGCCCTCTTCACTGTTACTGGTAGAGATGCGCGTAGATATTTTCCGGCTAACACTATGTTTATAGTAAACATGAATACATATCTAACAAAAATATATATAAAAGGATAAAAAATAGTTGTTGAATACAAACCAACCCTAAAAATAAGTAGCGCGGACCTTCAAAAGAAGCCGTGTCGAAAATGCATTAGTAAAATTGATCAGATAAATGTACATAATCAGGGATCTAGAGGAACCTTTTCCACCGCCCTTGGGTTGCCAGAGGTAAAATAACTGGGTCGTCGAATCAAAGTAGAATGCAAAACTTCAACCGAAATCACTATCAAACTAAATTGATTCTGATGAATATTAATAAAGTAGAAATATTCAGTGTTCACGCCCGTAACGTTTTAAATGCGAAAGTTGTTTGTATTTCGTTTGATTTTCATGTGGTAGTTTAATATGAAGGAGAGTTAAATCGAAAATTTAAAGGAATTTCAAATATGAATTTATCCGTCGATTTATCGAATGATTAATTGTGCTTTAAATTAGCCAATTTATAGGTAGCTATTTATCGCTGATTTCATATGAAAAATGGTAGATCATTCGGAGGGCCACCTAACTGGTCATCTACGTTACCGATTTTGACGAAACTTGGCAATATTGTTTTTTATACATTAGGATAAATAGTACATAGGTTTCCTATGATTCTGTGCAAGATTGAACAGCCTCTAGTATAATAAATGATAAAGTTTGTGTTTGATGATGAGAAGGATGTTCGTTATGTGACTGTTTCACGCAAAAACTAGTGAACAGATTTTGATGAAACTTGGCTATATTATAGTTTACATATTAGATTAATAAATAAACTTCATACAATACGAAACTATGTGAAATTGTCAAGAAATGTCAATAAACACATGTAAAGTCGCGGACATTTACTCCATAGAAAAAGCTCTTTCTACGACCTCAGCTGAACAGTTGAAACTCTTAGATTGAACCGAGTTCATCCAGTCATATTGACAAAGTGTATGGTTGAACGATTGATTGTGGACTGTTTGCATTCAGTTCAGTTCACTAGCTCAAGTCTGATTGCGTGTAAACGGGCCATCGTAGGTATAAGTAGGTAGGTAGGTAAGTACCAACTTGAAATTGTATATAGGTGACTTTAAATTAGTGAACGATAGAAAATGATATGCATGTACTTGTATTAACAAACAACTTTTACTAAGGGGCCAAGTTCAAAATCATAAAAAATTGGTCCCCCATACTATCAGCTGGTGCATTTTGTATGGGGAGTTTAATTTTTGAATGATTTCGACCTTGGTCCAATAGAAGTTGTTTATAATTGTAGAAATCTCTTATCTATGAAGTCATAATAATGTGTCTAATAATATATATTATAATTATTAGTCAAATAAAGAGATTTTTCATGTACGGATTGAATATTCGATTACCACTCGCTAACGGTGAAGGAGAACATCGGAAAACTGCATACACTAGAGAAGAAATTCTAAGGTGTATGTGAAATCCACCAAGCATTGGGCAGCGTGGTAGATTACAGCCTTATCACTCTCGTATGAGAGTAGGCTCGTGTTCCTATAGTAGGGACGTTAAAAGGGAAGAGTAGGTATCTACTTATATTAAAAAATTAGAGGCTGCTCGCGACTTCGTACGTCTTTATCGTCATATCTTAGAAAATAATCATGATGTCTATAAATAATATAGCCTATATGTTATTCTGATGTGCAAGCTACAATATTACCAAATTTCATCAAAATCTATTCAGTAGTTTTTGCGTGAAAGAGTAACAAATATCCATCCATGCATCCAATAGTCGGATGTTTCCGGGATGTACGGATAGAATGATGTTTGTTACTCTTTCACGTAAAAATGAAACACAATATTGTCCTTGAAATGAAATAAATTTATTTGCTTAACACAGTAAAATAAAGGTGGATTGGATACATGAAAGTTCGTGTGTTCTACCTGCAGGCAGGTGTGCAAATCTTAAACATTGTTGATTGCATCGGCACAATTGATAATGCCTATTAGTAGTTAAGTAGGATGTACAGTGAAGTTAGCCAAAGTCATGTCTACATGCACTTAGAGACTCCGAATCTAGTTAGCAACCAACGTCACGTTCGTTAGACCAAATGGGCTACCACTCGAAACATCTAACTTGAGACTTCAACTGTACATCGCTTCATACAAACCGAGACCCTAGTTAACTCTTACCAGTTTAGTATGGAACAATTTACTTGAGACTCCAGCTGTAGGCATGGCCGTACAAATGGGGAGTATAGTTAACTATTGTGGATATAGTATAGAATATGTGTTGAAGTGTCTTCAAGTCATTAGTATGGGAAGTTGTAGGCTTGGAAACTTGTACCGAATGACCAAGTTTATGTTGTTAGGGTTTAATTTAATTCATTTACTAGTCGTACTTATACACCTCATGTTTGTACCAATAGATGGATGTGAGGTGAAAAGTTTGTTACTCGTTCCCGCAAAAACCATTGAACAGATTTTAATGAAAGTAACAATGTAGCTTAGACATCTGAATTGCATATAGGCTGTATAGGTCGTAACCTAATACTTACGTGATGACTTACGTAGCGCGCCACGTAAAATGAATCCTAGCTGACAGCTGCGTATTAGATGATTTTTGAGTCTGACATTTAACATTTGTTTTAAAATACCATCGCGCACAAAAGTGTTTTATTACAGTCATAGTTTTACGCAAAAAGGAAATAAAAATATTATTGGTAGTATAAGTAGTGTGGTATACATTAAAAAAATATACAACTACCAATCAATATTGGATTTAGGGTAAAATGTGTAAAAGTGTAAAAAAATATTTGAAAATTAAAAAAAAAAACATAATATTATTGTTCTTCCATTAAGTCTTCATGGGTGGCGCGGAAACCAGATGAGGACACGGTGTTGATGCCAGAAGTGGCCATTTTATTATCATCGTTGTTAGTTTAGTTTGGGAGCTGGGCATTATTGTAAGGTAGGCAATCTTGTATATAAAGAAATTGTTATTTTATTTTGTACCTAGAAATTGGAATAGATTATTTCGCGTAAAAAATAAACAACGAAGAACTTTAAATGGACCAACAACGCTGTTTACCAAATATACGTTCGATATTTTAATTAAGGCGATGTATTTCATAAAAATCTTTATTATTATTTTTAATTTCTAGCTTTATTTAGTAATAGAAACCCTTAAAAAGAGGCCTGGATATATGAAGTGAGTATAAGAAAGATTTGGAAGTAGGTATCGAGGAATGAAGAGGAAAATAGAGGACAAAACGGAATGGAAGAAGCTTCTCCTACAAGAACATGGATCTTAAATGATTGATGAGTTTTATTTATTAGAACATAGAAGAAAATTAACAAAAGTATACAGGGCGAGAGTTGACGAAAATATTCGAATTTTTAGATCTTAAAGCCAGTTGCTTACAAGATTATCAAAAATTACGCTTCATTAACCACTTTAGCTATTTAAACGTGAATTGTATAATCGTGTAAAGGTAAAGCAAAATACATACCTACCTACATATCTGTCATCTCCCATCCGGGCAGGCATACTTAGCTCCACTTAAGCAAAAATATATTTACAGTATGTTACCCTTCACTTTAACAACGTGTTTACATATGCATGGTTGTGGAATTGGGCTCCAATCGAATTTCGCTTGTTCCACTGTTAAACTCTACATAGTCCAATTCTGATCGCTTACGTTAACACGAACGAAACTCTCAACTAGTGCGGTTACCAGCGAGTGAAATCTTTAAAAGCATTGTGAAAATCACTTGAAATTGTACCTTAGTTAAATCAAATATAAATAAACATTAGATACGATGATCTAAAGTGATTAAAGACTTGATTTAATCACGACCAATAAATCAAAATTAGAGTTATGATGATGCAAACAGTTTGATTATTCAGTTGACCAGTCGAATGGGGATGATGATTACATTCGAAAATTCAAAAATAATTTGTCCGTCTTTTAGGTTATTAAAAAATATTTGAAACACGTTTTTTACCTGATCAAATACATAAATAAATACAAAGATACAGAGCATCAAGTACGTAAAAATCGTACTAAGGCGTCATGACATGAGCAACTTTAGCCCAGTGTATCTGTGTCATTTTTAATTTAAGAGAAAAAAGATAAAATTCGTGTCGAATATTTTAAAATAATATTTGTGATGGGCTAAAAGAATTTTTTGAGCAAGCCTTCTAATAGTTGATAGATTTTTACTAGAAACGACAAGAATTTACTCGCCGCATTACCCTGCTGTTAAACATTTTATATTTTTTCAAATGTAGGTTTTAATATACAAGAACATTTCCTTGATTTTAAAGCTATCTACTTACTATTGCGAAGATTAGATGAGGGAATTGCAAATCCTAAAAGTAGGACGGCTATAGTTGAGAACATTCACTGAATTGAGTTGAAAATATGTTTCACAAGTCTTTTTAAATACAGTAGGAATTTAAATAGTCCGTATGTTTTGACTTCATCCACTTGTCTTTGTCAGAAGTGACTTGCACCCGCCTTGACCATTTGTCTATCTTGTTAGACCCAGAACACATGGGAAAACGCAACTGCAACGAAACTGCAACCACTTGTTACTTGTGAGCTGCATCTAAGTTTCTGCTATAGGCTCCTTTAGAAAACCACAAATGATGCAACTGAAACGAAACTGCAACTACAAGTTACTTTTGAGTTGCATATAAGTTTCTGCTATTATAGGCTCCTTTAGAAAACCACACAGGACGCAACTCAAAAGTAACTAGCAGTTGCAGTTGCGTTTCCCCGTGTGTTCTGGGCGGACGAATGGTAGGTACTTAATTTTTAAGGAAGGCCCATGAGCATTGAATGTCCTTTCTATTCTTGTTTAATATTACTCAACTGTTAAACCCAAATATTTATATTATGATTACCTATCAACGTTATCTTATTCATACTATCAACTTTTATTCGTATTTAGTCGGGATATACAGTTGAAGTAGTATTGACAGTGTTTTAAACAAGAAGAATGGACTAGCAGCGCGTAAATGGTCACGCGACTTATTTTCTTCAGAAATATTGTTGCTATGAGATATCAAAGAATTGTAACGCTTCTATCTCCAAATAAAACCAGAATACTTACCTTGAATTTTTATTTTCCCTTAATTTAGTTTCTAATTCCGCCAATTTGTCAACAGTCCTCCATTTTCCTGCATAAACCAACTCGTAATCAGCTTAATGGAAAACAACGAACGTTTATTATATTTCTGCGAATAATTTTTTATATTTCAGTGACTTTTTTACATAAAAAATCCAATTAAAAATGGATTTTCCTGTACGTTATTTTTTAGCCCGCGTAATGAGGGTATAAAGCTTAGTTAATTCAATTATCGGGGAATACTGTCGAATATGATGGATGGGATAGGATAGGGAATCGAATGTGTGTTTTATATTATTTTACTAGACGCTGCCCGGGACTTCGTACGCATTTATCGTCATACCTTGAAAAAAAATCATGATATCTTAAAATAACATAGCCTGTGTGTTATTCTGATGTATAAGCAACAATATTGCAAGTTTCATAAAAATCTGTTCAGTACCTAGTTTTTGCGTGAAACAATAACAATCATCCACCTATCAGCACAAACATTGACATTTTATTAACATAGAAGGATGTTTGTACTTAAGTACATAGAGACACTTTAACCCAAAATAAGTCAAACCATTTAGTCGTTTCGAGTACAATCAAATCAGATAACGAGAGCGTTCAATAAATCAAAAAATTACCGTTGCGTTATGATTGATAATAGTAATTATTGTTTATGGGGAAAGTAGATCGAATCAAGTCGATAAAGGTCCTTAATGTACCCTTAGCGTGTTTCTGGTTATGTACATTTGACGCCTGACCGTTCATTATTTTTTATAAGGGACTTTAAATATAAGTGTTGTTCCGTAAGAGTGGATTAACCGTATTGGGAAGGATTTAAAACTATATTGAGGGTAAAGTTATATTTATACAGGATGTAACAGAAATGGGGTATAATGCCTATACACAGCGATAGTCGTCATGAAACTGAACAACTTTCCCCAAGGAACATGGGTCGTAACTCGAAAAAAAAATGTTCAGTTTCATGAGGACTATCGCTGTGTTTCGGCATTATACCCCTTTTCTATTACACCCTGTATATATATTTATTTCGATTACTCTATAAGATATTTATTACAAAGATAGATAGATAAATCATTTTATTCACTGCACAGAGGTACTTAAATGGAGTAACATTTCTGAGAAACAAACAAACATGCTCTCGACATCTTTGTGCTATGTTATTGTTTTGCCTAATACTAGCTACTATTGGTTAAGGACATTTTGTGGCAAAAGATAAAATATTTTGAAGTCATAGAAACCAACTTTTAAGAGTACTGTTAGAGTAGACGTTATATTTGCTTTTTGTGCATTTGATACAACAATCACTTTTATTCTTTAATTTACACCATTCTATCACTCTCGTCTACCTTTTGAGTTAAATAAAATCTTGTTGGGCCATTGTAACGCAAAAAAACAAATACCTAAAAATAATAATTAAAAAAAAACTTCGCCATTAACCAGGTTCATTAACCTCACCCTCAATTTTGTAACGACAAAAATGATTTATCATTTCAAGCATCGATTAAATTCCATTTCTGAAATGATTTCCAAATTTTAATCCCGGTCGAAAGCCAGACCATCGTTATATTTCAGAAGAGGGCCGGTTTCAAAAATTAATTATTACCTTTATTGTGGTATTAGATTGGCTGTAAAATTTTGTAAAGCGGAACCGTTGCTATGGTTACGGAAATTATCTGTAACCGTAACGGATTTAGGGCCTGTTTCGATATCAACAGATAAAATTTATCTGACAGATATTATATGCCTGTCGCTGTCTAAAGGTGCGTACAGACCATGTAACATAACATGTTATTTAACATTGTTTTATAACATGTTTTACATAATGTGGACACTGAATGTTATAAAACAATGTTATTGATATGTACAACAATGTTATACTTATAACTTTGATCGCGTACAGACCATGTAACATGTTATTTAACTTGTGTTTTATAACACGTCCACACTATGACCTTGTGATTCAACATTGCAACATAAAAATATAACAATGTTATATATTTGTTTTGTTATATATAATGTTATATAACATTGTTATATTGCATTGTTATTCTAATGTGTACAGTATAATTTTATGTTGCAATGTTGAATAACAAGGTTACATAGTGTGGACGTGTTATATAACACAAGTTATATAACATGTTACATGGTCTGTACGCACCGTTAAACGTCATGTTTTATGAAATAGACATAGGTTTATCTGTCAGTTAGATTTTATCTGTAGATGATAAAACAGACACTTAGTTGGGATAAAATGAATACGTCTAGGTTGTAGACAAAGTAACTATTAAATAATTTGTTGTTGTATAGGTATTAGTATTGTAAAATATTACTGAGAGGCAAAGGAAAAGGAAAGGGAAAGGAATGAGAGGAAAAGGAGAGGAAGACCGTGGCGTAGGTACCTACTTTACTCAAGTGAAGAAGAAAGTTAACGTAATGTCATATTATTAGGTCGAAGCACTGGCAGAAAATAGGCCTTAATTGTGGATACTTTACCGACAAAAGTAATCAAAATTTAGGAATTTATTTTCATGGTTTAAAACAGATAAGTACGTAACGAATTTCTTACTGGCATCTATTTTTAAATCTAAAAGTTCTAAAATACTCACTTTTGGACCTCAAACTTTGAATTCTTAAACAATATCTATACTTCTATACTCTATACTAATATTATAAAGAGGAAAGATTTGTACCTATTTTTGTATGTTTGTGTGTTTGTATGTTTGTAATGAATAGGCTCCGAAACTACTGGACCGATTTCAAAAATTCTTTCACCTTTGGAAAGCTACATTCTTCCTGAGTAACATAGGCTATATAAAAATGGCAAAATATTTAGGGTTCCGTGTCAAATATTCGATAATGTACCCCAAGGTATGCAAAACGTATTAAAAAAAATATCACAAATTCGCGTTTGCTGAGAAAAATATTGATATTAGAGCAAAGTGATGTACTACAGTTTTCATGAAGACATAAATATCTGCATAAAAGTCCATAAAACTATAGGTCCAACTATTACAGTGTTGCCACAATAACCATTTTTAAGCAAAAAATAGCGTGTAATTTTTTTTTCATTTTTAATTTCATCTATATGGGTATCAAATGAAAGGGCTTGACGAGTAGAACACAGCGGACTTTTCAAAATTTAAATTCAAGATGGCGGCCGCAACAAAATGGCGGAAAAACTTTTTTAGTTTTCAATACAATCAATATGGGTGTCAAATGAAAGGGCTTCACGAGTAGAATACAGCGGACTTTTCAAAATTTAAATTAAAGATGGCCGCCGCAACAAAATGGCGGAAAAACTTTTACTGTTTTCAATCCTATTAATCCATATTAATACCAAATGAAAGGGGTTGCACAAGGGGTTGCACAAGGAAACGGCCTTGAAGCGGCACGACTGTATCGCAAACAAGTTCAAAGACGTGGTGGGCTGCAACCTGCAAGTCGTGCCGCTTCAAGGCCGTTTCCGTGTGCAACCCCTTAGAAATGATGCATATCTGCATAATTTTCTCAATGTGTAACTCATCTCTTACAGGTGCTCCAAAACCCTCAAATGTGTCAATCTTGGCGTCTTTTTTGTACTTTTCGGTAAGATAACACTTTCTTTAAACCTACTGAGGCTTAGGTGATCATAAAATATGAAAGAAAAAAAAATTTGCTCATACGTCCAATTTTGAAATTTTCCACCTTGCTGTCTTTAAAGGCTGATTCTAGCAAAAGTACCCCATTAAGTACCAATTTTTTTCAATGATTATGAAAGCTGAGAAGTTGGCGCATTTTTTAAGCTAGTTTAAAATCCATGAAGTCATCTTTTTGACCTCTTAATTTAAGTTTGAAGATTTCGATAATTTTTCAGTTAATAGGTACAATTTTTCCTCTTCCGACCTAAATTTCCCCAACTTTTATTTAAGTTACGAAGCTGAATATTTAATGCATAAAAGTATGGGTCATGAAGCATCAGATGCAAAAATAAAATTATGAAAAAGGCTTATACTTTTTTTTCTACGAACCTTTTTAGGGTGATTGGTTGAAAAATCTCAAAAAATCAGAAAACACGTCATAACTCGGAAACCGTAAAAAATCGCGGAACATACATGGGGGTGATTCGGATACCCCACGACACGAGGAATCCAAATTTTCCTTTTGGACGTCAATCGACGGGCCACCCTGTATATAGAATATAAAGTAGAATAGGCAGAGTTAATAAATAATGCAAAAACTTTCAATTTGGTACCGCTACGATCGATAACGGCACTTCTGATAAAGTCTGTGATTTCGTACTATCCCAATGGGAGAGAGGTGTGACGGATATGTATGTATGTATGTATGTATGTATGTATGTATGTATGTATGTATGTATGTATGTATGTATGTATGTATGTATATATGTATGGGTATTATTAACAGAACAACGCATACGTCTTATAAAAAGTATAAGGTCTATACTAAACTTATAACCTTTCTAATTCTCATACTATTAGGTAACTATTCAGTAATATTGGTAACGGTAGGAACTTACGGTACAAAAATCAGAACCGCGGCTCAATTTATTTTTGTAATTGCTCCGTTTCCAAAAAGCATTGAACTACAATAATGGTACTAACTAGTACATTCCGGGTACATTTCTGTGGGATACGAGATATGCAAAAAATCCATATCACAGATAACTAAATAGTTACTCCCACATTAGATCTGCCATCCACACCGAAATTCTGAGTTGCGTCACCGCTTAAATCTTGTTAAAATTTAGCACAAAATGAAAGTTTTGATTCTGAATTGGACTTTAAAATTACGATTAGAAAGGACACAATTTCAATATATTTAAGTATTAGTTAATTATTCAAATGAACACGTCACAGATTTGATATCCGTCCGATTTTACGCAATTTGAATTTAAACTGTCAAAGTTAAGAGGAAAATTTCGTGATAATTTCAATATATTTAAGTATTAGTTAATTATTCAAATGAACACGTCACAGATTTGATATCCGTCCGATTTTACGCAATTTGGATTTAAACTGTCAAAGTTAAGAGGAAAATTTCGTGATAATTTCAATATATTTAAGTATTAGTTAATTATTCAAATGAACACGTCACAGATTTGATATCCGTCCGATTTTACGCAATTTGGATTTAAACTGTCAAAGTTAAGAGGAAAATTTCGTGATAATTTCAATATATTTAAGTATTAGTTAATTATTCAAATGAACACGTCACAGATTTGATATCCGTCCGATTTTACGCAATTTGGATTTAAACTGTCAAAGTTAAGAGGAAAATTTCGTGATAATTTCAATATATTTAAGTATTAGTTAATTATTCAAATGAACACGTCACAGATTTGATATCCGTCCGATTTTACGCAATTTGAATTTAAACTGTCAAAGTTAAGAGGAAAATTTCGTGATAATTTCAATATATTTAAGTATTAGTTAATTATTCAAATGAACACGTCACAGATTTGATATCCGTCCGATTTTACGCAATTTGAATTTAAACTGTCAAAGTTAAGAGGAAAATTTCGTGATAATTTCAATATATTTAAGTATTAGTTAATTATTCAAATGAACACGTCACAGATTTGATATCCGTCCGATTTTACGCAATTTGGATTTAAACTGTCAAAGTTAAGAGGAAAATTTCGTGATAATTTCAATAAGTTTTGATTAGGGTAAGGATATTTTAAAGGGACATTTATAAGTTCCAAAAGGGGAAATTGTCTTAAATTTCCTTAGAAAGCCTTTTTTTGTTATTAAGTTACTTTATTTTCACAAGCAAAACGTTTAATAAATTCAAATAAAAAAAAATACACCTTTGCAAGAGAAAAATCCGCTAACTTCATTTCGATCCGTTTTAATTCTTATTTTAGCCATATGACTTTAAAAAGTTGTTCAGTTTTGTGTACACTAAATACCTACATTTAATTAATATCTCCTAGATACATTTCGAAAGGAAAAAAACTTTCTTTTATGGAAAGAAAAACGCTCAATCATATACAATAGCGGTTTTGATGGCAGGCGGTTAACCCGCGATTTTGACGCGGTTTCATATCAAAATAAGTCTTTTAAAGTTATGAGTAATCATATTTTAAAGCTTTGCTGTAAACTTTTCAAAAGGCGTCAAAAGGGTAATTGCTGGTACATTTCTGTGGGATAAGAGATATTCAAATCCCCCACATACACCCGCCATCCTGACTCAAACAAAATAATCGCCACCACACCGCTAGTACGAGCCTTTTATTGATAAAGAACAATGGCCACTTTACTTAGAACCTGTGCTTATATGAACCTAATGGTTATACTTCAGTATTACCTCATATAAATACCACTAAACACAGGTTCGTTGCCTTAATTTCACGTATACTTAGCCATTAAAGTTTCTGTCATACTAAACCGCAATGCGGGGGAACAAAGCTAAGTAAAAATAAGCCATAACTACTTGACTTAAGATGTATGTTCGAGGGTGAATTAATGTAAGTTTTTTCTAAGTTTTAGAAGTAAAAGCACGCACCATTTCGTGACAAAAGTGTTGTTGTTAGAGGTGACCATGGTTCGATAGATTTTTGGGATTAAAGGGAAAAGACTTTTACGTCATCGCCGTTTAATATGACGTTTTAAGAATAACATAAGGCTATGTGTTATTCTGACGCGCAAGTTACATTACTGTATGTATAGGTAGTTTCATTAAAATCTGTTCAGTGGTTTTTGTATGAAAGAGTACCTAACTAACATCCTTGCATCCATCCATCAATCAATATCCATCAACACAAACATTGACATTTAAAATATGAGTAGCAACACATCTTTGCGTTCCAGCGCCCCCATCATCATAACGAATTTCTAACTCGACAAAACTCTAAACTTCAAAATGAGAATGCGTTCCGTTTTCAAATAGCTGCACCTAATTGACCGTAGAACGATCGCGATTGGCTAGACGCCAGTGACCCCTGTGTCCTGAGGTCGGAAGGGTCGCACTTCAATTCAAATATAGAACTGAGCTTTGGAATTAGTCCAGGAACGTAAGCGATACGACAATTTTGAGGTATTAAATGGCGGTGCTATTTTTGGCTAAAAATATTTCAAGCCAAGCCGAAATAGTTTTGTTTTACTGATTGACATATTTATGATGCTCATGAGCTCTCCATGATAAAACAACTGTTAAGAAGGCTCCTACACACATGCGGTCAACTGCGTTTCGTGTTCTTAAATCTTGTATGCAACCGCTCGCGGCGCAAGGCAATTCAGTACGTACTAATCTACAATAATCAATCTACATACACATATCTATCAGTCACATCTCATTCCCATCAGGGTAGAAAAAGATCACATTCCTCCACTTACTACGATCTAAACAAACCTCTTCCGCTTCGGGTATTCTGCAATTTTAAGGAAGGTATTTTTTAACAGACGGTTGACAATCAGCATAAATGAAATGTTGCATTATCCCTAACAATTTTATATCTTAGCTAACTCTAAGTGCTTGAATTATGTATGCCAAAGTAATAGTGTTGGTCTGTTGTGAAACTACCCGCATTAGCGGTATCTCTTCATCCCGCAACCAGAGACAAATCTGAAAAGTTTTCGCGCCTGTAACGGCCGTAGTGATGGGATGCTGTCCGTATCCGTAAGAAGTCGGTCATTAGGAAGGACTATCGGTGTCGCGGATTTCCACGATCCGCGATCCTAATATAGGTGAGATTTGACGTAAGTGGCTGGTAGCTAGGTGAATAGGCAGAATAGGAAATAAGTAGTTTTAGTTGCTTCATACTGGCAACACTGGTAGAAAAAAGTAAGTAGAAAAATGAGCGCGAAAGGAGGAAGAACTTGTGAGTGAGAACGAGTTCGACGCCGGGTGCATGCGGAGGAAGAATCCGTGATGCAGCCGGGAGAATAAGAACAGGAGAAGACAGGTGACAACTGGACATCGGTGAGTTCGTTCTATGTTGTTGTCTGTTGGTTATGTGAGACGATTGATACTTCAATAGAACTAGAATCAAGAACGTACATAGTCCTGGTTGGCGATTGGTAAGAGGATGGAGGGGTGGTGGATGCATCCTCCCGGGGCCCTATGGGCTCCGGTCATGTTAAGTTGATCGACTCACATAGTAGAACATATTCCATGTACCTATGTCTCTAAATGCACCTACTGTGTGCGCCGCCATGATGGCGCCATGTCGGTTCGAATACTTTACGGTTGATATTTATGTGTGTACAATACAATTACAATTAGAAGCAGATACTCTAGAACCTAGAAGGCGGAAAGAATATATTCCCCCATTAAATAAGAACCCAGGCATACAAAACTCCGCCACAAAATTTGGTGGAGTGTGCTGTTGGAAAACTTTCTGTTTTTTTTTGCAACATGAGTGAGATTTTGTTGGAATTTTTGACATTTTGATTGACACATAGATCTTGACGTTAAAGAAGTGAAATTCGTCTAGAAATGTTATTGCCAGGTAAAAGTGGTAATTTAAAAAAAAATAACAAAAACCGGTATTCTAAAAAAAAAAAAAAGAAATATTTTTTAAATTGTTACCAGAATAAATGAATAAAAAAAAAAATGGGTTTTTTTTATTTTTTCTTCTGTTTGGGAGGGCTCGTGCGTTATTCCTCACACGACGAGGTCTGTATACCAATACTGGTTTTGTTATTGCAATGAGAATGAGAATGTTGCGTCACGTTGCGTGCAGCGCATCGTGTCGTATTTAGACGTTTACTTTGATTTTGGTTCAAGTAGAAAACGAGAATGCCGTTACAGAAAGAAAAGAATCTTTCTATTCTTTTCACAACCAACCATTTGTCTAGAACTTTAGAAGAAAGACTTAGTAAAGGTTCATATGGTAGTGCGCACCCTGTGGACTGGGACACTGGATTTATTCCTTGCGGTGACACTGAGAGAGAACTGTGTGACAGAAAGTACCATCACACTACCCAGAAGAACTGGGCGAGAATTGTAGAAATAACTCTCAGGCAATAGGTACGTAATAGAATAGAACTTCGTAGTGTGGACCATGTATCACTCGCGGTTCTAGACCTACTTGTTGCGCGGAACCACCCAAGTGCGCTGGGAGAAGTGGGTCCACAATATACTGCGAGACGCTCTTGCCTTCTGTAAAAGGAGGATGAGTGGATTAAAAGAGGGTTTACAATCTTGTAGACTCTGTGTTGCACCGAGAAACCGGTTGTCGCCTGCGGGTGAATCTACTCAAGATTATTCTCCTCATACAAAAAAAAAAATCACATTTTACCCCGAGAATGGCGTTTATTTTAAGCTAAATCTATAAACACATGAATTATATGCTATATTATATTAAAGACACGTTAAAGAATTTAATATTTTAGAAAATATTGGCAAATATAAAAATTTGAGTGTTACTGATAATGACGGATGTTGCCGACAGTGACGAATGTAATGACGGAATGTTACCGACAGTGACGTTTGAGTTATATTATTGATGTAAATATTTATTCTCAAATACTTTTTTATTTGTCTTTTAACTACAACTTAATTACCGTTAACATGCAATCCATTACAAATTAGCTAAGACGGCTAGGTCAAAAGCCCACCCTGAATCGCACCTGATGCAAAAGTGGCTATGACACTAGCAGCATTCCCACACTGAATAGCGAGGAAAATAGGTTAGTCGGGACCTTTGCGCAGTAAAATTCTACGCAAGGGTCCCGACTATTGTTTTTAGGCGCTTCCCTAGTTCACGCATCAAACTCTTAGCTTCCGTACACCAAGTCCCGCTTTCCTCCACTACGACGGGAACAAAGAGGTACTTACCTCGTCTTGGAAGGGAGCATATTTAGCATGCTTTTGTATGGCAGCTCCTTCGGCTGCTGCACTAGCTGCCCTACATATACAAGGCAGGTGGGACATGGCGAAGGTACTTATGCAAGTTGCATCCTAAACTAGACAGCGTCCCCTTTCCCGAGAGATGAGGATTAATCAATCAGTCCTCTTGCCATTTGTGTGATTTAGGCTTGGCGGTTCCGGGGTCGCCGCTCAACCTCGTTAAGCATATTTTATAGTGACGAGGAAATCGTCTAGCTGACTTGACACAACTCAACCCTTGATGTCCCAAAGAGTCCGCAATCGTACCACAAACGTGACAATCCAACCGCAGATAAATTACTATCCTCAATGAGCTCGTTGATTACAGCGCCCAAATACGGCCAGACTCTGGGCTTGATGCCGCCTCAAGCATAGCCAGATTCCTACCCACAGCCGCTTCATTAGAATCCGGCTGCTTGCTTTGTACTGTACATGTGATCGTGCCAAGAGCGCTGGACACCTTTGTCCCTTGGCTGCTCAAGACACACAGTTGCCCAAACATTTAAAGCCTCCGCCGTATATAACTAATAAGAAGATTGCCACCTTGGACATGAAGTTTTTAAGCGACTCAACCGTTAACCTCGTGGGAGGAGGTTAAAACGCCGATATATTGATATCCTGCATTCTTCTAACACCCAATCTGCCGTAGCGGATGATAACGAAGTCTGCTGTCATTGAGCCTCATTAAGTTTTACATTGAGAATCGTCTCCAATGTCACCTTGAAGTCTTCGCCGATTTTAGACATTTCATTGACATTTCATAAAAACCAAGTCGGAGACGTTCTCATATTATACACCAGTGTTGGGACATATAGGCAACTACGGAAGAGTGTTAAGGCCACATGGGCAGGCAGCTGCTTCAGATGCTGACGCGCCCGGCAGATTATTTCGTTTTTTAAGTTAAGGCAGCTGGAATAGCATCATGAAGAATGGGAGCCTCCAGGAGTGCGGGCTGCCATTTTTCTGCCAGTTCAACATTTTTCAACAAAAACATGCTTTTTAATGATAATCGTACATCAAAATAATTTATTGCCATCAGTCGTTTTCTATACAAATAATCATTATTGGTAACAAACGTCATTGTTTTCTACACAAATAATCATTATTGGTGACAGATGTCATCGTCGTCAGACACAATGTTGGGAATAATGATGTTACCAACAATGAGGAATTTTGGAAATATCGCTGCTATTGGCAAAATAGGTTATTAAATTATGAAACAAACATTACACGTTATCTGTTTCCCTAATAAGTTCGCCATGGTAAATAAATAAAGAGTTTACCATGCATTATATTTAAAATACAGCAAAAGAAACCAATGACGACGTGGCATGAATATCTTTGGAGAACGATATTCAATTAATTATCATTGGAAAAATTAGCGTCCGTTCACTATGACGAGTGGTGTTCGACTTAGGTACGAGGGGGCTGCGACTTTTAAGTTAGACGTGACGCTTCGGGTGCTTTCCGTTTTTTTTTAATCATGCTAAGTAAACGTGTTACCAATAATGACGAATATTTTTTGAACATTGTTTGAACTAATTTTTAATTAACTTACCACCTACTTTTTAAATTTATTTTCTTTAAAATATCTTGCCTGTTTAACGATAAATAATATATTCCTAGACAGGATTACTCTATTATTAATAATATTTTCACTATGATATAAAATATCGAAAATCATGTAAAGGCGACACCTAAAATATCGTGGTTTTCTAGCGTTTTTTTCTAATAGCTTGTTTTTCTGCTATTCAATCACTGAACGGTTTTGATAACTTTTTACTTCATTTATTTAGGTAGTAGAATAACTATAAAAAGTTTTGAATTTCTTTTACAATTATGAATGATAGGGCGAGACATAAATTTTCGACCTCTTGAAGATCCACCCCTGCACGAGGTTATTCAGTGTAGACCCATCTTTGTCTTTCAGAATTTAGAATTGGTTTTTGGTCAGAACGAGAAGTCATGGTATTTGACACGAGAAAACACTTTGTTGAAGTCAATTGTGGAAGTCAATAAAAGTGTTACAGAACAGAATTGACTAGAATTTGAGAATTTACATAGAAAGAATTAATGGTTGTTTGTGAGAAGTTAAGAACAGAAAAGAAGTATTTTGTGTCAATTAATTCCGACAAAATTTCCTACAAATTTGTATTTGTTGTACATACATTGAGAAAATATTTTTAAATTATTTATGTTATAAACCGTAAAAAGATTAATATTTGAAAAACCGGTAAAGAAAAAAAACAACACCTTATGAAACGAACATACCCCGTCGGCGGCGGTTATTCTTTGTAACGCCATTTTGACTCTTATTGCTTTGGGGTACGGCCTATTTTGGCATCCGGCTACAACGTTCAAATCCCGCCAAAAGTAGCGTCGTTTTTTCTGGGCTTGACATTTTTTTTGTTCATCAGAGATGATTTTCCTTTTAAAAGTTAAGAAAGTTAACTTTTAGCAAGATATATCTTAACAAAGTGTACAAATTAAGTGCAAAGAGAATATTGTACTCGTGTGTTTGTATGCGTAAAGTGCACATAGTGATTTGCAAAGCGTAGATAAGCTGCGCCGCTGGAGCCCTATTGGATTTGGAAGTTCTGGTTCTAATTGGAGGTAAATCTTGATATTATTTCACAAGTTCCGTGTCTATTCAAGCATATTGCTAAGAAAGAAATATCAAATCATGGGTTTGATTGTTTACAGTAACTACAAGAAAGAGAAAAACGCAAATATGGACCGGGTTCGTATTGTGGTGCAGAAGTTGCAAGATCTAGTCTCTGAAGGTTCTAAACTGCTACAGCCACAGGAAATTGACGTGACTGCGCTTATGAGACTGCGTATAGCCTTACAATTTCATTTGGAGAAAGCAAAGGACATTCAACCCAGTGAAGAGCTTTCAAACTCATTCTATGAAATTCAGGAGCAAGCAGAGGCACTTCTGATAGAAGTTCGAACCTTAATGGAGGTTAGTAACAGAGAAAAGGATTCCTTAACCACTACAAAGCTACCAATACTGCAGTTACCTAAGTTCAACGGAAATATGATTGATTTCAATGAATTTTGGGATAAATTTGAGTCTGCCATCGACTCAAGACCGTTGAAAAACGTTGAGAAGCTTTCCTACTTATTTAGTTGCTTAGAAGGCCAAGCACTAGATGTTATAAAGGGTCTTTCAACAACAAATGACAATTACAACATAGCATTGGAAATGTTAAAAAACCGTTATGGAAACAAAATCAAGCTAGTTGAAGCCCACTATAAAGCTTTATCAAACATTAACAGATGTACAGACAACGGAGCTGACTGTCGTTTCACTCTCAATAGTATCCAGAGACATTTAAGGGTTTTAAAATCCCTTGGAGAAAACACCAGTAATAACCACATACGTGTACTGATATTAGAGAAGTTCCCGGAGAGAGTACTTTATGAACTCAATGTGCTCAAGGGTCCTGACTGTCTTTCTACTGAAGCTCTAGATGGTCTTGAGAGAATCATCACAGCTATGGAATGTGCATATAACCCTGGTGAACCAATAAACAAAGAAAACAACAAACCTGGATCTTCAACAGAGTCATTACTCATTCAAACTGCTAATACTTCAACAGGAAGAAATTTAAAACCTAAAAACTCATACAAGGGTAAACGCAAACAGCAAACTACTTCTACAAATCATACTAATATGAAGAAAAGAAGGAAAAGTTGTATCTTCTGCCATGGTAATCACTACAATGACACATGCAATAAAGTTAAGGGTATAGAAGAGAGAAAGAAGAAACTAGGAAAGAAATGTTTTTTATGTTTCAAGGAAGGTCATTTCAGTAAGGATTGCAAGGAAGATATCAAATGTTATCACTGCAAAGAGAAGCATAATAGTGCTTTGTGCTGTAAGAAGTATGAATCTTCATCTACCTTATCTAAGTTACCAAATAACGAAACTTTTTCATTTGGAGTAAATGTTAAATCTCTTTTGCAGACAGCCACAGTCACAGTAAAAGGTCAGCACAACAAGATAAGAAAATGTAGACTTTTGCTGGATAGCGGAAGTCAAAAAAGCTACATAATATCAAAAGTTGCAAAAGATCTTCATTTGGATTTAAATAAGGTAGATAAGTTAATGATCTTTACATTTGGCTCAGATACACCTTCAGAAACACTAAGTCCTGTAACAGAAATAGAAATTACGACCAGAAGAAACATTAAGAAAACATTACAAGTCAATGTTGTACCGTACATAACAAACAAAATATCTGTGCCAAAGGTAGATACACAAATGAATGTAGATATATTAGCCGATGATGGCTCAACAGAAGATATTGATATTTTGATTGGAAATGATTATTATTTTTCATTTTTCTCTTCTGAAATTTTAAAATTGGAAGAAAATTTATATCTAATTAACACTGACTTTGGTTGGATACCATCAGGATTGCTAGAAGCAAATAAAGATGAAGAAAACATACTTACTGTCATTACATTTTACCAATGTCACAGACCAGACTATCCATACTTCAACGTACCTGATCTCCCACTTCGCAGCATTGATGTGAAATTTCTGTGGTCTTTAGAAGGAATTGGTATCACTGATAATCCAAAAGCTTCAAGAGACGAAGAAGCTGTGGAATTCTTTAACAAAACTGTCAAATTTGAAGAAGGACGATATCAAGTCAAGTGGCCATGGATTCAGTACCCACCAGAATTACCAACCAACTTTGGACTAGCCTTTGGTCGACTAAAAGGATTATTGAAAAGACTGGATATGACCACACTCATAGAATATGACTCAATATTAAAAGAACAAAAGGAAGCTCAGATTATAGAAGAAACAGAGAAGCCTAAGAACCTATACGAACAAACTACACCACCTATACATTACCTTCCGCATCACATGGTTAAAGTAGAAGGAAAAAGAGGAAGATTGGTGTATGATGCTTCAGCAAAGACTAAAGAAGAAAAAGACGCATTGAAAATACCTAAACTAGAACTACTTGGGTGCCTCATTGGATGCAGACTATTGAAGTTTGTAAGAGATAGTCTAGCACTGCAAATAGAGAAGGAATATCTATGGACCGACAGCCTTATTGTCTTGAACTGGTTGCAATCTGACAAACTGCTACCACCATTTGTCGCTAGAAGAATAGAAGAAATTAAAAAGCATAAACAGATTCAACCATATTACATCAACACTAGAGAAAATCCAGCTGACTTAGCCACCAGACCAGATGTATGGCTTATGCAGAAAGAAGTATGGTTCAATGGGCCAACATTTCTAAGACAAACTGTTACCAACTGGCCAGAAACTCGATTCCTAGACTATCATCGCTCACTCTTAGTCGCGGGGGAGGGTCACGATGCTCATGAACTTGATGAAAGCAGAATTGTTGACACTGAAGAAAGAGTCATAGATGAGCATCATGAAGAAACCCTTGGCGATATAGATGTGGTCATAGAAGGACAAAAGAAACCTGGATCAGAACAAATAGCAGAAATCAAAAGATTGCAAGAAGAATACTACCCAGAAGAAATGAAAGGAAAAGAAACACATCTCACAAGGAATTTGGGATTATTCCTAGACATTGATGGCATATTGAGATGTAAAGGAAGAATGTCAAATACTTGCTGGACATACGATATGAAGCATCCTGTACTGTTGCCGAAAGACTGCAAGTTTACTAACCACTTAATAATGTCGATACATGAAAAGAACTACCATGTTGGATCGGCACATACACTAAGCTTGATTCGACATCAGTATTGGATACCTCAAGGACGCTCTCAAGTAAAGAAAATAATTAAGAAGTGTCTACAATGTCAGAAACACACTAATGGACCTTACAAGCTGCCAGCTCCTCCAGCACTACCATTAGAAAGAGTGAATTACAGCTCACCATTCACTTACACAGGTGTCGATTACCTTGGTCCACTTTTTGTGAAAACAGAAAATGATAAAGTCAAACGGTGGATATGTTTGTTCACATGCTTGGCTGTGAGAGCTGTGCATCTGGAAGTTGTTCACGACCTGACAGCTGAAGAATGTTTGATGGCATTGAGACGCTTTATATCATGCAGAGGATTACCAAGAAAGATCGTATCAGACAATGGTACACAATTCAGATTAACAGCTGAAGTGTTAACAAACTCTTACTGCATAGAAAATAAAATAGCTTGGAAATTCATTCCTCAATTAGCACCGTGGCACGGTGGCTTTTATGAAAGACTTGTTGGAGTTGTAAAGAACTGTCTCAAGAAAACCTTAGAGAAACAATGGCTAAATGACACTCAATTAGAAACAGTCGTTAAAGAAGTTGAAGCTGTAGTCAACACACGACCATTAACTAATGTGGGATCAGAACTAGAAACAGTGTTGAGACCATCAGATTTCCTAAGTATGGGAAATTGCTTAACAACTGATTTGTCTGACATGAATGTGATTCAAGATGGATCAACAACGAAAAGAAGCCTAGTAGAGGGTTGGAGAAGAGGACAAATCATTCTAGAAGAGTTTAAGAAAATGTTTGTCAACCAATACCTGATGAGTCTACGAGAAAGATACAATGTCTCATACAAGCAACCAAGAATAACCGCATCTCGCCTACCCTGCATTGGAGACGTAGTACAGATCAAAGGAGAACAGAAAAACAGAAGCAATTGGAAGATTGGTATAATAATAGAACTTATCACAGGATCTGACAATCAGTGCAGGGTGGCCAAGGTGAAGACAGATAGTGGTATCTATACTCGTTCTATTGCTCACCTCTACCCGTTAGAGATTGATGCAATAGTCCCTGCGAGTGAAGAAGCTGCATATTCAGACGTTTCTACTGAGAAAAGGAGCAGAGAGAATGATCCACCTACTGTCATACACTTACCTGAAAATGTTTCATCTGAGAAGTTACCTGATACAGAAAACTTAAAAACTATAGACAACGAGAACAAAGAAAAAAGTGAACAGAACTTAACTGATTTACCTACAATAGAACAGAATTCTAATGAACCAGAACAAAACCTACTAGAAGCAGAATTAGAACAGAATCGACCAGAAATAGAACAAAATCCATTACATCCAGAACAGAACCTATTAGAACTAGAACCAGAACAGAATCTATTAGAACCAGAACATGTTGAACCTGAGAATGACGATGAGCCTGAGACAGCAGCTCCACGTCTCGAAGAGAATCGAGTCAGAAGAGATGCTGCTGTAAGGGCACGAGAGAAGATAGCCGAGTGGACACGTCACTTGGTTGCTCTGCTGTAACATTCTTGTTCGGCGGGAGTGTCGCGGATTTCCACGATCCGCGATCCTAATATAGGTGAGATTTGACGTAAGTGGCTGGTAGCTAGGTGAATAGGCAGAATAGGAAATAAGTAGTTTTAGTTGCTTCATACTGGCAACACTGGTAGAAAAAAGTAAGTAGAAAAATGAGCGCGAAAGGAGGAAGAACTTGTGAGTGAGAACGAGTTCGACGCCGGGTGCATGCGGAGGAAGAATCCGTGATGCAGCCGGGAGAATAAGAACAGGAGAAGACAGGTGACAACTGGACATCGGTGAGTTCGTTCTATGTTGTTGTCTGTTGGTTATGTGAGACGATTGATACTTCAATAGAACTAGAATCAAGAACGTACATAGTCCTGGTTGGCGATTGGTAAGAGGATGGAGGGGTGGTGGATGCATCCTCCCGGGGCCCTATGGGCTCCGGTCATGTTAAGTTGATCGACTCACATAGTAGAACATATTCCATGTACCTATGTCTCTAAATGCACCTACTGTGTGCGCCGCCATGATGGCGCCATGTCGGTTCGAATACTTTACGGTTGATATTTATGTGTGTACAATACAATTACAATTAGAAGCAGATACTCTAGAACCTAGAAGGCGGAAAGAATATATTCCCCCATTAAATAAGAACCCAGGCATACAAAACTCCGCCACAATCGGGTTCAGATATTACAATGCATGTTCCAGTTATATCTAGTTATGTACCGATATTTTGATGAACGCGAACTTTTGGTAAGAAATTGAATCCAAATCACGGTGGGGGAACCACTATGCTTTACCTGTTGCACCTATTCCTAATTTTGACAAGCTTTACAAGGGCGATAAAGTAAACAAAAAATATTTTGTTAATCTCATCCTAATAATCTTTTACGGATATTGTTCGTATAATAAGGGATTCATTGTTTTGGTAAAGGTTGTTTGTATTTTGTCAGTTAAAATCGTTTAGTAGAATGACATTTTAAAATGTCACGAAAAAGAATTTCATAACAATTGCAAAAATAAACACCAGTTGGAAAAGATATGACGGTGAAAAAATATCTTTACGAAAATTTATTTATTATTCATCGACTGTTTTATTTCTGATTTCAACTTTCAACGTCGAAATTTAATCATTTTCGGATATCGCACACAGAAAACCCGTAAATTCAAAACCACTATAACCTCACTACCCTCAGTTTGTCTGGATATTGTGAGGATATAAAGCAAAGGCCCTGCTTCGGGTCACGTCCTATGAATGAGTAAGATTTAGATACATTTACACTAACTTGTATGGAGTTGGTCGCTGTAATGGACTGGGAGATGACATTATTTGTCTATTTTGGCTTTGGAAGGTATTATGAGGCTTTGGAAGTAGGTACCTATTCCATTGTGTAGTAGAACCTTTATGCAAAAGTGTTTGTTTTCTGTTTGATTTATTTATAATACAAAATCGCAATAAATTCACCAGATTTAATTGTCTAGCACGGTTAGAATTTTTCATGCTAGTAGGGTAGGTAGGTACCATCATTTATAAGAGTAGGGAATCAAATAAAAGTAAGACTGCGTCTGATATATCTGTTTTAATAAAATGCGAACTTAAACCTAATCATTTCTTAATTTTTTTAAAGAATACGTTCCTTAATACATCTTTTCAAAGCATGAATAGATTATTGCACTTTCTCCATTGCAGATTTGACGTAAGTTACTAAGCGAACGTTGTGGAACGTTCTGGAATGTTCCAGAAAGTTCCAGAATAAAATAGGAACCACTACGTCGTTACTAGACTCTATATCCCGGAGAAGTTTCAAGGACAGTCAACATTAGGCGAAGACATAGATGTTGTAAAAGATAGACAGTGACACATACTACTAGCAAATATTTTTACACGCTTTATATTAGCTTCACTTGTAAGTAACTATGTATGTAAACAAATCTTGGAATCTTTATTTGACCCACTTCCCGGTCTTCGAATAGGATGAAATTTTGCACACGCTTTGAGATCTGATGACAATACAATAATATGGTACTTTCAAACTGACCTGATGATGGAGTAGATATGTTTAGTACGAGCTAAAGCGTGTTTTAGTTTTTTTAAACTACTTACCTATTATTTTAATCGCAAGGCGAATCTCAAAAATGGAGCCGTTTGTAATGTCTTATAGAAAAGTGGGAATTTCGCGGTAATCGTAGTAAGGTTTCAAGTGTACATTATTTAACTTGTCTAGTGGCCAAAAAGACACTAGTTCAAAAAAATCAACAAAAAGATAGTAGGACCCATACAAACCTTTCTAATCTTTAAGATCCGCAAGAGTGCAGTTTTACCCAGAAAAGAATCTAGCAAGAAACTCAGTTGGGTTGCTCTTTTTCAAGTCTTCCCAAGTCTATGCATTTACGAAGTCGATGTGCCACGATAACGATGTTTACTCTCCTTGTTTGAGTGTGACGCCATTAGCCAAGTTGTACGATGGCCGACATTGGACGCCTATAGAGATAGACGTCTTTGCAAATACTCCAATTCCACGCGAATTAAATTGTAGATCATTTTATTGATGAGGTCGAGTCAAGGTTGATGGGAAATTAGTCTTATTTTGGTTTGGGTAACGATTAAATTCCGACTAGCTTCAGCCTGGCGATTACTCTCTTTTAATTTTACTGTTAAAATGATTCAACTGTGTAAATTGACTAAATATAAATCACTGATGTTAGTATTTTAATTTTAACGTTTATAAGTAAACGTCTAGAAATTTAACTTATACTGCTTAATACAGTTTAGTAGTTTTAACGATGAAGTAGCCAGGGATAGGGAAATGTGGAAGGATGCGAGAGGAAGGACGATAGTTGGCCCTTACCCAGCTGTGGGATATAACAGGCTGATAAAAAACAGTGATTTTAAAATAGAGAAATAAAAATAGACCCACATGGTCTATTTTTTTTATTACGGTCAGCATCGTAAGTCGATGAACACATTCACATTTTCAAAAGTAAAATACACCATTATTAAATGAAAATCGCTTAAACAAATATTTAATTTGTTAATTAAATACAACACATAAGTTGTATTTAATTAATACAACACAACATTTTCCTTTTTAATTTGTTAAATACAACACATAAGTTGTATTTAATTAATACAACACAACATTTTCCTCAAGCTATCACAATGTAACACGCTTTCATTTATAAATGGGGACTATGATAAAGAGGAGGGACGAGATTGAATAATTATGTATGGTGAAAAGTTTTAGTGTTAAAATTAAATAAATTTGTACAATATGGAATTATTTTGTCCTAGACGAAGACGCTTATTTGTCGTTAAAGGTTACAATCAAGTTACAAAGTGTTATATTTCTTTTTAGAGTTTATTTATTTTTAACTTTTTAGTTCATTTTATAAACAAATAATAAAAGCTTGTTTTTAAAAAGGTTTTTTTTTCTTTAATTTTATTTTTAACTTTTTAGTACCTCTATTTTTAATTCGAGATTTATTTCTTTTCTCTTGTGTACGTATTCTGTCGATATCTTGTCTAATTATGCGTTGTTCTAGAGATTCGTTTTTCCTTCTCTCTTGTGTATGTATTCTGTCGGTATTTTGCCTATGTGTGCGTTGTTCTAACGATTCGTTTTCTCTATGTTTAGCAGTAGCTAAACTTATTTTTTCTAAGCGTTGCCGCTTGTGGACATCGCTTTCATTAGCAATCTTCTCCTGTCTCTTCAATTTCGCCTTCTCTAAACGTCGTTTTCTTTGTGTAGTTGTTTCTGTTTTCTTCATGTTATTCCCACGAGTATAGGACAAATAACGGTCCATCCCCCCAGAGGTCCGTTGTAGAGGGATAAGGGCTACAATACAACAGGGTTCGCCCTGGTACCCTGAGGCGCAACGTTAGCGGCAAGACATGTTTATACACCCTCATACCATTCAGCCCTCGGCACGTGCTCACCTTGCATTGGGTCATCCATCCAATCAATCATATATAATTAATATGGGGACGAAAGCAAGAGACTCGTCAAGACGAATCAAACGAGACCAAACTCGATGGGGTTGCGTCGTTTAATTACGGAGTTCCTATGGCCACCTTCCGGCTCCAACATCAGACCCTGGTTACCATATAGTATCAAAGTACTCGTCAAGACTAATCCAATGAGCCCAAACTCGATGGGGTTGCGTCGTTTAATTACGGAGTTCCTATGGCCACCTTCCAACTCCAACATCAGACCCTGGTTACCATATAGTATCAAAGTACTCGTCAAGACTAATCCAATGAGCACAAACTCGATGGGGTTGCGTCGTTTAATTACGGAGTTCCTATTTCTACCTTCCGGCTCCATCATCAGACCCTGGTTACCATATAGTATCAAAGTACTCTACAAGAGTAATCCAATGAGCCCAAACTCGATAGGGTTGCATCGTTTAATTACGGAGTTCCTATGGCCACCTTCCAGTTCCATCATCAGACCCTGGTTACCATATAGTATCAAAGTACTCGTCAAGACTAATCCAATGAGCCCAAACTCGATAGGGTTGCATCGTTAAATTACGGAGTTCCTATGGCCACCTTCCGGCTCCATCATCAGACCCTGGTTACCATATAGTATCAAAGTACTTGTCAAGACGAATCTAATGAGCTCAAACTCGATAGGGTTGCATCATTTAATTACGGAGTTCCTATGGCCACCTTCCAGCTCCATCATCAGATCAGCTCTATGTCACAATAACATTGCATTGTCATCCGATTTATACATGCATTCTAAATTTCAGCTCAATCGGAAACCGGGAAGTGGATCAAATTTAAGTTGCAAGATTTGATTACAGAACGACAGACAACGGGACAGGTGAAACAAAATAAAAGCTTGTAAAAATGGTGTGTATTACTTTTGATAATCTGAATGTGTTTATCGACTTATGATGCTGACTGTACCAAATGATTACATATTGATACAATTTCCATACCCATTTTTATTAACTTGCTGATAAATCATGCTACTTACAGTCTAAAACACATTAATCTTGTTTGATTTGAAATGAGTGCATTATTTACGTATTACATCCCTAAAACCAACAAAAAGTACATGAATTATGTATCAAAATAATCACTCGGAAGTACAAATGACAATTGGCGTGAATATTTGAAACTCAATGCGAAAAGGGACGAAATAATAATAAAAATAAAAAATAAACAAAACAACAACATGGCGAAAATCTGATTACTTCTAATTATGGGACTTTGGACTCGCTTCCGGGACTGAATTTACATATTTTAATACCGCTTTCGACTTACCAGAAAGTTATTTGTGTAACTTTTTTTTTTGCTCTCGACTGTCCATCTCTTAGCTTTCAGTCCGCTGGTTTTTTTAAAGGTGGATTCACATATCTCATATCGAATATCTCATGTGGCATGTTTTATTGCAATTGTTTATGTTATTTTTAGGTGTAGGTAGAGACTAACCTTTATATCCCAAATACCGCAATTACCAGGCTTTTAAATCTTTAAAAACCGGCTAAGTGCGAGTCGGACTCGCGCGCGTAGGGTTCCGTACCATTCACTAAGTTAACAATAGCAGCAAATATAATAATACTGTATATGTATAATAATATCATAATTATAGCCAAGTCTCAGTAATAGGGTCCCGTTTTCACCCTTTGGGTACGGAACCCTAAAAAGGAAGATCTAGCATGATTGATTTGTGTTTCCATATAAAGAGCGATAGATCCGTTTTTTTTCTCGGATCACCATTTTAACACCGGAAAAGATCTGAATTAGGTATTAAATATAAAACGCTCTACCACTGAAGCTGCCTAAGTGTGAACTGTGTGTGTAAAAGTGAGCAATGTGAACACACCTTTACAATCTAAGAAGGAGGACCTAATTAAAAGTTTTATTGTAAAAAAAAGTTGTCGTATCTTCATAATGAACTTCACTCGTAGGTAAAATTAGGAAACGTACGTCAATTATGATCTTTTTAATGATTATCTTTGGAGTTTTTTTATCGATCTGGTATATTTATTTTCACTTAAGTTTTACCCGATTACGGTGAAGCCAAAAGGGAGGGTAATGTTTTTGGTAGTGTATGTAGGCAGGTAGGTATGTATCTTCTGTAATTTTTTAAAATTGTTATCTTTAAAATTAGGTATAAGGTTAAAAGTATGTATCATAAATAACACGATTAATTTTAACAACAAAGAAATTAAAATAATAAGGGTTTGGATTTTTACGGACCTTACGTAAAACCGCGGTATGAACGCCAACCGCCGGTCGCGTTTTTCATTTCAAGCGGTAAAGATTAACCGCTACCGCTAGTGAGTAGACTAACTTCATTTATGTTGGATTTTGTACACAATAGACAGACACAACAGCCAAAAGTTATTCTATTTCCCCAAAGAAAAAAAAATCGGAATCAACCCCAAACATCACAACGTAAATACGCAAAAATCCAAAAGGAAATACATTTCCGAATAATGACAGTCACGTTACGTAATTGGTGTCACTAGTTATGTCACGCGGCTCCGTTCGCGTCCACAAAGGAGCTTTTACCATAATGACTTCCGACGTCGCCTTAGATACATTTGTAAAAGAGTCTGGTGGACTAAATATAAAATAATTATTGTCCGCAAAAAATGTCGTTATTAAAATTATTGTTAGTTATTTTTATTTTGCTTCGTAATTGGGTTGGATGATGATGAAATAAGAATAAGCGTTTTTTCAAGGCCGTTTAGATCGTTGAAAAATTGGGAAAAAGTAATATTATTAATATCTGCGTGGGCACGCCTCTTCCCATCTGAGTAGGCAGAGACAACTTCCCTCCAATTGCTCCGATCCAAACACACTTTCTTCGCTACATTCAGATTCGTAAGTTGCCTCAAAAATTGGAAATAACGATTTTTATGAAATCGCTACAAACGACAAACAATGCAATTTACTGGGCCAAAAAAATCGCCATACTTAAAATTAAATGTCGGGCGGGGCAGTCTACTCTGGCATATGTAAGCATCATTTCTGGGCAGTGAATTTTTTTTGGGCCCGGTTCCCGAGTTGCATTGTCTTTTGCCGACCAATGTCTATTGTATATGAAGTTCTTCATATCAAACGGTGTGATAAACCATGATTCAATGGCTAATATAAAAGAGCGCTTCGTAAAAATAACTGTTTTTCTACGAGTTATTTTCTTCAAAACTTGACCCCTTTTCGACTTTATTATCACAAAAATACGCTTCACACTATACGTATAATATCCTTGTCAAACTCCATCCTGTCAGAAACAAAATTAGAGAATCAGAAACGTCAATTTAAATCAGTGAAGTGATTCTTGGAAATCAGATACCCTGTATACATTATCCCATCAAAAACAAAAATGTAAAATTGCAAGTCTCGCTGTGTTTTCCTTCCACAGTAAAAAGTTATGAGATCAAATGTCGAACCAAGTCGTATGTATAGCGGTGGTTTTGATATACGCCATTTTTATTTTTCTATAATAAATACCTACAATGACATAGCAATCGCATGACAACAACAAATCACTTTACTTGGTCCCTAGAAATTATGAGCGTGTGCTTCTCCCAAAACAAGTGTGACGCCTTGACTTGAAAATTGACAAGCCTGATATTCCTATCTTATATCAATATTGATAGTATGAGACTAAAGTTTTAACAGCGAACTGGTGATCAACCCCGAAGAAGATTTCCCAATAGGTAGACTGCAACAAATAGCATAGAGACAGTTGATTAGCTATGTAATCGGTAAGTCATGCGATTGCCAAGTCATTTTAGGTATTTATTATAGAAAAATAAAAATGGCGTATATCAAAACCACCGCTATACATACGACTTGGTTTGACATTTGATCTCATAACTTTTTACTGTGGAAGGAAAACACAGCGAGACTTGCAATTTTACATTTTTGTTTTTGATGGGATCTCACTTCTTTTTGTAAGTAATCCTTCTTTTCTTGGGCTCCGGTAAGATTTGCTGAACCTACATCAACAACTGATTTTTTTAAAGCCCACTCCTATCTTTTTGCCCTTTCGTAGAGGCTTTGTTATTATGAACTTTAGCAAGTCCGGACGGTAAATATTTCTGAGGCGATTATCAGACCCTGATTACTATCTAGTATTAATGTACTCGTCAAGACGAATGAAATGAGCCCAAACTCCATAGGGTTTCGTCATTTCATTACGGAGTTCCTACGGCCACCTTCCAGCTCCATCATCAGACCTTGGTTACCATCAAGTATGAATATACTTCTCAAGACAAATCAAACTAGTCCAAACACGATAGGGTTGCATCATTTAATTACGGAGTTCTTATGGCCACCTTCCAGCTCCATCATCACATCAGCTCCATGTTACCATAATATTGCATTGTCACGCGATATACATAAGCATGCAAAATTTCAGCTCAATTGGAAACCGGGAAGTGTGTCTTTAACTTGCAAGATTTGCTTACAGACAACGCGACAGGGGAAACTAAATAAAAGCTTGTAATCACGCGCCTAAGTAACCTCGCTTGTATTAACAAATTATTTTTTGCGGCTATGAAAATGACTTTCAGTGAAGTTTTGTATAAAGATTTAGTTTACCATCCACAAATAACCTCAGTCGATTTAACAAACTTAAACAATGAGATAATGATATTAAATATAAAACTAAATATATACATAAGTAACCAAAGTTTCTTGTTTTTAGTTCAAGTTTCGATTTTCGATCCTTTTTAAAAGTGACTTCATTTACATTTACATTGACAAGTTAGCGGATAAGCTCAGTTCTGCAGCTTATGCAGTTAAAAAAATAAGAAACCTGACAGATGTTCAAACTGCCAGACTAGTTTACTTCAGCTACTTCCATAGTCTTATGTCCTACGGCATTCTGCTGTGGGGTCATGCCGCCGACTCTGAGCGCATCTTTGTCCTGCAGAAGCGAGCTATTCGATCGATTTATAAACTAGGTCCCAGGGAATCTCTTAGGGATGTTTTTAAAGATATTGACATATTAACACTAGCATCGCAATACATCTTCACTAATGTAATGTTTACACAAAAAAATATACATCAATTTAAACAACTAAGTGATATACATACTGTTAATACTAGAAATAGGGATAAATTATTGCCCCATGCTAGTCGACTAAACAAAGTAAATAAGTCGTTTGTAGGTCAATGTATACGCTTTTACAACAAGATCCCTACCAGTATACGCGAACTACCCCTTAATAAATTCAAGGTTATTGTTAAACAAAACCTTAGCAAAAAGGGATATTATAAAATTAACGATTATTTAGATGACTCAAATCCATGGGATTGACCTGCTCTTCTATCGAGCTTTCTTTATACGGCATAACTGTTCATACTTATACAATTGTGAATTTCTTACATTCCTTAAATTAAGTATATGAATGTTATTGTGTATTAAAAATGTTGCCTCTGCAGTATCTTGGTAGGTATGGTATCTGTAATAGCTAAGATTTTTTTATGAATAAGGCGAAACGTGTGACATGTCATGCTCGCTTACGCCGTTGCAGTGGTGGCGCTGTGTGTCGGGTCTCCTACTTCCCTAAAATATGTGGAAGGGGTTGATGGCTGGCACATGCGTTGAGACCTGTGTGAAGGTGCTGCTGTGATGGCCGGTCATGTCATGCGGATTCTATGAAACTAAGCCTTTCACTTCTCTGTTTCCCATTTATTACCTTACTTTTCCTGGATATTGCGGGGTCAAATTTTTATTTATGGATAGCTCTTTTGAAATATTAATTTTATTAGGTATATGTTTGTGTTTATGCCTGAGATTTGTAAAACTTAAATTGAAAAGAGCAACCCTACAGAGTTTCTTGCTAGGTTCTTCTCTGGGGAAAACTGCACTTTTGCGAATCTAGCATTAACTTTAAAAAATGACCCGTCCTAAGTGTTGTCAAAACCTACAGGATTAAATGATCATTTCATTTCATTTCATTTCATTTCATTACAAACTTATATTTTGCGGCTCTGTAAATTACTTTCAGTACAATTTAATATGGAGATTTTGTTTACCAACCGCAAATAAAAAGTAGCGAGTAACTTATTATTTCAGTTTAAAATTAATATTTTTTAAGTTTTTCCTGAATTTAGTCAGTATAAAAAGGCTACTCTCCAAATCTCAAGTTTATGGGTTTGCTAGAAGTACCTTAGAATTTTGATGATCGGTCAGTGAGTCAGTGAGTCAGTGAGTGTCAAAAGTAGTGAACTTTAACTGGCGGTAACTTTTAAACTATTGGTAATAATAGTACGAAATTTGGCACAATAGCTAGTTATAGTATGTACTTTCGATTGATAAAAAAAATTGGCTTCTAGCTTTATCCACTAGTAAGCTACAGGGGGGTCAAAAGTGCCTTGAATTGCTTCGAGAAAAGGATGGTACGGCCGTTTTGTTTGGGCTCAACTTGGCGGGGGCACGGCCGTGCCCCCAGATTAATGTGGCAGTTTTCCTTTAAGATACCGAGATATGATAACAATTGTTAGTACTTCTTATACGGGGTGATTTATACGTTTTTTCTAAAATGGGACTTATTTCTAGTTTATCAATCTATCTCATGAATTGATACATAGATTCAGCGGCAAAAGTTATGTCATTGAGGCTCGTCTACCATTACAATACGCTCAGACGATTCAAGTCTCGAAGACAACTTACCGCGAAGTATCTCACTTAAATTATATCGGTATCCAATTGTGCGAGCTTGCATTCAAATGTATGCGAATGCGAGATACTTCGCGGTGACTTCTTTATCTTCGAGGCTTGCAGGATACTTGAATCGCCCGTGCATATCGTAATGGGCGAAACACCTAACCCCACCAAAAATGACGTCATCTTTTAGACCAGAGCAACAAGAGTTTTGAAAGATTGGAAGACAATTGTTTACAGTTCTTAATACATAGAAAGGTTCAGAATATTTCGAAATGTAAGAATTAAATATTTTACTCATATTACTAAAGTTGATGGAAACATGGGTAGATTATGTGTTTTAAATTATTTTATTTCTTTCTTTTCAAGATCGAGCGACGACTGATGAGTGTGGATGAAGCGAAAGAGGTGTGTTTGGATCGTAGTAAGTGGAAGGAAGTGGTCCCTGCCTATCCCAATGGAAGAGAGGCGTGACGAATATGTATGTATGTTTTCAAGAGCGTCACTCTGCTCTATACTCTGCCGTCCGTTTGAGCACCTGATACCACATAAGTACACAACTGCTATCTTTGATTAGTAAATGATTAGTTCAAAATCAGCCTGTATTATTAACAATTACCTACACTATATAATATACTCGTGTCTCATTAAACGTACACGTGGACAATTCTCAGATTTCTCACACACGTGATTAATACAAGAATATAAACATGCTTTTGAAGGTTGTACATACAATGATGGTTGAAGGTTATACACAAAACGACAATTTTATAAGTAATTGTTGGGGAAAATAAACTAAGTACAGAACAATTTTGAGATTTGTTTTGTTTGATAAATTAACTAAAATCTTATCTTATTTAGCCATTGCTGTCCCACTGCTGGGCAAAGGCCTCTCTCCTCTTCTTCCATGATTTCCTATCCTGGGCCGCCTCTGCCCAGACATCAAGACGGCATCCAGCTCATCTCGCCACCTTTTAACTAAAATCTTCTTTAAAAAAACATACTTTACTAGCGTTATTGAAACCTTAAAGGCTGATTTACATTGAGTGAGTAACTGACGTCAGTTACTGAACTGACCTGATATTGCCATAGTGTAAATTGATCACTGACGTGTCAGTGCACTGTCGCGTCAGTACTGACGTCAGTTACTCACTCATTGATACAATATAAGTACTGATACAATTTTGAAAATATTAATCCAAATCTGTTTTTGGGTAAAACTGTAACAAAAATTGCACATCCATCGGCACAAATATAGACGTTTTTAATACAGGTACAGTCAGCCCGTCATGTCTCACTGCTGGGCAAAGTCCTCCCTCTTTGCTCTCCATCAATTCTGTGCGCTAGGACCTCCCATTTGACGTTCATAATTTTAATAGATTTTGAGATAGAAAATTATCTCAGAACGTAGATATCCTGAGATAATTTTCTATCTCAAGTTATTTTTACCAATCCTTTACGCATACTACAAATGCAAATAACACCAAACATTGTATAAGAATCTATTTCAAAACCATATAACCTCTTATAACAGTAGCAATTGGAATGGCAACGATTTCCTGTGCAGGTGTCTCGCCCGGGAGAACCTAGCTCTAAAGATTTACTTTTCCCGGGAAAACGGGAACTGGGTTGCCGTTTTACTAACTGCAAACTTCGCTAGAGTTTGTGTGTCTGAAACGTGATATATTTTAGCTGGGAGATTTAATTTATGCTTTTACTGAGGGTTTTAGAGTTGTAGTTTTGAGATTTGAATTAGGTTCTTGTGTTAGTATTTTGATTATTCTGACATTAGTTTATTTGCAAGTGGAAGTTCCGTTATAAGGCTGGCTTACGTAATTAATATTTTATTAAAATTTTGGCAAACAAAAGCTGACTTTAGAGTTAATAGAGCATTAAATAAGTGCACCTAGCACCTACATCGAATTTACTGTTTGACGATTAGAAATAAAACTACGAAAACACCGCTGGTCATCCAGTTGCCGTGGTTCATATCATTATGAAACACTAACCACGCCGCATCGTAACTGCATAAGCGGCCTTAAATTTCCTTTTCCGCAAATGCCTATTACATTCTCATCGATAGAGTAGTTACAATTTCATTATTTTTAAGTTAACATCTACTGTAACTTTTACAGTATAAAAAGTTTTCAAGGACATACATAAAAAATATACACGGTCGAATTAAGAAACCTCCTCCTTTTTTGAAGTCGGATAAAAAACACCCAATTTCTAAACTCTACAAGCCTCAGGACATCCCAAAGTTAGTAAATACGAGGCAACCAGTTTGCAGGAACCAATAAGACCAGTGAGATATAAATCAGTCGCGAATACGGCAGAGGTGCCGGCTCTTTCACGCACAACATGCTTCATACAAACTATACCTGCTTTGTTTTATTGGGGAAATCGTATTTTATCGTTTTGGATTTGGTTCGTGTGTTTTTGGAGGTGGGAGAGAAAAATCTATTGATATTTGTAGCTAAATTCTATAAGCGGCAGTTTGTTTTAACTTGAGGAATTGTATTTCTGTTTAACTCATACTCGTAGATGTGACATAATAATTGCGCTCCTTGACGGGGATCGCTGACGTGGGCAACAAAGCTGCCAAATTAAAATGGAATTGGGCCGGTCATGTTTGTAGAATGCATCCAGATCGTTGGGCAAAAATAACAACAGAATGGGCGCCACTAGATGGTCACCGACGCCGAGGTCGCTCCGAAAAAGATGGAGAGACGATCTGGATGCATTTTCATGCGAATGGCGGGTTGCTACCGGAGACCGTGTTAAATGGAAACTCGCGGGGGAGGCCTTTGCCCAGCAGTGGGATCTTATTGGCTAGCAAAAAATAATTGGACAAAGATGGATATATTTTTCGAGGTGTAGCTGTAGGTATTACATTTTTACGGTCGCGTCAATGGAATGATGACTACATTAAGAAAATTGCATTATGTTTAGTCCGTCTGTTAAAAAATAGTAGACATAATTAAGTATTTGCAAAAATGTTTGGACACATAGATTTTACGTTAAATAAATACAAAGATAATGAGCGAAATAATTACTTTCCCTGTATTTAAAGGTATATAGTTTATACAAACCCCCAATTTCCTTCTACCTATTTCTTGGTAATACGTATATAATCAAGATTTCAAATAAACCACATCATTTGATGAAACCTGCCCTTCAAAGAGAAGTGACCTTAATCAAACTTAAACGACTGGTTCACGTGTTTCTAAAATATATATTAGTGATTGATTACAACATTATTTAGGTATAGGTATACTTATGAATGTAATTATAACACCCCTCTTTTGGCGTCGGGGGTTAAAAAGACTAGGCAGCCCGCGAATTTGTCCGCAGTTATCGTCATATCTTGGAAAAAGATAACAATAGTATCTTAAAATAGACACTGGGTTATGTGTTATTATGATGTACTTTATATTGCAAGTAGAATTATTAGATGTAAGTATTTGATGATATGCAAGCACATTATTGTAAAGTTTCATTCAAATCTGTTCAGTAGTTTTTGCGAGAAAGAGTACGAAATTCATTAAAGTAAGAAAGGTTAACTTTTTCCTTGTCATGTTAACTAGGTACCTACATTTAAGATAGTGCTATAAAGGTAGTATAGTTGCCTACTTAACCTAAAAACGCAGCCTTACAGTTGTTTATCTAAACTAAAGAGGCAGCTTTTGTACCTACAAAAAGCTTAACATCTCAACTTTCAAACAACAGTTCTGCTGAAAGAAACAATGTAGGTAATTGCCTCCCGAGCTATTTTGTTACCTATTCAGTTGAAATAAAGAAAATTACATTGCAGCCAATAAACTAACCCCACCTGTTCAGTACATAAACAAACAATAAAACAGAAACGAAAGTAAAAAGTACAAGTCTCTGCTTTGTATTCATGACTTTCAATAAAAAAAAATGTTCCTCGTTTGCGCAAGGCAACACTTGCTCTTACTAAGTTTCTTGAAGTTAAGTGACAATCGAGTGAGTACAAAAATACTGCTTCTCTTAAAATAAAATTCGTTAACGTGTGAGAATCCAGTGAGAAGCCAATTCAGGAGTACTCTAAAACGACGTGCATGTATCAAGCGACCGATGAAAGTGGATGAAGCGAAGGAAGTGTGACTGCAGCAAGTAGTTCTTAATTTTAAGCGATCATAAGAAGGCCACATACACTGCTATAATTCTTCATCTTATCTAGCCGTTAGTGTCCCACTGATGAAAGGCATCCCTCCTCTTTCTCCGCGTTTCTCTATCCGGAGTCACCTTCACCCAGTCATCCATGAAAGTATCCAGCGCATTGTCACCTTCTCCGTGGCTGTCATCATCATTATGTCAGCTTATGGACTACTGGACAAAAAAGGACTTAGGACTGCTGGACAAAAAAGCCAGCAGGGATCCCCCAAGGATCTCCACAACGACGGGTCATGACTGCTCCCATCCAACATCTTCCCGCGACTTTGTTGAATATACTGGCTAAGTATATTCAAATTATTTAATTTACATATTAATCAAGCTAAACTCTTAGTAGGGGTTGTCAACAAAAATGGTGAATATTTATTAAGGTTTTCTCTCGATTTCGATTACGTATTTCTAAGAGCTTTTCCTTCTGCCATTGTCGTCTGTTGCTATTGTTTCTTATCAAGTTTTTTTTCTTAGTAAATAGTACTGAGAGTATGAGAATTTATTTTCAAACGTAGGTACAGTCAGCATCATAAATCGATAAACACATTCAGATTTTCAAAAGTAATATAGACCATTTTTAGACGTAAAACCTTACTTATTTTCCTTATTTTGAACCTTATCGGACGTTCATTTAACTCTGGAGTATTTTTTGCTTAGCGATTTTCATTAAATGATAGTGTATTATACTTTTGAAAATCTGAATGTGTTAATCGACTTATGATGCTGACCGTACATAATCTTTTGGAACGTTCTGGTTTATGGAATTTGTGTCTACTTATAAAACTTAGTCGAGTTTTTTTTGTGATTGGAAAGGTTTTGTCTTCTTTTGTTTATTTTATAAGATTCACGGTATTTTAAGGACTTATCTATTTTATTCTTTGATTTCTTACAGCTAAGTACGAAGTATTTTTTTTGTGTTGCTATGAGTAGAAAAATCTTTATCTTACTAATATAGTTAACGATTTGTCGATGTTCAGATGTTTGACACAATTTCAAAACCACTGAACTGATAAGAGTAATTTGAAATTATATAAGTTTATTATGGATTTAAGGTGCTTCAAAAGAAGCACCTGCCTAAATATTAATACCTATTGGGTAGAGCACGCTTACAAAGTCGTGGGAAAACGGTAGTATTTAAAAAAAAAACAATAAACACAAAACCTCCATTAACCAAGCCTATAATAAAACCACTTTTAACAAAATACCAATCAAAACAATGAAACTGAAAAACAATTGTGAATTAAATGAAAATACAAAATGGCCGTCCAGTCAATTTATATCCGATAAAATCTGAATGGTTACCTTTCGTGTTGTATCCACTATTTAATGTATTTTATTGGATTTGTTAGTATTATTTTGATTACAGGGCATGTATGACGCGACTGATGAATGTCGATGAAGCGAAAGAGGTGTGTTTTGATTACAAGTGGAGCGAAGTGGTCTCTGTTCGATGGGAGAGATTAAATACTTGTCAGTTGCAGAAGATGCTCGTTAAGTTAGCTATTTATCCATTAAAATCACCATCATTTTCTGATTTTTCTAGTCAGCTCACAGTCAGCTATAGATTTAAACCTTGTTACACAAACATTATACCGTCTTATTCTGATTATTTAAAACTAGAGGCTGCCCGCGTCTTAGTTCGCATTTATCGTCATAGTATCTTGGAAAAATATCATATATTGTAAACTACAATATTGCAAAATTTCATCAAAATCTATTCAGTAGTTTTTGCGTGAAAGAGTAATAAACATTAATCCATCCATCCATCCATCGGCACAAACATTGACATTTATATTAAGTAGTAACAGTGTCAGCTATATGTGAAAAATTAAGCATTAGCTTAATTGACCATTCTTGCAACAATCTCTTAAAGGAACGGAAAATCTTTAATCACCGTTTCTACAACTGCTAGAACTCTAGAAACAAAAGACTGCCGCAGATAAATCACTCCTCCCTCTAATAAGGACAAATCGGACCCAACTTAGATTCCAAAGGCTATCAATACACTGATTTCCAACTTTATCTACCTGCAACGCGGATCTGCATCGGATGCGACCAATTTTTCTCCATTACCTGTCGGTGGAATCCCCCTTAACCCCCCACGCTGTCCTCCCACCTAATAAATCAGGCTATCGACAAAAATATCGAGTCGAAGTCGCGCGTCTGTAGAAAGCTCTTGCATGCTAATGAGCGTTGATGCAGACTTGCGATTTTTAATCGTTACAATGAAAATGTTCTATCAGTCGTAGCCCTTTAAATAAATAAATTAGTTTAAAATTAATTCGCAAAAGATAGAAATCATCACTAAATTAAAATGATTAAATTGTTTATTTTGTTAACCAATAAAAAACAGCTCAGCCACGGGACATGGAAAGAAAGGAAGACACAGAGGACTTACATAGATCAAAATAAAAGAAGGAATAGAAGTTGTGTCGTATCAAGTGATCAAACGGACGGCGTAAAGAGAAGAGCGAAGACTTTACCGACAAGAGCTACATTCATATAATGATGATACATTGAAGTTATCGTTGCGATTTTAAATCGATATAAAAATCGCTCGTCTACAAAAGCTAACTCGATCACAGTCTTCTATCGGCAGGTAATAAATCCAAAGAACTCACTAACAAAGTTAAAAGGGTTCTAACACGACGTTCCCTCTTGTCGTTCGTCGGATCCGATTTTTTATCGCAAGACAATTTTTATGTAAACTTGGACACAATATCAGATAAGTGTTATAATAGCTTCTTAGTCAGGAGTAGACCGAGGCGCAACATGTATGAGACAACTGATGAATGTGGATGAAGCGAAAGAAGTGTGTTTCGATCGTAGCAATTGGAGCAAAGTTGTCTCTGCCTACGCCGATGGGAGAGAGGCGTGACAGATATGTAGCTAGAGGTATGTCGTCACGGGCAAATTAGGTTCATGTCATAATTACGAGTATCATTAGTAAGTAAAACAACATCCTTCAATTTAATGAAGCATTATATTTAAACCCAGTTTCTGCTACAAACGTAATTTGTATCGCCCACTTAACATTTTATGTGCCGAAGGGCGATTCAACCTTTCTTGTACTTACTACTTACAGTTTATGAAAGGGTGTAAAAGGTCCGAAAAGGGAGCAGGTGTTGTCGTGTGAGGAATCTTTGTAATTTTTTTAACAGGTCGGTTTTTTTATGTCGAAGTTTCAAACTAACTGCTTGGATGCTTTGTAAGCTGTAATGAGGCATATGACCACGGTATATATAGTACAAGGTTGCCTGGAAGATATTGCTACCTAGCAATAAGGCCGCCTGTTGCTTCTTATATTCTTGTTTATGTCTGTACCTTATATCTTTTGTGCAATAAAGAATATTTGTATTGTATTGTATTGTATTGTATTGTATTGTATTGTATTGTATTGTATTGTATTGTATTGTATTGTATTGTATTGTATTGTATTGTATATGAATATGACTTACTAGACGCTGCCCGCGACTTTGTACAGATTTATCGTCATATCTTGGAAAAAAAACATGATAATCTCAAAATTATATAGCCTATGTGTTATTCTGATAATAAGTTACAATATTGCCAAATTTCATCAAAATCTATTCAGTAGTTTTTGCTTGAAAGAGTAACCTCTTTTGATCAAAATAGCTACCGTGACCGTTTTCACGTATCGATCAAAAAGATACGCGAAAATAACTAATGATATTTTTCAATAAATTCCCATTGCATTGTGCCGCTAGTAATATTTCAAATTGATTAATTGATCTGACAGAACCATCGAATGAAATTCCATTTTATACTGTTTTTGCAACGTTAAACCTACCAGACATAATTTGAGACTGTTTCTGTATGAGCGCGTATATTGCGTAGGTGTCTAGATAAGTTTTGTTAGTTGGATAAAGAATAAAAATGATAGAATTTTCATTATTGAGCTTTACTAATAGTTCTTAATGTTTTAGGGCTTCCGTGCACTGGCGTTTATACTGCGAATCGGTATGCTTTGCCCAAATGAGCCTCTAGCCGCTAGACCGCTAGAGTCTAGCGCGTTAGAGACGAAGAAATGAAACTACCATTTCAAAAAAAGCCCATTTAGTTAATCATCTATTAAACGTCGTGCCGTCTTCTTCCGATTCTTAATTGTCATCATATGTTTAATGGAGCTTTAAATTAAAAGACCTTCTCTACAACTAGTTGTAAGGGCGCTTGTACACGATAAGAAAATATGTGGGGCCTACACAAGAATTCGTGTCGTAACGTATAGAAAACGATGTTCGCAGCGGTGCTCGAAAAAAGTATTGTCTGCGCAAGACACGAAGCGGCGAACGTTGTTGGGGAGCGGGGGTTTTTCGTGTGTAGAACAGACAAAATTCTTGTCGTGTACACGAAGAACTTGTCTTGTCTGCCGCAGACAAGGTAAAATTTCTTATCGTCTACAAGCGCCATAATAATGGTAATAATTAGGTTAAATCTATTAGTAAGGTATACAAACTGTAGGTATAATGCTTCATAAAAAACGTAGCTTCCAAGATTTGTTGACTTACCTGAAAGAAAAATAAAGATAATTAAATAAACATTGTAATAAGATGGAAAATATTTGCCGGGAAAGCCCTAAAACAGACATTTTCTTTTTCCCATACAAATGTTTTCTTACTAAAATGTAGAGTCAATTTGAACTTTATTCCTACACAATAAAGTTCATTCTAAGGCGGGACGAAGTTCGCCGGGACAGCTAGTTTTCAATAAAATCTGTTACAAGTGATTTTTGTTTAAAAGAAAAACAAACATCCTTACATTCATCTATCCTTCCATCAGCATGAATATTGACGTTTCAAATATTATTAGGATTCTGTGCGACGTGTATGTAAGAATGGGCGACTGATAAAGCGGAGAAAGTGTGTTTGGATCGTAGCAAGTGGAAGGAAGTGTTCTCTGCCTACCCCGATGGGAAAGAGACAGACGTGATAGATATGTATGTAGGTATGAGTGCTTACCTAAGCCCTAGAAAAAAAAAAAACTCGATCAAATAATATAGAAAAGCTATAAACCCATGTCGCTATGTAATCAAAAGACCTCCTACGTAGCGACCCTAAAATATTGTTACAGAGTAAATTCTGCTTTATTGGATAAAGTATAAGAATTGTTTTTCGTGTAAATATTCAGTTAATCAGTCATAAAATAATAATTAATTATAAGACAATACAATTATAAGATCTGATCACTTTAGTAAATGATCATCTTAGAAGTTTTTCATAACGGAAACAAATGATTAAAAAGTTATGAAAAAAAAATTGACGGTGTTTCACATACTACATTTTACTTGCCGTAAAGATAGAGGTCAAAGCCGAAATTGAAATTTAAAAAAAATAGAAGTTAAGTAAGTACCTTGTTATAATCACGTAGCAAAATAAAGCAACGAGTAAAACGGACCACACAAACCTATCAAATTCAATGATTAAAAACCTCAACAGCTGCAATTTGTAGCATTAACAAATAAATGTGAATCTATTTAGTAAACACACGAATGTATTCGTCACGAGCACCCGAACAGATGTATAAATAAATATGTAATGAGTTTAGGAAGCCCAATACTACCACCTGAGCCCGCACAAAAAGTAACCTTTTCTCTATGTTGGACACAGACGTGCGATTCACAAGACTTACAATACGCGATACAATCTAGAAAACAGTAACATAAATCCACCGTGGCAGTTAGGTATCTTGCGATATTTAATTTACACGTATTGTATTTTACCTACTTTTGTCTCAAATAAATATTTTTGACTTGGCCTTTCTAACAAGCCTCCGATTTGATCGATATGCGTTCGCCTTGGCCTTCCCCTCCCAACATTTCATAAACCAACGTGCATTGTATGAGTGACTTAAGAATGTGGATGAAGTGAAGGAAGTGTCTTTGGACTTTAGGAAGTGGGGAGAAAAGGTAACCTAAAGGTAAAGGTAACCTAAAGTAACCTAACGTAAGGTAACCTAGGTAAGGTAACCTAGGTAAGGTAGGTAAGGTAACCTAGGTAATCTAGGTAAGGTAACCTAAAGTAACCTAACCTAAAGTAACCTAAAGGTAACCTAGGAAAGGTAGCCTACGTCGATGGGAAAGATTAAATATATAAATATTTAGAAACCTACGACAAGCGATCAACCACGATATCTCTGCCAATACATATCTGACGAGAGAAAACATTCTACAAATCTGTAAGGAAAAAAAAGTGCGTAATTATGTAACTATGTTACAGTCAAAACTCATAATCAGTCAAAACCACTTATGATTGCAATGACCATCAGTAGGTATCCATAAAAAGTTAAGTTGAAAATTACGAATATCATCCGCTGTCTTCAGTAAAAAACAACTTTTGACTGATTTTTTTAGCCTATATTGTCCCACTGCTGGGCAAAAGCCTCTCCCATGCTTCTCCACACATGTCTGTTGGTGGCGGCATCCCACCAATTTTCCCTAAATATGTTCAGGTAGTCGCGCTAAATCTATGCTGACTGATTTTAGCAGTTAAAAGTGGTTTTGACTGGTTAAACATTTCAATGTAACAGCTATACCTACAGTTTTGTAGCAATAGATCAACGTACACGCCTCCACTCGTATGTTATTGGTGAATTCATTGGCGTAGAAATATTGTGATCTTTCCCGAGAAAATGTTCGGTATTTCGCCTTCAAGAGTTTACGATTTCGTTCGGGATTTACTAGTTTATTACAAGGTCGTATAAGTAAATATAGTTCTGCCGAGTTTTCATTGCTGTATTGAGTTCTGGTACCTACCTATTTACTTAAAGATAGGTACTAGATGATATCTGAAGCATTGTACGCAAAATAACATAGCGTATGTTGTTATCTTGTAAGCTACAATATTGCAGTATCATTAAATCTGTTCAGTAGTTTGCAAATTATCGAATTCGCTTTATCGCTTTTTGTCAGACTAACATCGGTTAGTCTGACAAAAAGCGATAATATTGCCAAGTTTCATTAAAATCTGTTTAGTAGTTTTTACGTAAAAGTGAAACAAATGTCGTCACATCCATGTATCTGTCCATTGGCATAAAATTTGACTATCGTAATATTTCTTTTTGTTACAATTAAGCGTATTTTTCGTAAAAGAATATTTTAAAGATACTAAATTTAGTAACTGTGTAGGTGTAAAGGTTAAACTAATTTTTAGTTGAAGTTTTTTTGTTTTATTAGTTTGTTAAAGCGAAAACAAAGCTTGAAATTTTACCTGAGATTTTTGCAAAATCTTTACATTAAGATAAAATATCTTTAATACTTCATTTTGTTAGATTTTACATGAACAGAACCAATGTGTCAGCCATCTTTTTCCATCTGAAAATAATGATTTTACTTAATATGCTCTTGTTTTACAATTTTGTACTTATTTAAAAAAGAGAGAGTCAAGAGTACCCTAAACCGACGGGCATGTATGAGGCGACTGATGAGTGTGGATGAAGCGAAAGAAGTGTGTTTGGATCGTAGTAAGTGGTCCCTGCCTATCCCGATGGGAAAGAGGCCTGATGGCCTGGCCTTTACATACATACCCAATGTATGTATTAAAAAAACATCGATTTTGTAGAAAAAGTCATCCAAATAATTCCATTATTATTTGTCACTTCTCGCTTGTCCTTCCTAATTCCTTGGCGCAATCAAAAAGGCTCATGTACTCTATAGTTTCTGTGCTCTGGATTTGATGGCGCGATAGATGACAGATCCCTCGAAGGGTCAGAAGGGTATGTAATAAAACAAAAAACTTGTCAAGTGCGAGTCGGACTTGTGTAAAAAAGATTCCGTATACTTTTTTGGTACTTTTTCGTTCATCGATTCAAATTTTGAAGATTTTCTACTGAAGCTATCCCCATTAATCGTATGAGAGACAAACTTAACAAACAACATACAACATACATACAACAACATACAAAAACATTGCAACTCTTACGCCTTGCAGACAAGCATGCGATTATTTTGAATCACTATTGCTTTTATACATATCTACATATCTGTAACGCCTTTTTCCAATCGGGGTAGGCAGGGACCACCTCCCTCCAATTGCAACGATCCAAAAACATTTCAAGAGAACTTACCCTAAAGCTAAGTGCATGTTTGAGGCGATTGATGAATGTGAATGAAGTGAAGAAAGTGTCTTCAGCTTTTAGATTTGTTTTATTTAGTAATAACAGAAATAAATCACCCGAGACCATTTCAATTCAACTGCTACTCACGCGATACAGTAGTCTAGTCACTTAAAGACGTAGAGAGCAGAATCTCAGTAGCAAAGCCCTGATTTAACCCTTTGATTACGGTACCCTAAACTGAATAAACGTGGGTACTTCTAGAGAAAAGGAAGGTTCTGTAAGGTAGTTAATTTTGAGTGAATCTTTGTAGAAATAGTTGGGTGTGAGATTAAAAGTCATTCGGGGTTGGGATGCGTGTAGCTAGTGGAATAGGTAGTTATGGTTAAAAATATCAATACTCAATGGTATATTTCTTTATAAAAACTTTACATAATATAACAGATTACAGCTACTTATATTGCAAAGGATTATGGACTCTGTTACAGGGCACCGCAAAATAAAGAGGGGAGGCTTCTCTTTTTTATACTTACTTCTATAGGTACTTAGGTATATCTATTTAATTACAATCATCCTTAAATATTATAAATATTGATATATATTCTTTAGGTTTTAGGTTAGGTTCGGTTAGGTTTGAGGTTAGGTTAGGTTAGGTAAAGCCCGGTATACACGACAACGCTAAAACTACACATACGAACTGCACAGTCCGTTTGCCTGCATTAAACTGTGCAGATCGTTAATTTGCACTGTTTTATCGTTTTTGTGTATACCGGCCATTAGTTTTGAAATTTGGTTAGGTAAGGTTCCGTTTGAGGTTATATCCGGTTTATGGCTAAGTTATGTTAGATTTGAGGTTATCGGCTGCGGTTTAAACGTAAATGCAGAAGTGCCTTAAAATGTTACGGGTTACATTACGGTTACATGTAGCAGGTTACTCCGATAAAGCCACATTTGTTAAAATTATTCTTAAAAACGTTATTACACTAGTGTTATTCGGGTTTTTAATCCTACCAAAGCATCTCTAACAAGAAAAGTAATTTCTTACGATAGAAAAGAATCAGTAGGTACTTGAAAGGCCTTCTCTAAATGAATTGCAGAAAATGCTCTAACACATTACATTTCCTTTTTACTTGTGAAACCTAATTTTATTTGAAGCGTCCCTCTAAATGGCAGCACTGAACTATTTTGACATAGACCTTGGAACTTGGAGTCAATAAATACAGGTTGTGGCCAGTTGGCTTGCTTAAGAGGATTGTGAGTCGATCGTGCGCCGCGCGAATCTCCAAACATTTGAGATAACTATATTGTTTCGGATCATAACGTTTCCCAACCCCTAAACCTATCCGTAACTAGATCATTTTGATATCATTTCATTAACTAAACCATGATCTAGGTCAGTACGTTTTGATTTTTTTTAAATTATTTTTAGTTTATTACAAAAAACATTAAATACTAGAGGATATTTTAGGTCAAAAATGACGATTTTTAGAAGCTCATAACTTTTAAAATACTCAATATTTATAAAAAATCTAAACGCACAGACCTAGATTATGGTTTACTAAATCAAATGATACTAAAAAAATATCTAGTTATGAATAGGTTTAGGGGTTGGGAAACGTTATGGCCTGAAACAATATTTTTATCACAAATGTATGGAGATTCGAACGGCGGCGCACGATCGGCTCACAATCCCTAATGACTCCATACCATGCCAGACCTATGTATGATTAATTAGATTCCCACTAGAGACAAATATTATGGAGATGTAGAGAGATGATGAGTTTGAGTGTTTCTGTAGGTATACTTTTAATAAATTCATTCGCGGCTGTAGCGCTCTCGGCAAGCAACGTACTTCCATTGACGTCCTCAGACCGGCTCGACTCGATCGCCACCAAAGGCCAACTAAATGACAATATACTTAGTAATAAATACAATACTAGAAACGTTCTGGACTCTATATTTTATACAGTACCTTAGTTCAGTGAGAAGATACATATTATGATAGGTATTACAATAATTATTTGAGGATATTAAGTCATTTTTAAAAAATATAACCTCAAATACGCACGAGGTCGCAACCGCTAGTAATTCAAATGGAACATGACAGGGTCGAAAGTTCCCCATGTGTCCCCATTCGATAAAATATTCAAAGCTATGGGAAATTTCTCAACTTTGCGATCAAGGGGTAATTTTATATCCATTTTAAGCTGTTAATAGTTAAGTAAAGTATTAAAGTGCTTGATGGAACATGTTATAAAGCTTTTAGTTTTAGTTTGGTATGAATTACCAAACTAAATAAAAACTAAACTAAATTTGTTTATTAACTAGTATCTTCATGCTTTTTGGTATTTGTTAACTCATATCGCACTTGTGTCAGTTTTTAAAAATAAGAAATTGGTTTGATTGCACAAAAACTCATAAAAGTTATTGCTCTTGTAGCTAATTCTGTCGTTGTCAAAAAATATTGAAAAGATTTTGATTAAACTTTGTATTATTGTAGCTTATATATCAGAATCACACAAACCATATCATTTTAACATATTGTGAGAGTTTTCTAAGATATGACAATGAATGCGAAAGAAGTCATGAGCAGCTTCTAAGTAGTACCTACTAAAGCACACCTCGGACACTGCCGCTAAAATGTATGAAAAAAACGCGTAGCACACAGTCTTAGCTCGTGTAATTACACGCGTACCGTGTTTGTGTGAGTGAAACAGGACGTGCTAGGGTTGCTGTCATTTTGTTTTGCCTTCATTTGTTCGTCAAATAACCTACTTATGGTTTGAATTTAACTATTTTAACTTTTTATTAATATAATAATCAGTTTAAATTACAGAAAGAATCAGAAAAAATAATAAATAACAGAAATTATATTAAATAATTTAGTTTTGTTTGTTTCATTTACACTCATTGATATGCTATCATGGAATAAAAAGTTAGATATAGGAGACCCCGTATGTATTTTTGGATTTTCTTCGTGTATTCGTGTGAGTTTTAGGGGGAGGCAGGGAGTGTCCATACTGTATGTAGTACTATTTATTATACTGTGACTAAAGTCTCGCTAGCAGCCACAACCACGAGTAAATTAAGAGACCAGAATTGCCTCTTGATCTATAAAAAAAATTTATAAATCCCAAACATAATGAACTATTAAAATTCATTTACAAAAAAGATACGAGGCCCTTTACGCCTCTTACAAGTCTCTGGCTATCGTCTATTTCTTCCAAATTGTCTCATTAAGGTGTCTTTATGCGGCCTTCTGGACCCCATTGCATTTTACCTTCCCCTGACCTAGTTTCAGAATCGAACGCTCATAAATACAACTTGTAGACATTTGTTTACCATGTGTGGTAAGGATGTACCGTGGCTGTGAATTGGGACCTAGTATTTTGTAACTGAATGTAAATATTTTGTAACTGTATTGTTTGTTAAAATAAACACATAAGAAGGTCTTCAGGTTTTTATTCATAAGTTCCAAGCACTTCTTAATATTAATTTATAAAAATCTGTTATTGCGAGTTAAGAATGAACTATGTCTTGGTTCGCTCTGCCAGGGACTGACAAGAGCTGTCAAAATTAGTGATGTAATTAAAAGTGTAAAAACCCTAGTGTTAGCACCCCAATACATCATCCCCTTTTACAAATGAGATCACTTATTCACTTATTAACACTTGTTTACTTACTAACACATTTGAGATCATTTATTTACTTATTAACACAAAAGAACATACGTAAGTATTATCCCCTCACTAACTACTCATTTTTTTCAATGTCTTCAGACCGGAGCACGTTGAAGTAAAGCTCCTGTGCCTGTTGACCAGCACAATTAATCAATATAGCCGCTTTTCTTGCCTCGGATAACCTTTCTAGGCCCGCCGCCAGTATGAAGTTTCTGAATGCTAGCTTGAATCTCTGCCATCGTGGCCAGCAATTTTCAATGTCGTCAATGACCAAGCTTTCTGGCATTTTGTATTCCACCGCGCACATACCGCCGACTTTAAAAGTCGTGCTATTTGAGTTTTCTTCTGCCATTCCTTATTCTTTTCCGTAACTATGCTGGCAACACGCGGTATGACACGTTAAGTGGTCTAGCAATCCCGTCTAATCCGCGTATGTTCAAACCAATTTCGACTGCGCCATGTATTGTTTGTTAAAATAAACACATAAGAAGGTCTTCAGGTTTTTATTTATAAGTTCCAAGCACTTCTTAATATTAATTTATAAAAATCTGTTATTGCGAGTTAAGAATGAATGATGTCTGGGTTCGCTTTGCCAGGGATTGACTGACAAGAGCTGTCAAAATTAGTGATTTTAATTAAAAGTGTAAAAACCCTAGTGTTGCACTCCAATACAGTAACTAGTACTAGTATTACGTTAAGTACGTAATATCCACAGTTTAGGGTCGCGACAGACCTGTGTAACGTACCGCGCGGAACGTTCAGCGGCTGTCGTAATTTCGGCTGATGTGTCATAGGTGACTTGAAATACATTTCAAGCATATTGAACCGAACGTTCTGTATGGTACGTTACGTGTGACCACACACTTAAGAACGTTATGTGTCACAAATCTCAAATATTATGAATGCTGCCACTAACGTATGAACCAGTGACGCTCAACTGTTTAAAAAAGATAATTGAGATTTGTAACGTTTTCTAGTTACAGTTAAATGTTCCAAAAATATTCAAGATCACGGTAACAGGTACATCACTAGTAGTTTATACTGATATAGTAGGCTCCCTTTGTTGTAGTGTTGTCCATAAAATGTTTATAGACCCGGTATTGGATCGGTTTCGCAGATCGAATTAATTTTATGTAGCATGCCATTTGTTTGGGCTTGTTAAGAGATCTTGCATCTTGGATGTTTGTAAACTATTGTTAGTCCCCTCTTACTTTAGTTAGAAACTAAAAGAGGAGTAGAAAAGGGGGTGCCATTACAAAATTTTCACAACATTCGACAATAAACATAGGAAATATTTTTTTTTTTAGGTTTTTTTATACGAAATTTCCTATGCTTATATATCTAATCTAATCTAATTTAGCCACTGCTGGGCAAAGGCCTCTCTCCTCTTCCGCCATGACTTTCTGTCTCGAGCTTCCTCCGCCCAGCTACTTAAGAAGGTGTCCAGCTCGTCCCACCACCTTTTCCGTGGTCTGCCGCGACGCCGTTTGGCAGTTGGTAGCCATTGGGTAGCTGTTTTAGCCCATAAGTCTTCTGGCATGCGGCAGACGTGGCCGGCCCAATCCCATTTCAGCCTGGCAGCTGTTTTTGCTACATCAGCAATACGCGTTTTAGAGCGCAGTATAGTGTTTCTTACCTTGTCAGTAAGTTTTACACCAAGCATACTGCGCTCCATAGCCCGTTGGCAAACCTTGAGTTTGGATTTTTGAGCTTCAGTCAAAGACCAAGTTTGTGCACCATATGTCAAGGTTGGAAGAATGCACATGTCCACGAGTTTGCGCTTTAGCGCTAATGGAAGGTCGCCTTTTAAGTAGTCCTTCATAGACCAATAGCTCTTCCAGGCGTTTTTGGTGCGTCGTGCAACTTCTTTGTCTTGTCGCGCCTGGAAAGAGACTATTTGGCCTAGGTAGATATACTCGTGGACATATTCCATTCTTCCGCCATATACTTATATATACTTATAATTATTTTATAATAATTATATCTAGCCTATGTTGTCCCACTGCTAGCCAAAAGCCTCTCCCATGCTTCTCCACTGTTGGTTATATTATACTATAGGTACTATTATACATATATACCTATACCTATACTTATATTCCTATATTTATACGAAATTACTAAGTAAGTATGGAAAAATGATATTTTTTGCTATATTTTAAGCCCTTGGAGAAACATGTTCAGAATCTCAAAAATACTTTTTCCATCCCGCAAAATCTTTTAAAATTCAACTAAAAACCTCCATCTTTCGAACACTGGCAACACTGTAGAGTCCGTAAAGTTCTTAAATCTTTAAGTTAAAAAATAAAAGGCATAAAGTGGTAGTTTCGACGTGGAGAGCGCAACAAAATAGATTCGCGTGAACTTTGGAGCCAACATGTGCTATTAGACAGATGTTTTATTCTGTAAAGTTCAGGGTTGCTACATGTAAAGCGATAGAATTAAGGACTTTTGTTATTAAGCTTAAAAGAAAAGGTGAAATATATAATAATCGGTATTGTAGTTATTCGTAACCCTGACTGAAAGAAGCAAGTGTAATTTCTTTAAATTAAGAAAGAAAGACAAGCAATTAATGTGTCCAAATCAAACCCACGACTTCTGGCATGGCAAGCACTACTAACCACGTCAATTGGCTAGTCAATTTGTTAGTAATTATTTACTAGTTTTCTTTGACTTTATCAGCCAGTGTGGATAACGGTATGCAGGCCAATTATCGTACGATTTTTTAAATAAAACTGACGTCATGACACTTCTATTTCAATGCTTTTTAAAGGCAATTGACCTTGATTTGTCATAATCATCATCATAAAAAGAGCGTCGCTCTTGTCGGTGGAGTCTACGCCACCTAACTACTCTTCCCTATGCTCTGCCGTACGTTTGAGTACCTGATACGACACATCTTCTATTCCCTCTTTTATTTGGTCTATGTAAGTCCTTAGTGATCCCCCTCTCTTCCGTCTTCATTCTCACCCGACCATAAATAATATAGAAAATTTGGAAAACCCAGCCCTAAAATTGAAGTAAACCGAAGCAAGAGACAAGTTAGTTGAACAACGACTTTACATCAGCGATTGTTGCGAACTTCCCTTGTTGTTACACCAACAGTTTGTCCTCGTATCGCACTTCCACAACTTTAACATTTGATTTGCAGGTAAATATGGAATTCTGGAAGGAATATACATATTTGGGGGTTCTGTCGGGTGATTCCATTTTCATTTTAGAATAAAGTTTATAAATGTAAGCTCCTTAGGTTTTTGTGATTTCATACCAAATGCCAAACTGCATGGTCAACCCAAGTGCTAAACATTAGCAGTTGGGTTGATTTGGTCTGATAATACTTAAAAACCCTAATTTTAAAATAAATATAAAGGTCTATCTCTACACACACCCGAGTCGTGCCCGGGACGTGACCGGGCCGTGGCCTGTCAGGAGCGAAAAAAATACGTCGTTTTGACAACGCGTGTGAATGAATCCATAGAAAATGTATGGAATGATATTTTTTCCCAGATACGTCCAGGACACGGCCCGGATGTGTGTAGATAGAACATGAAGATTGCACAGGATTTGACGCTCAAAAACAAATGACAAACTTTAATAAAGGTCAAACAGCGAACTTTGACCAACTACAAGGTCTTTGACTCCCACAGACCAAAGAGTTTTTGGCCGATAGTTTAGTTGGTCTCTTAATTACTACGCTGAAGTATGCAAGTGTGCACACTATGACGATTTGTACAAGCAGGCCAACCCAACTATTGGGCAATGGAAAAATCTGTGATCTGCGGGGACTCTTAAAAAGACACTATAATACCTACTGTGAGATATGTAATCCTACACAATTACAACAACCCACTTCTCAGACTTTAAATACAATTTCCAAGAACCCAACGCTCCAGATGGAAGGGAATAAAGTCCATCACATATTCAATAAGACGTCGACGGTGGTGTAGCGTTCGATCGAATGAAACGTTAAGGCGGGTGTGTTTAGCTGCTATCGTATGCACTGGTTTTATAGTGCATATTTATTTTAATAGAATTAATATAAAGGTATATGTTGGGACAAGTTTTTTCAGAATCCTTTTCTTATTATTTGTTCGACATAGCATATGCACAGTCGTATGCAGCGTCGAATCAAAAGTGTATGTATGTCACCGGAAAATAAGGAGAATCGTAAGTTGATCAATTTTCGAGCTAGTTTATCAACTTTCGGAAAATCATAAACGTTAGACAAAATGTATCAATTAACGCATAAATTTCTGTAAATTGATTAACCTCTCACATCCCACTGACTCATTATGAACCCAGACACAATAGATTTTCTATTGTTCTTTTTTTCTGGGTTGTGAAAGATTAACTTACAATATGGCTCGGTTAAATGATCCGTAGTGTAGTGTTTGGAAACACATTTATCACACACAACGCTATCCCACGTGTGCGTCTGATTTGTGTTTCTAATCATTATTTCTATGGAACAGATTGTCATAACTCGTTTCGTATCTACGTGGAATCAGTCTGTTTTACTATAGCCACAGACGTTCGCTGTCCCGCGCTACCACCACAATGTCAGAAGCGAGCAAGTTTCGAGCGAGCGTGCGAGTGAGCGAGCGAGCACTACTGTAGCGAGTTGCCGCCACCGGCTACACGTGTGCGGCGCCGCTATACAATTCATATGAAAAAGCGTGTTAGGTCGCAGTCGCTGACCACCGGTGGCTGTGGTCGGTGGCTCGTTTGCGTCGAGCCTTAAGGCTGATTTACATTGAGTGAGTAACTGGCGTCAGTGTACTGTCGCGTCAGTACTGACTTCACTATACCCATACGAATTTTGAAGTCAGTACTGACGCGACAGTGCACTGACACGTCAGTGGTCAGTTTACACTATGGCAATACCAGGTCAGTTCAGTAACTGACGTCAGTTACTTACTCAATGTAAATCAGCCTTTAAAGTTAGAACATCCTTCAAGGCCAATACCTAATTGCTTCGAACCTTAGCTAAAATTCTAGCTGTTAACTACATCGGTTCGGCACTAGAGATTGGTATTAAATAATTACTGGGAGCGCTATCAAAACCGAATTACCTCAAATTTCCCGGCCCGCAGCCGAGCTAGTTTAATCACTAATTAACTTGAAATTTCAGTCTAAGTAATCTTTAGGTACTTTGGGGTTTCTTCGTAGATCTCAGAATTTTTAAGATGTCTACAAAATTGAGAAAATGAGACCCAAAACGATTTGCTCTCTTTGATACGTGGTAGAATACAATTATCTACAAATTGATGTATAATTAATATTTTAACATAAAACATCTATTTCCTACTAATTCGAGTAACCTAATCCTAATAATTACTATAAATGTCAATGTTTGTGCCGATGGATACATGGATATGAGGATATATGTTACTGGATAGATTTTGAAGAAACTTTGCAGTAACAGCTTGTAAATCAGAATGTAACACATGTGCTATATTATTTTAAGATATCTTCTAGTATCTAAATAAGTAAATAAAGAAGAAGAAAAAAAAGGAGCGAAGAGAAAAAGAAATCCAAGGCTAATAATACTAGTATGAAAAATATTGAACAATTCTTCTTTCCAAAACTAGGTACGAACTAAGGCTTTCTTCCGAAGGGAACCTTACTTAATTGAAAAGGATCATTAATTTCACTGACGACGGCCCTTTCTAAGTATTTCTACCTTCACAGAATCCAATACTGAGGATTTTTATGTGATAGGCTGGAACACACGGGTAAAATTACGGTAACATTTTTTTTTTATTAATTCATAATGGACTTCTAGAGGTGTTACGGAATGTCTTAGACTTAAGATAGAGTATTTACGTGTTTATTAAAATAAAATAAAAAATGCATTTTTTTATGTTCGCGATTGCCACGTGTTTTTTTATGTTCAATTTCGAAATGGCAACTGGTACAGTATCTTAGTTGAATTTTATTTTAACTATTTACTCCTTGGATTGAAAAAAAACATCTATCATTATCTCTTTTGATCTGTGTAGTAGAAATGATAAAACTATTTAAAAATACGAATCACAACGTCTACGAAAATCTCGTAGCGGTTTCGTAGCAGTAGCTACGACGGTTACGGTAGAGTCGTCATGGTATTGCGGCATTTTAGCTGCGACAACGGCATTTCAAGATTCGCATGTGTGAAACTGCCTTAAAAGACTTTTGATGCTAAAACTCAAGTCTATAAAAGAAAAATAACGCTATATAAGGCCTACGTTATTTCGGAGTTAAGCACTTAAAAGTATATTAGAATATGCCTGATAAAAGTCATTTAGGAAGTAAAACAATACAGAAAGTTTCTAACAAACAATATGACACACGCCAACGCGCGTTTAGCACAATTTAACGTTCCTATAGTCACACCCAAAGAAGAAAATTCAACCTTAAATCTAAGGCTACAAAGTAACATTTAAATCGCACATAAAACAATCCTGAAATCAGCATTGCTAATCAACCTTGCTCTCAATGTTAAAGCATTAAAGTCGAAATTCGGAAACAGTACGAATTCCGCAGCAGTGCGCATCTAGGGAATGCAATTAGGTACTTTTTCAATGCAGATGTTTAAATTTGCAAAATCACTTACCGTCCGTCGTCGACGTGATATTCATCGTGGTACGATAAAAGACTCTTTTTAAAAAGTAACGGTTAATTAATTCAAACTGTAAAGGATGGGTTTTTAATGTTAAAACAACACGAGGTAACAACACGTGAATTAGTGAGCTTTCAAATAATAGTCCGTATACAGTCACAATTAAAGTTTTTAATCACAAACGTTCTGCCGTATTGCAGATGCACACTTAACCAAACTTTTTTCAAGTTCCGATCACGCTAAAGTACTGGCAGCTCACAAAATTCGAAACCGCACGCGGTCAAACGTCAACTATTGGCGCGAACACTTGACAGTTCGATGATTGATCACTGATCGCGTTCGCGGGAATAGTTTACTATTTTCAAACACTCGGGTGCCGCAGGGGGCGTTCCGAAACTCGAATAATACTAACAATTAGGAGAGAAGATCCTACTTTGCTAGCAATCCGAAGCTTTTTGATAGTGTAACGACAAAACAAATAGCCCGGAATGAGGAACGTTGGCACATGCGCACTGGATACTGCCGTATGCGTATTTGTTAAGCCGCGACTACTGACTATCGGAGACAGTTATGGAAAATAAAATATAAAGATTTTTGTATTAATATTTTTATGAATATTTAAGATTATGTTTTTCGTATTTGATAAATGAATTGGAAACTTTTAGGTAAGTGAAGTAGGTATAATAAACGTGCAACAAGTGGACGGCTTTTATAGTTAAAATTAGGACTTAAGTACTGGCAATTAATTACGTAGCACGTTAACTAAACGATGTTTTATTTTATTTGGCTATATTTTATTATCTAGGTACTTTTTATGTTTTTATATAGGTAATTTAAATTTCAAAATGAGAACTTAGTTGTGAAAGAAATGACTGAAATCGAACTGAAAATATTCGTAAAAAATTGATAATTATTTAAAACAACATTAACAATGATTATAGCTTAATATAATAAAACAATTAAACATAACGCTTCTTAAATATCTATAAATAAAAAAAATAGATTCACTTATTAACTGCAAAACAAAATAATATTCCAAATTCAAAAAAATATCTCGCAACAAAAAACCAGCCAGTTAAAATTAAAAAACAAAATAAAGAATGCAGATTCGAAATTTGAAATGACTGTGAACAGAGCTCTAGGTTTGCAGCGGGTCCCGCACCGCGCAGGGCAGACACTTGAGATATTTATCCTCGACGTGACGGATACCTGACACTCACACACATACACTCACGCAAACACACATACACACACACAATACAGGCTGTTTTATTTATTAACCTTATTTACTTTTATTTATCAATTAAAACATATAAACACCTTTTTACATTAAATTAACTACTAAACACAGAATTATCCTATTTACATATTAAACAATTTTTACATAAGACAATCTATTGAATGGTTGAAGGGATAACGTTTCTATAAAACAGTCATTTATATAAATTTTAATAAATTCTAAGTTTTACAGTTGTCAGTACTTAAGTACTAGGATGAAATCACCAAAATTTTATGACTTTTAAAAAGTCGCGTGGGCGCCATGAGGATTTATTTCTTAAAATACCTACGGGATGAAAATTGATAATTAATTCTTTACTCTCTGGAAATAAAATATCAGTTGCACATAAAAATAGGTCGCTAGCAATTAAATTTAGCAAATATTTAGTTTTGTTTTGACACTAATAAGCTGATACCCTGTATATAAATCTCATACACATTGCCACGCACACACACACACACAATCTGTCCATCTTGATACGACACGTTTTGATTGCTGTCGCACACTTATCAAGTTTAAAAGTAATCGTTCTTTGATAGATGTTAAAGGGATAGGTAGGTAGACCTGTCTTTAATTTTGAGTGGGTTATGGATTTTATGGATAGATAGATTGGGCGTAGATAGATGAATAGATATGCAGATAGATAGATGGATAGACAGATGGATAGATAGATGGATAGATAGATGGATAGATAAATGGATAGATGGATAGAAAGATCGATAGACAGATGGATAGATAGATGAATAGATATGCAGATAGATGGATAGATAGATGGATAGACAGATGGATAGATAGATGGATAGATAAATGGATAGATGGATAGATAGATCGATAGACAGATGGATAGATAGATGAATAGATATGCAGATAGATGGATAGATAGATGGATAGACAGATGGATAGATAGATGGATAGATAGATAGATGGATAGATAGATGGCTAGATATGCAAATAGATGGATGAATAGATAGATATAAATAATAAAGTGCACCCAAAAAATCATAGTATAAACCCATGTTTAAGTCCATACTTAGGTGATTAATATTTTATTTACTTAAGTGGTAATTTTCCAAAACATTATATCTGTGTGTGCTGTAATATTTAAAAAAAGTGTTTTTTTTTTTACGTTTGCAAGTAAATAATTATTACTTGTTTTTATATTTAACACTATATTACAATTTCATTTTTGTATTTCAAAAAATAATATTTTATTTATGAAAGAATAAAAAAAGATCCTTAATCTTTTTTTTGGCTTTAATTTTCCCTTCAAAATTATACTATAATGAAAAATGAAAATGAACAGTGTTTTATTCAAAAATAGGCAAAATTCATTACACTTTTTTGATGTCACTTTTTTGATCTAAAACTACTGCCGGTTCACTACCTGTATAGCCAAGGGGTAGAAAACGGCAAGAAACCTTCGGCACAGGGCCCTACGTTATGTGCAATATATCTTTTTTTTAAATCGAGACACTTATTACATATAGAATGAACTAGAAGATTCTTCAGTTAGTTCAAATTTTAATAAATTTATTAAGTTCACTAAACTTTGTTGGAAACTTTCTTCGAGACAGCTTCGTAAGTTTTCAAAATTATTAGCGGTAATATGCAAAATCTTTGAAAGCTACACAAGTATTTAATAAAGAAAATTATGAGCTTAAAAGCTTTGGTGAGAAGCTTTTTTCTTGTAATATAAAAAGTTTTTAGGTACTTATGTCCTTTATAAGTTTTATTTGGAGTTAATTGTGATTTGTGTCTATATTGCTTTCGTCATCATTATTATGAGTAGGCTATAAGTATTTATGTGTAAGATAAGTATCTAAGTAAGTAAGTCTGTTTTATATATACAGGGTGTAAAAAAAAGGGTATATAAAGCCGAAACACAGCGATAGTCCTCATGAAACTGAACAACTTTCCCCAAGGAACATGGGTCGTAACTCGAAAAAAATGCCTCGATCAGCTGATCGGGCATTTTGTATGGGGAGGCGAAATTTTTTTTTCGAGTTACGACCCATGTTCCTTGGGGAAAGTTGTTCAGTTTCATGAGGACTATCGCTGTGTTTCGGCTTTATATACCCTTTCTGTTACACCCTGTATATTTTTTTATTTATTCACAAAGCATTTTAAATTGTCTTGCTTGTGTCACATACCGTAGATCTGAGTGTCACATGTCACATACCGTAGATCTGAGTGTCACATGTCACATACCGTAGATCTGACTAAGTGCCAGTTTCACCATTTAAGATAAAATTTATCTGACAGATATTTTATACCTGCCACTGTCTAAAACATCATGTTTTATGAAATAGACAGTTTAATTTTATTTGTAAATGATGAAACATCATATTTTATACGGCATCAAAAATACCGTATAAAATATGTACATAAGTACCTATTAAAATGTATTTAGTATTTATAGAATACATACATTAGGTAAGCATACGATCTCTTTCAACGTACGGAACCCATTTAGTAAGAGATACAAACCTTCTGTTTAACCTTTCACCTCACACTGAAGGAAGGTGAGGGAGGTAAAAATTCGCTCGGGAACCGCTAGGTGGCTCTACGCTTTATTTCTAAAGGGTAAATTAATTATATTATAGAAAAAGGAAATACATTTGTGTTATTATATTCTTATTTATATATATTTATTAATGATATTGTATATTGATAATATTAAAAGAATAATTAGCAGCAATACTTTTATTTCCAATTAGATTAAAACAGATAATCATCGCGCGCGCACACACTCGTTCGGGCGAGAGAAGAGAGAGAGGGGGTAACAGTGGCGCCATCTTCGCGTCACTAGTGCTGCTCCCTTCACTGTTATTAGTAGAGATGCGCGTAGATATTTTTCGGTTAACAGTTCGGCCATCCTGCAGTCCGTCGGTCCCCGATGGACAAACTCTTCCCTCGAAATGTTCCGCATCAGGCTCCACTCTGGTAGTCTTCTTGGCTGCTGCTGATTCTTTAAGTGGAGAACGATGCAGAAGCATCCAAGCAAGCACAAGGCCCCATAGGCAGGCTCACACATAATTTGAATCACACTATTAGGCTCCAGAAGCAAGTGTGTTAACAAGCACTATGAGGCTCCGGAAGCAAGTGCCAACGAACGCTGTTAGGCCCCGTAGGCAAGCGTCAAATAGTATATTTCAATCATACGCTATTAGGCCCCGCAGGCAAGCGTCAATTATATGGTGCATAGGCCCCGTAGGCAAGAGCATATTTAAAATGGGAGTGCTGTAGGCTCCGTAAGCAAACACTCACTGAATGAGGCCCCGTAGGCAAGTGCATATTTAAAATGGGAGTGCTGTAGGCTCCGTAAGCAAACACTCACTGAATGAGGCCCCGTAGGCAAGTGCATATTTAAGATAGGAGTGCTGTAGGCTCCGTAAGCAAACACTCACTGAATGAGGCCCCGTAGGCAAGTGCATATTTAAGATAGGAGTGCTGTAGGCTCCGTAAGCAAACACTCACTGAATGAGGCCCCGTAGGCAAGTGCATATTTAAGATAGGAGTGCTGTAGGCTCCGTAAGCAAACACTCACTGAATGAGGCCCCGTAGGCATAACAATCGTGTTACAAGGCTCCGAAAGCAAACACCAAGAATAAAGGCCCCGAAGGCAAGGTAAGTGCTGTAAGTATAGGTTATGAAAAAGGCTCCAAGACCAAGCACCATCAAGATAGGCCCCGAAGGCAAGGTGAGTATTGTATTGTTATGAAAAGGCTCCATGAGCAATCACCGTGAAGACAGGCCCCAAAGGCAAGGTGAGTATGAGTAATATCACGAGAAAGGCTCCGAAAGCAATCTCCATGAACTTAGGCCCCGAAGGCAAGGTAAATATGACAAATTATATTAGAACTGAGGCTCCGAAAGCAGACTGATGTTTACAGACATGCTATGTAGGCCCCGAAGGCAAGCATTTAAATTATTAAGTTACTAGGCCCCGTAGGCAGAATCATTCCTCTGCACCCGACGATGAGCTTTCACGTCGTGGTTGCCATATCTTCAATTTGTCACGTGCCAAGATATTCTTATAAGCTCGCTTTCCTTTTGTGAGCGATGTCACTTCAAAACGATCATTAGGCAACACAGCCGTCACCTTATAGGGTCCAGCATATCTCGGGACTAACTTGCCACTAGACAGACCCGGCCGTAAGATCTTTCGCTCCACCATTACCAGCTGATTAACACCAATGGCTTTACCAACCCGTCTACTGCGGTCGTAACGCGTCTTCATCTTAGAAGCTTTCTCATTTATTTGCTCAGCTGCTTCACTTCGAAGCTCATCAACATTACCACTGTGCACTGCCCCTTGTAAATCGTTAGCTAAACGGGGTCTTAAACCACACAGCAACTCTAGGGGTGACTTCCCCGTACCTTGACTAATCGATGAGTTCAGACCCAGCTGCACTTTTGGCAAATAGGTATCCCAACCTTTTTGGTCTTCACCCATTTCAGCTGTAAGTGAACTGAGTATCGTGCGATTGAGGCGCTCAACTTGCCCATTAGCACGTGGTGAGGCTACAGCGTTCATTATATGTTTAATACCATTATCATCACAATACTTTTTGAATTCTTTACCAGTGAACGCAGTACCTCTATCACTGACAATACGCTCAGGATATCCAAAAACTTGGTTCAGTTTAGTCAAAGCTGTAATAGCTCCCTTGGCATTAGCACTAACAACAGCTTCCAACCACACAAACTTGGTAAAACCATCAATAATAGCAAAAATGTAAGCCTTACCATTACTTTTGCAAAATGGACCTAAATGATCCACGTGTAAGGTGTGGAATGGCACAGACACTCTGGGGATTGGATGTAACAAACCTGGCTGTTTCCCTGTTGGCTTTTTAGTGAATTGGCAGCCAATACAGCTTGCCACGTACTTTTCGACATACTTCCTCATCTTAGGAAGCCAGTATTTCGCCTTTATAGCCTCTAAACATTTTTCTGCACCCAGGTGACCATGCTCGTCGTGATAGATCTTTAGTATATGAAATCTTGCGCTTTTTGGTAAAACTGGCTTATAACCATCGTCAACTGATCGACATAGTTTTCCATCTATCAACTTATATTCTTTAATCAGTCCATTTTTCTTTTTCTTATCAGCGTCTTGTTCCAGTCTTAAATTAAGAATCAGTCTTTGTACCTCTTCGTCACCTTCTTGTAACGCATTTATCAGGTCTTTCTCTTCTATGTGCTGTATTAACACAGGGTTTCTGCTTAAAGCATCAACGTGTGCCATATTAGTCCCTGGCCTGTGGTCGACTTCGAAGTCATATTCTTGCAAGTCGAGCCACCAACGAGCAATGCGAGGCGACAGGTCTCTTTTCAGCCAAGCCATCCTGATAGCTGAACAGTCAGTCACAACACGAAATTTAATGCCAGAGAGATACACCTTGAAACGACGAATAGCAAACACTACCGCTAAAGCCTCTAACTCAAAGCTGTGGTATTTCTCTTCAGTAGCAGTCGTTTGTCTACTAGCATAAGCTACAACCTTCATTTCTCCATTCGCCTGACGTTGGAGAAGAACAGCTCCCAGTCCAACCTTCGAAGCGTCAGTGTGGACCTGAGTTTCTTTTCCAGGGCTGTAAATCGCAAGAACTGGATCAGAGGTAAGCATCTCCTTTAATTTATTTTCTGCCTGTTGCTGCTCTGATTCCCATCTCCATTCTGCAGTTTTCTTCGTGAGCAAGGTAAGTGGACGAGCAATAGTTGCAAAGCCCGGGATAAACTTGCGAAAATAACTCGCGAGGCCAAGGAATTGGCGCAGCTCGTGTACGTTGGTAGGACTCTTGAAATTAGCCACTGCAGTCAACTTATGAGTTGATGGACGAATTTCACCACAGGAAATTTCATGGCCCAGGTATTCTACACATTCGGTAAGAAATGCACATTTACTTTTCTTTATTTTAACACCAGCTTTTTCAATTAATCCCAGTACCTTTTCTAAATTGTCTAAGCACTCTTTATTCCCTTTACCCCACACAATAACATCATCGATATAAACCTCAGCACAGGAGTGAATGACAGGTTGCAAGATTTCATTCATGGCTCTCTGAAACACTGCAGGAGCATTGCAGAGACCAAAACTCATCATCCGGTACTGATAATGCCCATCAGGCGTCACAAATGCGGTAAGCGGTTTGGAATCTTCAGCTATTTTAATCTGGTGATAACCATTAGCCAAATCTAAAGAACAGAATACCGACTGGTCCACTAGTCTGTCCAACAAATCTTGAATCACCGGTAGGGGATACCGCTCCTTCTCCGTAATTTTATTAAGCGCTCTATAATCGACACATAATCTGTGTCCACCGTCCTTCTTCTTGACTAGTATGACTGGACTAGCAAAAGCAGACTTAGATGGTTCAATGATTCCAGCACTGAGAAGCTCTTCTATAATATTTCTGACAATATCTCTCTCATGAAAAGACATCCTGTAGGGTTTGTAGTTGACTACCTTGTCATCTGTCAATTTAATATTCATTTCCACACTACAGTTGCCTAACTCCATTCCATTGCCGGAGAAACAATGATCATATTTATTTAAAAGACTATCTAGAGATACCCTTTCATCTTCATTCAGTTGTTTCCCAGTCTTCACTTCATCAACTTTATCAAATTCCTTTTCTATTAGCTCAGCCCTTGCAATACAATCATTCTCCTTTAGTTTTATAATTGTGTCTGTCCGGTTAAATAATTTTATAATAGTATGTCCATCTATCGATTCAACATTGTCACTCAGTACATCCTTTTCATTCAGTGGCTTCCTTTGCTCACTTTCTTTTATGTTTATTGAACCACTCACTGTAGGCTCAAGTCGCACTAGAACCTTATTAATTCCAGGTACAATTTCAGTATCAGTTTCAGGATATAAACATATCTTGTTGAAAGTTTCACATAATTCAGTTACTTGAAATGCCATCTCCTTCTCATAAATGTTTAATTCAGTTGCAGTTTTCACAACCACGAGATTGGGTGATTCGGTAAATGTTTGTCCGATCAGTACGTCCACATCTTGAATATTGTCTGGCACAATATAAAATTTGTTTGTTTGTTGAACACCATCAATCACCAAAGAAGCTGAAACTGATCCTACTGGGGTAATTAAAGCGTCTCCGTATCCTTTGATTACGATTGCGTCGTTAGGTGTAAGCTCCAAATCTAGGTTTTCGTAAAAGCTTTGTTTCATGGTGTTGCATGAACTGCCAAAATCCACATAAGCGTTTGCAGCTACTCCATTGACAAGAACATTTTTATAGTATTTCTTATCCGATGAATCAACACCTACCACTTGTACTTTTCTCACAGTCTTAGAATTCTTCCTACACTCCTCCAATGTATGCCCATCTATCTTACAAAAACTGCAATGTTTATTAGAATTCTTCTTTTTGTAGCATTCTGACTCCAAATGACCTAATTTGTCACAAAATGAACATTTCTTCGTTCCCTGATGCTTGTTATTCTTCCTATTGTCTTTACTCATGCGACATCTACTTGCTTTATGACCTAACTTTCCGCATGTATAACATTTTAAGTTTTTGTTAGAACCTTCTCTCTTAAATGGTTGATCAGATTTTTCTTGTTCCATAGCACTAGAATTGTTAATACTAGCCAAGTACCTAAGCAACGAACTAGTATCATGACATCCAGCTGACTTTGCACCGACTTCCAACAATTTATTACCAAGAGTACCAATGACTGCCTCAGTAATAACCTCATCGCTCAGCTGACATGACATACCTATACCTAACTTGCTGTAATAGAACTCAATGGGATCTTCATTGGGCAACTTAACGCGGTTAACTAAATCTCTTATTTGAGACAATTTATTTTTAGTGAACGGAACGGAAAGGCCTTAATAAGTTTTTCCTTCCATTCATTCCAACTGATCTCATAAGATGCTTGTTGCTCGTACCAACCCTTAGCATAACCACTCAGTTTGGCTGTACAATTACATATAAGTGTGCGTTCGTCCCAGCCGTGCATTTTAGCCGTACTTTCTAAGTTACGAATCCAGTGTTCCACTGACACAGATGTTGTTTGTGGATTAAATTCAGGAATAAAGTCACTACGTCGTACATAACGAACCACTGGTCGCGGTGTTACCGTATCGCTATTGGAAATAACCGGTGTTGTTTCAACCACTGACTCCGGAGACTGAGGTCGAGGTGTTTGTTCATCACTATGATAACTTCTAGTCTTTCTTAATTCCTTAATAAGACTCTCTAAAGCCTCTATACGCCTTTTCTTATGTTTAAGTTCCTTTTTGTACTTCCTTTTATCACTATCTGAAGAAGATGAACTCGAGCTACTATGAGACCGTTTCTTATGTTTAGACCGACCCATGGTAAATGTTTATATTATGCAATTTAGTAAATTAATAAGGCACAAACACACACAGTGCAATTAAATTCAGTTCAAACAGTTCAAAAATGCACATTCAAATTCAAGTAAAAATTCAAAATAAGTTTCACCATACAAAAAGTTCAAATTTGAAAATTGTTCTTATGAAGTTCACAACACTTATTTTAGTTTATATACACTTTGGTTGAATAAATCAACACAAATATTATTAACACAACAGTTCAACTGAGTTTGTGACACTTCAATATTCAAATTCGAATCGGTTAGGGAGTTAGAAAAGATACAGCTCACCGGGTAATCAGCTACCACCTGTGATGATGCCAACATGCATGGATACAAGCAAACCATGCACTTCGACCTCGAACGAACTCGCCTAGATACCCAGACCTCGGCAAGTATGCAATCCGAAACCACTGGCACCAAAATTGATGACGTCACATCGTGAGCACATTGTAACTTGAGTCCGTGAAATCTATTTTTAGTCACCACACACCAAATGATAAGTTAATTGTTAGTAAATGCGTTTGTTATCTTAAACTTAATGCGTTCTTATCCTAACACGTGCACTTAACACTAAATAAGCATCCTTTTTGCCGAAATATTTTTCAAGGTTAGAAACCTTTTTGCCACGAGAAAGTCAATTATGATTAGAACTGCGTTTTTTACGAAAATAATTAATTTTGTGGATGCCATCCCACTTCTGAAAGTTATTAAAAGAATAATTAGCAGCAATACTTTTATTTCCAATTAGATTAAAACAGATAATCATCGCGCGCGCACACACTCGTTCGGGCGAGAGAAGAGAGAGAGGGGGTAACAGTGGCGCCATCTTCGCGTCACTAGTGCTGCTCCCTTCACTGTTATTAGTAGAGATGCGCGTAGATATTTTTCGGTTAACAATAAGTATATAATAAAAAATATTATGAATATAATATTTTTAAAAACAAGAGAGATTTTATAATTCTAATAAGGTATCTAATAAATTATATTAATGGGTACCTACTAACCATTCGCCAAAGATGGCGAACGCTCCACCGACAAGAGTCTAACTCTTAAATTAAATGAATGACTAACCGATTGTTACGTTTTGCTTGATGTGTGGCTAAAATATTTTGAATCTAAATATACAAAACTAAGTATTGCAGTTTCTATTACATATTCATGTATAAATGCATTCCATTTCTCTATCGTAGTTTACAAGGATTATGAAACTTTCACCTTTCTAACATCTCGGTTAGAAACAGAAAAGATCTTTCGAAAAGAGTTATGAAAATTATCTGAGAGCTTACTTAGAGGGAATATTAAATGCAGAATTAATAAAAATGCCATTTGGCAAATCTTTTCCGAAGTTTCAGTCGCGAAAGTTGTTACCTCTTTAAGTAAGAAACTTTGTGCTGGAGCTATTGGATGAATGCAAATGATCCCTTTCTAGCGTTTTAGGAGGTAAGTAATTTAAAAAGTAATACTGTTGCCTGGAGAAGACTGCAATAGAGGTATATGATGTCTATGATTTAAAAGTTGTCTATGAGTATCTTTGGTTTTGTTCTTTGAGTATAGAATTTAGAAAGAGGAGCCATACCGTCTGGATTTGCGTGGCTGGTCTGGCGCAAAATGGCTACTTTTGTTCGGTACTACTTATCGTTTGATAGGTTCCTTATCAGCCCATATATGTCCCCACCGAGAGGCACGAGCCTACTCACATGCAGAGAGTGATTAGGCCGTAATCCACCACGCTGGCCAAGTGCGGGTTTCCTCACGATGTTTTCCTTCACCGTTAGCAAGTGGTAATCGAATAAATTGATCCGTACATGAGAAATAAACTCAGAGGTACGTGCCCGACGCTACGAGTTTGAGGCAAGCGTCTACCAACTGGGCTACCACCGCTTGATAGGTATCTATCAAGAAAACTATGAGAAGACTTGGCGCAACCTTGGCACGCTGTCATAAACTCATTTGTATATGAAAAAAAATGGGGCCACTCTTTATATTCCTTCCTCATTGGTTTTGTTGGTGTCGCTTCTGTTTAATTGTCAAGAGCCTAAAGTTATAATAAACCCATCTTGCAAATTCATCTTTTATTCAAAATTCCGGTTGATGGTTCTTATCAGCATTTTTAACGTCCCCACTACAGGGGCACGAGCCTACTCTCATACGAGATAGAATGGACCGTAATCCACCACGCTAGCCTAATTTAACTAGCAGTTAAACCTACATCTAACTAAATCATAAAATATGAAGTTTTAGACAGAAACAGGTACTTATAAAATATCTATCAGATACATTATCTTATTATTTATGTACCTACATGGCCCTAGTGTAAGAAACCATCATATTGTAGTGAAAATAAAAACTGGATTATTCACTACCTAGGCTATTAAATCAACCCCACAGAAGTATTAGTTTGAATCGGGAAAACCCTTTTACTATTAAGTGCCTACGCTCCCATTCTTATATTATGGCTTTTGGGTAAAATCACGCGATATTTACCCCTTATTTTTACCCCACAAATATACCCTCAAGGGTAAACATTATCGCTTCAAATGACATACACTGCTAGCTTAGTCTGTAGAGTTAGATTTGAAGTAGTTCTATAAAAGCAATGTATTATATGCGCTGAGAGTCGTCCGATGTTCGGTCAATTGCGTAACCAACTAGTTTGGTTTCTATTTACTGTGTTTTCTATTCTTTTTTAATCCAAAGAGGTTTAATGTGAAACTTGATGTGTATTGAATTATTAGACTAGAGGATGCTCGCGACTTTGTTCATAAATCGTCATATTTTTGAAAATCTTTACAATATCTTATCCATGAAAAAGTTGGCGAGATGAGCTGGAGATGACTGGGCTGCGACGGCTCAGGATAGAGGATAGAAAATCATGGAGGAGGAGAGAGGCCTTTGCCCAGCAGTGGGACGCTGGTAGCCAGATAAGCAAAGATAAGATGAGAACATCTTAAAATAATATACCTTATGCGTTTTTCAGATGTTTAAGCTACAATATTGGAAAGTGTCATTAAAATCTGTTTAGTGGTTTTTGTGTGAAAGAGTAACAAACATTCTCACATCAATCCATCCATCGGTTCAAACATTGACATTTATAATATTAGTAGGATTGATCGAAAATATAATTTAATTAATCGACAACATGTACCATTATGTTTTTAGTTTCAAAGGTTGTTAATTAATTGTACATTACCTTTTAAAGAGGAAACAAGTTTAAAGCTCGAATTACCAAAATAATAATGGGCTATTAGTTCAAATTATACGTCTCTGTTGTATTTTAATAAATGCTTTGCGTATGTTACGATTTCATTTAATTTGGGTTCTAAATTAGTATTTAGAACCCAAATTAAATGAAATCGTAACATTATACAGGTTTATATTGTTTCAAGTCACTTTTTTAACCGACTTACCTACTCCAAGTCGCAGAAAATAGTTTTAAATTGAACACTCAATTAATCAACATTTTTTGTTTTCAAAAATCAAAATCAAAAATTGTTGAAGGTCTAGTTTTTGTATAAAATTAAATAAAAAAATAATAATAAAAAAAATGTGCTGAATTGAAAACCTTATTTTTTGGTTGTTTTAAGTTGGTTTAAAAAGGCGATAAAAGACATAATTTCCAAATCATTAATGGTATATCTAAACACATCCGGGCCGTGTCAGGGACGTGTCAGGGAAAAAATATAATTCCATACATTTTCTATGGATTTGTTCACACACGTTGTCATGATGACGTATTGTTTTCCCTTCTGACAGGCCACAGCCCGGATGTGTGTAGATAGACCTTTAATAATAGCAATTATCATTAATATCTGTTAAAAGTTAAATAAATGTTTATTTAAAGTATATTATAAGTCCCGAATCAAAACTCACGGTTCACACAAACATTGTATGTACACATGATTTCCAAGTCCCTTTCAGCTGGCAACACTGAAACTCGGTGTCAAAGTTTTGTTTGCAACAGGTCGCGTTTATAGATAACGCTGATTATCAGCGTTGAGATTTCAGCGCGTTTTGGTGTGATTTTATTTTCTAATGATGCGGAAGATGTAGGTATGTTTGGATCGTAGCAAGTGGTGTGAAGTGGTCTCTGCCTACCCTGATGGGAGATAAATATTATGACTAGAAACACATTTTTCACACGCAACGCTATCCCAAAAGTGAAAAACTGTTGTTGTAACGAAACTAGTGATTTTTTAAATATAAATTCGTCTACAGCCAATAAAAAGTTATTTTGGAGTTGCATCGAAGTTTCTGCTATAGACTTCCTTAGAAAACCACATACGACGCAACTGCAACGCAACGTTTCAAACTGGTTGATAAACTACTGATACTCGTACACTGACCGGTGAACTCGTATTCAATGGACCTGAAAATCAGCGTCCCACAAACCCTAACCCTAACATACCCGGTGTCAAACTGTTGTTTACAAGGACACGAAGGGTTGAACACAATGAATTAATCAGCAGCCTCTTCTTGGCGCGAGTTAGCATAATTTGTAATGTTTTATTCAGAATGCACCTCTAACCTTACGAGTAAATACTATGACGTCACTGCGTACGCGTTTGTGTTTTGTTTTTGGTGTTGAATGAAAGTATTTTTTTGGTCGAGGTACGTTCGTCTAGGACTTCCCCTCCCAACATTGTCATCCACTCTTGCCATGTATAATATATCTCTTTTGTTAATCTCCTTTCGCTCATTCTTTCTACATGCCTAAACCATCTAAGCAAATCGGGGACTTGCTCAAGAAAGGCCAAGTCAGGAGTACCCTAAACCGACGGGCATGTATGAGGCGACTGATAAGTGTGGATGAAGCGGAAGAGGTGTGTTTGGATCGTAGCAAGTGGAAGAAAGTGGTCTCTGCCTACCCCAATGCGAAAGAGACGTGACGGATATGTATGTATGTATGTATGTATATATATTTTTTGGTTTGAGGGCATTTGGATCATACTTGTTCCGGCCAGGATAAAATAGGTGTCAATAATACGGCGCAGCGTAGTTGTAGAAATTATATTTGGAGTTACATGATGATACAGTAAATGTACTGGATGCTCTGGACTGAACGCTCTGGACAATAGCAATGACTTAGAGCTACGCTTATATACTAAGATGCTGGCCGCGCGATGATATGTGCGGACGTGATAGGCTACGTGATTGCTGATGCAGCGGAACCGTATCGATGCAGGAATATTTTCACGCTCGCTGACTTGTCTTATCTATCACGTACTCGAGGTCCGCACATACTCATTTATCCTATTTAAATATTGTTTAATCTGAATCCTACATTCTGTTTACTGCTTATGTCAATGGATGGATGTAAATATGTTTGTTACTCTTTCATGCAAAAACTACTAAACAGACTGTATTCATTTGATAAGTATTGTGTCTCTGTTTATCACAAGCATTTTTCCAATCTCATACTTATACTCAAACTACTCGTACTATGTTAAAAAAAATAAGACCACAAGTAGGCTATTTTAAACTACGCAGTAAAGCCACCGGAAAGAACCTTTTCAAAAATTCAATTAAGTAACTACCCTCTTTGTTTCAACACTAAAAACTTTCTGAAACCAACGATAAAATCTTTAACGAACCAACAGAGTTCTATATTCAAAACACGTGGAGTTGCCACGGCAAAAAAAATAAGAAAAAAGTATTTAAAAAAGGTAACCGCAGCCATTTTCCTTGCAACTTTCATTTTAAAAGCCATGCACAAGTAATTAGCTTCTTGACCGCTGGGTTCTTGAGTTTGCAATGTTAATAACTTTCATATTTTAGGGGTCCGTAGAGGGAATAAGGAAGCCGTTTGTAATTTACATACAGGGTTAGTTTGAGTGAAATCTGATAAGTTATTTTCACATGGACCTTTTTATAGAAAAAACTAGAACAACCTAGCTTTTTTATACATACTTAGTTTGACTGGCTAGTTGGCTGGCGTGGTTCGTAGTTACCCTGCTTACAATGCTGCAGGTCATGGGTTTGATTCCCACTAGAGATAAATATTACTGTGATGGACATAGATGTTCATTTTATGTCTGGGTTCATTTTATATTGTATTTATGATATGTTACTAAACCAAACTATATTTTATAATGGTATCTACACACCAAAGCCACCAGCATGCCGCCGGGGTAGGCCGGCGGCTTTACGTCATACGAATGGCAGCTGTCAAAAAAGCCGGCGGCTTTGGTGTGTACAGCATAATAGTTAGGTACAATGAGTAAATTATAGTGAGTTTTACAACCCATGACATTAGCAGAATCCAATAGTACCTAGTTGCCATTAAAAAAAAAACCTTGTATAGTACACATCAAAATCTACGATCTTCAAAATCACCTTACTAAGCAAGCGTACCTAAATTCAGCACACATCAAGCTATAACACATTATACATTCAGTCAGTTTACCTACGCAATGCTAATATTGAATTGACTTACGCGGAAATCTTTAAACATAATTACAGCGAGTAAATCTTTGAGTTCGTCAACTTAGCCATTATTTATTACTGAAGAGAATTCTAATGAATATCGATTGGAGGTGGTACTTATACAAGGTAAAGCGAAGAGGTTTCTTTATAAAGGAGAGGTATAATTTGACGTTTTGACGCTTTAATATAATCCATGTTTTCTTTCCCCGATTTGAGGTCTATCTACAAATCCGGGCCGTGCCCGGGACGTGACTGAGCCGTGGCCTGTCAGGAGGGAAAAAAATACATTGTCATGACAACGTGTGTGAACGAATCTATAGAAAATGTATGGAATGATATTTTTTCTCTGACACGTCCCGGGCACGGCCCGGATGTATGTAAAATTGTAAATAGACCATTGTTCGAAATACCTACGTCTTCCTCCCAAAATTTCCATCCACTCTCGTTAATCATTATTTTTGTGTCGCTTAGGTATTCTTTCTACAAGGCCGAAAGAGTACCCTACGAGCATACTTACCTATAAGGCAACTGATGAAGCGAAAGAAGTGTGTTTAAATCGTATCAAGTGAATGGTCACAGTCTACCCCGATGGGGAATGAGGCGGGACAGATATGTAGGTATGTATGTTATTAAGTTTATAGGTATAGGCATTTTCGACCACAAATAATAGGCTCATGGGCACAGGTGTAGTGTGTCGGTCTGGTTTTAACCAATGATTTTTATAAGAGTGCTGTCACCTGAAAAGTTTAGTGTGAACAACTTCATATAAAATGTTGCAGCGCATTCCAAATATTAATAACACTACCTACTAATTTGATAAATGCCTATGATGTTTGTGCCGATAGATGGATGTTTGTCACTCTTTCACGCAAAAACCGCTACACAGATTTTGATGAAACTTGGCAATATTGTTGCTTATTGTTGATTATACATCAGAGTTCATACATTGAGTATTGCGAATATTTTTTCCCAAGATATGACGTTAAATGGGTACGAAGTCGCGGGCAGCCTCTAGTGTTAATATAATTAAAACATCGATTTACGTCAATTCCCACAATAGGAAACATTTCAAACAAATTAAAAGCATAATAACTACTTTATAATTACAAGCTAGACGTTTATGCTTACGAAATAGAAACAGCCTATTGGGAAATAAATATTATATGAATCGACTACTAGAGTACCGGGTAATTAACAGGGTTTGTAACTTTTGTATTTGCCCGACTGCGCTAGAAGGAAGGTTATGTTTTTCGAGAGTATGTATGCATATAGCGTCACGGGTAGACTCTAAAAGGTCATAAAACTTGGTCAATTAATCAATCAATTATATCTCTCTCTACACAAGTACCTACAGTTTGCATACAACCCGGAAAAACAATTATTTTCCTCTAGAAAACAATTATTTTCCTCTAGAAAACAGGTCCACGTGTAAAACCGACTACCCTACCTACAGGGTGTAACATAAAGGATACCTCCTTTCTATATATAAAGCCGAAACACAGCGATAGTCCCCATGCAACTGAACAACTTTCCCCAAGGAACATGGGTCGTAACTCGAAAAAAAAATTTCGCCTCCCCGTACAAAATGTCCGATCAGCTGATCTTGTAAGTATGGGCGATCCAAATTTTTTTTCGAGTTACGACACATGTTCATTGGGGAAAGTTCTTCAGTTTCATGGGGACTATCGCTGTGTTACGGCTGTATGGGGTATACTTTCTGGTACACCCTGTCACAGATTACCTAATAGTTACTTTACTACGTAACAGATACTTCACTCAGAAGAAAATATCCAATACCTACTGCTTTAACAGTGCGCAATAGCCCAACTGTCACGTCAGAAACCACTGCATGCTAAAATGTGCCTAAATACTCAAGCGTATAGTTGAGATTGCTTCGCACCCCACGAATCCGTAAAAATCGCGGGGCTGCCTCTTCGATAAAATTAAATTAACAAAATTAACGTTTTTTGACTATGTTATTGAGAACTATGAATATTTCCGACTTATATGGGGCAGTTTAAAATTGTATCGTTTTTAATATTTTTATTTTTAATTTTTAATGTTTTTTTTATCTTTCTGAATTCTCGGTTATTATTATGTTTTTCATTAAAAAAACATAATTATTAAAAACTAGCTGTCCCGGCGAACTTCGTCCCGCCTTAGAATAAACTTTATTGTGTAGGAATAAAGTTCAAATTGACTCTACATTTTAGTAAGAAAACATTTGTATGGGAAAAAGAAAAGGTCTGTTTTAGGGCTTTCCCGGCAATTATTCGAATTTTTCTCACCGTAAGAACCATCCTTGGACTTCAATGAACATTTAAAAAAAAGAATTAGCGAAATCGGTCCAGCCGTTCAGGCGTGATGCCGTGACAACGGAAAACGGGTTTCATTTTTATATATATAGATTATAAAACATTCAAAACAAACAAAAAAACGAATGGAACTATCAAAATTTGAACAACGTGCGAGCGCTTCGTTTTGACAACCGCGCTTCGCTTGGTCCGCAAGCGGCCCGCTGAGCGGTAGGTATTTATAACGCGTAAGTACATAGAGTGACGGAGGCCTGACCCTGTGTAGCAGCAAGACTTGCTAAAATAAAACTCTTGTAATTGTTGAATCTTCCTTTTTAATTTTTTTACAATGAGAAAAAAAAACAATTGGTAAAAAAGCATGAACAATAGATAAACTGACTGACAGTTGACTATGGAACAGCGAATTCAAATAAACAATGAAGTACGCCAATCAGGCGCTAGATGGCGCAAAACTGGATTTGTTTACAGGCGTAAACACCCTGTATATCAAACACCGTTAAACCATTAGCCACCTTGTATTTATACGTTTTGACACCAAAATGTGACACTTTGACAGATTTAGGTTAGTGTCACACGTTTAAGTATTTGATTCACTAATTTCGGTTGCGTGGTAATCTTGAGATTGTTATCGACTGATTTCGTGCTTGGTACTTTACTTAAAGATATTATAGTAAACTGGTGATATTTAATAGCTAAAATCTAGGCTAAGTTAAGGGTTTAATAAAATAAAGTCTTTTGTTCTTTACTTGCAGCATGAAACAATGATTTCACAATTAAAGGTCTATCTACACAGATCCGGGCCGTGCCCGGGACGTGTCCGGGCCATGGCCCGTCAGGAGGGAAAACAATACGTCGTCATGACAACGTGTCCGGGCCGTGTACGGGATGTGTCAGGGAAAAAATACCATTCCATACATTTTCTATGGATGCGTTCACACACGTTGTCTTGTCATAACGACGTATCGTTTTCCTTCCTGACAGGCCACGGCCCGGACACGTGCCGGGAACGGCCCGGATCTGTGTAGCTAGACCTTTAAGGGTTCAATAAAATAAAGTCTTTTGTTTTTTGCTTGCAGCTTGAAGCAATGATTTCACAAATAATAGGTCTGCAAGCATATAAAAATGTTATATTGTTTATAGGAACTTTGATTTTATAAATAACTTTGAAAATTAACCTTCAGATTGACATATCATGTAAATTAGTCGTACACCTTTTGCCTCAGTTAGCCACAAAATCAGATTTTAAAAAATATTTACCGACTTCATAATTTATTTTATCTTACGCCGCTATTATAATACCCTTTCCATGCGTAGATAATAACTTTAAAACCTTACATTGGCTATACACATTGCACCACAAAATCTATTAACGTTTATTTCTACGTCATTTCCTAAACCTGACCTCCCTATTAATCTTAATTAACTTATAAAAAAAAACAGTCATTATAATTTACGCTTCTTCCTCACACAATTATCCGGTTTCCTCTCCCCGGGGGACAACTGTCAAAACCACCAAACATGGTGGAATAAAACGCACGACCACAGAAAAAAATTACCAAACGTAAATGGGACCAAAAAGTAATTAATGTCCCACTTCCGCACAGTGGGCCGCGTTTAACAAAAGAACGGACAAAATAATCGTGCAACAATGGCGACCAATTCCCGCCAAAAACTAAGAACACGTCATAACGCGATAACACAATCTCGAAATCGTCACGCGAACACAGTTTTGTAACTAGTTTGAAAGGGTATATGTCACGATTTCTATAATACGTAAGAATTAACTCGACATCTAAACTGTATGACCACTTATATTAATGGAGTTTCAAGCTCGCTTTTACAGGTTAAGTACTTAGCTGATTAGCTAAGGGGGAATATTTAATTCTCAAGTTTTTAATACGATACGTCATGCATATTTAAAGTAGAAAGGTACGATTTTAATTATTAATTTACTGAAACTTGGATTTGTTTTGACAAACATTTGTGTGAGTCAAATTTTAAGTCAAGGTAATCTAGTAACAGAAGGTAGTCTTTCACTTCTCACATCCCACTGACCCACTATTAACCCAGACACAATAGATTTTCTATTGTGCTTTTTTTTCTGGAATGTGAAGATTAAATGACCTTCATGGATTCATTGATCCAGTCATTATGGTTTTATTAATGAAAAATTTCAAGGCACGAAACTTACGAAAACCACAGCGCAGGCGCGTACACATTAGCGAGTTGTAACCGTAACTTTGCATGCAGTGTAACCAAATAAACATTTAACCCCTTATTACAAAACGAGGTTTAAAGATAGTCCGACGTTAGTTCGTTTAGTTTGACGGTTTTGTCCATAGCCGAAACGTCAAAAGAAACGAACTAACGTGTACATTGTTCGCTAATGGTTCGCAACGTAACGCAAATCTGCTCTGACCGCAAACTCTATGTTAAAATAAAATAAATAAATATTGGGGGACATTTCACATACGGTCACCTGACTCCAAACTAGGCAAATCCTGTTATGTTATTTGGTTACAGTGCATGCAACGGTTTAGGTTATAGCTCGCCAATGAATACTTATGCTATCTACACACCAAAGCCGCCAGCATGCCGCCGAGCTAGGCCGGCGGCTTTACGTCATACGAATGGCAGCTGTCAAAAAAGCCGGCGGCTTTGGTGTGTAGATACCATTATATGACACGAATAAGCAAACAATTCTTCAAAACAAGACATAATCTTAATCCCACAGAATCATAACAACAAAATTTCATATTTCCGATACGAACTTTTATTCTTTCACCTTATATTTCGTGATCAGATCGCTATGTAGACTAATCCCAAAGGAGAGAGTTTGTCGTGGAACAAACAGTTGTTCCAAAGTCAGGATTTGCTCAGCAAGTTTGCTGTTATAGTATTGTGAGGTACTAATCTTTGTTAAGCTTATTATTGTTTAGAAATCGACGGATAAGTGAGCAGTTTTTGAGATATAAGTCAATAAGTAGGTATAAGGTATTTTTGCCGTTTTCTTAGATTCAACATACATACATACATATCTGTCCCCCTTCTCTTCTATTTGGGTAGGCAGTGACCACTTCCTTCCACTTGCTGCGATCTAAACATACTTCTTTCGCTTCATCTAAATTCATCAATCGCTTCATATATGCTGTTCGGTTTAGGGTATTCCCTCCCTAACCCTCGGGTAGTCATGGATTCAAGACTTTGATAAAGACATGTTTACAGTAACTACTAATATTTGAAAAACGTATGCAAAGAGTAGGTACTTGTATATTATTTTCAAGCAAGATTTAAATACATTTACAGGATTAAGGCAAGAAATACCCACCTTCCAATATTTTCGCATGGTAAGCGTACTTAAATGATCTTTATATGTATAATAACTTTTATATATTTATATCTTCAGTATATTGTAATTCATCACATTTTAAGTAGATTAGGATGTCAACTTTACGTTTTATAGTTAAAATCATTGTTTTATGTGGAATACTGCTATTGGCCTTACTCACGGACTTATTGTGAACTGTAATGTATGAATTGTAAATGGCTGTTGTGTTCCCAAATAAATAAATAAATATCTTTTCAAAATTGGAACAACACTTTTACAATGTTAGTTAAAAAAAACTACTAAGTACATACCGTTTCCTTAGATATTTCATATTATTTCGACATTATCCTCTTGTCACAAGATATCAAAACACAATAAAAACAAACTAATTCCTGACCTCATAATTAAATGATTACTAGCTTACTCAACTTAATCCGAAGTAGTAAAAACTTAAGTAGGGAAATTAAAACTGAAATGAAACACCGAAGGCAGGCACAGGCACAGGCAACACAACACAGGCAGTATTTAACCTAGATTTTCTTATCTGATGAAGCCTTGAAACTTTTGGCATTAAGAAACACTGAAGTGAGTTACTTTTGTGTGTTCGATCATTTCGTAGAATGGGTGTAAAGTGTTAATGTTAGTTCTAATGAAAATGTTGGGTTAGACGGTGTAACGCAACTGCAACGCAACTGAAATTGCTAGTTACTTTTGAGTTGCATCGAAGTTTCTGCTATAGACTTCCTTAGAAAACAGCAAACGACGCAACTAGTTTGAAACGTTTTGTTTTAGTTGCGTCGTTTGTGGTTTTCTAAGGAAGTCTATAGCAGAAACTTCGATGCAACTCAAACGTTTCAGTTGCGTTGCATTTGCGTTTCACCGTGTGTTTAATTGATTAACAAAACTAGCAGTTTATTTTACTTACCATTCTAAGGCGCTGTTTCACCATTAGATAAAATTTATCTGACAGAAGTTTTATACCTGTCTCCATCTAAAACATCATAGTTTTATGAAATATACATAGGTTTATCTGACATTTAAATTTTATCTGTTGATAGTGAAACAAGCCCTAAGAGTGAATTTCATTATTCGCTTTAGATAAAGTCTATGTCAAGTATTTTCCAAACTTTTATTAGATTTGTTGTTTAATTTATTTGTATCACTAAATTACCTTTAGTTTTTTAATTCTCAACTTAAGTAAGTACCTATCTGTTTAAAGATTTTGACAACAAGTTGTAGTTAATACATCTGTTAGATTTATGTACATTATTTAAGTATCTATCTATTATCATGCCGTCTTTTTATGATTTTTAATGCTTTAAAGTTAATGGAGCTTTAGCTTTAATTACTTTTAATGAAACTAATCTTTGATCCATTCAAATCTCTAAATCACTTTACAAATATTTCATGACACGCAAATAACAATTCAAAAACAAAAGAACCCGAAAAACAAAATGCAATCTAAAATTTCAAAATGGCCGCCGCATAAATAGTAAAACTATTCAGTACGTGACATTTTTACAAGCGCGTAGAAGTGATGCGTACACAATATGACAGTGTTAATAAGGCAGAGACGGTATGAGGCTGGAAACATGAGTAGAATGAGAATTAAAGGAGGAATGGGACGTAGCGGTAGAGTTGCTGGAAGCGGCTGATAGTTTTGATATTTGAGATTTTTTTTTTTTTCTTGTTAAAGAAAGGCCAAGTCAAGGGTAACCTAAACTGGACCAATGAAGCGATTGATGAATATGTATGAAGTGAAAAAGTGTGTTTGGATCGTAGCAAGTGTAGGGAAGTGGTGTCTTGCCTACCCCGAAGGGAAATAGCGTGATAGACATGTCTGTACCTGTGTATGGTTTTCATATCAAATGTAATTCTAGTGCGGAAAAGCATTTAAATGCTCATTTTTTATATAAATTTAAGTTAAAATGATTACTTTACTTTACCATAGAAAACCTATTACTTTGCTTTGGTACAATGAATGTAAATGAAGCGAAAGAATTGTGTTTGGTTAGTAACAAGTGAAGAAAATGACAAAGAGGCGAGCCCTATTAGTATCTATGTATGAATGTTATGTATGCTTGTTATTGGCAGACAAATAGCCAAAATTCATTCAATGTTTTATCATATGTAAGACCATATGTTTTTGCTTACTTCGTACTTAACTATACTTACCTCATCTAGACACACTAGTTTCTTAACTCCTTGTAACGAAGATCGCGGAATAGCCCTGTTGAAATTAGCGTCGGGGAAGGCCTTGCTTTTTTATTACTGCCCTCTTAACACCGAGATTCGGTTTGCGTTAGGATGTAGTCACACGAGATATAGTTTTTTTGGGAGAATATTGTAGGTATAGCTATAGTTTTAAAATAAACATCAGGGTAATAAGGAATCTATTTTTTAAAATAAAATATTTGGAAAAATAGAATGACGACCAAGTATACCTGGATAAATAAAATGGGTATTTTTTTTAAATGCAGTCTGCTTTAAGACGATTTTTCGTATCATAGTTGGGAAAATTAAAAGATTGAAAAGAAGGGGCGGACATGGAGACATTTAAATAATCTACACTAATATTATAAAGAGGAAAGATTTGTACCTATTTTTGTATGTTTGTAATGAATAGGCTCCGAAACTACTGGACCGATTTCAAAAAATCTTTCACCTTTGGAAAGCTACATTATCCCCGAGTAACATAGGCTATATTATATTTAAAAAAAAATTAGGAATCCTTACTAAAACTCCAATAATGTAACCCAAGGTGTAAAAAAATGACCTGAAAAATTCCTTACGACGCGTGCGCTGCGAAAACTATTGATGATAGAACAAAATAATTTACTACGACTTTGCAGAACTCATCATTATCTACAAAAAGTGTCGCGACAGCATATGTCTAAATATTATAGTTGGGTGATTATTTTTAAAAATGACCATTTGGATGAAAAAAATTGTCCATACGCGATATTTTTTATTAAATATACTTTTAAGTATCAAAAAAGTACCTATTATTGTACAATGTTGTATTGTCTAGTAGAATTAAACAGTTTTATGTTGTTGTTGTTTTATTACTTCTCTTTTTTTTTCTGTCTCTATGTACTATCATCTTACAATAAACTGTTAAATAAATAAATAAATAAATATTACAATTAAAAAAATAATACTTATTTTTTCTCAGTGGGTTCGGATGGTCCCTATACAAAATTATTTGTCCTCTTCACGAGATACGTTACAAAATTTGACATAAAAAAGTTACTGGAACCTTTATTTAATTATGAGTGAATATATCGCCTAGACAACAGTGAAAGCGTATTTCTTCAGTATACATTATTTAATTTAAATAATTTTAAATACATATTTTTTACTTACAAAACATCGTCCGAAATTTTGTTCATTTTTGTTTATCATTTTTGTAACAAATAAATTTGGTAATAATTGAAAACTAGAAAAAGAAACACTTAGCAGTTCAACGAGTCAATGGCACGCCAGAAACGAATTTGAATCGGTCATTTCGTTTACTGTGTGAAAAAGTGCACGACGCGTGTTTTTTTGTCGACCAAAAAAATTCCAGTTTTAATTTATCCATTTTGTGTTGTTTGTCAAAATACACAGGTAAGCGGCTCCTTTTTCATTAATTGTTTATTGGAATAGTTTATTATGTATCTTTATAAAAATGCACGGTGATTTCACTCATTGAGATTTCTGTTGGCATAAACTATTTGAGATTATTTTCAAACAATGTTGCTTCTTCATTTTTGTAACAATTTTTGATGACGTTACAAAAATGAAGTAAAGCTGTAATCACATCGGTGACTATAATGTGGACCACTAATTTAAACATTATAATCGGAGCGTGATTGTGCATGCGCACCCAAATGCAGTAAAAAAAGCCTCAGCCACATATAATTTTTACTAATTCTTTTTTATTATGTCAATGAAATATTTTGTTTAATTATGTTTTCTTATATTTTAAGTTAAAGAGAATAATCTTTTATGTTGTATTATATATAGTGACTTCTTTGATTTCATTATTGATAAAAAAATACAATTTGTGTTGATTTATTGGTATTGTGTTTCATTTCATTGCATGACATTTAATACATGAGTAAAAGAAAATAGTAAAAGATAAAGTGTGCATTGTGAGTAAGCCCTAATATTTTATTTTTGTTATTTTTTGTAACAAGTTTAATTTTTGTAACACTTTCATTTTTGTTTCATTTTTGTCACAATGGTCATTTTAAAAAATAATTACCCAGTTATGTCACAGTAAGCGGTTTTTTATTCTAAAAATTTAATTTATATGACGCCGCTTGAAAAGGCTCTTTATTTGTACCTTGGTATTAATCCTTATCAAAATAAATTACGTTATATTCAAGACGGCTTCAATACCTTTTTGAATTATTCAATTCGGACATTTCATTCAGAAGATATCACGAGTTTAAAAATGCAAGTATTAGAAAAAAGTCGCGTGGTTGCCGCTCATCGCGCTCAGCTATATGTGTGTGTGTGTGTGTGTATGTACACGTGCGAAGCCGGGACGGGCCGCTATTTTTAATATATTCATTTCGGTCTTATTTGGAAGACATATTCGCGATCGAAGAATGTCCAATCTTAGGAGTTGCCTCTCATCGAGCTAATAAAAATATCGACAAATACCATTGTGACCTCAGCCCAATCCCAATATTACTTTCTTAAAACAAAAGCGAAAACCACATCGGGCACCAATTCTCAACACGTTCACACAGCGCATAAGACGTCGATTTTACTACGGATTTGTCCCGAAGATTATTCTACCCCCCCCCCCTTAAACCAAGGGTGTAAAGGGAGGGGTAATCGAATTGGTTACGTCACAGGGAGATAGCAAGATTTTCTTAATTAAGTTCGGGTAGTAATTTGGTATTTGCATGGTAGTGGGTTAGAGGATCGAGACGAGACTACAAAATGAGTGACAGTGTTACGTAACGTAAGTAGAATTGGGCTTTGTTTGTTTTTATGTGATGTTGTTTGATTTAAATACAACTAAAACATTATGTTTAAAGGGCAACCCCACCGAGTTTCTTGCTAGGTTCTTCTCTGGGAGAAACAGCACCTTGCGAATCTAGCGCTAGTTTAAAAAAAAAAAAACCTATATAATAGTGTTACGGTTTCAAGAGCATTTTTTGTGCCTATGAAATAAATAAATTTTTGACTTTGACTTTAATAAATATTAGGTACATAATAAGTATTCTAGTTAACATTAGAGAGGGAGAGGAAGACCGCGACGTACCTACTTCAAGTGAAGAATTTGCTCAAGTGAAGATAAAAGTTAACGTCATATAGAATCAAGAAGTCAAAAGCTTTAGCAGAAGATAGACCTAAATGGCGGATGTTCCACGACAAGAGTCTCTCTTACATAAGATGATTATGATGAGTTACCATTAACTATGTAACTTAACTTCTCACATCCCACTGATCCATTATAAACCCAGACGCAATAGATTTTCTATTGTTCTTTTTTTTCTGGGATGTGAATGATTAAAATAATACTTTTTAATCTAAGAAAAACTGTGTCCAATTTAAAGAGCCGTAGTTATCAAAAAAAAAGTCCCATTGAAAAAAATACTAAACAAAAAAGGTTCCATGTTCCAACGCAATTGAAAAGTAAATTAAAAAGACATACTTCAATATGTACTCTATGCACCATCAACAACAGCCCGGCTATTTACGCAGTTTAGTACTGCAATTTCGGTGTAACAGCCCATAATACCTACCAACTCCTGTATCCGTTATTTTGCAGCTTACAAAAAAGGGATATTGTTTTTTATTAGGCTGTAGCGATGTCGTAAACGAGAAATTTATTTGTGAAGATGCGAAATGAATACAAGCAGATGGTCGGGAACGCTTTAAATGAAATGGGTTTCGGAACGGTTTGGGATGGTTTCGAAAAAAAATGCAGGGAATTTTTTTATAAATATGACTCAAAGTTCATAGTAGGTATTTTTGTAGCTAACGAAGAGCTTCCTTTTCAGCTATACCTAATATTCCTTTCAAAGTAATTAGAGCTTATCTCGTCCAATATAGAATGGCAGATGTCACACATAGAGCAGATACAGAGGCTTAGCATACGCGCCGCGCCGCGACAATTAGTATCTCACGTCATGCTGTCCTTATCACATTTAAAACTATGGACAGAGACGTAAGCGTGACAAACCCATGACAACATGCCACGGAGTGTATACTAAACTAGATGGTCAGCTTGTCACGTCCCACGGCTGGGCAAAGGCTTCCTTGCTCTCTATTCAGTTCTAATGTGCACCAGGATTTGCCATTCTATGCTGAATGAGTCGAGCTCGCCTCGCCATCTTCGGCAAGTTTCCTATTTCGTTCGTTCGTTATCAGCCCATATAATGTCCCCACCGAGGGGCACGAGCCTACTCTCATACAGAGAGTGATTAGGCCGTAATTCACCACGCTGGCCAAGTGCGGGTTGGCGGATTTCACAAATACCTTTGAATTTCTTCTCTGGTGTATGCAGGTTTCCTCACGATGTTTTCCTTCACCGTTAGCAAGTGGTAATTGAATAAACTCAGAGGTACGCACTAGGTTTCGAACACGCGCCAGGATTCGAAACCACGCCCTCCGAATTCGAGGCAAGGTTCTACCAACTGGGCTACCACCGCTTACTATTTTTTCTTCGGTAGTATAGTGGCAAGTATCCCCGCCTGTCCTATTTGTATAGAGCATAATATTTATATAAAACTAAAGATACCGTCGCAAAATTTTCCACAGAAGCTTATAATAAATAGCCAAACACATACATTTGTAACTTGTAATACTACAGTAGAAAATATATGTACATAAGCATTGCCGTAACCATGTGGTAATGAGATGATGAAATCTTGAAGTGAAGTATCATATATGTGGAGGATGCCAAGATTTTGTGGCTCATTAACTGTTTACGGCCTATGGTGTGGGAGTTGAGGGGTTAAAGGAAGAGAGGAAGCGGTTAATGACGAAACATTATTTTTATAAACGCATATACGAGTGGTTGAATCGCTGCTACGGTTTGATTTTTGATATATAAGGGCGGGTATTCATCGGCGAGTTGTAACTGTAACCTTTGTATGCACTGTAACAAAAAACACAGAGTTTACGTGATTCCCAAACCTATGACAAAAGCGACACGAGTGGCTCGCCGACGATTGTCGGTTTTTGCCGCACAAAGGGTACACTGTAACCTCATCACTGTATTTGTTTGGTTACAGTTGCAGCTCGTCAATTAATATTTATAAAAACAAAAGATGAATATTTACAAAAACAAAAGACAACAAACAAAAGCAAACTGCTCCCGCTGGTATCTCTAGACTTGAACCTGAAAACTGTCTAATAGAGCGGTATGGAATTTCCCCTGAGACCCGGACGTACACACCCAAGTCACGCCTGTTTATTCTCTTCATCACTGGATTTCTTTTATAAACTTATGTGTTTTGTTTCTTTGACTATGTAGCCACACACGATGTTTTCTAAACGCTTGAAAATGCGCGTTTCAGATAGGCCCGCGCGTTTTTGGCGCGGTAGACGCTGATTGGTGCGGTTGCATTGATGATAAAAGCGCGCGTTTGAATTGCTTGTATACCTACTACGTTTAAAAAATTACATATTTCGTTGCAGTCAGTCTGTGTAAGCCATTGTTTAGCAGAATACCAAATGTGTCAAAAAATGTCATTGACACTCTGCCGACACACAACTGATACTATTTCAAATTAGCAAACTTGGGTCCCTGATTCTCATCCGTTCTTATATATTTCATTTAGTATAGAAATAGTTTTCGGATTTATCTTAGATCCATACTAAATATCTTAGATCGGATTAGAATCGGATGTAGTGCGTAACCGATCCTACGGGACCCTGTTGTCGCAACAGTAGTTACGGTTTGAAATTTAGGTATGTAAAACCGCTCAAAACCTTAAGTCAACCGCGCAGAAAACGCTTGTGCAAGCACTTGTTATTTACTTTTAAATTAAATTAAAAAACCAATGGCTTTCAAAAGATCTCACAAAGAGATTGGTAGATAAGATACCGTAGCACTTCTCTACGCATTTGCTACGAGTGAGCTACGAGGTCTACGTCGTAGCTATTTTAGTTGAGGCTAATAATATACACATGGTTAGTCAAGCTTGCATGCTTACAACATCGATCAAGATGACGTCAGAACTAGGTATGTATGTATAAATAACTGTTAATTACTTAACTAGACCTTTGACATATTACCTCACTGTTTTAACCTAAGAAGGTTAAATAACCTTTCTTAGGTTAAAACAGTCATATGTTGATTTTTATGAGGCATCAACTGTTAAAATACCTTCCTACATTTAGTAAGGTACTTTTTAAGTTAGATAACTAATGAATACTATTTTAGATACCTACTAAATATACTAATTCGATTTTTTTTTGTTTAATTAGAATGAAAAATAGTCTACAATCAAAAAACCGGTATCAAATTAAAAAAATATATATATTATGATTGAACAGAAAACATGCTTCAAGTTTCATTATTTGTATTTATAAGTATTTTGAGTAATATTTATAGATTACATAATAGTTGCATTCGAATTACATATAAAAATTACTTGTCTTAATATGTTATCTTCAAAAGATCCTTTAAACAAAGCATTGAACTGCACAAAACATTCACTTTAAGATATACAAACATGTATAACTAAGTACACATCACTGCAGGCGCCGAGTGCATTTGTGTTGCATGCGATGCAATTGTGTATCCCTTGTAGGGATGGGATGTAAGTTTTTATGTCGATATCGATAACATCCGAATTTAAATGAGTTACGTCCAAGAAGCGGTGGTAGCCCAGTTGGTAGAACGCTTGCCTCGAACTCCGAGAGCGCGGGTTCGAACCTGGTGCGGGCACGTACCTCTGAGTTTATTTCTCATGTACGGATCAATTTATTCGATTACCACTTGCTAACGGTGAAGGAAAACATCGTGAGGAAACCTGCATACACTAGAGAAGAAATTCGAAGGTGTATGTAAAATCCGCCAACCCGCACTTGGCCAGCGTGGTGGATTACGGCCTAATCACTCTCTGTATGAGAGTAGGCTCGTGCCCCTCGGTGGGGACATATATGGGCTGATAGAGATAAAGACGTCCAAGAAATTGCGTGAACAAAAGTTCCAACGGTTTTAGCCTCTAGCTTATTTATTTAACTATCAAAATTCATATGTTTGCATGGGAAAGAGACGTGACAGATACGTAGGTACATATCATAGACCAGGGTAACCAAAGATCACTTCCCTCAACTTGTTACGTTTCAAACACACCTCTTTGCCCGCGACTTCGTACGCATTTATAGGAAAATAATCAAGATATTTCAAAATAACATAGCCTATGTGTCTAAGCTACAATATTGCCAAATTTTATCAAAATAGTAGTTTTTGCGTGAAAGAGTAACCAACATCCATCCGTCCATCGGCACAAACATTGACTTTTATAATACAAAGTAGGCTTGTATCTGATTTTCACTTCTACTTCTGACACACAAATTTATATTTTAACGATTTCTACTCAGAAAAACCTTGATAAATATCGATAAATCTTTTTATCGACACTTTCCCATCACTACAAGAGCGCAGAGAGCGCTCAAGCGCGACCCGCGACCCATCCACGTTTCATTTGTCGTCTCCCTGGATTGTCCCCACTATACTGCCTATGTTTCTAACACACCTACTTTACTACTTTGCCTCCCTACTTCCTAGCCTAAGGGCGGCAATACACAGAATTGTGGCTAGTCCAACTTGCATCGCGTTTGTAAGTATTTCGTAATTTAAACAGTAAAATAGAAAATTGTACTTTAAAAAGTGTACCATTTTTAAAGCTCGTCTTGCTTTTAAAGAAAGACTAGATGAATAAAATCTATTTCGTAGTTTAAATAGAAAGATAATGGAGATAAGATTTTATTTATACTATGGTTTAATAAAATCAATTATTAAGTGTGCAAGTAGCTGGCAATAACTATGTATTTACCATATTGTGATATCTACGCTTCTCCCTTCATCGGTTTAGGCAGAGACCACTTTCCTCCACTTTCTACGATCCAAACTCACTTTTTTTGCTTCGTCCACATTCATCAGTCGCCTCATACACAAAATGGCTGGTTCACAATCTTAGTGGCCGTTTCACCATCTATAGATTAAACCTATGTCCATTTTAATAAAACATGACATTTTAGACCGAGACACGTTTAAAATATCTGTCAGTTTTTCATCTGCAAGTGGGGAAACAGCCCTTTTTCACCACCTAAATATAAAATTTATCTGACTGATATTTATACCTGTCTCTGTCTAAAATTTAATGGTTTATGAAATAGATATACTTAGGTTTATCTATCAGATAATTTTTTTCTGTAGGTTCAAAAAATAAACCATTAAAGTTCTAAAAAACCTTCAATCTTACTAGCTTACCAGCAGTGTATACTCTCCCTAACTCACCTTCTTTCATACTTTGTCTTCGTACACTTAAATGTCTGGCTTTAATTTCAAAGTCCTTCGTCAGTGAAAATGTAACTCAAAGGTAACACTGAATGCAATTCTGTGAGTAATAGAGTATAAACTTTGAGAATTCATTCTCTAAATGTGTTGCTGTGACTAAAAGTTTGAGAATCTTAGGTTGTTTTGTTTCTGATGAAATAAGTTTGGAGTAGAGACTTAAATAAGCGAAAAAAAACTTAAACTACATATGTGATATAAATATTGTCTTTATTTATTTATTGGAAAACCAACAGCTTCAATATACAAAATAGAAAATTATAAATTAACAAACGAGCCAATTACAGGTTTTCACAAATAGAAACATAATAAAGTATTGACTAAACAGCACTTATGCATTGATTGTGTGTGTAGTAACATAAAGAATTTATGATGTTTTAATAAGCAATTATAAGTATACTTACTTAGTAAAATTTATAACATATTTTTAGACAGAGGTAATACTACCATTCATTACCTACGTGAAACTGTAAAAAAATTGTTTGATACCTATAGATACAAACTATAGGCCACGCCTCTTTCCAATCGTTTCCCATCGGAGTAGAGAGAGTCCACTTCATTCTACTTGCGACAGTCCAAACTGGAAGGGCGCTTATAAAATAACTAAAATTGATTAAAAGAGCAGAATTCCTTTAAATCTCCGAATTACGTAAAAAACACTAAACTTGTTTTTTTTAAACCATTTTATATATTTATTTATTTAACAGTTTATTGTATAACCCGTCGGAAATATCTGCGGACCTGGCTTGATGACGTCATGCAACTCGTACGTACTCGTCACGGTACTGGATAGGCGAAAACGGGGGAAGCGCGGGGGAAAGCGCATTCCAGCGAGGTCCGCAGATATTTCCGACGTGTTATAAGATGATAGTACCTACATAGAGAAGATGATAGTACATAGAGAAAAAAAGAGAAGTTAAAACATAAACAATTTATGAAAACAAGTGAAAACCAAAACTCTCCATTCTCCAAAAGCATTAAGAATCAGAAATCCTAGGTCTTATTATAGAAGTCTAGATCAAGTTACCTTAGTTCTAACAACTGGGACCGTTTTATCTAGATTTCACATTTGTCAGCAAGAATAGTACCTGAACTCGAAGGTACCCACTTGCAGTTTATAAAACTAGTTTAGTATGATTCCGATTTTGTTAGTTTTGTGGTAGAACAAGGTTTTTGTACTAGGAATAGAAATGATTTTTCACGTAAAAAAAAAGAAATTTCAAGTGACATTTTCCTTAATATTTTTAAGCCTTAATATTTTTCCTTAAGTCCAAAACACACCGGATGCGTATGCGCAGACGTATGCGTGTAATGTATGGAACTGTCACCGCTTGCGTCTACGTCTACGTTACGCAAGCGGTAACAGTTCCATACATTATAACTCAGAGGTACGCATACGTCTACGCATACGCATCCGGTGTGTTTTGGCCTTTAATATTTCTATATTTTTAAGTTAGAAACAATCCTCGCCTTTTACAGTTCTAAACAACGTTACGTGCTCTCAGACATAGGGATGAAAACCTGCTTACTATTCCAAGTGCACATACGGGATTAATGCGTAATAATGCTATCTTTATGATCTCAAAATAATCTCGAGTGATTCAGTCTATATTCTTACTAAGAGTATTGATAGATCTAGATTTAATATTAGTTTGATGACTAAATACAAATTTTATTGGTTAGGGTTTACCTAGTTACAAAATTAAAGAAAAGAAATAAGTACAATAAAATAATGAGACGCGAAATACTTTTGCAGTGAACCTAACTTAACAAAAACGATTTCTCAAGAAATTACAGTTAATATACCTACCTACCTATTTAGGTGGAAATAATGTATTAAGGTATTTACCTAGGTATCTTTGTTGCAAACTAAAGAAATAAAAAAGAAATAACTACTTATCTTCATTTATAGGCATTTCTCGGCAACTTTTAACCACGAACTCAATTACGAACTTCAAAACTGAGAGTTTCGATTTCTGAACCTAAGTGCAGTATTCTAGCACTTACTATGATTACTAAGACCTAGCCTTTATGTACTAAGTTCGCTACTTAGCTAGCCTAAGACTGGCTAGGTCACACACATTAAGAAAATGACTTATTTTATAGACTATGACTTTTATTATAGTAAAATATATTAAAGCTATAATTTACTGAAGAAAAATTCTATCGGGGACTTGCTCAAGAAAGGCCAAATCAAGAGTAACCTAAACCGACTGGCATGTATGAGGTGACTGGTGAGTGTGGATGAAGTAAAAGAGGTGTGTTTGAATCGAAGCAAGTTTAAGGAAGTGGTCTCTGCCTACTCCAATGGGAGAGAGGCGTGACGGATATGTACCCTAAACCGACGGGCATGTATGAGGTGACTGGTGAGTGTGGATGAAGTAAAAGAGGTGTGTTTGGATCGAAGCAAGTTTAAGGAAGTGGTCTCTGCCTACTCCAATGGGAGAGAGGCGTGACGGATATGTACCCTAAACCGACGGGCATGTATGAGGTGACTGATGAGTGTGGATGAAGTAAAAGAGGTGTGTTTGGATCGAAGCAAGTTTAAGGAAGTGGTCTCTGCCTACTCCAATGGGAGAGAGGCGTGACGGATATGTACCCTAAACCGACGGGCATGTATGAGGCGACTGATGAGTGTGGATGAAGCGAAAGAAGTGTGTTTGGATTGTAGCAAGTGGAAGGAAGTAGTCTCTGCTTATCTCAATGGGAGAGAGGCGTGACGGATATGTATGTATGTAAAATTCTATAGTAAGTACATTATAGAATTAAAAGATCTTACTCAAGTACGGTGGGGTAGTGTTTTGACTTTTAATATAAAATCGTGCCAAAACTAACTAAACTACTACTACTACTCAACGATCTGCCGAATTTCATGTTTTTCATATCTTTACATTATCAGTGTTAGAAACTTTAGAATATTGGAGCTAGGGCATCAGAATAGCTTATAGATTATATGCTTCGTACATTTTCGGAATTATGACGAAAGGTCGCGGGCAATAGGTAACTAAGTATTTCAATAAATAGGCAGTAATGATCTCTTAGTAAAGGACATTATATTTTTATAGAACTTTAAAATATTTCTATTTAAAACAACGATCAAGATCAAAAAGCAAAAGAGAATAAACGACGCAATTTATTTCCATTAAAAATCCATCATTAATTTTGGACTCGTCAATTTTTAACGGTATTTTTACCTCGGGATCGGATCTCGGATTTTCTTTTTGGAATTTGAACGGAAAACAAATGACGGCGGGGAATATTATAAGGCCGAGAAAAATGCCGAGCTCTGCCTAATTACTCGAGACGCGACGGCCGACGGCCCAAGGTGGCCCAAGGGTAACCCTTTGAAGCTATTTTGGAGGCTATGAAACAGGCGTTTTATCTAGCTAAAGTGGGAAGAAGGAATCTTAGGAATTCTTCCCCGATTTTTATTGAAAGACCAAGGCAAAAGTACCCAATACCGACGTGCATATATGAGGCGACTGATGTATGTGTATGAAGAGAAAAAAGTGTGTTTGGATCGTTGCGGTCTCTGCTGATAGGCGTGACAGATAATGTATGTCTTTCCCGAATATTATGCATTTTCGTGAAAACATTCTTGTAAATATCTATCAAGAAAGCATATCAATGTTATAATACGGTATCCAAAATGTCGAAAAAAGCAGATCAATCGCCTTTTGAGGCAAATTTAATTACTTACATTTACTGTTTTTACTGTTTTTAGTTTTAAGTTTTGAGGCACATTATTAAGGTTAGAGAGCGAAAATACTTATTTCCTGGCCCACTCTAACCATCCCTTGTAATTTCGCGGGGTTGGTAATAATCATTTTACTTTACGTTGAAGATAATAAATTTCGTTTAATCGGCACCCTGTTGGTAAATCAGGTGTTATAAGTAGGTATAAAGTTAACTTGAGTTTTGATTTTCGGAGATTTTGATTTTATACTTCAGTTAATTAATGGTTGGGGTTTTTTTTTAAATTCGGTTTTACAATGATTTTTATTCAAGTTGTTGGTCACAATAATGAAACAGTGGGGTAGGTATGAGCTAATAAAATTAAAGTAAATGCAATACAAAATACCGTGATCAGGCTTGTTATCTAAAATATTGATCAAAATGATCAAGTTGAGTGAAATCATTATGAATTACATTTTTGTGTGTTCTTTATAAGTAGTATTTTTTCCTTTTACCTAGGTACTTACTAAGTAATTAACTTTTTTGTATGTTCTTTATTGTATTTTTTTTCTATCTTTGTACTGTACCTACCTTCTATGATTTTCAAAACTTGCATGGATTATTCTAAACGTTATAATTTTATACACAGTTACAGTAAATATAGATAAAAATAAAGGTTCTTTAAAGTTATACCTAGGTAAGTACATGACAAGAAGACGGCTTGGCGTTTGATTGGATTAATAAGAACAGACATGTCTGAAATTAGATAAATATCTGAAGATTTGTTACTTACTGGAAATATTTGTCACTTTGCACAAGAAAATCTAATAATTCTACAAACATAAGTAGGATGACAATAAGGAAAATCAACTAGAATTCCTTCGAGCGGCGTCAGGTCCAATGAAATAAGCAATTGCGTAAAAAGGTTGGGTTTTTTCTAAATATTACTTTTATGTACCTCGAATTTTGTTAACCTTTTAACATAAAGTGCAAGGGTTAACTAGACCCCTCAATTCAGAAAAATCATTATTTGATCAAGTCCCATATGAAATCGGGTTCCTCGTATTTATAATGTTATAGATGTGACTATACGTTTTCTGACCTTTGCTATACAATTTAAACAAATAAAAATGCAAAGACTTTATTATAACTATCTACACACCAAAGCCGCCGGCATGCCGCTGGGCTAGGCCGGCGGCAGTACGTCATACAAATAGCAGCTGTCAAAAAAGCCAGCGGCTTTGGTGTCTAGATAGCATTATATAGGTAATACCCAGTTGGCGTAATGGGCACCATGTCAAAATGCTACTCAGGGGTTTTGAGTTTGATTCCCAGGATTATGAGATAATATTTTCAGCTTTGAATCTTTCCTTTTAGTTTTTGTGTATCTAGATATTTTTTGTAGCTTTTTGTAACGTTCTTCTTAAATTTATCACGTATTCACAGTTGGCTAGCTCCAAACACAGTCATCTATCTAAGTCATAAATAGGTACAAGTCTACAAAATATAGGTACCTACTATTCGCAGCGAAAACATTTATGCCAACAAATACTAAAACACTAGGTTTGATCTAACTCTAAGATAAGACATTGATTTATGTATTTGCCACATAAACGCTTGCCGCAAACGGTTTGGGGTTTAAACTAGTAATACTGTAAAAGGTGTTTTCAAAGGTGTAACTATAATACATAGGGGAGGCGGGGCACATTGATACTTGGGGCACATTGATACAGTACCTGTTTTGAAATACTGAAAAACGATACGCACACGGACACATCATTAGAACGCTCAAGGACATCCACAAGGATGATAGTTGTGACGATGCTCGCCGCCTATTCGCCGTTTTGCTTTTACAGGCACAAACGTGTTTTTGGGACCGAGAACTAAAATTTTAAGAGCAATGTGTTTGTGTCTCAGCTCCATATTATTAGTTGTTTTCATTGTTTTATTTTACCAAAAGTACGTTTATACTTTAATAAATGTTATTTAATATGTTTTTTTAATACAATATTGATTTAAAAAATAATAAATTACTTTTTCGTGAATATAGTCCCTTGGGGCACTATGATACAGTAAAGCGCGGGGCAGAATAATACGTATCAATCTGCCCCGTTAGTGTATTAAAGTGCCCCTTTAGCGCATTAAAGTGCCCCGTTAGTATTTTAAAGTAGTCTTAAAAATCTCATTTATTATAGAAAATGGTCCGGACGTTTAAAGTTAAGCAGAGAAATGTGAAAAAATCGTTTAGGATTTCAGTTTTGTGATGTTTTTGATTATGAGTTTTAAGAAAAAGTTCCTATAATTTTGATAGAGGATTTTATTTTGTTATTTCTATATTTCACTATGCCCAATTCTATAGTACTTTTAGGCTGATTACTGAGAAATTATGTTTAATTACATGTTTAGGATCTTGATAAATTCTAGATTTTTGATGACAATTTTATTTCCTAGCTTATTTCATTATTAGGCTGGTTGTGATTATCGTTAATACGAATAATAACGAATAAATAACGTGACTTTTTCAGGTACCAAGCATTATTTGCTTTTTATTTGGTCAATTTATGTAATATAACGATTTATTTTGAAAAAATATTATAATATTTACGGAAATGAAATACGCATCAAGCTGCCCCACTCTCTGTATCAAGGTGCCCCACCGGTGGGGCAGAATGATACAAAATCGATTTTTTATAAAAGTCGCCATAACTTTTTCCCTATTCGTTTCTATCAGCTTTTTTTAAACTTAATTATAAGTTAACATATCAGGCCATGCACCCGGCAAAAAAAATGATCAAATATGTTGACATTTGTGTATTAAAACGGAGTTTGAATTTTTGTGTATCAATGTGCCCCACTTCCCCCTACAGGGTGTAACAGAAAGGGTATATCTTCCGGAAATGGGCTAACTTTAAGATGGGAAACCAACCATATTCCAACATATCAGCCCTCAAAGTCCATTCTACGATTTTTAAAACGGAATTCAAATTCCAGAAGTTCAACAAAAAAAAAACCGCACGGAAAAAATCTCTGTGCAGATAGGCCCTTAGTCTTTTGTTTCCTCGCCTTCCCTGGATCCTTCCATCTTTCCGTATCCCTAGCAATTTCAGGCCAGTTTGCATCTAAATCGTCACGCAGTTTTAATGTTGTAAAACGCACATTTAGATTGGTGGGAAATAGTGGGAAGCAGCCACTGACAAAAATCTGTAGAGAAGCATGGGAGAGGCTTTTGCCCAGCAGTGGGAAGAAATAGGCTTTAAAAATAAACAATGGTGCAAGAAAATAGCATAACCAGAGAGAAATCGCATAATAACTGCAGCTTTTTCTACAAAAAGCACGCACCACGAATTCGCTCGCCCATTGCACCAAGGTTTTTTGCCATCGTGTACATTCGGCAATCATCGGCTCTTTTCGTATAATATGTTCGGGCCCTTAAATTTTACGGTAAGGATTCCCGTCACAGAAGGTTTATGGCTACATAAATTTTGCAAACTTTGACTCCGCGTATGTAAGAATGTAGAAATGTGAAGGTAGAAAACGGGGCCACAGTTTTTTTAAAACTTTTGTAATAGTTATGTGATATTAAGAAGTTTCAAATGTTTTTGTTGACTGCTTAGAAAATAGATAAAAAAAAATTGTTTCAGGAAAAAAATCTTGTACGAAACACATCGCTATGTTGCGGCGAAGTCCAAAAAAACGGAGAATGTAATATGTTCAATTATTTAGTTGTATTTTTTTTACATATAATTTAGGTACCTAGCGTAAAATAGTAACAAACACCCTTACATCCATCCCTCCATCCATCAGCACAAACATTGTCATTTATAATAAAAGGTACTTAGTAGGAAGTCGATAGAATTCTTATAAGTGAAAGTTGTCGAGCTTAAAAAAATAGACACATCTATAAACAGACAATGTATAACAGTGTAAAAATATGTTATAGTACCTACGTAGGTATCTAAGTAAGATTTTGTATTGTGTTTGTTTAATGTTTTGGTGTATATGTTTAGTTATAATATTAAGTTTAACTTAAATATTTTCGGTGGTTAAATACAAACATCCTAAAAAAATAATTGATTACCAACAGATAGATCTTAACCCCAAAAATATTACCCTTCCTTTTGGCTTTGCCGTGGTCGGGTGAAAAGTCAACAGTAACAATAAACCAAGCATGAAAAACCTCAACTGAGCCGTCTCAATATCACCTGAGTATACAAAACAAACCATACAATGAAACAACGTATCACATCTCAAAACAAATTGAATTACACTGCGAGCCACTCGAATAGACGCCTAGGGAATAGTTTCCACTTCGGGACAATTCCACGGCGCGCCTTTTTTTGCAATCTCAAATTTCAGATTGGTCATCACGGGTTTTGTAAGTTATGAAAGTACCTATTTTTTAATTTTAAAGTTTATAGAGTAAAAAGCGGCTTACTTTCTAAAAGAAGAAATACAGTTAAATAATTAGAACTTAAAAAATTAATGGAAAAGGGATGTGGCAGATATGTATGTAGGTACGTATAGGTATGTATTATGAATTTATGACAGAATCCGATCGATATTAGTTGATTTCATGAGCATACCTGAAAATAAAATCAAAATTATTACTTACGTAAGTATAGTTGAAAAAAATTAATAAGATATCTACTTCGCTTGATTGGCTTAACAAAAATAATTTCCTGTTCGGAATTCAATTTGTTTAGGTTCGCGTGCCAAAATTTAAGCCGAATTTTATTGAGTTTACATATTTTTTGCTGTTTGGCACCACAAAATCAATTTTAAAATTTGTTTTACGCGTTTTCATGTTTAAAAATAAAATCTGCTGAAGTTACTAAGTTCCGAGAAAAAACAATTTGTGTTTTTAATGAATAGAATAGGTATTATAATGCAAGCAATGCTGAACAACTTTCCATGCCTATTTTTTCATAACAAACCGGTTATCCTAAAAAAGATGTCAAAAACTTATACTTAATTTAAAATTGGAAAATATTATCCAAATTCGAAATCAAAAAATATATTAAAAACCAGCCAATACGTTCCAAATTCAAAAAAAGCTCCAAATTCGAATTTCGAATGCCAACCAGCCAGTCAGCCAGAATTAGTGTAAAGCCGCCAGCCGCGGCTGTATAAAACTATGCCAAGGTCAACGGCGGTCTGGGTATCATCGTATCGTGACAAAGTGACAAGCGGACGGATGACGCGCGGGGCGTGTCGTGCTAATGCCTTCTGGTGGGGGAGAAGATAAAAGAGGGCAGCGGTTTTGGGGACTGCTGCTATTCTGCTAAGTAGTAGTATAATGCTGTCTACACACCAAAGCCGCCGGCTTGCCGCCGGCTTTTTGACAGCTGCCATTAGCATGACGTAAAGGCGGCTTTGGTGTGTAGATAGCATTAACAATACATAGATGATAAAAACTTATATTATTAAGTAGCACTAATATTTTAAAGTAATTCAATCTAACCCTATAACTTGGAAGCATTTTTTAAAGTAAAGTTTATCAGGGCATGTAAAAGCGCTTATATATTTGCGAGCTGTACCTAACTGTAACTGGACAAATACAGTAACGAGGTTCTATTGTGAAGGTACCTGTGCCCAACCCTTCGAACCGCTGTTAGTGTTACGTTCGCCGAAGCTCACAAACCACATGCTTTTTTTTTAAGGCAACATTTACAGTAACAGCTCGCAAAAAAATATTCGTCGTTAGGTTCTGAATAACTTTAAAAATAAGTAATAACAGTAGGCTTGTGGACCTTAGGAAGTTAAAACCCGCCATCGCTGATCACTAAGACCACTTTGATGGTCGCTCGTTTGTCTGTAGCTATCAAATTAGCCTGGAGATTGCCCCCTTTACTGGACCCGCGTTATTCCGATTCAGTTAATAGCGCGATGCAATTTTACCTAACTCTCGCTTTGTTGACCTTTACTTTTTTAAATCGTATTTTTAGGTTTGAGTTCCTGGATTTTGAGCCTAATTTTGGATTGATGTTGGAGGTGGTTGACCTTACCAAGTGTGATTAAGTTAAGTATGTTGAAAAAAGTTTGAAAAAAGTCTTTTCCTTTGAGTTTTCAACAGCAGTTCATTTTAAAACTAAACAGACTCGTATGATACAATTATGTGACATTTTAGAGAAGAAACGGTCTATGCATCTTTATTAATATAAACAATACAAACAATGAGTACAATAGAATAAAATATTTGCGGGAAAAATATGTCTTCCAACGTGTCCCCACGAGGCAAAGTACCCAACAAGCTGGCAGCATTACCTCTTTGGGTGAAGAAATTAAATAGTGCTGTGATGTACAGCGATGTCTGTCTTATGGTATCTACACACAAAAGCCGCCGGCTTTTTTGACAGTTGCCATTCGTATGACGTAAATGCCGCCGGCGGCTTTGGTGTGTAGACAGCATTAAGTCTGGATGTTTGTGTGTGTAATAGGTATGTATGTATTTATAGGTAAACTATAATATATAATTGTAGTGGGTTTTACTTCTCTTGACATTTGGCAAAACCCATAAAGGTATTAACCCTTCGCAAAATCAAAAAAACAGCTAATCCCTCTAAAACAAGCTTAATTAAGTAATTGAAAAAAAAAACCACTTCGCAAACCATTTTAACCTTTAAAACCGGGAAGGAACTGTAACAGAATGACCATTATGGACTTACATTCGTAAGTAAGACAATTTAACGACCACGTTAATAGTTTTAAAAGGTTACTGTGTTACTTAGGTTAAAGGAGGTTTTAAGGAAATTATAGTGCGGTTTCAGTAACAAAAAATGAAAATACAGGGCCCTAGTCTGCTAATTTAAAATCAGTTGTGTGTTAGCAGAATGTCAATGGCATTTTTTGACACATTTGGTATTCTGATAAAAAAATGGCTTATGATTGCGACCAAATGTGTCAAAAATGACATTGACACAATCATTGACACGTCTCTGCCGACAAACAACTAAGTATGTAATAAAGAATGATGTATATGGTAAACTAGCAGACTTGCGCCCTATTAAAAGCATGCAATATTATGGCGAGATGACCAAAAAATCATTAGCCCGTCATTTGAGTGATTCAAACTCAAAAATATAGGTACATAGCGCTTTAAATATGTTAATATTATTTTTTTAAAGCTCCTAAGTGCGCATATCGCAATTATCTTAACTTTATTTTTACTTCCTCTTCCTGGCTCTATTGAAAATCAACGTCATATCATTTTATAGATATAGTTCCATGATGGTGATGATGATCATCCTATGAGAGATGCGTGACAGATATGTATGTAGGTATGTGACATGACATATGTTGAGTGGAGTCCTTTTAAGGTGTCTACACACCAAAGCCGAGCCGGCGGCTTTTGACAGCTGCCATTCGCATGACGTAAATCCGCCGGCCATGCCCGGCGGGTTATGATTATGACGCTGAGCGGCTTTGGTGTGTAGACACCTTTATTAATATCGTGACAAAGGGTGCAGCTACTTTTTCATCAACAAAATGTCGCATTAATTCATAACTATGTTAACTATAATTAGAGTTAACTATAAATATATGATTGTGTAGGATTACCTCAAAAGCATACATGTAACCCTAATGGCTGGGTTAATCTGTACATATTTGTACATGCGCTAATGCCGTGTTTAGGTTGAAGGGTTATTCTGAAATTACCTACAGTTAAAAAATTGTTTAAATACAAGTTTGAATGTTAAAATACTTTTTTTAGTTGGACCTTTGAATATATTGTAACATTTTCGCAAATTGTAACTTTTTGTTTTAAACTTTATATTAGATTATGATAAATTGGTTGTTTTTACATTCATGAATATTCGTAGAACGTTCACCTATTATTTCTTTTAAAATGCTAATTTTAATATACAAATTAAAATTTTAGCCGGCCATGGACTATGTTTTACCCTAATGATAACTGCAGTTAGTAATATGTATTTCTTTAGACATAAGTAGAAATATATTTACTATTTTTTTTTCATGATTAAGTTATTTTTTCATGATTCGTACGTACGCAGTTTCGTAATTCCAACTTTATATGGAACTGTAGCTCAATCTCCTATCATGATTCAACAGGAAAGATCACAAGATATTACTTTCATATAAATCTTATAACATTAAAAAAAAATCCCAAATTTCCCATTTTTCCCAAAAACCGCACACAAGAATTCCCCCGCGCCGCGTCCAAACAACATAAAACAAAGGACGCGAGGTAATTACCGCTATGATCGATAACCCCGTAGCGCCGTCGCCGCTCTGTCTGCACTTGGCGAACCTGATTTTACTTACACGTGGAAAACAAGAAACCTGCTAGCTTAGCATACACTCCGTGACAAAACGTTTTCATGGGTTTGTCACGCTTACGTCTCTGTCCATAGTTTTAAATGTGATAAGGACAGCATGACGTGAGATGATTGTCGCGGCACGTATGCTAAGCTTCCTGGGCCCCAAGTCTGCTAGATAATTTAAAATAGCCTCAGTTGTGTGTCGGTAGAGTGTCAACTGTCAATGGTATTTTTTTGACACATTTGGTATTCCACTAAACAATTGCTTACACAGATTGCGACCAAATGTATCAAAAAATAACATTGACACTCTGCCGACTGAGAATATTATTAAGACTTGGGCCCCTGCATACACTAGAGAAGAAACTGTATGTGAAATCTGCCAACATTGGACCAGCGTGGTGGGCCTAATTTCTCACATGAGAGTAGGCTCGTGACTCTCTAGCGGGGACGTTAAAAAAAGGGCTAATGTGGAAGGTCTTATAATTTGTGTAAGGTATAGGCTACCTGCGACTTCGTAATTGTAAATCGCTAAAGTTAAAAAAAAAACTTATACAATATCTTAAAATAGTAAAGCCTAGATATTTTATTGTGAGTTTATAAAACCCGTTCAGAGTTTTTTACGTGAAACAAACGGCACCAAACAGTGACATTCATAGATAATACTGCGTGGTGGATTATGGCCTAATCTCTGTAAGAGAGTAGGCTCGTGCCCCTCGGTGGGGACATATATGGGCTGATAAAGATAAAGATAATACTAGTAACGTACGTGTTAAAATTAAAAAGTTTCACAGAAACCCATCACAACGTGTACAAAGGCTCGCTGAAAAACTGTTAACGGAATTTATGAAAGGTTATTTTAAAACGAGACACAATAACTAAGCTATCCATTTGGGTCCGACTCGAATATGAATATGACAAACGAAATGAAAATTGAAATAACTCCGGCAATTTTATTGACACTGTTTTGTATTCCGATATCGATGGAATCTCTCCTGTGTTGGTCCGGTTTTTAGGTTTCCGTGCCTAAAGGGTGAAAACGGGACCTTATTACTGAGACTTACTGTGACTCTCATTAACCATTAAAGCTAGAGCGTTGATTTTTACAAATAATGTATTACCATTGCCGCTATAACAACAAATACTAAAAATAGAATAATAATAATAATAATTAAGTGGGTATATAACAAACATGTTTTTTTTGGCTTTTTTTGCTCGATATCAGTAGTGAATGATACGGAACCTTTTCTGCACGAGTCCGACTCGCACTTGGCCGGTTTTTTTTAACGGACGACGTCAGGTTAATGAGCGCCGTCACCCGACGTCGTCGACATCGAGTATGAACCGTTTCATACAAAATGCTTTGTCACTGAAACTCTTGATAAATATTCAAAGAAAATCTACAAGAAGTGGTATCGAGGCGACTTAGCGGTCTTACATACATACATATCTGTCACACCTCTCTCCCATCGGGGTAGTTAGAGACCACTTTCCTCTACGTGGTTAGACATATGATTATAAAAACCTGCGCTTATGTCAAACGATTTGAAAAGAGCTACCCCACAGAGTTTCTTGCTAGGTTCTTCTCTGGGGGAAACTGCGCTTTGCGAATCTAGCACTAGCTTTAAAAAAAAAAGTGTATTATATTATAATAATGTAACGGTTTCAAGATCTTTTTTTGTGCCTATGAAATAAATATATTTTTGACTTTGACTTTGACTTTGATGACAAATGATAACCTCAGTGGTCTTAAGCCGGTTACTCATTAGCGAACTGTAACCGTAAGTGCTGCATACACTGTAACCAAAACACGTTGTATTTACGCTTGCAGCAGATTCACACACCGCAAACGTTACACACTATGATTTTTGGTTACAAAGCATGTTACAGTTACAGCGGTTGAAGCGGTTTTAGCACGTTTTCAATACTACACAATACAAATATTCTTTATTGCACAAAAGATATAAGGTACACACACAAAAAAGAATATAAGAAGCAACACGCGGCCTTATTGCTAGGTAGCAATATCTTCCAGTCAACCGTACGGTAAGTAATAGCGTTTTCTTTACGTCAAACGACGTCGGCACTGTAACCACTAGCGAAAAGCACTAAGAGCAGTTGAATAAGCAAAATTAAAAGCAAGATAACATTTTCTAAGTAAAATTAGCTACGTGTATAATGCTACGTAATGTAAATGAAAGCCAGACACATCAAAATGTCGTTAGTACAGAGTATGGCTTTGAAATTATTTCGAGAGCAATTACTAGTTCATTGGCGGTCTAGGAAAGTACTCGTACTTAGTATTGATAGGTTTGGTATGATTATTACGATAATATCGTAGCTTGATTTTTTAATAAAATTATTTTGAGTTTGAGTTTGAGTATGAATTCGAGTTTGAGTTTAATTTTAATACATTTTATCAAATATTTAGCTTTGAGAACATTTTTGCAGTGAAATATTCAGCTGCAGCCACGTTAATTATGAAATCGCGACAATTTCGTCGATACAGTCATCTAATGCACTTTTTCTGTTCAATATTTGATTTCAAACCGCAGAGACTGTTTAACTGCTAATGTATAAAGGCCTAAAGAGCGTTTTCGCATGTATACCTGCTGTCTCAGCGCGGTTGCGATCTGACGTTTGGAATGAAACTGCTCCGAAATCGCGCGTCGTCAACCGCTTACCGCGTTTCGCATTTTTCATGATATACCTACTTACGTCAAACCGCAATCGCGTAGCAACCGCCGGTGCGTGAGCACCCTTAAAAGTTTATATGATTCATCATTTGATAATGCTATATAATAATGCTCTCGTGCTCAAACCTATACATGAAACCAAACTTAAAAAAATAAAAAAATATTTTCATATTTTTTCACTCCAACCAAAATCAGGCCTCCGTCACTCTATGTACTTGCGCGCTATAAATACCTACCGCTCAGCGGGCCGCTTGCGGACCAAGCGAAGCGCGGCTGTCAAAACGAAGCGCTCGCACGTTGTTCAAATTTTGATAGATCCATTCGTTTTTTTGTTTGTTTTGAATGTTTATAATTTTTAATAATTAGGTACGTTTTTTTAATGAAAAAGATAATAATAACAGAGAATTCAGAAAGATAAAAAAACATTAAAAATTAAATATAAAAACATGTTAAAAATTAATATACTTATTAAAAACGATACAATTTTAAACTTCCTCATATAAGTCGTAACATATGCATAGTTCTCAATAACATAGTCAAAAAACATTTTGTTAATTTAATTTTATCGAAGAGGCAGCCCCGCGATTTTTACGGATTCGCGCGGTGCGAAGCAATCACAACTATACGCTTGAGTATTTAGGCACATTTTAGCATGCAGTGGTTGCTGACGTGACAGTTGGGCTATTGCGCACTGTTAAAGCGGTAGGTATTGGATATTTTCTTCTGAGTGAAGTATCTGTTACGTAGTAACTATTAAGTAATCTGTGCCAAAATAATATCACCAATAACTATGTCTTTCACACATATTGGAAATAAGCAAATAGTCGAGAGTACCTCGTTATAAGGCTCTTGAACGCCCTTTTATGAAAAGGTTGGTTTTGGAGTGGTCAGGGTCCTAGTGGTAAGAGGGTACCATTGTGGTGCTCTCAGTTGACGCTGATTTCTATTTGTTTAGGTTGCTGAAATTGATGCGTAAATTAAATAAAATGCTGAATTGTTGGTTTGTTATGACCCGTTTTAGTTGGGCTGACTTTTGTCGGCGTTTTTGCTTGTAAGTTTTTAGTTTACGAGTTTTGTTACCGTGAGACAACCGCTTAAATGTTTCGTGTTTTTCATATCGAGTAATTATAGGTGCTTTTTCACCGTAAACATATAAAGAATCCTTATTAAATAACAAACATTATGTAATATAAAGAACACCATTCAAATTGTCTCTAATCTGTGCTTAGCCATTCTAATATTATAAATGCCAAAGTGTGTATGTTTGTCCACCTTTACGGCAAAATGGAGCGACAAATTGACGTGATTATTTAAGTGGATTTAGTTGAAGGAATGGAGAGAGACTTATGCTATTTTTTAGCTCTTTCTAACGTCTTAATTTCCTAAAATAGGAGGCGGAAGTTTGTTTGAAGTATTAGGTACCTAAAATAAGAAATTAGCAAAAGTAGGCTGAAAATAAACTGCCTAAAATAGAAACGCCCACATTAAAGTTGTCACGATCAGAGATGTAATCCCTGTTTGCCTAATTTCGGCTTCTTATTTAAGGAAACGAATATTAGTATTCAAGAGAAACCTGCTAAATTATAATGAAAAGACTAAAAATACTTGAGTCAACTCAGTGATTCATACACACATACCTAACATAAAAGTTATTACTGAAACTTTAAAAAAACGTCAACATTTCAAAAAGTATGTACTTACATTAAAAATTGGCAGCAATTAGTAGGTTAATGTACCATTTGAGAAAAATGTAATTTTTTATGGAATATTTTATTTATTTATCACTTAAAGATAAGCGATATTAAGTACCTATACTTAGCCATAAATTCGAAGGAAATAAATATTGAAGTTTTTTTTAACAGTTTCAACATGGCGTTACACAATAACTCTCTCTAAAAAACCATTTTGTCTATAGATCAAAAGTTGGTTCCTAGTTCGACTCTAACAAGATTGAATTTAGTTAAAAAACTACACCACGCCGGTCTGTAAGCTAGTACGCGCCGTTCCAGTCACGTCCCCTTTATTTCAGTCTGGTTGAAAAATGACACCACTAAACCAAGAATACCAAATAAAGGAGTAGATCCACCAAATGTCAGGGAAGCTCAAGCGATAGGCCCCTAATATTTGGCCCAGTTTTTAAGGAACTCTGACATTTAAGAGACGGTGTTTGATCAACCTGCTGTTTAACCATGGTCTAAGAAGTCGAAGAAGGGTTATAGGATTATTATTTTAATAAAAGTGGATATTTTAGTTTCAATCATACATTTATTTATTTTTCGATAAAAAACAAAAAAAAAACAGTTTGACAAATTTCAAAAATAATAGAAGGCTTACAAGTTTAAAATAATAAGGTTTTATGTGCGGTTGTACAGTGTTTTATTTCAAACTGGCGACCGTACCTATACGTAATTTATCTTGAAAAATAAACACAATACCTATCTTAAAATAGCCTATGTGTTATTCTGGTCTGTAGATATAACATATTACAGTAATGTTTCTTTAAAATTCTTTTAAATAGTAAGTACCTAGGTAGTTTTTTGTAAAAGTGTAACAAACAGCCTCACGTCCATCACCACAAATATAGACGCGTATCATATTAGGATTGTTGTTATTAACCTAAAGGTCTACACACATCTGGGCCGTGCCCGGGACGTGACCGGGCCGTGGCCTGTCAGGAGGAAAAAAAATACGTCGTCTTGACAACGTGTGTGAACGAATCCATAGAAAATGTATGGAATGATATTTTTCCCTGACACGTTCCCGGATGTGTGTAAAAAGGCCATTAAGTGGGGCGATTGGACTTTCTGTATCTTTTGAATTTTATTAATCTTGTAATTTCACGTTTGTTTTCCAACGCGTGTTGTATGTGTGAGACCTCTCATGCCTATATTTCAAATACATATCTGGCACGATTCTTTCCTATTGTAGGAAGAGATCACCACCCTCTACTTGCAAGTAAAAATCAAGTAAAAAAATAATCTAAAAGCAACATACCATGACCGGAGACATAAGGAGGCAAAGGGAAGACATTTGTATAAAAAATGCGAAGTGTTGCGGTTGACTGTATTAAAACTTAGTAAGGATTCTTCATAAAACAGCGTTCGTTTTTTAGAGTTCCGTAGCCAAAGGGTGAAAACGGTACCCTTTTACTTAGACTTGGCTGTCCGTCTGTCTATCCGTCCGTCCCGTCTGTCACCAGGCTGTAACTCATGAACCGTTATATCTAGAGCGTTAAAATTTTCACAGATGATGTATTACCATTGCCGATTTATCTATAAATACTAAAAATAAAATAATTAAAATAATTAAGGGGGGCTCCCATACAACAAACTTGGTATTTTGCCTTTTTTGCGCGATATCAATAGTGATAGTACGGAACCCTTCCTGCGTGAGTCCGACTCGCACTTGGCCGGTTTTTTACTCCAAGTTGCATGAAAGGCATTAAGTTAATAATCCATTAAACATCATGCCGTCTTGTTCTTATTTTTGAAAATGATAGTGACAGCTATAGGTGTAATGGAGGGTTTGCTTAATAGGCCGTTTTTATAACTGGATGTTAAGCGTTTCTTTAGTTTTATGTCTTAATCGAATCAAAAAAGGTATTCAAGTAATTATGAAGTTTCACCAACCAAAAAATATAAGAAATGTAAAGCATAAAATAGTAGCAAATTTTTAAAGTAGCATTTCACAATCACCAACTTTTTGAAAACCCAAAATAGTATTATCGAAGTAATAACTCGGGGGTCCCTCATAAACTGGCTTATGATACCGAACTTAACGTGGCCTGGGGAAAGAAAGCAATTGCCTGCCACTTTTCTACGCTCTTGATTTATTTCCTCATTATGCCGAGTATAGAGTGGTTATTACCGCCGAATTTTTTAAATTATATACTTAAAAATGCTTCTTTCTTTCTCTCACTGACGGTTTTGATGATACCACGTTTGTAGAGTACTTATGGAGGCGAGGTAAAAGTGTACTGAAATGAAATAAGTTTTGCCAACCAATTGTATTTTTGTATTGTAATAAATACAACCGCGATATTTTTATGTTGAATTGATCAGCTAGCAGTTTAAGATTACCAGAAACAAAAAGCCACAAAAATACTATAAAAATAAAGAAGCAATATCGATAAAAATGAAAAATAAAATACCGTTCAATTTCACAATCTATTTCACAGTTTTTTTTTGTCTGAATATTATATTTATGTAACCATAATGTTTAGTGTGTTCATATTTTTTATAACCATACACATACACAGTGGTTTTAGCACTCCCTATTCAAATGAGATTGTGCCGAGGGTTATTAGTGGTACAGAGATTCCAACAGACAAACTTCTATCGTACGTCGTGGTCCAAGCGTGTCCTAAGGAAGGACTCCTGATCAGATACTGCACGGCGAGTGTGCTCACAAAACTCTGGGTTCTTACAGCAGCACATTGTATTTACATCCCCTTAATAACAGAAGCTTGGCTACAAGACATCACCCTATGCAGAATTATTTACGGAAACTTCACTAGCAAACCATCCGAATCTAAGTATTTTAGGAAAGTTGTCAGAGCTCTAATGCATCCGTTATACAAAGTACGCGTTTACAAACACGACGATCCACCTTACGCAAGAATTGTTAGACACGATTTAGCATTGATTGAAATGGCGTCTTTAGACATAGACACTTATGCAAGTATTTCAGGAGCTGATTATTTAGCTCTAACTGGATATTTTGTGCAATTCATTGGAAGCGGCGGTACGTACAGCGACGCTTTGTCTTTGAAAGAGAAAAGGGATATTGAGATAAAAGATTATAGCAGACCGCTTCAAAAAGCAAGAGGTATTCTTGTTCGATGCGATTTAAAACTAAGAGATCAGATTTATCCGTCTATTTGTTTTGCACCGTATTGTAAGAGTAGAAAAGAGAGAAGCCAGCGGGGTGACTCGGGAAGTCCTATTTTGTATAGAAACAAAATCATCGGTATTGTTATTGGCTTCGATTATTTTCAATCAAACGATTCAGCTATTACGTTTGGTATACCGCTAAGTCCTTATTTCGATTGGATTCACACTGTTGTGGCCTCAGTCTAGTAAGTACATATAGCAAGATTCGATTTCGGAAATAAATTATTTTTAATGCTTCGTTTTTTATTTTATAGTTTTATTTTATATATTTTTTTCCTTTATAAATAAAAATGTGCGTGTGTGACGTCGCAAAACCGTTAAAATCCAACCACTATAACTCTGCAGTGAAAACATTACCTTCCATTTTCAAAATTGGTATTTTAATATTTCATAAGTGCATGTCTTATAAAATAATGTCACGGAATTTCACACATAGAAAATAATATTTTTAAATAAGTGACATCACGGTGTATATGTATTAAAAACGCTTTATCTTAAATATCCTTTTTTTTAAAGCAATTATACGTTTAGAAAAAGTAAGTTTACTTTCTTATTTAATTTAAATATACTTACAATAAATACTTATTTCCAAAGCTTCCCTTTTTATAATTGACTTAAAAATTTCAACTCAAACACTTTCCTCAAAGACTAAACAGGAGTACACCACACCTCACTCAAGACCTTCAGCCTAAATCAAACTCTTGCCTATCTTGGAGCACTTCGCAAAAGTCAGGGGCAAAACAAATGAATTGGCCCACGGTTGGCCCATGCTCTAATGGTGGTTAGACACGCGACGTCGATACGGCACGACATTGGGCCAACCTGACAAATTACTTGGCCATTACCGGCCCATTATCGGTGCATTGGGTTCGGGAAGTCACTGGGTTTTGTGAGATGCTGTGGTTATATTGAAAGTGTTAAATTAATCTTTCACATCCCAGAAAAGAAGAACAATAGAAAATCTATTGTGTCTGGGTTTATAATGGGTCAGTGGGATGTGAGAGGTTAACACTTTCACGGGCGGAACGTATATATACGGTTAAAAAGAAGCTCTTAATACGCCACAACGTGTATACACGTTCAAACAATTTTCGATTTGTACGACGGATCGTTCAGTTACGCCAGTTTCCTTTGATATTTTCCTCTTCTTTAATCTTTGTGTCACAACATATCAAAATCTCAGTATTGTAGTGTCACGCGGTATGAACTTATGTGCAAAAAAAGTAAAGGCTGTAGTGCGGGGGGATGTAGGTACATATATGAACACAACGTGTATTCACGCCCCCCGCGCTACCGCTGCCCGAACTGTTGGTGCGGTTGTGTCAACGTGGGAGGATGCGCGCGCGCTTCGCGTCTGTATTACGCGAGACATCGATATAAATGATCAGTATAATGTAAGTTTTCTTTACTTTCTCTTGTGTTTAGCATTCTATTGTATTGCTTTGATATATAAATTAAAAAATATGTATTTATAGCCTCTATTTTTAAATTTTAGATGGAAAATCATGAACTTAAAGTACTCAAAACCTTTAAAGATCTGTCTGGTAAGTCGTCGAAGGATCCTTACTGGGATGTTGGAGAGTACAGATGGCAGCCAAGAATTAGACGATGATCGTTCTAAAGAGACATCTCTTCTGTCTCAAGGTAAAAGAGCTCGAAATAATAATGCAAGATAACGAAGGAAGGTAAAAGATCTACTTTGTAACATCGTCATCATAACTGTCTTTAGGTTCTGAGGTGGAGTCTAGCTCGAGTTCAAGGACGGAATCTGATGCGTCTGAAAATAGCGATGCCTCGCGTTCGGGCGACGGTAGCAGTGACAGGGAGGGTACACAGATTACGCAAAAAAAGCCTAGTAAAATCTATCGTCAGGAAATTCTCCACCTAATCGTGATAAAGACATACCAGAACAACTGCCTGGCGATAATGTTATGTCAGAATCATCCGTACTGAACCCCACCAATATGACATCTAATGCAAGACAAGATTCTGTTTTCTATCGATAAAATACTTCGGTGTCTGATGTATTTGATTATCTTTTACCAGATGAAGTCGTCGACTTTATAATTGACTGCGCTAACGCTTATGGCCAAGAACTATGCAATGTTTTATGTTATGTATGATCAAAGACCACACAGCTGCATTTAGAAGTTACCTTTGCATATTTTTCGTATTATTTCTGCTAAAATTCACTTATAATATGTATGTACTTAATTTCATTGAAAGTATTGATTATAATGTAGACTGATTTGATAAATCATATTCTAGTGTAATCTGTCTTTTGTTTCTGAAATAAGAGAATGAACTTTTATATCTTTAAGCGCCAAAACACACGGTGAAACGCAACTGCAACGCAACTGAAACACCCACGACGCAACTGAAACGAAACGTTTATAACTAGTTGCGCCATTTGTGGTTTTCTAAGGAAGTCTATAGCAGAAACTGCGATGCAACTCAAAAGTAACTAGCAGTTTCAGTTGCGTTGCATTTGCGTTTCACCATGTGTTCTGGGTCTAATTTTTAGAATAGTTTTCATTAACGTTCTGTAATTTTCTAATGATGTATTTATTTAGGGTATGTAGAACGTTATGATACGTAATCTAATATAGACGATATGAAGTAAATTGCATTAAAAGGTAGTAAGTTTGTGACTGTACGTATACATACGTTGACGTTTATAGTAGTCGTGTCATAAATACCGATGTTTGGTGGCTTATCTGTGACGAAATCGTATCAGGACGTCGACGTCATAAAACGCTGTGACATGTTTAGTAATAGAATTGGTATCAAAATATGACGGAACGCCTCTCTACGTCTGGCGTTAATAAACGTTGTGTCAAGGCAATTGTCAGAAGTGTATAACAGATTTGACAGAACGTATCCTAACGGTGACGTTACATAACGTTGTGGCTTTATTGTCAATGAACACAACGATCTTAGGTGGCATACCGTGAATACACGATGACGTGCACTGACGTCAGTGCTTCGTGGCGTACTAACTGCAACTCTGTATGTTTATCTACGTATATATACGTCGTGCTTGAATGTATGGGAAAATGTTGTGCCCCGTTCGAAAATTTTGTTGACCACTAATGTCCCGGAAAGTGTTAAGACCCTGTTTCAAAATCTACATTTATCTGTAATATTTATCTGACGGATATTTTACGCCTGTCTCTGTCTAAAAAGTAATGTTTTATGAAATAGACATAGGTTTATCTGTCAGTTAAATTTTATGTATAGGTGATGAAACAATACCCGATGTGCATTGTATGAGATGACTTAGGGCTAAAACATAAATTCACGACATCGTGCGACGTGACACGACGTGACGCGACACGACATCGTGCGACGTACGACGTTGCATCGTGAAAACCCACGACGTCGTGTCGCGTCGCGTCGTATCGTTTTACGACGCACGACGTCGTGTCGCCTCGTGTCGTGAATTTATGTTTTGGCCCTTACGAATGTGGGTGAAGCGAAAGAAGTGTGTTTGGTTGGATCGAATGAATTGTTGAATCTCTGTGTACCCCGATGTATTTTCAAATAATTTAAACTTAAAGTGACATAAGTATAAAAGAAATATATGCAAAAGTGCAAATCATCTGCTGATTATCTTATTGTTTCCAATTTTACTTAGAGCTAAGTTTTTTCAGATAAAACGAGTATTGTCATATCTACCTAATGTTTTTCTTCTGATTTGAAAGTTTATTATTCAAGTCTACATTAAAACCCCAAAATTCCATTTAGCGTTTAAAATATTCTTTCATTTTCTCTTTTAAAGTAAAGTTTTTTGAGGTTAGGTTTTTTAGAATCTAAAACTCACTCACCTCTCACTCTCTCTCTCTCTCTCTCTTACTTTTTTATACTTTACTTTAGAATCTAAAAAACCTAACCTCAAAAACACGTAATTTCTCAACTCTATAAATCAAGTCTATTCCACGTCAGAGTGGATCAAGCTAGTGGGCCAACAAATCCAGTGGACGGTAGGGAAATCGAGAGATTTATCCTGTCAACCCCTGCCAACTACACTCTATGTAGATACCAGTCCTTAGGATAAGGGTTGGTAATGCTTAAATGTTTTTGTTGCTTGGAATTGAGTGGTTAATGGAAAAAAATGCGGTGTTCTTATAAAAATACTGTGAAGAAAATGAAAAAAAAAAGGCCTTCCACAATAGACCCAAAAATAGGGTTTCCTTATGCCGTGGGTGCTAAATGCTAACTAAACTATAAAGTCTTTTAAAAAACTTTAAATAAGACTTTTCAAACAAAATCAGTTAGCAAATATGTATAAGGACTAGGTAAGTATTATTTTGTGATGTTTGTCGTCCTTATATCTTTACTACGCGTTTTCATCCTTTTCTACTACAACTAAACTACTCTAAAGTCGCATCTTAGTCAAATCACCTGTTCAATGTATTTGGCAATATCATTTTAAGAATGTAATAATGTATATAACAATAAATTGACTGAAAATACAATAAACACAAATAAAAGCGTAATTACGTAGCTGTAACTGGCCATACACCTTTATATTATTCCTCGTTTATAAACAACAAAATAAAAAGCCACTAACACACGTTATAAGCGAACAAAGAAAGCGCAATAGTGACCACCCATCAAACGGTAGTATTAAATTAGATTCGGCGCACGCATGACCTAAATCCGTTTATGTTTGTAATCGGTTATCCACGCAAAGCCGAGGGGCGTTTACACGGAGGTGGGCAACTTGGCCCAGGGAAAACTCGTCCCATGGGATCAAATGACTATACTTTATAAAACAAACATTTTTTTCGTCAGACAATTTTTTTATTGTAAAGGTCGGTTTTGTCTCTCATCCATCATGGTCATCATAATCAGCCATAGGCATAGGATGTCCACTGATGGACATATTATTATGTGAGGTTTAAAAAGACTTATTCTATAAATTACCACTTACTTTTTTAGTTGTCTTATTTTGACGATACTGTTAGTTATTTTTTGATAAAATTAAACAAATAAATTGAATGGACGGAGTTGAGTATTGTACATATCAATAAATAGACATTAAAAAATACATGCTAATAATATAATATTTTTATTTCGTCTATATATTTATTTGTTATATCACGTAAACACAGTTATTATTTTCCGAACAGTCGTTGACCAAGCATCCAGCCCAGTATAAACACGCCTTAAATTTTATGATACCTTCCCGTAGGTAACAGTTCATTGAGTAAAAACCAACCGCGACACGAAAATCAAATAGATGTCATAATAATAAATTAAATGAAAATAAAAACATTGGAAAATATAACGTCATTTTCCTGTGGGCGTAATAAACCTACTTTAAATGTTGACACACTATATTCCGTGAACTTTTTTCTCTTAAAACGAACAATTTTTGATATTTTTGCTGGATTTTTCTCTATAAAGTAGGTACCTATATGATTTTCACCACATACAGATAAAAAACTGACAGTTAAACCCTTTGAGTAGGTGCCACATTTTTTTTCATATACAAATAAGTATTCGATTAATTGTAGATAGACGCATGGAGTTGGGCCTGGAAACACATATAGCTTTTATAGACTTAGAAAAAGCCTTCGATAAAGTGGACTGGAGAAGAATGATGATAGTTTTAAAGAATGCAGGATTAGATTACAGGGATAGAAAAATAATTTACGAACTTTATAAGGATCAGAAAACACTAATAGAAATGGGAGAAGAATGTGGAGAAGCAAAGATACAACAAAGAGTGCGACAGGGATGCCCATTGTCACCACTGATATTTAATTTGTTCATAGAAGGTGCCATAAAAGAAATCATTAATTCAAGTAAGGGTGGGATCAAGATAAACGGGGAAAAAATTCAATTCATTAGATTTGCCGATGACATCGCTGCAGTTGCAGAAAATAGACAAAACCTACAAGATTTAATAGACCAAATGGATTCAGTATTCACTCAATGGGGACTCAAAATTAACACAAACAAAACAAAAACACTTACAACAGCCAAAACAGCAACAAGAAATAGCCCAGTCAATCTACACAACACACCACTAGAAGAAGTCCACAGTTTCAGATATCTAGGATCACTTATAACCAATGACTCCAGATGTACTGCTGACGTCGTTTCCCGAATCGCTATGGCCAAAAAAGCTTTTAACGGCAAGAAAAATCTTTTTAAGGCCAACATAGCCAAAAAGGCCCGGAAACGTCTAATAAAAGTGTACATCTGGAGCATTGCACTGTATGGGTGTGAAACATGGACACTGACACAGAGGGATAGAGAGAGGTTAGAAGCGTTTGAGATGTGGTGTTGGAGGAGGATGGAGAGGATAAGTTGGACGGAGAAGAAGAGTAATGAGGAGGTATTAAGTATGGTTGGTGAGAAGCGCTCCTTGTTGAGAACAATAGAGAATAGAAGAGGAAAGATGATAGGGCACTTGATACGACACGACGATTTTTTAAAGAACATCATTGAAGGAAAGATTGAGGGTAAGAGAGGAAGAGGAAGACCAAGACGTACTTACTTCACTCAAGTGAAAGAGAGGATTGGCGTCGTGTCGTATCAGGAAGTGAAATTACTGGCAGAGGAAAGGCAAAGATGGCGTTTACTCCACCGACAAGAGCCTGGCTCTTAAATAAATGATGATGACAAATAAGTTTATGACAGCGCGCCAAGGTTGGCGCAAGTTTTTCATAGTTTTTTTGGTAGATGACCTGTCAAACGATAAGATATTCCATACAAAAAGGTAGCCATTTTGCGCCAGACCAGGCACGCAGATCCAGACAGTATGGCACCTCCTTAATATTCTATACTCAAAGGTGAAAACGTAAGTATTTTTAATTTAGAATTTTCTCGAACCCGAACCCACTGATATATCAAGAGGACTCTTTTACAAAGAGCGTATTATAGTTTTAACGATTTTATTAATGACAATAGGGCATGGTGTGTTAATGCTCTAGCTCCACACGATCATAATATATAAGTTGTTCTTTGTAAACAAATGATTGTAAACAATATTTTTAAAAAGAGCAACCTCTAGAGTTTCTTGCTGGCTTCTTCTCTGGGGAATCTGCCTTCCGAAGTCAGCGTAGCTTCTCTCCTTTAATGTTTTTCTTTTTTTGGTTCTTTAAATTCATTATTATGTTTTTTTATTTTATTTTTTACTTTGTGACGAATTCAAGTGTAAATTTAATGTTACCTACGAATAAATTATTTTAGAATTTAGAATTTTTGAATTTTGATATAGTTTTAAAGTTACTTGAGTAACAATCAATCAAAAAGATGAAATGTACTTTTAAGAACACACATTGCAACTTAAACCTATACAAACTCTATATCTAAAGCAATACCTGTAATACCCCTAGGGTTACAGATCTTCAATAAAACATAAATAAGCTTTTACTTTTATCAGCAAAAGTTTGAAACAAAGATGGAAGTTCGAGCGATAACCGATGAACATGAAGCTATCGGCGGAACTTGCCGACTTTCGCCGAAGGTTGCCGAAGGGTTCGCGCCAAGAAAATTTTTGCAGTTTCGTTTTATTCGATACTGATATGAATTTATCAATAGTTAAGTTGTTTTAGTTATTTTGTTGAGTTAAAATTAAGAATTTAAAAAACCCCCGACTATAAAAAGTAACAAATAAGTATTATTTAACTTTCATACAATCTTCATTACGTCGAGGGACCGCATTCTATTTTCCTTACAAATATATTATACTCATCGATTCTTTTAATTCATTTTACAGGTATTTTTTAAATTTTGATATCACAATATGATTATTTATGATAGGTATATGTGCGTACCCACCAAGTTACTTAGCGGTCCCCCGACAAAATGAAGTTTGTATGAAAGTTAAATACTACTTATTTGTTACTTTTTATAGTCGGGGGTTTTTTAAATTCTTAATTTAATTTTTATTTTAAAAATTTTGAACTTTTATTATATTATAATTATTATAAGTTTCTCCTGTTGTCAACATTGCATTATATTAAGAATTGGACACTGATCAAAACGAATCCAAACTCGACATATCTGCTGTTACATTTTCAAGAATGGTGGAAACTCTGACTCCATCATCAGCTCCTCGCCTGTTGTCACCATTGCACTATATTAAGAATTAAACACTGATCAAAATGAATCCAAACACGACATATCTGCTGTTATATTGGATTTACAACCCTACCACAGCTGACAAAAGAGCTGATGACCTTGAAATGGCTGAACCGATTTGCATATAATATATCTAAGAACACTCCCAGGAATACCAGCTTTAAATAAAAAAAAACCGCATCCAAATCCGTCCACGCATTTAGGAGCTACAGTGCCACAGACAGACAGACAGACACACAGACACACAGACACACGGACAGAGGCGTCAAACTTATAACACCCCTCTTTTGGCGTCGGGGGTTAATAAAATGGGAGAATTACTTAATTATTGTCTTAAAATCAAATTTATTATGTAGGGTAGTTGTAGCTTTACGTTTACAAATACCTTTGTTATTTTTTAGCTTAGAAGAGCAAAATATTACTGAGAAATCATATTCATGTTTTACGCGCCGTTTTCTCGCATACATTAATTTGTTTTGACATACGTCGTCTCTACCGAGAAAAAATAATAACGACATTTATAAGCTACCTACGTACATACAAAGGTAGGTATTTATTTACTTATTAATAATTTACTAGAATGTTATTACAATAACAAAGGATTCAGATTTAAATATTTTAAAAAAAACGCTAGCTTAAAAGATTCGAATCTTAATTTCACAACATCAACATCTCAGTGCTATAGAGAACACATTCCATCGATTGACCCCAGTTAGGGTTCAAATACTAGCTATCCAATCGTCTAGACTCTGTAACTTATGTAAACGAGCAGTACTCCACGAAAATATCAAATCAAAAAAAAATTCACAAAATATCAATGTCATTGGAAGGGTATAGAGTTGTTATTTTGAAAGATAAATTGCTAGCTTCATCATCTTCTTATCCTAATTTATTTTATCCGTTTGAGTCCCACTACTGGGCAAAAGCCTCTCTCATCTTTCTCCATGATTCCTTATCCTGTATGCCTCTATGTTCCTCAAGGTTCAATGAGAGACTCTATCAAATAGGTATCTAATTTAACCTTGCGAGTTACTATATTGTAAACTTGAGCGTCACTGGTTCCTACATCGGTAGCAGCATTGGGTAGCAGCAATCCATAGCACCTATTTGAGATTCGTGGTATCTATCTACACACCACCACACACACCACCACACACACCACCACACACTCCACCCCCGCCAGCTAGGCCGGCGGCCTTCACTTATCAGAAATGTCATCGAAGAATGACGTATACTGCCGGGCCGGCGGCATTAGTGTGTAGATACTATATTGCACAACGGCAAGTAGCAACTAGTGAAATAACTAACATATAAATTCAAACCATTGAAATTATCTCAGGGAATCACTTTACTAGTAAAACTACATCAATTTAATGTCTACCCTCGTCTGTTGCGCTCCGCAATTTCCAATCTTAAATCCATTTTAGGTAACTGTCTAGTAGTTCTTAGGTAAGGACACTGAATTACTTATACTCCAGATTTAGACTAGACTCTTATGAAAACAATTGACGTAATAAATGCAATCAGGGGGCTTAGCACGGCACGCCGCGACAATTATCTCACGTATGCTGTCCTTATCACATTTAAAACTATAGACAGAGACGTAAGCGTGACAAACGCATGACAACGTCTTGTCACGGAGTGCCATGCTAAGCTAGCTGTAAACCTAGATTAAACCACAGTCTCTTTAGCAAAAAAAAAGTTTTTTCCTCACGGCTATAGAGATGGAGATACTGTAGTAGGTACCTAAAAAAATATCGGTGTAGTAAATCAAATGTTATTGATTTTGTGGCACCACCTTTCCTATCCAAATTAAAAATATAGTACAGTAATGTAGCACAGTTTAAAAAAAAACAAAAGCCATACCAAAAAAAAGTAAGTAAGTATAATAATATAATAAATAGTATAATAATAAAAATAGATGGTTAAGTTTACCATTACATTTTAAGCGACGTACATGTATGAAAAAAGTGATGAATCTAGATGAAGCGAAATAGGTTTGTTTGGATAGTAGCTAGAAGAAGGTGGGGTCTGCTTACTTCGATGGGAAAAGGGCGTCAAGTGTTTGTTAAATAGGTACCTACCAAGAACTTTGCTTGACTAGTTTTTTTTAAACACCCCAAAAAGACTACCAATATATAGTATAGTATATATATTATAAAGTTCCTAACAAAGATTCTGGACCTTGAACAGACATTACCCCTTTTTCTGGCAATTCCTTAATTCTCCAACCTCACATATATTAGCTAGTGAGTGTTGCCGGCCCTAAATTGCCTGCTCCATTTATATTCATAAACGCAAACCGATGGGCCAGCCTGATAGCCATAAGGGTACAGTACGAGTGAAAGAGACATACGATATTGTGTTTATGGTTTTATGTACTAAGGTTTTATACAACGATATCTTCTCTTAAATTGTCATTATTTTGAGTTATTTCATTTCATTTCAAAAAAATATATACCCCCTTATTAAAAAACGAGTTTTAAAGATAGTTCTAGAACGAATGTAATTTTTTGACGTTTTGTCCAAAGCCAAACTATCTTTAAATCTTGTTTTGTAATAAAGCGAACTGGGTTCATTTGTAACTATGTAGCTTTATCCTTGTATTACTTATAATTATATACGTTTTTTCGCGGCTTCTTATGCGTGTTTTTATTTAAGTATTGTTATTAGATATATTGAAAAAACTCAATTTCCTTTTAAAAAAAATCATGCACGCACGAACCGCGGTTAACTGCGACATGACTATGGTCGTATCGCAGTTATGTCCACACTTAAGTAGGTGCTGTGTTTATGCCGGAATTATATCACATGAGATGTTCTTGCGGCGTTGTTTCAATTAACTCTCTAACCAAATTCAAATCTGGAATGCTACGTCCAAAAAAATGCCTAATATTTTACAAAAATCGCATGATTAAACACAAATCCCGCTACAAAACGACCCAAACCTTTAACCCACGAACTGATTTGTTCTTGGAAACAACCCTTTACGGCCGAGCTATTTTCTAACCGCGCCGTATTTAGCTACGACGAAACAGAACTGCATTTCGTATTGATCAAACGTTATTTAATGGGCTTTTTTGTTACTTGAGAATCGTGTCAATGCTAATGGATATATCGGTTGTTGCGCAAAAGGCTGTTAAATCTAATTGTCTATTAAAAATATTAACGTTGACTCTGCGGTTTTAAAGTGGTTGTATGACGGTTTTATGCTATCTACACACCAAAGCCGCCAGCATGCCGCCGGGCTAGGCTGGCGGCTTTACGTCAAACGAATGGCAGCTGTCAAAAAAGCCGGCGGCTTTGGTGTGTAGGTAGCTAGGTAGATACCATTACATCAAGCCTCAAATCTTAAGTCTTTAATTATTATAATTTAATACCTAATAAAATAATTGCAAGGCACAATTTTCATTCCATATCATCGATATAAACATAGGTATCTATATCTATACTTAGGTCGCGCCACGTAAAAAGAACTTTAGAAACAAATGAAAATCGCGTGTTCGCGCATGGGTACACTTACGCTCGAAAGTACTAGGGCTATTTATCGCTTCATTCTTGTAAGAGTCTTTCGCTCGCGGTTACGTATGTCGACTTACAGACTATACGTAGGGGATGATGATTCTGATTCCAAAGGTTATGAAAGTGACGACAACGATGATAATAAAATGGTCACTTCTGGCATCAACACCGCGTCCTCATCTGGTTTTCGCGCCACCCATGAAGACTATTGAAGACTAAATGGAAGAACAGTATGTTTTTCTTTTTTTTTTTCGAATATTTTGTTTACATTTTACACTAAATCCAATATTGATTGGTAGTTGTGTATTTTTTTTATTTATATTCCACCTTACTAATACTACTAATAATATTTTTCTTTCCTTTGTGCGTAAAACCATGACTGTAATTAAACACTTTTGTGCGCGATGGTATTTCAAAACAAATGTTAAACGTCAGACTCAAAAATCGTCTAATGCGCATCTGTCAACTAGGGTTCATTTTACGTGGCGCGACCTATATACGTTTTATTCAAATACCCTTTTTATATGAATTAAGGTAGCTATTTTTAAACAGTTTAATGTTAAAATAATATCGAAGCAGGGTGAAGCATGTAAAATAAAGCTACACGATAATTATAATGATCAAGTAATTGTTTATTCTGCTCTATAAAGCACGATAGTTAATCGAAAATATTAATTACAATTGAAGGAGCACTTAAAATTCAATCATGGATAATTAATTTAAAAAGTTGATTTTATTTATATATTAATACATATTTGTATATTTTTATATATTTATATAATAATACATATTTGTATGTAGGTATGTCCTTATGCAAAGTCTTTTAAAATAAAGTACGTAATCTGCCTATAAACATGACTTGTTTTTTAAACATACAAAATGTCAAAAAAGATAAATCGTCTTTAAGTATGTGGTTTGATGGAGATGTTTTGTTTGTCGTAAATTCGACATTAAAGCAAAGTACCTATTTCTTAGAAAATATTCAGATTAGTAAGTAGATTTCCGTCAGGTGTACACCTTGTATATCTTTGCAACATAATACCGACTTAACGTGCAATTCTTTACTTTAATGTTGACAATTTGAAGCGAAGAAATCGCATTGCGTGCGTACCTGAGAACAATTTGTCACAACAGCAATTTCTCTTTGTAAAATATATGTCGCCATTATATTTGAGTCTGCTTCGACTCATTTCTTATATATGCGGCGTGCTTCACTGGGTTTATTTATAAACTGTGTAAGTATGCAGAACAACTTTTATGAAGAAACATTGGAAGAAGGAGAAGAAAAAATAACGTTTATTAATAACAAAATATTTCCGAAAAGGCTCCTGTACTATGATGTCTATGATTTAAGACTTGTCTATGGGTATCTTTGGTTTCGTTCACAGACAAGTTACAGCAGCTTTCATACGTCTGTGGTTTCGTTGGTGTCGCTTTTGTTTTAATTGTCAAAAGCCTGAAGTTTTAATAAACACTAAGTGCGAATTCATCATCAATTTAAAACATACAATTCAGCTCCATCTCAATTAAAATCACTGTTAAAGCTATTTGACTGTATAACCCACCAAAATTCAAATCAATATACCTAAATGTCGTTTCAAGAAGTCAAACCCTTCACAGAAGATAGACCTAAATGGCGGATGCTCCACCCAAAAGCATCTAACTCTTAAAATATAATGATGATGAATGATAAAACCAATTATTATAGTAAGTGTTTCACTTGATATTGGTAGAATAGGCACGATGACTCAAAATATTTTTTTAGTTCATCACATAGATTATTTTAAAATATTCGACTCGTATTTTTTCTTTCTCATAAACTAAAAATTACAAAGATACACTGGGTTAAAGTTGCTCCTAAATACGATTTTTACCTAGGAGTGACGTCAATACCCCCACTCCGTAACTTTGATGCTCTGTATCTTTATAACTATTTGATCAAGTAAAACATGTGATTCCAATATTTTTTTATAACCTAAAAGACGGACTAATTATAATGCCATTTTTTAAATGTAGTCATCATCCCTATCATCAAAGGTTATTGCCATTAAAAAAAACTACTTTATAGTGCTTTGGGGAGGTTAATATCTTATCATTGCAAATACTAATGTTCCTAAACCAAGATACAAGTCACAGCCAAGTTTCAGGAAACTCACAAATATAGCCTAACCATGTTCGTGACAATATTAATTACGAAAGGCGTCACATTTGTCACACCTGACGACGTGGGTGACTCGACAGTTGTCAGTGTTGCCACACTAAGAAAGTTTGCTTTCGAACTATTTTAGTTACTGTTACGACTTTGTTATGTCTTTCTTGTATTAGGAGTTTTTAGGGGATTGATTGAATTAGTTAGTTCATTAGGTATAACAATTATAAGTAGTTTTGCTTCAATAGCTGCAATTAGCATAATGTATAAAGAAATGTTTTTTTTTAAATAAATACTTATAGGTAGGTAGATGCTTAAAATATCATCTTCCAAGTTACAGAATCAGTTAGGTCATTTAGACACAGAACACACGGTGAAACGCAAATGCAACGCAACTGAAACTGCTAGTTACTTTTGAGTTCGCAGTTTCTGCTATAGACTTCCAGAAAACCACACACGACGCAACTAGTTTGAAACGTTTCGTTTCAGTTGCGTGGTGTGTGGTTTTTGCGTTTCATTTCATCGTGTGTTTTGGCGCTTAGTCAATTAAACATAAAAAAAATTAAACAAAGCTGAAAAAAAAAAAAAATAGTGAAACTTATTACGATATTCAAAAAAAGAAAACATTTAACCTACTTATTTATAAAGATGCCATAATCGATTTAACAAAATGACTCCTTCAAAAAATACCCAACTAAGAATACGGCACGAAAATATCAATGTCATATATAAGTTACATAACAGATTTCTCATTTATAACCTAAGCAAGGTTACATCTGAGACTTGGCAGACTTCCAGCCAGACAAAATAAGCCGTATTCAAAGACTCATCAAAGGTATTCAAGTCAAAATACTATTTCTGGCTAATGGCTTAGCGTTGCATTATTTTGAGCTTGTTAACTTTACTATTTTGTTGATGGATGGATATGTACCTAATTCTGATTTTAAAATTGGTTTTTGACTTCTTTTTCAGTATTAGGTACCTATATACCAAGCCAAAACAGCAAAGTTACTATTTTAGTTTCACGTGTAGGTACGTATTATGAAGTCAAAGCATTGGCAGAAGATAGGCCTAAATGGCGGATGCTCCACTGACATATTAAGTCTAAGGACAATTTAACTGCCAGATAAACCTATGTCTATTTCATAAACATGACGTTTTAGGCAGAGACAAGTACAAAACATCTGTCAAATAAATTTTATCTGTCAATGGTGAAACAAGCCCTTACTCTTAAATATAGGTAATTTACTGGCTTTCTGGATAAAACAGTCAAATCCACTTACCTGGTATTTTCCCTGGACTGACAGGAACGGTGACAGGAGCAGCCGCGGTAGTCGCCGTATTTGGAGGGTACACAGGATCGCAGCACTCCCTCTCCGGGAACTCGCTCCCCTCCACTGCCAGCACCATCATCATCAGAACCACCCATATCAACCACGACATCGATCTTTTTAACCCCACTTTGAAGCTAATAGCACTCGTAACTCTGAATAGGACACTCGCGTACTTTTGGAACGATTTTATGTAAATTTGGAACGATCCCGTGTATTTCTTGAACGAACCCGTGTATTTTTTGAACGATCCCGTGTATTGTTGGAACGAGGTCGTGTATTTATTGAACAAACTCTCCCACTTAAGTTTTACCCCCATTTCTCTTTGTAATCGGATTTCCTCCTCCTTTTCACACTCCGTCCGTGTTTCGTTGTCATTTCTATAGTTTTTTCTTGTCATCGGTTTATTTCACATTACACTTTTTAAATAATAACATTTATTTTTTTCTACTTACAATGATATGTATCGGTTTCCACTTACTCTTTTATAATTGACTTTAATTTTTATTTTAAATCGTTTTCTTGTATATTATAATAAATATCTCCTGGTTTTTTATCTGTTGGAAAAAAAAAAGTATAAATGTTAAAACAGATTGAAAAAATGAAAAGAATACTATCTTAATATTGCTAGCCGATTTTATGTGTATAAATGTGGTCTGTGATTCTTTATCGAGCAAATATTTATATTAAACTGAAATTAGTAGATAGGTATGTTTGAAGAAAAGTTGAAATTCCCACTTTACTTAAGCTATAATAAAAATTAGTAAGTAGGTATAAACATATTTTCTTAAGCTTAAGACAGATTAATTCGGCTCTGAGATTAATTTAAGCTACAATTTCTTAGCCAAGGATGTACACCGACCCGTTTTTTAAGAGGGCATTAAACAAATTGAATTCCTAATATGCTATTTAACTTTTTGCCTCGAAATCCGAAAGGTATATTACTTTTGTTCTAAACTTGGGCTATTTAAAGGAAATTACATCAAACGGGGTACAATTATGGACTTTTTCACTGAGTACTAAGGCTTTGTTTTCCAGATAAACAGGAAGAGATGATTTGTTCTAATTTAGAATTTGAAAGACGAATAATACGTTCGACCTCATTTTGAATTTAGAAAGCGCCTGAACGTCATTTGTTTTCTTTCGGCGACAGGATAGTAATCATAATTATGTCAAGGCCTCAAATAATTACAAAATTACCCAGTAATTAATAAGCTGTAATTATAATTAGTTGATAATTATTTTCGTATACGATAGAGTACGCACTTCATTATATTTATGGTTTGTTTACATCATCCAATGAATTTTATTAGGTTATGTAGATAGTTGATATAATAATATTAACATGGTTTTGAATATGTGTAATGCTATCTACACACCAAAGCCGCCGGCATGCCGCCGGGCTAGGTCGGCGGCTTTACGTAATACGAATGGCAGCTGTCAAAAAAGCAGGCGACTTTGGTGTGTAGATACCATTACTGTTTTAATGAATAGTTGAAGGCCGATTGCAGAAAAAATATAATAGAGTACTAATGTTCATTTAAACCATAAACTTAATACTGTCATTGTGAAAAAATTAAAAAGGCAATTAAAAGGCAATTTTAATAAAAAGGTAAATTAGACTTATGGGCTTTTGCAACTAGAGGATTAATAAATTGAACAAAAGAAAACTGTAACTTAAGAAATTAGATATTTCTGACATCGTTTAGACTTCATTTAGTATTTTATTGTAATATTAAAACTCTTGTCTTTGTATTTCAAGTTGAAATTCGTTTGCCTCAAGGCAAGTGAGCTGAGAGTCTCAAATGTCAAATAGCTTAAGCAATTCGGTCCCGGCCAGTAATTTCGAATACAAAGCGCTTAAAGGCTGTCAAATAATCACTTGTCAAAATTTCTATTTGAATAATTTAGCAGACATTTAGGTTAAGACTTTTGGTCTATGAATTAGCTAAAGTTTGTTACGTTTTGAAATATTTATTTGCTTTTACGAGTTGTTTTAAAAGACTTTTTAGTTTATTTGTAAGTTAGTTGTTTTATAAAAGTCCAGCACGATTTTTATCGTGCGGTCCATTGGCAGAACATTTTGTATGAAGTTTTTGACACTTGCGGGTGATGGCGGCGCTTTTATTTATATACAGACATTCGATAAAAATGGGACTGAAAGGCCGGAGGCCCAAGTCTGCTTATAAAATAGTCTCAGTTGTGAGATTATTGAGTGTCAATAGCATTTTTAACACATTTGGCCGCAATCAGTGTAAGCCATTGTTTAGCAGAAGTGTCAGACTATTTTAAATAAGCAGACTTGGGCCCCAGCATAAAAAAACTAACCAGATGTGCATGTAATTAGGCGACTGATGAATGTGGATGAAGTGAAAGAGGTGTGTTTAGATCGTTGCAAGTGGAGGTAAAAGGTCGCTGCCTACACTAATGGGAAAGAGGCTTAACACAGATATATATATTTGTTTGTTTAAAAGCCAGAAGCCCAAGTCTGCTAATTTAAAATAGCCTCAGTTGTGTGTCGGCAGAGTGTCAATGGCATTTTTTGACACAACATTTGGTATCCTGCTATACAATGACTGACACGGAGTGCAACCAAATGTGTCAAAAAATGCAATTGACACTCTGCCGATGCACAACTGAGGCTAATTAGAATTAGTAGACTTGGGCCCCAGTTCTCCAATCCAAAACACATATAACTTAAAAAGCACGCGTGAAAAACTTGTTCGACGCGAATTTTTAGGTGGGATCGATAAAAAATAAAGGTCTGACCATTTCTCTCAGGTGTGCTATAAATAAAAAATGGAAGTTCCGGTCATAACCCTTCCAGTCCGCTGGTAACATGCCCGAGGCTTGCATGCAAATATTTTGGAGGCTTGGCTGCTTTATTGAATCATTATGATTAGTGAAATGAGCAGTTAGGTTATGTTTAATGTTATATTTTAACTCTAGAGCGATAAGTTCGTAGCTGGAAATGAGTAAAACATTAATAAAGGTCAAGTTAGCTTCTTTATGTGTGTTTTACTATGATTCGTGTAGGTATGATGTTTTACACCACATCTGCTGAATTCTTACAATTCGGGCTCATACATACATAATTGCCAAAAGTCTTCAGGGGCAGTCCAAACGTGGGCATTGCCGCCAATAAATAATTTTAGTAATAAGCATATTTACTAAAATTAAAATATTCAGACTTAAATATTTTATTTCAGTAACCTATCTTAAGGACAAAGAAGAAAAAGTCGAAGTTTATGAAGGATTGGCCGAAAATATCTACTCGTACCTCATACCTAATGTTTGTTTGACATTTTGTAGATATTACGACCACAGTATGTAGGTAATTATTATGAAATTTCGCCTTTATCACGCATGACCTTTATACCAAGGCCGTTAGACACAGATTTTCTTGTACGTTTTTATTTTCTTGCCTATGCGAGGTGTATTGATTTGTTCTCTCACTGCAGTTCGAGTTTTTAAAGCGTTTTTTGAAAACTGCCTTTTCTATTTCGTCACTTTTCAAACGGGGTGAGTTTGAACCGAGATTTCAACTTTTATTTTGGAATCGGCACATATTTCGGACATTCGGATGTAGAGGTGTAGGTGTGGCTTTTAAACTATAGTGATAACCACTTCACTGTCAAATAAACCCATTTTTTTGAATGACCGCTTTAAAAAGTTGTTATAAGCCGTCATTGGTTTGTATTTAATAGGGTTCGATTTGTAGAGATCCTTGGGAAAGGTTTATGTCCAGCAGTGGACGTCCAAAAGCTGACATGATGATGATTTTTAAGCAACAGCATTGGCCCACTTGTTATCAGTATGAAAATGTTAAATAGGTAGGTACGTAATATTATGATAACGGACAACTTTAACTATGCAACTTTCATTACCCACGACAGACGGAGCAGGTATTATACGTTTGGGGTGAGAGATGTTTGTTTTTAAAATTTTAGTAGAAAAAAAAAAGTTTCTTCATATTATTGTACCGATCATCTAAATTGTACTTCTTGGAAGCCATTTTTTTCCTTTCCAATGAGTTTTCTATCAAAACATAATTTATTGGATACACACAACCAACCATATGCCCTTAAGAATATGTCTCGATAGTTCTAAGAAATGAAGATAAGCGAATGCTACAGACGTTTCAATTCGATAAACAATCTATCGATATAAATCACTCTATGTAATTGTATTATAGCAAGGCTAGGGCTGCCACTTGTGTGCGTATATGTGTTTTCTTCGTTTTCTTATATTTTTAAAATTCCATAGATTTTAAATAAATATGAAGCCTTTAAAGCTAATCAGGACGCTAATTCAGGAGTACCCTAAACTAAAGGCGACTGATGGATAGATGAAGCGAAATATGTATGTTTGAATCATAGCATGTGAAGGGTAGTAGTCTCTGCCTACCCCGAAGGGAAAGAGGCGTGACAGATACATAATATGTAGTAGGTACGTAAAGGTACATAAATTAAACCTATTAAGTACCTACTACAATCTTCAAAAAATAGAATATGTACAGATTTCATCAACTTTCCAAAAAAAATAATCTTAATTTAGAAATAATCGGCCATTATGACGTTTCTCAATCTGGCAACCCTAATGAAGACACGGACATATCGAGTCCGGATCGATTACAGACAAGGACATAACAATCGATACACTTCAGGATACCGCCGGCTGTCATTCGAATAGTGATGCCACAGTCTATTTGGTTCAGTAGGTTCACCTCCTTGTTTAGATGTGAGTAAGTTTTAAATTAAGTTTTAATTTTCTTCAATGTAAAATGTAAATATTCCTTTCATAATACGTCAGTTTTTTTTTTAAAGTAGGTACTGTTTAAAAAAAAATACTGTATATTATTGATGCTAATAAGTAAAAAAAAGGTTATTTAACCAACTATTTGAAGAGGAAAGATAATCATGAATCTACTGTTTTTTTTTTAATATTATTATGTCAACTATCATTAATGATTCTGCCAATATCAAGCATGGAGCATCATTCTACATTGATAGAAGAAAATCATGAAAAAGCTATCATAAAAAATGTGAAGGCACAAAGTGATTACTGTCAAGGTCGAAATAAAAAAAAGGAAATTGCGTTTAAAAAAACTTCTAATTGCTATCAACAAACGCTGCAGCAATTTGATAATAAGGAAAAGGAAACAGAATTTAAAAAATAATGAGGACAATTCGAAAAATAAAATGACATAGCAACCGTATATTATTTTATTGAACTTGACCTACTGTAATGAACGAATTGTTACTACTCTGTGACCTTCGCTTGCGATATTTTTTCATGGTTTATGTAATGACTGTCTTTATCGCTTTAGGGCTCTCACGGAGTTGTTTTCCTCACTTGAAACAGGCTTAAAACTCACTGCCCGGAAATTAAACATATGTCGACGACGAGTCATCAGAAGTGGTGTTTAAACTTTTAGTTAAAATAAGACAGTGGGCGTGTACTGAACAAACTGGCTTTATTGCGTAGTTTGCAATCACGTTATAAAATAACAAGGTGTACGTGATGTCTTCCGATATCTTGTCTTCATCGATATCCAAAACAATAATCAAACAGAATCCATGAAACATGACAACATCTCAAATATGAAAGCGCCAAAGTGACAACCAGTCAGAAACCAGCCAGTTCTTGCATTTTAGCAGTAAGAGTTTGCAAATGGTTCCAAAATAGCCTTCATGAACGTAATCTTAGATGTCTCTGACACAATACTAGAGTATGTAAACACCATTGTTTCATTTCTGGGCAGTGAGTTTTTTTAGGTCTAGAATTCTTAGGCCGAGTTGTATTGTCATTATGCTTATGAAATATATAATAAGTATATATTTTTATACGAAGGACAGCATTGCGTGTGACGAGTGTGGTTTCTATAGAACAGAAGTTATAATACATTGCGTACGTTGCGTACGTGGGAACAATCTGTTATTACCTTCATTAAATACCCCATTTCACCATCTATAGATAAAAAACTGACAGATAAACCTATGTCTTATCTTATTTAGCCACTGGTGTCCCACTGCTGGACAAAGGCCTCTCTCCTCATACGCCATGACTTTCTATCTCGAGCTTGATTGATTTACTCAAGAAGGTATCCAGCTCGTCCCGCCACCTATTCCGCGGTCTGCCGCGACGCCGTTTGGTAGTTGGTAGCCATTGGGTAGCTGTTTTTGCCCATAAGTCTTCTGGCATGCGGCAAACCTATGTCCAATTCATAAAACCAGAGACAGGTATAACATATCTGCCAGATTTTTATCTGAAGATGGTTAAACAGGCCCATTAATTGGTACCTAATACGTCTTCTTGGATGTCTGGGCAGAGGCGGCCAAGGATAGGGAATCATGGAAGAAGAGGTGAGACGCCTTTGCCCAGCAGTGGGACATCAATGGCTAGATAAGATAAGAATACGTCATACATTATATTCTAATTTCATCATTTCTAACAATCTAATACATAATTAGAAACGCCAACAGCAAGAACACTATTTCCCGACTTAAGTACTTCAGCTGGAAACCAAAAGGCCTTAAAAGCCATACTGTGTCAATATTGATTAGGCTATTTATAATTTAACGGTCCTATAGAGGTTTCTTTCTACTGTACAAGTCTTTTGTATTTACGTTTTACGAGTAAAGTATGCTGCTTGACTTTCTGTTGTACTTATTTTGATTTTAATAGTTTTGTAATGATGAATAGGTATTTTGCATGGATATTCATGTGTAAAATGTATGGTTATGTATTTTTTAAGGTTATACCAAAATACCAAGAATTGAGAAACCTCCTCCTTTTTTTGAAGTCGGTTTATCAATAAAATACGGAACTATGTAGTTTCCAATCCTGACACTGCCAGAATTCTCTTAGTTGATTTATGAAACATTTCAATTACTGATAAATTCTCTCAATAAATAAGTATTTTTAAAATAAAAAATTACAAATCTTTTACAAATCACTCGAAACTCCGAACAATATCGACTACCTACGCTACTACGCAATAAATTGTCTACGGCGTAGCACATAAGCTACGATATCTCGTAGGTCTGCTACGACACCTACACAAAAGAAAAGTTAATTCGTAGAAACTATTTCTTTTATTTTATGATAATTGTAGAGAGATTTAAAGGTTTTTTTTTGTCGTTTCTGTAATTTTCGGTTGGCGTTTACGGAGGCGGTTCAAAGAAAATATTAGCGGAACTAGTAAGAAGATATTTAATATTTGATAAAGAAAAAAGTGTTTTTCTAAAATATTTCTTTCATTTTATTTCTAGAATAGGAAAACTAAAATCCTATACCCTGTTGCAAAAAGGTATTTTTTTAAGTTAACTTTACCTTAGACGTATAGTTGTCACTTTGGTTATCAAAAATCAGAAGAAAATGGCATAAGAACTGCATGAGGTTTTGTCTGTTACACACTTGCGTTACTAAAATCAAACTGCAGCTGCAAAAGCACAAAAGGGCTTTTGCAGCTGTGGTTTATTACAATAGTTAATAGTAAAGTTATAACAAGTTCTACCAAATACAAACACATACATGCATAATATCCGTCACGCCTCTCTCCCATTGGGGTAGGAGAGACCACTTTCCTCCACTAGCTACGATCCAAACACAGCAAAAGCAAAATGTCATTTTAAAATAAAATGTCCTTTAAAATACTGCGGCTTGACATTTTATCATCAAAAGTGCATAGTTGCATGTGCATGTGCAACGCTTGACATGATAGTATTATCTATTTTTGCACCCCGTCGTATCGTGTGAAAAACGCTACATTTTTTTTTAAATAAAATCTGAGCATTTTGATCAAACAGCCACATTTTTAAAAATAACATTTTATATTTTTAATTTATTTAATAGTTTATTGAAAAAAAATAGTTCATTAATGGGTTTTTAGCAATTTTCTTTAAAAACAACTAACTCTAACTCTCTCTTTCTCTATCTCTCTAACTCTTAATAATGATGATGATGATGTATAAACAGTTTGGCCGTAATAATAGTTTGAGGTGTGAGAAATAGATTAGGTACCAAGCTGTCCCACGTTGCATATCCGATAAATAAATTGCCAATTACATATTTTGTTGGCGATGATGAGATGAGGCGTGTTTGGATCGTAGCAAGTGGTCTCTGCTTACCCCAATGGGAGATAGGCGTGACGGATATGTATGTATGTATGTATGTATGTACATTTGTTAGTTTTTGTTTTGTTTTAAAGAAGTGTGTTTAGATCGTAGCAAGTTGAAGGAAGTGGTCTCTGCTTACCCCAATGGGAGAGAGACGTGACGGATATGTATGTACATTTGTTAGTTTTTGTTTTGTTTTAAAGAAGTGTGTTTAGATCGTAGCAAGTTGAAGGAAGTGGTCTCTGCTTACCCCAATGGGAGAGAGACGTGACGGATATGTATGTACATTTGTTAGTTTTTGTTTTGTTTTAAAGAAGTGTGTTTAGATCGTAGCAAGTTGAAGGAAGTGGTCTCTGCTTACCCCAATGGGAGAGAGACGTGACGGATATGTATGTACATTTGTTAGTTTTTGTTTTGTTTTAAAGAAGTGTGTTTAGATCGTAGCAAGTGGAAGGAAGTGGTCTCTGCTTACTCCAATGGGAGAGAGACGTGACGGATATGTATGTATGTATGTACATTTGTTAGTTTTTGTTTTGTTTTAAAGAAGTGTGTTTAGATCGTAGCAAGTGGAAGGAAGTGGTCTCTGCTTACTCCAATGGGAGAGAGACGTGACGGATATGTATGTATGTATGTACATTTGTTAGTTTTTGTTTTGTTTTAAAGAAGTGTGTTTAGATCGTAGCAAGTTGAAGGAAGTGGTCTCTGCTTACCCCAATGGGAGAGGCGTGACGGATATGTATGTATGTACATTTGTTAGTTTAATAAAAACTCCGTTCGTTTTCCTTTCCACCAATATCAAAGTCCGTTGACCTAAGGGAATAAAGAATATTGTAAAGATGTTATAGTAAATCGAGATACCACATCTACAGCCCAAAGGGGAGACCTACGGGACCATTCACAGTTGGCAATCAGATTTGATAGAGAAATATGCCATGGGCTCTTTCGATTTGTTTGGTTTTTTTGGGCTATAAAATATGATTAATAAATATTTGTGTAAATTTATCTTATAGTTATTTATTCTTTAAGAATTAAAACATTTATTACTCATTTTGAAACTAAAAAAGTTGGATAAAAGTTTAATTGAGTTTTAAGATATTTTTGTCTATTTTAAGTATAATAAATGGATCGGTAATATCTAAAAACATTACGAAAGCTTTAATTTATGCTTACTTTAATTAATTATCTAATTTCTAACTACTTAGTAATTAACTTGCAACTTAAAAATACTAAACGATTTTTCTACGAAATAAGATTTAATATAAAATTCTATTGACATAAGCACCTACCTATCAGATTTATAATCAAGATAATTCTAAGTAGGTACATAAAAATATTTCCCTACTTAATTAATTACTTAAAGACGTTATAAAGTACGAAGTACGTTGTTCGAGTGTTTGTAAAAGAATCTCGCTTCCTCAACGTTAAGAATACTCATTTAATATTTTAATTCTCAATTTCCTGAAGTTCATTTACCAACGACGGGGATTAGATACCAATTTCCATTTTAAATTTCCACTTGAAAATTTAATAGCCGAATTGAGAACCGCCATTTAACTCCACTGCATGTTCCCGCGCTTTCGACACAGTTCTATTTTTAAAATTCAAGTGTTCTCAACCCCACTCATTCAGCCACAAATTGCGCCTTTTTTAAAAAAGAAAATCCAGCATGCAAACTCTTTTCGCGGAACTACGAAGAAAGTCTCCGGCTTATCACAGGTTATGGAGTTGTAAATGTACAGGTATTACTAGGTAATCATCTATACAAGTAGGTCATACATTCACCGGATAAGTTGCTCGATAGCGCCTTGACAGAAATCCAATTTGAAGCAAAACACAGACCACATTAAACACTGGCTGTTTGTAAATAAAATCGGCTAGCATTTGAAAAGGGAACGATGGAATTACGGTTTAAAAAAATCGAAAAACGAACGCGCGGTTTGGTTCGCGCCATCCGTGCGTCGATGACGGTAGACGCGATGCTACTAACGTAGTAGACCTGGAAAGGCTTTAGCTGCCCCGATGCCCTCCCTCCTCCTCCTTACACCCCTTTCACCCCACGACCGCGGCTACTTCTTCCTCTACAAAAGGTCTTACATCCCTCACTCCAACCACCCAACTTTTAACTTCAAATTCTCGTCTCTAAAGCACATTTTCACTCGTTTCAAAACAGAATTTCCCAGCTTTCCGTCTGTGAAATCGAAAAGCGAATGTACACAGACATTCTTACAAGTCAATAGTACTATTCAAATGTGTACCGTCCAGTTTTGAATCTAATTACTTTGGCTTAAGAGCGTTTTTGACTTGTAAAATTGAAGGGAGGTGAGTTACGGTTTCTCTGTGTGTTTTACGTACACAACCGTCCGAATTTGATTAGGGTATAATTGTTATGAAGCGTGGCGTAATAATGGCTCTTATCTGCTTAATTGTAAGGGGCATATTCGTGTGTCAAGTGACGATTGTTTGTGTACTACAGTTCATATTAGGTGGTACAAAGCTGGGTGGTTTTGTCGCTTGACTTTGAGTCTTATAAGCTGAAGTTAGGAGTATTTTTCGAGTGGTTACGCTGGGGGAGAAAAATCGAAATTTAACACCGTGGGAGCGATATTAATGCCGACGTAGATTTTGTCAAATGAGTGTCATAAGTAGTGCATTCTTACCCTAGAGGATGCATTTTCTCCTTGAAGTTACGTAAGACCGCCTTTTGAATTGTTAATGACTTGTTCTACGAAGTTTTGCGTGTGTAAGAGATACTAGAATATTGTATGCCTTTCTTGAAGTAAAGTTAACAAGATGCAATTTTGGGCGCGTAAGTATTATTTTAGTAAGAATAAAAAAAATTGAAGGGAAAAAAGGAAGAGAGGAAGACCCAGACAGACGTTCCTAGAACAGGTGAAGGAAAGGGCGAGTGTCATGTCGTATCAAGATGTTAAAAAGAAGGCAGAGAATAAGGAGAGATGGAAGAGGCTCCACCGACAAGAGCTTAGGTCTTGAATTAGAAGAAGAAAAAAAAAGAATACTTATGCTATTACGGACTTTTCAAAATTAAGATGGTGTTTTGTTTTTACTATGCATTAGCAATTGAAACACTACGCTGAATCAGGCTTTCATGCAGTGCTTTTTTATAATGATTTAGATTAGGATATTAAAAGTAGGTAGGTATAATCTGATTCGATCATACTAAGTTAAAAAAATCATATTGAATGACGATGTCGATATGTAATTTTAATGAAATAGTTATTATATTATCTATGTAATTTAAAGCATAATTATAAGATATGGGACATTATAACTCAAAAAACAATAAAACATAATTATCCTATTTCCTACTAAATGTCAAAGTTTGAACCGATGAATGAATGGATACGAGAATGTTTGTTACTCTTTCACGCAAAAATCACTGAACATATTTTAATAAAACTTTACAATATTATAGCTTATGGTATCTACACACCAAAGCCGCCGGCTTTTTTGACAGCTGCCATTCGTATGACGTAAAGCCGCTGGCCAGGCCGGTGGCATGCCGGCGGCTTTGGTGTGTAGATAGCATTACACATCTGTGTAGTAGAAATTTATGCAAAATTATTTTGAGATATTATTACGCATGTCACGGGCAGCCTCTAGTAACACAAAATATGACAAAGAATTACTCACTTATTCATATTTAACATTTACTAAGCGCAAAACTGTACTTCCTAATTAATTCTGGGTTCGAATCCTGGTGCGGGCACGCACCTCTGAGTTTATTTCTCATGTACGGATCAATTTATTCGATTACCACTTGCTAACGGCGAAGGAAAACATCGTGAGGAAACCTGCATACACCAGAGAAGAAATCCGAAGGTGTATGTGAAATCCGCCAACCCGCACTTGGCCAGCGTGGTGGATTACGGCCTAATCACTCTCTGTATGAGAGTAGGCTCGTGCCCCTCGGTGGGGACATTATGGGCTGATAACGACCGATAACGATTATAAATGTCATTGTTTGTTACTTCATCACGCCAAAACTACAGAACAGCTTTGATGAAATTAGGCAATGTTTTAGCTTACTCATCAGAATAACACATAGGCTATATAATTTTGAGATATCATGATTATTTTCCAAGATATGACGATAAATGCGTACGAAGTTGCGGGCAGCCTCTAGTTTTAAAATAAAATTAGATTAAAATCACAAACACTAACATGTTCTCTACACATTTGACGTTATTTTCGTAACAAAATTGTAAAATAGCGTTTATTATTCAGTCCATTAAGTTGTTAAGGTTAAAGGCCGGGGTATTTCAAACTATGGGTCAGACGCGATGACCTGATTTGTCTTAACTCTGCTGGTTTATTAGTAGATACTTCCATGTATGCTGGGTTATATACTCTGTGCTCCGTGAATGTCTAACGCCCGTTATTAATAACCTATCCTGATCCTTTTTTTACCAAATCGAGATTGAAAAAACAAAACACAATTGTGTTCTTGACATGTTTTTGGTACACAAGTGACAATTGTGTTTTGTTTTTTCAATCTCGATTTGGTAAAAACGGATCAGGATAGGTTATTAATAACGGGCGTAAGTTACGCCGAGAATATTTGTAATGTTTACAATTATTAAGATGTTTGTAATGGTTTTTCTTTTTATATTTTTATTTTATTCGTTTTCTTTTGTAGATACTTAATTTTATATTCTTTTAACATAACATTTGGATCTGTCTGTCGTTATGTCTTGTCTAAATAAATAAATAAATAAATACCTACATACATACACACTACTAGGTAGATATACAGGGTGAAACAGAAAGGGGGTATAAAGCCGAATCACAGCAATAGTCCTCATGAAGTTTCCCCAAAGAACATGGGTCGTAACTCGAAAAAATTTTTGGATCGCCCATACTTAATCGATCAGCCGATCGGACATTTTGTAAGGGAAGGCGATGTTTTTTTTCGAGTTACAACCCATGTTCCTTGGAAAAATTTGTTCAGTTTCATGTGGACTATCGCTGTTTCAGCTTTATACCCCTTTCTGTTACTCCCTGTATAAGTAAAGGGCAGCTGACAACTTCGCAGGTACGCATTTATAGTCATTTCTTGGGTAATTGACATGATTTTTAGATTTTTAGAGCATATGTGGTATTCTGATGTATAAGGTGTAATAAACAGATATGATGTAGGTGTTTTTATTATAAGTATTAGGTATTAGATATTTTGGTATGTATATCTATGTTATGTATGTATTCTGTATTATTTGCACAACCCGCAACCATTATTACCTATTTCTCGCTACTTCTTACCCTAAGGTTGCCTGGAAGATATTGCTACCTAGCAATAAGGCCGCCTGTTGCTTCTTATATTCTTGTTTGTGTCTGTACCTTATATCATTTTGTGCAATAAAGAATATTTGTATTGTAATTTGTATTGTATTGTATTGTAAACCTAAGTAATATTAAAAAGTTTTCCTTATCAGCCATTTTAACGTCCCCACTACAGAGGCACAAGCCTACTCTCATACAAAATTAAAAAGTTTTAACATTCTCTATTTAATGGTTTTTGCGTGAAAGATCCGACGTATAAGCTACAATATGACAAAGTTTTATCAAAATCAGTTCAGTAGTTTTTGCGTGAAAGAGTAGGTGACAAACCTCACATCAATCCATTCTTCCATTGGCACAAACATTGACATTTAAACGATAATATAAGTAAGGTTATTATTTCCCATGATACGAAAGTCCGAGCATAACTAATCGATTTATAAAGTCGTGTCGGCCATCGAGTGGGGTAAAGTCCACTATGACGGTATAGGTTGTAATACTGTTCACAGAAGTCACGTGACCACGCCAAATGTCCGGCCGGCACGCATAGGGTAAAGGGACCTATTGGCGGCGGGTTTCTTGAGAAAAAGAGTTACTTGATGAAAGAATATCTCCGTATTATTTGATAAATGTGGAAGAAGCCCCTAACTTGTCCTACTCCAAAGGTTGTCTGGAAGAGATCACTTTTAGTGATAAGGCCGCCTTTGCGCACAATGTTTTAGTTTTAAGTTTTATCTGTATTTCTTTGTGTGCAATAAAGAATTTCTATCCATCTATCTATCTAAGAAGCGAAAGAAGTGTGGATCGTAGCAAGTGGAGGGAAGTGGTCTCTGTCTACCACGATGGGAGAGAGGCGTGACGGATATGTATGTATGTATATATATTTACCTGGGCAGTTGGCTTAGTAAGTAGTGACTTTGACGCCATGCCATAGGTTGTGAGTTCGATTGCTTTTAGAGACAAACATTGCAGTGATGTATCATATCTGTAGATATGTTTGCCTTGAGTCTGGGTATTTGCGTAGGTATATTAAATTTATGTGTTTAAATTAAATCTTACCTAAACTCAAACTGCAATTTTCGAATTAACATATTAAATGTTTTTTTTTGTGAAAGAACACCAAGCAAAACATTAATTTTTGTCATTGACATATAAATTTTATAATTATATTCCTAGTGAGATAGTTATGAATCGTTTTATTATAAGTTACGGTATATAATTATATCCCTAGGGATATAACTATATTATACAGGGTGTAACAGAAAGGGTATATAAAGCCGAAACACAGCGATAGTCCTCATGAAACTGAACAACTTTCCCCAAGGAACATGGGTCGTAACTCGAAAAAAAAAATTTCGCCTCCCCATACAAAATGCCCGATCAGCTGATCGAGTAAGTATGGGCGATCCAAAAAATTTTTTCTAGTTACGACCCATGTTCCTTGGAGAAAGTTGTTCAGTTTCATGAGGACTATCGCTGTGTTACGGCTTTATATACCCTTTCTGTTACACCCTGTATAACTATAGTTTATTAAACAACTAATTTAATAAATAAACTTATTTAATAAAACAACTATAGTTTATTAAACAACTAATAAACTATAGTTGTGTTATTAAACAACTAATAAACTATAGTAATTAGTTGTTTATTTAATAAAACAACTATAGTTTATTAAACAACTAATAAACTATAGTTGTGTTATTAAACAACTAATAAACTATAGTTGTTTTATTAAATAAGTTTATTTATTAAGTTAGTTGTTTAATAAACTATATTTAAACTATAGTTGTTTTATAAATTATACTTGTTTTTCAGGATATAACTACCTATATTACGGCTTTATCTATCTTACTGCGACATACGCACTAAAATTGACGTAGGTAGGTACCTATATGATGTTAGTAGGTAAATAGAAGTTTTATATTTATAATACAAGCCGCCGAAAACAAACACACTTACCTTGTAGCGTGTTTCAAAGAAAACCACCTTATTATAACTTATAAACCACGACGTGAGTTTAAAAAAACTTATATTTTAGTCGCAACTAAACCTTAAATCATTTTAGTACTTTTACCTACTTGTTGCAAGTAGCAGTAATTTTGAAAAGCTGTGTTACTTATTAAAAAGAAATTTCGTTTTCATACATACATACATATCCGTCACGTCTCTCTCCTATTGCGGTAGACAGAGACCATTTCCCTCCATTTGCTACGATCCAAACACACCTCTTTTGCTTCATCCACATTCATCAGTCGCCTCATACATGCCCGTCGGTTTAAAGTACCTCTTGATTTGACCTTTCTTGAGCAAGTTCCCGATTTGATCGAGGTACGTCTTGGCCTCCTCTCCCAACATTTCCACCCACTCTTGCCTTGTATATCTCTTTTGTTAATCTCCCAGAGGTGAATTTCGTTTTCATTAAACTGTAGTCTCAAAACCACCTGACTGTAAAACCCGACTAAACATTTATCAATATTAGTCTATAGGCGTTTTTTAAAAGGAGTTGGTTTTTACCATGTAGGCGGTTATATAAATGCACTACAGTCGAGAGTAATGAATCCGGGTCGGGTAAACAAAAAACTAAAATATCTCGAAAACTAAGAATCTTATGAAAAAAATGTATTTAAGACACCAATAAATACTTGTTAAATTAAACTATAAAACTTCTAAGTTACTTCTATACTTATGTCAAAACGATAAAATTATAGTTTACGGATTTTGGTGTATAGCATGCCAAATATCAAATGGAAGCACGAGGAGGCAATGCGAAATGTTAAAATTCATGAAAATGGTTGTCTTGTTAAAAAAAAATATTGTTTTACATTTAAGTTTTAAAGTTAGATCATCAGAGTTTTTCTTTACGTAATATTCTGTTATTAAAATGTTGTGACTCATGAATGTGATTACTTTCATTGAAGGAGTATGAAATTGTCTATTAAACACAATTTATTTCATTAAGCTAGCATTCTTGGATTGCGAGTTTTTGGGATTTTTTAGTGACCCGGATTCATTGCTCTCCAGTGTATATCTACATGTAGGATACATAAGCTCAAACCTAAACTGAACTCTAGTGTTGAAACAAACTTTGCACTTAATCCGCATATGCACTATGTACTATAACATACGATCAATAGTCTGTCTGTATGAATAGGGATTTACTACTTAGTATACAGGGTGTCCCGAGATTAGTTACGACAGCTTTGTAATGTGGACAATGATTAACGCATCCTGTATTCTGAATTGCATTGTGATGTTTGTTTGAATTAAGCTGAGACGGTTCAAAGGATTTTAAAACATTAGAAATTATATTATATAGACGCTGCCCGCGACTTCGTAGGTTTTTTTATTTATCGTTATAACTTGGAAAATTTACAAAATATCTCAAACTAATACCTATTTATTTTATGTGTTACTCTGACGTGTAAGCTATAATATTGCCAAGTTTCATTATAATCCGTTCAGTCATATTCTTGTAAAAGAGTATCAAACATCCATCCATCCATTGATCGGCACAAAAATTTACATCTATAATAGTATAGACGCTGCCGGTGTCTTCTTACCCATTTAACGTCATATCTTTTATATATTTACGCTATTTCTTTAAATATATAGCCCATATGTCATTTTAATCTGTAATCTAATCTACGATATTTTCATGTTCCATCATTATCTCTTCAACAGTTTTTGCGTGAAAGAGTAACAAACATTTTCGAAGCTTTCTTTTACATTTACATACACCCTGTATATAAAGTTTTCAACAAACTCTTATGTCAAACAGACCCTAAGGGAAGTTATTTTATTATCTCATGTTATGAAAAAAGAAACAAGTTTGCTTTTACATATTTTATTTAAGTTAATCTTTTGTTTATCGATAGAAAAACCTAGATTTTATTATTTGTATTTACTTAGCTGTATTGTACAATATTCTTGTCCAATGGTAACTATTTGTTCGTTATTTACATATTTTAAATATACAAGCTTACATACAAACTAAGGTCTATACATTATCTATGTATAGACCTTAGTTGTATAGGTACGATATCTCTAGACTGATGAATGTGGATAAAGCGAAATAAAGGTCTATTTATGACACAGATCCGGGCCGTGGCCCGTCAGGACGGAAAAAATTACGTCGTCATGACAACGTGTGTGAACGAATCCATAGAAAATGTATGGAATGATATTTTTTCCCTGACACCTCCAGCTAGCTTAGCATGCAATCCATGACAAGACGTTGTCATGCGTTTGTCACGCTTTCATCTCTGTCTATAGTATTAAATGTGATAAAGACAGCATGACGTGAGATAAATGTCGCGGTATGCCATGCTAAGCCCCCTGGACACGGCCCGGACACGTTGTCATGACGACGTTTTGTTTTTCCTCCACGGGCCACGGGCCACGCACGGCCCGGACGCGTCCCGGATCTGTGTAGATAGATCTTTAGTATGTTTGGATCGTAGCAAGTGGTAGAAAATGGTCTTCGCCTAACCCTAAGGGAAAAGGCCGTGATAAATATATTAATTATGTTTGTATTATTTGTACCATATACAAATATAATGACGTGAGTTATGAAAACTTTTTCGACTAGAAATCCCGACTAGATAATTTCATTAAATTTATTAACAAACTAGTGGTTGCCCGCGACTACGTACGCGTTTATTGTCATATCTTGGAAACAAAACATGATATCTAAAAACAATATAGCCTATGTGTTATTCTGATATATAAGCCACAATATTGCCAAACATCAATATCTATTCAGTAGTTTTTGCGAGAACGAGTAACAAACATCCATTCATCGGCACAAACATTGACATTTAAAATATAAGTTGGATAAGCATAGCTATCATATCAAATCTAATAACAATTTATTTACTACCAATTTAAAGTGCATTTTCAAAATGATTCATAGCAACACTATTATCAGCGTCTAACAAATGACAGTCTTCAAATTCATTCCGCTTTTCTTCCGTTTTATCAAAATTATTTTTACAAAGAAAATCTCCAACAAAATCATTTCTATCTTCAATCATGGATTCTTCAAAGGCAGACTCTCTAAATCTTTTATCTCCTTCACTCTGGTAGGTTTGGTATCTTTCTATCTCAAAATCCGGAGCTATAGTCTGTCCCTCATTTACCGTTTCTTTTCCTAATATATCTTCCGTATCTATAGTTTGAATTGCATTTGGCATTTCATTGAAATTTCTGCCTTCATTTTTGACTTCGTATTTTAAATCTTCATGTCTTTCGATTAACGGTTTTATATTCATGAGGTTAAAGTTGGAAATCATTCTGCCGTCCCAGTGTTCTGTGTTTTCTAAATCGATTTGGTCTTCGCCGATTTTTTTGAAGGTTCCTAAATTGTATTGGAGTGGTATTGAGAATGCAGGTAGGTCAACTTGGGGATTCTGTCTTGTTGGTAAAGCAGCGATATGTATGGCTGGTTGAGGCTGCTTTTTGGCTTGGTATGTCTCTGTTATGTTTATCATTTGTGGGGATGATACTGTAAAGGGAGTAAAGAAGAAGAAGATTAGAGATTTTTTTTTTTGTTTCGATTCCGCTTTTTACACTTTTTTCGTTTCATCCACATTCATCAGTCGCCTCATACATGCAGAGTACTCTTGACTTGGCCTAACTTACATAATACTACTATACGTATGATATATTAGGGCGGCCCTACGCAGTCTATTGCAAGGTTTTTGCTTGAAGCCGTGACTTTGTTATTGAAGCGGTCGCGACGGCTCGAGCAGTCATGTGTACGGCAGAGAATGAATGTGTATAGTTCACCGCGCGATCGTGGCTTCAAGCAGTCAAGGGCCCAAGTCTGCTAATTTAAAACAGCCTCAGTTGTGTGTCGGCAGTGTATCAATGGCATTTTTTGACACACTTGGTCGCAATTAGTCTGAACCATTTTTTAGCCGAACACGAAAGTTTTTAGCCATTGACTCTTAATAGTCACACAACTGAGACTATAAATTAGAAAACTAGGGCCTCGGGTCTCAACTGCTTGAAGCAGTGAATATGGCCGCATGATATAATAAAATACATAAGTATACGTACCAGGTATAGTTATAAAGTCCCTCATCTCCAACGCAAGCGCAGACCTTTCCGGTGATCTTCGAGGATACTGATCACAACCTGCTTTCTGTTGCTTACGCCATTTCGCTCGGCGGTTTTGGAACCAAACCTATGGAAAATTTTAGTTCTTTTTAAAAATTCTTCACTTTGCTTTATTTAGGTTTAAAGCTTTCACTTGGTCACGTCTAAGTACCACTCATCGATGTAGGCACTTTCACTACTACTTAATTATGATGAATTTACCTGAACCCTTGCTTCAGTAAGATCAATCCTCATAGCCAGTTCCTCTCTAAAGAACACGTCGGGGTAATGTGTCTTGTGAAACGCAGCCTCTAACTGCTCCAGTTGCACGTTTGAGAATGTTGTCCTATGGATTTATTAGAGAAAAATAATTTTATAATTCATCATCAACATCATTACTTAAGTTACTTATTTACTTATTTACCTGTTTACCTATTGTCATATTTACCTATTTCCTTATTTACTTATTTTATTTACTTATTTACTCATTTACTCTTTTACTCATTTACTCATGTACTCATTTACTCATTTACTCATTTACTCATGTACTCATGTACTCATTGACTCATTTACTCATGTACTCATTTACTCATGTACTCATGTACTCATTTACTCATTTACTCATGTACTCATTTACTCATGTACTCATTTACTCATGTACTCATTTACTCATGTACTCATTTACTCATTTACTCATGTACTCATTTACTCATGTACTCATTTACTCATGTACTCATTTACTCATGTACTCATTTACTCATTTACTCATGTACTCATTTACTCATGTACTCATTTACTCATTTACTCATTTACTCATTTACTCATTTACTCATTTACTCATTTACTCATTTACTCATTTACTCATTTACTCATGTACTCATTTACTCATGTACTCATTTACTCATTTACTCATTTACTCATTTACTCATTTACTCATTTACTCATGTACTCATGTACTCATGTACTCATTTACTCATTTACTCATGTACTCATTTACTCATTTACTCATTTACTCATGTACTCATGTACTCATTTACTCATTTACTCATGTACTCATTTACTCATTTACTCATTTACTCATTTACTCATTTACTCATTTACTCATTTACTCATTTACTCATGTACTCATTTACTCATGTACTCATTTACTCATGTACTCATTTACTCATGTACTCATTTACTCATGTACTCATTTACTCATGTACTCATTTACTCATGTACTCATTTACTCATGTACTCATTTACTCATTTACTCATGTACTCATTTACTCATTTACTCATGTACTCATGTACTCATTTACTCATGTACTCATTTACTCATGTACTCATTTACTCATGTACTCATTTACTCATTTACTCATGTACTCATTTACTCATTTACTCATGTACTCATTTACTCATGTACTCATTTACTCATGTACTCATTTACTCATTTACTCATGTACTCATTTACTCATGTACTCATTTACTCATTTACTCATTTACTCATGTACTCATTTACTCATTTACTCATTTACTCATTTACTCATGTACTCATTTACTCATGTACTCATTTACTCATGTACTCATTTACTCATTTACTCATGTACTCATTTACTCATGTACTCATTTACTCATTTACTCATTTACTTATTTACTAACAGTCTCATACTTATGTAGACTAGTGAACCGTACATTAAAAGCAGGTACTGACCTGTACCTTCTTTGTTTTCGTTTTGGTACGTCAGTTTTAGAATCTGAAACAGAATTAAACGTTTTCTAAATATCAATCGTAGTTTTTAATGTAGAATGCTTCAGTTTTAAAGACTAGGTAAATTGTCCATTAAACGCACTTTACGTTTTCGTCAATTCACGATTGCAAGACGAATGCATTTATCTTGCGTGGTAACAATCAAAGCGTCCACTAAGCGTCAACGTCGCGTCAGCCATCAACGAAATGCTTCAGAGGAACGTGCATACGGCGTGCGGTTGCTTGGACAATTTGTAAAAACATTCTGAATAAACAATCATTTACTGGATTTAGGCGAGTACTCCTCATCATCCTCATAGGTCTGGTGTTCCACTGGTTCCTCGGAAGGTTCCGTTGTAGTGTACGGTTCGGTCGTCTCCGAGTCTGGACGCTCGCAGAGTACTGAGCCGGGACCTAGGCTGAAATTTTTATTGATATAATATTTAACTAAACTAATGTAATCTGCGTAGAAGCATAGTCTCCTAGGCTTTTTAAAAAAATATAACTTTACATAGCCAAATAATCTACCTACCTACAGACGCTCGTATTATAAAAGAAAGAACCCAAAATTATTTCGTAGGATATGTAGACAATGCATTTGTGACATATCGATCGATAAATATTGAAAAAACTTTAAATTTACCTATTCTTGCTGACTGATCTGATTTATGGACTTAAGTATAACTTACCCATTAAAAAGATTAGGTATGTTGTAGCAAAAGCTCGTAGTAGGTGACACGTCATCATTCAAAATGGCCGCCGAATCATATCCGGCTGCGCTTGCGCTACTTTCACGGCCATCTAAAGATTCTTCCATTTTCTAGAAAAAAAATTAAAAAATAAACTCTTAGTAAGAAAAACTTTTAAAAGTAGTTACCTAACTAACTAACTTCCCAATTTATATGTTAGTAGGTAGGTAACCTAGAAATGTAGGTAATTGCTCGCTTACCTAGAGTTAGTGCTTGTCTGTAGGTACCTAACTTATTTTAAAAGTCTAGACGGCATAGTAACAAACAATGATATTACTTTATTAAAATCCAAGTAACGCAAATGATAAGTAAGTACAATGGGGATGATGACTACATTCAAAAATTCTAAAAATAATTAGTCCGTCTATTAGGCTATTAAAAATATTTGAAACACATTTTTTAACTGATCAAATATATTATAAATAAATACAAAGATACAGAGCATCAAAGTTACGGAGTGGGGGGTATTGACATTGACGTCACTCCACGGTTAAAATCGTACTGAGGCGTGACGTCACGAGCTACTTTAACCCAGTGTATCTTTGTCTTTAGTTTAAGAGAAAAAAGAAAAAATACGTGTCGATTATTTAAAAATAATCAATTTTATGGACTAAAAAATTTTTTTTAGTCATCATGCCCATTAATCCGACCTGTTTACCTACGATGCAAGTAGGTAAGTACTTACTTACTTAAGTCTCGTAAACAGTTCTCAGATAGGCACATACAAAATTGCAGCATTATCTACTTAAATAGAAGGAACCTTAGCAAATAAGTTAGTTAAATAATCTGAATTCAGGACCAAAAAGACAAAAAACAAAACTTGTCGGAAGTTATTACTAAGTACATATCACAGGTACATACCTACATAGGTAAATACACAAATACTATCGTATATTGTAACTAAATACCGTAAGAAGGTTGTTGACCACGCATAACTTGCAAGTGACGCGCTTAAATTGAATTAAATGCCTATAATTTAGTTAACTTTATTAAATTACCACTAAATGAGGATAACTTTTTCCTTCCCGAACAGTTTTGTCGCCGGCTTCCGATGAAACGACCGGTCTCGCGCCAAAAACTTTGACAGTTTTCAATTTTACGCGGGAAGTGCTCTTGTCAAAGTTTGACAGGTGTCATATTTGTGATTGAAATATTTGAAACGCGGTCTTTTTGGTGGAAACTTTGTGGTTGTGGACATTTTAATTTTAAGTTTGAGTTTTAGTTTAAAAATGGTATTTGAATGAAAATGCCGCTTTATAAGTCAACAAAACGTTTTTCAGTCATGGCCGTCTATGAACTTACCAACTTACTTAATTAATAAATGGATTCGATGCTTTGATGTTGCAATGATGTATTTGATACCTACTCCAGACTTATATCTATGTTAACTAGTTCTATGTTAGAATACTGAGTAAATAGAAATACATAGGTATGCTTTAGGTAAGCTGTCTCAGTTTCGTATATGGAATAGGTAGTACAAGAGAAGAGTACTTACCTGTCGTCGTACCTAACCTACCTAACGTCGTCGTAGATGTACCTACAATACCCGTTGAAAATCACAATCACAGGTGATTAAAGTGGTTATGACAAGGAATTTAATTGAGAGGAATCGATTCTCTTGACAATCTGTAGGTGTAGTTATTTTTATAATTACATTATATACCTACCTATTTATTATGTATAAAAAAAGTACTGTATAGTGATTAATAAGTATAAAGGTACCCGTGTAAGTAGTTTGCATTTATATCGGTTTATATTTTACGATAAGTATTATTTTTCTTTTTTTTTTAATTATATAAGTACTTATTTACTTATTCCTTATTTTACAGATATAAATATAAAATAAATTTAATTGACGCAGATAAGATATAAATAAATTGAAGCATCTAAAGATATGAACTGAAAGATTTGCCGCATTTTTCAAATTGTAAGTAATTCTTTGTAAAGCAGAAGGCTGCGGACGATAAACGGAAACGAGCAATTATTAGCTACTTAGTTCACGTCAGAGATTCTTTTAGATAGTATTGGAAGTACTAAAACACGCACTGTATGGTGGTTTTGAATACGAATGTATAGGGTGATTTCGTTTTTACATTATTTTTGTTTGTACCTAGGTAGGTACCTAGCTCTCAAAAACTCTCAAAAAATATTTTTTTTATTTCCCCCCAATTTTCAATTAAAATAAAACATTTTTCGGTTTAAAGTAGATACCTACCTAACCATCCAAATAATAATTAAAAAAAAACTTTCAAAAAGTTATATAAAAAATTACAAATGAGCAAAACAAACACAAAATTCATAAAAACACAAACATAAAGCAAAATAACAACACTCAAAAGTAGAAAACCAGTCTACAAAATTAATAGGTACTACTTACCTACGTATAGTTATTTACATTGAAAAAAAAGAACTGCAAAAAAACAGGTACCTAATACCTGTTACAAATTTTAATCACTTTTAACAAAACATATCTACTTACCTGAAAAAGTGAATTTTTCCAATATTTTCTAGTTTATTCGTATGAAGGTTGTCTATTGTCACGTGGTGTAAGTGGAGTGAATGCGCCACTCGCTGATCGGACACTCGTAGCCGGATTAGGTTGGTGTGGAGTCGACTTTATGTGGAAAAAAAATGTTCTAATCGAGTACCTAGTCGAAAATTCTATAAGTATTTTTCTTATGTCTTAGAAAGTGGAGGCCATATGTAACGAAAAACGTAGGTAGGTATTATAGTTTTTATGTTATTACTATTGAAGAAAAGCTAGTACCTAACCTAAGTTAATTGACAATCATCATTAGAAAAAATATATAATTTATTCAGTTTTTTTTTAAATTAATATTTCAATATTTTACATGAGTTAATTTTCGAGTCTTGGAACACTGAACTGTTAACTTGAATAAATGAAGATATAGGTACTTTACAAAATGAATGCCACTGCATGTTCAAAGGTTAAACGTCAAAATAAAAATGATGTTGGCTCCATTTCTCCAAAAAAAATAAAAAATAATAACTCAAAGCGTCTCCATGCCACCTCTATCCACACGCCTAGAAAACTCATGACGTAGTATGTGTATAGACGTATATACGTATACAAAACGGTTTATATGTCGCTAAGCACAGCTTAGAGCGCGTGATGACTTACAAATGCACTACCATTGCGGCTTTGCCACTGTATCGCTTTTTAAACGGCCATTTTTCTTCTTGTTTTTTTTTTTTTCATAGGAGGTATTTTATTAGGTAGGTATGGTATTTTGTCAAAAAATAAAAATGGTAAATGTTTAGGTTTCTTTTGTTTAAAATAATATTCTTGAAAGTTCTTTCTTTTATTATTTTTACCTATTTATAGGTACCTATTTTGTTTGAAATAAGAATTGTTATTTATTAAATTTTTGAAATATTATAACTGCTATTGAATCTTTTGTGATTAAAAAGGGAAAGGTTTTATAAAATAAAATGCCAAATAAAACACAAAAAAATCCTCATGAATGTTAATTCATATTTAATAAATAAATACATTTCCATTGTTTTAAAATAAAACTATTGTAAGTGACTTAGTTGTAGCAACTCTCAACAACATTATTATAATTATAATACAACATACAGGGTGTATCAAAACGAACGCTTCGAAAAATATCTTATTTAAAAAAAATCCGATGACGAAAATTTCAAAAAAATATTTTTCAAAACGCATTTTGATCACCCTGTATCAAGATGGCGATATACCATTTATTGCTTAACCTATTTACTTTTATATAACAATTATAGCTACTGGATATATATTATATAATGTACTCTCCATTATACATATACATGTGAATATAAGTTAGTAAGGTATGTTACAAGAAATAATCACGACTCTTAAAAAATAACTTTCTAATAACTAAAGGTACAGGGCGTGTTATTAGTTTTTGATTTTAAAAAGATTTTATTTATAAACTTACGTATTTGATATTTCGACGCTGTTATTATTCGAGAAAATGCCAATTTATTTAACATTGAAATTTTTCAATTATGTAAATCATCTAAAATCAAAAACTAATAAATACACACATTCATAATGTAGTATGAATTGCTCCTAACACTATAATCGCATCAAAAGATTATACTAAAATAAGTAATATTTTCATCTCTGTCCAACATTACATTGAAAGAAAGAGATAAAACATCAACTTTAAATCAATCATGCGATCATAGTTTTACAATCTATTACGAATTGGAGCACAAAAAAATTGAAAACTTCTAAAAAAAAAACAACAAGGTTTTCGCAGAGCGAACTCAAAAATTATACATCTTTGGTTTCAAGCGAAAATAATAAGCTTTTTAAACAATTTACTTCAAAATATAATTCGGACTTACAATCAGAAAAAATAAACTTGAAAATTGAGACAAAATCAGCCAAAAACATTTTTAACACAAAAAAAAACGAAAATGACAATTTAATAAAATTTTAAGTTAAAGACAAAAGAACCAGCTTTATTATATTAATTTTAAAAGACTAATGGAAACCGAAACACCAAAAATTTATTAAATTTTACGGAATTATCAATTATTTTTATATTACAAAGACTTTCTTATGAATTTAAATGGACATTTGGCGTCATGTGTGTAAGTAGGTAAACAATTTTTAAAAGTAATTTTCAAGTAGTTTAATGGTATCTACACACCAAAGCCGCCGGCTTTTTTGACAGCTGCCATTCGTATGACGTAAAGGCGCCGACCTAGCCCGGCAGCATGCCAGTGGCTTTGGTGTGTAGATAGCATTAGATTCAAAATTTTAACGCCGGCCTACTTTCAGTTGCAAAAAGACTCCTTAGGTTAATAATCCAAACATCATGCCACTTTGATGCAATCTTTGCCAATGACAGCTGTAGATTTAATGGATTGTTGTCTTAAATAGCCCTTCTTGCAACTATAGGTAAACAAGAGTTAGTATTCAAGAAAAACTTGACTAAGAGCGTTTCATGGGTGAATATAAAATCATATAAGAAACGAAAACAGTATGTTTGAATCATAGCAAGAGGAGGGAAGTAGTCTCTACCTACCCAAATGGGAAAGAGGAGTAACAGATATGTATATATGTATGTATATAAGAAACAATGACGCCAAACCCCAGGAATGATCATCTTAACCGTTAAATCCAACGACGAAACATTTTTAATCAATTCCTTTCATTTTGTCATGCATTACACTTTGTTTTTAACCTACCATAGATGTTACGAACGAGTTTACTATGACAAAAAAGGAAAAATAAAGCTTATTAATATATTTTTTAAATTTATTATGAGATGTGACGTAAAGTTTGATCAATATATTTTTTTATAAGAAAAAATATTTTCGTTATATTTTTAAACACCATGTAGGTATTGTATGTTTAAGAAATATTTAATTTTTTGTTACTAATTATTTCGAATTTAATAACGTTAATTTAGTGAAACAAAATCTAATAAAAATATTGATCAAACTAAACTATAGAGATTCGAAGGACATTTTTAATGGACAGAATATGTCAATAGATTTATTTCAAATATAGGTTATAAATACCTTTATTAGGACTTTAGAAATACTGAAGTCTCATATTCAAATCTCATAATGACCAGAAAGGTTGACATTTTACGAACAACGCATTTTTGTCAAACCTTTTTTAGTTAAAATAAAAATGTTACGTAACGGAAGGATTGTATTTATTTTTTGCGAAATGTAATTGTGAAAATATTATACTATTTTTGTGAGACCGTTTAAAAAATGAATGTTGTTATATCTACCTATATTCACAACTCAATAACGAAGGCCGTACAACTTATAAAAAGTATGGCTATCTCAGACAAAGAAACCAATACTTACATAATAATTTTGTCTACAGTCCGGCGAAAAAGAGTAAAATTTAAAAAGTGGCAACACTCTAGTGTCATCTTTTTTCTTTTTTGATTTGAAAGGGACGAAGCTACAGTGTTGCCACTTTTTATACAATACTAATATATTTTTGGAAAAAGAAAATAATTACCGACATAATGAAGCTGCGATGTTATTCTTCCTACACATAACATTTTTAAATTAAAAATCTGGTCATTGGAGTAACCCTATCTATATTTTGGTAACACTTCATACTTCAACAAGACAATTCTCTATCTATCAAGTATCAAAGTAGAAACAACGACTCTACGTAACTGGTACAAAGTCAACATTTTGGTAAGATATTAAGTCAATATTTTTTTTTCGTATGGATTTGATCGGTCTCTATAGGGTGACTTTAAATTATTGAACGATAGAAAAGGATATGCATGTACTCGTCATAACAAACAACTTTTACTATGGGACCAAGGTCGAAATAATTAAAAAACAATTGTATATACTATCAGCTGATGCATTTTTTATGGGGAGTTCAAAAATTTTTGAACGGTTTCTACCTTGGTTCCATAGTAAAAGTTGTTTGTTATCACTAGTACATGCATATCTTTTTTATCGTTCACTAATTAAAAGTCATCCTATATAATGGTACAAGATCACATCGAGCTTTACAAAGCACCTTATTTCACTACAACGCAAGGGCGAAAATTTGTAAAAGCTGGCCTGCTCTCGACTGTGCGTACAAGAAAAAATATTACGACTTTAAAAAATGAAAAATAAATCATTCTTTACTTTTACTTAATATTTGTGTTTAGATTATAAAATCATTATTTACTTGAAATTGTATTAATATGTGAACAAAATAAGATATACGGTAGCTTTTACGTCACAAATACTTAGATTCAAAAAAGTTTCCAATAAATATTTTTTATTTAAGTACCTAATACTTAAGTAAATTGAAATTACGTAAGCGAGACCGATCAATTTCTTTTAAGTAAGTAAGTATAAATTTTTTAATAAATTTTATACATATATCTACGTATGTTTAAGGAAGGTCAACACCGGTTTAGGTAACAATTAGGTAATGATCTTTAAAGGTGAAGTTATTGAGTTTTTGTTGCAAGAAGATAGTTTACAGTTAATGAAGCATTAGACCAAGAACACACGGGGAAACGCAACTGCAACTGCTAGTTACTTTTGAGTTGCATTTAAGTTTCTGCTATAGGCTCCTTTAGAAAACCACACACGATGCAACTGAAACGAAACTGCAACTGCTAGTTACTTTTGAGTTGCGTCGTGTCGTGTGTGGTTTTTTAAAGGACTCTATAGCAGAAACTTAGATGCGTTTGTTGCAGTTGCAGTTGCGTTTCCCGTATGTTCTGGGCCTAAAAGAGATGATTAAAGAAAGGTGAACAGTCATTATGATGTCATTTGACTAATAAATGGAAAATGATTTAAATTAATTGTGATTAAATTGTATATTTAATACGAAAAGCAGCCTTTAGGTTTAGGTAACGAGAACCTCCTTCTTTTTTAGAAGTCGGTTAGAATTGTGGAAGTTAGGTCTTAATTTTTTAATGAAACCCTTTAGCTTTTTGGAAAATAAATACTTATTGAATAGGGGAAAAAATAAATAGGTATATGTAAGTAGGTAGATGCAATTTTAACTTTATCTTATTTATATTTAAAGTAATTTATTGAATAAAACTGTTCGCTAAGGAAAAGGTAACTTGTTTTAAACTCCAAAAACTCGACTACATCTAATTTTTCATCAACAATAATTTAAATATTGTGAATAAATTCGTATTTTTAAAAATCTCCCCTGAAATTACGTTTTTAATACTTAATAAATATTAAATTTAAACTGTGATGTATTGCTTTTGTGCTTTAGAATAAATTATTTATTTGTGATACTATTTTCTATTGTATACTAACTTCCAACGTATGTACAATTATTCTAAAAAAATTGAATTGTAAAAGTTTTATTATCACTGGGAGGAATTCTAAATTATTTTTCAAACAAAAAATCATAAGTAAAAAATTGAAAACGTACATAGGTAATAAATGCCTTTATCAAAGACAATATTAGTTTTATTAATTTATTGAATCTTGGCAACTAAACGCAATAGAAATGCTACAATTATGTTCGGTTCGATATCAAAACTTTGTAATTCGAAAATTGATTATAAAGCAAAATCAATGGCCCCGTATTCACTAGGCGAGCGTTTTCGCGAGGCGCCGCGCCGTTCGGCCATTCCAGGAAAACCTTGCTATGTAATTGAGTTAAGTAGTTTTTAGCCACCATTTCGAATTGGCCGAACAATTGCCAGCCACTTGTCCAATAAATAAGTATTTGACTAATTATTGAGACTACCAAAATCAACTTTTGACCCGTCTCGTATGTTATGTTCTAACAGTTGAAGCTACTTTCATATATTTATATCTACTCCTAGATTTGCAGGGCTATAAATGAAGGCTTAAGTTTTAAGTGGGAACCAAATAATTCGCGTTAATCAAATATAAAATTACCTTCCAAGTAATAATAAAAACTTTGTTAAACGCTTAGAAATAATGTAATACTTGTAGTCAGAAATGTGCATCAAAATTTCTATTATAACATTATTATTGTGATTAAATGATTTTTTAAACCCGTAAAATTGTCTTATTTTATTGTTTTTTTTGATGAATTTGTTTTTTATTCTTTCTTTCTAGGGTTAGGTCAGCAGACATTTTTTAATGCTGAATTTTGCCCAACCCTATGAAAATATCCTGCTTTTTTATTTTTACCATATTTTTTTTCGTATATCCAGTTAAACTTACTTACATATCTTTTTCATACCTAAACCAACAATCGTGGACCCAAATTCTTTGTTTTCGTTCCAAAATATAAATTAAGATGTCAAATCTGCGAAGTTTTATGAAGAATCAAAGTCGCCGTTAGTATTTAAAAAAGTACCTAAAAAATTGGCACTAGGACTTAAATGGAAGTCAACACCCTGACCCAAAACTTTATTCCGTATACCCTGAATTTAATCTACCTTCAACCATAGTTTTTACCAGGTTTTTTTTATAAGAGTGCTTTTAAACTGTATGTGAGCACTAATTTTAGTTTTTCATCGCATAGGTAGGTACTTGATCGGTGTTTTTATTGATTATAGTTGTCAAATCATCACCGATTTATGCTCATATTGCTTTTGTATGTCTAATTCTAGATGTTTGTAGTGTATTTAAGAAGTTATAATTTTTTTTGACGTATCATTGGTTATTTACTTGTCAAGCACAGACAGCAAAATGTCTTTCCGTCCCTAAAAGTTCACATTGGAGACAATTTCTTAATTTGAAGTATAATTCTCATATTTGAAGATTAGATATTTTATATTTAAGAACAGGAAAGACAATTTTAAACTTTATTCTGTATAGGTACGTCTAATTTTTTTCACCTAGTATTTAGTCAGAAAATTCCATTTATCGAAATTCCATAATAATTTATGACATAGTATTTTAAAGAAAGATGGCACAGAAATCATGTTTGTCAAGGACTTAGTTTCGAAATTAACATAAGTTTAATCATTTTGGATATTTTATCCAACTTTACATTCAAATAGTTTTGGACTATACGTACAATCATGTTTTTGAAAATCAGGTTAAGTAAATAGTATTATATCGGGCTGTTTTCTAATTAGAAATACTTTAACAGGTGGTAAGACTCATGACAACAAACAACTTTTACTATGAAACCATTATTGAAAACTAAAAAAAGACTTCCCATTAAAAAATACGCAATCAACATGTAACCATAGCGAGCTCAATATTTTATTGGCAATAGGTTCCACAGAAGGAGGAGAGAGGCCCAGCAGTGGGAAAATGATGGCTAGATAAGATAAGAAAAATAGGTTCCATCTAGCGTCTTTCTAACTCTCTCGTACGTAAAAGGGCTGATAAGACTTAGGTTCCATAGTAAAAGTTGTTTGTTATTACGAGATTGTTTAAACATTTGTATCTAATCAGCAAACCTGTATATAACCCTAAACAGTCAAATACAAAACCCAAAAGAAATTTTATCTCCAAACACAATATTCGAGTGAAATATTCGAATATGAAGAAAGTATCGATATTAAATCGATTATTTTTGAAACCTTTAGACTTCTGTGCTCTTCCCGTACTGGCCTTGTTTGTCTGGTACTCCTGAAGCGCTGAGTTTCCTTTGGCGGCTTGGGAATATGCCCCCGAAGAGACGACCTGTGGAAATAAAACAAAGGACATTGAACAAAGTGGACCAAATGCTGCCCAGACATGGGAGTACTTGGAAATGATTCTTTCGTTTACAGATTACTATTAGTCTAAGGTACATAATGCACTTTTTCCCCCTCTGGGCAGCACTTGGTCCAACGCCCATATAAAAATGGTCAATGTCTTTTATAATACATAGTATTTTTATTTGCCATTTGTTAGAAATCTGGTTATAGATATGTTTAGGAAAGAAATTTCATGCAATTGAATAGTTCTTCTGTTTTATTATAGCCTTTAAACATAGGGCAGTATAAAAAAAATCATCATAAAAGACAAGATAAAACGTCATATCTTTTTTAATGATGCCTCACTGAACTTTTAGCTACTTTACCATGTAGCGCCATCTATGAAGTTTTAAGTACTACTTCTCTTATTAAAAGCTTTTGAATCCTCATTTATAATAAACACAACACAGCCTTCAAGGTTATTTCGCTGATTTAAAGACAGGTTATGAATAAACCGACGCGCATTTATGAAGCCATTGATGAATGTGGATTAAGCGTCGATCGCTGAATACGTGTGTTTGGATCATAGCAAGCGGAGGGTAGTTTCTGTCTTCCTCAGTGGAAATGAAAGTAAATAAATCGCTTCATACGTGCACGTCGGTTTAGCGAACTCATGACTCGGCCTTTTCTTAACAAGTCCCCCATTTGATCGAGATACGTTCGTCTTGGCTTTCTCTTCATATCTTCCTGGTAACTAAAGTTTACATTTTCTGGCATGTATGTAATGTAATGTAAAATACCTGGAGACCGTTGATCCGGCGGATGCCTGGGCGAGGTAGCGTGCAGTGCGGTCCGGGAGCCGTGGCCGAACGACACCGACATACCGCTGTCGAGCGACCCCACGGAGCCGCGGCGTTGGAGCCGCTCGGCCGCCAGAGCCACTGTGGGTAACACTGCGAGTTGGTTCAGTAGCGTCAATTACTAGGTGTTTACGGTAGGTATTCTAAGGTAGGTAATAATAATAAGATAATGTATAATGATGGCCCAGGATTGAATATACAGCGCCATCTATCTCAAATTAAGGGTAAGTATAGCTTGTGTGTTTTATCGAGATAAACATCTTTGTTTATTACAGCAATGTGTAAGATATACCTATATCACCCTTTTTCCTATACTTATTTTAAATTCATTTTCTAGTAGTTTGTTTAAAACTTAAGTATTCCTACCCGTTCAGAAAGCAATCTGCTATTTTTTATAATGGGCTGTAATGTATTAAATTAATTGAATGCAATGTGATATTAATGAGCTAAAGTAGAGCAAACAAATAAATATAAGCTAGTGATACGTACCAGGGTCGTTGATGTCGACGAGCGAGTTGGAGAGCACGTTGCGTTTGATGACGGTGGTGGGCGGCGGGCGCGGCGCGGTGGGCGCCGGCACCGACGGCGGCGGCGGCACCACGCTGTATGTACATGGAGACCAATGTTAGTGGTGGACACAGACTGATCTTACGTGTCCCTTTGGTATTCAAGAATAGATCCGTGCCTTTATAGTTAGAATGGCAGATTAACGCTAGAGACAAAGATTGTCATAATACGTTGCGTATGTGAGATCCACATACACAACGCATTATGACAATCTGCTCCATAGAAATATGATTAGAAACACACTTGTCGAACGTACACGTGTTCAAGTTGAATACGAAAGTGAGGCCTGCAGACTTAGCATACGCGCCGCAACAATTATCTCACGTCATGCTGTCCTTATCACATTTAAAATTATGGACAGAGACGTAAGCGTGACAAACCCATGACGACGTCTTGTCACGGAATGTATGCTAAGCTTCATTGGCTAAGCTAGATGGAGACCAATAAATCAAACTGTCATTTGATTCCCACTAGAGAGACACGAGCATCTACGAGAGTATTGGAGGGGTTTCACTTTAAATTTAAATACAGAAATTAATTTCATTGACTTAATATATCATGCACATCAAACATACTTACCCGTGTACATGCATATGATCCATGCACTGTTGGTGATCGACGTCCACATCTGCGACTCCGCTGTCTCGGTTCTCCATTACTATAACAAAAAAACTCCCGTTGATAAACCAGAATCTAAGTTTATGGCTTAAGAATCAACTTAGAAGTGCAAATCATACACTAATTTCATTCATTCAATCATTATTTAAATGAGTAACTCATTCATCATTCGGTCTTTTATTTTAGATATTCATGGTCTTATATTTTCATCATCATATCAGCATGTGGAGATCCATTGCTGGATGAAAACCTCCCACAAGGATCTCCACAACGACCGGTCCAACGACTTATCTATGGTCTTATATGATGTAATTTTAAATCATTAAGTTCATTCAGTAATCACTAATTTTTTTCATTCATTATTCTCTTCCATTTTAGCACTTATCGACCTTAGGGCGATACAATAACGATACATTAGTAGATTTAAGTACATTTCCGTGCCCAAACCGGGCTTCATGTTGAATCACTATTTTAAAACATAAATTATGAATAAATTCCCTTACCATTCCTGGCATTATTCCCAGCGTTTCTCCCCTTCCCCCTGCTGAGCTCTCCCTCGATCCTCATAGCCTCCATCTCGTCCATCTCGGCGATACTCTCGCGCAGGTCCTCGGCGAACTTGCAGCGGTCGTGTTCATTGCGCGCGTTGAATGTCGCGAGACGGCGCCCGTCCACTCGGCGCGAGAGGCGGATGCCGAATGGGTAGTCTGTTAAGATAATTATCATCATTTCAGCTTAAGGACGTCCACTGCTGGACAAAAGCCTCTAAGGATCTCCACAACCACCGGTTTTGCGCTTAAGATTATAGTTATTTGTAATCTTGCTTTGTTTTCATTTTGGTTGGAAAATTAGAGAGGAAATAAAATATTAAACGCATAACAAAAGTTACATAAAAAAACTAGTGGCTGCCTGCGACTTCGTAAGCATTTATCGTAATATTTTGAATTTACACGATATCTCAAAGTAATATAGCCTGTGTTATTCTGATATCTAAACTAAAATATTGCCAAGTTTCATCAAAATCTGTACAGTGGTTTTTGCGTGAAACAGTAACAAACGTCCATCCATCCATCAGCCCAAACGTTGACATTTATGATATTAATAGGTTTGCTGCCATAATTTGATTGAGCCAAAAGATTTTTGTTTGTGCTAAATGCGTTTTCTCTTCAGTTCATCTTCTCAAGATTAACATCCACCAGTATGTATATGCCAGCGTCGTTGAGACTAGACTTGTGCCCCTGTAGTGGGGACGTTACCTTATAAGAAGGCTTTAAATCCAAAATACAAATATATATTTTTTTACTTTTAGACTTTGTGTAGTCTGTCCAAAAAAAGTAGAAATTAAAAAGTGGCAACACTGTAGTGTCGTCTAGTTTTTGTTAGACTGATTCGAAAGAGACGACGCTACTGTGTTGCCACTTTTTAATTTCTTCTCTTAGATTGTAGTTGTAAATAAAAAATAAATGTTTTCTACTACTTACGTGGCACAGAGAAGAGGTTAACAATCATCCCACAGAGCGGGAACGACTGTCGGAATGTGTACGTGACCGAGGACTTCTTCTTGCTGAAGATCTTTGTAATCACCAGCAGGTCATTGAATAGGAACACCTGAAATTAAGAAGAAAAATAAAATTAATTACAAAAGGTATCAAATTCTATTCTTAGGGCCAGATAAACCTACTTATGTCAATTTCATAAAACATGACGGTCTAGACAGGTATAAAATGTGGTAAAACGGGCCCTTATAGTTTTCAATCTCAACTATTACAAAATATTTCAGTATCGACACATAAAATTAATCATAATTTTTCGTCTTCCAATACTAATTTCAATTAGGCTGAACGAGCATTTTGTATGCAGACTAAAAAACATATTTAAAATCATTGGTCTTTGGGACCTTGCTTCAGTGCCTATCAGGTTAGTGATAGAGAGATAGAAAAGGCTCCTGAGCCATTCAGCCTGAGCCTGAGCCTCTATTCAGATAGAGAGATCGTGGAGAAAGAGGAGAGAAGCCTTTGCCCAGAAGTAGTACCCTGACTGAAGATGAGACAAAGCCAAATTGCGTCCCTTGATTTTCGTAACAAACATTCTCTACAATCAACAACATAAATGGATGTAAATCATACCTCTCTCTGATGCACACCAGGTCGTTCCTTCTTATGTATATCAGGTATTTCATACAACCTGCAGTAGCACACCAGACGTCGATGCGGTAACGCCAAGTGCGGCTTCTTGCCCACTATGGTTGCTTGCACTTTCATTACCTGGAATTGATGTATTTTGTAAATTATGCATAAACTATAAGCATCAATATTAATTTATAGATGACATTCACTCCTTTTCTATTTCTAACGAATGAAAATAATGGACATATTATTTAATAACATCCAAATTATTGTGAATTAAAAGAAAGGTTATGACAGGCTATTAATTGGAATGGATAGAGCTTTCTGAGAAGAGAGAGTGGCTCTTTTTTACAATAGTGGCTTTAATCTAACACGAGTGGCTTTTCTGGTAAAAGAGTGACTCTTCTCTTACAAGAGTGACTCCTATCTAGCAAGAGTCTATCTACAATCAACTTAACCATAAGTTGCCATGCCATTAAAGTGCTATTTACCTGTGTAACATGATCAGAGCCAGGTCTGAATTCACTGGACTTCACTCTATCGTATATGCCGGCCAGCATATCTCGGTCTATGTCGTGACAATCGTCTATGCCCCGGAGGTTTCGTACGAAGTCGTCTAAAGACATTCGCGCTTCGGGCTTCAAGTTTGGCGTGTGGAGGTCTGTGTTTAACATTATTATTGCAAATGCTAGGACGAATATCTGGAAATAAACATTTATTATTTAATTTATTGTTTGTTTTAATTATACAATTATTTGTAGTCCTAAAATATGAAGAAAGAAGAAAAAGCTATGTTAAGAAAAATCTGTTTTTCTTTTCAAAAAATCGTAAGAGCTTACTTAATACAAGTTGTAAAAAAATATTCAACTTGACTTTCTGCCTTTTGTCAGACAAGTCAACATTTTACAGTTTAAGGGCCTTTAATTATACCTTTGCATATATTATGCTTAAGTTTTGCACAAAATCAGAACTGTACACACACAGACTACACCTTGAGAATGCCTCAACAAATTGCTTGATTATCTACTCTTCGCCGGATAAGTTGCCCAATTAGTTTATAATCTAAACAGACTTACAGTGTCCTGAGTCCGTAATCTCTGCACGAAATCCGGATTGCATACACAATATCGCCGCGAGAACGCCTCTACAAGTCGCTCGATTTTCTGCGCCTCGCCCGGCAGACGGAAGTGCGCTTGGTAGCGGCGTAGTGCTACGTCTACTGCCATTCCAGATAGGTCTAGTTCGTTTACGAAGCATCTGTGAGAAAAAAACGTGATTGTTTTAATAGACATGGAAATCAGAGAAGAAAGGCTTAATTAAAGTATCCTTTATCAGCCCTTTCTACGTCTTTACTACAGGGGCACGAGCCTACTCCCATACAAGAGTGATCAGGCCATAATCCTCCACGTTGGCGGATATTGCAAACACTTTCCTTTTCTAGTGAATGCAGGTTTCCTCAAGAATTTTCCTTACCGAGCGGTAAGTAATCCATTATTAGATCCGTACATGAGAAATAAATCTTAGAGGTACACACCGGGGATCGAAACCGCGTCTCCAAGATAGGAAGCGAGCGTTCTACTAACCGTTCACTTTCTAATCGTAACAAAATCACAACTTACTCCAAAACAGCCATGTTGAAAGGGTTCTGTAGGTTCCCGAGGTACTCTCCAATCATTTGCTTGCTCAACCCCTTGCGTGTGATGAGGAAACGAGCGACCCCTCGCGGCGAGTTCTCGAGAAATCCTCGTGATATGAGGTACGCTATACCTCGCTCGGGTTTCTTGTTGAATAAGTTCAGACCCACTCTGTATTGGCGTTTGCGGACTGTTTCTGACACCTAGAATAGAATGGGGTGGAGTTACGTCTTGTTAAAATTCATAAAATATAGGTACCTACAAGTAAGTATAATAGGTACTTTTTGACATCTTTTTTGTAAGTTGTTTCATCGCTTTATCTGTCTTGTTGAGAGTTATTGAGAGTGATTAGGCCGTTATTCACTACGCTGGCCCAATTTCGGCAGAATTCACATACACCTTCGAATTTCTTCTCTAGTGTAAGCAGGTTTCCTCACGATCTTTTCCTACACCGTTAGCGAGAGGTAATCGGATATTCAATCCGTACATGAGAAATAAATCTCAGAGGCCGAGGATCCGCGACTCCAAGATTGAAGGCGGGCGTTCTACGAACTGGGCTACCGGTGACTCACAAAAACATATGGTTTTACATTATTTTTAAAACATTGACTGAGTTTTCGATACATATGTTTGTCAATTACAGGCATTTATGATTTAAACATACCTTAAGCGGCTGCGGCTGATGCACGGTATGCTGCGGGCGGCAGCAGACGTTAGGCGGCGCGGGAGCATCGTAGTAGGGCGCCGCGTCCTGACGCTTCCACACCGCGTAGCGCTCCGCCCCCGGCGGCACTCCACCCTCCAGCACCGACCCCGACGCCGTGCGTTGGTGCTGGAAGTGAGGTTCTTGGATGTGGATGTGGGTTTCCTGGAAAAATAAAAGATTTAAAGTTAAGTGGGTGTGTTTTTTGGTAAGTTCGTACTTACAAATAAACAGCAATTACTTTCACGCGGTTGGTCGCGTCAAATTTGCATCCCCGACGAGACTGCAACACTTCGTGGCGACCGATTGACGCGCTCTCGGCCTGTATTTTAAGCCCCGCCTACTGTGGTTTGTATTTCGCTCACCATTTTTTTTTTAATTCGCTAATGTTTTATAGTATTTAGGGACTGAAATAGCTGGATTCAGCAACCAGCAATCCAGCATACAGTGATGGATCTAATTGTAATCTAATTTCCGTAATATAATTGACTACACAATGGCGGCAACTCAAAACTACACAATAGAAATGGATACGTTTGCGGATCCGAACCGCTACAGTCCTGGAATTCATACTGCATCCAGCACTGTAAGCTGAATCCAGCTGGATTTCTGGATGCTGTATCCAGCAATTACAATCCCTAATAGTATTGTTATTCGTAGATAATGATAGTCTATGTCTATGGTACTGACCGGTGGCCGATTCTGGTACGGCTGATGGTAGTGGTGGCGATGCTCCTGCGACGACGAGCTGGACGACGACTGCACCGACGACATCGACCCCCCGCGCACCACCGCGCCGCCGCCGCACTCCGCGCGACGCAGCGACACTGGGCTCTCCGCGCTGGGGATACGACATACAATGTTTTTTATAAAGATTGTGGTGACGGAAAATAAAGGCTACTGAAGTTTTGATTTAAGTTTGAGCAATTAAAAACTTTAAATCTAGAACCACTTAGCGTATAGCTTATGAAGATCTATAAATTAGATTAGAACCTAACATAATTTGTAGGTACTAATAATTGAAAAAAAAAATGCAAATGGTTTATTCATTTGGTACGTGCCGTGACTTATCTTAATTGACTTTATAAAACGTTAAACTTAATATTATAAATAGTGTTTTAAAGATCATTTAAAAGCAACAGTTACACAATAAAATGTTTAACTAACCCACAGTTAAACAAAATACCTTTACGGCAATTTATCTATTTCAAATCTTGCCATCCTCTTCTAATTCTTAACAATAAACGGGATCTGTCCCGGGATAGTATTGAACGAACTTTTAAGCAACAGACTATCAGTAAATTAATACTCACTTTAAAGTAATACTACTAGTTCGCTTCGGCACTTCGGGCGGCAGTCGTCTCGCGTTGGCAGCTTGCATGGCGGCGAGTTGTGCACGCGCAGTCGGCGATGACAATGGCTTGCCACCCGTTGATAGTAGGTTGCCGTAGATTGGGCCTGGAATGTGCGAAGATCATAATTATAACACAATTATTATTTATTTATTGCAACGTAATACACAAACACAACGCAACGTAATACACAACAAGTAGCAACAGCAAATTAACAAACGAGCCAAGGTTTTCAGAAATACAATAAGAAGGTATTGACAAAGCATTTATGCACGTCAAAACAGCCACATCAAGCCCACTGCTGGGTCCACAATGCCGTGCAGAGATAGAAGAATAGAAGAACCAATGAGAGCCTAAAAACTTCAAACTAAAAACTATTCAATCAAACCAAGTTTTCAATTGAATTGAGTTATAAGTACCTACAATTTTTGTTACCAACATAAATAAATACTTCTAAACTTGAAAACAATAAAAAATACAAACCTGAATTCATCAACTGATGATTGTGCAAAGAATCGTTGTGGGACGACGACGTTGATATGTTTGTCACGGAACCGCTCACCGAGCAACTGCAAACCTAAAATAAAAAACAAATAGGGTAAATTTATTAATCAGCACAGTTTTCAATTACCATGACGCTTTCGTGATTCCATTTAATTTTTTTTTTTAACGATCATAATTAGGTCACATTTTTAACAAAGGTATTCTTTACATTGCAAGAATGAAAAGACTCAAATGTTATAAATATTCAACTTTGATCTCATTAGGTACATAGCCTAGATATAAGTTTATATTATAACGTAGCTGCGCTACATAGCCGTGCCCTATTCAGGGTCCATACATGGTACTGGATACATACATACTTTTAAACTATTTTGTAATACCTATGATGTGCTAATAAACATTCGAATATGAATTTGACGACCCAGTTAGCGCATTATGGTCACTATGTTGGGCTGCCACTAAGAGTCCTGGATTTGAAGAGAGAGAGAGAGAGAGAGAGAGAGAGAGAGAGAGAGAGAGAGAGAGAGAGAGAGAGAGAAGAGAGATAATATTCGTAGAGTAGATATTAAAATGACGACTTTGAATACCTATTTATTTTGTAAACAGATTTCCTATCCTAGTGTGGAGTGTGAAACATTAAAGAGAACAAAGAAAGACTATTTTGCTCTACAAAACATCTATTAATAACTAACTTACATCATACTTGGCTTTACTAATCTGCCAAACAAAAACCACTCTAACTTTCCGCCTTAACAACTCTTTACTCTTCAAAATTCTTCTTAAAAAACTTTTAGTTTTCATTTTATTCATTTTCACAAACACTAAACCTAACCTATGAGATACCAGCACATACTAAACTGTGCTAAGATGATTTTGTTAGTTTACGTCATATGTTGATAAGATAACGAAGATAATGTCTGAACTATTAAACGGTGATTAAATCTGATAACATGTTTAGTTTTGTGTTGTTTAGATTGTAATTTTAGTTGTTTGATTATTAGACAAGTGTTTGTTTGTGTAAACAATGAAATTGAAGGAAGGGTTGGCTTGTGCTTACTCTTATCGCCAAAACACACGGTGAAACGCAAATGCAACGCAACTGAAACTGCAAGTTACTTTTGAGTTGCATCGCAGTTTATGCTATAGACTTCCTTAGAAAACCACACACGACGCAACTAGTTTGAAACGTTTCGTTTCAGTTGTTTCGAACTGTAAACAATAAAGCTTGACGTTCTCTACAAAGGTAAAGAATTAGCAAGTGACTTTGCATGGCCAATACAGTACATCGAATGGAATTTGTGTATTGTTCACCTATAGGTTTAATTGATGCATTAACCTTTCACATCCCACTGACCCATTAAATAAACCCAGACAACAGATTTTCTATTGTTCTTTTTTTTCTGGGATGTGAAAGATTAAAGAAAAGAGCTCCGAGTAGATTTAAGTTACAAATGGGTTGTAGTGTTAACGGTTATATGGGTCATACGTAAATATATACCTATACAATTATACATAATCTGTCACACCTCTTTCTCATTGGGATAGGCAGAGAATTGAAGCGGTAGTAGCCCAGTTGGTAGAACGCTTGTCTCGAACTCCGAGGGCGCGGGTTCGAATCCTGGTGCGGGCACGTACCTCTGAGTTTATTTCTCATGTACGGATCAATTTATTCGATTACCACTTGCTAACGGTGAAGGAAAACATCGTGAGGAAACCTGCATACACCGGGGAAGAAATTCGAAGGTGTATGTGAAATCCGCCAACCCGCAATTGGCCAGCGTGGTGGATTACGGCCTAATCACTCTCTGTATGAGAGTAGGCTCGTGCCCCTCGGTGGGGACATATATGGGCTGATAAAGAAGAAAGAAGAGGCAGAGACCACAACCTTCTCTGGCTACGATCCAAACACACACTAACACTTTCACCTTTTCTTTCTCTATAGGCCTAAACAGCATTTATATTTGACCAAAATTGTTTCAAAGACGGAATTATCTAAAAAGTAGATTAATCATCATACCCCACTATCAGCGTCAGCTCTGTGATGATGCGGCAGATCCTGAGCAATCATGTGAATCTGATGAGCTGATTGCTGAACGCGAGCCATCATTGCTTCCACTTCTTGACTCTCGCACACCATGTGGTTGCTGAAATGTTATAATAAGTAGGTATTAGTATTATAAACTATTGTTTCATGAAGGCATTTCATATAAGTAAAATAGAACAGAGGCCCTAGAATACTACCCTGTGGTAAAATCACTAAAGCGCTACCTTTTTCTATTATTATTTATTTGTTAGTACTAACACTAGTTTATATAACCAAATATTGTTACTAACTAAATATGGAACAAGGTCTGAAATAAAAATATATTATAATATTATTATCAAAATCAATTTTATTCACCAGTAAAAAGGTAAGAAGGATGTCAAGAGATATTGACGTATAAGAAATACAATAGTGGTCCTAGAACACTACCTTGTGGTACAACACTTTTCATAAAAACATTGAAAATGCAGAGTTTAAAGGTACTATTATTATCATTCTACGAGGAAAGTACAGCTACAGGCAACTTGTTAAAATTGAGTGACTAATAATAGAAATCCTTGTGTTTCAAAAGACAATTGATTATTTGACTATTTTTTGAACTTTTGGTTCTGACAAATTCATATATCAGCCGTCACTTATGACTGGTCTAAGACCAGTGGGATTTTATTAAAAATCTACCTACAATAAGAGAATATAATAAAATAGGTACATACTTAATATCAATATCGTGTCGCTCCCGTAATGACATAGAACGCATAGGTCGCGTCAAAGCCAAGGACTTTTCCATGCCACCGGGACTCTTTTGCATGTGTGTGTTCGCGTAGATATCGCTTCCACCTGAAATTTTGAGATTAATGTCTTCATTAATTTGTGATCTAAGAATTTGGTATGTTACCATCAGTGACTTTGGATAAACGTCCCACACATTTTGAGGGTCAGTTTCACCACTTGCATACACAATTAACTGACATAATATGTTTTATACCTGTCACTGTCTATAACGTTATGTTTTATGAAATAGACATAGCTAGGTTTTCTGTCAGTCAAATTTTATCTGTATACGTAGATGGTAAAACAGGCACAAGGGTCCATTTCACATTTTACAGATAAAATTAAACTAACGGATAAACCTATACAGGGTGTAACAGAAAGGGTATATAAAGCCGAAACACAGCGATAGTCCTCATGAAACTGAACAACTTTCCCCAAGGAACATGGGTCGTAACTGGAAAAAAATTTTTGGATCGCCCATACTTACTCGATCAGCTGATCGGGCATTTTGTATGGGGAGGCGAAATTTTTTTTTCGAGTTACGATTACGACCCATGTTCCTTGGGGAAAGTTGTTCAGTTTCATGAGGACTATCGCTGTGTTTCGGCTTTATATACCCTTTCTGTTACACCTGTATAAAATATCTGTCAGATAAATTTTATCTGTAAGTGGTTAAAAATGGCCTTAATCTTTTTTCGTTCAGGTCATTACTATTGGAAAATTCAATGAAAACAGCTGCAATGACTTTAAAAAGATTGATCTCACCATTGACTAGTTGACCATGATCCTCTTGCAATCGTCGAGCAGTAGAATCTTGCGCTTTAGCCATCGCAGTGATGGCACTAAATTTCTTCAACAGCTGCCTCCGTCTAAACGCTCTCTGGATAGTAACGGCTGCCCGTCTCGCTCTAAGTCCTCCGTATCTTCGTTCTAATATCTCCACTTGCTTATCAAGTAGATCTTGCGACATCTCATAACGGCTGGAAATTTTAATTTTGGAATTTATTGTGGGAGTTTTAAAAGTGGTTTTGATGAGAGGAGTTGCAGTGGTATTCGGAAAACGCTAATCTATTTACAACCAGGGAAAATCTGTGAACTGACTTTACGTATTTAAATTACTACGGAATTTATCATGTCAGTTTATGGCGGTTCACTGCTAGACAAAAGCCTCCCCCAAGGATCTCCACAACGACCGGTCTACGGAATTATAGTAAAGATAATACTAACTACAGCTTGAATTAAAAACTGCAGACAAAAAATAAGTTTGTGATTAGAGCTTGACTTCCAGTTTTTGAATTTTGAGCTAAATCATGAGTCAAATCAAATCATAAATCAGAGTCAAACGAAATGACTATGCTTATAATTTTTTTGGTTCCTTGGCTAAATTCCCCGTTCACAGCTTTTCATTGGTTGCAAAAATATTAGACCTTAAAGAATAACACTGCCAATTGAAAAAGGCACACAAGACAATGGCGCGTAAACGGTGTAGGTAGTGTCTTCGAAATAACTACATAGGTAATGACTTTTTTTAATGATGTGAAGGGTAGTGAGTTTGGACAGTCTTTGTAGTTTTCAAAGCTTACCACTCTACTGTGCTTTAACAATGATAGCAATTTCTACTTTAAAGCATGTTTTAAGAAGAAGTGTTTTGATATCAAGAGGGAAATTATCAAATTTTCAACAACATTCTGTGTTAACTTGGCAGTGTCAACTGCTTTTATTTTTGATTAAATTGATAGAATTAAGTTTCAGTACTTTATAATATGAATTAGTTTAAGAACGGTATTTTGTGTAGAAATAGATTTTTGACGTCAAAATAGTTCATGCTGTTAGAAGGATCAGTAATATTAAATGTTATTTTTTTAATAATTAAGTTATTTCGTTATTATTATTTACACATGCACACTTCAACAATGAGTTCTTAAAAATAAGATTACTTTTTTAAATTAATTTTAAATCAGTCATAAGATTTTCTCCAGATTATCAAGAAAGTTAACAACATGCCTTTTTAGTATGATCAGAATCAAATAGTTAATTTTATATTAAAATCAGAAAGTTTCAGACAGTTCATCTTTCTAAAAGCATTAGCGAAGTAATTTCAAGGTAAATAAGGAATAAGTAGGGTATATGATGTCAAAAAAGAGGCATTCCTAGGTGGGGGACATACCCTCGAGTCAATTTACCCCTTTTAGAGGGTAAACTTGGATCTTTTTGTGTAATTCCCGTTGTACCAATGATGGAAACGTCCGTACCACGCCTATGGAAGAAATATTTAACATAAAGAAAAATATTAAACACACCAATTCGGAAATTAAAAGAATACCGGTTAAAAGTAATGAAATCGCCAATCACCATAAATACAAACAACCGAAGAAACATAAAGCCATATAACAGAAAAATGTAGAATACAATAATATACAATGTCTTAGTGTGACAGAGTCAAAAGTGTTTTGTGTAACCCATCCCAGCACATTTAAAAGTATAAAACATTAAAACAAATAAACATATACATGCGTATTAAAATGTAGAGTTTATTTGAAATCGCCCTTTTTGCTTATCACGATGCACGTGATCAAGTCATCCATATTTATATTACATATTATGAGTAATAAAATAACCTAGTGTTTCCCAAATGATTTAATGTTTCGAGTAGGAAGCATTATGATCAAATATTTTATCCTGAAAATTTTTGATGCGAAACTTAAGACTTGAACACCTATGAAGTGGTATAGCAACATTTTCTAACTAGTAGTTTATTTTGTTTGTGATTGAATGCTACTTGCTGACGATTTATATTTGTATGTAATTTGTTATTGTGTCTAAAACATCCACCTAAACTATCCTAATACGAATTGACATCTTCGTTTTCATTTCTACCCATTACCTTAACAATACCCAATGCATCCCAATTTTCACTAGAATTTTCATATCCATTACCTGTGCGTATTGACAGCCATGCCAAACCCCTCTGGAGGGGCAGCGATGAACATCGGCGGCGTTGGGTCCTGCGTCGGGCACAGGCCAGCCGTCGACGCGTTGGACGCCGACGAACATGACGAATTTGAGTGGTTTAATGCTGGAATTTTGGAAAAAAATGGCTTTATTTATGATGCTGAACGAATAGAACATAGGAGCATAGGAGGGATAAAGATGGAAGATATTTTAGGATGTGCTTTGTTCTAACTTAAATATAATATTTTTTGGGGCAAAAATGTGTCTGGCCAGTACTTGCTCATTGGCAGTTTACATTGTTAATGTGATACCTATCTATGACGGTTAACAAAATTGAAATACCATAATAGGTATCTCAATAGATATTGAAGTATCTAGCTCTACATAATTTTTGAAATGAATAACAACTTATAAAATCCGCATCAGTAGGTAAAAGACTCTGTCCGATCCAATAGACAAAAAGCCCCTCCATGAATGGGCTACCGTTAGGGGAATAACGTCCGTTAACTCCGTAATAACCACTTTTATTTCATTAAATACTCCACCGAGACTGGCATTTACTTTTAACAACACATCCACTTTCGTTTACATCATAACTCCGTCTTTTATGAAGCCAACTTGAGCATAATCGGGTCTTTATTGAGCTATCACAAAGTCTTCAATAAGCTAACCTGTTGAATATGCAGAAGCGAGTCCTCGAAAATAACTAAAGCATGGCTAAGGCTCAAGGGAATGCAAATTAGTGTGAAGCTTCATGATCGAGACTCCTCGAGCGATCGTATCGAGTAGATCGATCAGTTTTCAAGGTCAGTTGTAAGAGCCCTGCAGTGTTCAAGTGGATGCTAATAATAGAGCCATTCTGCATTGTAGATATTGGGAAATTTCAATTATAAACCAGTGTGTAATAAATAAGGCTCTATTTTGGTAATTTTAAAAAAGTTTTTTTCAGTTTTAAGACTTAGAAGTCCAAAAAACTGTTTAGTTGCGATGTAGCTCTGAAAATTGTTGGAAGTTTCTTGGTTTGTAGGTCTAGTCGATAAACGACCTACCAGCCTATTATATGTTAGGACTGTGTGTGCTCATATCATTTTCAAAAAAGATAATGTTCAAGGACAATTGCCAACAATTTTTACTTTAGGTATATAACATACCAGAATCATTAAGTCCGTGACCTTTTTATTTTCAAATTATTAGCAGAACATTAAATGAACTAGCAGCTCCACGAATGATCATTAGAATGAACCATACTATGCCATTCCGTCAACTACCAATTTCAGAGTTTGAATATTGACTTTAACAAAATTTTGCGACTTATCCAAACTTACCAGGCATAGGTCGGTGTACTGAAGTGACATATCGATTGCCCTCCATATACCCGCGATCGGGCTCCGAATGGTGCACATGATGGTGAGGATGGCTGTAGAACCCGTCCGGTGGCTGCAACGTCCCCCCCGCACTGCCCGACTCCTCCTCGTCGACTTTCTGCGAGAAGCTGTTGGCAAAGAAAGGGATATGTTAATTTAAAGATTGTTTGAATAAAAGCAGCTGTGTTTCCTGCACGTCTGTACCAGAAAGGCGGCAATCAGGCAGGAATGGTGGCGTATTGATAGGTAAGCTACTAACAGCTAAAAAGATGCCCACGATCACTCTATCAAGAGTGCAACGAAGAAGAAGAAGAAAGATTATCATCATCATTGCATCTTATAGCTACCCATTGCTAAGCATAGCGACTCTCCAATGATTCGTTACCGCGACAAGTTCATTGCCACTTGCATCCAACGCCCAAAAATCACCCAAGAATCAATTTACAGATATTTTGAAGTTGTTTTAGTTGATGACAACGTTAAGAAAGATTCAGTGTCTTTGAAGACAAATTGTAAGTTATGTTCCTATATAAAATTATTAATGAAACTTTCCTATTTTACCTACTATCCCATGTAGATACTATAGAACAGAGTACTCATATTCCCCTTCAATAATTTGTTACCGTAACGCAACGCTCTGCCGATCCCGCTGCGAATGGGTACGATTATCATATTAGTACTGTTAAGTGGTTTATTATGATCGCTCGCGCGTGCGCAGTACGCATTCAGCGTTTCTTTTCGTTCATCGATATTGTTTTCCTATATACCACAATTGGGAAGATCGTTTGACTAGAAATTTGGAGAATAACGTTTCAGTGCGATTTGGTGTCATCAGTGACTGTTAAGGTTCAGTTCAACCCGAAAGGGAGATGACCATGTTTTTATTAGTATAAGAAGTAAATGCGTCCTTTTTGGTAGTCAAGCAGAAGTTGGAAAACAAACTGGCGTCTCTTAAATATCAATTAAGGTAAATAGGTATGTAATTATAGTATCACAAGAGTACATTTGCCAGTAGACACCTATGTAACAATACCTACTACATACATAATATTTTACAGTTGAACCAAATGTTGCAATTTTCGATTTCTGCAAGCGATTACAAGGGTGTCGCTGTTTTGTCATATCATGCAAGTGATTATGTCATTGCTAAATAAAATGTGCGACATACCACACTTGAAAACAAGTGCGAAATTTTGAAAAGGTCGAGATGTGTAATTTAAATATCGAGGGTCTTATAGTCGTAGGTAAATAACAATGTCATAATGATATTACGTGTATTAAAAATATTTGTAGGACGAAAAGCTATCAAATTAAAGAATTTATTTCGAATTACGCTTTGATAAGCAAATGCACATTTACTTGCGTAATACGACAGATAAGTTTGATGCTATCTGATGGATAAGTTATTTACAGTAATAAGTGTCCGTTTTACCACCTACAGATAAAAATCTGACAGATATTTTATACCTGTCACTGTCTAAAAAGTCATGTTTTATGAAATAGACATAGGTTTATGTGTCAGTTGAATTTTATATGTAGATGTTGAAACGGGCACGAAAAGACGCGAAAGTTTCAGATTAATCCATAAATAAGCAATCTATTAAACCCTTTATTGCAAAACTCTTTGAAAAGCAAAAGCGTACGTGAAAACACGATATCAATAGCATCAAAAGCTTTACAAAATTCTCGAGTTTCTAGCTTACTTTCTCGCTCACTATGGCAAAGAATGAATCTATTTTTGAATAGCCACGAGCATATTCAATCTATCGAACCGATATATCAATGTCCGTACAAACTTCTTGTAAATCATCTTTTATGATTGGAATTACGGGTATATGTATATTGTAAAAACTTACGTTTATTGAGAAAGTCTATTCATTTTGGTAAATGCGATTTATAATAGAGAAAGTAAGTCGTGTTCGTATATGATTATATATCTATTATTTTAATTCACGCACACGATTTTAATATTAAATTGCTGAATACTTAATGATTGAAACATAAATAAAACTGATTGACTTTGGAACATTCCATTAAATTAATACATTTATATTACTAATTTGCTTATATTTGAGGTGTATTTCAATAAAACAGACTTAAACAGGTTTTTTTTAAATAGTTGCTAGTTTACGATCCGAAATACAGACATAATTTTGTTCTAGATTCTAACATTTATGTAGCCTATAATCTAGATCAACAATAATACTATTTACTTAACAAAATCTTCCAAATGATAGATCTTTTCCAGACATCTAATCAGACGTAAAACAACACAAACAAAAACAAAATAAATATAAACAACAAACAGAATATTCATGATAACATCGACGAACCCTTAAAACAGTAAAACGAAAACAAAATTCATTTTTAATTAAAAAATCTTAGTTACAAAGTCAAAAGCAACTCAATACCGTCACATTAAAGACGGCTTTCCATTCAAAATACCTTTATCGAATAATGTAAATGCAAGAAAAAACAGAATTTAGGGCAAAAAGTCTACACTACACCAGGAAAATGTAAAACTTTGTTTGTGCTCCTTACAAAACCGTCCCAAATACGGTTAGAGCAAATATTTGTGTTCGATAGGAGGAATATTCTCATTACGATGCTTTAAAGATGTCGGATGCAGCATATGGTACGCTTGTGAACGAAATTTCAACCGATATTCCAATATCTGGTGGACTGGAAATTCAACGAGGTTTAAGAGCTGGACAATTTAGTTTTGCTAAGTGATTTTGTTAAACGATGCAATTTCGATGTAATACACCATTTTGGAACAATTAGTGACAAATTGTCTTCAGCGTTTCTATAGGTAGGTCTTAGTTTTAAATACCTAATTATCTGGGTTTTGAATTTTGTAAAAAGATAGCATACGAGTATATCTTGGTTATGCATATGAATACTTATACACATTCTTACATAAGACACACAACTAGCACTAACTATAATTATAGCTTACACTCATACACATCACAAAGAATAAAACATGATTATAACTAGAACCCTTTTTTAAAAAGAAAATATCCAATTTTAACAAGAAACTACCCACTACCTACACACCTACTCCTTCCTACACAACTATCTAGATGACGTAAGTCCCTGCTGCCAATGCAATAAGTTTTACCCTTTCGCAGAAGTCAAAATTTTCTTTAAAGGTCACATCTGTAATAACTAACTTGTTCTATAAAATGTAACATGACGCGGTACTAGAAACGTAATCAAAGTTCTGCTAACGAAGTTCTGTGCAAACACTGCAAACAGCCAATTTGTAAATTCAACTGCAGTTTTGAGTTGGATGTTTGTATAATTTTGCAATAATTCCTATTATATTGTCATGCAAGCCACTCACAAATAATACAATTGGATATCTTTAGCCCATGTCCAACAGTGGACGTCTTACAGCTGATGATGATATTGTCATCTCAGATCTTTTTTCAAGAACGTTCCGATTTTCATTTCTTATTTTTTTATTTTCTTTCTTAAACCATTTACATTTTCAAAAAATCATCACATAGAACAACAGATTCTTCAGTAAAATAGTAGAATGTATTATTGTTTGTCAACATAATGTTCAGGATATTACTTTGCAAGCTATAACTTTGCTTTATTAGTTTTCCACCTCCCAACGCTAACTCCTCAACTAAACAGAATATCTAACTGCACAATTTAATTGCAGTATTACAACTACATCCACGAGTAACCCACAAACGTGAACTACAGAACTCTGCAGGCGAACGTTGAAACTACGTAATCTCTTGGGCGCCTCGTTACTGGCTCCTTTGACATGAGGCTGTGGTTTCCAACTTCGAAATTTGCTAATGTATTAGTTCTGATGAATTGGGTAAGGTAAATGATTACAAAAATACATTTTATTAATTTATAGGTAAGTACTCAAGTTTCAATTTAACTGGCTAAAATAGGTAGTTAATTTCATCTTGCTGGCACATTTTGGAGGAAACCCAGAATTGCATAAAGATTATAGCAAGCCTCTATTTAACCTACAGCTGTCACTACCATTGTCAAAAGTCTGAAAAAGACGACACGATGTTTAAAAAGATATATTGCTTAAACTGCTCTCTCTGAAACTAAGGGCATATCTGAGAAAAGTAAAAAGAAAAGAAGCACTACTAAAATATTAGATGAGAGCAACGTACAAAGAAGACAAGCTCATCAAAAATGCTTATACAAAAGAGACGCTACGAAATTGCAGCCAACGATGTACATTAGTGTTGGAACATTTTCAAGTAGTTGAGTGCGCTAGTGAGAAAGTCACTAAAGCAATAAAATTATTAACATTTAATTTTACTTTGCATTTGCTTAGTATAAAGTATTAACACAAGCAGTCTTCACAAATTGATGGACAAGAGGACAAACCATATGAAATACAATTCCTAGAAATCTATTTTAATATCATCATCTCACGACACAAATAAGTATACAAATTACAAACTAACAGTGTTTTCACAAGCTTTCTACACAATCGTGACTTTGACGCGTATAAGAAGATAATATTGTCGGTGCTAAATCGAAACGCACGACGGACTTTTCAAATTATAAGCACACATTGGAAAAGTAAACACGAACAAATTTGCGAATATCTAGTCGTGAGGGACTGAGTAATAATCGTTTATTGCTAGAAGAGCTATATAATTTTGTTTCCTTAATGCATAATGGTTATCGAGAGTTACACCAGGTCCCGATTAATACAACAGAAGATGGGGGAGTGTTAACCATTATGTAATTGAAGTATCAATATAAAATACATATTCACACGTCGATAACTTCCATTTAATATAATAAGTTTTGTAAAACGCAAGAGACTTTATAAATTGTTTTAAGGTTTTTTTTATATAACCGGTAACAAACATTAATATTAAAAGAAAGTGTAACAATTTAACTCGGAGCAATCCACGAAATGTATGATTTCCGAAAGATTTTTAATATCGAGCCACTCTCTACCTTACGTAGGTCATAAATGAAGCCGTAATTTTTATTGTAACTTTTAATTCGCGCTATAAAGAAAGCCAATTAATTCGTCAGCCTCTTGTGACGTTGGCAACGTGCCACAGCGAGAACACGACGAACAATATCGGGCCTAGCGTTGACCCTTGTGGTACGACCAATAAAATCTAATTTACGTCTTTCATTAAACGGTTTATGGGCTCGCAATGTAATTATATTGGTTAAAGACGTTATTAATAACATTTTAATTTACGAATATAAGATTTTAAGATAGAATTACAAGTAAAGAAAGTAAGTTGACAGTATCAAATGCTTCTTAAAATTATTTTCTCGAAATCTGATTACATTTCAACTTATAATTTGATAGAATTCTCTCAGCAAACAAAGACGGAATAAAAACTCTAGTAATGAAAAGCGCTGACCCATTTTTTCTCGATCCTCTGCAAACATAGAGCAGTTTAATAACCGACAATTTTTCGCGAGGCTCGGATCTGGGTCGCCGCGGCGCATTCAAGCGTATTAATCTAGTCGGCGCAACTGAATGGAGTAGGTTTGTCTAGCCTAGCCTGAACTATTTCCCAGTGGCGAGTTCAGTCATGAATAAGTTACTAACGTCAGCATGATGTCTGCACTTTTACCCGGGAAAGTTGAAACAGGTGCTGTTTTGTTGTTTGATGTTCTTTTTAAAGTTGAGTCGAGATAAACTTAAGGAAGTTTCTTAGAATTTTTCTTTCCTTCGTTATGTTGATTTAAGTCTTAGAAAAAAGTTTAGAAGTCATGTGGATTAGTTTGTTTTGCAAAGTTAAGAAAAGAAGAATTCTATATCACTATGGAAAACAACATTAACTATAACACACGATACATTTAAAAACCATTAAAGTATTTCAAAGAAAATCCAAAATCAGTTAAACCAACCAACAATGATTTCAAATCAGAGGCTGTTTACCATGCCTTGCCTTGAATGGAAACGCCACTCCCACAATGGGAGGGATGTCGCAGTCCACTTGAAATAAACTGCACTCCAGATAAACGCCGGTTTCAGTCTTGGCTATTGGTAAGAGTTTTGTTACGAGTACTGTTATACTTAGGATTGTGCTCTCTTTCATTGAGTTGGAAAATGGACTATAGTTATATCAATGTGAGGAAGTTTTGCAAAGCATCGAAGTGTGTTGTGATTGAACTGACTTGTTTGTCATCATTTATGAATTTTCTAGAAACCTCATAGGAAAGATTAACAAGAGATATTATATTCCACAGTTTTTCCGTAATTTTCATAACATGTGCGCCTCACGTCAATTCGCGATCATGAAAACGCTCCACTATTAAAAACCAAGTGAAATGAAATAGAAAATACGTTTCCACGAATTTCATATTAATAGGAAAAAGACGGCAGAATTCTAGAGAAAACTCATAAAGAAATGAAATACGAGATAAGTGATGCCAGAAAAATACGATCGTTGCATTTTGAATTCATAGCGACCGGTCCGAGGTAAAATACGGTTTACCAAAAGGAATTTTACAAAATGTAAGTCAGAATTTTCAATTGGCAGGAGGCCAGGCACTCTTTTCCAGTATCTCTCTAAGTTAGGTCATGCTACAAATCTAGATGGCCATGTTATGTTGAAACTAGGTCGTAAGGGATGAGGAAGTTTCATATATTCCATAATTTAGCCAAGTTGGAAGTTTATGCTTCTAATTTAGCGTTTCTGTTTGCGGTTAGACTAATGTAAAATAATTTGTTTCATTTCGGACATTGTTGCAAGCAAATAACATACTCGTATATGTGTTTATAAATAATTGTATCATTTTTATCAAGTTCGTGTTACGTAAAAAGTAATTCTTATGTGTTTTAACTTATTGTCACTTATTTATATCGTTACTTTCGTAAATATTATTGTCGTTTTTGTGTTACAAAGAAATTACGTAAGCACAACTTATTGCAAATATTTTTTATACTTTTATACCAATTTATAATTCAATCACTAAATCAATTGTACCTACTTGTTATTATAAAAGGTATTTGTTTGACAATTTCTTTCATTTATCTAAGCCTGTTTCTAAAATTATCCTTATCATAGTTTTCAAAGCCTTTAACACCTCAAAACTAATTAAACAGTTCACAACATTAAAAATGCAAATCTCTCTCTTCAGAAACTACTAGCTCTCTAGAAGGAAGGTAACTAATTTCTGTCCCAGCTTTAACTTGAAGTAACATTAATCAAACTTAGTGAAGACACTGCAAGATAGCGTGATGATAAGTAATAAGTAAGTAAAGGAAAATTGAGGTAACTTGAGTATTTCAAACGGTCTTTGCGAACTATGTTTTGGAATTGCAAATTAAAGTTGAAGGAAGTGGGCGTCGAAAGTGAAGAGAAGCATTTTGCATCATGTTTCAAAAGATAAGGACTTTATAAACAAGTAAAAATAAGTGCGAAAGATTATTTTAATTAGTTTTGTCGACTGATGACAGTTGTTAATATTAACGTAATTTTAAAGTACTTTCTCTTAATACTGATAAAGTAATACTGCAAATAAATATTACCTTCTCAATTCTAACTCTTTCTAGTTCATTATTAGTTACTTTATTGATTATCTTTTAATTGATTAGTAAAGATACATTTATAATGCGACATTTTTCTCGATCACTCCGCCGACAAATTCACAGCTCTACATTATTAGGTTCAAGTCAACTTTTGGAACAGAAATCAGTTGTTGTTGTGTGTTGAATGTTGTTGTTGTGTTGTGTTGTTGTATGTTGTTGTTGTTGTCTGTGTATTTAGACATTCAGTTGTATTTCAGATACTTATCAGCTTCTAAACACTTAAAATTATTCAAACTTACCCGTACCCTGGCTTCTGGCAGAACCAGGACCTGGTCAGCTTGGCGGCTTCAAGAAGCACTCCACCAATTTCTCCGATCCTCATGCCAGTGCAACAGCACCCATCATCTCCCTCCACTAACACCAGTTTCGACTCTGACTTCGCCACTTTGATTACCCAGACAATTTACGATGGTTTGATACTTCGACTGATGTCCAAGGATTAGATTCCTTTTTAATTTGGTTGGATTACTTTCATAGTGTTCACTTTTGTATTGTCTGGTGTTTTGATGTAGTGTAGTTGTGTTGTTTTTAATTTGTTTGGTTTCTCGTACTTTGAATGTTCTTGTTGTCTTTATTGTAAGGCACTTAATTAGTCTTACCAAGTTTGTCTTTGTTTTAACACTTAAGTTTTGTAAATTCACAAATAGAAAACTGTTTTGTTTCACTGTTTCAGCTTGTTCCACAATTTTTATTTCAAGTTTTAACAAGTCTTTTATTTCGTTAAGTTATTCTAGAACATAAATGTGATTCAGTAAATTGTTATGCAATAGTGGTATTGAATTGGAATCGTTACGATCACGCTTTGCTCCAAATTGGTGGCAATAATCAAAATTGTATTGTGTCGATCGACACAGTGGTCAAAAATTTTATAGATGTAATAAATATCGATATGAAGGGAGATAAAAACATTGCGTTTACTGACATTTATAAACAAGGAGGTCGAGAAGTAGTGGTAGAACTAATCAAAAAACATTGAATAAAGTATACAGATATAGCAAAGAAAAAGACCCGAAAATACATTAACCACAGAAAAAAAACAGCTATTTCAAAGAGCCTATCCAAAATCAATAATGTCAACCTGAATATGAAACCACTTCAACCAAAAGAAATGGCCCACAAATTAGTATTCTACGTACAAATCCGTAACGACATTGCATAAAGGAGTCCGCAGTTAGCAAATGTAGTGAAAGAACGTGCCTCTATGAATGCGGGGACACGTACTTTAGACGCAATACTTGGTTACGGAAACAAAAGAACTTCAGGTCCTTAGGGGTTCAGTAGCATTGGTGCAGACGAGAACGAAAGTTTTGAGTAAGAGCGTGGAGAATACTCAGACAGTTTTGAAGAGTCTGTGTTGCTTGTTGTACAAACAATTTATATTTCAGCAGAAATGTTAAGTAAGTATAGTGAAACATTCGAGAACAGTAAATATTTTGATATTGTCTCAACAGACAAGGTAAATCGATATAATTATAGTCATACTATAATGTAAAAAGAAAAATTCTCAAGCGATAACACCCAAAATTGATGTTGTCTCCAAAAAATAGAACACATTAAATATTATGCAATCATAAAACCTTAATGACCTGAATCATTTAAGAACCGACTCATTGGCTGGTTTCTAAAACACATTCATATTACAATAATTTTCTTCTCTGCTAGTATCGATGACAGTAAACAAATATGAAATTATCCATACAGTTCTATAATCCCGGTCAAAATTTCACTCGAGTCATCTAAAGAGCGACAGACATTGTGTTGTATGACTGATCGTTCTGTACCGTAACATGTTAATATATTATCTGCCTTTGTTGTGTTATTCTAATATTGGTTCTATTTCCTTTTTTTAGGATTCTGTATATAAAAGATGAAAAACGGAACTCTATTACTGAAACTTCGTTGTCTGTCTGTCCGTCCGTCCGTCACAAGTTCGTATCTCAAGAACGGTAATAGGTAGAGGTTTGAAAAATGTTTTTAATCGGAATCATTAAACAGACAAAATCGATTCACTTCTAACTTAGTAACAGACACTTCGAAACATGAAAATTTTTAAAATGATCTGATGTTCGAATAAAAAAAAAACTGTAAAATTGGATAGGTATAAAAAAAAGTAAAGTAAGTTTGACATTGACTGTGCGTCATATTGAAATGTCATTTTGATTGACAGTTGGAGGATGTTACACTAGATGTAAAGTAAGAACATTTCTGAAGAACCTCTAAGATTTAAAACTGCCTGTTCTAAACCATTTTAGCAGCATATAATCACATCAGCAAGTTTCCTAAAGCAATTGTATACTACGAGTAACACAAAACTCATAAACAGTGACACAGTGCTGGTCGGTTTTCCCATTGTGATGCAATATAACGTGTTAGACATTAGCGTCAACAGACAATACATCATCCGTCAATATTACGTCATATTCACATCAAAATGGCGTTCTTGTGACAATACTGTTTAAGTACATTTTGGGAGCACCGTCACGGTCCCTATAACCTACAAGAGTTAACACGAGTCCCTATTTGGATAGGTAAGGGCACAATTTAGTCCCAAGTCGGCTTTTGTGGATAGTAATTTAATCAAAAAGGGCATTGACTCGACGCACCCATATAGAATCAGGTTTTAAAAATTATCGTTTTTCAAATGCATATTGTTCTGTATAACGAAGCGATTTTCTTTTGTTACGAAAGTGTGGTGTTAAGTTTTTTGGAGCAGAGCAGTATAGGTGACGTGCAATATGACACATGCAAGGCATTTATGGATTGAGCTAAATCGGATGACAAAGGCAATCGAAAGTACCTATAAAATGTATTTCGTGAGTCAAGTAATGAACTGAAGAAATGACTACAACCACATATTTTTTTAGACCTGAGTGTTTAAAAAAAAAAATGTTACATCAATGAGTCTATTTGGATATTAATCGTATAAAATCTGACAAATTGTATTTCAAGGTTTTAATTAGTTTTTTCGAAGCAATCACTTCTAAATATCTAGGTACATCGACATGTTGGGAAGACAAAAACTAAATAAAGATCAAAGAAAAAGTATTTTAATCTTTCACATCCCAGAAAAAAAAGAACAATAGAAAATCTATTGTGTCTGGGTTTATAATGGGTCAGTGGGATGTGAGAGGTTAATACCTGTAATCAATATTTTAAGAAACAATGTAAATATTCCTTGCAAAAGCAGCAAGGATCACGTTCCACTGATTCAGAAATCAATCACGCAAAACTTATGTGTCATCATTGTAATCGTTTTGTTGACACTGAACATCTTTATATGGACTGCGTTGATCAGTGCCCCGAAGATAAATCAATTAAGGAATCGAGGAAAACCTTGCAAAGCTTTTGATTTAATCAGTTCGTTCAATTGTACCATGTTTTAAAAGGGGGATGAATATAATTTTAACAATACCTAGGTAAATACCTATATCAAGATTAATATACTAAATAGTCTTGATATGACTAAATAGTTTTGATATCATAGAAACCTATCACGATCTATTTGGACAAAAAGAATGCATCTGTAGGTAAGTATATTGCATCTCTCGTAATATTGTCACAAAAATCGATACTTAGTAAATAGAAACAGGAATTTGTCAGAGTACCTCATGCCTAAGAACTCAATTTAAAAATCGATATCAAATAAACTGAGAAGCCACATAAAAAAAAATGTAACAATATAAGAAGAAAAGCAAGACAAATAAATAGCTCTTGAACAAGTAACAAGAAGAATCCCTTTCAGTTTTCCTTTTGGGGTGAAATTCAATAGGAATATAGAAAAACCTGTACGTGACTTGATTAACAAAAGAGTCAAAGGTCACAAAGCAAATACACATCTCAGATACAAGCCTCGGTTTCGGCAAGATAATCGTGAAGTCGATGAAATGATATCAGATAATGATAAAAATGGAAGTACATAAAGGTAAACCTTTGGAGAACTTAATATGTTCTCTGTCAACGAGATGGTAAAAGATTTAAATAAAGAATAAGCAAGAATTTTTGTTTAGATCAAGATAAGTCTAGAGTATTGACTAAGACGTAACTTTAAGACATCATCATCATCATATTTATGAGTTAGAATCTTGTCGATAGAGTATCCGCCATTTAGGCTTATCTTCTGCTTATGCTGTGATTCTTTGACACGACATGAAGTGAACTTTAAGAAGAAAATTCTACCATTCTTAGTTTCACCGATCCAGCGTCACAATAGCAATTGATTTAAGAACACAGTATTGTAGTTATTAGCATAAATAAACACAGAACTCATAAAACATAGACGCACCAAACGTTAGGGAAAGCTGGACCAGCGAAGCGTGAAGTAAAACGTGGTCGAACAAAATGTGGGTTTGTGTCGTATTTTTTTATAACCTATCTATTTAATGAGATAATCTGTGTTATTTTGAATTTGAAGAAGAAAGTGAATAAATAAATTGCAATGGAAATTTTACATTTACATTGAGAAGAGATAAATAGAGACGTATGAAGCTAATGGTTTACCAACATAAAACGAATTTCTAATAAAGTAAAGGGCGAAATTGTTGAACAAAACTAATAAGTACCTACCTATTGAGGTAGATGCGAACGACTCGACTATTTACTAGCGTTTATAAAATATATGTCTATGTTATCTTAGTATAGATACCTACAATTAATTAGGTCAAACATCTCATTCACGCCTTGTCCAGTGCGATGAAGTGAAACGAGGAAAATAATGACAAAGGCCGATTCAATTATTACAATCACATCAGCTGATTGACAATTGAATGTCGTTTATTTTTTATTTGTAACATAATTAAAATGGTAAAGATACAGCAGGAAAAGTTGATAGGTCGAAGACAATTATAAAACTTCTCTACGAAGAAGACATTATTAAAACTCTGCAAAATTCTATCGATTAATAGATATAAAAAGACAACAAAAAAACAAAAGAAAGCTAAACTCACCGTCAAAACAAAACAAAACTATAATCAACAGAAAATACCATAACGAAAGAAACAAAACAACATCATATAAAAAACTAACTCTTAAAACACAAAAAAAAACGTGATGGCAACAAAACGAAATGTCACCGATTACAATTATCAATGTAACGGTCCGCGGTGATTTTCACGAAACGTTTTTAATTACGAATACTAGTGTAAAGGTTAAGGTGTACTGAAGGTCCGAGAGCGGCCTTCGTGGCCAATCGAGGCTTCACAATGCGTTTGTGGCTGAGTGAGAAGCGGAGAGCGAGTGGTTATACTGGTAAATTCATTCAGTGGAATATTGGATAGATATAAAAAAGAAGACAAACCGCTTTAAGATGTAATTGCAACATAAAATTTAGTTAGAACAGGTATTAACGGTGATTGTATGTATGTCTGGCCAGTTGGTGTAGTAGTGACCCTGCCTGCCATACCATAATGCTTGCCAGCTCGTGGATCAGATTCCTACTAGACTATAAGAGAAAAGAGCTATAATATTGATAAAAATGTGTTAGAAATAATACAATTTAAGTTGATATCGAATGTAATATAAAACGCTCGCCGCTCAAATCTTAATCACATCGAACGTAATCAGGCAAACCGATACTGGCCGAAGCAGAGATGTCGCAGCCTTACACAGCCGGACTACGATCGAAAACAAACTCAATATCCAAAGCAATAAAACCCACAATCTATAGCAAACACTACCCATCTACCTACAGGGGAAAATGAAATGTGCAATAAAGTGAATTTTACAACGACCTAGAGTTTAATTGTTGGTGATAAAATTTGTGTTTTACAGCGCAGGCATTACGTCTTATATTTGATTGTGGGCGAGTAAGATTTTCAGCTTTCTGTAACCAGATGTTAGGTTACAGATTTGCACGTGAGTATTGCTCTCGTAAGAAGGAAACAGGCTTTGCGGCAATTTAATTTTACGTTTTCTGTTTTGCTACTGAATTTAATTAAGCCACGATTAAAACCTTCCTGTAATTTGGATGAGTATCATCTATACATACATATATATTATAGGGATAGGCAGAGACCACTTCCCTCCACTTGCGACGATCCAAACACATTTCTAAATCTTTATCATGCATAAAGTTTATAAAAGTCAATCATTCTGTAGTAAAATCGTTTGTGAAGTTTTTAAAATAAGCTAGCCGTTATTGATAACTCTACATACGTACCTACAAAACAGCTGTAAAAACAATAGTTTCCATTTCAAGGTAAAGGTTGATAACGATTCTAAAGAAAATAAAGTAAGGTAACAACACTGTGACGTTATTGTAAGTAAACATTTAAGTGCTCTATGAATATTTACCATAAGTGTCATTATTGATGATTTGAGACAGGTAGGTAATGAATATAGTTTTTATGATTCTATTTATATAGAAGTTGATGTCAGAAATGAAACACATGTAATTGTTGTTTTTATTAAGACATCATTGTCTCATGAAGTTAGTTTTAATATAATTTTAAGAACACGTAAGAACTCAAACAAGTTTTAAATTTCGAACTATATCATGTTCAAACTCAATATGAATACAATCTATTTGAACAAAATTTGAAACGCGTGTACATGATAAAAATAGGTAATTAATATTGGAATAAATTAAAAAAATATACCACAGTGATAAGGCTATAAATACCTAATTTATCATTTTATCTGACATTCTTGTGATACTAAATCAATGATTTAATGAGTATAGACAATAATTCTATAAAGATAATGGCTATCGCAGAACTTACATCAATAATACCACCAACGTCGTTTTGCGAGGTAAGTAGTTTTACGACATATTATCAACACACGATACGAATTTGCTAATTAATTTTTGATTAGGATTAAGCTTCTAAATTAATTAAAATTTTATCAATATAGATACAAAAAAAATTACATGACTGCATAGATAAATCACGGTTTTGAATCAGAAAATTATCAAAGCGAAACAGTACACATACAGATCTAAGAAAATTCTAAAATCGACAGCAAAAGCATGAAAGGAAGTCAACATGCGATAACAAGAAATTTATGAAGCGAAGTTCAGTTACAAACTTATGCAATAAACTATAGTGTTCTTTTACCGAGTATTAAGGATTAGAAACAACAAAATTTGATTCTATGTCAATGCTCAAAATAAAATCTAATTTTGGTGAATTGTTGATCAAAATTGATAACAATATTGGTACTATTGATCACATACAAGATGAACATGACAAAAACAAAGCAATTAATGAAACTGGCGCTATAGAGGGCAAACTAATGGAGCTTATCAATTATGCTGCGAAGAAGAAAACACCTACAAATGATGTTTTACTGCTTGAAAAAGCAATTGCGTAGAAAACATAATATCCGGTCGAAGCATCTTGAAATCATTTTCACCCTATCATTTTAGCAGAAGAAAGTCATAAGTAGAGCGAAGAGCGCACGCAATGTAGTAGCAAGACTAGCGCCAACTCATAAATATTACTAAACGTAGTAATTAAGGTTTGTTTATATTAATGTATGAACTACTATAGCTGTGAGAATTTTGAAGATATTTGATGACACTTTTCAAGTAGAGATTATGATGTTTTTGATGTTGGTGGTGTACCATCGTTCTTTACAAATAAAGCATTTGCAGAGTGTAAATAGGCAAGACAAACTTAACATTCGTTAAAAAGTAAAAACAAGATCTAAATTGATGAAAATACTAAAACTCAATACTTAAGCTTGGTACAAAATTAACTTTTCTCACGCGCAACAAACCCGACCTTAGACGATTATTAATAAAAATCAGTTAGCTTATGAACTGCAATGTCATAGAGCAATTCTAACACGTGAATCAAACTATCGTTTTACAACTTAAACACGAGGCAGAAACGTGCAGTTTAATGGTGCAAAATATGAATATAGCGATATCACCGTTGGGACTCATTATCGGTACAATTATGAGGTAAATATTATTGTACAATACGCCAGGAGTAGTTCGCAGTTTTAGTATCTTTATTAAAGACTGCTTTCAAGGGTTATTCACGTCCTAAATGTCACATAAATGTATGTGTAAACGCAATCAGGTCACTATGTCTAGTAGCGAAATAGACGTACTCCTAAATTCTATTTGATTAAATAAGTACGTACTGTACTATAAAATTTCGTAAACACCCTAACAAAAGACCTTCCCAAATAAACAGCGTAATTATCGTGCGAAGTTTTTATAAAACTTGTGCAATACAAAACGAAATATACAACCAAATTGGGTAATACATTAAATGAATCGTCTATTATATGGGAGTCTCATTTATTTATGTTCGCACCTAGAAATTCTTTTGTTCTAATTTTAAGTTCATTAAACTTTAAAAATAGGATTCTCTCATTAAAATTTTTGCTTCGTTCTTTTCGGTCTCTACCTTTCATTGTACAAAATTTAACATCGTGGACGGAGAAAATAGTTACCTAAAATTACAATTTTTGTGACCTTGGTTCTTCTGCGGATCTCATCATTTCTGATGTGATCACGCAGGGAAACTCCAAGCATAGCTCTCTCCATCGCCCTTTGGGTGACCTTGAGCCTTCTTATGAGGCCCACTGTTAAGGACCACGTTTCTGTGCCATAAGTCATCACTGGCAACACGCACTGATTAAAGACTTTCGTCTTGAGACACTGCGGTATTTTGGACGATGGGGCAGAAAGGTTCTCGAGTGGCGACCACGAACCGGACGACGCAGTGTGGGAAGGCCTCCAACAAGGTGGACTGACGACTTGGTTAAAGTCGCGGGAAACCGTTGGATGTGGGCAGCGCAAGACCGGTCGTTGTGGAGATCCTTGGGGGAGGCTTTTGTCCAGCAGTGGACGTCCATAGGCTGACATGATGATGATGATGACAATTTTTGTAATTAATGAAATAGTTTCTTTGAAAATTTGCAAAGCATTGCTATAACCACATTTTTGTTTAAAATCGAATAAAGTACCTAATCGAATACTAATCGAATGAACACATGAACATAGCAATTAACTTTTAGACTACGTCGTCGATACGAATTTGAAAACTGTTCATAAGTGAAGAACACTTAAAGAAACTAAGAATATTTAAGAATATTTGTATTGTATTTAACACATAGATGTGAGAACTCTTCTACTAAATAGGTCTCTATAATACTTATCAAGGACTCATACTCATAAGTGACAGTTTATATATTATTTACATACAAATAACCCCTAATCAAAAACTCAACACGACTCACGATCAAATAAATGAAAAGTGAAAATAAACACGTTTGAAGTTAGCTAGAGACAGAAATAGTTGCCTATTAACCTGGATCTCACGTTCAAACACCTGCGCTTGCGCCGATAGTAACAATATTGATAAGGCACATGATGGTAATATAAATGTTACAAAAAGTGTAATAGTATCATGTCAAATCGTAATCGAAAGAAATAAGGTTGGATGGGTATTAGATAATGGACTTGTAAGTACTTACACAATATGGAATATTGCTTTAAAATTGATTATAAGTCAAACGAAACAGCCTTTTTTGTCGAAAAAGAATAGAAAATCTACGCAAAGTTACAATTTTTGAAGCGCCAAAAGTACGATGAACTCTCAATTGCACATGTTTTATGCACTTTTATAGCAACTTATCGAAAATTAACTTGAGTGAACGGAAGTAAACACACTTAGGTATCGACTTCAAAGACGACAAAAAGGAAACAGTAAAAAATAAAATGTATACCATATTCTTGTGATTATTTTAAGTACACATAAGTTTTACTAATATAAATAACAAATCAACTGAAAATACCACCATTATACTAACATACAAGAGTAAGTATAATTTACAAGTAAAGATAATTAAGTAAACAAGGCATGGAACATATAACATGAGGTTTATGTGTTAAGCATTGCATTGGCCCAAATGCAAATCACGGGTCAGCATACCAGGCCAGCAGAAAGCGTTAGAAGCATGGTCATCGTGATCTGATAACGCAGAGAAAACATTATTAAACTTGATGATAATACTGTTTTATGTCTATATAGGAAATTTCTAAATAACGTTATTGACCATTAAAGAAATAATAAGTTAATATAATATAAGAACAAGACTGATGGGAGGCAGCTAATAACAGGAGTGTTTGGAGAGAGGCATGGGAGAGGCTTTTGCCCAGCAGTGGGACGAAATAGGCTAAAAAAATACAAGACCAAGTAAAAAGCAAGGTTGGCAAAGAAGTTGCAATAGGTCTTATTGCTTTTCTTATTTTAATAATTAATAAACTAAGCTAAGACACTACTGTCCTTCATATAGTATCGCATACTCATAGTTTTCTTTTGTGACAATCGTCTAATAGTGCAGTTAATAACAATGAAAATAAAGAGTCGTTAACCAACCACACCACTTAAACCACAAAAAGGAAACAACCGAACCAAGTAAATGCTCTTTGAAAGTACTTTTTACTCGACGCAAGTGCAAATACGTTAACATCACACGAGACATAAAGAGAGCAGATAAAACCAAAAACTGGTTTAGTTTCAGCCGTCTGCCGTATCTAGATCAACATGGAAATAAACTGTGAGCCAGTAAACAAACTCTTTGGAGATATTATTTTGAAATGGAAAGTTGCGACGGGAAATGTTAGTTTTGCGAGTTGTTTTATTGTATTTGAATCAGAAGCTACTGATATTCACTGATTCACAGAATTTGAAAGAAGAGAAATCGTATTTAAAGTAACAGGAGACTTGCAACGGGATGAAAACACTGTGTAAGTTCCATGATGATGGAACTTACACGGTGTTTTCATCCCGTTGCAAGTACATACCATAAAGATAAATAAAAAATAGACTCAGAAATATTTCAAGTTAAAGAAACAAGAAACATCGCGTGTCAATAATGATATTATGAATAAGAAGAGAAAGAAATAATTGAAATAGCTACTGGTTGTAAGTAATATAAACTACTTACTTGTACAAAACATGATTATGTAAATAAACGATATAATACCTAATATTTAATTCATTTATTAAAGAAATTCTAGCATACTCCGAAAACAAGTTTAAGTCTTACATTAAAAAAAACTTATGTAATAAGGCTTATTATAGACTAGACGAGTATATGAATGACCACCTTGCATGGAGTGTGGGGCATACTGACCAGCTCCACAGGAATAGCTAATAAATAACAAATTTTGCAAATAAATGAATGATATAATATAAATAATAAATGTTATACTAAATTAAAATAATAAATGATATAATATAAATAATAAATGTAAAAATCTTTAGGTCTGCGGCATTTGACTAAACCTTTTACTAGGCGAAACGTGTGACATGTCATGCTTGCTTACGCCACTGCAGTGGTGGCGCTGTGTGTCGGGTCGCTTACTTCCCTAAAATGTGTGGAAGGGGTTGATGGCTGGCACATGTGTTGAGACCTGTGTGAAGGTGCTGCTGTGGTGGCTGGTCATGTTATGCGGTTTTTATCAAGCTAAGCTTTTTACTTTTTAAGTGCCAATTAACATCTTTTGGTTTATTTTGGATGCTGCAGAGTTAAAAATTTATGTAAAACAAACTACTCGTACTGTGATATTAATGTAAATTACTGTGATAACAAGTTAAGTCAACATGTAATTGTATATAAGTCTCGATTTAAAAAAAAAAAGATATATTGCACATAACGTAGGGCCCTGTGCCGAAGGTTTCTTGCCGTCTTCTTCCTCTCGGCTATACAGGTAGTGAACCGGCAGTAGTTTTAGATTAAAAAAGTGACATCAAAAAAGTGTAATGAATTTTGCCTATTTTTGAATAAAACACTTTTCATTTTCATTTTCATTTTCATTTAGGTGCTTGAAATAAACAGTCATAAAAAGATAACGTGTATTTAATGACTTATAATACAATAATTTTAAGATTAAGTGGTATCAGACTTTATATCCGTATTTAAAAAGAGAAAATAATTAAAAAGTGACGTAAATATTGATAGATAGTAATCAGTCTGGACGAGGTTTTTATAGTATACAAACTTCATCAGATAGATTAAGAAATATAGTTTCTTCAAAAAAGTTTAAAGCTACTTCAGAAGAATCTGAATACAAATAAATCGATAAGAGGAACTTTAAGAAGAGTCAACGATTCTTGGTTCCTATTATAGAGTAGAATATTTACAAGAAATAAACGCAATTTTTGATTTACTTTATTACTAAATGATTAGACTAATGACTAATCAGATAAAATAGCTATTACGAAAGAACACAACATTAAAGGCGTGCAACTAAAAATCTTTCAATCAATTACAGACAGTTACTATGATGAATCTAGAGAGAAACCAGTTCGTGATGCCACCAGCCTACAGTAAGGCCGACACGGAGGTCGCGACAATGAACTTTGTAGGTCGTCTTACCTGCCAGAGTTTACTCTAAAGGTTTTTCCGTAATTCGCTCATAATATCCTGAATAGTTAATATAGTTAAGTATAATGGCATTGTGGAGATCGTGATAGCTTAAAATTTTGCAATTTTTGGTAGCAAGATGTCCAAAAAAGTTTCATGCTATTTACTGAAGTGATGAGGTGAAACTATTCATAAGAAACGGAAAAGAGGGGGTGTGGTCGTGTAGAAAATTCCTATAGATTAAATTCGTAATATTTGTTTCAACACAAGAATCGAAGAAGCACCACCAACACAAGCAAATTCCGAAGGATTTCTTTAGACATTCTACCTACATCCACAATTACCTACAGATAGACAGACCATAGATGTTAAAGGTGCTTGGTTAAAAAGGACAATAAGCGATCATTGATTTCAGACATGACAATGTACTTTAATATTAATATTTCACATCCCAGAAAAAAAAAACAGAAAATCTATTGTGTCTGGATTTATAATGGGTCAGTGCGATGTGAGAGGTTAAATTAAATAAAAACATACTCGTATTTATACAATTACTAGGCCTTAAACTTTAAGCAAATGTAAAAAGGTTAATATCATTAACAAAGTAAACGATTATTAAGCAAGAAAACAAGTTTTTTGTAAATATAAAAGTGATAATAAAAGTTGTAAAGGCAAGTAATGAATACTTTCACTTATCCTGACTTTCTAGTAACAGACTGGAAGTAAAATTATGATTGCCAATCATTTATCTACCGTTACTAGTTTATTTATTCGATTACCACTTGCTAACGGTGAAGAAAAACATGGTGAGGAAACCTCGAAGGTGTATGTAAAATCCGCCAACCCGCACTTGGCCAGCGTGGTGGATTACGGCCTAATCACTCTCTGTATGAGAGTATGCTCGTGCCCCTCGGTTGGGACATATATGGGCTGACAAAAACTACATAGTTTATAAAGAGGACTAATTGTGTATATTCAATCTTTTAACAGTACTGAAATTAAAGAAATACAAAAATATATTGACGTTGACGTCCGTTTGTTTTTGGGTTTATAAAAAATCTTGATATTTGATATAAAATGGTGCTGTTATTAATAAGCAATTTAATAAGCATACCGGTATTGTATTAAAAACTTTAACAAAGACACTCTACGTATTTCTTTTTTTTTTCGCTTAAGGAATAAAAGTATTATACTAAGGCCGTTTCATCATCTACAGATAAATTTTAACTGACAGATAAACCTATGCCTATTTCATAAAACATGACGTTTTAGAGAGAGACCGGTATAAAATATCTGTCAGATAAAATCTGTCAATGGAGAAACGGGCCCTAAGACTCATGTCAGATTGCAAACACACATCAGACAATAACGATGAAAAAGGAATAAAAATACTGAGTCTCAATTAGAAAAAAAAAAATGTATTTATTACAGTAACTCAAATTAAAAGTACTTACAGAAGCGACAATCCGCAATAGGCTTCGTCAAAATAAACCTAAGATAATAAAAAAGATAATAAACCTAATTAGATAAATAATTACTATTTATTTTCACGAATATCCCAACCTAAGCAAATAAGCTAAGAGCACAAACAATATAAGCAAATATGGAGGATGAAGAGACAGACGTAGGTGGACGTAGGCTAAAAGTAACGTCAATCAATCACGACAAAACAAACTTCTAAGGACACCATCGAATATTGTATTAGATAAATAAGAAATTTTGTTACTAAGTAGGAGGGAATTGTTATTGCAAATATGTTTATAGAATTCAATGAATATGTAGGTGAAATCAATCAATTAAGGTAACAACTGAAGTTAACCATATTTCTTTAAATTGAGTTTAAAAAAACATAAGAAGATCTGATGGAAAATTGTAAGCCTGCTAAAAAACAAAAGAAAGTCTTCAGATACCTACAACAAACTGCAATAACTAGAAGTTTTCAAGGTTACAATTCGAAATGAAGTAACTTATCAATATTTTTAATCCATCAAAAATAATATAAAGAAGTTTCCACTGTAGAATAAAGAAAAATGCGAAATCTTTTCTGAAACTAACTTTTTGGACCATCGAAATGAAAATAAACGAACGGGAGTGGAGAAAGTTAAAATTAATATTCAAGCAAATCGTTTAAAACAAATTCTGTTACATTCGTTGGAAAGTTAGGGTTCTAACAATGGATTATATAGTCGCAACGATGAAGATGGACCATTACTAGCAAATACTATATAATTGAGACTAGAACAAATGAACACAGCAATTATTTCTGCCAATTATTTATTTGAGTTTGCGACAAGAGAGTCCTTTAAATTTACTTATATTTATACCGCTACTCGTAACAGATAAACAAAAATATATTATTTAAAAAACTGAAATACAATATGCTTTTCAGCATTGGTGTTTAAACGTAAATATATTTGAGAGACATATGATGTTATCTCATTATTTTATGGGCTATTTCGTATACCCATAATAAAACTTTATTTTAAGGACTACTTTTTGATTCGCACAATTCTATAAAAAAATGTAGATAAGGTAAGGAAAGGTAAAATTAAAGAAATAAGAAGCAGGCAGCGAAGTCGAAGGTTATTTCAACCTTAACACTTCGCGAAATCTGAACAAGGATAATCGCTGCCACGAGATCTTGTGACCGGAAAACGATTGGTTTAATACGAAACAAACGACTGAGTTCATTTATCGAATTATAAATTGCGATAGGATTTTAGCAGGCGAGATAGCTTAAAATATGAGATAGAATGATTGCATTCAGTAGGGTTATCCAGATATCTACAACAAATCAATGATGTAAAACACATTCTACCACGCTTTTTAAAAAAAAATATTTCATCTAATACTTTCTCTAGCTTTCTATATTTTCTTTATACTTGTATTTTGGATAATACAGAAAAAACAATCCTCAGCAAGAGATCAGTCGATCACAGCATGCCAAAGAAAATCTCATTACTAGAATTTCACCATCGCAGTAAAAAGTGTAAAGAAACACAAAAATCGAGACAAATCCGAATTTGTATGAGCAGTGAGCACCATCGATATCAGTGAAAGTAAGAGCTTACTGTCTGAATGACGTAACACTCGTAACTATAACACAATCGGTTGTCCATTTGTTTCGAGTCCATTAAAGCGAGTTACACAAATCTATGTTTACAGTAGTGTGATTGTCTAAGAGTAAATATCGCTTCGTGTGATGTAATAATGGTCCATCTATATTTCGGTATTTAGAATAAGGTATTTATTGATAGAATAGTCTGTTAAAAGAGTATTAGTCAATGACTATATAGACAGTCAAAATACGATGCGTTCTAATTAAATACCTCATCATCATCATTTCATTTAAGAGTCTCTTGTCGGTGGAGCATCCGCCATTTAGGCCTATCCTCTGTCAGTGTGTTAAATACCTATAGGTAACAAAAATACTCAGTAGGTAGTAGATTTCAAAGAGCGCTATGCTTCCTATTTATTTCGCCCAGACCCTTGACTCAAGTGTCCTAAATTTGATGACACGCAAAAGCTCCGTTGCGAATAAAATTAATTCTTATTCGTACGTGACAACCGGCGAGCCTTTTTGCGCCTTTCTGTCTGGAAAGTAGGTACTTACTGCCCTGTTTTATTCGGTCTCATTTCTTTGAGAATATTTCATTTATTGAGATCGTTGACTTTAGTGTCTATCTAATTTGTTTAGAGAATTCAATCAATTTGCAGTTTTAACTCCTCATTAGCCCTTTTAACACAAGATTCGTACCCCTGTACTGTACTGTCTCATAAACGAGTGATTTAGTCAAAACCCACCACGCTGGACAAATGCAATAATAGTTTAATAAAATCTAAATCTTATTATATTACATTCTAAATGTTGTGTGACTGTAAGCAAGCACACACTACTTATCCACAGATAGGTATAACTTGTGTTTGCGACAAATAGGTAATAATTTTTGAAGAAGGATAGACGCCTGCCATAGTTACAATTAATATAATATCTATCCCTACTCATTTATTTTATAAGCTAACCACTAAAAGAATTATGTAATTAAAAAAATATAATAGATCATAAAAAGCTGGTTATATAATAGGAAAAGAGCCATTGTGTTCTTAACCTCTATTCTTTCTTTCAACATTTGCCTTTTCTTTTAAATGGCATCGCAATTATGTCGCTCCTATCTTTATTTCTTTAGGTTTAAGGTTGAAAATGGTTTGTTATTTCTTTATTCTCCAGTGGGCGAATATCATAACAGACATGACTTGCCGACAGGCAGATTTAAAGGTCGCAAACCTTCTGAAACCCACAAAATTATCTACCAAACTTAACCCTTTGTTTTTAATCGTGAGATAAGACCTTAGGCGGATAAAACTTGAATTATATCTCCTCTAAATCTTACTTCTTTAATGCTTTGTTTTAAGTATTTTTGGAATAAGCTCAGCCTTTTTTAATTCGTCTTATCTTTTTACTTTCCTTTTACGATTTAAATATTTTCCGGGAATATGGAATACGGGAATTGCGGGACGCCACCGGAGATCGTGTTAAATAGAAAGTCGCGACAGAGGCCTTTGCCCAGCAGTGGGATCTTAATAACTAGCAAAAAATAATGGAAAGCAAAATATGTGTAAAATATTTACGTAGCTACTAAGTTTTTTTGCAGAAAAGAATTGTAATTCCTAAAGACATATTTTATTAAAGCGCAAATAAAGAATTGTCAAAATTCGACAAACAAAACGTACAAAATGCCCTTTAACTATTTAAAATCTATTCAAACACATATCCAATAGACGATTCTATCAAATTCAATAGAATTAAAGCACAGCTGATCAGTTGCCTTCACGATTGTATTAACTACAACCATATTTGCTTACAGCTCTTGCACAAGGTACATTTGATCGCTTAGATCTGATTACAAGACATATTACACTGAGTGATACCTTACCGTTAGAGTATTGATAAATACCATAGTCTGTAAATCGTGCCATATTTAGACAAGGTTTTAGGTAATTTGAGAATGATTACATGGAATTATAAAAATATTTGTAATTCGTGGATTTGAAGAAGTCTTCAACAGATCATTACAAACATATTGAGTAGGTATACAATTCCTTGAACATGATTACAGTCATGGTTGTGCTTTTTAAAAGAACAAGAAACGTAATGTTTTTATTGAGATAGGTACTTACTGACGAGAATTTCTTGAGTGATAGACATCAAGACGTACGAAAATATTTTAAAAACTGTCACCTCAAAAAGGAGAGAGGATAACCAGCCAAAAATGAAACTACCTTTTGATCAACAGAAAAGTAACATTACACATTCAACAAAAGTATATATAAAGATAGAGAGCGTAGTTGTCGAAACGTCAAACCCTAAAAGGATTAGGTAGACGGAATTCCTGACCATAACAAAGTATTGTTAACCGAAGATAAATGTTCTTGAGACTTATGGCCAATGGTTTTCAAGAGATTTATACGGTCATAGATTACTATTTGTTGCTTGGAGTCAATAAACAACTATGTTGTGTGATATATCGCTCGATATAGGAGGTGAGTTGAGGTGAAATATTGCACTATGTTTAATGAGTTTATAGACTTAGTAGACGACTGAAATCTTTGAGTATAGAATATATAAGGAGGTGTCATATCGTCTGGATCTGCGTGCCTGGTCTGGCGCAAAATGGCTACCTTTTTGTATGGAATTTCTTATCGTTTGACAGGTCATCTACCAAGAAAACTATGAAAAACTTGCGCCAACCTTGGCACGCTGTCATAAACTCATTTGTATATGAAGAAAAAAATGGGGCCACTCCTTATATTCCTATCTCATTGACTGAAATGGGATAATAAATATCCAATAGGACTTAATCTACTTAGAAGTCTACTTTCTTAATTATGAAGACAGAGACAGAAGTAAAGATCGACAATATTTTAATAGAATTAAGTACCTCACATTTAAGTTGCAACTCAATGCCATTAAACAGCAATAAACTCTTGTAAAAGCGACCAGAATTCTCTACTCAGAAAACTTAATTGCATAATTTTGCATAAAGCAAGCACTATCTCACTTCAGCCAGACGAGGGTGAAACTTGAAGAAAAAAAATTAATTCCACTTAGGTAGGTACATACCCCTAGGGAAACTCAACTTTGCAATTATGCAACAAGATTTACTACAGCTTAAAATGCAAGAGAAGATAAAAGACGGAGTTTTTAAGGAAAGGAGGGATACTTAATTAGCTGAAGACGTTGTAGAGGGCAATGAAGTTGATAATGTTATTTTGTAGGATAGAGTTGATCTAGATCAGGGGTGACCAACTTGATTACACCCAAGATCTCCTACTTTACTATTGAAACCCTGTGCGATCTACCAATTATATAATTATTGGAATCTTAAATGAAACAGCATAGTCCAGTACGCAATCATGTAGAAAAGGTAGGTACTTGTTTAACTTCATATCAGCGTGAGTATTGCGCCTGGGCATCTTCCACTAGTTTAGCTGTGGTCTGGTCTACGTACTTATTTATATTTTTTGCCTTGCCATGATCTATTGGGCTAACAGTCGCGATTGACCAGTTTGCCATCCCTGATTTAGATGGTTCTATGCGTAAGAAAACTGATAATCAAATACTGGATGATACTGATAAATTGATGCCATATGAATCATCTGTCAAGATATTTAAGATTAGAAATAAGGCCGTTTAACGATTGATAAGAATATCTAATATCTTTGAACATTTTCATCAATTCCAACACTACTTTGCAGAAATTGTCTAGCTGCTTCTAAGAAGTAGTATACCTAATTAGAACCCTTATACCGCCACTGTGTTTGCGGTCTAAAAACGTCAGCTTCTGTAAGAGATAAGAGACTATTTCTGCCTTTTGTATCGCTAATGATAGGGTTTTAACTCCAGATGGCTTCCAGAAATCTAGGTTTTCTATAGAAACATATTTTTCCTTTGTTTAGTTGAAGACATGTTTTTTTTCTGTCAATCATTCGTGTCTGTCTATGATTATTGTTGGCGTAGATATAAGGTAGGAAATTGTTGAGGTGAATTTTCATTTCTGAGATAAAATTGTTGCTTATTAAACGGAGGGTATGTTTGGATGATATTATGAGAGTGTAAACATATATGAGTTAATTAAGACTTGGTTATTTACTGAGGAATAATTACTACTTAGAACCTCAAATTAGGTACGAACGTACCTAAGTTTTTCTTTTCGAATAACTATGATTCATCATTTAATCTAAAATATACGTCTCCATAAATTCATTTACGTTCATATCCCAACTAGCAAAAAGTGGTTTTTAATCTCTCTTCAGGATCAATTTTCCTAGGACTATATGAGACTTACATCCACATATAAACCCGGAAAAGGGCCCACTTTATAAGTACACTTTTACTTATATCTTGTTTATATTAGACTGCTTCAATACCGTTTACTCCTATATTGCTACTGTAATAGAATTACGTAAATTCAATTAGTACTGCAAATCCCAATATAAGTAAGTTATAGGAAAAAGTGAGATGAATTTGAGCCTCGCAATCCTACTATAAGCTCACATTTTGTGATCTGTCAGATTGTGTTCTGTCAATCTAGAAATTGTTAAACTGCTTTACTGAGTATTTATATGAATACTACATAATTTTATTTTATTTAACTGTCCGCCATAGTACAAAATCAAAAGATTTCTGTTGTTAGTCTGTTGTAAATTCGTAGGGGAATGTGAATTTACTGAATATTTTGGCATGTTTTTAATTAAATTTTCAAAGCGCCTCTCGTATCTAACTTATTGGCATTTTATTATTTAATAGTTTTCTATAAAAATATCATAAATAGGTGCCATTTTGTCGGTGAGCATTGTCAAGTCTGATTTAGCACCAATATAAGTAATATTAGTTCTATATTGGCATGTGCTCAAACCCAAAAACCGACGCCATATTGTTACCAATCTTAGTTACAATTAGTGTTGTCGAAAAATCGATAGTTTTACAATTGATTGTTAAACGTCAAAAACATGTACCCTATCGATAGCACAATCGATACTATTGCTCTCCGATATTGAATACACAATATAGTTAATAATATATATATATATATATATATATATAGATAGTTTTGCACAATCGATAGTGATAATTTTTTCGATAGTATTGCATTCAGTAAGCAGGCATAATGGGTGGTAGAATGTATGATGGACGAATATAAAGTAAGTATGGTCAGTCAGTTGGCCAGCAATTTCGAATCTACCACCCATTATACCTGCTTACTGAATGCAATACTATCGAAAAAAAGATCACTATCGATTGTGTATTCAATATCGGAGAGCAATACTATCGATAGTATCGATAGTGCTATAGACAGGGTACATGTTTTTCGACCTATCGATAGGCTATCGATAGTGGCCTATCGAGCGGCAACACTAGTTGCAATCTTCATAGCTGATGTCAAATCCTATACCAGAATTTGCAAAACTATATAAAGCGTGTTTTTGCTTATATAGGTCGTTTTAAGCACAAATTATCTTATAAGAGTTTTGGCCAGGATTGTTTAAGATTACTGAGACTATAACACTACTCTGAAATGCCTTTGTAAGTGTACGTAAGATTATAACGGCCTATGATAATTCTATATAAAAACATCTTATTTTCTTGCGTGATATATAATCTTAGTGATTTTATTAATCGTTGAATCGTAGATATAAAATCGCTTCTAAAATCAGACAAAAAATATAAATGGTTTTCAATACTTAAAATTGAAGTTACTTATATTGACCATAAAATATTAGCTTATATGAGGATATAAGTATAAGTAAAAGGAGCGATTGCACTTAAGTGTATCTATTCCTGGTAAATGCTTCTAGAGGAATTTAAGATTAAAGTGCTCCTGATATGTAATCTTATAGGCGCATATAAGTCTGAGCTACAGGATTATTTACTCCTAAGTGCAATTAGTTTTGTTCACAGCTTTTATAGGAGTGCTAATCCTGAAGTAGCCATGAAATTGTTTCTATATCCCGATATAAGTTCAAATTATAGGATTAAACATACTGAAGTCAAAACGGCATTTATTAAAACTGTTAAAAGCGCACTAGCACACATCAAACCCATAATCGGAGCTATATAAGTCCATTTAGCATTAGAAAACTGGATTCCAGGACAATTTTGCTGGTTGGGATGTCGCCAAAATAACTCCAAGTGTTCTAGTAACATCTAGCTGCAATTCTAATTTTACTGTTCCCGATTTTACACCAACATCAGATGCAGGCACAAGTGTTTTATAGCTTAGAAAATTTAGCACTGCGGTGTTGACACGAGTAGCTTCCAGATTCCAAAAGAAATTTTATTTCTTTCCAGCATTAAAAAAACACCTCGCCACAAAATTAATAAAGCAGGTAGCCGAAATTATTTTTCATAGAGCTTCCACTTTACTAGACACGGCTGTTTTAATAATCTTTTTATAATCCACCCGCGTCACGGCTTCTGCTTACGCAAGCTGTAGAACGACAGGTCTAAAATAAGTGTTCATTAGACTGGACCGAAGGGATCGTTACGAGGTTTTATCGACTCTAAATTTATCTAGGTGGTCTTCACTGGAATTGATTTATGATCGGTATCTTTGTGACATCTTTAGTATTGTTTATATGATTCACTGTTCCTAAAATAATTCTTCGTCTTTTCCAAAACTCAGCCCGTATCGCCACTCACTTACACAAATTAAAATTTGGAATCCATTTGCATAATTAAAAGGCACGAAACACTGCGTTTTTTTTTTGTCAGGTGTTATGTTCCGTCATTTATTTTTTCTTCCTCCTGAAAAAAGATTTCAAAAATCTATCTGACAATATTTTATTTCTTGTACAAAACAGAACTGTCTCCCACGGACTGGAACGAATCTTGCTTTATTATGAATCGTCTTAAAAAAAACACAAACCATATTTCCGCTTGAGACGGCACAGTTTTTGTCTCACTTCCGTCAGATCAGACTGAATGGACAGACGAATTGCTTTTGTTCAGTCCCATTCAGGTATTACCTCAAAACTTCTTATTTTGAGATGATCTTTACTTGAAATAATGTTCTCATAGTTTTGCAGGACAACACAATTGCGTGACTGTATGTTTTGTTCAATTTTATGTAGGCAGATAAATCCGTAATTTTTTTTTGACCAAATTATTCGAGAATATATCTTATTTTAAAATTTGTTCCAAGCAGAAAAATCAATTTGGTTGAAAAATCAATGTAGTTATAAATAATTGGGGTTACGACCTGAGATATCAACCAACATAAACCGAAACAAGATTAATATTAAAACTCCAAAGGTCATTTTATAATATCAACGTTATAAACTAACAAACTACCAAACACTGCCAAAATACAGACGCATCATAATTCACGTAAACTTCCATCCTTAACAACGTCAGAAACAACTAACATTTTGGCAGTTCACAAGAACTTTCGAAACATACGTGTTTGCGGTTTAAATTAAATAAATGTTTTATAATAAATAACATTTTAAGATCAAATCTTTTAACTGTTTTAACCTTGCTAAGTCCGGTTTAGCTTGGAGAGGGAATTGAAAATCCCACGGCGTTGGGTAAAGAGAAGTGATGCGCTTAACAAATAATGAGATGACGTAAATAGCCAGTTACTAAACCATGACGGTAATGCTAAAATAGACAATGTCAACAAAGGTGAATATTACCAAGTTATGATGCGTTATTATTCAAAAAGGGGAGTAAATACTATTAATATTGATGAAGATGGGTAAAAAACCAAGGAAGGTGAGCATTTTAAAGTTACAGCTATCTTTGTTACATAAGGTAGACAAATGGTAGACGATGAATCTTAGTTGTGGAAAGTTCAGAAGTTTGTTTCAGGCTTTTCGTCGTTCAAGTCAAGTCAAGTCGATGCAGAAATTAACAGATCTATTGAGTCACAAGACTCACACGAGATTTTCAAAAAGCAATAAGAAAGAAACTAGAGAATATCTCAAAAAGCATCCAGTGGCATTTTGAAATTCAAGCAATCAACTCTCTGGAAGTAAACATCAATGTTTGCAAAACAATTTTTCAAACACCACACTTGAACCTTGCACATAATGGTACTCAATAAAGACATAGCCAACATTCTTGGTCGTAAGTAATCGTTTTCTGATTTCTTAGAAAGTATTGCAAATCAAAGATGTGGCAGAATAGTGAAAATGTGAGCTTTGGAACGGTGAAAGTAAAGTATACAAATATTTTTAAAGGATGAATATTTTGGGACACGTTTATGATAAATTGAAGATTCTAATAGGAAAGGAAGATAAACAGAAGAAGACTATTATTATCAGTATATAGAGTTAGAACATGCATTAACACACAAAGTATAGATACAAGAGTTTGAAATCCATAAATTATATACAAATAAGTTGAGAAATATTGTAATGCAGATGGAATAATTTCAAAACAGTATTCTTAAACATGAACAAGTTACAGTTGATTGTTGTCGATTTAAATTGTATTTTTAAAACTTTATAAGCACTCTTAGATATCGACGCGTTACATACAATTAAATACAGGTTTTCATATGTCATTAAAAGTTGTCGACTAGTTGACCTTGTATTTTGCACAGGTGCATTACTCTAAGCGAAAGCGAATCTTGGTAGAAATCTTGTTAGCAGTAGAGTAAACACGTTTTTCAACTCAAAGACGGATGCAAATGGTAGGCAGGTTAGTGGCTTAATGATTGCTAATAGTGCCACAGCAGACGGTGTTGAGAAATTTGATGATAGCTTCAATGTAACCTTAGGTGTAATAAGTAATAATGAAACATTGTTTCAAGATACGAAAGACAACTAAGATAATGATCATCAAGGTATTGTTTTCTGTTTACATGTTCGTAAGAACGCAAGCATCAGAGATGATTGGTCTAAGTCTTTAAATAAATACTTCTAATGGTAAGTGAAAAGAAATGATCAAAAAATAAGCTGACCTATATAACGTTGAGATTCAATAAAAATATTTACTTTTACCGTCACTTGACAGATATATCTGATAATGACGCGCGAGATAATTCACACACTCAGATAAAGTTTATTGATAAAAACTATGAGAAAGTTATTGTTAGCATCAATAGTTAAAGCGATGACTAAATTATTATGCAGTTGACAGCTGATGAAAGAGTTAATGATAATATAAACAAAGACATTGGCGAATTAATAATTACTGGGGAACGTCACGAGCGTAAATAAAATACAAATTGCGATGGCGATAATGATTTCACGAAGGTATAATGCAATAATACAATACATTTTCGTGCAAAGAAAATTGCAGTTTTGGCTGTTCAAATGCTATCAATTGGATTGGAGTGGACGTTATGAAACCATGAAGCGTTTCAACATAGTCAATCAGAATGTTACCTTGTCCAATTGACATTATAAACGCGATACAGACGCCATTAAATTTTAATACCCTGCTCTATGCGAAGCTATATTCGTTGTTGCGAAAACCAAAACAATGGATAGTTTCAATGTGGACGAAAACTTTTTTGTCTGCGAAGTATTATCTGTTGTTTGTGATAATATTCAAGGCAGTTCACTTATTAGGCCTTATAGCTTCCTACTCAAAATCTTATTCAGACATTCAATGCAAATGATTCACTTGTTGCGATGGGCTGAGATTTCCTTTTCAGGAGCAATCATTTAAAGAATATCAATGAAATACCTAACGATAATCAACAAGGTAAGATAAATGCCACCAATAGGAGAATACGTCTCGAACGTCCTTATAAACAATTAAGTGTAATAATTACAAAAACAATTACTGTAATGCAAACCGATGTAAAAAGAAGTCACCGCGCGTGACGATGTCCACAAAAACAGCAAGAGGATTCTTTAAACACTGCTTCACCTTGATAGAACTGAATGTTTTTAGCACTAAATATTTGTTTTTCCACTTCACAATACACTAGACCTGCCTCGAAACACGACAGCTGTTCGTTCGACACTTGATACGACGCGTGCGGCCTCTCCTGACGGCCGTGAGCGACTGGCTTTGCGCAGGCGCTCTTCAAGCGATGCATCGCTTTCCAGCGCTTCAGAGAAAGCAACACTCTTACGCATGTTATTCCTTACACATCTGAATTCAGCGCTGTTTTTTCTTAAATTTTAAAACAAGTGCTTTCTACCTGATGGTCAGTTTCATTGCCTGATGGATATCACACTTTGATAGGGGAAAAGTTTTATCGTTGACAAGTAATCCGTTGGGTAATGTGTTCATTAATCGTCACAATCTTCTTGTCGATTTCATATGTCATTGTGATTAAAGAGACAGCGTAGCATGCGAGCGACGTGATGTAGCGTTGCAGTTTTTGCAGTATCATTAGCCTGTTAGATGGACTGGTAACTTCGTTGGAAAATCCGAGACCGTAATTACTCTAAACATGTTCTTTTTCCACGAAAACAACAAGATTATTATCTTTATTTACTGAACAAAAAGAGGTAAGATTGATGGTAGAATAAAGAGGATATAGAGACTAATATTTGTACTCAATAGTAGAACAGAAAGAAGTAAAAGAACAGGTGACTGATTCAATAACACAAGATACAATAGATTCCTACAATCTAGAGGAAACTAAAGAGACCACAGGATTACTCTATGAAATACTGAATCCAATCTATTCTAGCCATTAGTGTCTCACTCCTGGGCAAAGGCCTCTCTGCTCGTCTGCCATGATTTTCGGTCTACAGAAACAAACTCAATATTATTTCCAAAATAATATTAAAACTTTGCTGCAGTAGATATATGGTATAGGATATCCTGATACGAATCCAGTTACAGCCATCTGTCCTTCCTGACTAGAATCCGGGAAGCCTAATGTGAACTTTATACGACATATTGTGATATTGTGCGTCATTTTAGAATACACATACACCTGTTGCTAGTTGCTTATGAGTTTAACAATAGTCAGTCGATGAAGGTCATTGCCTTATGATAGTTCAAATACTTATCTTCGTTTTGTGCTTATTGATGTCGTATTGAAGCGCTGATTAGGAATTGAGAAATTACCCAATTTGTACAAGGGTATTTTAATTTTAATGAGTTTTAAATGTTAAAGAGGAATACTTATGGGAAATTTGATACATGAAGTGTGAAATGGGTTAAAACAGATAAACGCAATCTTCCTAATGTTTTTAGAAACGATATTTTAATACTTGTACAAAGAATAGTATGATAAAACATAAAAGATAGATTATTTCGTGATAAAATTATTATGAAGCAACATCATCATACGCAAAAACCTTAAATACACACACTACTCGAAGCATTTTAAGCCATTAAAAGCGAAGTGCAATAATATTAACGCAAATACATACATTGAACCGCTTTCTTTAAGCAATATCTTGACTTTCACTTGAAATATTATGTTATGTTTATATTAAAGTTACCGTGATAATAGTGTCGAGTGTCTTAATAGCGCTATAAAACCTAACATAACACGAGCAAATGCGTGCGGAATCATAATATCAAATGGGTTTGTTGTTGAATAAAATATATAAACAAGTATTCAGCATTACCAGTACAACGATATTTTGGACATATTTTAGATACGAGTACGCTATCGTTATTTATTACACAAATATGTATTCGAGAAAGATTCTGTCTAACTAAAGCACATTTCATTTCTTCCAGGTATACCTATAAACTTCTTTTGTTATATATTTTATTTCTAACAAGTGTTTTTGTATTATACTCGAAGACCATTGCTGAAAGGAGAGGAAAGATGCTGAGTCACCTGATACGACACGACGACTTTACAAAAACATCTTGGAAGGAAAAGTAGAAGGAAAACGGAAGAGAGGGACCACGAAGAATTTACATAGATCAAATAAAAGAAGAAATAGAAGTTGTGTCGTATCAGGTGCTCAAAAGGACGGCATAAAACAGAGCAAAGTGGCGTAGACTCTACCGACAAGAGCGACGCTCTTAAATCTGATGATAAGGTAAGTAAATGAATGTTATCAAGAACGCGAATACAATATTAAATATAGGTATTTTATATATACATTTTATTTCAAATAGTTGACGCTTAATAAATCGATACTGGTAACGGTTTTAGAACGGCATCGTCCTTCACAGCACGGCATTAAGAATCGAAAATGATTAAAACAAACCCAATCACCTTATTAAACAAATCAAAATGTTACCATTGATCACAAGTGAAGGTGCGCGTGGACGCAAGGTCGTAAGAACCTGTTATTCCGATACTGACCATGCCTTTTTAGGGTTCCGTACCCACAGGGTGAAAACGGGACTCTATTACTGAGACTGAGTCTGTCCATCCGTCCGTACGTCTATCACAAGGCTGTATCTCATGAACCGTCATAACTAGAGCGTTGAAACACAAATGATGTACTGCCATTGCCGCTATAACAACAAATACTAAATATAGAATAATAATAATAATTTAGGGGGGCTCCAATACAACAATCATGATTTTTTTGCTCGATATCAATAGTGAAAGGTTCGGAACCCTTCCTACACGAGTCCAACTCGCACTTGGTCGGTTTTTGTTAATAGCTGTAGAAATATCACTTAAATTATTACCGATGCGGTTTAAACTAAATTCGCTATTAAGTCACCGCAACGGTAATAGATATTACCCGATATAATCAAGTCGAAACTCAATATATAATCTGGCACAAACAACTTGGGTCCAAAGTTAACTTGTGGTTAATATAAGTTTTTATTGCTATCGTAAAATGATGTTTTGTGGACTAATCTTTGAAGTTCCGCGTGTGTGAATTAGTTATACTACTGACTTAAGAATCTTCTTAGAAGTGAGGAAAAAACAAAGTTTGCCGATAGATGTAGGTGACTGGGGGATACTTTTATGAATGATGATAAACATTTTCCTTTTCATTACACGTTTTACATTAATCACAAATATTACATGTACTATAAAGACGGATCCACACAGAGCGAGCAGCCTCGGGAGGCAAGCATTTGGCCAATTAAAAGAGGCCACTGAGAACTGAGATCTCAATGGGTTAGCGAGATCATTCCTGAGTGGCCAAACATCTGGCTTGCGACGTTGCTCGCTATGTGTGGACCCACCGTAATACAGCTGCTTATTTAATATGGCACACCAAAACAACTAAAATCTTACTTTAGAGCCACCTCTATAAAATCCACTGATACTAGCTAACGTCAACTTGAAACTCGCTTTACAATCAAGAAATATAATTCTTCATTTTTCGGTTGACCCTACCCATATATAGGTACTTAAAAATATTGAATGGCTAGCCCATAGAAAACAGCTCAAGCCCTTTTTGGATTCGTAGGGCCCTTTTCACTTCTGAATTCCTAGGGATATTTTATACCTGTCGCTGTCTAAAACATCATGTTTTATGAAATATATGTAGATACAGGTTTATCTATCCGTTAATTTTAACTGTAAGTAGTGAAATCGGCCCTTACTGTTTGATATCAAACGACAAAGAACAAGATGGAAAGTCTAGAAACGGAAACATGAAACACAGTTATTATCTAGGACCATTGAACAGATGCTAGACCTGACTTAGGTGGCCTAGCTAGCCTAGATCGACACGCAAGGCCATTAGCGGCGCCTGCGCACCGGTCTGCGGTTACACCTCCGTTACTGGTATTTGTAACTGCTATAATAGGACTTTATGTAGATAAGTTGCTGTATTAAGGCAGTTGTTGTATTAATAATTAATCTTTAAGAGGTATATTGTGTCTAGATTTGTGACAATCATGTAAATATTTTGCATGAAGAATATCAAGGTATGTAATCAAATTCCTAAAGAAATATGCTTTGGAATAGGTTTCTTTTCTATATACAAAATTGCCCGTTAGCTAATGGATATTAGTGAGGGCAGATGAAATAATTTTATCGACTATCGACCCATATTTCTCAGGAAAGGCTATACAGTTTCATGAGCATATCACATACATACATAATATCTGTCACGCCTCCCTCCCAACGGGGTAGGCAGCTACTTCTTCCCTCCACTTACTACGATCCAAACATACTTCTTTCGCTTTATCCACAGAGCAGATCACATCTCTTAATTTTCGCCAGTACCTAAACCACATCTACCTAGATAGCTACTTAGTCATGTTTTAAATAATAATATGGCCTTTAGTCATTAAACCTTAATAAAAACATAGACAGATGCTAGTTACCTAGGCAGGTGGTACATACTAATTGTTAAACGCTGAACACAAGCTGTTTAGTTACATTGCTGACTTGCTTGAGTTGTTTTATTCAAACCGCTTTATATATTTGTTCATTTGATGAGATGATATCCTAATAATATTGTAAATGTCAATGTTTGTGCCGATGGATGGATAGATGGATGGATGGATGTTTGTAACTTCATCACGTAAAAACTACTGAACAGATTTTGATGAAATTTGGCAATATTGTTGTTTATGTATCAGAATAACACATAGGCTATATTATTTTGTGATATCATGATTGTCTTCCAAGATATGACTGTAAATGCGTACGAAGTCGCGGGCAGCCACTAGTATTGAATAATTACTTTGAGTCGTTTAATTATTACAAATAGCAAAATTATAAAAAAATATGCCAATTTGTATCATCATAAGGAAGTGGTCTCTGCCTACTCCAATGGGAGAGAGGCGTGACGGATATCTACATGTATCATCATCGACAACATGTCAGCTTATGGACGTCCACTGCTGGACAAAAGCCGCCCAAGGATCTCCAAAATGACCGGTCATGTGCTGCTACATCCAACGGCTTCCTACGACTTTAAATTACCAATTTGTATGTAAGATTTAAAATAGAATTAATTTGCTTGGTAAAGAGTTTTATTGACTTAAAACCTAATTGCAAAAGGGATATGAAGGCAGGTGTTTTAGTAAGTGGTAAACGTTTTAGCTGCAGCTGAATCTAAAATTAGATACTTACATTAGGATGGTTTAAATAAATGTCATCAGATTGAAAATATCCTTAATTTAGGTACTTTAGTTATGTTCTCAAAACACTTGGGTTTTGGATTTTAATCTGTTTCAAAAATAAAAATGTTTTTTTTTGGATTATCAAGCCGCCTTTTGCTACTTTATTGTCCATAATTTAATCTCTATTGTTTAGATTTAATAAGCAATACCGGTATTGTATAAAAGCCTTTAACATAAACACTCTTTACATATCTGCCTTTTCTTCGCATAAAGAATAGAAGTATTATACCCGTTTCACCATCTTCAGATAAAATTTAACCGACAGATAAACCTATGTTCATTTCATAAAACATGACTTTTAGACAGAGACACAGACAGACAGAGAGTAGATGAGTAGAGTAGACAGAGAGTAGATTGTGAAACAGCCGTTAAAACTTTTTATACGATCATCGACCTACCGTTTCATACACATCGATAAAACTGCATCACGAACGACAACCAACAAAACGACGAGCAAATCTTTAAAAAAAACAAGCCACCTAAGAGCACCTAACATCTGACCACAAGGTAACATAGTGTACAGTAACGTAACACGATTACCCAGTTACCGTGTTATGCCAGCGGTGTCACTTGGTAACTGTTGCCACTAAGAGGACCACTTTTATAGTGCGTTCGGACAACTGTTGTGGTTTAAGTTTCAGTGATAACTTGATGGAAATAGTGCGTTAGGGACAAAAGCTGTGTTAGGTGTTCTAAGGTTAAATGACAATCTATGTTGCGATGTCTTTTATAAAGCTATTATTTACGACCTATTTATTATGTATTTTATTAAACATGGTGTAACAGAAAGGGGGTATAATGCCGAAACACAGCGATAGTCCTCATGAAACTGAACAACTTTCCCCAAGGAACATGGGTCATAACTCGAACTCTTTTATCCGAACTATGTAAATTAGATTTAATATGAGACTTGTGCTGGACGAATTTCCTCTACCTGTTAAGGTATAATAAGGCGCGTTAATTCATCAAAGATTTCTCTAGCAGTCTAGCACAACACACACACCAGGTGATAAGATTAAAGTTACAACACCATACATCAAGTTACTGCATAAACACAGATCACTGAAACACATGTCGCAAGAACAAGCAAACTAGTGCTCCAGAGATCTGGTTACACGCACGCAATATCGCTATCTAGAGCTATCTTGTTACATAATCTGTGTGGCATATTGAACAGCTCGGTATAATGTAGATGACATGATTTTTTTACGAGTTTTCTGTGAGTTTGTAAGAATCTAGAACAATTCTTTAGTATAGCTAGTTAATTAACGGCTGTTCCCAATATTCAAAGACAGATAGCTACCCGAGCGGTAGTACTCAACTGTCACGTAGCTGTCACTTTTGATCTATCATTCAGAAGAATCCCATACATTTTTTGACACCGGTAGGCTTATAGGGACGAAACATTCTAAGATAGATAACTATTTCTATGTCCAGTAAGGCAAAACGAGATAAAGATAGAATATTGGGACTGGCCGTAAATGTTGTTTAGTTTTTTCAATTATTGTCTAATAAAACATACTATTGTTTGGATGATCGAATGTGTGTTACACAATTAACTACACAAAAGCCATTGGTCGGGTTTTATTGAAAGGCAATGATGTATTAGACAACACAACATAATATGACAACAATGACATTGACATTTTGACATAATATATATGTCACCGGAAAATAACGAGAACCGTCAATTGATCAGTTTTCGAGGTAATTGATCAACTTTCGGAAAATCACAAACGGCACTTAAAACGTATATAATATTTAATACTGTGTGATAGAGGTACTGATAGTAGTTACATAGGTGATTCTTCATGTTCTACACAAAAATATTAACGAGGTTAATTTGTAAAGTTCTAAAAGAAATAGGGTTTTCATTAAACATTGTTCATTATCCTGTATTTGAATGGAAGTAGCATATTTTTTACGTGACCAATTGCCTTAAGTAAAAGTTGTTCATTTTTGTACTTAGATAGAACAACCCCTGCACCCCCCCCCCCTTTATACCCTTTATACACTTATTTAAGTGAGATTTATAAAGTTTACTCCAACAAAGTTTAGACACGAATGAAGGATTAAATTTTACTTATTCACAAAGTTTCTGATAAACAAACATTTTTATAAGAAACCCTTTTCTTTTTACTTTTATTCATTTCCTAACATTAATTTCCTTTCGCTGGCTTAAATGGTTGAATAACTTCTATCCTACTAAAACTATAATGTTTGTGCCAATGGATGGATGTTTGTTACTCTTTCACGCAAAAACTACTGAACTGATTTTGATGAAACTTTACAATATTGTAGTTCGCACTTCTGAATAACACATAGACTATATATTTTTCAGATATCATGTTTTTTTTTCTAAGATATGACGATAAATGCGTACGGCAGCCTCCAGTTCTCCATATTTTAGAAGTCACGCCACACAATAACTCTCAATTCACAAAATGGACGCAAACGAGCAATCACAATTACTTTAACAGTTCCAATTATTGTAAAAGGTGTAAAACCTAACGGAAGTTACACAATTCACTCCGATAGATTAATTTGCATGTTTAATGCCATTTACTAGAGTTTAGATCTTGTTTATGCAAGAGGAAGTGGCTTCGTGTATCATATTGTAACAAGACGGTCTATCATTAGAAAGTAGGTTTTGATCTTGTGTCTAAAATATTGTTTATGGTTCATAGCCACAGAATGGGTGCCTGATAACGGCCAACGTCGCCGAGGTAAACCGAAGAAACGATGGCGTGTCGACCTACGCACATTCAGGGAAGATTGGTGGGAAGCAAGCAGCAACTGATAGGAATCTATGGAGAAGCATGGGAGAGGCTTTTGCCCAGCAGTGGGACATAACAGGCTATTAAAAAAATGGTTCATCCTCAGCTCTTGTACGTACCCACTATAGGGGTACGAGCCTACTCTCATACAAGAGTAATTAGGCCGTAATCCACCACCCTGGCCTAATGGTTGGCGGTTTTCACATACACCTTCAAAATATGAAAAATAATTCTTAGAGGTATCCGGGAATCGAAACCGCGTCTCCAAGATTAGAGGCAGGAAGTTTAGCAAATAGGCTACCGCTCATATAAATATCTTATCTGTTCTATATTAATCTGTTATTTAAAGTAAGCTTCAGACCTTTTAGCTTCTTATTCCTTGTATAAAAATACTCAAAACATTTTAAAAATTCTAAAAATTGCTTCACATTTTCCCAGAAATGTTCCATTTTACTTTTACGTAAAACAAACTGTCGTATTACTAGAGTTAAGCTCTTTAGATGTTAGGTATTTGTCTGCAGTGCCTAGGTAATAGCGAGGAAACTAGAATTCCTCTAGAGAAACATGTCATTTCATTGCAGTAAGCAAGGAAAATGTTACAATGTTTGTTATTAAGTACACCTCTAACGTAACTTTCTGTGTAGGAGTTTTGTGTTGGAAACTTAGAAAAATATGTGGTTTGCTTATTAAAGTATACTTACGCAAGATGTTTAAACTAAGTTACTGGAAAAGAAGATTGCAAATTTTCTTTAAAAGTAAGACTTTTTTACAGACATCGGACATCGTAAGAAATATGTTCAGGCTTTGGTAATAGTTACATAAATAAGTTGTTTTAAACTTACCTTTTAAAAGAACCCCGATACTCATCTTCAAAGCAAATGTAGGAATGAGAGTTCACAACTATTCTATATGAAACTGAACACATTTTACATCACTATCTTAATTCTCGTAAGTCACTTAGCATTTACTTAAAAGACTTAGTACTTATTTATTGATTATTTTAACGTCGGTAGGTATAAATTATTTATATCTTGAAAAAGGCTTTTTAGATTCCCAAGTGTACAACCAGCATCTTTAACTTTCCCTTCTCAATTTCATTATCGCAAAAAGACCGCCTACACAAAACAACCCTTTTAAACAAACAAAAATCGAGGTCACTTTTCTTCTCACTTGTACTACCGCTAGTTGCGTTCCTTGGAGACGAATTTCTTTTATTATGATTAAAACTATCGAGAATCTACCCACTGCGTTAAACGACAATGATGGAAGTGCAAGAGTGGGCGTTTGTACACGTGGGCTTCGATAAAGTGGGCGTTTCGTCCCTACTACGCTCAATTACAAAATAACATTGGAATATCATTACTGGTTAATTCAATTACCTTCTTTGGAGATATTCCGACTCAAAAATGTTTTATTAAAGGAAAATATTAGAGAAAAATACTTTCAGATTCTTGAGAAGAAAATATTACATGATAAACATTCTTTGACGCGCCGAACACCTTTCGGAATTAATAATACAATATATATTTCATAGTTTGTGATTTTCACAATTTTCTTTCGGCTAGACAGGTGCGATAGATGTAACTAAGTAGGTAACTGGTAAGTTTGTGATTTTAGTTTTACAAAATCTTGACTTTACGAACTAGATTACTTCGTTGAAGCATAAATATAAACAGTCTTCTATTTTAGAAGCACAAAACGCTCAAACTTCAGAATCTAGGGTCAAACGATGACGCGTTTCAGAAGACATCCCGAGGCGCGCAGGGACTACAAATAATGTGAACCATTTTCATACAAAATTCTTGCCGAGATTCCAACTCTCAGGGGGAAATTGAACCGCTACTTATTTCCTCTGTCGTCATCTTACTACAGGTAACGTTTAATGTGTTTTAGTATTCAGAGGATAACTGCAAAATGTACCTGGTTATAATAAGATTTTGGGTTGAATATTGTTACCATTTTAAAAGCAATACTCAAACAAATCACAAAACAGATCACTTTTGATAGCCTTTATTATTTTTATCGTAAAATTTAATTTCAAACTAATAATGTGGAAGAAGACCAAATAGTGTTTATGATCTACTCACAAATGCACCATAATTGTCCATAACTTGTGGCATTCCCAATTGGAAGCTTTATCATTCGCTAAATTTTCAGCGATCACCAATTGGCACCAATACAGACAAAATTATAACCACAACTTCGTAATGACTTGACAATACCTACTCCAGCCAAGCATAATGTTCGAAATCCTTCCGAGATTCCCAAGTAAGAGCCCCGAAAGTTTAAACACGTGCCTACCAAAGGTAGCGAGGCGGCCCAATTATTTCAACAGAGCAAACGCGTCGAGTGTTATTTTTATATTCACAATTTATTTGTTTTACGAAGTACGTCTATTGGGGGCGTACGAGAGAAGCATATTGACGAGTTTCGACATGTTAAGGAGAAGGGAATTTTGGTGTTTAGAAGTTGGTGAGGTTAAATTGTTGGTAGGTATCAAGGAATCAAGTCAAGGAAAGAATTGACATACCTCCTTTTTTGAAGTCGATTAACAAAGATGGCGTTTACTCCACCGACAAGAGCCTGGCTATTAAATAAATAGATAGATAAAATATCCTATGCCTTCTTCGAGGTTTGTAGTCATTATCATCAGGGGAGTTTTATGAAGGAAATCAGAATTTTTAACACCCTCAAAATATCTTTTTTAAGTGATTGTGGTCAAGAGACTAATCATATCGGAAACGATTTGGAAAATGTCCTATAGTGTCGAGGTTTTTTGCTGTTGATGTCGAGGCTGCGCTGCGTGACGAAGACAGAATCAAGAGCATAATAGCAGAAGATTTTTTAATTTGATGTTTTCTCAAATTGTCATAAAACTCGACAAACAATCTTCAAAATTCCAAAAACAAAACCGAAACAAAAGCAAAATCTTCATCTTAAGAACAAACAAGAGCAGAAGTAGCGTAAAATGTAAGACACCGTTTGCATAAGCAAATGCTTTTATATGCTACCGCGGCACTTATATTAGAAATTGTCTCCTTTCTTTCACACCTGTTTAAACCTCATTGAAGGAATTGCTTTGTTTAATTATTAGTATTTTGACATCTCTTATTTATGAATTCGGCTATTTATTTAAAACATCATACAGTAGTATGATCTTACTAGTCCCACTAATACTCGTACTATAAACTTTAAAGTTCAACGCAACACCATGAACAGATTCAAATGAATGAACTTTACAGTATTTATTTTTTTTCTTTTATAATTAATTTCTTACACAGCAAGTAAAAACTTAAAACTTTGGCAATGAAAAATCACGTCAAAAAACTAGATAAAATATTGAAGGCATGATGGTAGAATTACTCTAAATATTTAGATAATTCTGTATTTCGGTGGTGTTTCAAAATAGGCATGATGACTAAAAAAAATTTTTTTTTCCATCACATAGATTATTTTAAAATATTCGACACATATTTTTTTTTTCTCTTAAATTAAAAATGACAAAGATATATTATTAGGTCTTTACCTATGAAATTGCCGTTTTGCATAAAAAAATTTAAACGATTTTTTTTCATATAATTTTTATTTGTATTAAGTGAAGTAATTACCCATACAATCAATGCATCTTTGCCAACGCAGTGGCAGTTTATTAATGCCCTTCTTAAAGAAATCAGCTGGACGAGAGGCAACAAATTCTTCAAAGGCGTTTTGAACAGCCTCTTGGTTTTTGAATTTTTTTCCAGTCAAGAAGTTATCCAAATTCTGGAAAAAGTAGTAGTCTGTAGGGGCAAGGTCCGGTGAGTACGGTGGATGAGGGAGAGCTTCCAACCCCAGTTCTTGCAACTTGGAGACCGTCATTTGTGCGGTATGAGGTCGCGCGTTGTCGTGCAGGAGCAGCGGAGACGAGCGATTGACCAATGCTGGTCGGAGACGTGCCAGCTTCTCCATCATTGTGTTCAATTCTTCACAGTACACATCTGCAGTAATAATCTCCCCATTTGGTAAGAAGCTGTGATGAATCACACCGGTGCTAGACCACCAAACAGTAACCATCACCTTTTTAGGGGTAAGTTTTCCTTTAGGGCATTGTTTAGGTGCTGAACCAGGATCCAATCAACTTGCTGAGCGCTTACGGTTATCAAACAGAATCCATTTTTCATTACAGGTGACAATGCGGTTCAAAATTCCTTCATTTGTGTGTCTGTTGAGCAATGCACGGCACGTCTCGACGCGTACTTGGCGCTGGCGATCATTGAGTTCGTGGGGCACCCATTTGTCAAGCTTTTTTACCTTGCCAATTTGACGCAAATGGACCAATATTGTTTTGATGCTAACGTCGAAAGCTGCTGCTAATTCAGCCGTAGATTGAGTATCATCAGCTTCCACGATCGCCTTCAATTCGTCTGCATCGACCAAAGTCTTCGGACGACCGCGGGGTTCATTTTTCAGGTCGAAATTTCCAGAACGGAAGCGAGCAAACCAATAACTAGTGGTTCGTTGGTTTGTAGTGTTAGCTCCGTACACGTCGTTGATGTTGCGAGCCGCTTGTGCCGCGTTGCTGCCACGACGGAACTCATATTCCATAATTACTCGAATTTTTAACGTATCCATGTTGACGAAAATTATTGAAATGCAATGAAAATGTAACACTAACCAATAAACAAATGACTGTTTTTGGAAAAACAATTCCATATTTTTAAAATGAAATTAATTTGAAATTAGAATTCTTAGCTAAACAAAAAATATTTTTAATTGAAATGGCCAGTACTGTAAAACGGCAATTTCATAGGACCTATTAATATAGCTGTCAGGTCAGAAAAACACCAAGCATTATTATGGTCTACACACCTCCGGGACGTGTCAGGGAAAAAATATCATTCCATACATTTTCTATGGATTCGTTCACACATGTTGTCATGACGTCGTATTGTTTTCCCTCCTGACAGGCCACGGCCCGGTTGTGTGTAGATAGAACTTTACTCTAAGATGTTGTAGGTATACATTTTTACAAGATGCGAAGATTAATTATGTATACGACATGAAGGAAGACCACTAGTTAAATAAGAGTATTAAAAGAATGAGGGCCCGTTTCACCATTCACAGATAAAATTGATCTGACAGTTATTTTATGGCTCTTTCTGTCTCAAACGTCATGTTTAATGAAATAAGTACACATAGGTTTATCTGTCAGTCAAATTGTATCTGTAGACGGTGAAACGGACACTAAGGCCCACTTGCGCAGCCCAATAAACCTGGAGTTAGCTGCTAACACAGGCTTAAATTAATAATTTGTATTGATTTATCTTGATTTAACCCTGTGTTAGATATAAGACCTCATTTGTATTTAAAGTAAGCTGTAATAGATATAAGTATTTAGTTAAGAAAATATGCTTCCTTAACATATTGAAGTATGTTATATCAAGCATAAAAAATTGTAAAATAAGAAATTTTAAAAATTTTGTTTACCATTTATTGCCCTGTTTTAATAGTTTTTAAGTTAAATAGAAAATAAATAACAATAGAATAGAGTAGAATAGATATAAAAATAAAATGGGAGTCCCACCCATTTCGGAAAAATTGAGGATGGATAAAAGAAAGAATAAGTATGTAGCATGAAAGTACGAGAGGCATAAAAGCGAGAACTGGTACGAGTGAAGATAAGGTTAGCATAGGCTCCGATTACGTTGGAGGTACAATAGGAAAAGAAAAAACCCTGTGTTAGCAGCTAACTCCGGATTTATTGCGTTAACTCTGCGCTGCGCAAGTGGGCCTTAGAAGAGTAAAATAATTTTTTTTCTTCTAAGTGACCGCCATTTCACTCTGATTTCTAAATACAAAATGGCGTTACGTAACTACAAAATCGATCAAAATTAATTCAACTTGATTAATAATAACAATAATTTGTCAGTCCCTTTTACACCTACACTAAGCTATGTCCATAAGAGTATTACATCAACCGTTTCGGTGGTATGCCCTTCTGGCTTAAATGCGACCCACGCTTTTTCTGTCCTACCTAGGATCTGACAAGAATTAATTTTCCTATATATTTTAATCTGGGGCTTAGGTAAACAATGACGGTACATACCTTTTTTCACGTGGGGAAATCCATTATGGATACCCTCCGTCTCGGAGAAAGAAGGTGGGTTATGCCAGACTCCCACCGGCTAAAACCCCACGGTGTTCCTTCTTGTCGCTTCAACACATGACAGTACCTACCTACCTGGCTTATTTCATTTCAGCATCAATGGTTTTACCGTGGTTAAGTAAAATAAAAACTTCAATCTAACATTTTTACTTAAAATTATCAACTGTATTGAAGCATTAGGCAGTTGCAGGAAAGATCATAAACGCTAATGCTACATTAAAATTAAAACTGTCTTTGTCGAAAATCAGTAAAATAATGAACTATTTAATGGTTAAGAGATAATGACTTTTACAAAAAGCTCATAATATGTTTCAACGTGAATGAAGTAATTAATAAATATACGGTCGAATTGAGAAACCTCCTCCTTTTTTGAAGTCGGTTAGTAAAATAAATATACTTATGGTCTTTCACAATTTATCAATCTCATCAAAAGAACTACTAATCGTCAAAAGAATACCCTTTTAATCAATAGAGACGTTAGCAACCTACAGTGAAGAACAAAAGTTCGACCGCAAATTACAGCACATGTCAACGAGTTGAGGTCACATGTTGTAAGCCCTGTACGGCTATGGGTTAAGGCCGTTGACCTTTTATTAAAAGTCTTGCCTCACACCTGTAGCAATCAAACTATTAGGAGTGACCATTGTAAAGTCTAGTGTTCAATAGCTGATTAATATTTAAAGTACCTTATTCTATTGAATGAGGTTTATCTCGTGGGTTGTTTTGAAAAGTGTCAAAATGTATACCTACCTTTCGCAGGTTACATCATGTACCTAATTGTATAGAAATTGTATAGCTGAATAAAAAGGTATTGACTAAGTTTAACAATTGGTGTAAAACGTAATCGTTGGCTTTGTGTAAACTGTAAACTTTGAGGAAAAATTCTAAATAAAAAAGAAACACTTTTAAACAAAGCTAAATATTTAATAAATAAACACAAATTTATTTTCGCCGTAAGTATCTCTACAGTCCACACATTACATAGAAGAAGGAGAAAAAACAGCCAAATTGAGAACCTCCTTTTTTTGGTTGGATTGCTTTATTTTGAAGTCGATTAATAAACCTACCAATGGATGACCAGCCTTAAACTTTTCGCTGATATAGTAGAAATATGAAGCAACAATTTAAAGGACATCACTCTCGTATTGGAGCTAAGAATACGAAACTAGATGTAGGTGGTGTTATTAGCAGATTGGTGTAAAATAGTGACAACCTTATTTGACAGGGTTTCCATTGCATTGGTTTGAATATGGATGAATCTTTGCGTAAGTGTGGTTTTCTACTGCTTTATAGACGCGAATTTATGAAAGGCAGTAGTTGAAACGGAGGTAGCCTAGTAGGTAAGAGGCCCGCCTCCAATCTCGAAGACGCGGTTTCGATCCCCGGCCTGTACCTCTGAGATTTATTCTTCATATACGATTTGTTTCTCAAAGGTAAAGGAAAATATAGTGAGGAAACCTGCATACACTAGAAAAGAAATTACACACCCGTATTGGGCCTGCTAGATGGTTTATGGCCTAATCACTCGTATGAAAGGAGACTAGTGCCTCTGTAGTAGAGACGTTAAAAGGGGCTGATAAAGAGTAGTCGTGTAAGGGCATATTGCTGTCATAAAAGCTTTACCAGCTGGAGGACAATCGTCGCTAAAACTAGACAGCAAACTAATCTTGCAAATTGACAACAAAGGTGTCGAATAGCTAAAACAATATCGATTTCATTAGATGACGCAATCGAATTAGCGGTGCCATAGTTTTTATCTATTCGAGACCACTTTTACTATCAATACGAATGGGGCTTCCGTTTGAACTAGTTTTCGTTTTCGGTATTATGGAAACAGAAAGTGGAGTGGCAAGGTCATCTAGTCGTTAAGTAGGTGTTTTGATGGTATGATGCGACTGAATATATAGGCTAGATAATATACTATATTCAATCCATCATTTACACAACCGCATTGGGCCAGCGTGGCGGTTTACGGCCTAATCACTCTCGTATGAGAGTAGGCTCATGCCCCTGAATTGGGGACGTTAAAGGGCTGATAATGATGATGATTTATACAATAAAAAAAAATTGGACACGTATTAACCGTAGGTTATAAACCTAGTGTATCGTTGTCATTTTTAGTTTAAGAGAAACAAAAAAAATACGTGTCCACCAGACGTTACGCTTCAGTACAATTTTTACCTAAAAGTGCCGTCAAAAGTCCCCTTTCGTAACTTTGATTCTCTGTATCTTTGTATTTCTTTATGTATTTTATCAAGCAAAAAAGATGTGTCCAATATTTTTCAGTTAGATCAGTCTACAGGCGGATTATATATTATGTAATCGTCATTCATATTCATAATGATGGCGAAAAGAATGTACTACACGCTGGAGAGCAGAATACACCTACGTATTACATAAATAAACTTTTCTAAGCTATAAAACTTTACGAATACCTATCACTTTACTGCATTAGGATACACATCCGCACTCAAAAACAATTCCTATCTTATTCAACATTTAAAACAAGCATAAACAGTTTCACTTTCATATTCTAATATATCTTTTACAATGCAAATCAAGAAAACACCGTGAAGTACGACATAATAGGATAACACATGCATTTAGAAAGCTTTTCTAAAATGCCTTTAAACGTGTATAGTTTTAATATTTTTGTTTGCATAAGCGCCATAAGGTTTGTTGCGTAAATGAATTATCTTCGGTTAATATTATGAGTTATTTTGGACGTAATGAGTTAACTAAACGCGCGTTAATGTACACTCGAGAGCATTGAATCCGGGTCACTAAAGAATCCAAAAAACTCGCGATCCAAGAATGCTAGCTTAATGAAATAAATTGTGTTTAATAGTCAATTCTATACTCCTTAATGTAAGTAATAACATTTATGAGTCACAACATTTTAATAACAGAATATTACGAAAAAAATTTGGTCTCTTAGACACATTTTATTTTATAAGGCTAGGATTCTTAGCTTTCGAGATATTTTAGTTTTTTGTTTGCCCGAGTCTCTCGAGTGTATTTGGAAGAAATCTCATTTGCGTTAATGATTACAGCTGATGTTATAATGCATTACGTGCATTGCGTATGTGGGATCAGTCTGTCTCTATCTTTACTGTAAGGTGGAGTCTGGTGAAATGGGTGACACTACTTAGCATCAAAATGACATATTGGGAAATGGATTTAGATTAGATGGTCTAATAAGAATTACCAATAGGTACGTACACGCGGTACTTACGTTAAAATTACAAATCTACCAGTTAAGTATTTGTTTGTCAAAAAGGGAAACTAAATTTCGAGTAAACTTTTGAAATTATTGGTGTTTAATGAAACACAATTATTAAGGACAAGTTATATCGATTTTACCCGCATAAACTGCTTTTATAGTACAGTATAATGATATTAAAAAGTTTCTAATTAGGTATCTTGGCACATAAGTACATTATATGTACCCGTACATTATACCATAATTTTGTTTTTTCAGGATAGAGAATCGTGGATAAGGAGGAGAGAGGCCTGTGCTCAGCAGTGGAACATTAATGGCTAGAAAAGTTATAAGTATACTTATAGCTTGCATCACCTCAACTTTTTAAACGCTTAAATAACAGCATCTGGTACCTACCATTTATAACATTATAATGCTACAAAATTCAAAACCACGTCAAAATTACAAAGGGCGCTAACGATTATCTATTTCACAGACATATTCACATGAGCCCTACCATTTCTGGCAGGGTGTACGTAAAAGGGCCTATTGAAAGGACCTCGTGACGTCACTCGTCGGAAACTCGCACTGAACAATACGAGTAATAGGAGGGGGGGGGGACGTGAGAGGGAAGAGATGTAGCGGGAGCGGGGGATAGTAATTATTATTAATTATCATCGTATATATGGAAGATATAAGTGGAGGAGCTTTCAAGCCGAATGGATTCCGAAAGAAAAATTGTTTCATGTTTTTGCAACAAAGATGGCATTTTGAAAAGGTCATTCTGAATTTCTCGGTTTAATCTTTACTGTAGCAGAAAAAAATTACATTCAAATCGAAAATCTTTAGCTTTCCCCACAACTTATTTTCATCCCCACTAAAGGGAGACGAGGTTATTCTCTTAACAATAGTGACTAGGCCTTTATTAATCAATCCTGGCCCAATGGGGTTTATGAATGTGACTATACCTTCAAATTACCTACTTATCTGGTTTTCATAATATATGGAAGAAATTCTTAAAATAATTATTATCTACAATCAACTTACACCACAACCTATTCGGTGTAAGTATGAGAGGTCTCCGACGAACTGTCGAGCCTTTCAAAGGACCGCAAGACGTAGGCACAGCCTTTGTTTGTACGGAAACTGCTGTTATATACGCGTCTACATGTGTGATATGTTGTTCGCGCGGTGGGTTGTACAGAAAAATATCTTAAATAGATTGGCTTGGCTATTTGTGGCTTGGACGTTTTATTTGATTTTCGATACGAGTCATTTTATTTCGGAGGACTTATACATTTTCATAAATAGTTCTGTATATTTCTTTATCAGTAGTTTAGTGGTACAACTGTCAATTTGAGGAAACATTTTAATATTAGTAGCTCATAGAACAATTAAATAGTTTATGCGCATCCACTTACTTTATTCAAATTCTGAAAACGACGGCATGTGCTCGTCCCGTATTTAAATAAAGAACGATATAACTGAATCAATTTATACTTAGCTGTAGAAAAATCGGTACAAGAAGAAAATCTTACCTGTCATCTTGTAGATGTTTCAGCTCGCTCATCTCCAACTCCCTTCTCAAGTTGGAGAGCTCGCAGAGCAGCATGTCCCGCTCATTGGACACCTTCTCGAGTTCGGCTCTTAACCTAACCACCTCGTTCGTCAAATCCATAGTCGCCATCACGACTACCGAAAATCTAACTAACCACTTCACATACTATTTGCAAAAATCGACACCGCACATCACTAGTCACATACGCGCGCGAAATATAAGCCAATAGCGTTCGCGCATTTTAAATCTTCAAGCTGTCATGCACGCACGGCGCCCTCAAATTAGTGCTGGGCAAAATTCAATTTGTGAAGTTTATCGACGTTTCTCTCGCCTCGTCCGTCACCCGCTACATCATCTGAAACAATAAATCAACCGGTTAGATACGCTCTGCGGAAAGTTCAATGTTGGAAAATTTCACCTAAAAGATTTGCCGAAGTTTTAGGGACACTTCGATTTTATCAGAAAACTTGGTTGACAGATTATGTTAGGGGCTCTCTTACCTAAAAAGGTTGGGCGGATTATATTAAAATGTATATCACGTAAAAGGGGAAAATGTCTGTTGTAAAATGCGAATTAGAATAGATACGATAAAGTAAGAAGATATTTATAAAATTAAGCTCAAAATTTGCAGTCGCGTCGAAATCTATTAACATAATAAATGCATAAAATTATGGCTGCCGCATAATAGATAGGTAATTCCCAGACTTTAATAAACGAAAATTTATATCAAAAACGTGCGTCACATATAAACTTCCATGAATATGTTTTAATAAAATACTTCTTTTAGTAATTTTCACAACTATTTATTTAATATTTATTTAACAGTTTATTGTAAGATGATAGTACATAGATACAGAAAAAAAAGAGAACTATCTCTGAAAACATTTACTGTTTTAATTCCAAAGCTATATATAACACACAATCTTCTTTTTACAATTATTTAAAAAGTACAATATCGTACAGCAACATAAATCGCAAACAAAGTAACAAAAAGAAGAAAATAGAAAACATATTCGCAACATACCGTAACCCATTCCACAACAACAACGGAGTATCCCGAAAATTTTCATAAAGCGTATAAAGTTATAAAATATGAGATATCACGTTATGTAGCATAAATAACAGGAATAGTTCTGTTTATTGCCTTACATCGTGAATTCAGTGAATTCTGTTGGAGAATGAATGTTAGGGTAACAAGATACTTGTTGTGGCTCAACATGAAGTATTTCAGACTTTAGTATTATTTTGAAATTGCTTTTAGTTTTCTGGAGTTTCGCAAAAACTGTTTGTGTTTAGACTTCCTTTTGAATCTATCCTTAATTTTGTACTGATTTCATCAATGATAAGTACTCGTATGAGTTTAAGTTAAATATGACTTCTTTTTAGTGATGTATATGCTGTCATAATGTCTACCGTAAAGAAACATTATCATGAATGATTGATTTATTATTTCGAGTCTATAAATCCAATTAAAACGATTGTTTACAGAAATGAAACCAATATAATTATCAGGAAATTTATCAAGTGCTTATAACAACAAACTACGACTGAAAATTTTGAGTACACGCGTATCAACAAAACATATTTCCCAAAAGTAAATTCAACAGTAATTTATCTGCTCGAAAACATGGTAGAGCGAACCAAACAGTTCCCAAAAGGGCTAACGTCTTTGTAAATCCAATAATCAGCCGATCCTACAGAGAAATGTATAGTATCTTTGGTAATATGATGTTTTGATGTACTATTGCTTGATATTATTTAGTTGTTTATTATGACAAGATAAGAAGGGATTAGTGATTTATGTGTCAGTGTTGATATGAGTCAATAAAGATTAATATTAATATTTTACGGATAATTAAATCTAACACTCCTGTTATTAGCTTGGAGAGGCATGGGAGAGGCTTTTGCCCAGCAGTGGGACGAAATAGGCTAAAAAAAAAACTTAAATCAAAAAGTATTTAATGATTTAATACTCATAATAAAAAAGCCAGATTAGGTGCTGATACTCAGTTGCATGAAGATCGTTTAAACCTTCAGCTACCACTGTAATTATCAAATATCAAAATAATACCGCATTATGTTTAATGGATGAATAAATTCATGAGCATTTGTATGCAGCTGGAGTATATTTTGAAAATTAAAAAAAAAAACATATTTTTCTCTCAAAATGGAGCTATTTTTAAATCCAAAGAAACACCACATTTTGAACTGCATAACAAAACGATAACCTACCATCTTTCTAAACAACCAGATCATAGAACATTTAATTTTAACAGATCCAAACTTAATAAGGAAACGAGACAAAACAATGGGTAATTAAACAAACCGAATCTGGGCACATGACAATTTTTTATTACGACATTCTAAGTAATTATTCATTTAGATTCAAATACAGTTGCGTCATGAGAAACGATCCACTTTAGAGGTATTGTTGGGGATTAGTTACGGCATCAATTTGAGATAGGTATTATACGTTTGTCGAGTAATAGATGCATCTGTGGGCTGCGTTGAAGCCACGCGGAAGAAGTTTTGGTTTGTGGTTTGAATGTAGAACTTAAGCGATTTGTTAAATGCCATTTTAGTCGTGAAGATTGCGACGAATAATTTACCTTTACTTACTCTTCTTTGTTAGAAACATCAACTTTAGAGGTAGGTATCTAAAGTTGAATAGCTTAATTATAGATAGAATAGATAGACGAATGGAAATGAGCTCACGCTATATGCTGTTATTATTTTCTGCATTTCCAATAATTTATTTCTAATATACGGCACTGCTTTACAATTCTCAGCCTAGGTAGTTTCTTCTATTGTTGAATACTCTAAGTGCATCAAACACTGGCTTTCACTAAACAATTTCAAGTCCAACAATTATTGAGGTACTTTTTTAAAACTTTTAAAACAATTATTTAGGTAGGTAGGTACTAAAGCTTCCTAAAAGTAGCACCTCCTATCATTTAAACCACACATCTTCCGGGTAGTCAAGACACTTCGCCTTGGACTGCCTCTGACAAATGGCCGTCGATTATCACTCGAGAATTAAGTTAATACACCAATTATGTATCCGCGTTTATAATTCAATTGTCTTGCTTTCAGGTAATGCAAATGTAGTTGGGGATTATAGGCTTTAATAGGTAGGTGTGAAGGTAGGTAATTGGTTTTGATGAGTAGATCTTGGTCTAATTGTATGCGATATTCTGATTGGATTGGTCGTTTGCATATAAAAGGATGTCTTAAAGATGGTTATATGTGGTATAGGTGAACGTCTTGGTAATTGTGTCCCCATACTGCATGTTATATAGGTTAGCATTTTATAACAAACTCTTTGCATACTAAATGTTATACATGCAATGTGAGAGCACCATAAGACAAAAGAGTCGCCAATAATAAAGTATTAGTTGTAGCTTACCCATTACGATATCAAAAAGACCTACAATTTGAAAGATTGATATATAATACATCCAAAAAAACTTCACTTTATATAAAAATTCCAAAAACGAACTGTCACTTATCATAAAAAAACAAATTTAAAAGTTAAAAAAAAAACTTTACAGAAGTTAACCAGCCGTCTACTGTACAGTCGCAGGTGTGGGTGTACATTTAATCATAATTAACCACGCGTACAGTAGACAATGGCGTTAGTTCCACCTGCGCCTGTACTTTACTTAATAGCTTGGATATAGACTAATTTAAATTAAGTTTAAGACACAAATTAGGTGTCTGATTGAGACTTATTTGTTTGGTCTGAAAGTTTCTTTTCTACAGAGGTTCGTTGACTTTACTACATTATTAATTTTGAATAAAGGTTTTCTTTTGGGTTAGAATTGGTTTTCTAAAAGGCTAGATTCTAGGCTGTCTAACTGCATTTTATTAAAATTTGACAAGACTGTAATCTAATCTCTGGTAGGTAATAGGTAGGTATCATTGCGAAAATCCATTTTTTGATAGACCTTTAAATTGTCTCCTAATTAAGTATACGATTATAAATTACGTTTCCCCCTTATTGCAACGATGACTAACGAAAACCTAGTTTACCGAAGCAGGTATTAATACGAAGTGACTCCTATTTCTATGAAATTGTAAATTACAGTACCCTACGTACCTTTCCCCTTTTTACTACGAAAATCTAGTATATCGAAGCATATACTATAATATAAGAGTCATACACATAGTAATTAGGTTCAAAATTGTCTTTCCTGTTCCAGATGATTAAAGACATTGGAGCTTCTAGTCCTCAAAATGTTTATGCAAGCCAAAACTACTTCGGGCACAGATTATGCGGATATAAATTAAGTTCAGAAATTAGCATCCAATCCATCCTTAACTTTCAGGAATAGGAGAATTTTTTTTTGTTTTCTGTGTCTGTATGAGCCATAAAGAACACTAGCTTTATTAAAGACACAAACAATAACGTTTATAAATATTAGACGAAGAGGATATGACAAACAATTCCAACAAATCATAAGCAAAAATGTACATTTTTAATCAACTCTCGAAACACGCTACTTTCCACGGCACCCAAATCTCACAATTGACCTAAATAGACACCAACAGCCGACTGCAGTCTCTTATCCCCCCTTTCCACCCCTCCATAATGATATTATCCTGCAGAGATATTATTAAATTATACTTTCGAGTATCATGTGCGAGATTTCTCGGTTTTCAGTCTGTTTCATGAAGGTTTGAGAGATGAGTTAGTTTTGACACTTTGTTTGGTGATACCAATTTTAGTTACTTTTTTGTAAGTAAAGTGCTACATAGTTTTTTTATGTACTTACTCAATTAGATATTTCGCAATGATACTGATTAAAGTTATAATACAATTTTAAATAACTAATGATTCTTAAGTGATTTTAGCTCGTCTACTTATTCTCTATCCACTTCTCCTAAGCGCAGATATAAAGTCAGCAACACTTAGATTATACGACTAGTAACGCCATCTATACATATTCAACGAAACTAAAACAGCTAGCACAACACACGAGGCGATCAGCTGATCGATAAGAGCTCACAACTCACGACAGATGTCGCTACCGGTATTGTAAACGAGGAGATCGTACACAGATAGCTACTCGTAGTAGTAATTTTACTTATCAGATTTAGTATGTTAAACGCAACGATCCATACATGACTATCTCGCGAGAAAATCTTAGAGAATCGTGATTTTCCTTTTAAGGCGCTGACCTTTTAGGTGGCGTTATGAAAATTAAATTTCTATGTAGGTAAGTAAGTAGGTACTAGGTTCACGTTAAAAGTTTAACGTTAAAAGTTACACACGTTAAAAGTTAAAAGCTTAAAGTTTTTTGACACGTTAAAAGTTTTTTGACAGATGTTAGTTTTTGAGAAAGTGCAATCTTGGCATAGAATTGATTGAAGTTCCATTGAAATAAATAGTAACTAAACAATAGAAAATCTCCTAAATTCAATATCACGTAGAATAGACAAGTTGCAAATTACTAGGTACGTATTCAGAATCTTTAATACTTACATAGGTAGGTACTAACTTACATTAACAACTTCAAACGAAATCCAAGAAGTCATTAAAATAAATTACATGATCCAAATCCAACAGTTCCAACACCAAAGCAATCATTAAACACATAGATGATTTCCTATTGACAAACAAAAACCCATCTAAACTCAAAGTTTCGGACTTCGCAGAGCAAACAGAAATGCAATTAAAAGGGAACGAACGAAAACCCAAGAAACAAATTGAAACCAACCAATATCTTCCAACCAAAAATCCAATTAAAAACTTCTGTCGACTGCAGGTTGTAAAACCTAATCTTGGATAGTAAACAAACGAAAACGTGGTCTAGACTTTTATCGTTGGATGAATCGACCGATAGGTTGACAAAACTGGGTCACAATTTTAAATTGTCGGATAGGTCCGGTTGAGAACAAAGGTGCAGATGTAAATTGGGTTATCACTGCTATACGGCAAAAATGAAGTGGAAAAATGCTAGCACGAACTTCCCTGCAACAAATTTACTCGTACAGTGTCAAATTTATTCAAACATCGAGAGGAATGCATGTTTTTGAAGATAACAAGCAAATAATAAACAAAGCTGATAATATTCTAATGATTAATGACGAGCCACTGAAAAATCATCCGAAAACTTTAAAGTAAAAAGAAAGTAGCTAAATAGAAAGTAATGTCCAGTTTGACCTAATTAAGAATTTGAATCTGTGCTTCCATGATTGCATTATAAAACTTTAATGGCGTCCCGAATTCTTTTTTACACTCGTCTGTTTTGTGTTAACATTTGGGTTAGTTTTGGACTTTTAATACTGGAACTGCAGGCATGTTCAAAAGTAGAATAAAATGGGAAACCAAACCTATGCAGGGACTGCCATGACCCTTTCTTTTCGCTTTGCTTTGTAGTCGGGTAAAAAGTTTTATGACTAACACCGTGCGAACCTATAGTACCTAGAATTTAGAATAGTTTAAGTAGAAAGACTGACTTATCGGAAATGCAAATTGTAAGCAGAACTTCAGACATATAGGGATACTCGGATGAAAGTCTGCAAATATGCTTTTCCTCAGTTCGGCGAAACTAAGAACAAATTTCAGTGTAAATCCTCAACGAATAACAAGTCTAACCGATTTCAATTCACGAGAACGAAGCAAAATGTAGAACACACTTGAATTTCTGCTAAATAAGCACCATTTTCAAATTGAATTTGCAATCAGTTCCAAAGTTGATACGAGATAATTTGACTCACGAAATGTGTTCTTAATACATTATGCAATAGAAAACGGAGCACACATTCGAGCATTCGTTCAGTCAAGTAATTAATGTTTTTGTTGAATTAAATTCAGTATGGAAGAAACGATATAATTTGTTGATAACTCAATTCCGACCTTCACTTGTATACCAAAAGGAATCCTTCATATTACATGAAAAAAAAAAAAAGTTTTTGTGGGTGTCCAAAGATAATCCAAAGATAAATAAAATAGAGGATAGGCATCAAGAATCTCATTGCAAATGCTACCCATCAGCCAAGAATTTTAAGAACAGCATAATCATAGGTAACAAGACGACCAATATAATATCAACATTTAAATAGTAAAACGCCTTATCCTGACTAAACTTTATTGATTATGTTAAAAGACAAAACAGAATAAAGACACAGTGGGCAAACAAAATATCCATTTGTATTTTGCACAGATGTACATTCGGAACGTAATGATCAATTTCGCAACGGAAGAAAGTGAACATGTAACTTGAAATTGAAATTCTTATGACAATGATCCTTATTGAATACCGTTAGTACGTGTAGGGTGACCAAAAAGTCTTTTTAAGGATGTATCTTATGTAAAAATAAAATTACCTTAAACAACACGCAGAGAAGAAAAAATGGGTCTTTTATTTGTTTGTACTGAAGATAATATATATATCCTAGCACATAATGAACTAATGCTATTACTTGCATGCTAAATACACGTGAGCGCATTAGAAAAAAATCTAGCATCAAATTAATTTGCACATACAGTACACTAATTATACCCAATTTAGCTCGGAAGTTGTTAATTCAAAATTTAAATAATAACTAAACAAGTCTAATTATGGAGCGTAATAATTATCTTACCAAGGATGAAATAAATTGAATACCTACCTATCAATACCCACTTATGTGCCTGACTACATAAAATTTCCTATTTCTAATTCGGGGGAAACTTCTTAAACACGCAGCATTATTTTTGTTGTGAATCTCGATCTCTAGTTCTTTTATTACTTATCTATCAAAACCTGTATATATCACAATCATCATCAGCTGTAAGAAGTCCACTGCTAGACATAGTCCTACCTTAAAGATTTCCACTCGACTCAAGCTTGTATCCACCATGAACCGGCAACCACCACGAAGTCATCTGTCCATCATGATTATCATATTTAAGAGTTACTCTTGTCGGTGGAGAATCCGCTGTTTAGGCCTATCTTCTGCTAATGCTTGAAATTTAACTTTCTTCTTTATTGTCATTTGTCCATCTCGTTTGAAACTATATAAGGTATAACCTTACAGAATCATATTGTAACGTGCCTTCCAAAAACGTACATACAAGTAACATTACTCCACAATTTTCAAGTGTCATTGCCTACCAATTAGTTTTGGAAAGAACATAAAATACTGACCCCGATAGCCGCAATACGAATGACAGGAAACTAGCCATTACTTTCGTAATTAAATTTGTCAAGGATAATGGTATTAGACGGCCATTTTAATTGACTAATTCTTGATAAGAGTTGTTCGGTTAGTAAAGGTTAATTAATCTAGTGGAGTGTACCTAAGTGTAACTTTTATGTCAGTTTTGGGGTGACATTACCGCGTGTAATTACTATTTGATTGTAATTAAAGTTCTTTAATTTCTTCTGTTTAAGACGTGGAGAATTCTAAAATATTAGCATGTTATAAAAGTAAGATGAAACCTATTCGTTCGATGAAACGAAAAATGGAATAGGGTGATAAAATTTAAGAGTAAATCAATCATCCAATAATTAAATTGAATCAGAAATCTAGGATATAAAATACAAACGCTGCCAATCTTGCACCACGAACTAATTAATTTCTTGCAGAATAAATTATCCCAAAGTAAAAAACACTTCATAGCCACCGTACGCGCCGGGATACACTTTTACTCGCATGCCTAATGCGCAGACGCAGTTTCTCCACGTGCTTGCCATACCGATGCACCGTGATTTATACGCGGCGCCAACGACGCTGATTGAGACTTGGTGTTTATTGACAATGTTATACAAAAAACAGAACAACTCGTTAATGTCAAAAGAATATTTGTGTATTGGTGTATTTTTACTTTTTATTCCAAATCTTTGGCACCAATTCTCTTTCATAACTCGCGTTACTGAGCATGGTATTGTTCAGAATCTATGAAACAGAAGTCAGAAATACGTTGTAAAATTCATATTTAATTTATTCACCAATCTGCTACGTAAATAGAAACATTTAATTCATAATTTCGCCATCACATTTACTTTTAAAGAAGTTCTTCATAAGCCTTCCGAAAATACAAGAACTTTACAAAGTACTTTACTAAGGTACGAAATCGAAGCCATCAACAATCATCAAATATTTAAAAGGCAATATTCTGATAAATCTCTATTCAAGCTCTTGCATATGTAATGACTTACACAGGTAAGGTATTTGATATTACTATTTCTTATCGCGTCATAACAATTCATCACTCAGTACCTCAAGGCGTCAAATATACAAAGTGATCAATCATAAACACCCCAACAGTTTCTTCTCAGACAGTAAGTTCACTGTAACTTGTAAGTAACGTATTATATGTTTCAGTATTCGTTTTTGGGAGTTCAATATTTGGGTTGATTGAAGGAAATAGGACTCGTAGGCCGTAGAAAATATTACTAGCTTAACATAAAGCTTATTAGAAACCTATGTAAAAATAGTCACATTTGTAAAATGTAAGTTCCAAATATTTGGATCGGCTAAGGAGTAGTAAAGGCAAGACAATCCTTTTTGAAAACTAATGAAAACTAACATTTGAAGCACACCAATAGCTTGCAAAAATTGCTACACATTTCGACTCAAAACTACAATCCCACAAACAGAATTTGCTAACAAGAAATTTGGCAATAACTTCAAAAAGCATTTGACAACATAACATTAATATTGCTAACTACAATGACTGTATGACTTCCCTATCTTTTATTTCCCCATAATTGCCAGTCAAAGCACGTTCACTGACTGCGATTAATGGTAAAGCACACATGGTTGTGGTGATTAATTTGACTCAGCTTATACGGTCACGCAAGGCAACGTTCTGGGTCCACTTTTATTTCTTCTATACATCAGCAACATAATATTAATAATGTCGTTGACTGTATTGTCATTATGCTTCTAATAAATATTAGACAATGCTTTGACTGAGTAGTAACTAGTTTGTGTTAATCGAAGTTGAATAAGTTTGAGTAGTGATAAATGTTACGACTTAAATAGTTTGATGTGTGAAGTTAGCTATCTTTCAGGATTAGATGAATGTAAATATTTCATTCTTAAAAAATCAATATTTCGATCTGATTTTAAGCGTGTTCTATGAGCAACTCATGTTTTTAATCGCTCACCAAATGGATCCGCCTTGATATTATTATCTAGATTAATTTGAACTGATTCATGTATTATCTGATAACTTACCATTTTAAAACCGTGACCCAAAACTACTTTTGAATTTAGTAAATAAGATAGGTACCTAATCCATTCGTGACTAAGTTTAATAAATGATATGAAAACGTTAAAAGTAAACAAAACTAAACCAAACTAAAACTTATCAAAAAATGAAAGCACGAAAATCGCGAAACTAAACACACACATGTTGCTATACCAAAACACGTGTCAAATACTTACAAAATCGATACAGCTTCCAAAGCACTTTACCTAATAAAAACCTCAGAACCGTACTAAAGTAAGTGAAGCATGTATCGTTGATTCCGAGATCAACAGTACATTGGCACTGTGTTACTACCCGCAAGAGTCTCCGGGGAAATCCGACGACGTCTTTCCAGCGACAATTTATCCGCAAAAAATATTACCTAGCTGAGAAGAAAATGAAACAAGTACGCAAGTTAGAGTTGAAAAATTAACGATGCTTTAAAATGTTGATAATGTCATTGTGAATATGGTTGGTTGGTTACAATGTATGTTGGTAATACGAAAATGTGTTGCTTTAAATATAATTTTATCATACATGATTGCGAGTAAAGATGATGATTAGGAAGTATAAGTTTGGATTGTAGCAAGTGGAGGGAACTGGTCTCTCTCTACCTGCCCTGATGGGATAGATACATGATGGATATGTATGTATGCATGATTGCTAGTAAAAGGTAATGTTTCTCTCTATTGGATCAGCAAAAGAAAATAGATATAGTTAGGTTATCTTCCATAGAATTTACTAGCCAAATAAAGCTGATAAGACACCTACTAAAGGATGACAGACGATTTATAAAAGATGGACTGCTCATCTATTACTGTCAAGTAATGGACATTTTGAAATTCTGCTTTCTGAGTCAATGTAATCGACAGGTGTAAAAAGAATCTAATGATATATTTTAAAAATAGAAATACTGCTCTCATTATTACAACGGAAATGAACCTTAAAATAGAAATAAAATTAACAATAATTAACCTTTATTTTGTAGACATAGGGTTGACACCAAAATGACACAATTGGGTTGATATGGGTTGGAATACCACTATGGTGTAATTTAGTGCACTTGAATATTAATTTAATAGAAAAGGAATTTGAAATTAAACTGCCAAAGGACAACTAGGTTAATTGCGGAAATACCTTTTGCAAAAATAACAATGTGCAGACATCGGATTTTGATTCATTCTTCTATATGTATCGTGATTCTGTTGTTGGTGATAAGTTATTCGAAGAGGAAAATAAGCTAATTATAGGTAAACATTTGAAGAAAATTCTGTGTAAGAACTTACGAATTTATAGACTTAAGGAACACTTTTCAAGTCGGGATTTAATGAACTGAACGAAGACTACCTATTCATCAGGAAAGTTAGATCTTTATTATTTACTCGATTCGTAGAATAACGGATATCGAGTTTAACGAAATTATCAGCGTAGATTTATTCGATAAATAATTCTGAGGATTGATTTTAGCGACGAGAAATCCAAAGTTGCGAACTCATTATAAATTCTCGATCGTTTCTCACTAAAAATACATGGAGCTGTTTCTTCGTAGGCCTAAAAGTAAAATCTTGTCGGGTTCTGTTTATTTTTTCATCCTTCAATTGATCGCGTTATGGTTGAAGGAATATTGAGTGAATTTTGGTGCGAAGGTTCCCAAACTGTTTTTGCAAATTGTAATTTATTAGGCAGGTGCAAAAATGGTTGTGATAGCAGAGTTGGTATAAGCTTTTTGATACCAGGTGGATTGAATCAAGTCGAATACATTTTATTACCATTCGGTTATGGTGAAGGAAAACATCTTGGGTACCTGGATATTCTAAAAAAGACGTTCGAAGGTGTGGGAACTCGTCCAATCGCGGTCAGCATTCACAATTTTATGAAATGCTAGTATCGATAAAGAGCTTGCAAGATTTAAATCCTAGATACTAAGTTGACGTAGGTAACAATTGATAGTCATAAGTCATAACACAACTCACAACTTGGTCGATTACTCTGAATCTATTGCAAGTGACATAGTAACCAAGGTAATCAAAGTACTAACTCAATTAAAGAAATGCTGTAGCCTCGACATCACAGAGCAAGCTTCAAACTAATTTGACACCAATTCATTAGCACCACAAACTTTCCGTTTTCGCTACTAACCGACACTTTTAATTACATTTAATTCGCAGAGTTTTAGACTTGTTTATTTACGAAGGACTATCCCAAGTAAACTTTGGAACACACCACTCGGAAAGCAAGAAAATATTTTCACAAGCGTTATGTTGGCATCGCCTGAAAAAGCCGACCTCGAAAAAGGATATAAATATGTACGTCAGCAGAAGAACCGTGTGGGGTAAATGTAAGCAGACTTAAGATCTCACGATCTCGTTGACTTAACAGAAAAAATATTTATTGAATTTATCGAAGCTATAGCTTACAGATATCTGTAACATCGAATAGTCTACTAATATTGGTTGGTGAATTTACTAAGCTTTAGGTAAGGTTACAATCAAGTAAAGGTTTGATATGTAATACACAATACTGGAGTGACGTGATGATGATCAGTTTGAGAAAAGCTTTTTGTAAAATAAAATTAGGCCAAAGACATCGAAAGAATTTTTGCACAGAAGACTTCCCACACACAACGTGGTAGAATTTGAAAAACCTCACCAAGAATGTTAAAAGCAAATCCATCTCGAATGGCTGGAAACCCGCGAATTAGCCAGCTTTCCGCCTTTTTTGAGAGCCTCCAAATTAAGTATTAAATGAGGGAAGAGGCCCGGGATGATCCCTTTTCAAGAGCCACGTAAAAGCATTTCTGGGTAGGTATTAGGCAACGTAACATTTGGAAAAGAGAGGGTTTCAGACGTAGTCCGACTTATTCTAATGTCGGTTGAACTTAGTTGGCATCCATTAGAAAAGATTACCTTTTGAATGTTAGCCATTAGATGGAAGCATTAAAATTAAGACTAATAGGAGATAGGCCGACCCATTTTGACCGCGATTAGTCATGGATAGTTGTTCTAACAAATGAAAGGGATGGTGAAACTGAAAGTTTAAATTACAGTCAAACAATAGCAGAGAAGCATATTAAACTACAGAAATACAACGGCACAAAAGATATCGCCCACATTTAGTACTTTAGGAGTTACTTTTTACAGAGTTACTAAGTGCAAAGCTGTAAAATTATACGCAAGCAATTTCACAGGCATAAAACATAAAACTCGTTGTTCTTTAAGAAACATCATAAAATAATGTCGTCTTTATTTTATGTGAAATAGCGAAGAATTATTTAGGAGCAAGGTGGGATATTAAGGTAAAGCAAATAGGCAGAGGTATATTTGAGATTAAAATGAAAACTTTTGATTGAGGACTGTGCGTACATTTTCATGTAGATGATTCATGATTCAGTTCAGTACGATGAAAAGTTATATTCTGCAGCAACAGTGAAAAATTATGAGGTGGATCATTTTGAAAAGACAGGTAAGTAGGTGGATATTGGTTTCCAAAAGCGCCATTCGAAATCGGAAGCATTATCAAATAAACATGTGGCAAATAAATAGAACCATTAGTAAACTTAATAAAACACCAATAAACGTAAATAAACAGGGCGGCAGGCAGTAAATAAACACGCTCCGTGGTTTGTGGTCGTAATATTTCGCTGTGATCTGGGTCAGCTTTGCTCTGACGAAGGTTTTGTTAAACCGAGATATAGCTTTTAACTTTTGGCATGTAGCTACTAATATCGAATGTCAAGTCATGTAGATACTATTTCGTCTGATGTGTCCATTTTTGGACCTTCCTATTTCTCTAATTTTCATAACAGGTTTCCAATTAGGAGAAGCTGAAATGGTAGGAACGTCCTCAAGTAACAATTGTGATAAAATGTATTAAGGTGGTAGGTATTGGTTGACAATTACGTCGTCTTACAGTCTAAATGTGAAAATTGAAGAAGTTCGCTTTTCATTCTTTAAATTATTATGTAGTTTGAATTATCATATAATAATCACTCATAAGCAATCGCAATATTCGCAATCGAAAATAATTTTAACAAAAATAATATCATCTACATCCCGATATGGCAGGCTTCAGCCAGCCGCTAGTATTGATTTTAAACGTGTTTAAATATTAATCCACATATGCCTCAAGCGATTAATAATATCGAATCGGGTATTTCAGTGCAAAGCAATATCTGAATGCAGTAAAAAAATGGCGACAGAAAACCTGCAGCGACCAAAAAACGATCGTGGAAAAATGAATACGATCTTTTGTGAAATATTTATTCGACAGCCTTTTGCCGGATTTTCACAAAAAGCATCGAATTTCGGCGAATATTTTTGTGACGATATTTTAATTTTCTTTTGTGAAAACATTTCGATGAACCTTGTTATTTATCTGCATTCCACTTTATAGAAGTATGGCGATGAAATTTTTGCAAAAGTAAGAGTAGGTAGGTGACACAAATTTGAACGAATTTCGTGGAGATTTTCTTTGTCCGGTTTATTTACTGAATTATATCAGTAAGCTGATATGTAATATTCTATCCATTTGTTTATAAATGTGTTGGTCTTTATTAATAATATCAACAAGAAACAAACAATACAAACACTAACTATAGACGCAATTTCATAGAAGAAGTCGTGTGTGTCAGCGCAAAGGTTCACAAGTTCAGTGACCCTTAAGAGCAAACATTGGTAGATACCTATCTAAATACAAAACAAAGCATCACTTCTAATCAAATCACTATTACTAACAAAACAAATAAAATCTGCGACCTATACCTATAGTCCTCTATGCTCGTGAAGGATGCTACTACAATTTTATAAGCTGAAGCGCTCTTATTCTGATAAGCTTTAACTCAAACATATACAAAATGATTGGGTGTAAAATTAGTACTCGGTGTAGTAGGTTTTTCAATAAGTAAAAAACATTGTTTTTTTCTACTTGCGTCTTGTCTTTAATCAGATATTCCTCATCTACTAACAAAACTATTTCGATAAGGAATCCTGCTTCTTCAAAGACATTATAGTTGATTGCAATGTAGTATTCTTCTATCAAATCCAATAACTTCTTAACCTGTAGCCAAAAAGGTAAAATATCATCATTTTTATCTTACATTGCAATTTCAGCTTCATACTCTTCATTGTCATTGTTTTAAAGTACATCAGTATTATATAGTATGTTTACTTCAGTTAATAAATAATCGCTTTCGCTTTTATCAAGGCCCTTTTCAACGTAGGCGCTTCTCACCTCAGGTCACTCAACCTAAGGAAGTCTAACCAGAGGACGCTATAGCACAACTATTATGTGTGTTAGCTTTGCAAACAACACACCTTGCCGATGTTCAATACGGATTTTAATTAAGAGATAAAATAGTCCTAAAATTGTTTAATGCTATTGAAGATAAATGCGCGTGAAGTATTTTAGGATCAAGCATAAATTGGGACGTAAATTTTAAGGGCTTCTGAAGTTAAAGGAGATACTAAAGAATTTGAAACGCTTTCGTTAAATAAAACAGGAAAAATAGGAAGAAATAAGTTCACGTCAACAGAAAAAAGATGTGAAAGAGGTTTCTCATTGAAATTTTAATGGTCTTTGCCTACCCCGTTTGGTAAGAGACGTGACAGATATTATGTTGTAGGTAGGTACGTAGGTACTAGGTAGATAGATAGAAATACTTTATACACACAAATAGATACAGACAAAACTTAAAACTAAAACATGGTGCGCAAAGGCGGCCTTATCACTAAAATTGATCTCTTCCAGACAACCTTTGGAGTAGGTATGTGAACGGCACCATAATATTAAGATTCACCTCTATATAGTTACATAAAAACTCTTTCGTTTGATGATATATACTCGTAAACACATAAAATTCACACTCACCTACTAAACCCCATATAAACATAATATTAGCTAATCTACAAGCCTCGGTCAACGACCCGTGAATGCCTTTGCTCTTTTGTTATGGCATCGAGTTACTAGACTAGAAAATGGTGAAGGTAGGACCCATCGATTTTTAATTTGAGCGTCGGGCTTGGGGCGCGATAAGTGCAAAGTTTTTTTTTCCAACAGTCATTTGTTACAGCCGTTTACGGTCGCTTCGATTTGGTATTCAGTAAATCTTTGCTTGTGTTCTTTTTAGTGCTGGAATATTCCGGAACGTTTTTAAAATAGTGGAAGATAATTGGAAAGCAAGTGGACGTTGCTTCTCTAATCTTCCTGCTAATTATATGGCTTATTGAATGAAAGATAGCCCATTCCAATACGATATTTCTTACGTTGTTTTTTTTTACTGTTAAATGCATAGACATTTTAAAAATCATCGTACCTATGACTTGTATTCTTTAACTCGATTTCATTTTCTTCGCCAACTTATTGATCTTTTACTTCCATATTCCCTACAAATTCCTCAACCATAACTTCCTTTTCCGTTTCGTTGCCCATTATTTTCGAATCATATACCAACTTCAATATACCAACTGTTATAATAAATTCTGGTCAGAATGTCCTTTGTAGAGCATTTCTATTAGAGACTGTTACCTTTGTCCAAGCTTCACGATTCTCGATCCACAATGGAAGAGCACGTGCGTTTGCTTCTGCGTATCTCGGAGAGTAAACAAGTGAGCAGATGTTCTTGCACCTGGTTGCTCGCATGTGCCTTGAGTTTGCAAGTAATATGTCTTGAGACAAGGTGGTAGATTTTATTGGCTTTCCTTTTTTGTGAAGGTAATGAGATGAGGAAGATTCCAGAAGTGATACTGAGAGCGGTAATACAGTTAAAGATTCTAGAATACCTATATACTGGGTGTAAAAGAAAGGGGGTATAATGCCGAAACACAGCGATAGTCTTTATGAAACTGAACAACTTTCCCCAAGGAACATGGGTCGTAGGTAACTCGAAAAAAATTTTTGTATCGCCCATACTTACTCGATCAGTTGATCGGACATTTTGTATGGGGAGGAGATTTTTTTTTTCGAGTTATGGCCCAAGTTCCTTAGGGAAAGTTGTTCAGTTTCATGAGGACTAGCACTGTGTTTCGGCTTCATACTCCCTTTCTGTTACACCCTGTATAGGTAGATTGAATGTCTAGAATGTATAGATGTGTAGATTCTGGAATTAATAGAACAACCGCATGAACTGTTTTAAAAAAAGAATACTGGTGTTATAAGTAGCTTATATTGAGACTGATACACATGATTGTTATTAACGATTGTTATAAAGTATGAAATAGTTTCATGTTCTGTGTTTTATTTAAATCATTTACCATTATTCGTGGGTCGTCAAGTAAATTTTCATCATCATTAGGCCTTAATGTAACGTCCTCAGATTTAAGCACTTGTAGTGTTCTTACTTAAAACTCAAAACTTACTGTCAAGTAAATGACACATCGGCGCTTAAACTTTGTTATTGGCTAGCGTTTAACAAGGAAAATTAGCTAAAAGATTTACTAGACTATTGGCATGCTAATTTCATTGTCTTTTACGACCTTCGAAGATTTTACTGAAGACATTTTAAAGTGTAATAAAAACAATATACGTTTATTACTCATTTGCAAACGAATTTACAGTAAACTTGAGGGCAATCATTAAAACAAAAGTGATGGGAACAAAAGAATAATCGCGCTCGAAACAACTAGAGTCATAAACAGTATGACTACGCGTATTGCGCAGGTTTCAATTTACCTCTTGCTACTACTCGCTGTCAAAAACAATGGCTACGAAATGAACCGGGTACCTACGTAAACAATAAACGGCGAAATGACAGCAAATTCAATTGAAAGATCAAAACGGGTTAATCAAAAATATCGAGGAAATTAATCATGTTGTTCGATGTTTCAATGTTATGTATTGTTCGTAATAATGTTGGAATTTTAGAGTGATTGTTATGTAAATGAATTTGTTTTACTACAAAACCATCAATATAATAATATTTAACACGAAAAAATCATGAAAAATATATTTATTTAGCAAAGTTTGACGAATTCAAAGTTTTCCTCAAAGGCCTTCGTCTTTCATTCATGAGAACAACCAATTTTCTGCAGTACCATAACTAAAATTCCTCCAGCTCCCTCCAACTATAATACGCATAATTAGAAACATAATCTACATAGTTTACCAACTCATTAAGCACCAATTCGACCAGGTATTTACTACGAAACTAATATATGCATTCTTACTTCAATTACTGTTTAATTCAAACTCATTATCGAATGTTCCTCCCCCCACTGGCACTAATAATACACGTGGCATTCAATTTAGAAACAGAACTTTATTGGGACTATTTTTCCTACTTTCGTCACTTGGGTTTTTGCCTTCATTACTGCGGCAGGTGTCACAGGTAAATATAACTTTCCTTACTGACCAAAGACAGCTTGAGCTACGATAGTGTCTTGAAGCTATACGTTTTGTCGATCTAACTTTTATGTAATATTATTAATAATCTAAGACACGAGGACTCTAAAAGTCTAAATCGACGTGAATATATGAGGCGACAGATGAAAGTGGATGAAACGAAAGCAGTGTGATTGGATCGTAGCAAGTGGAGGGAAATGGTGTCTCCTCTTGCTACGATCGAAAGGGAAGTGCCTAAATCATAATTTTAGTTCTAACTGATGAATATTGGAAAATCTCTATAAATTATTGAAAGGAATAAGATAATCACGACGATGAGTGCCAAGCTCAAACAAAATAAGCACTTCCACAATCTGACGTCAACCCTAAAATTTTGATAATTAAAATACAAAATTTAGGAGTAACAAGTAAGAACGCAGCTTTTCTAAATGCCACTCAAAGCCCTAAAACAGGCAAAGGGAATTTTAAGGAACCTGCTACCTTCACAGATCCCCTTTTGCGAATTCCTAAAATTCACATGCAAGCCCCTTGAATATTTCACCTAAGTAATTAAGTGATGTCCTTGGATGGACCGTAGACCAAAATAGGTGTTTCAAGTGCTTTGATGTCCGCCGCAATTTCGTACGGTACATTTTTGCTTTTTTTGCAAGCGAGCGAGGTGACTTTATTTAGGTTAAAACCTTTTGACGGGAACTAAATTAGTATTTTTACAGGTTTCTTCTTATTTATGTGTATTTTTAATTAAAAGGTTTGCCGTGTCGTGTGGTAAAAGTTTTACTTTAACCTCTCACATCCCACTGATCCATTATAAACCCAGACACAATAGATTTTCTGCTGTTCTTTTTTTTTCAGGGATATGAAAGATTAATATACTTAATAAGGTATAAAAACTTTGAGTAGTTTTCGATTCACGCTAGTAAGACTCAATTAATCTCAGTTAAAACGTAATCTACCGCAATGAACTCCACGTGGTCAACCTAACACTAGGAAATATAAAATTAGTAGGTATTTAATAAGTAAACAACCAACATTAAATCGTTAAATCTATAAGAAACACCTTACACGTGCAGCTACCGAAATGTTCTTTAGAAGCTTTGTGATCAAAAACTCCCAAGGATCCAGGTGTAATCAATCATAAACTGTAAGAACCAAAACACATTTTTCTATGACACGGTAAACGCGATCGTCGTCCTTCAGGATTAATTCCTGCTGGAGAATTTACGTCGTAGTTTTTAGAAATGGTACACAATATAGAAGAAGAATTGGAAAAAAAGGAGAATACTGAATAAACAAAGATAATACGGTAGATACTGCTAGTATTAACGTAAAAGTAATTGTAAAATTATAAATATACCTATCTAACCTAACGTAACGTAAAACGACGACTTCGTCTTGTCTAAGGGAGAATTATTAAAGGCAATAATCTCTCTTTCTGAAATCTTTTAATATTCTTCATTGCACAAAGTACAATGCCGCATTATCTAACATGCGGCAGGAATATCTTCCAAGCGATAGAGCTACATTTTCTCAACTTTGTAAAGTCTCGAATTATCATAATAATATGACATGTGCAGTAAATAATTGGTTATTATTCAAACATGTCGATCGATCACCAACATAAAAAAAAAACATTTTAAAGGCTTGAACGGAAAACGATTTTCAGAACACCACGTCAAAGAACGAAACTATCCACTCTTCGCCACAAAAGGTAGATAAAATGCAATTTAAAATGCATTTAACCTTTTATCTAGCTGCGGTATTTTCAGATTCAATGTGGGATCAACCTTTGTGTGCAATCTAAATTGCCTATACAGGGTATTGCCACATGAATGACAAAAATCAGGACACGTGATTTGACCTTGACACTGGACTTTTCCCAAGAATAGGCCGAATTTTAAAAGGAAACTAATTTTTCATGTAAAATATCCGAACTACTATGAAATGACTGATATGGTGATGGGTATGGTGACTAAGATATGTTTTTGTAGTATTTCGTATTATTTATTTGTTGTGTTATGAGCAAATTACCACCCCCAAATATTTCTCATGGAGTGAAACGCCACCCTGTGTTCCTATATTGTCTGTATTGCATAGAGAAGTGTGAATAGAGCCAAGTGTTTCAGACAGGTAATCTGTGAGACAAGCTTCTAATTTCATATTTGGGCTAAATAGGCTTTTTGTTATCAAAACGTTGTGAATATGGTAGGTTAAAAGCTAATAGGTATAGAAGTAAAATTGAAAGGCATTTTTAACCACAATTTAAAAAAAAGTACAAACCAAAAGATTTATTAAATCCCCCTAATTCTATAATCCTATAAAATTTCTTTCTTCTTTTCTATTTCTTATAAAATTTCTTTCTAAAATCTATAATCCTATAAAATCCTATAAAATTTATAAAATTATAAAATTCTAAAATCCTATAAAATTCGACTACGATATAATGGAACATTTTTTCCTTAATTGAATTTTAAATACCAAACAATTATCCTATTAAATCCTTTTAAAAACTCAATTAAACTTAACCGTAGCGTGGACTGCGTGGAAAAAGGTAAAGGAGCTGGGGACGAGAATGGCCTTTCTAACGTCATGAGCTCAGAAAAGAATAGACTGGTCGTAGGAAATACATAAATTGTCCAGTAATACTTGACCTCTAACCTAACATCAACTCTGAACAAGCGTGAAAGATCTGTTAACCGATTCATCACAATAGGTGAGTAGTTAATATTTTGGCAAATAAGATAATATTGTATAAAAAAATTATATACTGGTGCTTCTGTATAAAAAAGTGAATTTTTAGCTAATTTTACATTTTGAACACGCCTCGCTTGTCACAAGTATTTCGTGAATTATTCGCTTGACAAACCAGTTGTGTCAGAGTTCAAGTATCGGTGGTTGTAAAGCTTTTGTATGACGACCAGTATAACCTGAGCCTTATAGCCTTATTGGTATAATTAGAGCGGGCGGGCAAACGACAACTTTTCAAATTAAAAGTACAATTCCATTTGAACACCTGGCCACACCGATTACGGCGCCCTTAATTGGCTTCGTCTTATTCTGAACACGCTTTTACTTGTTATTGTCGTGTAATTTTTGAGAAAAATATATACTTTAATGCCTTTAAAGAAGTTAAATAGGGACCCAATAGATTTTCGAAAAAATTACTGTTTTCTTCAATCCTGTTGTCCAACCTTAGTTTCGTTTTTATAAAATATTGACCTTTGGTCCAAATAATATTTCACATCCCAGAAAAAAAGAACAATAGAAAAACGATTGTGTCTGGGTTTATAATGGGTCAGCGGGATGTGAGAGGTTAATAAGTTTACTAAAGAAAATTATAATAAAAGCCATTGTGTTTTTTAAATTGATTCCATCATTCATTTTTATGCACAGTTTGATTACAACTCAAATATCCTCGGAACAAATTTTAAAAGTGTAATTGGAAATCGTTGCCTAACTTCACGGGTCGGAAGTTCAGAATTAAATTTGGATCATCATATCTCGCCAGTGAGACTCGCACCCTTAAAATCTAATTATTTATATAAGTAACTCTTTAAAACAAGATTCCAACTCAAACACAAATTGTTAGTTGATTGCCTTTCAATTGGAGTTCTCGTTTATCTTTTTGGAGTTGCTAAGCGTTTGAAGTTAGGTACCTAGATATTATTTTCAGTATATAATAAGATATATTGTAAGATAAAATAAGATACGATAAGATGTATTATAAGATATAAGTATATTGTCTATCTAGACAATATCTTATTATATACTGAAAATAATATTTAGGTATAGAATAATAATTATATTGTTATCATACATATATTATACATATACATATACAAAAATAATTATTATTCTAATGATTATTATTCTAATAGTGGTGTTATTATTGTAATTATTGTAATATGGTAATACTTAATTAAAAATTAAATAATTATATAAACTTACGTGCACGCTTTGCCTGTTTAAAATGTTAGTATTCCCTTAAATGTATATTCTTTGAATTTGTCCACATTAAAGTCTTTATCTAATCATATAACCTTTTATTGAAAACGGCTATTTAAGAAATAGTGACGTTAAGCAAACCGAAAAAATATTTTATCAACGGAAGTAGAACCTACTCATCCACATAAATTCATAACTCTTTAATACCAATTTATGCCAATCAAAGAAGTAAAATAATTGACTTTAAATATTTCAAATTATGGTTGTTAGAACCACGAAAGAAGCCAACGCTAAACAATTTCATATTTCCATTAAAACGTAGAGTAAGAGGATTTCTGAAGTATTAAGGGGGATTTTCATCAATTATAATTAGTTCCCATTTGGTGCTGCCATAATTAATTTTCTAAAATTACTGGAAATTAAATATTTTGTACGGGAACAACGTTGAAACATTCATTACATAAACATACGAGTATGTTTTTAAAGACGTCAAAGAGGTGTACATAATATTATATCTTTGTTATAAAAATTCTACCAAAATATCTCATACTTTAACTTTATTTTAAAATTATAAAACACTTCCTAAAACCAATAAATAAGTGATGATAAATAAGGAAAAAATCGTAAGACTCATCGAACTAAATCCTACCAATCTGGTAGTATTATTCTACCATTTTACAGGCAACACAAAAAATGGTTATTAGTTATTCAATCAATACGGATCATTAAATTCTTATAGTAATTAAAGATTAGTCAGGAGAATGGATTACTGAGATGGGAAATATTCATTAATTCTGATAGGTATTATTCTGGTAGGATAAAAGTATAATAAGTTGATGTTCAGTGAAGAATATATGAATTTTGTTTCAGTTCAGTATGACATACAGAAACACCTCATAATTAACGAAACTATAGCAATCCCTGGCAAAAGAACAAATAGGTACCACTTATGTTAGCGCCAGCGCATGCCTGCCTGACGGAGCGCAGCGCAGAGCATTTTTGATTGTCAAAATTATTATCGACATTGTTCTCATTAAAATGAAAAAATGAGTTGACACGACATTGGCATAATAGTCGCTTCGATGCTTGTTGTGTTAACTGATTTTGAATATTATGTGTGGGAAGGCCTCCAACAAGATGGACTGACGACTTGGTTAAAGTTGCTGGAAGCCGTTGGATGTGGGCAGCGCAAGACCGATCGTTGTTGAGATCCTTGGGGGAGGCTTTTGTCCAGCAGTGCACGTCCATAAGCAGACATGATGATGTTGATAAGAACAATGTCGATAATAATATGACAATCAAAAATGCTCTGCTCTGCGCTCCATCAAGTCTGCGCCGGCTCTTATAGTGTAGTAGAGAAAGTAGCATCCATTATACTATGTTCCTATAAGCACTAAGCACTAAGTTATTTAGTTTAACTTAACGTCAACAAAGAGCTAAAGCAAGTTTAAAGTTCCTGCAAGCAGCTTTGATGCAAATTCTCAAACTTTCAAGCTACTTACGTACAACAATCAAATAAAACTCTCTCTTTCACACTCATACGCTGAATCTCTAAGAGTAACAAGGATAACAGCACTTGTCTAGACGTAGGAGATGACTTTTAAATTCAGTTTCCTTGTTTTAGTAGGATTCCGTTGATAAATTGAGTGGGATGGAACAATTTACCTGAAACAAGAGAAAAAGATTTTGTTAGACTATTGCAAATTGATTTCGTGACAATGTTTATGACTATATAATAAAATAAAGCAAGCCGTTTAAAACTTATAAAAATCACAAGTTTCCTACTTTGAGATTTTGTAAGATCGCACTTAGAAAACACTGAAAATGTGCTCTCAAGAGAAAGGTGACTGTTTCTCATTCATGACTAACATTGCTTAAATAATGAATGACATAAGTTTTGGGTACCTACATAGCAACAGCTATGTCTATATACCGTCACATTTTGGCTAACTTGTAGATACTACACTAGCTTCAAGAATAAAATCACAAGGCTTTCCCAACTTCTTAGCAAATCTCTGCCGGAAAGAATTCAAACAATTTTGAAGTAAGACAACACTACAGCATACTCGTATCCAAAGCACTATAGCATAGGTATTCTGGGGCAATACTGCTAGCTGAGCATACACTCCGTGACAAGACGTTGTCATGGGTTTGTCACGCTTACGTCTCTGTCCATAGTTTTAAATGTGATAAGGACAGCATGACGTGAGATTATTGTCGCGGCACATAATTATGCTAAGCCTCCTGGTTGAAGATCCATGTATTTACAAGTCCTCGCATGCCGTATAACACGACGCCATCAAATCAAACACACCACACGTGGGTTTTTTGTAAACAGAGCGTGGGAGCTAACCAATAAGAGATAAGCATTCGCAAATCGGAAACTTTAAAAAGTAAAAGCTACCGTTCGATGACTTTTGTGGTTTTGCAGCGTGGGTTTGGATTAGTGTTGGGCTGATAGAAAAAGAAAAAATATTAAGGATTGAGTATTGTATCGTAAATGTCAAATAGCTGTTGATTGCTTTTGCTGATAAGTAGGTCTAATTACTTTTGTAGGGATAAAGAATGACTCTAGTAGTACATATTTAAGACGCCTTTCGAAAAAACAAAGCATTTTCGTAGCACTGTCATATAACGCAATAATTTGACAACTTTCCCGAGAATTAAAACTGCAATTTCCAAGATTATTTTTAGAACATTTTCTTCTCATAATTCGTAGCGGTAACCACAAAAACATTATCAAAACATTTATTAGGTGCAAAAAACATTACCCATAATTCTGTAGGAAGTAAAAAATATCGATAGATAAAACAATCCCATCTCTATACATTTACAAGTAAACTCTATAAATTAATTTTGACCCAATGGCACAAAATTTGGCAGTGTGGGCGACGACATTGAAGAACTATATGTTAATAGTTAATGTTTCATATTCAGTGATGCAATGACAAGTGACCCAAGATTTGCTTACTTTCGTAATAAAACCTGCTTAGCTGGACATTTCTGTTTATGGTTTTTGACCTGGACCTACATTGGTGTTGTACCTGTAATTTAATTTACTATCAATTTATGAAAAACCTTTCTTGCAGCACAGTTCGTTAGTCTTATTCTACTTACTTTTCTGGAGCAAGAAAAAAATTAAACTTTAAAAAGTAGATGACCAAATTGTATAGAAACTGACCAGTGGGAAACATGCAGCGGTTTTCATTTTAAAACGGATTATATCTAAGTATACGTAGATATGCTTGTTTCCTTTGAGTTAAGTGAAGGGTGAACAACTAAGTATAGGCCAATTACTAAAGCAATCATTCTACATACTTTCAAGAAACTTAAACTTTAACCCGGACGGAACACATCCCCATTAACGATTAGGTACTAAAACAGATCTCAATACCGCTACCGATGACGACACATCCGCGCGTGCGCGTACGCACCGTGTCAAGTGACGTGACGACGAGCACAAAAACGTTTATTTACAAACAAAGGGGCAGCTGGTTTGTTTTGATATTTGACAATGTTACGCTTTGTCAACGTGCTGAGTGACGTTCGAATGGCGAATGTAGGTTATGGGAGTTTGAGAGATAGGTGTTGACAGACGTGGTGTATAAAGGTCAATTCGAAGATAACGGACAAGCTTAGCGGCCCATTTCACCACTTGCAGATTAACTGACAGATAAACCTATGTCTATTCCATAAAACATGATGTTTTAGACAATGACAGGTATAAAATATCCGTCAGTTTATGTGTAAGTGGAGTAACGGCTAAGAGCCGAGAAACAAATATTTTTAGATCTACTTGAATTATACTTGAAAGACTTTTTTCTGATCCAAAAGTACCTACAATAAAGTTATAATAATATAAAAAGACTCAAATAAAATAGACGAAATAAAAGCATAACGTAATACTAAAAGGAGTGTTTTCGTTTTTTACACTAGCTGTGAAAATAACAGCTTTATTAAAGGTCAAGAGCTTACGCCTACACGACATAACTTGTTGAATCGAAGCAGGGTTGGCTTTGAACGATAGTGAGTCTCAAGTTATTTAATATTTGTAAAGCTTGGTTAATACTTTTAGGGTTTCTTGCTTATAGTATAAGTTTTTGGTTTGAATAGAATAGCTATTAGTATGCGGATGGGAGATATTTTGATTTATATCGTGGGGTCTAAAAAGAATAGAGGTAGACTTAGTAAGTCACATAAAGGTAATCATAAAAACACATATACAAACAGAAACGAGCGTGATTATTTATTTGTACTTAACAAATAATCACGCTTGTCTCTCCATAAGGTCGAGCAGAGAATCTAGTGTGACTATTAACTATTGTGAGACAGTGACACAGAATACATGGTTAGAAAATTGATGCTGCTATTTTTCTACAAAACCCAAAATAAAACTTTCACAGACAAAATTGCCAGCCCTAAAATGACGTCACAGTCTGCGACTTTAGAGCATTTCCATTTGTCTCGGGGCATCACAATAATTTGGGGTAAATGTCTCGTACGCTATAAAGTGACCCGTTGGGATATGATGGGTAGGTATCTGTCTTACCGTATCTTTGTGTCGCTGTCATGTGACAAAACATTTAGGACCACTGGGACCGTGTTTGGTGTACTTTTGGCAATTCACTTAGGAATTGTTTAGGATAAGAGGTAATTGAAAATTTTATTTGTTTCGGTTCCATTGATCTTGAAGGTTGGTTTGGCAAAGGTAAAATAGTAAAGACATTGTGTGTTTTACAGAGATAAAAAAAGTAATTTGAAAGAAAACAAAAATATAGAGAAGAGAGAAAACGAGATAGGAGAGAAGCGAAAAAGTGAGATACTTTATGGAAACAACTTTTATAACAAACAATTATGAAGCACACATAATCATCGAATAAGTAATTAGACACTTTTAAACCAGACTAATCAATACGTTAACTAGAAACCTTGTAGCAAACAATCTCAGTAACAAAGATATAAAGCAAATAACAAAAGCAAGTGTCAACAAATTGACCTGAACACAAACCGGAGTGCGTCGACAAACCGATGCGCAAGCGCCGTGCCTTTAAATTGGATGATTGCTCCCTGGGTCATACTAATTGACGTTTAGCCGGTGACATGGTACTTTAACATTTAAGAGTTATTGTTTGTTTTCAGCATTATGTAGAATGTTTGCGAGTATTTGATACGTACACATACATACTCGTTTGTATTTCACGCCTCTCTCCCATCGGGGTAGGCAGAGACCACTTCGCTCAACTTACGATCCAAACACACTTTTTTTCGGTTCATCTACAGAAAAGAAGTTTTATTCAACAATTTAGAACAAAGATTCAGAAAATTTTATCGCGATTAAGCCTCTTTCAAATAGTCTTATCCCAAGACTACAAAACTTCATCAGCCCATTACTAATCCTAGATAAAGGTTATCAGCCCTATACTGACCCCAAAAAAATCATAAAGCGGAGATCATATGCTTTTCTGAACCATCATTAAAAACCAGAGTACACACTACATAAACGGCAATTACATAAAAACCAAAAACCTTCAAAAGTAATCACATCCTTCCATGCCCCAATTTGGCTTTGAAAAATGAAAATCTCACATCTTTATCCGAGATAATGTTCCTTCGTACCAATTACGTCATACAGCCGGCTCAAAGGGAGAATTCGAAATAGATACCTACCTAACGCATTTACATAACAATATGTGGTCTGTGAAAGAAAATGATCAGTTGGATTTTAAATGTTCTTTGATTAAGTTTTCATTGTGGGGGGAGTTCAATTGCATTTTGTTTTGCGATCTGCTGTTTCAGCCCCAAGAAGAAAAGTTGCATAAAGTTTATTCTACAATTATCTTATAGATGGCAATATATTTGCCAAAAAACAGAAATCGCGATAATAAATGTAATGGCCTTATGGGCAACTTGGGGTATCTCAAATTAAATTCAAAGAGAGCTAAAATCATATTGAGCCAAATAGACAAAAAAAAAACAATTTCAAAATGGATGACCGACAACCTGATAGGTAATAAACCAGCACTGACTTATTAAAAGAGCAAATATGAGAACAACGTAAATAACAAGCCACTAGAGGCCAGTCCTAACAACTTTATTCAAAACTCACCGAGAGGCATTATCTAACGAGTTCCCTGTAACTGGTGATTAAAAAAAAACACGTGAGTAAAAGAAAATCGATATCAACCCGACTGTCTCTTTATATGGGTCACTGTGCGACCGACAGCAAGAGAAATTCTAATAATAAGCATGTATTAAAACAACAGTAAGGTTGGGTAGTCAAAAGTTTGATAATGTTTTAAACTTATACTGCTGGGCGGATTTGGATAAAATTTGGCAAACAGAAAGATAGAGAAAAAAATACAGATGAAGTCTTAGAAAATTTTTAGGTAATATTTACCACAAGAACTTCAATCTTTCATGATAAAAATCCATAGATGCCTATCAAATAACTGTAAAGTAGTATTATCTAGTTAAAACTTGTTCAAATGCATTAAACGAAAACATACGTAAGCCATTTTCAGGGAAAAACTGCTCAATTCAAGTGGAAAAGTTCCGAGAATTGCACCTTTGGGAGTAATTTTGGGAATAAATCGAATGACTGTTTACAATGGTGGAAAGTGTTCCTGTACACTACAATAACGTATCGAAGGAATTATTTGCTGATAACAGTGTCTCGTATGTAATATTTTAATTTAAAAATTATGTATGATGCAATCATTTTATTTCTTCAAATAAGATAAAACATGTTTTTGATACTTCTATAAACCGTACATCACATTTCTTTTTCATTTCAGTAGCTAAAGAAAAAAAAGCTAATTGCAGCCTGTAAAAACATCAGAAAACACGGCATGTTACCTCGTAATTCTTCAAAGGAAAATCATTACTCTCCTTAATTTGCCAGGTCACATGGACAGTCACCAATAAATCTGTAAACTAAACCGCAATCTCCATTAGCCGATTGAATTTGCTGACCGTACCGCATTCAACTTTGCTCCTACACGGCCCATTTTGCCTTGAAACTCTTTTAATACCTATGCCCTTTTGCAGGCTTAAAAGAAAATATTTGCGGCTGTTTCTTCTTTATTTAAAACTATTTTTTTACAGTTGTAAAAGAACCATGTAGATTCAGAGACTGGGTAATCTTTTAAGGAAAACATTCAAATACTGTTCCTGTATTTTTTAGCGTTTTTCTATAATCTAGTTTCGTAGTCCGGATAGATAGTGAAGAAAAATTTTCTAAGGCGAATTCTATGAAAGAGTTATATTTATTCAAATTGAGCTATCTTCTACAGATTACCTTTTACATATTGCTTTCATGTTGACCTTTACTTTCCAATTTCTTTTTCACTTGTATACACAATAAGATAAAATTATATATAAATAATAACTAAAAATAAATTACAATTTAAGTTACTAGAAATAATATGTAATAAGCTAATAAGTTATATAAATGTATAGTACTTAGATACATATAAAAATAATTAAATAGATTTTGTAACAAGATACCTACAAAACTTATGTAAAATGTGATTACTTACATAGTTTAATATTAGAATATAAGCCCTCAAGCAAATATACCTTTACAAGGTAGTTATTATTTTATACTGTAATTGTATTAAAATGTAACTTTTTGCAATAAATAAATACTAAAATACTAAATACAGCACACATCCTGTAAGATTCCAAGACAAGCATAATTCGAAGATTGCATTTTTTTGTTGTTTAATAAACTTTATTCAGGGATTAACAAAGTAGGTTGAGTAAACGGCGAAACAGAGAAAATACCAGCAAAATAAAGTGAAAATAAAATGTCCAGACACAGAATTAATTAGCTGCTCCAAACCCACAATTTCGGTGGAAAATTCGCATGAATTTGACGCTCGGCTATTCATTGCAGCCATCATTAAAATATTACGAGTACTCCACAAATTGCTACAATTTGATACCTCCGGGATACCGGACGAGATAATTATGAACTTGTGTTTTACGGTTGTCGCGGTTTTATCCACCTAGTGGTTAATATGGTTAAATTGATGAATTTCGTGTCAGAAATACAACCACAGTAAGTAATATAATAATATAACCACAATAATGTAATACGACCACAATCAGTAAATTTATTTTTTAAATCAGATTAACAGTAAATAAAAAAATAAGACTTTTAATTTAACTACTTTTTTGTAAGAACTGCTCACTTCTCTTCCAACTCCATTTTTGTCAGTACAGCTCACTTCATTCCTGACTACGCTTTGCTTTCTCAGAATAAGGCCATTTCTTGACTGGGACTTTCTTTAGAGAGAGAGAAAGGTGGAGTTCCTAGTAATAAGCTTTGTGTGTACTATTTATGTGTTCGTTAGAAAGACAAAGAACAACAGGGTCGTAAAGTAAACGCAATAGTTAAATTGGACATTGCAGAAGCTAAAAATATATTCATAAAAGAAAATATTATGAAAGCGAGTGAAAGACACGATTGATAAGCATCATGTCGTATAGTTTACACGTGTTATTGATACATATCTAATCTTATCTTGAATTGGGTATTTTCTCAATTTATCTTAATCATTGAAAACCCATTGTCATCACGAGATGTAAGTAGATCTCTTTCAAGTCTAAAAGGCTGTCGAATTTCAAGAAAAGTATGTTTTAATAATTAAAAAGAAACAACTAAAGAGAGTTTCAAGCAACAAAAAAGTTACAAGATAAGCATTTTAAAATATAAATGTAGTTCTTAACAGATATAAAGTTACTTCAAAAGCAGATAGGTGCTTCAATTTCATATATACTGTAGTTCTGGAACTAGAGGGAAACCAAAAACAAACTAAAACTTCGCTAAAACACAATAAATTTAAATAACGAAAGGAAGAAAATTCAAGCATCCCCAACAAAGAAAGTTACTCCAGATTCTACATTGTAAATAACGATGTTTGCACTAAACTGTACCATACAAGACCACGCTTCCACAAAACATAATTCCCTATCTTTTATAACCTCATGACGCAAGTGAAATTCTTGTAACCTCTTTGACGTATATTTACAAACAGCTCACACTCGATTTAACTTGACTCGAAGCGATCAAAGGCACGAAATACCCATCACGTTATGGAAGGGTTAAGCTTAACCATAACATTGTTCCATTATAAAATTTTCGGGAATATCTAAATTTGATGGTTTTGGGTGGTCGTCATAGGTAACTTGTGAGAGTCAGTACAGGGAATCGGGAATAATAGTGACACTGGTATTAACTTCCCCAACATCAGGTTTTTGGAAGAGAAACATTTGACAATCGTTCAGAATCACAGCAAAGGATAGTGACAAAAATGGATTTGTGATAAGAAGTAGAGTCACTAAAGACACCAAAGATACAGGGGAAAATGGACGAGATTTAAAAACCGTTTCTGTAAAAATTCTCAAATAAAATCATGTACCTATATTCATTAAAATTACTACCTAGTAACCTAGGGTACCTACCCAAAGCATCGTACATGGCACCATTCTGAAGTTAAAGCAAAAAGACATGGCCGTCATAGTTAAGAAGGACGCTCCACAGTTGAATAGGCGAGAACATTTAATTTAAAATGTAAAAGACTTGTGTGACTGATAAAAAGCTTCTAGTTTCTATTTACGACTTTTCTAGTCTTCGATATTGAATCTTTATTGAAAAGTAACAACGCGGAACGAATTTAAAATAAAACATCCAACAAATTGAACATTATTGATCCTCTTACAGCGGAATACAGCATTTGAAGAAGACAAATTAATAGGGCTTGAAACAAGACAGATAGAGTAATTGAAAAGAGGATTTAATAAATCCATATCTACAATTCCAACTGAAATGAACCGTACAAAACTGTGAATGAACGTTGACTGTAAAGAGAATATTTCCAGCGAAGAATTTTAAAGTCACTTTATTTATTGCTTCGCGAAAGAGGAAAGGAAAAATCGTGGCTCTTTTCAAACATCTTTTATGCATAAAGTAGTGGCCGGCACTTTCTGTTCCGATACTTATTTAGATCTAGATGCACTTTTAGTTTGACCTTTGCGTGAATACATGACAATATGTTAGACAAATCTTACAATGTCAATATATATTTGTATATCAATCTTAAAGTGTTCACTTTTATAAGCGGTTAACTAGATAAAAAAATTAGAGGTTAACAATTCAGTAGTTTATTTGAAAAAAAAAATGTGATCCCAAATGTTTATGTGCAAGAAAAGATCGAAAAAAACTGACAAATTACACAGATACTGCTCGTACTCCATTATGTCTAAAACTATAAGATCGACACTTAACTGAATTATACTAACAATCTTTCATATAAGCAAATATTACATTACACAGACAGAATACACAATCCAGTTGTCTCTAGATTATCTCCAACATCAAGTTCTGAAGATATCAAGCGCGGGCGTAAGCTAACAGCATCGTAATTTTCATTTCAAACTTCCGAACAAGAGGCAAAGACACTTCGTAGTCTCACAAATTGGTAACACGAGTATGAGTGAGGATAATTTAATAAGTTAAGGTTATACTGAGTTGATTACTTAAATCAAGGTACGTGAACCCACACTTGTTTTCAAGTTTCATTTAATATTGGGTAGCTATAGAGAGTGCTTGTTTTTTATATCCTGTTATATCCCACTGCTGGACAAAGGCTTCCTCCGCATCCTTCCATCTTTTCTCATTCCCGGCAAGTTCTGTCTGAGCTTTACTTATCAGCCCTTTTAACGTCCCCACTACAGGGGCACGAGCCTACTCTCAAAGACAGAGCAGTCTCTCTCTGCCTAAGCTTTATTATGAACTAAACCAATAAATAAAATCATTAATTAATAGTGTTGACGTTCGCAGCTAAGCCAACTTAGCCAACGGAGTCACAGAAGCACTACATTCGTCAAGTAACTAACGTCATATATCGGTCAAAATGTTATTGTTATAGATTACACACATAATACTTCACGATATAAAACATAATATAAACATGATTACCATCAAAACATTGTTCCTAAAACAACTGACACACGATACGGACTCATCAATTCTCGTAACTGACGCAACCTGCCATTACGGCAATATTTATTGACAGAATCTAATTCCACCACGAAAACGCAATAGGAGGAGAAATATAATCAACCAAGTTGTTTACCAAAGTGTGAACAAACGTTCAAGACTCATAAATTGTCCCTCAACACCTCATAACTGGCGCCCGAACCGGGACTTTCGAGCACACCTAGGGGTTTCTAAAACAATTTTGCTAATACAAACTTCAAAATCATTACGTTAAAGATCAATTTTCATTGCTTTGTTAGCATTAAGGATATTACATTTCGAAATGGACTTTAAAGAGTGGTGGTTAGAGTTGTTTTTCGATGGAAAGGGTTGCTGGCTAAAGCAGACAGAGGGAGGCCATGAAAGCTCAGGCAAAAAAGTAGACGCGACGCAAGACTAACAACACCATTGTTTAGGTAAAGCAAACATCGTAAGCAGTATTTATTTGTGCCTTGATAAGAAAGAATTGTAAGGAATTGCTAGCATGTACACTCAAGAACACATGTTAGACTTTGCCTCACCGTGCACATGTTCACTGTCTTGACTTTTGTTCTCCAGTATACAGTGCATTTAGAAGGTAACATGATAAATAACATTGCTAAAGCCATTTCAGTATTTACAAAGTACAGTAGTTGAGTAAATAGTCTTGGAGATATGTCTTGTTGTCTTTAACCAAATAAAACATAAGATATAAACATAGTAAGTCATATACAATGATTCCTCACTGTTTGTTCGTTTTGTTTATTTTATTTGTCAATAGAAGCTTATTTATGTACCGTAGGGTGTGTTATTACTTTATGAAGGTCATTAAACTGATGAGTTTTTAAGGTAAGTATCCAATTAATTAATTATACCAAAAGTATGTACCTACACTTTCTTATTTATGGAAAAAATGTTTACATGTTCCATAAATTAATTGAACAATTTTTATTATAAATGTCGCAAGATTTAGAAACTATGTTAGTACTTCGTTAGTATCCTGTTGTTTAGTAAATAATTGGCATCCCTACTTAGTAGGAACACATTGTAACTAATAAGTAAGCAGGCACATCTAGAAAATTCCAATAATTTCTAAAAACAAACAAAAGCAACTAATAAATCCGACCGTATCGAAACACCACCGTGCACATAATACAGTAAAGTCTGAAGAGCTCCCTTCGTACCTTGCTACTCTTTAAATCCCTCTATCTACCCTTCGGCGATTTGTCGAGCCCAGTGGCGGATTTAATAATGTCTGAGTGGGATGGAGTTTGGGGCGATAGATTTTAGGGGGTGCAAAAAGATCAGTTTTTTACTCTTGTCTTCCAAAACCTTCAATCTTGTACCTAAAGTAGTGGTCGGTATTGCTAACTTCTCTTTTAAACTGCTTGTCAAAGACAGCCGGTAAGTGTGCTTCCTTGCTTTCTGATGCTATTACAGTTGTATTAATGTGTCTATTATCTTGCGAACTTAAGGCAGAGAACAGAGCGTTCAAGATAGAAAGACTGAACTAGTTATTTGTTCCTCCTCATCTAAGAAAAAAGACAACCTCGGCAACCACAACCACCTCAATACCACCATAAAATAGCTTAATCTGCGCCCTTTCAAAGGGGCGACAAACACAGAATCCGTCCCTGATGGCCCCCGACCTACCTCTACCAACGCCCCTCGTAAAACTGGCGAACGACCACGATGACGTGTACACAAAATTGGATCCAGACAGGTGCATTTGCAATTGCCCAAATGGATATTGGTAATTTACTTCGACATGCGGTTTTATGATGTTTGCTCTCTATCAGTAATAATGTTATCTATGATATTCGGTAGTAACTTCTCTATGGTTTTTGTTGTTCGCACTGAGCACCAAATTGGTGTTGGTAATATTGTTAATATCTTGTAATGCAGACAATAATTTGATGACACGAAAAATTTTGTGTTGGAAGAATAGTTGATTTGAGAAATGAAATACTGATCTGGGTTATTGTGATTTGAATTATCAAATGGCCAGTTTACATTATGCCAGTTATTAGAGTCATAGGTACCTATGACTCTTTCAGCTGCGTTTTGAATTAATGTAGTTGGGAATGCGTACAGCAAAAAGTAGACAATTTTGTATCATAAAAACGGAAGATTGTTTAGTGCCAAAAGCCGTTTAGGAGATCCAAGATATTTAAAAAGCAAGAAAAATAAAATGACAATGAAAACTAAAACACATTTTATTACATTTTCCACAAACCAAGACATCCACATATCATCTTAAAGTATACCATTAAAATGTCCACAGAAGATTCGAGAAGCATATTTCAAAACGATAAGCGTTTTCCAAGTTAAACCTTGATGTAGGCACTTAAAGTCCCTGGAGGAACCCCATATTGTCTTGACGTCAGCACTTAATCAAAAGGGTTTAGTGACATTGGGAGAGGAAACTGTCTGACAGAACCCAAGCTCTATTCGCTCTTTGAAGAGTTGTTTTAAAGTGTTTAAATTTAATACTATAACACTGTTATAACGGTATAGTGTGGAAAAAACAGTATTGTGAGAACAATATTGCGACGAGACCAGCACAAAGTTCTGAGGGTGTATGTGAAATCCACCAGCCTCAATTGAACCAACAGCGTGGTGTATTATGGTTAACGTGCCAATAAGGACTCAACTGCTAGATATTGAAGAAAAATACAATCGAAAGAAATTGCAAACAATATGGAAACTAGTGAAAGGGAGCCGAGCGGTATCTAAATACTCCTTTATTATGTAGGTAGAATGAAGTTTATCTGTAGCAGTAAGGATCCTTATCATGATCTGTGTGAGGCGACTGATGATGTGTATGAAGCGAAAGAAGTGTGTCTGGATTGAGCAACTGAAGCCAAGTAGTCTCTGCTTACCCCGAAGCGGAAAGGCGTGATGGATATCTATGTATGCATGAGTAGTAAGGATCCAAACAGTCCAGACAGACGGCTTAACATAAGAACTATTAAAAAGAAAAACTTCCCTTATATTCACAAGAAAGTTGATACATCAATTATTCCCGAGCATAAAGGCACACAAGTCGTTACGTTTGCAGCACATTGCAAACACGTTGGTACCTAAACAATAGGCGTTTAGTCACGCCGTGCAGTCTGGTTGGAAGGAATACAAATACAATCTACATATTGAAACGGAACCCTTTGGAAATGGTATTTGCAGGAAAAGTAATGTTGCACGTATAATGTTGTTGTTAGTGTAAAATAAAGTGTCGTTTTAGTCTATAATAACAAATAAGTGACGTAATCTGCCCATCAAACTAAAAAACTATCTCTTAGAAGAATCATAATCTACCTTATTATCAGTTTTGTAACGTCCCCACTACAGGAGCGCAAGTCAACTCATACGAGAATGACAAGGCCGGACTCCTCCACGAAGTAAGACGGTCCTTACGATGATTTCCTTCACCATTGGCCACATTTTTACTAGGTAAGCATCCTCGCGAGGCAGTGTTCGACCATTCTAAGAAAACCTTGCCAGGCATTAGAGTTATGTAGTTCTTAAGGACCTATTTTGATTGGCCTAACCCTTGCCTTACGAGCTACTTATTATGTAATCAAATATGCAGTGTCTATCTACACACTTACTCTTAATTCAATAAAATTGTTTCCTTCTCAAACCATAATAAAAAAACTAACACCACTTAAACCATTTTAAACAGTCCCCTCGAGATGTAAACCAAACATGAGTTTAATTGAATCAGAGCATGTTGATACGAGTCTTGAGAATACAAAATAAATTTGAATCTAAAATAGGTTATAATAGCTTCTGATCGTTTTCCATTTGCATACTCGTATAACAATAGGGTTTCGCTTGTGCTATTTGTTGTTTTAGTTATGTAAACATATACGTATACAGTCTTCTGATTTAACTTTTGCATATTTCTTTTCAATATACTAGATGGACTTTTTAGAATTAGAATTTGTTTATTGCACGCCACAAGTTGGGTAAGGTGTTACAAAGTTTTATTCATGGTGAGGTGTATGAGGAGAGAGGCTTTTGTCCATCAGTGGGATATAAAGGGTCCCTTAACTTATAATGATAGATACTACTCATAATACTCACTAATTCCATTTAATCTATCACGGAAACGGACGCTACCCCTGCCGTTGAAAATAACTGAGCCCACGGGTTTCACATAGGAAAAGAGACTAGAATAAGACCAGCTCTTTCACTCAATGTTTTCATTTTTAAGAAATGGTTTAACCAGATTAGTGAAGCTAAACATTTTTATGCTAGATAATATAATGACCCGTCCTTTCAACATTGACTCAGATGGCTTGAAATCACTATCATCTTCAAGTACATATTCTAATACCTACTTACATGTTTAAGTAAATTATATCAGTACTAAAACTCATTTGAAGGGAACTGTATACGGTTTTACAACAAACTGCCTGATAATGTTCTAAATTTAACGGAAACGAAATTTAAGCGTTGTATTAAGAGGACTGTATGTCAGAGAACGTATTATAACATTAACGATTTTATTATTGACAATAGGGCATGGTGTGTAAATGCTCTAGCTCCACACGATCATAATATTTAAGTTGTTTTTTTGTAAACACATGATTGTAAACAATATTTTTAAAAAGAGCAACCTCAAGAGTTTCTTGCTGGCTTCTTCTCTGGGGAATCTGCCTTCCGAAGTCAGCGTAGCTTCAGTCAGTTAATTTGCTTTTACTTTTGTTAACTTGTTATAATTTTGTTTTTATTTTGTTTTATATTTCTGACGCATTCAAGTGTAATTTTGGGTTACCTATGAATAAATCTTTATTGAAAAAAAAAAAACTCAAGGCCATCAATAAACAGGAACAGACCAGAACATTCTTAAAGGTAAAAATTCCAAAGGTTTTAATATAGAGCATATCTATCAACGTGTAGCATAAAAGAGGGGACAAGCCCTCTGCCCTCACCCGATGACTCATAGAGAGGGCTGAACTTTTATAATAGGACCTTTGTATTAGACGGCTGTGTTATAAAAGACTATCTTTTGTTGGATTGCTTTTAAATACTCAGAGACATTCAATGACATAGTATTTTATAGGTATAAATAGATTTGGGATACCAATATAACCAATATTAATATTGCGGGATACTACTGGAGACCGTGTTGAATGGAAAGCCACTGGAAAAGCTTCAGCAGTGAGATTTAATGGCTATCAAAAAATAATTGATTATGACATTATATTAGTCTATAACTCTATTTATTTGTGTTTAGGTACCTTTAAATAACTATTAAATTAATGATCGTATTTTTACGGCTAAATATCTGTGCCGTACCTCCATCAGCCCGTAGCTAACCGCTTCAAGGTTAACTTAGAAATAAGATTCACAAACGCCAACTAGAAGAAACAACATTACCGCACTTGAAACAGAAATAAGAACGTCTCTCAAAGAAACCAGCCGGTAACTTAGCCAAGTTTTAATGAAAAACAACGGTTGTTTATAGTCATAAGTACGATGGTCATGAGCCAGAACAAAGACGTCGTTTTAATTACACGATTATACTCAGAAACACTGTCGACTAGATCTAAGTGACTGAGATTTTGTTAACTTTTTACGACTTATTCGTTGAGATTTTTTGATATGGATGAGTCTGAATAACTAGGGCAGCTTATATGGGAGGGAGGTCATTAAACTCGTGTTTTTGGACTAGCTTTTATATGTGTTACTTCGGTACTCTTGCATATTCCATAAGAATCCTACCTAGGGCAAGAGGCTTCGTCAGATTCTGAATTTCAGAAAGGAACCACCCTTGTTGATGCCTTATTGATAATTCTAAAATTCATTCGAAAGTTTATGATAACTTAACCTTTCTACAATTCAGTCGCCTGTATTAATGTAAAAGAAGTAATGTTATTGCAAGAGTTTATACTAGATGAGACAAAACAATCAATACATAAATTTGACCCATTTCCCTCACAAAAAAGCAGATAACAAACATACAGATAAGAAAACCCGACCAAATTCAGTAGCAACAAACAAGCCACGTCTAATAACGAATCACACAACACTTATTAACCAGTTAAACCACCATTTATCTTCGTTCACTTATCCGAGACAAAATCACTGGTTTCTAGAGACCCTCAATTATCCATTCATTGATGGAAGCAGTTTTTTGTTTGGGCACCGTTTTAGATTCAATGGAGTAGAAAATTGCTGTTGATGTGCGTTGATTGGTAGCAGGAGAGTGTAGTTCAATTGGTTATTTTAATATTATTTTAATGCAAAGATCCATCGAAACTTAAGAATTGTGCTATATATTCTTCTTGTCTAGCCATTTGTGTCCTATTGCTGGAAAAAACTCTCCTCATGATTTATCAGACGAGTAAGCGATCATAGAAAAAGGTAAATAGACACTCAAAGAAAACAATGCTATCAGTGTTATGTCAACATAGATTGAATGAGCAGTTTTTGATGTACATAGACAACTATTAAACAAAAGTATTATGCAATAAAGAAAGGTGATACACTCGTTAAAGCATTTACAAACTTACGAGGCATTTCCTAAAATGACTCACTTGAAATGTTATTCATTTATTTTTTTCAGCATTATCATTTTCATAGAGAGTACCGTTCTACAAATTATCACTCCAAATTATAACGTAAAACTGTAGCTTATCAGCACGTGGTGTTTGTAAATACCCAAAGCAAATACCTACATAAGTAGTAGAGTGATTAAAACTTATCATGAAATGTGGGTTTTGTGAAACATTCCTATCTTTTATGCTTAGATAACTGCCTTATATTAACTAACGTAGATAGTTTCGAAAGTTGTTAGTAAATAGTGTGGCAAAATCTATTTTTTTCTGAAATTTGGGGTCCTGGCATTTCAAGCAGTCAATTAAAGTGTTTGAAAAAGCTCTAAAAAATCGAAAGTCAAAATAAAAACAACCGAATGAGCTCAAAAAAGACGCGTTTTAGGAGGACATATCGACTGATAATTTATTTATTTGATTTAACACAGATTTCACTCAGATTTAAGACCTACATTTTGAACATGTTAGCAATGGACATGAAACTATTTTGATTTCGTGAATAGCAGAAAATAATTTCATAAACAGAAGAAAATCCTCGTCACACACGAATCCAAGTGAAAAGCAACCAAAATGCCTAAGCAACTAGATTGTTTATACGAAACGGAATATGTTAACATAAATTTCGTAACGCCTGAGGCATTCGTTGCTCATTCTGTACAATCTGGAGCTATGTAAACTTGACGTATTCAGAATGAACGTATGGTATTAATTAGTAATGGCTTTACGATGCCTAGCTTTGTGATTGTAGAAGCGAAAATTAAAAAATGAAAATGCTGTTAAAGGAATAATGAATGAAGGAAGAAAGATTCGAGTTGCAATATGTGTGTTAATTTGGTTGTCACATTCTGAAAGCGGACGTAAATGTTTACTGATGATAATGATTGAAATTTTTTCTGCAAAAAGCGTCAAAATTGTATGTCGAGATTTTAAAACGTATGTGCCAATGGGTGCGGGGATTTTTGTCACTCTTTCACACATAAAGTACTGGGCATTAACAATATTATAAGTTTTCCAAAATATGATGATAAATGCCAAGAAGTCGATGGCGAAGTATAAATTTATATTGATTCAGGAGCTACATGAAAAGCAAATAGTAAAAGAAATATAGGCACGCAATAAATCACAATGCGAGGGGCGAGAACAGCCCCTTATTAATGGCAAAAGAATGGTTCACATCATCAGTGGAGGTAGCTTACTAAATTGATGGACAAAATGCAAACGCAAGCTAAAAGTTTAACAGAGACTCACGAAACAGATCGACATAGTACAAGCGTAGGTTTAAAGTTAAACAGAGACTCAGGAAATTGATGGACAGTGCAGGTTAGAGTTGAACTGGAAAATACCGGAACTGAACTAAACAATGTAAAGGTTAAGGCACGTGGAAATGAAGAGAATCTCACTCGGGTTGATTATGGTAATAAGTCACAACTAGGGTAAGCCAGGGCCGATGATTCAGCGGGTTCGCATACCCTCGTTAAACACGATACGTTTTGAAGGTTGACAACGTTATTTATTTAGAAAGTAAATATTTATAATGGCTCCAGAATTTATGAAAAGATGGAGTGTGTTTTGCATATCGATGAGATGAAGGACGAAACAGATTGTGACTAGTAAAGGTAAAGATGAAAAAGGAGTGAAGTAAAAGTAGAACAAATTGAAGAGGTATTACTATATAAATAAGAACATATCTCAAAATATATTTTCCGTTACTTCTATTTTATTACCGCTTCATCTCAGGTATTTACGAGACTAGTTATGGTTGAAAAAACCAAGCTACTTTATAGGTATGAAGTGATGATACAGAAAAAATAAATAAATGAAATATATTAGTACAAACCAAATCAAGCCTACCCTTTCAGATCAACTTGCTTGGAAGTAGATGACATGTCCCACGCGACTTGAATTTTGATGATGCGGATAAAGAACTAGATGTTTTTCCTGGTTTATAAATTCACAGAAATAGGTAGCCATTTTATACCGGAAAATCAAAAGAAATATGTATCTTTCTTATTCTGGTTGGTACACGTTCTTGAATTTTTGAATCAATAAAGCATTCGCCGCGATAACTACATATAGTGCTACAAGGACCTATTGGCACTTGGGTGACATTGTCAGGAGGGCGAGTGGTGGTACATAAATAACTCAAAATAATGTCAATTTACAAGATGATATTGTTAATTCCGATTTCCACCACGTGCCAAAAGATTCTTATAGCATTGTACCGCTGAAGCTTTCGGTAAAAAACATGCCTAGACATATTTTAATCATCATTGCCTTTTCATTTCCCATCAGAAGATCTTCAAAAACAACCAACTCTTACAAAACATGAGCCAAGTAAATAACTTCAAGTTTGTTTACAACACTTCTTCTCCAGCCAATTAGCCAGTGTTAAAATTTTCAAAGACTCCGAACTGAATTGTTAAGATTAGAGGCCGCGATGTTTCAAATTAAAATGGTTTGTTCTCTGTAATTCGAATAAGCGTTCTTTCACTTACAAGTTATCGTCTTATTTTGTGTGAGGGTTTTAGAAGTAGTCTCGTATTTCCTTTAATATTACGTTCATTATTATTGTTAGCATAATCAGTATTCTTATGTCAATATAATGTATGTATACGTAGCATCTGTAAATGATCAATCAATGGAGTCAATCTCCAATTGACGTTTCTTAGATTTTGAAGCAGAAGTTACAGAATTCCAAAAAAATATCTTCGCCTTATCAATTTCATTCAAAAAATTTTGATTATGAATTTTAACTGTATGAAGTTAAGTACTTACTATATTTTCCATAACACGAAAATCCCGATTCAAACCTGCTTGTCAATAAACTCATACACTCAAAAACAAGGAAGGATGTAAACGACGTCACGTATGAAAGGAAAAAAGAAAAACAAATGAACTCACCTATCGCACGCCAGCAGCATAGCCTGCGAACAAAAGAGCAATTTAAATATAACAAAAGTAAACTTCCTGAACATTCGTACGGGAACAAACGGGCGGGGTGAAATCTAAACAATACAGATTAAATTAAATCAAATCAAACAATGATATCTTGTGATCTCGGTTGTGTATAAAAGCTAAGGTATGTCAGAGCTGATAATGCATTTGGAGCGACGTTAAAGGATTTTGGTTGATACTAGTTAATATTGCCCTATGAAATTTTGACGACACGGCTAACTGTAAATTATGCATATCTAGAGGATTTTTATCGTAATAAAATATCTAGGTATAAAGATTTGTTATATTATTTGGTCCTTCGAGCCGGATCCACTGTTACACAAAATTATAGTACCTACATACAATGTTGTACGTCAGCATTAATTATTCCGGTGTTTATTATTTGTGTACCCTAACACAAAGTAAGCACCCAATTAATCAAAGAGTCTAGAATGTTTTTGTTTTTCTTACTTTACGATGTTTACCGTTGTGTCCAAAACAAAGTCTTTCCAAAGTTCTGTTTCGCACGAAATACTGCAAAACATTTACGTATATCCCGAAAAGAAACTCGTAGAAAATCTAGACTAAGTCTGGATTTAGGACTCAGCATTGCAGAGACGGAGATGGTTCCAAAATCGCTTTCTCGAAACGCTTTCAGACAATGGATTTTATTGTAAACAATCGAGTAAAATCTCGTGCTCAAGAAAGATCCACAGTTTAGTAATAACAACAATACAATATTTTAACACAAACAAAGTTAAACAGAATCTGATGAAAAACATGCGAGAATATATGTAAAATTAATTAAATGATCACAGGTTTCGCAGTTCACATCAAATAGGTACCTATAACATCTTTAGTGTTTATTGCAAATGACAGACGTTCAAAACGTAATCCGATTGATGTATTTCTATACATATACGTACTATGTTTCTATAGACTGAAAGGATTAAACACGGCTATATCGTGGACAATTAAACAGTCTGGAGTGTAAAAGATAGTCATGGGGTGACGTACAATGGGACGCGGCACGAAGGCTCACAATGTTGTAAAGCTACAATGCTCACGATTTAGAAGGTATAATTATTGCTTAATTGTTTTGAATTTAGAATGAAAAGGATGGGAATGATATATATTATATGCGTTGTGTATCGTGTAAATCGAGCTTAGACCCTAATTTTATTTTGTAGGAAAGTTATTCATTATTGTAAAAACTTGAAATGAAGCAAGAAGCAAAGCTAATATTAAAAAAGTACCTACTTACCAAACTAATGACAATACTTGAGTTTAAACAGACATAGAAGAGAATTAAAAAAAAATGATTAATATTGATGCTACAAAAACAAATACTTAAAAAATCAAAACACCAATGAAACCGAAAGTACCAAAAACCAAACAAACAAAGTAAAGAGAAATTTCAATTAGACCCGTACTAATAGGAGCTACTGAAACGCCCACTTCAAATTAACAAACACTTGAAACACGTCGATGTTTTTTCCTTGCCCCTGACTACATCTATAAAAAACCGAATCACGCAATAATACTTGCAAGCACGTGGGGCAGAAGCAAACCCCTTGATATCCCCTCACAAAATACCAATTTCAACCATACGCGATACGAAATAAGGACTTAATGAAGCACGCAAAGCAAGCCCCCTTCAAATATAAATTACGGGATTGCAACTTGCAGGGTGCATACTGCATAGTGCACCCGATCAATAACCAACGCTCCATGAATTCTGTAATTGGAAAGTTGTTTGTGAATTTCGTTTAATGATGGCTTAAACAAAACGCTTGAACAGGTTGATTAATGAACGCGAAAATTGAAATCTGAATTATTCGGAAAATTCATTTATCTGGCCGTCATAATTTACAATTTGAGAGGGCGATCGATAATCATACACGTGGAGTACCTCGTAGCGAAATAACGGGGTTCGGAGTTAAAATATGTTTTTACTTATAGGCAGGTGGTATACATGCAAAACCCTGTAAACAGAGTTTTCACGTCTCGTTTTGTTTGCACAGGAAGCAACGGCATGCAAACATAGAGCGCAAATGCCACAATAGGGGGCCTATCAGTGTTACTCCGCTTTGCTTTACTTTTCCACTGCGTCGAAAACCTTGGCCGTTGCCCTCTCGATTGTGAATCGATATCAGGTTCACGCGGGAACGCCTGGGACCGAGTTCGAGGAAACGCAAAGGAAATTGTGCCCGGATTGGCATTTCGATGTTGCTTTGACACATCTTTTGTTGTTCAACTTAACGTAACATGGTTTTTGAGGAAATTATACAATTTAATGTAGAAAAGGCAGTCTACTAACCATTTATACGGATAAGGAGGATTTTGCAAGAATACCTACCATTAACTTACCATTATTATATTAGGAATATACCATTAGCCTACCAGAATGTGGATTATATCTACTCTACACGAGAAAGTTTATCGATATCTAGATTAACGCTACCAACATGAACACACAAACTCTCTATTATCATAACATTATATCGATTTGTGGCTTTGTAGATACCTAAATGGAAGCAATTGAGAATACTGTACATAGAAACACAGCTTTGAATACTAATATCAGGCTTCATAAAGACTTATTAAGGCTCGTCAGCGTCTAAGCATGTTAATAACCCGTAACGTCTGGTATTTCCATCTGATTCAGAACAGGAATCGTAATGAAGGCATCATTACAAAGGGAGCACTTCCTATCAATCGATTCTAATGGCGCTGAAATGATTAGATAGACGGGATTTATCTTTGTGGTAGATATAGTGGAAGATAAAGCAGTTAATGCTGATATAGATGATGAGGAATGTATTGTTTTCGATTAAGTTATGAGAGCGAATACTTTTGGAGAGTACTTAGTAAGAGCAGAGTAACATTTTTCAAAATTAAATAACGGCGAATTTCTATTTAAAGATAGTAAGTATGGTACTAAAATTGTATTAAGTTTTTCATATAAAAATTTTATGAAGCGTAAGAAGGTAAGTACGTAATTTTATAGCGAGCATATAGACAATATAAAAGCCAAATCCGACTTTCCTCGTGTTACATCATACTCAATCAAAACAAACCCTCAAGGGTTTTAACACACAGCTCCAAGAAAAGAGTAATGATCATTCATCAAACGAAGTAATTGTAATATGGAAGGCAAACTCCTGGTTTACGAGTGCGTTTACGATCACTCGCGACAGCTTATTTATTGAAGCTTGTTTTATAGCTTCAGTTAACATGTGTTCATGGAGAAAGCTGGTTATCAGCACTGATAAGATCAGCGAGTTTCATGTTCCAATGCATCAGCATGAGCAAATTTAACTAATTAAATCAACAAAAGTCATGTGTCCAAAAAGCCAAATAAATTGTTTTGATGCTGCTTTATGATTATGACTATCAAGTTACCAAAGAGAGGTTAAAGGAGACAATTTCAAAAGAAGAAAATAACTATATCATATTTTGTCTAAGACAGGATGACAAAAAATCTGCTTAATTGAGAACCATTCGTTTATTTTAGATCCATTGTATTTAGTTTGTAGTAAGTTGATAAACCAAATACTGCAACGCTTTGTTGTTTTCCGAAAGTTAACGAATAACAAATAAAAAATAACGAGATCTATTCGTGTGCTGACATTCAAGCAGAGGTAGCATATCGGCGCTCACAACCAGTACATTTTCACATAGTTTCACATAAAAGGAGGCTTAGAAACTGACATATGCTTTAAACCCGAAGTGGCTCAGACTTCACAGATAGAGGAAAGAGAAATCGCGTTTAAGTTGGACACGATTTTGAAGGAGATAAGTGAAGAGTTTTACTGCAGATGTTCTTGACGTTTTACTTTAATACGCATGTGCTGAGTATTTGAAAATGGTATTAAAATAGGTACATCTATTTATACATTCGGTTGTTCATACAAGACAGAATTTGTAACAATGACGAATAGCCTAAATGAGCGGTACTAAGTGTCTCATATGTTCCTTTGTATAGGTATCACGTGTTCGTAGTTACCTAACATGACTCAGCTATATGACTGTACATTATGTAGATGGATGAGTAGATATAATTGTTTTGCGGCTAATAAGCAGTCATTTGTTGTGGAATCGTCTTATTCCCTTGAATTGAGACGTTACATGACTTTTGCTTACACGTGTGTTGAACTGATCACAATCGCTTCTTACTACGTTCGCATCAATTTGTTGAGGCAAATGTGCCTTTTTTCCTCTTCTATTAAGTATTAATCCCTTAATTAAACCTATTCCTATATATCTTCGTAATATTAAAAAATAGAAAATACCAACAGATTTCTCGCAAACAATTGTTGGCAAAAGAAAATCTAATAAAACGATATCTCCAAGTTTACTCACTACAGCACCCACTAGTTGCGTACCTAAGAAAACATCAAGCGAAAAAAGCGTAAATAATCAACAACATAGGCAATTTGTCATCATTAAATCGCAACTTGTCCAAACAATATAATCTTCGCTCATTCAATGCAATTGCTTGGAACGGAACGGTGCAAAATAAAAAGAAAAAGTCGGACCGAGACTGAAAGTGAAAACAGCACTTTAGCTTATTTTGAAGAGAGTTCTTTAAGAGTTTGTTACGTTTGTTTTAAATTGGTGTACGAGTATTTTCTAGAATCCAAAATACCTACAGATAGGTGCACTAAGGTATAAACGAAGATTTTGACAGTTTTAGAACCATAAGTGTGTGAGGAGATCTTTTGAAAAATACCCGTTCACATAATACAGACGAAAACATAATTAAAGAACAAACATTAATAAATAACTCCAATTTCACGGATGACAATACTGAAAACCATCTTCAAACAGGAACTGTAGATTCTAAAACAGATGAAATGCAAACGGAACGTCACACTGAAATTAATTAACAAGAACTAAGGATCAGGTTTCAAGAAACAAGCCGTATTATAAATCAAGTCGACAGCTAATATTACTTGGACACCCACAAAAGTCCTGCCAGATGTGGAAGCTGTGATAGCTATATTTCAAATCTTATTTGGTTTTAACTATTCCATTTGGGAGGGTTATATTGTAAGACCTTGATCCGCTTCATCGGTTTCTCCTTTTGTTGTTAATTTAATCCGGAGCTTACAGGAACTGAAATACTGTTTATTTTGTATTATCGTGGTTAACGTTGTAGGATAAACCATTATATATAGTAACTACTTATATTGTTATTAGTTTTTCAAGGAATTAGGAAGGCTTAAAGTCCAAAAATTTCTCGGGAAATTGTTTAATTTACATTTAGATAGATAATTTTGGTTTTGTGCATGCTTTATGACACGAGTTACACCCACCTAAATTTTGCACAAAAGACAATGATAAAGCTTCTAAAATATTTATTTATGGAGTACTAGTAGCTAACATCTAGTTACTACACTGGAAAGTCCAAAGAACATCCCAGTTGATTCTAGGAAAAAGTTCTTAATATCGTGTTCCATGAAAAACTTGAAACTAGTAAGAAACTGACAAAAGCGCAAGGAGCTTCGTTTCAAAGGGGAATGTCAACTTGATCTACTTATTCTTGAAATTGAAATGCAAAATGGCAACTATGTTGAGTCGAAGAAGATGTAAATATGATATTATAAGACTTCTAGATTTCTAAAATAATATATAAATGCATATAAGACATGGAGACTCAGGATCCAAATACGTGGGGGATGGAAGACGAAACCTTTGCTCAGCAGTGAGTCAGTAACAGCTAGATAATATTTATAAGATATTGTAGATTCCAAAACCGGCACCGTTAACAAAAAAGTTATTTTACTGAAATTTTACTGGCAGACCACTTTATATCCAAGAATATTAACTTCAGAATTCTACATACATACAAATCGTCACGCCTCTCTCCCATTGGGGTAGACAGAGACCACTTCCTTCCACTGGTTTCGATCCAAACACGCCTCTTTCGCTTCATCCACACTCATCATACATGCCCGTCGGTTAAGGGTACTCTTTTCAGCATTCTAAGCTCATTTTTTTATGATCTGACCGTATAAAACAAAAAGAGCAGACGTCTATTTTTACGAAAACTCTGTCAGTTATAATAGAAATGAAGGTTTACGTAAACAAAGCCTCTAGCCATGTCAGCATCAGTTAGATAAATTACGGATTACCTCACAACATATTGTCCGAATCTTTCCTGGCTAACGTCAGCTAAGGAATCTTCTATTGGGAGGTAGATTATAGACAACCAGCTTATTTTAACCCCTGACAACCCAATGAAGACGGTAGAGAAAACGGATTTAGTATGGTGGTTAGATTGTAGGATGGTTCAAGAAATGTTGGTCACAAATCTACCGATAGTAATACGGACATTCTATCTTCTATCTTGAAACGTGTTGAATAATAATTTGAAGAGGTTTCTAAGCTAATTTAATTGCTACTGGAGAGCCACTTTCATTATTGATCAATATACTTGTATGTTATTCTCCTTAAGATCAATGGGGTTCGTAAAATAATCCAATATAGGTATAGTCATAAAACCTTCATGATGATAGGTTACTATACATATTCATGCGAACAAGAAGGTATTGGAGGTAATTAAAAAGTTTTAAACATTTTTTATCAACAATCAAAAATAAATCTTCTTGTGCACTATTAATTTTAATCCTGGGCTTAAAAATTGCTCTTCATTATCTGGGTATCCTACTCTTCATACAATAAAATATATTTTTGTTGAATTGTAATCGTTAAATTTTAAACAATAGTCCAGGGTACCAATTCTCTTAAATTAAGTTAAGCGACCTAACTATAGCCAACAGATTAACATTCTACAGCAATAGGTCACAAATTTGGTATTCTCTTATGTGCCACGAAATAGTCGATTAGTAGTCGATTAGTAGTCTCTAGAGGGCTTTGTCATTCATTTGTCTTTGCGAATGATTTAGTTGTCGATGTTGCCAATATTTAATAAAATTATTGTTCGAAGAAATTGATCAACCGATTGATAGATTTTTTTCGACCTAGAATAAGCTTAGACAGACTTATTTCTATAAGATTTACATGAATTTTTTGCATAAATTGCACGTTAATTTTCGAAAAAACACCGAAATAGTGTTTGGGTGACCGAACGACTGAACGACTGAACGACGGACGACCGAACGAAATGCCATTAGAGAACAACTGTCAAATAGCGAAGAGAATACCGTTTGGAACTGCCACTCTTGTGACATTGCGGAGTAGAATACCAAATAAAGCGTAAAGTAATAAAATGTACGGCCGATCGCTGTCCACTGTCAACTTATCTGTTAAGAGAATACCAAAATGTGTCATTTCATACAATTCACATTCTAGAGAGACACCATTTTTCATTTGGTAATTAGAAGAATACGGGCCCAGGTTTCCACGTGCCTTAAAACAGCTTCAATACCAAAATTCGAAGAAATCCGTACAATTCCTTGGATCCGTTTGGAACATTTAAATCACACCTCCGTACGACAGTAACGGGCTAATAAATCCATCTAGGATTCAATTCCACGTTTGTACTTCGATTGGGATAGATGCGAATTGGACACGGTTGTTGATGTGATTTGAACTTAAGAATGAATAGATAGGGTCTTGTTCACAATTATCTTCATTACATGCATCTCGATCAAATCGGGAGCTGGTAAAAGGAAGGCCAAGTCAGGAGTACACTAAACCGACGTGCTTGTATGAGGTGACTGATGAATGTGGATAAAGCGAAGGAATTGTGTTGGGACCGTAGCAAGTTGAGGATGTCTACCTACTTCGATGCGAAAGAGGCGTAACAGAATGTAGGTATGATTGTACAAAAAAAAATGTTATGCGGATATATTAATTATGTATCGTAAGATGGGAATTATTCAAGTTGAATATTTTTATTTATTCCGTGTTTCTCATCAACCACAGTTGCAAATTGTTTACGCAAAATTAAAATGTGAGAATTTATCAAAACTCACACGATTGGTTTTCGTTTAAAACTCACCCTTGACAGCTGTCAAAGGGGATAATGACCTACTAAATCAGCAGCACATCTATAACAGTCTAAACTAATGTTCATAATTGCTTCTGTGTGAAACTTAGGTCATCATGTTTCAGACAGCTTAATCGTAACATCATTTGCACGGAATGTTCAAAAAAGAGAATGCCAACTGTACAATCTACAACTTCCTAAACCTATGGCTTCACATAACAGTACGTGTATAAATCAGTAGGCGGAAGTGACTTCAAGCGTAAGGGTCACTTAAGGCGTCAAAGCTTTCAGTGAAGATTAGGTGACGCATGCTTAAATCCGCTGATATGAAATTGATTTGAAAATTTTGGATCAATTTTGTTGTTTATTGATATGGAAATGGAATGTATCTCTATAAAATGTGGAACCAGCATACTGCCATAGATAGAGTAATCAAATAATACTTATAGTTTATTTACTTTCTTGTTTCTTGAAAAAGGAAATTACCGTAAACTATAAACTTATTCTAAGACCAATTTTAGATTAAAATTGACTTTGAGTCTATGCTTTGTTGGTTTTAGCGCCAAATATTTAAAAAATTGGAACGTCATTTCCTTCCAGGGTTTTAAAAAACATATCTTCCAAAACAGATGCTTATATGCTGACGACGACAAATGTTATTCTCGAAAACGAAGTCCATTCCATTTGTGTCCTTCCATCAGCCATAAACTGAACTGTAAAAGTCACAAACATACATTACTATCTAACGTAACTTTCACAATTCGGAAAATTTTGCTAAAACAAACAAGACCTTCCATCAAATAAAGAAACTAGAACTTGTTTACCATCAAAACTGGAATACAAAGGGCTTATGACATAAACTGCACCAATTCTCAATCAACTAGAAAACTAAAGACGCCCCTAATGACCAAAGGAATACATTCTTTGCAGTCATTTTCAAACTAGACAAAATAAAACCCTGAGTTTACAGTTTGCAGTCTTCTTGGGCAAACTTCGTGGCGCTCTTTCTTCATTACGTCAAGTAAATTGCTGAGGAACTTTCCTGCAGTGTCCAGATTAAAGTTCTTTAGATGTTTTATGAAAGTGCAAACGTAAAATTTTTAAGCTGCGTTGTTTGGTTTTGAAGTTATCCGCGTGGGAAGATAGGAGGAAGTTTGAAGGTCTGAGTTTATCTGGATTTATGGAGAAATTTTTAGATGTTTTAAAAACTAAAAGGGTTTAAGTCTCGAGTGTATAAGATACAAAGGATCAAATTTTTGTATAAATTAAACTGAGCGAAATATTTTGCAGTACGTAAACTTTTATCTTTATTCTGAATTGCAATTACGTGCTAGACGTATTTAAATAAATCCGTCTACCAATTTCTTTTCATGACAATATTAAAATTAATTTAAAAAAATAACATATTACAAACGTAATATGAAGATTTTTCAGAAATTTGACTTAGCCTACATACGACGCAAAACAATCAAAATTTTATATCTCCAATTAAAAGACTTTGTTTAACGACAAAGTTATAAAGACAAATCAAATTAATTTAGCACAACCCGTAGGTCTGTGACCTTCAAATAGATTCAAAACAAACTCATTCATACAATGAATAACGCAGTGTAACGCTATAGTAATATTTAATAGTATGCAATAGTTATATCGCGAAATGTCCAAATAAAAACGTCGCGGTGGCATCCAAATTTAAAAACTGACTCCCACAGATTGGAAGCAAGTGCTTCTTAGTATAAGAGATGCGTCTAAATCTGGACTCGATTTACGAAACATGTTAGACGATCGAGTTGCGTGTTTTATTTCCGTAAGTTAAATAAAATTTGGTAGTTTGGGGGTTTGCTTGGCTTATAACATCGTGTATTTTGTTTTATTTTTGAAAACGAAAGAGTGACCTTTGTTATTTTTCTGCTGTAGTTGAAAATTGTTCATTTCATCCGATTTTTGATTTAAAAAAATATATTAAGCTTTGATTTTGAGGGTAAAATGTTTTGTAAATTCAGAGACGATCTACTACGATCAGTGTTTTTCATCAACATCAAATGTGTCAAAAATTTGAAAATCTTCCGACACACAACACACAACTGATACTATTTTAAATTACCAGACATGTGCCCCGTATTTTATAAACCATCTCTTAAACTACAAGAATGATTTCAGAATTCACAAAGAAGATGGAAGCAATTCGCTATATTTTCCAGACGGATTCTTGTTTTATTTAGGATTGTTTGGAATTATTCCGAAATTTTACTCAAACTTTGTACCTTCAGGTGCCTCGTGTCGTTCGCTTTGTCGTAACTTTTAGAACGCTTACCTAATCGTCCTTTTTTTTTCAAATATTCTTAATTTGAATATTTATTTTTCCTGATCCTCTTTAAATATTTATTTTCTTTCTACGTTTTTTTTTAATCTTCTAATTAGACTTCGAATACATTTTCTACCCTAAATAGCAATTCACTTGAGTGAATCCTCTTTTTGTGTGAAGTGAAATTATATGTTTAAAAAGAAAATATCAAAGTATGCAGTGTCCTAGAAACAAATTAGGTGATAAATTGGAGGTTAGTACATGTGCCGAGAAAACTACAGGAGCATTAGATTTAACAAGATAAAAAAACTACTTTTAAAACATTAGAAACAACTCATGTATTACACATTAAAAAACTTCTCCAAATTCAAATCCCACCATAACCATTCAAAACAAGGAAGCTTCGGAAATAGCTTGGCGCGTTATCGCAGTCTAATTCGATCGCGATGCTACTGATGCGTGAGCGCACTTGACTGAGTCACGGCCGCGGTTACTGCACCCGAACGGAGCCGAGTTTAGCCGAATGTTGGAGTCAAAACAAAGTTTCGTTTGTGATGCGTGTGGTTTTAATAATTTACTTTAATGTGTTTTTAGGTTTAAATAATTTTATTTTTATGAGTTTTAATTAATTACAGATCGTATTGGAATAATTCGGTTATTAAATTGGATTTCTATTTCATAAATTTAACCTAATTATACATTACCAATACTCTCAATAAATAGTTTTTCGGAAATCTCAATGTTTGGTCTAGAAGTAATTGAACTTTGAAACAAAAACCTACATGTTGTTGACTTCCTTCACTCGAGAAAATATATCGATCTGTCTCTAATAATAATGTATAATCGAATTTCATCGTCATTATAAAATAAAGAAATGATCACATAGTATGATGTAGTATAATGAACGATAATAAATTATCATAAAGAACTGACGCTAGTATAAAATCTAGGTCAAAACTGTTGCATAAAAAAATATACCTACTGCACATTACTTTTTAAATCTGAATTGCTGCAAGTTGCAACGCAGTGTTATTGTAACAATTATAAAACTTATTTATATCGGAACAAGGTCGTTTCGAACAATACCGCATTGTTTTATGCAATCACTGTTCTCTTTTTGAACAGGTAAAAATAAAAAAGTTTTTAATTAAAAAGAAATATCTGATTTTTTTTTTTAAATGTCTTTGGTGTGGATCACTGTTTTATAATTCTGTTTTGATGTTTTCCTCTTCCTCGCTTAAATTTCATCTTGCTTTGACGATTAAAAACAACGTCCTTATTAAAGATCCTTTTACATAGTCAGCGATACATAAATTCTTCAACATTATTACGGGCAAAGTCCAAAGTTGACTTTATTTTTTATTATATTCGTTTTTTAATTACATTCGTTTACAACAATTGTAGAAAAGGCAGCTAGTTTAATTAATCCATTACACATCATTCTTCTTCTTTTTTTTTGTTAGCCATTAAGATCCCACTGCTGGGCAAAGGCCTCCCCGCGACTTTCCATTTAACACGGTCTCCGGTATGCCATTCTTCTTCTAGAACTTAAAAAAAATAACAACGCCTACAGGTTTAACGGAGATTTATCTCTAAAAATCTTTTGTGAAACTACAAGTAGCTAAGCATACTAATTACTAGCAAAGAAAACCAACTTCCTAAAAACTATAGACACAAAAACATGATAGGTATATTTTTAAAGCTATTGGCACAGCTAATTGCAAACTACGGATGGCAAACATTTGACAGTTGGGCTGGTAATTAGTTCGGTGATATCTGCAATTTCACTTAAATTGAATTTCCAAGATCCCTTGTACTAAAGCTTAGTTTGAGATCTGTTTTGTGTTAGTTTGATGTTTGTAGTTTTGAAGTACTTTTTTTGTGATAGGAAACTAAAAGTAAAGTAATATTTGAGGAGATATGGGACTTAATATGAGAGATCTCACTTTTTTAATAGATAATCGAATTACCAACTAAATCGATGCAATTGGACACAATTCACCTTTTAAAAAGTCTTACAGGATTATCAGTTCTTTTCAAGAGATAACTACGCGTTTAGAAAAGATAAGCTTCCTACAAGAAGCCAATCTAACACCAAGTGAAGTACCAACCCAAACAGAAGAGAAGCAAAAGAAACAAACTAGTTGAAAGAAGCCTTGTCCCAATCTATGGGAAAATAAACAGTTCTGTTCCGAATTCATTACGCTTCGAAAGAAACGCTATTAGTATTCGTGTTTACCGACTAGAACAATTAGATGGAATGACTAAGTGATTCTTTGGAGATGGAATTTGCTTGGAAAATTGCGAATCTGCAAATTTCCTGCCATTTCTTTGTTTAATTGACACTGGCGTACCAATTTTCTAGAGACAGCGCCACAAAAGAACAATGAAAGTCTTTGAGTAAAGAATATATAATGAGGAGCCATACCGTCTGGATCTGCGTGCCTGGTCTGGCGCAAAATGGCTACCTTTTTGTTTTTTGTATTTTTGGTTTGACAGGTCATCTACCAAGAAAACTATGCAAAACTTGGCACGCTGTCATAAACTCATTTGTATATGAAAAAAAATGGGGCCACTCCTTATATTCTTTTCTCATTGATGAAAGTTTAGGTTTGTTTATGTTTTAAGTCAGAGTTCCACTACGGGAAAAATTTGCAGGACCGGAATGACAGATACTTATTAAAATCCGTCAGTCTGCATCAGGCCCTAATCAATCTCGATAATAGCCTCTGTACAGCTGGTATTACTACGTCGCAAAAAAGCTATCTCCGTTTAAAAATATCAGTACTTATAACCGTATAAACGAGTCGACTGACAGCTTACGGAATTGCATCGCAAATCTGCAAAAGATTTGAAATTGTTTCAATAATTTTATTTACTATGAAAAAAACTACCGTTTGGAAACGTGAGAAACGAACAAAAAAATAGACGTATATAAGTATCTATTTACTGTCTCTGCTATCTTGAAATACCTAGATTATGATGTACTGCAAAATTGATTCCTAATTCCATTAGCAGAACATTCGTATTGGATACCATCAAAAATTCAAAAGTATGATACAAAATGCTCACATGAATCAAATCATAAATGGATATAAAATCATTTCGTGTACAGTTAAACCATCTAAGGCTTTAGAATTAAGTATATTGCCTCTAACCAGTCTTGTGATTTAAAATGACATCACTATTGCTTCATCTAAGGACAGTACAAATGATAATTCAAATGTCAAGTCGTATTTAAACCATAACAAGGTTTAAAATGAATTGAAAATTAATGGATTGTAACGATGTAATATTCCAATGTTCTTTTTTTCGAATATTTTATCATTTGATCCTACTCATATTATAAATTTCAATGTTTGTGCCAATATGGATGGATGGTTGTTTGTTACTCTTTCACGAAAAAACTACTGAATAGATTTCGATGAAATTTTAAAATATTGTAGCTTATAGGCATATCAGAATAACACATAGGATATAAGTATGACGGCGCCGGTTATGATTGCTGATTATTATAATCGAATTAATCGAGAAGACTATTTCAATTAGAATCTATTTTAATTTAAAAAAGATGTAGCACCGAGCGCTAGTGGGGTGGCTGGCAGTTGTGAAGTAAAAGGTGGTGTGACTTCGGTCGATTTGTGACAGTTGGGGAGTAAAACACAGAAAATCTGTTTCGCACACGACTACGTGCCCGGTGAAACGTTAAATAAAGCTAAGAACGATTGTTAATTATCTAATAGACGTTTAATAGTGTGAAGTGGTGTTTTATTACACTATATTAATTATTTCGGCCCATAATCTCACGCCCTACAATGGAGACTCCTTCTGATAACACTGACGTGCCTATAAGTATTATTTTGAGATATGATATTTTTTCTTCCAAGATATGACGAGAAATGCGCACCAAGTCGCGGGCAGCCTCGAGTTTGAATATAAAAGAATGTTAACAGTTAGGTACAAAAATAAAACACTAGAAAATCCAGCCAAACTTGATTCTAAACAAAAGATAAGGAAGTCGAAATAAGCAATAAAAATGGCTAATACCCACACTCTTATAGCTTTACGAGACATTTTATAGCAATATAATATATCAGCATAATAAATATTAACCTATAAACTTCAATATCTTTAAGATATCCATCTAGGTGGCCGATTTATCTTTAAAACATTTGATGTTACACAATATTTTTCGTACCGATAGAAGGATTATGTTATTGCGAATCTGAATGTCTAAATACTATAATAGGGCACTTGTCACATAAGATTCTTTAGTAACCAGTGCTGTCTTAGTACCTATTTACACATAATATATGATTTTCTATTCTAAGATATTTTGTATTTTTGTTACTGTGTGTACATACTTCTTCTTAACGAGATCTTCCAACTAAATTCCATCAAGTAACTTCATAGACAAAAATATCAACTGCTAGTTAACTAGCAATGTTTCCAGTCAACTTAACACGATATAACCGAGTTTCTATCTGCACGATTATGATAGATACAACCCGCTTTATTTAACTAGAAACCTCGACAATATGCACGCTCGAGCCACTCACGCGTCCAGTTAAATCTTGAGGACTATTAATAACAATTACAGATATTTGCGTTTAATGTATTTGGTACGATTGCAATGAGAGATTCTCGTTTGATTAAGAATTGCAGTTGTTTCGTCGAAAGCTGTCCGACTGTGATAGCTCACAATGATATTTTAAAATATAATTGATCAATATATTATCCATATATTTAGTAGTGAAGATCCTGTGAAATCCAATTTCAGATTTCCAAACAAAGAACGTTCTTGTCGGTAGAGGTCGACTCTTCTCTATCGTGTGCCTATCTCTTGACTTTGTGATATGGTATGTCTACCACGTTTACCTACGTTTTTAGTAACATCCTTGCAACCTATAAAATAAAAGGGCTAGAGGCCGCCTGCCAGTTCATACCCATTGATTAAATCACAAAAAGCCATCGAAAATATCATCAACTCGAGACAAAGAAAAGTGAATCTGAGAGCTAAGTAAGCTAAATTTCAAACACGACATTAATCTATTCAACAACATAAAAAAAACAGCTCGTGGTTAGTTTAGTGCAGTTAACCATGCAAACCGCCATGATGACGTAATTCAGAACGCAACCTAACCGCAAATTAGCCTAGACGTCAGGTATAGTTTTTACATCACTAGTTACTTTATACCACTAGTTTAGATAAACAGGAATGCCATAGTGTCGTGTCGGTTAATAGAGCAGAAAATTGGTACATTGTTTTTTTGTGGCTTCAAGTTCTTTGGTTGATTATTGTGCTATAATAAGCGTTCATTACATTTTATTTTCTTTTTTCTTAGAAAAGTAAGTAAGCAGTCTCTTGTTTTTTAATCACGGTCGCGTAGACCAGTATTTCAAAGGTAATTGGGATCAGAAATCGTCAAGCAGGCATACTAAAAACATCAGAACAGTAGGATACAGTAGCATAGGTTCTACTTATTATCAACTAGCTGTACCGGCGAACTTTGTTCCGCCTTAGAGAGGCCTTTCCCGGCAATTATTCGAATTTTCCTTACTGTTAAAACCATCCTTGGACTTCAATGAACATTTAAAAAAATTGGTAAAATTGGTCCAGGCGTTGTTGAGTTATGCGCTTACCAACATATTTTGCGACTCATTTTTATATTACTAGAGATGTCATCGTTTGTGCTGATGATGAGCAGATGTGAGGTTGTTTGTTTCTTACTCTTTGCAAAAACTACTGAACAGATTTTGTGCAACTTCACAACATTATAGCTTAGATATCAGTATACACAGCGGCTATATCATTTTCAGATAATGTGTAAGTTATTCAAGATACACTCGAGAGCAATGAATTAAGACCGAGTTTCCCAAACGAAAATTTGATTGTTATGACTTAAATTTAGAAGTAACTGAAAAGTTTTATATTTTCATTTAACAAGTATTTATAGGTCTCTTAAACACATTTTATTTCATAAGGCGAGGATTTTTAGTGAACGAGATTTTTTAGTTTTTTGTCAAACCGACCCGGATCCATTGCTCTCGAGTGAATAACCATCAATTTGTACTAAATCGCAGGCAGCCTGTATTCCTTCATAAAAATATGCGTAAGTACAAAAATCTTACTAAACATTTCTCATTCTTCAACGTCCAAAGAGCAGGTGTTCAAAGCAAAGTTACTAAAGTACAAATATTTCCTATTAGCTAAGTAAACACTTTGACAGGTGCTCCACTGCAGTACCTTGACTTCGTTGAGTTACGTAAGTTATTACCTCATTAGGTAGGTACCTACTTACTTATCTTATTACGTTGCATTTAGTGCATTTTATGTGGTTAAGGGTTTTAAGAACTGTGAATTTATTGGGTGGTTTCCCTGATTTTTGGAAGAACGTATCTATCTATACATTTCTAGTATAATTGAATTGTAGTTTCCAACATAGTAGAACATTTTATATAATAAAGTGATAGGCAAATTACTGTAAACGCTATTCGATTCAAAAGAAATGTCGTACTATGAATCGGTTTTGCTTTGCTCAGCATTTATGACGTTAGAAGTCTTAGCAAAAGTCTCCGTGGTTATTTTCCTTTACTTTTTTTAGATACGCCGATGATGCCTCGGAAATTCTTATCCAAGTACACTATACTGCTCAAAATGAAGAATTTATCAGTTTCCATGTGACAACATTGTATTTGATTTTGAACGGAAATGGGTCTTGTTTTGAAGACTTCAACAATAACAAATAACACACCAATTTTACAATTTGAACTCTTATGACAAAAGGAACGCTAAACTAACATAAACGACGAACAATTGAATGAGCTGATGATGCAACGGTCATTACTACAGATGCGCTTATTGTCTACAAAACCCACTTTACGTAGACCTTTTATCTAGTAATACATTGTATAAAACCACAGAGCATTTTATCCTGGCTTTCAAATACACCTGCGCCAGTTTAAAAAGACCTATCATACCACCCACAGTTTGATTGAATCTGTTCAAAATGTAGCATCTTTAAAGGGGTCTTTTGATTTTGGTCGTATAGTTCCGATGGTAGCTGCACTTGGCCCCTTTCGCACAACATAACAGGGGTCACGATATCAAGATGGGGTCGATTTTGTACCATTGTTCTTATCACACACTACCCACGTTCTACGATGAATGAACATACGAAAAAACATTTGCAAACAAAGTTATTGGAAGATTGTGTGCCGAAGCGGTTATTTTATTAAGTTCTTAGTGGGTTAATGTGTTTGTAAAAATTTCGCGTTATGAATAACTGTTTTCGGTTTTCGCTTTGGTTCTTGCTTGCAGATTCCCGTTGAATTGAGGCTGCGCTGCATCGGAGAACGCGCAATCTGTCAAATCAACTTTTTAAAAAACGCCTTGCAAAATTAAATTGACATTTACTTACCAGCCCAGGCCATTAGATAACGTATTTCTTTGAAGTTATGAACAAAATGATTGAAATATTTAGTGTACTCAGGTCATTAATGTTAATGCTAGAGCCTGCCTGTGACTTCATAAGCATTACTTTTCATATCTTGGAAAATTTACACAATCTTCAAAAATAATATAGCCTACGTGTTAAAAGAGTGGTAGTATAGACTTTTCATGCAACCCGATTTCCTCTAACCTACAAACTAACAAAACACAATCGAACTACCAAAGAAAAAGTCATAAACAAAAACTTTCAATGTTCTGACTCAATAAGAAGGATCTTCGATTGGTCACTATACTCGTATATGGCGTCTTACATTTTGAGACACTTTTATTTTTGGTCGGATGATCTCAAAGAGAAATGGTCCGTATCTCGGTCAGTGCCGAGCGTCGAAGTGGCTGATGTAATGTTTAACCCTTTTGAAGTCTGTATGACAAATTAATAAACAAACACGAAAGCTGTCCATGGTCTGTTAAGCTTGAGGATGAAGTTTTTATTTTTGTTCCAAAAATATTAAAAACTAAGTACCTATACAAGTTTTTATAATAATCTTATTTACTTACTTCATTACGGTAGGGTTAGGAGGTGGACTCATTTTGTAAATATTTTGGGCTCACGATTATCTAGCTAGCGTTTGGCAGAACCGATTTTGATGCGTTTTTGAAGACCATTTTAAAGGTATGCAATTAGTATTTAAACTAGAGTCAAGCAAAGACATGTGCCAAACTGGATGGGATTGAGATCACCACATCTATATTTTCCGAGCTATGGGCTATAAAAACAACTCAATAGATACCCAATATTATCGAAATATTACCGATTTTGTCACGGAGTATAAAATTAATCGCAAAAGAGTGAAATACAAAGAGTTTTCCAATAATATACAGTTGTATGACACTAACATGGACAACAGAGTTTAAAAATAATAGCTTTTTACCATCTAGATGTTGGTTTTTAAGTGGGCGACCATTTAAATAAAATACACGCTTATTAAACAACCAAAAAAAGATAAGTCGCAAATCTTTGAGAGTTATTTTAAATTGTCGTGTAGTTTTCACCCGAAAGGGGAAAGAACATGTTTATATATTGTTAGGCCTACAATCTCCTACATAGACCGAAAATAGGAACATGATTATTATGTTTTTGGGCGTACGTAGACCGAAAATGTACCAATTTCATCATATTCTTCCCAGAACCAAACAGATAAAGCCTAGAGATAGTTTTACGATCGACTTCTATCAGTTCAATGGAACGCTTTTTACGATGTAACGGGCAAGACTTAACTCCAGTATCCATTAGTATCAGGGGACATATAAATTGAGCCTCGAGTTAACTGATCCAGGTTATAAATGCGAGTTAACGGGTAGATTCGAAGATTGCTCTGATTTCTTTGAAATCTGATAGAGTAGGGTTTGTTCGATTGTTACGCTTTTGTTTTAATACCTAAAGTTTAGATGATACAATTATATTATGTGTGCTAGATAACGGCCAACATCCCCGCGGAAGGCCGAAGAAACTATGGCGCGACATTTGGGGAAGCAGCCTCACAGGAATCTGCGACAAAGCATAAGAAAGGCTTTCTCCCAGTTGTGGGACGAAATGATAAGATCATATAGGTACTATAACCCGTCGGTAATATCTACGCACCTCGCTGGAATGCGCTTGCCAACTGCGCTTCAACTGTTTTCGCCTATCCAGTACCGTGACGAGTACTTACGATTTGCATGACGTCAGTAAGCCAGGTGCGTACATATTTCCGTCGGGTTATATATTCAGACAATGTCTCAAACTTTCTTAACTATGATCTTGCTAAGATTCGTTTAAATCTTATAACGGCGATATTGTTATGACGTCACATAAACTCACGCGCATATGGGAGCTTTGTTTGGGCTTTATGCGGCTAAACATGTGTGGGATCGGATAAAAAAGTGTATAGTGGGTAGGGCATTGATCTTTTAGTCTTATTATGAGGTTTTATCTTAAAAATTGTTATTTAGTTGGGTAAAATGTTAATTACATATGAGTAAAGCTCCCTAATTAGTGTCCTAATTAAATTAGGTAACAACAACACAGAAAAAAGAAAAGGTTGGTTACCTTTTCTTTTTTCTTTTTACCCAACTGCGCCAGAAGGAGGGTTAAGATTTTCGAGAGTATGTATTTATGTTCGTAATTCTTTGGCACGCCCTACAGCCTAAACGGCTTGATGGATTTTAGATTGAGAGGTGTCGTTAGATTCGTATTTACAATGAGAGTGACACTAGGCACATCAAAAATTTCGTTTTTTAAACGCAGTCGGGTTTATTTTAATAAAAGGGTTAGGTTATTTATCGACATTTAACTGACAATGTTTCTATTAACAAAATTACGCTTACCTATAGATACATAGGTACTGAAGAGACCTTCCTACTTTACAGAATTCTTTATACTTTCGCTAACCTATACTAACCTTCATACTTTCGCTAAATGTATTATAAACATAGCATAACCAACATTGTAGATGACGCATTTCATTTCTCTCGAGAAATTTATTTAAATGACACCCACACTGCAGAAAGTACGCTTTCAACGAAACAATAAGGCCTCTACCTATAGGCAAAGCTTCCGAACCTAAATTAAAAAGAATAAAAAATTTCAACGTAAAAATTAACCTGGTAGTCCAAATTCGCGGAATAGACAATGATGTAAGCTAGTTTAGCAAACATGCAAACACTAACTAGATACCCCATTTCTATGAAGTTACGTGTTAATGGAGTCTCCAATGAACTTGGCGTGTTATATTTTCCAGTGGCAAGGCCAAATAGGTCATTTTTATTATCACATACAATCTTAATTACTGCGTGAGGTGAGAAGGATGCTTTGGCTGTTAACTTTAATGTTGTTATTTTGAGCATTTATTTTTAATATGTACATTTAAGTGGGTAGACAAATAGACGTAAGATTTTAAGTTAGGGAATTTGCGCCATGAATGTGAGATAAAGACTATAGGAATCTGTAAATGGACCCATTCTTTGTTAATTTTCCTATAAAAAGTAAGACTCACTTTTTCTCCATTTTAGTTCCCTATGAAATGAAAAGAGACTTGTTTATTTATAATAAACTAGCTGTCCCGGCGAACTTCGTCCCGCCTTAGAATGAACTTTATTGTGTAGGAATAAAGTTCAAATTGACTCTACATTTTAGTAAGAAAACATTTGTATGGGAAAAAGAAAAGGTCTGTTTTAGGGCTTTTCCGGCAATTATTAGAATTTTTCTCACCGTAAGAACCATCCTTGGACTTCAATGAACATTTTAAAAAAAGAATTAGCGAAATCGGTCCAGCCGTTCAGGCGTGATGCCGTGACAACGGAAAACGGGTTTCATTTTTATATATATAGATTTGATAAGTAATTATTATATTTTTTAACATATCTAGTAAGCTTTTGTCGGTATTCACAAAACCACTGAATAGAAATTGTGGACACACATTAGTACTTTAGTAGGATAAAACTTCCTGATTTTAACTTATTCTTTGTTGAAGTGAATGCCTAAAATAAAGAAAGAAGTAAGTTTAGTATGTAGCAAGTTGAGGGAAGTGGTCTCTGGCTACCCCAATGGGAAAGAGATGAGACAGACAGATATACGTATATATGTAATTCATGTTATACTAACATCGAAGATTGTTGTCAATAAGTTATCTCAAATCAATTATAATATTCAATGTACATAGTCATTTGATTGTTGCTTTTTTATATGTGGACACGCCAACGGACTAACATTTTATAAGTATAGGTATTACTTTTGTTTTTTTATTAACTTGTATTTAAAAGAAAGAAGTGAAATTGAGTGACCAATTAAAGGAATTTTCATTATATTATAATAAGTTGTAAATTCGTTAAAATTAAATAAGACTTTGTATGTATTGGCTGGGGACACTGAGTTTTTGTAGAATGTATAATATGGACCCCTAACTACCTCCTTCGCTTTATTAAATAAGCCATTGTCTACAGCCAGAAATATTAGGTTTAAACTAATTATACTACCTATTTGGACCTATTTATGCAGAAACGTTCCAACTGACAAAATTGTCAAAATTGAGTTAATGATGCCAGGCTAACCCTTGAGGTACCTTCCATCTTTGGGCAAAAAACTGGTTCTCTAAACTTAATCAGTTTTGAGATAATTAATAGCTCAAAAGCTTATAACGTTCCAAACGACACATTTCGCACTAAAGAAACGTTTCAAATCACTATGGAACGTTTTAATTTTATTCATTTGTGGCTGAAAAATGTTCCAAACATCTTTGGAACATTGTTATTTTTTAAAAATAGTTGACAATTCTTTTGTTGAAATGTTTCATGTGGGTTTGGAACATTTAAAAAAACACATATTTTCAAAATTATTTTTCTTTTAAATGTTTCAACTATATTTGTGAACTCACAGAAATAAAATAGATTTTTCTATATTTTTAGAAAGGGTTCCAACAAGCTCTGGATCACTTGATACAATTACCTAAAATGATAGTTTATTAAATGAGGAAAAACTTTACTATAAACCGAAAAAAGTAATTTGAATGGTGCACAAGACCAATCTTTAATTTTTAATGACTAAATTACCTACAGAGAAATTAGTTAGCTTCTAATATAATTTTGCTCAAATGTATTATTTATTTTTACTCAAGAGACCGTATTTATGTGATATTACTATTCATGAAAAAAAAATATATTAAGGAAATTTCTCACAAAAGGTGTCTTGACTTGACAAAAAGTGGAATTCGATTGATATTTTTACTAGCTTTCATATACTACCTACTTGAAGGAAAATTAAGAAACATCATGCCAGTTATTGTAGGATGATTCACATTTTAAAATTATTTATTTAATTAATTAATAGATACCAATCTAAATATAATTTGGTGCCACAGGTAGAGTACAATAGTAAATCAGAAGCTTACTAAAGAATAATTAGGTATATATTTTTTATATAATTACCAAAATGTATATTGACATTATTGGTTCAGAAATGATACATTTTTGTCTAATGGTTCGTTGGCTGTGGTTGAATTAAGAAAATTTTCAGCTAAGTACTGCAAATGCCATGGAATATATGCGGTTTATTTGATTTTATTCGTTTATTAAAAAGATGGATTCAATAATTAAAAATCTCTCATTCATGTACCCAGATCTAATTCTATTCCCTCAGATTATTGATTTAGATGTAGGGGACCTTTTTAAATTAATAATTTAAGTCATTTGTATCAACATCGCGTTTTTTTTTCATTATATATATTTTTATTACAAATTGCACCTATACAAAAATGTTTAACTACTTATTTATTTTGTTTTATATTGTTTATATGGTAGCTAATTAAAATACCACAGAGTTGTTAGCAAGTTTTAGCTTAAAAAAGTTTTTAAATAGTCAGCAACAATCAAAAATTTACAAAAAATACCTTTGTGAATCTTTTATTTTGTTTTTTTTACGCCTTTGCAATAAAAAAATAAATTAACAAAAACTTACCAAAATAATAGTAAAATTAGCTAGCAATAATTTAATTACATGGTATAATATATTTGAAAAATAGTTGTGAAACCTGTGGTTGAGTTAGTGGTGTGGCAATATATTGATTTGGAAACCAGAAACATTAAGATACCTACTAATATTTTTTCTTGTAGCTTAGTTATGACAAATAGAAGCTTTATTTAGTTGTCAAATAAAAATATTATATTATTTGTACTTATAATTTAAAAAAAAACATTTTGGAACGTTTCTGCGAAATGTGCTAAAAAACGAGTTCATACAAAATAGAATTTTCATGAAACGTTCCAAACCGATTTTTCGTAAATATTATCAATTTAATTACTTTTACTCGAATAACGACCCCTTAAACAAATGCATTTTAGTAACATCTTTAAATTAATCAATCATTTTCGACTCTACCTGCAGTGAAAAAAAAGTACACAGCTCAAACACAAAAATGCATTTTTCTCAGTTTCACCTCTCTGTCAGTTGGAACATTTCTGCATAAATAGGTCCATTTATAAATCACTCACACAGAAATGAAGCCCTTACTTTGAAGGGGTGTTAGACATAACAGATGTGTTTGTTGACATGCAAAACAAGGTAATGTGTGAAGGGATTAGAAAAATATATCTTCAGAGTTTTGTTTTTAAAGATTTTGGTTGATGGGAGAATTTTTTAGGAGGTAAAAAATGTTACATTTTGAACTTTTTTGGTGAAATGATCCATAGTATTAGGTACAATTAATAAATTAGGGTATATGTACTGAGATGTGAAAGCAAAAATAATAAATTAACTTGATAAGTTATAAACTAAATAAAATCACAAGCACATGTAGTCATAGTTTGCAATAGGTAATAGTCAGTTATTCTTTTAAACTAAAACAAGGCAGTTAACTTACATTTAAAATCAATCTGACATTACACTAAAATAGAAGTTAAGTTAATAACATAGGCTCTAACATAGATAGCTAGTGATAATTATCATACTTACATTCCCTTTCAAAACGCAGGCTAAAAAGACAATAGGCAAAGTAAACAATGCCTTTGAAAATAGAATCCTATAGAAAAATAGATAACTAGATACTTAAGCAGGTAATGAATAAGTTCCGCCAATAGGCATCTAATTAGGCATAACGAATACCGATTTAAAAAGGGGGGAAACAATCAAAAACGTGGCTTCTACAGTGCTTCGCAAGTCTACAATAATATGCATCAATTTGTACCGTTGTCAGGCTATAGCTACTACAGGGAATGCCGTAGCGGTATCAAATGCATGCCCGTTGCAATTCCGACAAAAAAGGAACGAAATGTACACTAAAAGGGGGTAAATATCGATCACGGACTTACCACAATAAGATAAACCGGCAAGATTGTAACAATCACTCCAATTCACGCGTTCAAGTCACGAATTTACACTGGATCCGGCGTATCACACTTCAACAAACACTGCACATCAATTTCGAGCTCGTTAACTCTAGATTTTATACATATTTCAGTCACAAAAAGATAGAAAAACACATCCACAGCGGTTTCATTTCGGAATATCGTTAGATCACAAAATGACACATAACCGTCTCAAACGGTAGCGGCAACAGACTGACTGCTGACAGAACTATTCGCTCGGTCCATAGACAAGGAGCTTTGTTATTGACTTCAAAAACCATTTTTTAACTTATCCGACATAATTAGAGAGCACACTACGTGATAGCATTCCACTAGTTCATACTTACCATTTCAATTTGGAGGGTTAATAGTGACTGCCATCTAGCGGTGCTCTTTAGAACTAAACGCATTGTTTATGGTAGACTGCTTTCATTTTGAAGCGCTATCTAGTGAAAAATTGTTAAACTAAATAAACACTGTTTGCTTAAATTTTGCATAGATGGCGTTAAACAGTAAAAATGCTCTTAGTAGTTCAGTAAAAAAATCTAGATGGCAGGGTACACTTAGTTTTCTTTTTGCAAAACAGATGGCGCAAGAAAAAAAGTAGAAAATGGGCTTGAGAAAATTTCGCATCCTATAAGAACTTAGTCTTTTGTAACTAAGCTATTTTATTTTTACTTCTAGTAAAATGATGTTAAGTGGGTAATCTTCACACGAATTGAACATTTTTACGTTGGACCCGTTTGGTTGTGTACCCTATCAAAAATTCTTATCAATCCCATTCATTACCAAATAAGGCTTAAAATTCAAACAGAGGAAGCGGTTCCCATCGAGCGGGCGATATTAAGAGATTTTTTGTCCTTTTTAGGTCGTAAACTTTCCAAGAAGAGGTGAGAGAGAAAAAAAGTGGGAGTCGGGTTAGTTCGAGATTTAAAATGAACGGTTTGGTAGACTTCCGCCCGTGATGACCGCTGGCGACGAGGGCATTAGGGTGCAACACAAGACTTGGGGAGCTATTGACTCGACATTGTTGTAAGAAAAGGAGTGTTTTATGCCCTAGCTTAGTTATAAAAGTAGGCTGTAAAAGCTTCCCGATAATGCTTTAAAAACAAACTAAGCTAACTCGTGCCTTCATGCTGACAGGCAATATGCTGCTTAACAAAGTACAAAAACAAATTTATGTACTTACAGTGGGGATCGGTCGTAGTCTATGTAAGCACTCGAGGCAGGTACGTTTCGTACAACGAGAAAGGAATATAAGGAGTGGCCCCATTTTGTTTTTCATATACAAATGAGTTTATGACAGCGTGCAAAGGTTGGCACAAGTTTATCATAGTTTTCTTGGTAGATGACCTGTCAAACGATAAGAAATTCCATACAAAAAGGTAGCCATTTTGCGCCAGACCAGGCACGCAGATCCAGACGGTATGGTTCAGACGGTATTCTATATTACTCAAAAGTTTCGTAGGTTTTAGTGATAAGGCCGCCTTTGCGCTCATTGTGTATCTGTCTACTGAGTAGGTAGGTAGTTTAAATGATTTTCGTAATTTTACTTTTCACTTTCCTTTTCTGTACCTTTGGTACCTAATTCTTTCAGCAACTACAGCTAGATAAAAACATCCCACTTCCGCATAAGCCCTCATCTCACCTCAATTTTTTTACAACAATAACCAACTCCACCCCTTCACAATTCCGGCGTGAAGAATGTTATTAAGTGGGTGAGCAGAAAAAACAAAAATATCTCAATCGAGCAGACGTGATAATTAGTGGATACGCTATCCACTGCGTCACGGAGAAACACGTTTTTCTAATAGCCAGCCTTTTTAGAACTGATTGCGAGATAAAAGATGGAGGTAGGAGGTACCTATCTTATTCGGCCATTGTCAACAGAGTTTCTTACAAGGAGGTTACAGGTACCAGTGTGTACCAACCAAGTAGAGTGCGTTTCACGAAAGAAGTCCCCCGGATAGTTTTGGAAATATAACTTACACTTAATAAAAATATACTTTTTACATAAGTAACAAAAATTCATAACAAAAATTCAAAAGGACAGTCGAAGTATGCAATTATTAGTATTATTTGATAAATTACGAATGAAAAATAAATAATAGATACCTAAAGGTAAAAGTACCTACTCATAAAGGGCAACATTGTCAATTTTGACATAAGTACAGCGCCACGGCCAGGAGACTTCTTTCGTGAAATGGACTCTACAAGTGTTTCAGAACATAGAAGCTTAAGTTTTTTACCACTTATCGTAGATACGTAGGTAAGTATTTAGGTAAGAAGTATGTAGGTACTCGACTTTGATAAAAAAAAACGGGTGCTCCAGTGGCTCTGAATTTTATATAAAGCTATTCACACTTGACAAAACCGATTTTATTCTTATTACAGAATAATGCTCTTTAAAAAAAAGGATGCTAATTAATAAATCGTGTCAAATAGTCTAAAAATGTTCGTTGTAAAATGACCATTTTTCTCTGAGTTGTCAATAGAATTTTAAAAAATATAGGAGGCTTTCATAAAAAGCAGTTTTCTGCATAAAAAGCTTTAGTTAAACTTTAGTTAATGAAATGAAAATTTATTTAATATTGTAGGACGAGTTTGAGATCACATAAGACGGGTAATTTTTTAAAGTTAATGCTAGATTCGCAAGAGTGCAGTTTTCCCCAGAGAAGAGTCTAGCAAGAGACTCTGTTGGGTTGCTCTACTATAAACTAACAGTTTACCTTTTACCAAATAATTTCATTTCAATTCAATAAGCACCTGAATAAAAGTTACAATACAATACAAATATTCTTTATTGCACACAAAGATATAAGGCACAGACACAAGCAAGAATATAAGAAGCAACAGGCGGCCTTATTGCTAGGTAGCAATATCTTCCAGGCAACGTTAGGGTAAGAAAAGCGAGAAAAAGGTTGTGCAAATAATACAGAATACATACATAACTACATATACTTACCAAAAAAAAAAAAGATATAAGAATACCTATTTCAACAATTAAAATAACGCTCAAACGTGCTTATACATATACAGCTTCAAAAAATATGATAAGATAATATGACTTAATAAAAAAGGATTTCAAATAAAAAAGTAAAAGGTTCCAGTATTGATACAGAGCCCGTGTCGCAGCCGTTGGATATCCAATAAAGCCTATTTGGATTTATTAGCTTGGTTCTAAAGTACTGGTGGGGACAAAAGTTTTAGCGTTGTGAAGAACAAATTCAAAATTAGAAATCCTACCCTATTTCCTATTAGGTACTTAATGGGTATTATAAATGTCAATGTTTGTGCCGATGGATGTTTGTGTTACTCTTTCACGCACGTAAAAACTACTGAACAGATATTGATGAAACTTGACAATATTGTAGCATACCTACACTACACATCAGAATAAGGCGATATATTTTTTTTAGATAGAAGGTATGTTTTTTTTTTTTAAAGAAATGACGATGAATGCGAAAGAAGTTGGGGACAGCTTCTAAGTAATATATAATACTAGGTATACGCTTGATTTAGGCAAAATTATTGAAGCTATTAGATACTATACTATACACACTTACATACCTGCCACACCTCTTTCCCACCGGGGTAGGCAGATAAATCCCTCCACTTGATAAGATCCAAATGCACCTCTTTCGCTTCATCCATGTTCATCATAGGCCTAAAACATGCACATTGAAGGAGTGACGTAAAAATTCTGATATCTAAGCTACAATCTTGGAAAGTCTCATCTTAATCTGTGTCGTGGTTCTGCGTAAAGGAGAAACCAACATCCTCATAGTCACATCTATCTTTCCATACATCCATCTTTCCATAGGCACAAGCATTGACATTTATTATACAAGTACTTAGGATAGAAAAATCTACATTAAACGAGTATTTTTACTTTTAATAAACCCCCAAGCACTTCCCCACACACCAGTACTAACTTGTAAACGACATACAGATCTTCGTTTTTGAAGAAAAAAGTATCAAGTAAAGAGAATCCAGCTGTGTCATATTTATGACTTTATATCTCTCCGTCCCTTTCTTACCTATTTTTTTTTATATTTACATCTCTTTCTCAAGGTTCAGTTATCTACGATTAAGCTTTACCACATTCGGTTCTGTTAAATGTTTCGTTTAACTTATAATTATTAAGTAGAAACTTCATTTGTATAGAGGTGCATATAGTTAAGGTGTCAAATTAACTAATGTGAGTTGTATACAGTTTGTAATTCAGATATGGACGATTGAAGGAAGTTTGAAAGTAGGTATGTAACTAGTTAACTACTTAATAAATGGTTCTTATCTTATTGCCTTAGTTAGGGCTCTTTTGCACCTAAGAAACATTATTTTTCCAGTAGGTAGTCAACTCGTCCCATTCTATATTTTTCTTTTGATTATAATAAAACTATTCGGAGTTAAGTACCTAGGTCATTGAATTTTTATTAAGAAATGGAACAAAATGAAAAAACATGAATGTTGTTAATCTACTTTAAAGGGTGACATCTAGTTCTAATTTGTTCATTGGAATTCCACTTCCCATTCAGAACTCGGACGAAATGACAACTCCTATTAATTTATTTTATAGTCTAGTTTCAAAGGTGGCGTTTCGTTCCAAATGGGAGGAATTGCTCACTCCAGAAACCTTTAAAGAACTAAACAAAATATGAATACTTAATAGATAGCGAAATAGCGAACCTTAACCGCATTTTATAAACATACATGTTACTCAGTTAACCGCTAAATATAAATGAGAACATGTACTCATTGACTTTAGCTTGTACTTCGTTAAGTAAGGCTTACACAGCTATTGGAAAATAGGCGGTTTTCTTAACAAAGTGAATAAGTATCGAAACATAATTGATTTTGTAAAAATGTTTGGTCGACTAGTCAGTGGAAGGCTCTTATGCACTTTCGGATGCGCCGCGGTGGCGGTTTGATGTTTGTTAAGACAAACATGTCAACCGGACACGTTGTCATGACGACGACGTATTGTTTTCCTTCCTGACAGGCCACGGCCCGGACACGTCCCGGGCACGGCCCGGATCTGTGTAGATAGACCTTTATTACAATAAACGTCTGTGTTTGCGCCCATAGATGTCAAGATATTTGTCACTTTTTCACGTTTCACGATCGAAGTCGCGGGCAGCCGCTATCCACACTTTAATAAAAGAAGGAAAGATTTATTTGTAAGGAATAGGCTCTGAAACTTTTCGACATTTTTGAAACATTCTTTCATTACCTATTAGGTCCTTTAGGCCCAAAAAAGAATGGTGAGACTATCTACGCTCATTCAGGGAAGATTGGTGGGAAGCAGCCAATAATAGGAGTATCTGGAAAAGCATGGGAGAGGCTTTTGCTCAGCAGTGGGACGAAATAGGCTAAAAAAAAATTAGAATCCTATATTCTTCCTAAGTAACAAGAGACAAAACCAGAGTAATAGAGAAAAAAACTTTTAAAATACCTATTTAGGCATCTGCAAATAGAGTTACAGGCGACCGTCGTCTGTTTTCTATAAAGTTGATGACGATTACATTACTAATGGCAAAGCAATAACCATAAACATTCTCACGCTATACGAAGACTAAGTTATCAGCAAATATACAGGTGTTCTGTAAATATTTAAATTCATACTTTAGTATACTTATTTACAATGTTGCTGTATTGGACTTTACTCGTGTTACAAGTTGATACCTTTGAGTATAGAATATATAAAGAGGTGCCACATTTTTTTTTCTTCATATAGGTACAAAGGAGTTTATGACAGCGTGCCAAGGTTGGCGCAAGATTTTCATAGTTTTCTTCGTAGATATCCTGTCAAACGATAAGAAATTCCATACAAAAAGGTAGGTAGCCATTTTGCGCCAGACCAGGCACGCAGATCCAGACGGTATAGCTTCTCCGCCTCCTTATAGGTATATTCTATACTCAAAGGTTAATACTATAGGTAATTTATGCAGAATCGAACATTGCAAATTAAAAAGTAATATTGTAACATGAAAAAAGTGAACTTTTAAGATTGTACAGTGTACCTATATCTATTTTGCATTATTAATTTTATTTAGTAGTTTATTGCAAGGAGAACGTACACAGAAACATAAATAAGTAGGTAAGTAATTAAATGCAAGAAAGATAATGAAAGGAAGAGAATATTTCTAAAAGATTTTTCCTGACAACCTACCTCTGCTAGGGTGGTCATGTACCTTTTAAACTACAAATTAGGTAAATTCAAAAATGACTACATTGATTGTTGTTGTTGTTGTCAAGTATGTAGTTATTTTTTTTTATATTCGTGCAAGTAAAACTGCAACCGCGTTACAATTTGAAATAATATTTTTTCCGATATTTTTAAATGCGGGACCGACAGATAATAAGAAATGCGGGCCAACATGACCGCATTTTTATTTCTAAAAAATAAGTTGAAAATATTTTTCATTATGTTATGAAAGTATTTACTAGTAACTTAAATTGTATTAATAACTGACATTATAATTGATGACAAACACAAAAAAAAACATTACCTAAGTATTTTGTATTCGTTTTGGAACATATTTTTCAAAGTTTATTTTTTATCGTACCGTTTACCTTTATAAAAGAAACATTCTAAAAAAGAAACACCACATAATCGTAGAACTGACTTTACTTTAAAAACATTGTATCATTGGACTTTTCCTAGAAATTCATAAATAAAATATATTTTTTAAGAACTGATCTTATCTTATCTTATCTTATTTAGCCACTCGTGTCCCACTGCTGGGCAAAGGCCTCTCTCCTCATACGCCAAGACTTTCTTTCTTGAGCTTCCTCCGCCCAGGTACCCAAGAAGGTATCCAGCTCGTCCCGCCACCTTTTCCGCGGTCTGCCGCGACGCCGTTTGGCAGTTGGTAGCCATTGGGTAGCTGTTTTTGCCCATAAGTCTTCTGGCATGCGGCAGACGTGGCCGGCCCAATCCCACTTCAGCCTGGCAGCCTGGCTGAACTGATATCAGACTTTAATATTTTTTTTTTTCAAAATGTAAAGAGACATCCAGGCATTACTCATGCAAGCCAAACAGATTTCAAGTCTAACAAAGTAAGCCCGAATTTAAATACATAAATATCTTATTAATAAAAAAAGGCATAGCAAGTCCGTAACTGGAGGTCAAGCACACCAAGTTTAGGAGGTGCCGCTTACATTGCCTCGTAACATCATTCTTATTATTAATGCACAAAATGTCTTAATTAAATCGAAACCCGCATAATAACTCAGAAAAAATACACAGCCTCCAACTCCGAGACACGGTTATCCTACGTCCTTTTCTTTCAAATTGAAATATGTATTTTCTGTCTTGCTCTGCGGCAGGCGAACTTGTAAATTGCTCCTTTTCAAAGTGTCCGAAACGAAATGGCGTTTGTGTTTTATCTGGAATTTATTTAGCTCTTGTTGGGGAAGGTATAGAGTAGAATTTTCGCCCTGTTGGTTTTGAAGTAAGTCGTTTGGTAGATGGAGAGCATGATCAAGTTATCTCGCTCAGACAAAACAAAATACAGACCAAGTTGTTTGAGCTTTCGAGTTCAGCACGGCGATAGCTTTTTGTAGTCCCATCCTCTTCTCAGCATTTCATTCGTAACGAAAACCCGTTCAATTCAACCTTTCAATAACTCAATTCGATTCAATATACACCTTGTTTGGAGATTTTAAGATAGAAACTTGTACGTGTAGGTGAAAAAGTTAGGTTGTTAACTTTTTCGAAAACGTCACTGTCGCATTCTATCGACATGTTAGTTTCTCTTTTTTTTTTGTGTGTACATTAAGATATTGTGCTAGAATGCCAATGCACTTTGCTTTCTTGATCAGGCTGTGATTCGAAGGTGTGAGATGTGCATGATATTTGGAAAAATCATCTACTTTAAACGATACAAAGACACTGCTTATTTGAGGATAAGGGCTCTGGCGCACCTGCGGCTGCAGGTGACCTACGGTTTAGGCGTTTATATTAAACGTCAAATTACAACCCAACGCAACCGCAGACGCATTATATTTATTATTATTGCCTTAAATATTTTGTATTATCAGAAACATGTTAGGAGAAACTTTAAATGTTCTGAAACAAGTCATTTATTGTGTATCTGAAAAGGTCCTGCAAATTAAAACTGACTTTTACATGGGGAAATCCGTTATGGATACCCTTCGTCTCGGAGAAAGACGAAAATTAAAACTGACTTAAATCTTTACTGCTTAATGCCTACAATCCTTTTATTTTAACCGATGAATATGATAATATTTTCAATCGTTGCTAAGATATGTCTTGCCTGATGCCTATTTACTTCCATTAGTAACTTCCATTACTCAATTAATTAAATCATCAAACTAAATTTTCCAACATTTCACATGAACTGCTCCAGCTTCTGTATGCCTAACGAATTTTTGTGTACAGTTTCCCAGAAAATTTGTCTTGCTTGAATCGTCAGCTTTGTCATATCTTGTCAAATATTTGCTCAGTAGTCAGCCCTGCAAACAAAAGTGCCCCGAGTATTTACTCGCCACTTCACAAATAGATAATTATTTAGTCCGTACCTAGATTTACTTATTGCATTGTTGGTTTCTGTGAAATGGGGAAAGTAATTGAAGTGGTTTTTGAACTGTTTAAGTTTGTTGTGCTTGGATTCCTTCACGTTTGCGATGTTATGATTTGATGTTATCCAAGGCTTGGTCCATGAAGATTATCTTTGTTATCTGTTAATGTGATGACTTCATCTCAGTGTCTGCCTTCTCGAATATCTTTTTTATCATTTTTATTAACTTGGTATTTTGGGTGCTCTTGCAAGTCTGTTTCTCTCATAATTTCTTCTTTGAGTCTTCTACTGTTGTTGCTTATGCAACCAAACTTGTGTTTCGAACTAAAATGTCGTCAATATTGAAATTTTCGGCTGTCTTGTCCAAAAATTCTTCAGTCTCCGTTTCATTTTAATAGTTTCTTCAAAAGGTGAACCTTTCTTATCTCATCTGTTTTATTTAAACTTTTACAACTTAAGTTTACTGTGTTGTTTTAACGTTACCTTTATGTTTGGGGAAGTGCGATAACACTTTTTACCTGGATCTTGTATTTACCTTGCAAGTAGCAGGCTCTACCGTCTACTTTTTAATCTCTTCGTGATAGGCATACGTTTTTTTTAAGTTGCACTGTAGTAAAGTTGGTTTTGTTGTTAATACTGCCTGTACTTTGTACAACAAATTAAACATTTTAACAAAGTTCTTAATACATTTTGTAAATTAACTGGTGATAGAAATAATAAAATAACAAAGACAAAGGTTAGACTGTTGAATAAATAACGAAAAAAACGTAATAAGTTTTTACTGTTTAAATATAAACAACCTTTTCAGTATAGTAATAATATTTAAAAATTATTGCTCGAAATGCATTTAGCTATTAAAATCAACATTCAGACCTCCCAGACTAGCCTTGCAATCGAAACTAGACTCAATAAAAAACTATTTATCGCATAAGCAAATACACATGAATTATCATTGTTTATGTTAGTGCATCAGTCAGCGTAGCACTAAGAAAATGCGATTAAGACATTATCTGGTTAGCACTATCCGCGCAAGAACGGGACAACGCACAAATACAGGCGCATACAATTTGTACGGAAATAACTTTCCGTGGGAGCGGGACGGGAAGATTGAAATGTCAGGCTCGGCGCGCGCATAATGAGAAAATTGTTGTCTCTTTCTCTCAAGACGTTTTACAATCGTTTATTGTCATGTTACTGTCTCGTTTCGACGGGCGAGATTGAGATGAAATCGCCGTCGGCGCGGTCTTGCCGTGTCCTGCCTGCTATTGCCTTTGCTATATCGGTTGGTGCCGCGCGCGCGACGGACGTTACTACATTTTTTTCTTTTTCTCCCTTTTTCATCGTTATTATTATTTTTAATAACATAATCAGCGACTTTTTTGGATTCGTGTGCAAGTGTCTGTGACTGGTTGGTGGATTTTTGTTTTAAGTGACGAAATTTTTTTTTCAACGGCTTACTTTTGTAGTGAACATGTGTTCTGTGCTGTATTTATTGTTATGCGAATGGATTGCTACCACTCCGATATAGTTTGACATCTGATGACCCGGCAAATCAAGATACATATTCAGTAAGTAACATTAATTTCTCCATTCATATTTCATCTAAACATTAACAACTACTACTAAAAATATAATTGATACACAAAACAAAATATTGAACTACCTCTTCATTTAAATAAAAACAAAAATGACACCAGTTTTGTCACATCCACGGAAAACCTTTTAGACATTTCACGAGATGTCTGAATTGTCGCATTCAAAGCAACATTTTTGGTTTCTTCCCGTCGGAATGTCGTGGTTGTCTTTTTGACTTTAGTGACACGTTTTGGTTATAGCAAAAGCTACCAACATGTGGTCGAAAATATCGTTTTGTACCTGCATCGGACAAACTAAGAAGGGGCTGAGTTTTTGTGCGTAAAAACAAAGAAGTATGGGCCACGGGGTGCCGGCGGCCATGCTGCAGTTCAGTCACGTTTTTCGTATTTCCAGGAAACGTCTACAGGTCCTACAACATTTTACACTTAATTTAAAAACAATATTATTAAGTGTTTTACGTAATTATGGGACTTAAACAAACATTGTAATTAGTAGGTTGTAGGTACCTACGTATTTTTTATTTCATGATTGTCCCACTTCTTTTAGTAGTTTGTATTTTATGCTATGACTATTTAGGAATTTTTGAGTTAGATATTTCTCATTTAAAAAAAAAACTTTTCTTCATTATAAAATTGACGCAACATTTTGGTCCAAATTCAAAGAGTAAGTAGTTAAAAGAACCTAGTATCGCTTTTCATAACTAATCTTAAGTTTTGACCTCCAAAATTAGATAATAAATAAAAAAACCTATCTAAAAATATAAAATACCACAATTAATACTAACCCGTTTAGTTCACCATAAAATTTACAACCAATAATAAAACGGTTGCAGTGAACTCGAAAATCCAAATTACGTGCAATTTTCATCAAATAATTAATTTTATATTTTTTAATTGGGCTGTCTGGTTTTGCCGCTAAAAGCATAAAGTTTTATTATACTTAATTTACACTTTTTGCATTACCATAGACACTAAATATAAGGGTTATTGCAATTATGTACCTAAGTAGGTACATAATTGTTTTATACCTACTCATTATTTGCATCTTTCCACAATTATAAGTAGTTAGTGAAGGTTAGAATTTATTTATTTCAAAAAGACCCAATTCAATTACTTCATCAAAAAATATTAAGTGCAAAATTTTCAATTCATTTAAGTATTACATTTTTTGTGACTTTAAAACATTACTTTACTTTTAAAATAAATGTCTTTCTAGCAAGAGAGATATTTTGTTTAGACTCTTTAGCAAATTCATATATCCTTTAATTAAGTATAATACACGCCACACAAACAATCCTTGCAATATACAACCTTTTTTGGAATAAACTCTTTTAAAAAAAGTTTTAACACTCCTATATTACAACATTTCTTAAATTAAAAAGTAGATGAAGGTTGTATTGGAAGTATAAATCTGGAAAGATGAACATTTTCCAATCTAGTTAAAACATTAATATCATATGAATAACACCAAAAATAGATCCTATTATAAATCTGAATATAAAACGCGTCCGCGCGGCACAGCAAAGGAAAACTATCGTTTTGATAATTGCTTAATCAAATCTATTGGAATCGATTTCCGATCGATCGACGCGAGAGTTCGGCTGCGCGTGATTCGATAACTAACAGAGTTATAAAGTTTTAGAATTTATACGTCGTTACTTTGGATCATTTGGATCATAGTTTATTGGTGATTTTAGTTTTTAAATTGATTGGAAGATTAGAGGAACGAAAAATTAAGTTAGTTGTGTATGAATGGGCGATGTCGGAATAAACTATCTTGGAATAAAGTAGGTACACGTAAAAAAGTGGTATCAAACAACACGTTCACACTCTTCAAGTGTAACATCCGTTTTTTCATCGGAAAACCAATACCTTTCATTATAATTCTTACAGAAGATTGGATCCGACAGGGTTTACAAGTTTCATATATGGAGCTTTCTTACAAAATTGAATCCCACATACGATACACGGAATCACGGCGTTAATATGCCTTGATTTATCCATCTAAAACAATAATTAAACGTTTTTTAATTCATTACAATTTGTATTAATAACTGATGAATGTGGATGAAGCGAAGGAAGTGTGTTTGTATCGTAGCAAGTGGAGGGAAGGTGTCTCTGCCAAGCCCGATGGGAGAGATGCGGCACAGATTGTACATATTTATCATAATATCGTCTTATTCTTAACATTGCAAAGCTCTACAAAATCGATTGTGCGATACAAACAAATCATTACCCGATCAATTCGTGATCGGGCGTCGACTCACTTCGTGGATGTTCACCGAAGATCGTGAAATGCAAACTTATTATGACGTTAGGTAAATTGGTGTGGTTGGGTTCGGCTTTAATGTCTTTATGCTCTGTGAAAGTCTTTTAATGGGTTTCGAGTCTTTGTTTTAAATTAAATGAGGACCAAGTTGGACCTAGTTGATGTACGGTGTACCTAGTTCTAATTTCAAAATGCTTAGAAAAGAAAGCAGAAAACAAAAGAAGTTCGCTCATAAAGAAATTGAGTGGTTACAAAATTGAAATAGAAGGAAAAACAAAAGACGATACTTACGTTTTCGAATGAAAATTTTGATGTCGCTCTTTCTCATGACTATCTTTAGTAAAACGAAGGTACATGTATGTAGGTAATCTCAAAATAATTTAGGCTGTTTGTTATTCTGACACGTTATCTACATAATATAATATATAATAAAAGTATATTGTAAAGTTTCATTAAAATTTGTTCAGTATTTTTTTGCGTGAAAGAGAAGTAAACATCCTCTCTCACATCCCTCACATCCATCCATCGCCATTAACTTTGACATAGGTACCTATATTACTAATATTAATAGGATGAGGTATTGGTCTAAGTTGCCAACACACAGGTCTCCTAACCAATGTGGTGATGTATGCTTCTTCTCATAACTATGTTCACCACAGCCACCATTAATTTAAACCTTCAACGAATGCTGTGGTTTCATCAATTACTCTCTAAGTACAGAGATGGATTTAGGAAGTGGTGATTAATATAAAAAAAATAAAGAAAAGAAAATAAGATAAAGATTTTTTTAAAAATTATGACTATAGAGAGAAGCCATGTGTTCAGTATGATCCAGTCAATCTGTATGACCTCACTTCAAAAGAAAACCATAATATTATTTCATAGAATTGAAAGCGGTAAAAAAATTACATATTGAGAAACGTTTTTCCTTTTGTCATAAAAGGAGTTTTTTAGGTTGATTAATTATTATTAAATTTCAATACAGGGTACCTCATAAAAGCTAAGTAAAAGTACTTTTAAAAAATAATCATGAAAAAAATGTAAAAACAGCCATCTCATCGACTAACATAAGCCCTGACTACATCTCTGGCTAACTATTCTAACTAAGGTATAAGTTTCATGTTTAAATAAAAGAAAACTTTAAAAAGTTCTAAACCTTTTTAATTAAATTACCATAGAAGTGTGAATTTTATTGCCTTATTGTAACAATGTTTGTTTTCAAAAAGATTTTTATAGACATGTGACATATAGGTACCTACCGTGTGTTAATTTATAAGTATAGCTCGCAATCAAATTAACATACGATGGTACAGGTACAAATAAGGGAAAAATATAGTGTTAATTTATTATAATTGCTAGAGATTTTTAATTGCGTTTTGGTCATTGTTTGTCAAAGTTTGTAAGAGTCTAGGAAATAAGATAAAATGCAGAATAAAGAGCTAGAAGTGTTTGAAAACTGGGTGACGTCTAACACCTACCTTACAATATCCTTATTTTCTACTAATATTATAAATGACAATGTTTGTGCCGATGGATGAATATGAGAATGTTTTTTTACTCTTTCACGCAAAAACCACTGAACAGAATTTAAAGAAACTTTACATAATTGTAGCTTGTACAAATTAATCCATATAGACTATATTATTTAAAGATATTGTGTTTTCGAAGAAATGACGATAAGCAACAATTGGGGTCACATTTCTTTGAAATTTTCCCCTTATTTATTTCTCAGATAGTAAAAAATTCAATAGTTTACCAAACAAAATCGCTCAATTTATCCACTAAAATGTCAACACGTAGCACCGTCCAATAATAAAGAAATAAAGCCGGAGGAGCGAGCAATTGGGTCATTTTTTGCCTCCTCACGTCCCCACTTCGGTAGATCAATCAAAATAGTGCTTCGGGTTTAACAAATAACTTTTTTAACTTATAACCGACGAACGCCAATTAGTTCTACTCCGGGAAGATGGCTCTTTCGACGCTTCGGCCCTTCTTTTTTTAAAAATGGAGCTGTGTTTGTTATAGGACTTCGTTTTAGAGATTTTTTTTTATTTATTTAAGTAAGATACGCTTACAGCAAAAATAGGTATATGATTTTGTCTATACGTGCCTGCCACAAATAATTACAAGCAACATTTACTAAGAAAACATAACCGTTCTTGTTCCTGAATTAAAGTGATGAATTCTAAATCTTTGTTTTTAATTTTGAACTCTTATTTTTCTATAGGTATTTTATTACACTACAAGGCTTTATTTCAGCAGATTTTCCCTCCTTTTCCGGATAAAATCCATAACCTTCCTTTTTGCGGTAACGAATCTTTTAACTACATTTTTTAACGTACCCATGAGTACACCAATTTACGCTTATTTCAAATATGTTTCACAATTATACGCAAAATAATCTCAAGCATTATTATACACTCAATAATGTACCTGCTACTGTCTCAATTGAGTATCTTTTCCCAGTCCAATGAAAAGGTCCATCTTTTTTTTTGTGCCGGTCAAATTTTTATTTAGAGAAGGCTCCGATTAGTCGCGCTCCTGTTTGTCTATTACTACACTGACTGTACAGAATTATGTGTCGGACTGTACAAATATTTTCTACCCGCATTTTCTGGTCGTGTCACGGTTTTTGATAGATTTTTATAGTTATTTACTTGTTGCGAATGTTTTGTGGTGCCAATTCAATGTACTAATTCAATACTCAATTACTTGAGCGTTATGTACCTAGCAGCGTTAGAAATAGGCTTAAAGGTCTATTTACACAGATCCGGGCCGTTCCCGGGACGTGTCCGGCCTTTGGCCCGTCAGGAGGGAAAACAATACGTCGTCGTCATGACGTGTGTGGACGAATCCATCGAAAATTTGTGGTATTATATTTTTTACGTCCCGGACACGGCCCGGAAATGTGTGGATAGACCATTATGTGGCATTTTCTTATTATAATATCGAAACCTCAAAGCAATGAGGATTTAACAGATAAAATGCAATGGAGACTAAGCTAATCATTGTCTTTCAAATCTATACTATAAAAAAAAAATTGAGAGATAATTTCCAAAATGTAATTTCTTGTTTGTTACTGTTCTTGTTATTACTTACTTGTTACTGTCTTTGTTGTTACTAAACCGCATCTAAACTTCAAAATAAGGTAAACTCCCCAACCTAGCCCGATCGCAGTAATTCAGAAATCAAGAGTTATATATTACAATATTAAGCGAACATCATCATAAAATCTCGTACCTACCTCCCCACTTAAATATGTAAAGGCATTGCGTCCAAAATCTGTAGAGTTGCTAACAAGGGTTTTTATGAAAAAACGAAAGCAGGAATCTTCGATAACAATGGATCGGACAGGTAGAATAAATATCCTATTGTCGTACTTTTGGATAGCTTTGGACATTGATGTTGTAAAGCCGTAGATGGTTCGTATCTTTGAAATGTGACTTTGAAAATGTGTTGAAGTGTCAACTGTCTGGTGTCTTTAATGAATAAGAACGAATGATTTTGTTATTGATACATAAAGCGATTTTATACTCAAGTCTCTGTATTTACAACATATTAAATAACAGGATAGGTACTGTTTTTCGAGTACTGAAAACACGCTTTGTATATTGTTATTTATTAGAATTTATTTATTCATAAATAAGAGCAACAGTTGAAAAAATATATACCTACGGTCGAATTGAGAAACCTCCCTTTTTTGAATTCGGTTAAAAAGTTGCTCAAAACCAAATGCAGCATGTAACCTAATTATCAAAAAGTACAACTCAAGAGTTGTTCTAGTGAAGTCAAAACTGAGCAAACTCTGCCTGCATTATCTATGGTTTAAGAAGTCTATGGTTTAGGACATCGTTGAATGTGGATTAGTTTCTGGGTCGAATCTTGAGGTCTTTGTTCACCAGCATCCTTTTTGTTTAGTATTTATTTATTTTTAAACTTGTCTCTAGATTTTGAACTAAACTAGAGATTTTGAGAGCGATTGTGCCGGTAGAATATTTTGGTTTCCTCTTGTGTTTTAACAAACATACATACGTTGCAAGTTAAATATAGAAGCTTTTGAATGAAAATAAATTGTATTGTTTGTAGCTTAGTTCATATAAATAGATACTTAATTATTTTAAAATGTATTGCAAAAGTATAGGGATGAACATGACTCTTTCTTTGATTGCTGGGTTGAGGCGGTTTAGGATCGAGAATCATTGAGAAAGAGTAGGCCAGATACAGGTGGCTAGATAATATAAAATAAGAACATGATAGCCTGTGTCAGATTAGTTTTTCGTTTTCCTATACCTGACATGAAGTATAGATTCCCAATTAAAGCCAACTTAAAAGTTTTGTAGCTTGGACACATATACTCTCTGAGTTTAAAAATACCTTTCATATTTTAAAAGGCACATATAGAGAAACATTAAAAACAGAAAGCATTAAATAAAGCTTGTTTGTTCACAGTTAACGACAGGTGTAGAGACATCATCTTACTAATCAAACCTCTCATTAATTCAATATTTTATTGGCCGTCTCTCTAGCAGATAAAGTTTTAAAAAGACACTTCTAAAAAAAAAACCGGCCAACTGCGAGTCGGACTCGTGCAGGAAGGGTTCCGTCCAACTATTGATATCAAGCAAAAAAATCATGTTGGTTGTATGGGAGCCCCCCTTAATTATTATTATTATTCTATTTTTAGTATTTGTTGTTATCGCGGCAATGGTAATACATCATCTGTGAAAATTTCAACGCTCTAGCTATAACGGTTTATGAGATACAGCCTTGTGACAGACGGACGGACGGACAGACAAACAGACAGACAGACAGGACAGCCAAGTCTCAGTAATAGGGTCCCGTTTTCACCCTTTGGGTACGGAACCCTAAAAATAATACAGATGAAGATGATAAATACAAAACCCTATCCTTATTACTTACCTTTAGCACATCTTGATGAGAAACCGTGATATGAGGAATTATTTAAAAATATAAATTTCTTATACAAATCGTGGGTTGCACCGTTAAAATTAATGGTATTTCTTTCCGCCGGTCGAATGCAGTCTCCATAGAGTATTGATGGTATAGAGAGTGTGTATTAGCGTAAGCAGATACATTTTTTGAATTTACTAGATAATAATATTATTTTATAAGTAAGATAAACTTGAAGCTAATAAATTGGTAAGAATGTAATATTTATCAATTTATTTAACAATTTATTGTTAAATAATTAAAAAAAAAAGTTTATACAAAAGGTAACGGCAAATTTCTTTAAAAAATGTCTAATTTAATGGTTAGGTACTTGTTAAATTCAATACTATATCTTATATGAACTGGTTTATAAGTAAATCACTACTCAAACCCTTCAAGTGTTGTTCTCACTTGCTCCAGCAGTTCTCACTGCTATGCTCTCTCTAAGCTACTATTAACTCTATGACAGTCTCGGTCACCCCACGTTTCTACCTGGCGACTATTTAGACATCAAAATACACTTTTTTGTTACCAATATCTGTGAAACTAGCTCCGAAGATACAAAGCAATTCCTATTGTTGGACACTTTTAATGATTTTCGACACTTTTGTGTGATTTTGGGGTGTTTCTGCGAAATGTTCACGTGGTTTTAGAACGCAAGGTGTTCTGTTTGTTATTTACGACTTGGTGTGACGCAAAACGTGGTAAATCCTGTAAATGATACTATTTCGTGTCGTATTACTTTGGTACGGGATTTATTCGGAGGAAATATTATGTTAAATCGTTGGACATTTTACGATCTAGAGCGGGAATTGAATGTTTTAGGGCGTTTCCGCACCTGCGGATGATCCGCATCGTTGAAACGCTAATCGGTCGCTTTTTGTTTTGGCAGGTGGGGCTCAACCGCGTAAATACATTTCTTAGGCTCATTTGCGCAGCCCAGAGCTAACGCAATAAACGCGAAGTTAGCTGCTGACACAGGGTTAAATCAAGATAAATCAATACAAATTATTAATTTAACCCTATGTTAGCAGCTAACTCCGGGTATCTGGCTGCGCAAGTGGACCTTAGTGGTTCACCCGTAGTCCGCATTTCAACCGCTAGTATGTTAAGAAACCACACGGTTCGATATAAAACTATCATTTGCGAGTGACCCACCGAATCGCAGGTTCGGAAGCGGCCTTTGATGAGCAAAGATCAACGAAAGACAAGCATAATTCACACGACAAAGTATTTCGACATCCCGAATGTATCTATCACTATCTAATCGCTTCTAGTGACATAGACAGAATGAAACGAAAACCAAAAATCATTTTACACATTAATTGAGGTAACCCTGCAGTCTCTGCACTTCAATAATTGAAGTTGAATGTTTATTTAATTGTAAGATTTATTGTCAAACATATCTTTAAACAAATCCGTAATCCACGCATAAAACAAACAGATCAACAAGTCCGCCCAATTGAGAACAATCTACCAACAAGGCAAAACGAAGCCACTTCTATATCAAATTTCATAAGAACATTAAACAATCATGTTTAACATTTTAAATTTGTTTGCCCCGGACCCGACTTAGGGGACTAACATACGCTTCCTGTCTGTCTGTCTGTCTGTCAGATAAGATAGTAACTACTTAAGAGGTTAGCTCTTAAGCTGTGTTATATAGGATGTTTGGGATCAGTTTCTTTAGGCCTTTATGCAGTTACGTTTGAAACTTCTGGCTCAAAAGATTCTTGATGTTCAGATACATAATAATATATACCTACTTATACATTACATATTAACCCGCCTCTTTCCTATAGTGGTAAGCAGAGACCATTTCCCTTAATTTACTACGATCTAAAAATTACTTACGACTAAGACCCAGAACACACGGGGAAATGCAACTGCAACTGCTAGTTACTTTTGAGTTGCATCTAAGTTTCTGCTATAAACTCCTTTAGAAAACCACACATGACGCAACTCAAAAGTAACTAGCAGTTGCAGTTTCGTTGCACTTGCAAGTTTCCCCGTGTGTTCTGGGACTAACTAAACTTCTTTTGATAGAAAGGAATTGATCGGTAGAAATGTGGTTAAAAAAATACATTTTCAAAAATATTCCAAAACAAAACACGATCTGAAATATCCACATTCTAACCAAAAAACGGCGTTAGAAAAAGCTTTAAACCTTTTTAGTGTGTAAACAAAAACATTACATAAGACTAAGATAGCATTTTATATCCAATAATCAACTAGGAACCTCATTTCCATTCAGACTCTTACTCCTCGAGTGTCTAATTAATTCTTACCAGTTACACTTAAGTACATAAACCACAATACTAAACTAGAGTTCTAATAACTATGAACGCTGATATTAGACGAGTGTCAAGTTGATTCTTGCGTGTAAGTGGCATATAATGTGGTTGCAGGTGATAATCACAGTTTGCCGCGTGCGTTAGCAGGAGTGTGCCAGCTACCGGAGACCGCAGCGCATGCGCACACCAATGTTGTGACAGGGTACTAGTTCCGTTGAAGTCACTTGCGAGTTTTTCTAAATTTTTATTTTAAATTCTTGGTTTTTTTACAGTCTTTCATCACAAGATTAAAAAAAAACTATTGTCGACATCATAATTTCTTTTTTTACGCCATTGATTTGAAGATACCTATTTAAATGGTTTGACAGTAGTTTTAAATGACAGGAATTGTTATACTGCTTCCCCCTTATTACAAAAAGAGTTTTAAAGATAGGCCTCATGACATTTTTTGACGTCATGTTGACATGTTGACACTTTTTTAAACGTCAAAAAATGACATTCATCCTAGAGCTATCTTTGAAACTCATTTTGTAATAGGGGTTTAGGTTTTATTCAAGGGTAATGTTCTGTATTATTTCTATTGTTGAATTATTTAAAGAAAAACTCATCTATTGCAATTTCACATAACCCTTTTATGGGGGTTATTCTTCTTCCATATGAAAAACCACACACAAACTACTCACAAACAAAAACGTCACAAAAAAGTGAGTTCTTAATTCTTAAAAGAAATGAGAACCAGTAGTACCTACCTGTATTTGAACGTTATTATCATGACGTTGATTTAGGCTGCTCAGGAGCACCGGCCGTTAGTTTTGGACGCAAGATATTGTTTTGTTAGCTCACTGTTGACGTTAGATAAGTTTTGGTTTGAATTAAGATTGTAGAAGTGGCAGTGGTGGGTAATTCATTATTAAAGTAAGAGATTCAGGGGGGGGGGTTATTTTCAAATATCTTAGATACTCGTAAGTTTCTAATGGAAGTGAAATGAAGTGGAATGAAGTGGTCTATGCCTGTCTTCATTAGAAAGAGACTTTATAGGTATGTATGTGTTTTGATTCTTAATCGTCTATCTACACACATCCGGGTCGTGTCCGGGACGTGTCAGGGAAAAAATATCATTCCATACATTTTCTATGGATTCGTTCACACACGTTGTCATGACGACGTATGTTTTTCCCTTCTGACGGGCCACGGCCCGGACACGTCCCGGACACAGCCCGTATTTGTGTAGATAGAAATAAAGTGGCATTTTTGGATTTAAACCTATTCAGTTTTATTATATTTTTATTTTTAAAATATTGCATGTTTGTTATCGAATTAATTTCTATAAAACATTACTCACTTACACCTACTTTATTTCCAAAACTTAAAGAAGACTTCAAACAAAATCTAGATTAAAAAAGAAAAGCTTTCGAACCGATAATGGGTAGTTAATTCTGGACCAAACTGGTTTCGTAGGAATGCACGAGAGTGGGCGCAACTTCGATTCCTATGTTATTTGGATAAGAAGCGTTTCGGATGTGATGAAACCAAGAAATTACTTCACTAACACCATTTTTATCTAAAAGATACTATAGTTTATACGTTTCTTTCCAAAAAAGTATAAATTTTAAACAATTTTGAGTATCTTAAGTGATGTTAACTGACGGTGTTTCTTATGTCTTTTGGATAAAATAAATATGTCTATTTTATCAATGTTTGTGCTTCTTTGTTTTTGTATATGATGGCATTATTAACTTAAAAGTGTGTTTTCTTTTCTCTTTATAAAGCCAACGTAAACGATGCTACACGATTGATAAGTAGTTTCGATTTCATAAACGTCAAAGCCGTTCAAATGTCGACCGTAAAGACTTTGAAATTTTAACACTCAAACCAGACCAAATCAAAGTCTATACGCCCCTCTCCCATTCCCATCGGAGTAGTTAGAGACCACTTCCCTCCGTTGCTATGATCCAAACACACTTCTTTCTCTTAATTCACGTTCATCAGTCATAACTGAAACTGCTAAAACAAATCACAGCATAATCATAAACACTTCATAAACAAACGAGAATCAGACACCACAACTACCCTTCCACAGGCAAGTTAAATTAAAAACAAAACTACCGGCACAGATCGTGACACACACAAAGTTTACCATGAGAAAATAATTCAGAATAACATATTAATTATCTTCGCAAGGAAACTAGAACGAGAAATAACAGGTTGATAAGAGCCTCTCATATTCCTGACTGGTAAACTATCACGTTGCTGTAAGCTTTATTCGCTGCGTGTTCAATGATTACAGACTATGTAATTCTGTAATAAGTTCACTGGAATTGATGCAGCAAATTGAGTGATTCCATACACTATCGATTTTACTGTTGGATTTGTTGAACGATTTCACTTATTGTGTGAAATGGAAGATTTAATGAAGTTTAAAACAATTTTATTGAACCACTTTACTTGTAAATTCTTGGTGTTTTTCGCGTTCTAAATCTACTTGCTAGTTTTACTCTCTGGGGCACTACGTAGTTGAGGCGACTATAATGCCATAATGGAATATAATTGCAGCAGATATTGATAATTTGTTAAGCATTTTGCTATTAATATCATTGTCGGAGCATCTCTACTCATCTCATACTTTATTTACCTAATCCTCTGAACAATTCTGATCAAATTCTTAATTCATCTAAAAAACCAATAAAATTTGATTTGAGGCAAGTCAATGTTCTAAAAAACCCAATCCAGCAACAGAAAAGAGATATTTCGAAAGCCAGAGAACAACTCAGCAAAACGCATCTCTAAACAATAATAAGCCGCTTCGTTTCGTTACCTTACTGCAGCCCGAGGCGAAACATTAATTGCTGCTTTTGTATTTATGAGGTCCGTTGTAAAATTTATATGTCATATAGAAGAATACTGAAGTTATAAAGAGAGAGATCTGATTGCCGGTTTGCTCGGATTGTAAATGCTTAGGGCGGCTGTACATGGACTGCTTCAAGCAGTTGGATCTCAACTGCTTAACTGCTTCTTTTGCTGCTGATTTCTGATGCTTCACGACCGCGCACTGAACTATTGACATTCATTGGCACACACGAAGTCGGGTTTTAATTGCTTGAAGCAGTCCGTGTACGGCTGCCTTAAAGCTTCAGCTTTCAACATTATATCATTAAACGCAATCCGTTTTGAATTTGTGACTCCGATTTTTATGATGTTTTCAAAATTTGTTTCTACTGGCTGTATTACCTCTTTCTTAGCTCAGCACAGAAAAAAATACCTATTTATTTCTGACTGTTGAATAGTTCTAGAAGACTCTACCCAACAGCAACCAAAAACATCAAATAAACCCAACAACAAATAAAATATGGAATAAGCGAACCCAAATTACGGGTAACAGATTTGACAGGACACATTGAAGAGGGATTGCGATGACAAAAAAACCTTATAATCCAAAATAGGCATTGTTTGAACAAGTGGTGGCACAAGTACAGTGAATATCGTCCTTTTGTTGAAAACTATGACAGGTTAAATACACGAACAATGCCAAGTGGGGATTTGTGAAAATTACGAGTTTAAAGACGTCCATGAATAAGGATGTACTTAAGCTTACAATGCGGGTATCTGTTTAGTTTTTTTTAAGGGGATGGATGAGGTAGTGGGGTTTTTGGAAATGTATGATGCTTTAGATGACAAATAATAAATAGATATTAATTTTATGATGATTTGAAATAAGAATACCAAACAAAAGAATATCACTTGTTCTTTTGTTTCAATCTCGAACACAAATTCAAATATTAATGAACATGAAAAAGATGATTTTTGGGATTAGAAATTTGGGGACCTCATTTTAAACCATTTTTATTTGTTTTAAATTATTTTCCTTTATTGGAATTCCTAATGTACTTAAAGGTCCACGCAATCCCGTCCAAAACCGACAACCAGCCCCCAAAATACCATCTCAAACTAAATATTGACAACAATGAACCAGAATCCCAAATATCAATACGCTACTGTTCACCCAACGTAGCTTCAGTCAATATTGGTCCTACTTAAATGCGTTCCTAGAAACACTTTAACTTAGTCTAACTTATAACCAGTTTTAACTAGTTACTTGTAACTGATGTGCACAGGATTGTAATCTCTAAACATGGAGATATAGAAGTCATAATTAATGAAGAAGTGTTTCTAAGTGATAATTGAGGGGGTGCTGAAGGTAGTTTTGGATATAATTATTGTGTATTTATGTATGTAAATGAGTTTTATAGATATATATGTGATAATGGTGAAGATATGCATATCAGCGTTGAAGATTCTGTTGTTATAGCTTCGTTTTTGGTAACAATAGGTAAAAATTTCATTCTTCAAAGGAAAAACCCTTTTAAGAGCTTCTCATTGTAAATAACAACGCAGAAGCTGTAAATAGAGATTAAGTAATTAATAGAAAATAAATAAAACTCCTTAAATAAGAAGTTAAGTAATATTTCATAGCAACAGATTGCAAATTTTGAACAAAAGCAGAAGAAAGTTTCACAAATGGGCGAATGCAATGAAATTACAAATAAAAAGTCTGAAACGGTACCATGCTTTTAAAGCAACAAATTCCCAACCATTTCTCGATAAATACATCCAAACGACATATGCAAAGTAAATATTATCACAAGTTCAAACTTTGAAACAATTTCACCTAACCAAATGAACCAGACAGGCGTGGTAAACAGTCAAATGACATATAAATTTAAAGGCTGGATACAAATAAAACTGTAATGCAACAGGAAGTTGCATTACTGGGTAAACATGATGGAAGATTTGATGTTAAAAGTGGTGATGCATAAAGTTAAATGATTTCCTTATTATTTTAGTTTGCTCTAGATGTGTTTTCAAGAGGTATAGGGATGGCATCAGTGTTTTAGACTTAGAGAACTTTCGCACTTGTGGGTGATTCTGAACTGGCGGAAGCGGCTGTAACGCGTGTCACCCACTTTTTAACTCACTTCAAAAGTAGGAGGTTCTCAGTTTGACCTGTTTTAAAGGCTGACCCGCGCTTGAATATTAACCAAAATTTTAAATAAAAACAATTAACTTTATAAAAGATAATTTCAAAATAACGTAAACAAACTCCAGATACTTCAACATTTCACATTCAAAAGTAACAAGACTCCCTAATCATCGCCAGCAACCCTGCGCGCACGCATGTAAATATTGACTCGGTCGTAAGCTGCGCGTCGCCCAACCTGCTCCGTCAATATTTGCTTGTTTGCCGAACGCTGTCACTAATAATTTCTGGATCCAGTAGGAGAGGTATGATAAAGTAGATCACATTTTTGAAGCGTTTTTTTAATGGTCTGTCATTTTAAAAATACCATAGTTGGCCAAATAAGGCCAAGTAAAGAGTACCCTAAACCGACGTACATGTATGAGGCGACTGATGAATGTGGATGACATGAAAAAAATGTATTGGGATCGTATCAAGTGGATGGAAGTTATCTCTATCTGCCACGATGGAAAAGAGAAGTGTCAGATGTCTCCATAAACATTATGGTATCTACACACCAAAGCCGCCGGCTTTTTTGACAGCTGCCATTCGTATGACGTAAAGTCGCCGGCATAGCTCGGCGGCATGCCGGCGGCTTTGGTGTGTAGACAGCATTACTTATACAAGGAAAGAGGGAAAAGTTTAAAGAAATATTGCCACTGTTTTAAAAGATTCTGTCACTTTCGGTCTTGTGAGACTGCGACGTTGCCCGGTTTATCTTCATACTATAACTTATTCCAAGCCTCACTATTACCACAACCAGGTAATAAAAAAGTACTTAAAACAATTCATATTTTAAACTTAACCCCCCAATAGAGATTCCAAAGTCCATCGTGAGCAATAAACACATAGTTATCGATAAAAATAACCAAATTACATATATTAAGCTAGTACTCGCCTGTGTCCTATGGCTAGAGATAAAGTCACTGCATGAGCTCGATTCAACCCGTCTTCGGGTTTAGTGATGTGCCTTTTTTGTTTAAGTTATCGATAGTTTGTCGATATCGTTATATTTTTATTCATGTAGCAACACTTCATGATTAAGTAGGTAGCACCTATTCATGGTGACAAACATCGATAAACTTAAGCAAAAACTGGTCTCAGATACATCAAAATAAGATTAGTTTAACTCAAAGACCAAAATTAACTAAGTTATGACTACGTTATGATAATTAAATTCAATTATTATGACATAATTTTGGAATGACATAAGACTCAAGTTTGAAACCTAGACTACCTAACATTTACACAAGTACATACAAATCCGTTTCATCAACACACTTCCTTCGCTTCATCGACATTCATCATTCACCTCATATATACACATCAGTTTAGGGTATCTACTCCTGACTTAAAATTCATCACATCATCATGTCAGCCTATAGACGTCCACTGCTGGACAAAAGCCTTCCCAACAAGGATCTCCACAACGACCGGTCTTGTGCTGCCCACATCCAACGGCTTGCAGCGTCTTTAATCAAGTCGTCAGTCATCGTCCGGTGCGTGGTCGCCACTCGTCACACGACTTAACATTAAAGAATCATAAAACCAATTTATCGACATTACAACTTTCCCGTCACTAACCTTTCTTCACAACAATAATAGTCGGGGCGTGGCGAAAGACCGAGCCACAAAACAAGCATCTAAACTCAAACAGGTATATATTGTTATTACCTCATGACGAATACGAGTAATAAGTGCACGCACGATTAGAGTGCGCTAATTAATAGGCCCTGTCTATTGAACTGTGGGGAAGAGGCTTGAGAATTTGTTGGGGTTTTTAGCTTAGTTTGATTATTGCACTGGTTTTTGTTTGAGTGGATAATAACAAAAAAAAGGCAAATTATATTATACTATAATGGTCTGCCTACACATATCCGGGCCAAACGGACTCGTTGTCATGACGACGTAGTTTTCCCTCCTGACGGGCCACGGCCCGGACACGTCCCGGGCACGGCCCGGATATGTGTTATCTACACATATCCGGGCCTTAATATACTTAGATACTCAATAGTCCATTTATGTACAATATTGCTTTTATTAACACACTCAAATAAAGAAAACATATGAGGTATTTTGATTTTAATCAAGTCAAGTTTTTCTACGGTATTCAATACTTTGATCCACTTATGTTGAAAAATACTTTCCTAAAGTAGTTACTTATAATATATCGACATTTTTATCTAACACACGTTAATACTGAAGCTTTAATAAAAAAAGAACCAGTGATGAATCCCCGTAGGTTTTTTAAAATGTTTTTTAATTATGCAAATCCTCAATTCAATGCGTAAGTGCTTTTATCGTAATTGAGAGCTTATCTTCATCAGAAACGGTTTAGTCATTCGTCTTCTTTTAACATTCTTGTTTTTTTTAACGTTAACTCTTAATCGAGTTTCAATAGTTTAGGAATTAAGTTTTATTACTAACTTTAAAGAAGTTTTATTAAAACCTAGCTTTTGGTCTTGAAGGAAATAACATTTAGGTAGGTATAACAGTTATACTTTTTTTTCGTTATACCTAGACTAGATACATTGTCTTTCTAGATTCTATTTTTTTATTTGGATTGTTCTGACTAGTCTTAAATAAGTGATATACTTACTTAGTAAGTAGGTATCTGAAATAAGGTTACCTATACAAAATCTTCTTTTTTTTTCATTTTACCTGTAAATGCATACTTACGTACTTTTAATGTTTGTCTATAAATTCAATAATATCTATTTAATTAAGTATCCCCAATAAATATCACGGATTTTACTGAAACACATTTATACTCTGACTTAAACAACCCGACAACAGCTAACTATCTTAACCCATATTTATTTAAAACATACGCGTCACATAGCCACCACAAAAAACCGGCCATCTTTTTTATTTGCTGCCCAACTGTAATACAGGGTGCTATTTTTATTTCCATTTTTTAAAGTAGATATTATAAATATGATAGTTTTGTTCCAAATAAGGAACGTATCAAAAAAACAGGGTCAGCTTCAGAAATTATTTGAGAAAATTTTTTTTTAGATTGACTGACTTTTTTTCTTTGAAATGTTAATATTACGCATTGAATACGTCTCAGGTCGTAATATAATGTAATAAAAATATCAAAAAAAATCTTTATACTACCGAAATTAAAAGTCCCACTAATCAATTAAAAATTTAGGTATACCTAGCAACGTCAACCTGAATAATATCTACCAACATACACCTAAACAACATTATATTCTAGAAAAAAAATAATAAATCAAACACCCTGTCTAACAAAAGCCGCTTCAAAACTCGCACCGTATCCAGTCGTTCGGCCTTTAATGATAGTGATGTACCTCTTCTATATAATTTAGTACCGATTGAGTTATTAGTACGAAGAGCGCACCTTAATGTAGTCACTTTTGGACATCTTAATGTGACTTTGATACGAACAGGAGTATCACATTAGTAGAAATTCAATTAAGATGTTTCTTTAGGTTTGGCGACGAAAATGTTATTAGGAAACCATTTGGATTCAAATTTATAAAGATTACTTCTACGCTGTGAGGGTTATCGCTTTTCTGAGGTCAATGACTTTGATCTTCGTTTGTTTCGGTCATATGGAGATTACGAGTGCTTATGCACCTGTGGTTCGGCGGGTCACACGCAAGTCTGTTATTTTCCCGTTTTATATAAAAACCGCGCGGTTTCTTACGCACTAGCTTTTCTTATCTTATCTTAAGTAGCCTTATCTAGTGTCCCACTGCTGGGCAAAGGCCTCTCTCCTCCTTTTCCACGATTTTCTCTCCTGAGCCGCCTCTGCTCAGTCATTTGAGAAAGTGTCCATTAGCGGTTAATCGAAATTATTCTTGCGGTTGAACCGCTAGCGAGCCGAATCTGTAACGAACGACCCCTATTTTACATATTTATAGTAGGTAAGTCATTAATATATTCAAAGCGACCAGTATCATAGTCTCTTGGTTATGATTATGTGTAAATTTCATGAGATAATTATGTCATATTAATAATGTTACGAGCTTATAATATATTCGTTTCACGCCTACGTAAATATGAAATAGGAGTTATAGATGGACTTGTAGACTTGTTTCAAGATTTTGGATATTTATAATTATGTTTATAACTGTATATGAAAAGACTTCAGTTATATAAAAATCTCTTTTGAAGAAATGGTGTTTTTTTGTAATCCAATTTATCTTATTAATCAGCCATAATATTTCTAATGATTTTCAACATAACAATAAAGAATGATGCGTCAAACAATATAATACCTACGTGAATATCGTCACGGCTCTTTCCCGTCGAGGCAGAGACCACTTCCCTGCACTTACATCCAAACACTCTTCTTTCGCTTCATCACCATTCATCAGAAGATCATCAGAAGAGGAAGAATCAAATCAATATAACAAACCATTTAAAAAATTCGATTGAAAGTGTAAAGACCTCAAAACGTCTAACAACCCACACAATGACGCGTCATCGTATTCCCAATCCATTCACACATTTACAATCCTTTCTCATCAACACAGAGACAATCGACTAAATTAGTCGTCACATTATTTTTTTTCTTTTACAAATTGCCTTATTATTCTGTTCCTTCGAGCCGGATGGTGGGCGGATGCTTTTCCCTTTGCCCTGGTGTTTTTAGGGTTCCGTACCCAAAGGTTGAAAACGGGACGCTATTACTGAGACTTGGCTGTCCGTCTGTCTGTCTGTCCATCAGTCCGTCCGTCTGTCACCAGGTTGTGTCTCATGAACCGTTATAGCTACAGCGTTGAAATTTTCACAAATTATGTATTACCATTGCCACTATAACAACAAATACTAAAAATAGAATAATAATTAAGGGGGGCTCCCATACAACAAACATGATTTTTTTGCTTGATATCAATAGTGAATGGTACGGAACCCTTCCTGCGCTAGTCCAACTCTCGCTTGGCCAGTTTTTTTTAACCTTACATTGTAGGGTAATCATGGAGTGATTATCATTACGATCTCGAATTAACATGTTCTGATGACGATGTCGTTTTGATTTGTGGTGCCTAAAACCAGTTGCGAGAAAGGTCGATTAAGCTAATGCTCCGTTACGCTAGCTGTCACTTTCATTGTCTGAAATCTGAATAGGATGGCACGATGTTTAATGAGTCTTTTATTAAACTGGTTGTTAATTGTATTATTTTCTAGCCTCGTCTCTCATCATCATCAGTTGAGAGCCAGGCTCTTGTCTGTGGAGTAAACGCCATCTTTGTCTTTCCTCTGCCAGCAATTCGACTTCTTGATACGTCTCGTCTCTAGAGAGCCTAAAATATATACTTTTTCTACTTAGTCACCTTTATAGCTCTGTTTATTTGCCAGTAATTAGGTTAAGTTAAGAAGTATTTTACTTATGCTTTTTTTTCTTGAATGTTCATTCCTCATTCGTATTTTAGTAGAAAATTGTTGATTTCAAACTCTCCATTACGAAGTTTCTTATTGTAATAAGGCAACATCATTATTGTAATTTTTAAAAACACTAACCAATTCACTTTTTCAAAACTCAAAGACTTAGCTAAGACAGAATTCATCAAAATAGAGTCATAAATCAAACGAGTGCCAAATCTTATCGCGATGAACAAAGTGTCTTATGAATATTTATTCAACTTGAAATACGATCTATATATTTAAATAAATTTACTTTGCTAAAGTTAGATGTTACTATTTGAAATGGACATGATTATTTTGGTATGCTGTATGTTTTTTTTTTGGACACGGAATATGTATCAGCATTTATAATAAGAGTCAAGATATGTAGATATTTGGTTTCTAATTAGATGTTATATTTTACTATGGAACATATTAAGTAGATAATATAGGTACAAGTAAATAAATGAATATTAAAAAGACCTCTTTATACCAACATGTTAAGCTAATTTGATATAGGGTCCATAATAAAAGTTGTTTCTTATCATGCATATTTTTTTTTTCACACTGGATCAAAAATATACAAACTCGTAAGTACCTACATCCCAAAAAAAATGGTACTATAAAGTCTTCTTGATGTTTCAATAACAAGTTATCAAAAATGCCTTAATACTCAAAAGCAGATACTTACTCGAGAAACATATTACAAATTACTATACTCATAAGTATAATAGTATCAAAAGTCAATAATTAAACAAAATGTTACCCAACAATTTCAAACTAGTTTCGTTTGTACACAAAATGCTTACTCACCTCGAATTTGATTTAGCTTCTTCCTAATGATGAAATGAGTTGCTGTTTTCGAAAGGAAGCAATTAATTAATATCTAAAGGGCCTCTAGATCAAATAGAAATGCGCATCCATTATTGTATCATCAAAATTCCAATGTTAAGGTCTTATTTAAGCAGGTGCTTGTTTGATTTTAAAAGATTTACGTATAGGGGAGAGTTTTGGGGGGCAATTTCTGTCATTTAAAGTCACAAAGAGAACATACTTCTATCTAATCTGGGATTTAAAGTAAGGCGAATTTGAAATAGCATCTTAAATTAGCAGACTTGGCCTCCAGTTGTGTGTCAGCAGGCAAAAGGTCAATGGCATTTTTTGACACATTTGGTCGCAATCGCCATCAGTTAAAAACATTGTTCAGCAGAATACAAAATTACCAAATTAACAGAGCCTTAGGCCCCAGGTCAAGAGTAAGTACCTATCCTAAACCGATGAGCAAGTCAAAGGAGTTTGATGAGTGTCTGTTGATAAAGCGAATAAATATGGAAGCTTAAATAAATACGCACACACACAGAACGACAAATGACTTATAAAACTGCAGGGTACAGAAAGATTATAAAATAAAGAAATAAAACTTTAATAACATTGATCATTGGCAGCGTTACTGGGCGACTGTTCTTTTCTTCTTTTTTGTAGTTATCTTACTATATATTATAAGTAAGTATAGGTATAAAATATATACGTATCTTATAAATAAATCCTATCAACAATGAGCTGAGCCTAAACAACGCAACGAATCTCTTTATGTTCACCAATCTTCGTCTCAAATGACTTTTTTACAGCTCATTTTATTATCACTCTCTACTTAATTTCCCTAACTCGACAGGCTGACCAAAAACAAAAGGTTTCGAGCCAAGAGGCGAAACCGAAACAGCCTAACGAACTTTTATAGCTTTTTTCTTTTTTTATTTTCTCCACTGGCAAGACAGCATGTCTGGTGAGGTACCTTTAGGCGATTTGGGTATTTTTTTTTATTCAATCTGATGTGGTTGCCCTCTCCAAAGCTTGTTCTTACGGGTAATGGCTTCATTATACCATGGAGGATCATGGAAAGAAGGTTGTAACAAAAACTGGATGTGCCCGTGCTTCGTTTGCATTGAGAGAGTTGAGGTTCGAATGTAACGGGAGTTGACGGTTTACTTTCTTGCCAATTACTGAGAATTTGAATTTCCTTAAGTCATTTTGTCATGTCAGTGCTAAATTCTATACGTTCGTAAATTAACTACACTACACTGATATTATAAAAAGGAAATATTTGTTTGTTTTGTAAGAAATGATAAAGTATTTTTAACGTGATATTTGGACTTTTAAAAACTGCTATACATTGACTTCTGTATTTATAATTATTTTTGTTATTGTTTCAGGGTACGTCACACAAATCGACTTCACAAAGATGTGGAAACATAAGCAACAATTTGTAAGTACTTACTTAAACAAAGTCTCAAATTGTTCGCAGAAAATACCAACGCCACTTACCTAATTTTCTACCAGTCAAGCACAGTTAAGTCACAAGTCAAGTAGACTAGAAGTGATTTTGTAAATGCAAATGCTCCTTCATGCAACACGATGGAGCCAAGATTTAATGTGTTTAAATAATAATGCTCAATCGAAATTGTTAAGGTAATCGTTTTTGAGTTATTATGCAATTACGGCCAGTTTCTGAATTTCCCAAAACGGTTTCCTTGCGGTCTGAGAGTTCGTGATTGTAATTTTGAAAATTCCAGTGGCTGTTTCGTGTTGGGGATGAAGTTTTATAGTTTTAAACTGTCCTCGTTTTAAAAAGGAAAGTGGTGACGTGTATTTAGTTTTCGTTTGATCGATATTTTAAAACTATCGACTTTTGATTTGTGGAATTTAATTATTGATCACTTTAGAATCTTAAACGCAATTTTTCTTAGACACCTTCCAAAATTAAAAATATGAAGTAAGAAGCCGTTTTTACTGTCAACCAACTGCATCGACTTAAATTATAGTTCCACAGTAGGTACAAATCGTTTTAAAAAAGCATATTTCATTCAATTGTTTCTGCGTTATAATCGAGTTGATTTGACAGCAATGTAATACAATTTTATTTGAATTTAAGTGCAATATTGGTTGCAGCTGGTGCATCAAGGTTATTCTGAGCTTTTGTTGGTCAAGTACGCAATAGTTTGGGGTCAGTGACTTTTCAACTTGGGTTTAATTTGGTTCAATTACTAAAGAGAGGCTTGGTTTAGTAGTTATCGAGTCGAGACAATATTTTACGACTTATTACCTCAATCAAAATAAAATCCAAGTGATAAGTAAATGGTACATGTTTATTAACTTCAAAATAATTTCTGTCAGATTTTCGAAGCATCTCTTTGAGTATAGAATTTAAGGAGGTGCCATATTTTTTTCATATAGATACTAATGAGTTTATGGCAGCGTGCTAAGGTTGGTGCAAGTTTTTCATAGTTTTCTTGGTAGATGACCTGTCAAACGATAAGTAATTCCATACAAAAAGGTAGCCATTTTGCGCCAGACCAGGCACGCAAATCCAGACGGTATGGCACCTCTTTATATATTCTATACTCAAAAAAGCACCTGATCAACCATTAATAACTCATTTTTAAAATCACCAAATCAGAAAAAGGCAGGTGTATATTTTTTTAATAAAATCTCAGCTGTTGCTACAATACTCGCTCCTCAACCGTCATTTGCTTACATTATCCCGTCTCATTAGTCCACAAGTGACGAGCTAATTGTATATTTTCTCAGAACTAACAATTTACAGGACCGGCAATGAGTGACAAACCTTATTTGACAGATCAATATCTAGTGGACAGACATGTTTAGAAATTGCTAATGATCATATCTTGCGCATAATGTTTATTTTGAATTGTGGGGTGTTTATTTAATGTTCTTGATTGATGGATATATTATTATATCCATTTGTTTATTCGAGCTTTGTATGTTTTTGAATTTCAAATAACAAATAATCATAAATAAAGACTGTTTTTCCCAGATAAATATAATGTATTTCAATTAGCTTTTTTGCACATTTTTATCAAACGTATTAAAATCATCACTGTACAAAATGAACGCAAATGGTATCTACACACCAAAGCCGCCGGCTTTTTTGACAGTTGTCATTCGTATGAGGAAAAGCCGCTGGCCTAGCCCGGCGGCATGCCGACGGCTTTGGTGTGTAGATAACTTAAAAGTTACATAGCTTCTTAAAGAAGTTCTGTCACTGAAGCGTCCGATAAAAAAACTAATAATAAACAAAGAAACCTTTACAAAACAAACAAGGAAACACCCATGACGAAGAAACGCGAACGCAACAATGTTACAATCTTAGTCTTAACAGAAACAACATTAATCTAAGGTGAAACATGTGTTTATCTCTATTCAGCCATTGAAAAGGTGCAATAAATATAGTAGGCACACGTTGGCCAATTGAAATGTATACTCCTTAATAAATGCTGGCATGCAACTTGCTTTCGCACGATTATATCTTGCTACGCCCTTCACTTTAAAACCAGTTGAATAAAGTCTACAACTCTAAAGCAAAAGTTATAATAAAGTTGTAAGTTTCGCGCATGCGCTTGCATCGGTGTGGCCTCCGAGCTCCGATTTATCGATACGGCGTGACTTTTTTTATCGAACGCGCGCATCACTATTCGAATAGGTTTCGAATTTGGAATGTGATTTAAAGTTAAAAGGTTAATTGGTGTTATTGTTGCGGTTTTTGATAATTTTATAGTCTGGTTTGTTAAAGATATTAAATGGGATTATGAGGTTTTATTATAAAGATGTGTTTGTGTATTAAGTTTGATATCTAAGCATTAATGCTATGTGATTATCGTCTATTGCGATTTCCGTTACTATGTTAATTATAGTGCTGTTCCCGCTGAGTCATGTTTTGTCCGTTACGTTTTTAACTAAAAAAAGGAAATCTTATCTTGACTATTTTTCTATCAATCGGAAAGATGTGATATTTCGTTTTTTTGTTAGGTTGATTTCTTAAAACATGGCTAAAACCTTTTTGAATAGGAAGAAGAGGGAAATTTTTTCAGGGAGATCCTTAATCCCAGACCTCTTACTAACTAAAAGATGTACCTACCAAGTCTACGGTTGCAGTGCGGTAAAGAAAACACTGCTCGCGTTTTAATATAAATTAAAGCAATCATTAGTGCTTTAGAGTTTTTGATTTAATACCCGATTAATAAAGATAATCTTCATACTTCATATCTTTTAGTAACTTTCATTATCATCGATCGAAAACACCCTTTCCAACACTAATTTAACCCAAATAAAACCTTAAATCACAAATATCCTACTAGAAAACCCTTGAATCTAAAAATATCCTCTCAATAAATGCAATGCTGACCTCCGAGGAGTCAGCAACCTCGGGGATACTTAGCTTGTCGAAACACCACGATTTATAAGTTAATTCCCGTTTTTAGGGTGGGGGCTTGGTGGGAGCGGGGAGCGGGTAAAGGCGCGTATTCTAAGCTAGTTGTAACTGTAAATAAACAGGCGCCAAGTCTGCTAATTACGCGACTACGGCAAAGCCAAAAGAAAGGGTAATGTTTTTTAAAATAGTTTCAGTTGTGTGTCGGCAGAGTGTCAATGGATTTTTTTGACAAATTTCATATTCTGATAAACAATGGCCTACAGTGCTACCAACCTCTAGAGTTTCTTGCTGGCTTCTGCTTTGGGGAATCTGCCTTCCGAAGTCAGCGTAGCTTCAGTCAGTTAATTTGCTTTTACTTTTGTTAACTTGTTATATTTTTGTTTTATATTTCTGACGCATTCAAGTGTAATTTTGGGTTACCTATGAATAAATCTTTATTGAATTTGAATTTGAAAAAGTTATCTGTGAAAGGGCCGTTATTGGAACTACGGCCACTAATACGGAAATGTCAAATTCTAGAACTGCTGCGATTGGTAGAAATACAATTTTGTATTACTACTAGCGCCGCCGTTCATTTCACAGATAAGTTAGTCTGCCTGTACACTGATTGCGACCATATTTTGTCAAAGAATGACAATGAAACTCTGCTGACACACAACTGTAAAAATTGTAACTTAGCAGACTAGGGCCCGGAACATACAAAATTAATTTACCTTACTTCCCTCTTCTATCACTTACACCACACCTTTAAAGATATTTATGCATCTTGAAGTATTAATCTCGTTTTTATTGATGCCTCCCTTGATTTAGTGCGTTGTAATTGAACTTCTACGACACGTTTATTTACGACTAGAGGCTGCCTGCGACTTCGTACGCGTTTGTCGGGATACCTTAAAAAATATACACGCTACAGTACAATAATATAGCCTATGTGTTATACTGGTGTGTAAGCTACAATAATGTAAAGTTTCATTGAAATCTGTTCAGTAGTTTTTACATAAAACGGTAACAAAAATCCCCACATTCATCCGTCCATCGGCATAAACACTGACATTATAATAAATTATTAAGATTTAAAGAATGCTTTACCTAATCCTGATTCTCACTTGTTGGTCGCGGCTTCAAGCAGTTTGGTCTCAACTGTTTGAAGCAGTTCTTGTACGGCCGCCTTTAGCAATATTTTCCAACTACATACATACATATCCGTCACGCCTCTCTCCCATTGCGGTAGGCAGAGACCACTTCCTTCCACTTGCTATGATCCGAACACATCTTTTCCGCTTCATCTACACTCATCAGTCGCATCAAACATGCCCGTCGGTTTAGGGTACTCCTGATTTGGCCTTTCTTGAGCAAGTCCCCGATGTGATCGAAGTACGTTCGTTCAACTAGTTTTCTATAAACAATGTATAATTAAGCCTATTTTACGTCCCTTCAAAGTTCACACGTTAGAACTAATAAGCTCATTCATACATCTTCCATTTTATCAGTCCCATCGCTATCTGGATGGAACCAGTTTGAGCTAGTATTTAGATATTTGTACTAGATAGTGTTAAGTATCGAGTTTCTGTTCAGATCTTAATCTGGATTTGTTTTAGCGCGTTCCAAAGCTTGTGGTGCTAGTTGGGGGCATTCTATGTATATCTACATTTACTTACCTACATACCTATTATATTATAATGAAACATAATCTTCGATAAGAATGTCGTTTGCTTATCGAAAATTTCGTTCTTTTAGTACAATTATTTAAAAAAACATGTGGGTACGTACCACACAGAATCATTTTTAACGATACCCAACTTACTGTTAACTAATTATGTACTCAAATTCAAATTCAATTTCTTTATTTTGCACACCATATGTTTTACAAGATGATATTACAATAGTTGATTTATGGACCTTTTATGGACCCTGATGCCGTGCCCTATGGCAATTACAATCTTAACATCTTAAATCTAATTTATTATTTATCTATGTGTAGGTATCATATTTATTTAGTATTTTCTATGCATATCTCAAGTGTAAATCAATTTGTTCATTATACCTATGTATTACTACAAATTACTTCCACTATTTTCTTTTTTTTGCAGTTAATACAGGCATATTTTGTCACGCTGCTGTTCCCCTATCGGGGTAGGTAGAGACCACTTCGCACCACTTTCTACGATCCAAACACGCAATAAGTACTTAGCATATCCAAAATAACGTATATCTCGACAAAAACTTATTCAATCCCTTGAAAACACCCTCACACCCAAATTTAAACTCAGTCTACACCTATAAACCATTGTCTTGGCAGTTAATTAACTCAACCAAGATATATAGCACCTCTACATGTCATCACTGATATACTGTTGTACACTCTAATACAAATAATATGAATTACTTGTCAGAGAGGGTGATATTTTAATTAGTACTTTTGAGTGTGCTTACGTAGCTAATGTTGTCTGTGGCGCCGTTGCGGTTTGACGTTTGATTTGAATAATATTGACCGGTGTACAGAAAAGAGCGATAAAGAATGCACATAGATCTTTGGAAAGAGGCAATCGGCTTATTAAAGTGATGCACATGGACACCGAACTTTGAAAAGAAGCAATCGGCTTATTTTGACCTCATATAGCGATATCTGTGTCGCACACACTTATGACATTTGTATAGTCAGGTTGAAAACTTGAAATACGATAGAGTATAACAACTTGATTCTAAATTCAATTTCTTATGAACGAAAAATCGAACAATTGACGTAGATAGATAGGTCGGTACATGGAAATTGACATTCGCTTGTTTAGTAAAATATATTACAAAAACCGGTGGTCTGTGGTAAATGGATTTAGAATACCATAAGAAAACACTTCTTCATAGTAACCATTATAAATTTTAAAAGTAATACTGTACCAAACAAGTTTAACCAAATCGATTTCATATTGAGGTTAATTGAAAAATATAGTGATTAAAAACTTGTATGTTATTGCCGTTGGATTAAAAATATTACATTTCCAATTTATGACTTCATTTCTCTCGTTAGATGATTTTGTAATAAAATATTGCATCGCCTAGACACCAAAGTGAGAATACAGTTTTTATTATGACAATACTAACAGCCGAATCCGATCCTACTAATAATATTATAAATGTGAATGTTTGTGCCAATGGATGGATGTTTGTTACTCTTTCACGCAAAAACTACTGAACAGATTTTAATGAAACTTGGCAATTTGTAGCTTTAATTATATTATTTTGATAAGTATATCATGATTTTTTTCCAAGATATGACGATAAATGCGTACGAAATCGCGGGCAGCGTCTAGTGTATCATAAATTTAATTTTACAAATTCACAAGAATAACGTCAATTTTAATGCAACTTTTACGTATTTTTTACCTATTCGTAGTATATTTGAAGTAAGTACCTACAACTGTAATTCTGTGAAAAAAATACTTGGGTATATTAATAAGTTTATTCTGACTTTTCTGTTATAATCGTAAAAAGGTAAAGCTTGCGTAAAGTGCCAATGACATTAATTACAAGAGAGGTGCGTCTGTCGGAAGCTGGCAAACATTATTAGGATAATTATTTCCAAAGTTTATTACTTAATAGTTATATATAAAAGTCATAGTTAGGGTAAATAAGGGTTATATATTTTAAAACTCACTTCCTTATTTAAGTAGTAATAAGGCTTCAATTTGTGTTAATTTTGCACTTTATTACACAAGATTACATGAATTACTAAGATACTACTGACAGAGACAAAATTTACTAAATTATTTCTGAAATGTAAAAGCATTTTAATTGCACGTAAAATAAATAGAAATTTTAAAATGATATATTATGTAGGTACTGCAAACCAATTAATAATACTTAAATTAATTCAAAATTTACGTAGAAAACATAACCTATTCTCTTTTCTCAGATTAAAAAAAAACTGACAAGATCATAAATTGTTTTTGCAGAAGCCCAAAAAAAATCCTTTGGCAATCGAGTAATTAAAATATGAATTAGGGATAACATTTAAATTACTCGTATTTTATATAACGTGGCAGTAATATGCATATTATAATACCTAATACCTACTTCAAATTAATAGGGCACTACTAAAATTAAAAGATAAGTTTTATAACGCCAATATAAAATGTAATAAAACCAAATTACTTGTAATAGATACAATTAAATAGTAGCTAAATTACTCTCGTATAATTATAATATGAATTTATAAAGTTATGCGAGGCAGCTCCAATCAATTTATACGTAAACCCCGTTATTACAAAACGAGGTTTAAAGATAGTCCGACGTTAGTTCGTTTAGTTTGACGTTTTGTCCATAACCGAAACGTCAAAAGAAAAGAACTAGCTTCGGACTATCTTTAAACCTCGTTTTGTAATAAGGGGGATGGAGTTTATAATTATTTCATTAGGTTTTAATTATAATTATATTTAAGGGTCTCTATGCATAAACGGTTGAATTCTAAACCCGACTTTTCTTAAATGGGTGGAGGATCTTTCTATGAAGCATTCCGCAATTTTCAACCGTGTTGCCTACCTTAAAAATGCGAGAAAAGCTGCGGACAGCAGCTTTTACTTTTTAAACATGACAATAGTCTAATAAGGCTTCTTTTAGAAATATGCTGTACCTTTTATATAACTTCTCTTTTATTTTCTATCTCTGTGTACTTTCTTCTTTTAATAAACCATTAAATAAATAAGGAAACAAATGAAAACTCATACATACATATCTGTTACGCCTCTTTCTCATCGATGTAAGCAGATACCACTTCCATCCATTTGCCACGATCCAGACACACCTCTTTCACCCCATCTACATTCATTTCTCACTAGTATTGTGCTAGTATGAAGATTCCACATTGAAGCGGTGGTAGCCCAGTTGGTAGAACGCTTGCCTCGAACTCCGAGGGCGCGGGTTCGAATCCTGGTGCGGGCACGTACCTCTGAGTTTATTTCTCATGTACGGATCAATTTATTCGATTACCACTTGCTAACGGTGAAGGAAAACATCGTGAGGAAACCTGCATACACTAGAGAAGAAATTCGAAGGTGTATGTGAAATCCGCCAACCCGCACTTGGCCAGCGTGGTGGATTACGGCCTAATCACTCTCTGTATGAGAGTAGGCTCGTGCCCCTCGGTGGGGACATATATGGGCTGATAACGACGATGAAGATTCAGTTGACAAAAAAGTATAAGAACATTGAAAACTTAGTTGCCAAAAAATTTTCAGCGCGATCCACACTGCGCGTAAAGGCGGGGTCACACTGGTCACTAGTGTAATTAAACGGGGAGCTGCCTTGGCCCGAACGAGGCCGGATGATAAATAACGCCGTCCATGTTTTTACAGCTCATGTCATTATCTTGCAAGACTCTATCAGACTGTCCATTACTGCGGGGATTTATATAGAGTTGTTACTTGTGGAGTTGGCGTTTTTGGTACTGTCAAAGTCTAATGTTTTTTTGCGCATCATATGTTTTGTAGTTTTAACTAACCCTTTGTAATGGTGTCATAAAATTGGGATAGATAATCGAAGGAATTAATGGTGGATTAGTAGCTGTGAGACTTGGTTGGGAACTTTTTTTTAGGTTGATAAATGATTATAATAGTGTCTACATACCAATTACGTCATTTTCAAACATTTTCTATGACATTTTGACAGCTTAAGGCTGCCGGCGGCATTGGTGTATGTATAGATACCTTACATTTTTCAGTGGAACAAAAGCTCGAAAACTTCCAAAAACGTAAAAAATCGTAATACTAGCGTAAAAACAGCTCTATATAAATCCAACCGGCATGTGACAGCGTAGCGCATGTATAATCGAAAGGGCCAACTTGATGAGTGCGCGTGAGAGCTTTTTTGTCGTGACCGCGGCGGGAAAAAAGAAAAAAATGTTCGAATAAATTTATAATTGAGTGGAAAAAAAAATGTCGCCTTATTCTGGCAGTTAAGTGGGGCAGTTGATTGAACACATTAATTGAGGATTACTAGTTCGAGGCTTGAGTGAGTAATGAGGATGTGTCTAGTGAGGGTCGGTTATTCTAATCGATAGAGAAATGTATCGATGTTTTTGTAATTTGATATTTTTTGCGTGGATTTAACATTTTTACATGCATATCTGTCACGCTCGTCACGCCTTTTTTCCATCTAGGTAGACAGATACCACTTCCCTACTTGTCCAAACAAAGTGGATTTTATTTAAAAGAAATAAAGTATAGGTACTGTAAACATTCTCCTTTCCTAATTGTTCAAAAGATGATCGTTAATTTTAAAAACTAATGTAAATACAAGCCTCAAAATTTTAAAAAATTCAAAATGTTCCTGAAAATACCTATTCATTCTCGTATTATTTTAATGAAATCACGAACTGAACAATATGATCCAAGGCCCACATGGAATTTTGAACGTTTTCCTTTCTGTGATTAAATAAAACAATTATTTTAAAACCTTGAAAAGAAAATCACATTCTTTATTAACAATCTTTACTTTAAAGGAACAACAAACAAAATGAACTTGTAAAACGATTTTTTGCGCTTTCCGAAACGAAATCGAAGTAATAATTAAATAAACATTATTATTTTCAGATGAAGACGTGAACATTGGACAGATGTGGTGAGATTTTTTTATAATTATAGTTTTTATAGTAATTGTATTTAAATTATACCTTATTTTGATGAAGAATTAAAATTAAATGACATTTGTATTGGAATTTTGCTTGTTACTACGGAAATTGTCGAAACGTACTTATTGAAGTAATTGTCATGTAACTACATACATACCGTCTTCTTCTTTTGTTTTTTCTTTCTTCTCTTGTTAATGGATCTTTAAATCTAATAGTCTTCTCTGTAATAGGCTGTTAGACTCATATAATATATGTAATTCTAAGTACACGCAAACTTGCGGTTTGATATAAGATATGATTTGACATTTGTAGCTTTCCACATCAAATAGCTACATACTATGTATAATCTATGGAATTGAACTATAGTCTAAAGTGTTGAATTAAAAAAAAATACATAACAGAATCCTATCATTTAGATTAGATACATATTTGGCAGGCTGGCCAGAAGATGCCAGGGAGAGGAGACGATGGAAAGACGCTGGAAAGGCTTTTGACCAGCAGTAGGCCTTTGCCCAGCAGTAGCATTGCAGCAGTAGGATTTGTTTCCCCTTTCACCCTAAAAACAAAGTAAGAATAAATAAATGAAAAAAGCGCATACAATTGTGGAATAAAGCGGCTAAGTTTAATTTCGTAAACACGACAATAAAGTACTTTGTGCGTGCCTTATTTCGAGTTAAACGGCCTCATACATTGTAAGAAGCTAACAATAAGTCAAAATTGTATTAAAGTTGGCCGAAGCAAGCTCTACTCTTGTTTGTTTTCATGAACAATGAGGAATAAAATTATTTGCTTATTTTCTTTACTTACTTTCTCTAAAGAGGTTTTAAATTAACGAAATTTGAGATTCGTTTTAGTTTTTTGTTGGATTTTTTTATATTATACTCTTTGAAGCTGAAAAATATATTATTTTTGCTTATCGATATTTAATTATTAAGAAAACGTTATAAAATCAGTATTTTACTTAAAATATCCATAGCAAACCAATTTTATCCCACTTGTCAATGTTTGTTACAATTTCACGTAAAAACAACAAAAAAATAAATAATGAAATTTTACAATATTTATTTATTTAACAGTTTATTGTAAGATGATAGTACAAAGATACAGAAAAAAAGAGAAGTTATACAAAAGGTACAGCATATTTTTCTTTTTTTTATATATATTGTAGCTTATACATCAGAATAACACAGACTATTTTGTTAAGATATTAAAACCTAGTCTTCCAATATAACGGCAAATGTGTACGAAATCACGGGCAGCCACTAGTCAATAAAGCAAAACAAGTAAAGGAAATGACGTGCATAAAAAGTATCAACAAAATGTAAACATTGCTTTCTACATCCGTCGTACACTTGCAAGTTAAATGACCCAACGACACTGGATTTAAGTACACTGGAGTTACACGATTTTACAATAATTTTTTTTTAATAAATGGCAAATACTATTGTACATTCTGCCAGTGTCAAGTGAAGTTAAACTTACTTATCTTATCTAGTGTCCCACTGCTGGGCAAAGGCCTTTCTCCTCCTTCTCCACGATTTTCTATCCTGAGCCGCCTCTGTCTAGTCATTTGTGAAGGTGTCCAGTTCATCTCGCCACGTTACTATGTACTATAAATACATAAAAAACACCCAGACTCAAGCCAAATATCTCTATTCATCACAACAATGTTTGTATATCTATTGGGAAACGAAACTACTACCTGCGGCACGGAAAGCTGGGTAAACTACCAACCATGCAAATAGCCTTTTCATGAAGAATAGAAAAAGGACCTGAAAATACTATTATATCCACAAAACGTCTCTAAAGAATGAAAAATACTTACTCAAGAAATAAGCTTCTCAAACTTAGAATCCAATAATACAAAATAATCCCACAAAATATGGGCATCTACATCAATAATAACTATTTAGTATATTCCATAAATATTACATTGGACAAATTGACCAACGGCTAGGTTGGAAATAGTTGAAAAAAGGTTGAAAAAGGTGGAATAATTCAAAATGTACAATAAATTGAGTGTCGCGGCGGTTTTTATCTCGGTTCTTGGAAGGGTGCGTACGCGCATACCGAAGGAGCTACCTGATTAAGGTCATGGCGCTTTGATAGGGAACTCAGAAATAAATGTGTTATTTCTTCGTAAAGATGTAAGTAAGAAGTTTCTTTTTAAACGAAATACACACTTTCTTTTGTACCTATGTGTTTTTAAAATGAAATTATTGAAGAGGATGGCAAATTCAAAAGTGTTCTTTAAGCTCTATTACCGTCGTTATCTACCAAACACCGTTAGTAAATATTAGAAGAAAACAACACAATGTGACATAAGAAGACAGTGCTAGATTAATTAATGAAAAAATACAAAAATAAAGAGTATCAAAAAATAAAAATTGTAATCAAGCATGTTGTCACGAGAAACTTTAACGCAAAGTATCGTTGTTATTTTAAATTTAAGAGAAAAAATAATCAAAAACACCTACAGAATGTTATTGGTAATCAATCGAAATTAATTTTATATATTTTTATGTCGTCTAGCATATTGATGTCACGAATGTGGTAATATCGAATAGACCTTAATTTTAAACTCTCTTCACATTAAGACATCTCCTTAACAGCATTGGCTAGCATAGCTTACAATGTTTGAATGTTGCATGTGATTTCAAACTGTGAATCATTGTTATTGTGTCTACGGACAAGTCATTGCCACTATTTGTATGTATTAGGATAGTTCTTGCGAATTTGTAGTTGATGTGTTTGTTTTAAATTCATAGTCTATCTTATTTTACTTCTGAATAACTTAATTCTGGGAATATAGTAGTGAGGCGATTGATGAATGTGTATGATGCCAAAGAAGTATGCTTAAATAAAGGTTTAAGTATCTACACAGTCGTCATGTCGTCATGACAACGTGTCCGGGCCGTGGCCCGTCAGGAGGGAAAACAATACGTCGTCATGACAACGCGTCCGGTTGTGATACGGGCACGGCCCGGATCTGTGTAGAACTTAATAAGTGGAGGCAAAGGGTCTCTGTCTACTTCGATGGGAAAGAGCCGTGGCTGAAAATTATGTGTATTTAATGTCTATTCTTCTCCCATCGGGGTAGGCAGAGACAACTTCCCTCCACTTGCTACCATCCAAACACTTTTCGGTTCATCCACATTCATCAGTCGCCTCATAAGCACAGGGAAATCCTGACTTGGCCTGAAACATTAATTTTAACGTCTAATATCAACAGCTATCTTCATAACCTATCAAATAGCTTACAAGATTAATCCAAGGAACCCTAAAAACATTAATATCTCGACCACCTAGGTTCCGCGGTCTACAACGAATGAAGTTATTACTCCTAACTTAGAATTCAAACTAAAAGCTCCATTTGAAATAATTGGAGTGGCTACAACACCACGACTTGCGGTTATGGCAGTGGTGCTCAAACTTTGTTACTAGTCGTCGTCGAGTCGTCGACATTTTATGTCACAACTCAACTGTATAGCCCGAATTTAAAAAAAAAGCACTTTTCAGTTTTTTTATTTTTCACACAACTGTATTTATTTAGTCAGATGGTTAAGTAATTTTCGCTACCCGTAGACAAAGGTTTATTGCCTTCTCGTGTTTAACTTCGTAGATATTATTTTTTTGTAAAGCTTCTAGTTAATTAAACCGGAAGATGCCTATATTTAATATATTCAATTGATTTACTAGCTTTCAATTAGGGACAGCTATTGTACTTATACGTAGGTTTATTTGGATTCATGTGCAATTTTATGGACCCCCCTTTTACACAAAGTTTGACTATCTCTATCTTAAGGCTTACACGCTTCGTTTAAGAGGAAAAGAGAGAAAAAAACCTCATACTAACCGCAAAGAACACGCGTCCAAGTGAGGATTGTGTTTGTGGTTTCACCATAGACCGTGGGGGCATTCAAAGAGATTGGAAAATGTCATCGGTCCATAGTAATGTCACTGCAGTTGTTTAATGGGCTAGGGGTTTGAAATATGGCTTTTTAGACATGAACATTGTCACGTTATTACAAGAACTTTATTATTTTTATATCTAACTGGATGTTTGGCCAAAGGCATCTCAAGATAGAGAATTGTGGAGAAAGATGTCTTTTGCCCAACAAAGGGACATTGACAGTTAGATAAGATAAGAAGTTACCTAACTGCTTTTATCCCAGTTCCCCAGTAACGTGAGTGAGTCCATTAAACGTCAAGCCGTCGTTACAGCCTTAGGTATAATAAAACATTAGCTTAAGGTGAGCTAAATTGGCCTTTCTTACAATTCGTTAATAATACCTTATTGTCAAAATCCAGAACAAGTACGATATTTAATTGATAAAAACCTTAAATACCTTTTCAGAAACTGAGGTTAAACCTTGATTAACTAGGTCCGTACCAATAAAAGATATTCAACTGAATAAGAAATAAAAATAACAGTATGATTATTATCATTAATTACAGACAAGTAAAACTTCACGCTGCGATCATATCGATTTATGTATCGAGTGCCGAAATCGATGTGTCGAATGCACAATCGATTCTCGAATCGACTCTGTGAGATGCATGTTAATTCGTAATTAACGGATCTTACTTCATTTCTTTTTTTTAATTTATAGTTTTTTTTTTAATTCCGAAAAGAAGAATGTAATTAGTGTAGTACTTAATAAAATATCCTGACAGCGACTTCGTATCGTCATATTTTAAACAATTGGTGCAATATCCTTAAATTGTTTAGCTTATGTGTTATTCTGATGTGCAAACTACAATATTGTAAAGTTTTATTAAAATCTGTTCAGTTGTTTTTGCGTTAAAGAGAAACAAGCGTCCTCACGTCCATTTATCCATTGGCACAAATATTGTCATTTTATAATATTACGATTAAAGGTACACATTTGTTGTCACGTTGTCATGACGACGTATTGTTTTCCCTCCTGACGGGCCACGGCCCGGACACGTCCTGGGCCGTGGATCTGTGAAGATAGACCTTATTAAGCTGGATTACGATATCTAATAGAAGTATCTCTCTGGAAGTGCTCTCTGCCTCCCCCAATGGAAGAGAGGCGTGACGAATATGTATGTATGTAAGATATTTATAATTTCTCTTTTCTTCTCACATAATCCTAAACCCGTTACACCTTGCGGCTGATCCTTTCATCGCTTCTTAACATGCAGTACACCACGAGGGGACATCCATAAATTACAATGAGAACGCCAAGTCACGGCCGAGGAGCGGCGAGCCAAAAGAGGCGTAATATACGTGCGTCCGGTTAAACTTACCTTTGGATACAGTTTAGGGGTTTGATTAGCAATTTTTATAAATATTTTCTGGTATTTTCTGATCCGAGTTTACAAACAAAGATCGGACAAAAGAGGGTATAGAAGTTGTCGTATCAGGTGCTCAAACGGACGGCGGAGAATAGAGCAGAATGGTGAAGACTCCACCGACAAGATCAACGCTCTTTTTAATGGTGACTTCTGGTGATGATGATGTTGAAACATGAAACACTAATTAGATACATAAATATCTGTCACACCTCTCTCTCATTAGGTTAGGCAGAGACCCTTCGCTCCACTTGTTACGATCTAAACAAACTTCTTTCGCTTTATCCACATTCATAAGTCATCTCGCGATTCGTGTTTTTCATCCAAAACTGCGACAGATGTGTGAGTGTTATTTAACATAAAGATATGATCTTTTTTTACTAATTATATCATTAACAGCCTAACGTAGAGGTATCATGAAACAAGCACTAATAAAATACCTAAATAATTACAAAGATAAATGTTTATGCGTTGAAATGTAGACCGGTAATTATAAATACCTGCAATTGTGTACCAATTTGTAGTCGTACAATGTTTGCTGTTTAAAAACACAGTAATTACGTCATTTTCTTACAATTGCTAACTAAATAATGTTTTGCCGCCTTTTTAAATGGGTAAATACACTGACATTTTGAGGTAAGAACTTAAAAAATGTAATTTAATGATATAAGTATTACTTTAACTTAAACGTTACATTTGATGTCTTCAATGCAATTAAATATACGAAATATATTATTATATATTAGTTGATAATGCAGACAGTTAATCACAAAATGACAAATAGAAAAGACCTTCCAATAAAATGCGTTGCTTGCGGATTACCGTATTGTTTTTGCAGTCCAATTCGGGCTTCCAGTACAGCCGTCCAATTACAAAAACCAGAAAAAAAACAGACTGTGCGTATTTCTGTAGAACGCCCATTGACAAGAAGTGCAGAGTTGAAATTATTACGCGAACCTAAATGGGAAACTTTTTATGATAAAATATATTAGTTAACATTTCGTTTTAAAAGTACCTCAACGCTATTTTAAGTTCAGAAGATAATAATCAAAGTTTACACTTTAAATAACGAAATCGTGGTTTTACTAAGTTAAATATTAAAATAAATCTCAACCAAATGGCCTCTAATAAAAACAGAAACAGTAAAACACCTCATCTGACCGCTAATAAACCAAAAATGACTACCAATCTAGTATAAAAATACGGCGCAGCATAAATAAATAACGTTCCACCACTTTTATTGTCCGAATTTATACGAAACAGTTTTATACCTTACTTCCTTTCGTGTTTCGAATACCGACTTTAAACCATACTGAAACTAGACAACGTTGCCACCACTCTACATCCAAAAAAATCACCTAATTTGAACTTAACGACTATGTAAATACAGTGGAAGATAAATTTTGAAGACCGTAAGGATAAAATTGTCAGAAACAGGCGTCAAGTTATTAGGAAGTCATCGCCGAAAAGCTATAAACGTCGGTAACATAAATATAGTTTTAGTATGGACGCAGTCTATGTGTCTACAATATCTATTAGGATGTCGGACCGTCTCATAAAAATACAGCTAGGTTTTAACACGCAAATCTTGTTTGAAGAGACTTTTAGATTCCTGTTACAGTACCTAATTAACTGAACAAAGTATCGATTTAATGTTTAAAGCCAGTTGCAGTAGGTAAGGCTTATTAAACAAGGTCATTATACTCCTAAAACCATGTTAAAGGCGTACAAAATAAGATCAATTATTATTTCTTAACTGTATACAGTTAAGAGAGAAATTGCTTACCCGACTAAAGACAAACCATTGCTGGTAGTATGAAAATTATGACGTTAGGACCATTTAATTTGTTTTCTTATAGTGTACGTACAGTGGTTATCACGGTGATTTTAAAAGAGGATTTAAAAAGACTTTTGTGTATAAACAAGCAAAACTCAAAACTATTTTAGAACGTTCTTGAAACTTTTTCAGTTCAATAATGAATATTGAATCTCGGATGACTGCCAAATACAATCTCGTATTTTTTATCGATTCTCTTCTCGATGACGTATTTATTATTATATTTATTATATTGCAACCGCAAATACACTTCGTTGGGTAATTTTATTTTTACCCTGAGGGATGTATCCTGCGTTTTGTTGTAAACCTTTTTTATAGGTAGGTACTCTATTTTAATTTTTCTCACGTTTTTTCTTCATTATCCATTTTACGCAGATATTTTCTCCATCTACTTAGATCCAGAACACACGGTGAAACGCAACTGCAACGCAACTGAAACTGCTAGTTACTTTTGAGTTGCAACTGAAACGAAACGTTTCAAACTAGTTGCGTCGTGTGTTGTTTTCTAAGGAAGTCTATAGCAGAAACTTCGATGCAACTCAAAAGTTTCAGTTGCGTTGGAATTGCGTTTCACCGTGTGTTTTGGCGCTTAGGTTTCCTTTTTCTAAACAAGTTACAAAATCATGTCAATATTTAAATATTGTTTCTACATGCTTTCCACTTACAGCAGTACCTTAGCATCGTAATTGTCCCTTCAACCTTCAAAAGAATACCGTCTACAGTCTTTATCCTTTCGAAAATAAAGTCGAATATCCAAGTTTCACTTGCGACACCAAATATTTGTCCTAAATTGTCAAAAACATTTGACATTTGGAACAAATTGGTCAAGTAACCGTAGATAATATTTGGTGACAATAGACCAAAATGTGTTCAGTTCGTGACAAAATTTTATAATTTTCTTATGTTTTGTTTTTGGAAAAGATAGCTAATAGGATAAAGTAAATTCTGGGTTCATGCATTTTGTTATTCCGATGTTCAATGAATGTAATATAACTCAAAGTTAAGATCTAACTGCTTGTCAAAACCCTATTACACCATATGCCGCTATAGCCACTTTTTGTGGATATTTTATCAGAAGTTATCAAAGCCAGGGGTGGCTGATACTTTTTTCCTAAAAACCATATTAAGAAAAAAGAAATTTTAAACATACCAATTTTAAAATCAATACCACAACCGAACCAAAACCTCTAAACAAACTGAACCCACCAAAAAACCCAAACAGACAACGAACCATTAATTAACGAAACCAATACATTACAAAACGAAAACCTAATCACACAAAATGTATACAACAAAGATATTCGCGGTCGCAAATCGTTTTCTAATCAGGTGATTTCTGTGCGTAACGTGTACAGACTTCTAGAGGCCATACTTAATGACTGGTGTCACCATTGTGTCCTGACTTATGCGACTTATATCGACGTGGCTGACTTATCTGTAATGTGATAGGAATGACTTCGTGATGAGCCACTCTAATGGACCCTCACGACGACTTTTGGAAGTGAGACCATGGTATGAATAATTAGTAAGTGCGCGGAGTAGGCTTCAAGGATTCAAGGTTGGTCGATTTGCTTGCAATGTTGTTTTGAAATGTGGGGTTTTTAATATTATTGCTATTACTGACAATTATGATTTTAATAGCTTGTTAAACAAAAGTTAAAACCTTTAACAATAACAAGAATCAGTGACTTTCACGCCTTCTTGGACAGTAGTCCACAATTACAGGAGACAATTACACGAAGTGGTCCAAAGATCAGTGATTTACTTACAGTAATTGTCCATTATTAGTGACAAAAGTTTTTATGTTTCCTTTTGAATATACCTCGTTAACAATTTCCTTTAAATCTATCAGTTACTTTTGTGCACTCTTTAGCAAATTACTTTCTGCAAAAGTATGGTTCGAAATTTACTTAGGTTCTTCTCCTCTACTTTTCTAACGGCGCGAGTCACTTTTTTAGTAACTTGTTTTGTATGATATCTGCACTGTAATAAATTGTTAATTAAGAAGGTGTCTCATTTGACTAGCACCTTTAATATCCCAAATAATTGTTGATTAAAAAACAATATTTTTTTCCGTCATTTTTAATATCAGCTTAGGCAACTCGAAATTTTGATGTCTTTTTAATTACTTTCTCTGTTACATCAAATACATAAATTCATATTCACTTTGACGTACCGGAGCGATGAAAGTAATATGGATCTGTCGAACTGGGATACTTAGTCAAATGTGATACAAAGGGACATCTTAGCTGGTCTCAAATTGTCATCTTAGCTTGGCTAGTCAATCTATATGTATGAACTTCGCTTCGCTTCAATTAGATCTTTAAATCCTTCCGCGTATTCATTAACTACTTAAACCTAAACACATTTCTCAGAAAACATACACGTGGCATCAACTTATCCTAACTAAGGATTACCGAATTGGCTGTATATGATTATAATCATGCATTGTTATGTCTAAGGGCCTATGTAATTTGTATGCAAGAAGCTGTACAACGATGGCCTATGAGCTCATCATCAATATTTGCATTATTAACACTTGATTAGCCTTTTGAATTTAATTATTTGTTTATGATTCTCTGTAACTGATTGTTGTTGGAATTGATATTTGTTTTTAACTTTATGATGTTAATACATAGTTAATACTAGTGGTGTGTTATGCTATCTACATATCAAAGCCGCCGGCATGCCGCCGGCCCATTTTGCGACAAAAGTAAGAATGACTATACATAGTCATATAAACCATATGGTTTATTTTATAAGTTACTTCTAGTAACGGATAATTGATGAGATGATAATGTTGTGTAATGGTATCTACATACCAAAGCCGCCGGCTTTTTTGACAGCTGGTATTCGTATGACGTAAAGCCGCCGGCCTAGCCCAGGGGCATGTCGGCGGCTTTGGTGTGTAGATACCATTAGATAAACAAACGAAAGTTGATATTATGACTAGAAAAGATAGAATCATTAAAATCATTTCATATGCTCATAATTGGAATCTAAACATCATCTGTATCACAAACTCAAAATAAACCAAGAACTTACAATTTTTTCCCAAGGCCAAATACTGAAGTAAAAAGTACAAATCCCCAAGATATTTGATCCCCTCGCACGGCCGCTATAGATTTACTTAATTGGATTAAAAGGCAGCTTTAATTAAATCGATTGTGAAATCTAGACCGAAGTAAAAACACCAAGGGTCCTGGGTTTGATTCCCAGAAGAGGCCAAACAATTCGACGGGTAAAAAACAATTAAATCGTAATTAAGGGCCGTATTAAGAAGCCGGCATGCGTCCACGCATTGCAGCTCTCATTTCATTTATAGTGATGCGATGTTGTCGACAAAAGTATCGATGAACATTTTTTTGTCTCAAAATTTTTAATTTCGAATTTTTGATTTGTTTAATATAAATAATTTATTAAAATAAAATATAAATATTTTAGTGTCTAGTGTTTGTTTTAAAGAAAGTTTATTTGTTTCGAAAGTTTGTTTACGTATTCGAAACGGAAGTTATTGAAGTTTCAACACTTGTAACCGTAGACAATGTCTTTGTTACTGAAACGTCGCTGAATGTCCGTAAAACCTGTACCGCGACGTTCCGTTACGCTCATTTAAGCGTACCTAATAGAGAACTAAAGTAACATGTGTATTCTGTACAGTACTTACTTACACTAAAAATGCCCCAAGATTCCGACCGGACGTACCAGCTGAATTAGCCACAAAGCCAGCAAAATAAAAAATAAAACAAGTCATTAATCGAACGCATTCAAAATTCACAATTCGATTTTTGAATAGCCGATAAAATCCGACACTCGCTCGCCAATTTCGCATGCATAAACATCGTAAATCTCGCTTAAATTAATATGAGTCGATATCGATGTAGCTTTTATTGCCGGATCTATAGTTTCGACCTCATTGGGACAATGCCTGGTCACGTCCGAAACAATCACATCTTCATTAATTACGAAAGGTATTTTTTCGATGGGGTCCATCTTAATTTGTGGTGTAAATAAAAAGCGTGAAGCGAGCCGCCTTTCTTTTGTTAAATGGGTTTGGGTGTAAAAACAGGACGATTTATTTTGAGTCGATTACAAAGGAATGATGATAGAACCGTTTGAATTTTATGCGCTTGAATAGAACGATAGCCTTCGACGATTTCAAATTATCTTGATTCAAACTTGAGGGTTCTCAAATAAAAATAATAGTAGGTAAACATTTTTTATTTGGGAGAGGCGCTTTGGATCGATCATCGGAAAATAACTCCTAAACGCCAGCAAATGGGACAATCCACAGCAAATTTTTCAAGTTCTCTATTAACAACGTCCAATATCTATGAATATTCAATATTGCTTTTTATTTCTTTCATACCCAGATATCTTTATTTACGTCTTGAATATTTAATTTTCTATAACTCACACCACACAATTTCTGAGTACGTGATAATGTCGGCTCGTTGAACTCGGCCGTCTCAATTTGTCGCATGTTTTTACCAAAACACGTCCTTTGAATGCAGATGCAATTATCTTTCCCATGTCTATATCACATTGCATACTAATGATGATGATGTCCAGTTTTTTTTGAGGTTGCAACTGTGAATTTTGAATTTGCACGTTTCGAATTATTCGTATGACCAAGAAAATTGCTCTTTCCGTAACTGCCAAAAATATTGTTTTGTCGTTTGGCTCATAAATAAAATGCTGATTTCATCAGATGAGCATTATTCTATGAGTGCTGACACAAAACCAAATCCGGCAAAACTGAAAGGCTTCAAATAAAAGAGCCTCCAATAACTAATAATAATCATAAACAAGACAATTAGAAACTTCGCTCTTCTGAATTTCATGTTATGGATGCGTATGCGTTGCGTAACGTAGACGTTGACGCAAGCGGCGGCAGTTACATTACAACGCATACGTCTACGCATACGTCTACGCATACGCAACGCATACGCATCCGGTGTGTTTTGGCCTTTAAAGTCTGCTTTGCTACATTCTTCCACATAAGAACCAAAAACTTCATGCATTCAAACATCTAAGCCTTTATGAGATTTGGAAACACCAAATTCAATCTCAGATAGATTTTCAATCTATTAAAACTCGTTTTTCCTTTAGTCACGATGAAAATTTGCATCTCATCTCTTTACAGAATGCTAACCAGTTAACTACCTACCCGTGCTGAGACTATTTTACTCCCACGGTATTTCCAGAGGCAACAACGTGTATAGAAAGAGCTCATTTTCCTATTGCATATGCCATTAGTCTCAACACGTTTTGAAGCAAATCTTTAAGTTTCGTTTCACTGGGGAAGTCATTTTTATTTGCAATTTACTTGATGGCTTCATGTTGGTTGGAAACGTCATTTCTTATGTTCAAATATTATCCTTATTTTATATGAACTGCCAGTGTGGTGAAACTTTACTGGAGCTCAAATCTGCTAATTTTTAATATTCTCAGCCGTGTGTCTGCATCGTGTCAATGAAAGTGTCAATGTCATTTTTGACACATTTGGTCGTAATCAGTGTAAGTCATTGTTTAGCAGAACACAACTGAGGCTATTTTAAATTAGCAGACTTGGGCCCCTGGCATAATTGCTTCCTAGAATAAAAATCCGATAAATCATAAACTACATTAATATTTCATTTGCTATCAAGTCTAATCATAAATCAATACGGTGTATATTAATTCAATTGATTGATACAGATGAATGTATACACAAAAAAAAACAAATGTTGACTTATTCAAAATGTTAATAAGGCGATAAAGTAGAACATAATTGAAGCAAATCATAAAATAAGACATAATAGGGGCATTTGTAGCTAACACGCTAACGTAACGCGGACTAATTAACTTTTTTACTGTTTACAAGCTCACCATAACACTTTAATTCAGCAATTATTACTGCTACTGTACTTTAAAGAAATTATAATTTAAGTAGTCTTGATGGTAAAAAATGTGGTTCTAAATTAAATTATGGTGTTGTCAGTTTAGATAATACTTATCGTTTAACTGACTCAGCAAAATCCAATGTTAAGTTCAAAATAAATTAATAGCATAGGATAGGTAGATAGTTTTCATTTTATATTCATTCCACTTTGCTGGATTTTAGATTCAAAATCGCAACAAATTCTTAACCTTCCTTTTCTTTTATTTCAGATAAAACAAAAATGAGACAAGCCAACAGAAGCAACTCAAAAACAAATGACGGATCCGCCTGACCCAAGCAATATGTCAACGAAGAGGAAAACGTACCACATAAGATTGGAACTGACTTGACTACAATTTGATAACAGTGCTGAACTGAAGGTTTTGTTAGAAAATTTGTGTAGTGGTGAAACAAACAATGACGAAAAGTGGGGACTTGGTGATGCTGGTATAGTGCTTTGAATAATGCCTGATAGGGAGTCTGTGGGCGCTGGTACGGCAGGTAGTGGTAGTTTCTTGCCTCTGCAGTTCCCTTCGGCGTTCGCTGCCTTCCATGCGTCGACACCGCCGGGTGCGCCCGCGACGGCCATGCACCACGCTTCGCATTACCATCATCATGCTCAGTAAGTACAAATAATTTAATTAATACATTAAGGTATTTAGTGAATAGGGAGTGTTGTCTTTTGTTTTACTGGTCAGGGGAATATTTCTGAACATCTTTCTGATGTCAGAACCAGCATTGGCTGCAAGTGCTTTAGTAATTGATAAGCACCATTGTTCGTTTATATGATTAGGATTTGCTTGAATTTTAATTAAAAGTAAAAGAAAAACTATAATCTTGTCTATCCTCGATTGATTTTACAGAAATTCGACATAGGTATTTGATAAAAATACTTGTCAAGTAGGTATTTAATAGAGGTTCTTGTTTGATTGTGGTATGCTTCTGGGACAAACACTTTAATTATTATAATGTGTCTGAAATGTGAAATATCATACCTCAATTACTGTGAATATTTGTTTGTCCACAAGACAGCTGTTTTAAATAAATATCTCTGTTTCTTTATAATAACAAATTATTAAATATAATCGTATTTAATTTCACGTGAACGGTAGCCATTTATATAGTTACCGAGTTGCGTGTGGAACCATTCATTAAAGGTTTCAAACTGCCGAATGCCTCTCAGCTTGTGTAGTTATAAATGTTATCATTATGTTTTTACAACCGTCATTAACTTTTCATGACAATAATTTACTATTTTTACGGCTTTCTTTTATAATAAATGAAAAGAGGTAAAATAAAACCTAATTTTAATCAAACGAATCAATCTACATACGTAATTTTATTAAGATTCTTGTTTGGCTAGTGTCCTTTACTATTACGAGCGTTTCGTGTTCTCCACTTGTACGAAAACATCATTTTATTGGACTAGACCATAAAATAGAGTGGTTCATTAAGCTCACAGGGCTCTCTACCTTTTTATTGCATAATTGCACAAGTTACCTTTTTGTAATTCAACAATTTTGCAATACAATGTACTTGTAACATGTTTTCGATTAAAACGCTTTTTGCTATCGGCAATAAAATTCGCATTTACTTCTTGTATGGCTTTATGAATATGCCATTCTATTAGGTTCCAGTTCCTTACCTTCAGTAATTGTTGTAGGAAAATTTATGAGGAGGGCAGGTAGAAATTTTAGATCAGATTAATGCTGGCTTATTTAACCGCGGTTTACAGCCGAAAGCTCGTAAACCTCGTCCAAGTGAGACAAGGTGTTACTTAATGATAATTTATTGCACAACATCGACGCTGGCCACCCGATTTGACGACAACATTAATCTTTCCTAACAACGTACTGTAAAAGGCTTTAAAAACGGACCCATACAGGATCACCGATCAGCGAATCAATTTGACAAACGATGAGCAGGAAGTTATCAAAGGGATTGAGACGTTTACAATGTTAGGACGTTAATAAAAGCAGGATTCAACAAATGAGCCGGTCGCGCGCTCAAAGGGTAGTGAAATATGGACGCGGCTCGGCCGTCTCGCCCGCCCCGGACCGCTGCAATGATTGATGTGCTACCACGCCAAGCCGACTCCTCTCCCACAACTACGAACTCATGAAATTACAATTTTAAAACAGCAAGCTAAACAGCCTCGAGTCGAAACAAACTGACGAATGTGACTGTTTAATCGCCCTCTGCCACAGTTATCATATTTTAAGCTTTGTTACTTGGAGTTCGTGTATCAGAAAGCCTTTGTCCGAGAAGAATCCGCAGTCGCGTCCTGTAAATTACAGCAGGAGATTGATGGGGCAGTACGCTCAATTTATTTCGCGGCATGTTACCTGCAATAAACTTGTTATTCCTACGTCTTATTTATAGTGATTGCGTAACTCGTTATGGCGAATATAAAATCGGGGAAGGTATCAGTGCATTTCTCGGAAGTCCAGTGGTTTAGTCGCCGCCGTGGCCGGATGCCGTGTAGCGACAGTTTCTCGGGCTCATTTAACCCGCTGCTGCGATAATTGCCACCACGTGTTTATTTCCAAGCTGTCTATTTATAGCTCGCACAATGGGTTGGACACGTTCGCTTATTTTAGCTTCGTTCGCTCCGTCAAAGTCGATTTTGTCCAACCACAAAGGAGGTGTTGCGAGTCGGCTGTCGTTTGATTCATTAAGTGGAACCCTTTGAACTGATGGATCGACGTCACGTGCCATTCCGTCTATTAATTCTGCTGCAAATGCTTCAACCTTTTTAGTCGCGCTGTCGATGGCTTTGTTCGTTTCGTGTCATTAGATATGTCGTTGAGTCTCCGCTACTGCATCTTGCCATTTGTCTTTATCTTCATTCATTGGATTCTTGCTTTTGATCGCGTCTATCTATTCAATGGCATTGCATTTGCAGTCAATCTTTCTATTCAGGGGTTAGGTATTTTCTTAAGGTATAAATGCGTTCGTGGAATGATGTTGAAGTAAAGACCCTGAATTGAAAATAGCTGAGGGATCTGCTATTTCCATAAAGAGCATCAAGGCGTGTATTCACGTGTTCCACAAAGCTGTAAAGTGGCATTTACGCCCGCATCCTCAGCTCTATTGTGCTCACGTCCTGTCTTCACAAATCATCGGGACAAGAAAAAAGCTATTATTATTGATGTAAGACAAAGCATTATCGGGTCATGATTGGGCGATGTGTGTGGTTAGGCAGGGCCGATTCAGGGCGTACTTGTCCAACACTTTGTTGTGATATTATGATGGTGTAAGCATGCATTACATGGTTACATTGTCAGAGAAAGTGCATAAAAAGACTGTTTTTCATATTTTGACCATTAAATTGTGATTAATACGACATAAGTCTTCAAAACTAAACTGTAATGGTGTTTTAAATTATTCTTCAAACAGAGTATGGCCCTGTCGCCTATTGTTTACGATGTAACTCGAAGTGTCTGAGTAATTAGGTATAACATCTTTATCGTATACTAAATCTATAGAGTTATCATCGGTGGACAATTCTTACTCATTATTATGAAATGTCGATCGTTTCTTTACAGTTTTGAAATATGTAGAATGTTGACTTATCATTTTAAAATGAGAATAAACATTACAATTTCTGGCTTCTTACAAATGAATTGAAACCAACCTAAAAATGTTGTTGTCAAAAAAGTGTTATCTCAAAACAGGGTCAATTTTACAATATCTTCATTTCCCCTTATTAACAGTCCCTCCATATTTTGTCAAACAGAAGGTACCAAGAGCACACTAGCAATCAATTCTTAAAAACCATAATTCTAAATCTCTATTCTCGGAAACAAGACCTTAGCTTCAGTAAATACGGCTTAAAAGTGAATGATTTATTGGCACCCTTCAAGTCGCCGTTTTCAAGCAGAAATGGACAGGAAACAATATAGGTTTCATGTTCGAAAAACTAATTATTGCTTTTTGTAAAACACGCGCGATTTTCAAGTGATTTATGTTGACTTTTAAGCTAACAGCCTTAGTGTTGTACTTTATTTATTGGGTTTGAAGTTCCAAGTCCAATGATGGTGTATTTTCTGTTATGTAGGTTAAAGGTACATTTTCTGTAAGATTAGTTTTATGTAGGTACATACATACATACATATCCGTCACACCTCTCTCCCATTGAGGTACGCAGAGACCACTTCCTTCCACTTGCTACGATCCAAATACACCTCTTTCGCTTCATCCACACTCATCAGTCGCCTCATACATGCCCGTCGGTTTAAGTAACTCTTGACTTGGCTTCTCTTGAGCAAGTCCCCGATTTGATCGAGGTACGTTTATGTATATTGAGTTTTATGTACAAGAGTTCGCTCTATTAAAACGGAGGTTTCAGTGGCAGAACATTTTAAATAACTCTATTCTTTCTTTTCTTAAATGTCGGTGTTTATGTGTGATATTTCTATTGACTAAAAAACATAACTTCGACCACAATTAAAGTTATTTAACACAAAAAATCAAACCAACAGGAAGCACTATTTCACAACGCGAAGACGCCTATTTTCAACATACATATTTCACACACATTATTAACACATTCAGCCCAGTTCGCAAAAAAAAATGGTCGTTTCAAGGAACCAACCACATTTCGGTCGAAAAGTGTTCCAATCACCCGAAAAAGTTAAATAGACACGCCGTTTGTATTATAGTACTTACTGCTGAGAGGTCTGGTTAACTCGTGAGGGTTGTAGCAGTGAGTGCCCTTATAAAAAAAGGATCGAATCGGTCAATTGTCCCATAAACTAGTTCCGGCCATAAATTGGTCCAGTAGGGCCACTGGTCCACTACTTACATCCTGTTTCTGTTACAGCCGTGGTAAAATACTGCAGAGTGAATGTACGTTATTCAATATACGTTATTTAGTAAGTTTAAAGCCTCTTTCTCACTTGTCGTGTTATGTTTTTGTTTTATATGGGCGTCGTCACCGAGTGTGAATAGCTTCATACAATCTTTTTAGAACTCAAGAAATGAAGGAACGAAGTCTTATAGTGCTTCCACCTTGCATGTTATAAAATGTTTTGTATACTAAATGTGTGGGAGCACTATGTATTATAAAATGCGAAATCATGTGCTACTTATGTTGTCTACACACCAAAGCCGCCGGCATGCCGCCGGGCTAGGCCGGCGGCTTTACGTCATACAAATGGCAGCTGTCAAAAAAGCCGGCGGCTTTGGTATGTACATAACATTAGACCTAAAACAAATGACAAAAGTTTACAGCAAAATAATATTTTTCGAAGTTACATAATAACATCATTACACAACAATGAAAACAAACGAACAGTGAAAAGAAATTCAGGTTAATTGCTCATAACTCATCACATTCGACCTCCCACTATTTTAAACCCCAATAATAACCATCATAACTATTTAACTATATCATCTGGTAATCTGTTAACAGATACTCTTTATCGCGCGTAAACAGTTTTATTTTCATGAGTGGTGTAGGATTAGGACATGACAGGCTGATTGTAGCTTTATATGAGTTATATCAAGCTCTATTAAAGCGCTTATTTCGGTTTCGGTGCGGTTCGCCGGGTCAGCCGCAAATGACAGTGTTATTATGGAACCGCGCTGTCTCTAATGCTACCTACACACACCAAAGCCCAAAGCACGTCATACGAATGGCAACTGTTAAAAAAGCCGGCGGCTTTGGTGTGTGAGCCGTGATTATTTACACGGTTGAGCCGCGCCAGTCGAAATAGACGGTAAGCACGCCTTTTTAACCGCCACGCGCGGTTCTGCTGCAAATGCAAAGACGACGTGAAGTGATGATGAGTACCAAAAAAAAACTGGCCAAGTGCGAATCGGACTCGCGCAGGAAGGGTTCCGTACCATTCACTATTGATATCAATCAATAACGCCATGAATATAAAACCATATTTACCTCTTAAATTTAAACATTCATCCTCACACTATTTAACATACCCAATCGACCTAACTTACCTTTATTAAAGGGAAAAAATGTTAAAAAAGTTATAAGCACGCGAGGTCATGCAATATCGCGTGCAAACAGTAGCCGGATCGCGTTGGATGCGTATACGCCGGTCTCATTAAAAAGGCGAGGGTTTAATGGTCCACGCGCTCCAAACGCCACGAAATATTGGAACTGACGGAATAATAGTACGTTTGATTGTAAAGATAGGATGGTTTTGTCATGTGTTTGGATTGAGCTTGGTTTGAACAAAAGTGTGTTTTTTTTTTCAAAATGCCTTCGTTCTTCAGGACATGATTACAACAGCTTATGAAAGGCTCTTGCTCTTGCTTTTTGCTCTTGAAAACTTATTATTATCACAATTACGTTATTAATCTAATATCACACGCTTATTAAGGGCCACTTGTACCATTTTACATTTAAGCCAATTTTACATTTCAGCTCATCTTCTACTATATAAAAATAAGTCGGGTTTTCCTTCCTGACGCTATAACTCCAGAACACACGAACCGATTTTCACAGTTTTACATTCGTTGGAAAGGTCTCGGGCTCCGTGAGGTTTATAGCAAAGAAAATTCAGCAAAAATTTCAACAGAAAAGCGGTAAAATCTTTTTTCACATACAGAACTTTGAGGCGGTACGAAGTTCGCCGGGTCAGCTAGTCTTAAATAAAATTAGCTAAAACTAATTAACTCGCTAATTTTGATTACGCTAATTACGTTTAGGCCTTTCTTGTACCACACCATTTGAGATGATATTTAACTATAATTCCGTTTATGATTTGTTGCTTTTTTCTGACACTTACAGATAAGTTAAAAGAGAGATAGCGCTCTAAGAAATACAGTCGTGCTGTCTCTTTTTATTTTTTTTCCTACATCTAAAAATGCCCTAAAAATGGATCCTCTCTGTCAATGTCATTGTCAGTTCGATTGTTGTTGAAATAAATCTTCATCCATTTTGCGGCAGATAGAAATGAATGACAATAGCTGAGTCAGCTGATGACGTTCCGCCATTTTGAACTAGCTAATTATTAATCATAATACCATAATTGGCCATCAAGGAGCATTTAAGTTTGACAGCTTACTAATCACGATTAACGCTTGGAACAAGACAAGTTTTACGCTTAAATAAAAAGTTGTATTTAAACACATTTTTAATTTTGATTGGCCCGATGGTACAAGTGGCCCTTAGTGTATAAGAAATACCTACTTATAAAACTTCTGTTTGACGTTTGACGTGAAACCGCGCCAAAACTGCGTGTCAACTTTCTTTTGGGGATCGCGAGTCCTAAACTGCCACCGCACCGCGACCGCTAGCGTATAAGTACCCTAAAACAAGAAACCTGACCCTGCCCAAGTATTAAAACTGCAATAAGCATAATGGCTTAAAAGTTCATAGCTAGATGGCCCCAACCACTCACAATGGCTAATTAAAAACCTATGTTACAAAACAGTGCAAGGGGCAGAAAATTAAAATCTAATTTGCAATTTCACTGTACTTGTGATGTTGACAAAACAAAAAGGAGGAAGTTTGTTGATTCCAAAGGAATTTCAAATATTTTCAACGTGCTGTAATATGTTACGTTGTAGGAGCATTTTGTTGTTAGAAAATTCGTTATTTGTTTCTTGTTTCAAAATTGATAATGACTATATTTTAAAAAGGAATGTAGGATAGGCAGGTATCTATCCTTTTATTATCCTTAAAAATTAATGTACAAGAATTAAAGAAACAGTGAAAAATAATTACTATGATAAATAAAATAAGTACACCAAAAACATCAAGAATCAATTTAGTAATTTTTCATTTGCGTCTTTTTCAATACCTACTCGCTAATACACTAATTCCTCGTTTTTCAAACTTAGTCGCGGGGGGTCGCGAAGCCTTACTCGGGGGGTCACCGACAAAAATAAAAAGCCAAATTATAATGAATACAAAAATAGAATAGAATCTTTAACGCAGCTTGTTGATTAAATTATTTCCTTGTCTATCTATCTATGGAACAAGGGGGGGTTGCCAAAATTTTTCAACCCGAAATCGCGATATCAAAATGTTTGAAAAACACTGACTAATTAAGTTACGTAAAACCAATTCTTTTCCAACCAAATCCGAACAAATCACAAAAATAAAACGCATTAACCTAACAAATCACCTTTCAAGAATAGAGTCTGAATAAATAGTGATTTTGTGTTAAAAACGTGAAGAAAAAAGACTTAACCCCTGAAACTGGATACACTTTCAAAGCGCGTCGGTTCGGAAAGTCCACACCTGTCCCGTGTTTAGTTAGTAAACAAACGCGGACAAATGTAATGAGGGGTGAGATTTGAGATGTGGCGGTGAATAGGTTAAGTTAAGGATTTAGTTTCTATGTCTAGGTTTTTTGGATTTAATCATTTTTTTAGATTCAGTACTTAGATTATATATTATAACACCCCTCTTTTGGCGTCAGGGGTTAAAAAATAATTGGTTGTACACAACCATTTGCCATTAAATGTTTTATTACTAGAATAACTTACAGTGTATTGCCTATCTGTTGGTGAACTTAAATAATTGTAAAACCTATGGTGTGCAAAATAAAGAATTTGAATTTGAATTTAAATAAATATAATGTCATAAAGGTCTTTATCTTTATCAAGCAATACAAAGTAAAATAAAAATATCGAAATGTCATCAAATAGATGTATATAGATAAGTACCTACTGTCGAGACCTAATAATGTAGTAGGTATTGGTAAATTTATGACATTCGGTTTAATTACTATTACACAGATACCTCAATGAATTCTAAAAATTAAAATTTATATTTATTTTATTGCCACAATTTTTCAAAAACCAAACCAATATAAAAAAAAAGATAGTAAATAATCTGCAACATTATATACGTAACATAACCAACTCAAAATATCACACAGGTGTTCATTAAATTGAGCAACTTGGTAAACGTAGGCGTCAATACAGTTATTTTCGCAAGCGATTTTATGAACTAAATAAAAACATTACACTTTATTTGTGATAACAATTTACAGATAAAATGTTTCTTATTTACGTGGGTTGAGTTTACCAAACATTTCAATAAACGGTCAATATATTTTGGCGAGTTTTACTTTTTTATTTATAGGCAGGATTTTTTACACGTCCATTTTTATTTTGTTAAAAAATTGACGTGATATTTGAACATGTATACAGATTTGTTTGGATAGACGACAGGTTGATCTAAAACATAGACAAAACACTCAGATTTCAACAACAACAAATAAATATTTGTTTTTCCCATTGTTTTAATTTATAAAGAAAAAAATCTTATTGAAATTTTTCTAAAGGAGTTTGAACACCCTGTATCTGTAATACTTAATAATAAACAAAGTACTAAAAACAATAATTTAAAAATGCGTGGGTTAAATTGCTCAGAAGTTGTCTTTATAAACTGTCAATACATAAATACATAACAGCTGGTAGAAGCATAATATAATATTTTATACAAAAATATTTTCGATAAAAAAACATTCTTTAAAAATAATATTAACAATGTACTTGCATCGGCCATTTCGAATTTTATGTCATGTCAGAAAATAAAATAAAATGTTACAGTCAACTTGAAAAGTCGGACAATTTGTAAATGTCCTAATTTATTTAAAAAAACACGTGAGGTTATATTTTCCGTAATCTCAAACAAGATTCCTTTAACCCTTAATCAGGCGAGCGTAAAATACGGTTTTCTAAATACGTCGAATTTATTACGCATAGGCGATTGTAAAGTGTAGTCGTAAAGAGGCTGTCTACTGGATTTTTATTGATAGGGACGGTGTTTATGGCCGAGGACTGTCCCGGGGACTGACCTTTAATAGAAACAAAGGGTTGGGAGTCTTGGGAGTTTGGGACTAGTTACAGCTTCATAAAGAAATAAACTTATCCCATGTACGCAATTATGACAATTTGTCCCTCTATGGATATGGGACCATAGATAGCGTTTTGCTCTATTCCTACTTTACGTGCTTTATTTTGTGAGGTTTTAAGAAAGATACACTTTTTCTATTGTAAGATTGTCATTTATTGCTGAGGATTGTACTAATTACAACTTTTTTGTCGTTTATACCAGGGTTTATAAAAATATAAAAACGGATATCGTCTAAAGAGAGAGAAGTAGTTGTTCTAGTTGGTCAATGTTCTCGAGAAAAGCTTAAAAGTCCAAAATGAATCTATTATTTTAAAGCTTAGGTTAACAATCTAATTTAAACACGTTCAAGAAGTCTGTTAAACTATGAAATTTACTTGAGATATTTATTTATTCGTACTAAAACTACTAAGTAAGCTCAACTTAATATGAAATATCTTCTAAACATTCCATTCCACACATAAAGAGTGATAGTGTGAGCAAAATCTAAATTTACAGCATGAAAGCATTGGTTGTTAGTTTACGAGGACAATGACTGAGTGAGTAAACAGTCGGTTGATTGATTAACTCGTTGATTGAAGATTTCCAGTTCAATTTGTTGAAAAATTGATTGATTGGACTTTTTTTTGTTGGAAGCCAATTGGTGTCTTGTTTGCTTTGGTGGGGGATTTTTTTTTAAATATGTCTATTTGTCAAGTTAGATTTTTTTTTGTTTTAAGTTTTTTGAAATGACAACTAATTTATTGTGTGTTTTAAGTATTATTCCATTTAAATTCGAAATATGAAAAAAAAAAGTTTTTTTTTTAGACCGCTCAATTATTTTGCCAAGTGTTGTGAATCTATATCCTGTTTATTTATTTATTTTCAAGTAAGTAATTTCTCTTTTTCCACTAATTACTATTTACATTTATTTTCTACCCATAAACAGTCAGTTCCTTATAAAATGTGCTAGTAACCTTTCTCCAAGTAAATGCACATACATTTATCTAAGTTCATATTATGATAACCCGATGAATATTGATTACTAAGTACATCATTAACAGTGTACATGTCATGTCTTTTTATAGACGTTGCGAACACAATGTAGTCATTGTTAGATTATTCCGTTTTGCTAAATGGTAGCTTGTGTGATTCTGATAAAGGTTCTTAAGTTTTTATTGGGTTAATTTTGATATTTTTAGTTTCATTTTATCTATTTAGGTTGAAGCCCTATTTTATCTACTCAACTTTTTGAAAATGGAAGGCGATTTGATTTTTTTTAAGCTCTCCGATTTGTAACTGGTGTCCCAAGTTACCTCTTTTAGCTTGTTTACTGTCCTATCAAAAAGGAATATAAACTAAAAAACGTCAAATTCAAATAAGTAGGTAACTACGCGGAAATTTAGAAAAATCCACAAGCGTATTTAAAAAATGACAGAGTTTATTTTATTTAGTGTTTTACAAAATTCTTGGACTATTCCACAATAAGTACTTTCATTCAACTATTTATTCTATTTTATCCAGTTTTCAAGTTTACGAGGTAACTTCCTTGCTGTCGGATCCGTGGGTTGTGACGTCACATGTACGGACGATGACCTGTACACACAGGAAGTGACGTTTAGTTTAGGGTTATGTTATATTTTGAAAAAGGTAAGGACGGCGATTAGGTACCTACTCTATTGACAAGATACTAGCTTTATTGTAAGAATTAATGTGAATATTAAGAAATTGGTACGAGTCGTTTTTTAAGGAACGAAATCTTTTTGACGAAATATCAGTATTTGTTGTATGAGTTCTGGTTAAAAAAATACTTACTACGAGATCGTAGATAGTAATAAAAATAATTGTAATAGAGAACTGTTTTCGGAAAGTGCTTTATTATAAACTAAAAAAACAAAAAGTTGTTCCTACCCATGCCCTAGAGTCTAGGGCCTAGACGTTCCATGTAGGAATACTAAAATTAAATTTCCAAAATTGCCAAAACCTAACAGTTACAATCAATACAAAAACTCACGCATTTTCAAAATATCCAATCTTACAGCCCTAAGGCAGCAATAAAATAATACCAAATGATTTATTTGTAAACAGTCGCGAGCCCGTCAGCGGTCCAGCGCGTGTGTGCGTACACGCGCAATGAGTTCCCTTGATTCCATATTATTTGTTCTATTCATACTTTGAATAACTTTGAACATAAATGTCCAAGATAGTAGAAAAGTATAACATCGCGTAAAGCTATTGCAAAATTATAGTCTTAATAAAATAAAAGAATTACCAAGAATGGCTTATAAACTTAGTTAAATTTGTATACAATTATGAAAACTATATAATTATAATATATTTTTAGGTATTTTTTTGTAATACTAGCATAAAACATGTGAAAAATGAATATTCCCTTCTTAGATGCAATCCACGTTATATGATAGGTACGAGTAACAAATTTTGGTAAAAAGTCTACAACTAGAGCAATATGCATAAAGATGTGTATAAGTAGTATCTACCTATAATTTCCCCACATTTAACTTTCAATTACTTACTCTGTAAAAATACCGTCAAAATTCTCGACTGCGTACAGCCATGCGCCCAGACATTGTTTACAATGGCCGATGTTGTTTATTTTCGCTGCATATGGATTAAAAAGCTTCCCAACTCCATTCTGGGCGTTTATAGCTTGTTTTATTTTAAACATTGCACCGCTGCATTACTTTATAGGTAAACAATTAATATTTATTACTAACTTTTTTATTTTAGGATTTTGTTTTTTTAACGACATCCGCATTGTATGAAGGATTTACATTTTCTTCGTCGTATTGTGATGTCTAACTATTTTCTCTTTGGAGATAAGTCAGCTATCAATAATATTATGTTTTATAAGAGTACATAATATATCACTATAAATCTTCCAACAAATGAAATGTATAACTCATAAACTCATAAATTACCGAATTACACATAAATTATTAACAATCCGATTATTTTCATTCTTTAATCCATAGCCTAGTAAAACAATAACTGTTTTTTTAGTTTCGTAGGTTTGGGCAATAGCCTCTAGTAATATATGAGCATTACACAGAATAGTGATTTATCCTTAAAAAAACTTAAGGCATGATCTTGTCGATGGAGTCTATAAAAGCTTTCAAGCATTAGTTAGAGGTTGACCAAAGTTTGCGGTATAATTTGAGGTTTTCTTAATTAGACTATCTTTGTATGAAAAAGTTAAAACAGTTACTTTTTCATAACAGAGTAACAAGAGTATACAAAACATGACAATAAACAGTCGCTAGAGCATTATTCAGGAATTAAGATTGACATGTCTGGATGTACGGCGCGATTCAAACTTGTATGGCGGTTCTGTATATTTAATTTTAAGAATAAAATGCCAAGGGCTAGTTTCACCACTTAGGTACAGATAAAATTTAACTGACAGATATTTTATACCTGTCACTGTCTAAAAAGTCATGATTTATGAAATAGATATTGGTTTATTTATATATCAGTTAAAATTTATTTGTAAGTGGAGAAACGGGCAAAGATACTTAATTCATTTGATTTTTACCAAAACACGCGCTTTTAAAAGAATTTAAAAAAGGAATAAAAAAATCTTTAAAAAATAATAATTTAAAAAACGTCTACAGGAATCTATTTACCAAAATATTTCTCTCCAAAAATCCTCAAAATATACACAGAATTTAAAAAAATAAAAGTTTGCTTGTAGAAGCCCTAGATAGTCATCAGTCTAAACGAACCAATTACAAGCATCAATTATCACGTGATAATCTCAAGGACGCCTCTAATTGGTCGGATAAACGCGTGCCGCCATCTTTGTTCCACAGATTAAATAGAACACAGAGTTTGACGCGTAAACGTCATGTAATTAGGCTTGTTAAGATTTGACGCTTGCTTGTTAAAATGTGTTTTTTTTTTAAACGAAAGTAAAGATTACTTTATCTGTTTAATAAAGCGAAGTCGTTGAATAATTTCGTTTTTTTTATACTTACTGACATAGGCATTAGTAGGTACAGGTAAGTACATCGTTATAGTTATTAGCCTATATATGTCCCCACCGAGGGACTCGAGCCTACTCTTATACAATACATAAAGTACATAATTGCTAAAAAGGCAACCGCAAAATTTTGTAAATTAGTTTGATGCAAAACGAACTGAAAGGTGAAACAAGCTGAATATGAAAATGAAAACTGAAGTGCCCTGGTGGGGGACATACCTTATGACATTTCTTATGACTTAAGAGTTAGACTCTTGTCGGTGGAGTGCTCGCCATCTAGGCCTATCCTCCATACTCCAAAATTTCACATAATTTTCAACTCGTACAATTGTTTACTTGTTCTCATCGTCACAATGTTTTACGACAAACTTTACTATGGTCGTAAACAATCCGAAAAATTAAGTGTTACGAAATACCCCAAATAGGTGGCCTATTAATTAACGCCCCCGGAGCAAAAAAACTATAAAAGCCCCCGCGTAAAAATAAAAGATAAAGACCTTAATAAGGCGACTAGTTATGTCTTTATTTTGGTAGTTTTATGTTATATTTTTATTGCCGTGTTGTGTTGAAAGCGTTTCTGGTATTCACATAAATTTATGTTTTGATTTTGGAAACAATGGCAGTTGAAAACAGGAGTGCATGTTTAGACAATTTTTTCTAATTTATTTACTTAAAAAAAAACTGCAGAATATATGAGAAATATCTCCTTTCACAGAATAAACGACCCTCTAGCATCCATTGAAGGTTTTACGTAGCCTTGTATAATGTACATGTAGGTATATTTGACGGTTTTGTGTATAGTTGTAAGCACATCTATTGAGCAAATTAAGGTTTTAAGCTAGATACAAATAGTTCAGTAGGTACCTAATTTGCATATAGATTAATTAATTATACGAATATGTAAGCATAAAAATAAAGTGTTTTATGAGTAGGTAGAGCCACATATAACATAATGAATATCTTAAGTTCTTTAGAAGGACTAATACTGAACAGCTCTTTGCCACTTAAAGCACATTTATAATAAGGTTCTGTGAGTTATGTATCACACAATAGGTTTTACCTTACTTGGGCTCCTGTGGCGTTTTGGTGCCTTCCTAGAAACAGTAATATACAGGATGTGTCATATCATGAATCTTTTTTTTATGTACTTAGTTCCCTGCTGGTAAATTGTGATGAAGTAATTTTGAAATTTTGAGGATTTTTATAGGTATTTTTTTTAATTTGTGCTATGTATATAAATATTGGTAAAAATTTAAAAATCGATAGGTTTTAGTACCTATTCATAAAGCTATTGTTATTTTTTTTTTACTTATTACTACTAAAATTCATAAAGTGTATTTTTTTATAATTTAACAACTAAATTATTCAGATTCAAATGAAATCTTACTTTCCACATTGTTTACTTAAATAAGTACAATATTAACACAATTTCGCTTTTCAAGAACCTATTTATTACCTACATCAACAACAAATTTAACTTAAAGTGATTTAAATATAACAAAATTAATTTTCGAAGCCATTAAAATGATTCATTTTGTAAAATTATAAAACTTACGCCTTAATTGAGCTGTCACTTCTGTCTCAAATTCACAACGTTAACTTGACAGGTTCTTGGCGCGCTTTTTCGGGTTTTGTTTTTTTTACACTCTGTGAGTTTCCTGTTTTTTTTTTAACGTCTCGAGGTGACCTAAGAAGTGGCAAATGACACGTATTCCGTTCAGCCTGTTTAGATGCTCGTATTTTAAATGCAAAATTGGTTTTTATATTTGTATTTTTAACGAAATTAGGTACAAAATAAGCACTGAAAAAGGGTTAAAATATATTGGCTGAGATATATTAAAAACTAGTTGTCAAATATACCTCATTACCGAAAAAACCTAGAGAAAGTAAAAAAAGAAGTTGCCCAGCTGTGAGACAGTTACAAATTAAAAAAAAAAATTAAGTAAGTAATTATTTAATCATAAAAAATAATCTTAAAAATAAATCAACCTGTATCACCATAAAAACTTTTGTCGCGTTAATTCTCACCAAAAGCTCGAAATGGAGCTTTAAAAAAGTTGCTTCCCTTTTTTATTTGTCCAGCTTTCTGTAGGACCTTAATAAATCTGTCTTCGGAGCTTTGAGAATTGTGCTTTTGCGTTATTTACCTGTTAATCCTGATGAAGTGGCGCGAAAAGCTCGGATAAAGCTCGCGGTCATTAAATCGCCATAAATGTGTAGGCATTGTGCTTTTTAAATCATTTTTTAAAAAGCGACCAAGATCCTTTTTTATGTTATTTAGGTAAAATTCACAGCTTTATTAATGCAATTATGTAAAAAAAACACAAAAAAAAAAAATTGGCAATAAGTATTCTATTAATACGGTAAGATAAATAAAAACCAAAAAAAAATTGGCAAATTCCATTAAACCATATTATTCTATATAGAAAATTGAAAACAAAACTCCGCCAACTGTAAAGATAATTCCACAGATTAAATAAATAAAGGGTCATACACACGACGTGCGCGCGCGCGTATCTCCCATCGATGTTTATTGATGACGCGTTTACAAGGTTGCATCTGATATGATATGATTGATCGGGATATAGAGTGATCTGTGAGTAACCAGCTTTAGTATTTTGAAGTTAATTAGATGGTTTGCTAAATTAATTAGGTATGAAAATAGTAATTTGATATTTTGTTTTATTTATACTTAACTGGACTTTTTATTTCATTATTATGATATTTGGAAAAGCTGTTGCAATTAACCTATTTCGGACAATTTAATTACGTAGCAGAAAAGATAAGAAAAAAAGGTATTTGTTTTGAAAGAATTGCTTTATTTAGCAGATGTGGATGATTTAGTAAACTTTGTCTAAATTAAGTAAATTACTTAATTATAAATAAATAGGTACCTACCTACCCTAAGTAGAATATAATCATATGACAGTTTTGTACCGTCTCCAATTAATGTTTTGTTTCAACAGTAGACTTTACAATACCTATAGAAGGAGTAATGCACACAATGATTTCTTTATCCTTCTACAGCAAGTAGCAGCTAAAAAGAAAGATCAGATAATTCAATAAAAAACTAAAAAGCCATAATTTAATTTACGAGCAAATAATAATTTTTTCATCTCCGCACACAATTCTATAAATGAAATAAAGTGGCATTGCACGCGAGTGTATCTACATTTGGAATGTCGACCGTACACTGCCGGCCACTGTAATTGCCAACTGGTTTTCATGAAACATTTATGAAGATGATTGAGTCGCAACCTTCTGCGACGGTTGGAGAATTTAAAAATGTCTGGTCACCTGGCTACATTTAGTTTTGATTATCAAGGTGATAAACTTTGAAGTAGTGTGGTTTGCAAAAAAAATTGTTTTGGTGCGTCTAGTTAAGTATTTAGTTCATTTATATATTTTTATTGATTATAGATATTTTATTGAATAATACCCTTTTTCTTTTTTAATATTATACAACAACATTGAAATGTGTGTGTGGCAATAATCTATTATTGAATAACCTTGTATTTATAAAATATTGAACAAATTCGTAATGTTTTATAAATAAATAATTCCGCATTGCTACTGAAATGATTGACTTATAAATAAAGGAACAACTCTTTAAAGAAAGGACTCACAAAGTTGTCAAACAAGATTTAACTAAATTAAAAAGATGCCTAACAAAGTGACTTGACTTTCTCGTTACTCAAAAAACCTCATACTTAATATAAACGTCAAAACAAAAAACGCCAGCGCGAATACTGTAAAACTTGTTCCACAACCAACAGTTTCAAACTTTCTTCCTATTCAAAGCAATCTTTATATTTCTATCCTTTTTACCCTAAAGTAAAACTCAAAAGAAGGAACGAGAAGAAAAACATGAAGACGTCACGCGGCGAGCGCGCGAGTGTTCTTGCACTTGTTTTGTTTATTTTCTGAGCCGCCATCTTTTTTTTTGTTTTCTTTTTCGTATTCTCCAAGCTACGTCTTTGTTCGGGTTCGGGGGGCGCGCAATCGTCCATTCCTTGAGGATGAAAGAAACTTTAATGGACATAGTTCTGTGAGTAATTGACTTCTCATCTTGACAAGTGCTTTGTTGGATACAAAAAATAGTAGTTTTTTTTAGTTCGCTGATAATTTAGCACTGAAATTTTATATCAAAGAGTCAGAAGTTTTGCTCCTCAGGCGCTCTTTTACTCGTATTTTACGACTACAACGACATAAGGCCCTGCAGTCGCACATTAAAAAAGAAAAAGAGTAGAAAATCCCTTAAAGAAGTACACCAAATTACTCCTTGATGCCAGCTTCTTTAAGCCAAATACCGTAGTTAAAGCAAAAACAGAAGAAACCATACGTGACATTGACTTAGTGAAAAAAAAATCTTCTCCATCATTAGCCAACAAATACTGCCTCCTCTAAACAAATCTACCTCTTTGAATCGTAAGTTGGATAATTTCTTTATCCTCCTTGGACCCGCCCGACAATTTTCTGAGGCTACGTTATTATGAACTTGATTTGTTTAATAATTTTATTACTGGACGCAATGCCTGCTCCATTGTTTTAAGTTATTTCTTAGATTTGCGCTCTTACTTCACCTTTTTGTAATTTTATGTGAGAATCTTTGTGTTTATCTTTTGTTTTTTGTTCGTCTGTCTTTTGGTTGACGATGTCATCAATCAGTTTTCTGACATGTGTCGAAATTACAAAGTCTGTGTTCACCACAATGTTGTCAGTAATGTCAAAAATAAATTTAAATAATACCAGACTGTGGAAGTAAGCGAAGAAATATACACGCCCGTCCCAGTAATAAAGCGTTTTACATTTAATTCACGTAATTAAGGAAGTTGCCATGTAACACCTGTTAAATTTCCTTTACAGATAAAATCAGCCAGATCAATATCAAAACGTCCAAATTTCACACTTCCACAACAACACAATTATCATCCAAACTCAATCTCTTTTGTTAGCCAGATGTTCGCAACCTTTTTGCCCAAAAGTTTCGGATGACCAGACATGTGACGTCACAGGCTTTCTGTCCTCTTTTTGCTGGGACCTTTGGAACCCCACTGCTAGTCCTTGAGAAGATGCCTTGAATAGATCTTGGGAAAAAAAGAATGTCATTGTGTTGTTGTCTCGTGAATTATGTTCGAGAAATAAGATCGTTTGGACACCATGGGGTTTGGTTGCTTTCCAGTGGTGACTATAATGCTACAGTATTGTGTTAAGAATTGTTTCTATTTAAACTTTTATAATTTAGCTTCTGAAGACTGATTGACTTCAATTTAAGTATTTAGAATTTGATTAAACTACCATCCATAAACATTTTCATACATCTTCTTAGCTATTCCTTGACTAGTTTCTAACAAGATTAACCCTTCCACAGGCTGGCAGCAGCAGCGGCGGCGGCTGCAGGAGCGACTACGGAGCTGAGCTACCTCGCAGCTTTGCATCCAGCGTACCGACCTGTCTCCTATGACCATCCGTTGTACGGGGCTAATTTACGAGGTAGGTTCTAGAGTTACAGCCGCTTCACAGTCAGTTACCATCACAGTCACCGTGTCTGCCTTGACCAAGTCCGTCCACCAAGTCTGTCCATGTTTTTACACGTTCGATGCTGAGCTTGCCGATTTGCGTCCAAGAGCCCATCAGTCACAAATTACAATGATACAATGATAATTTTATCTAGAAGCGAATTCCAAGACTCCAATCCGAAACTTTGAAATGCACTAGGTATTTTTTTTGCATTAATTTAATCATTATAAAAATATGTACTTACCCAGTTTTTTTGCATAGACTTAACCTCTCCGAACCCAGCTAGCAGCAGAATACCATTTCTTAAGAGGATTGTGAGTCGATCGTGCGCCGCGCTCCATACATTTGTGACAAAAATATTGTTTCGGGCCATAACGTTTCTCAACCCCTTAAACCTATCCGTAATTAGACAATTTTGGTATCATTTTATTCAGTAAACCTTAATCTAAGTCCGTACGTTTTGATTCTCACTCACAATCCTCTTAAATGTTATCCCTTTGAACTAGTACTTCAAATACCCAAATGCACTAATGCAGGTTCTCGAGCGTCGTATTGCACGGTGCAGTATTTACAATTACTGTCTGAGTATGCAACCTAATTAGGATAGTGTTACACTAGCGATGGCCAGTGTAACGTTACTTTATGTTCCTGTGAAATGTTGACTGGGTTTCATGGCTGTTTGCGAGAATATTCGTGCGTAGTCTTGTTTTTACCCGACTGCACCAGAAGGAGGGTTATGTTTTTTGTAATTCTTTAGCACGCTCTACAACCTAAACGGCTTGATGGATTTTAGCTTGAGAGGTGTCGTTAGATTCATATTTACAATGACACTCTCATTCAGTTCACACAGTCGTAGACAAAATTAAAAAAAATGTATTTTGTAAACGCAGTCGGGTTTTTTAAATAAAGTAGGTTATTTTTATATTGAGTGCTCGGCAGTCATTACCATCTTTACTTTTGACATTTATGTGTCAGACAGAGACGAGAATAATACTCAAACGTGTGGATAAACACATGAAAAATTACATTAATTAAATGGATTGGTAATCTCCTCACAAATATCACTTCTTTGTTTAAGAAAATCATTACTTATTCCAAATTTAAATTACACTTGTCTTTAAATAACACAAATCTATAAATAAATATGAAATAACTTCAATTTCCTCTAAACCCTATCCGGTCTTATTCCATAATCTACTCGTAAGTAATGAAACTGGAAGTTGCTCTGTTAATAAAAGCCGTTTTATGAGAATTCCACAATTCCAGTCACCTGTTTGAATATCACAAGATGTCCCAGGTTCGATTCCAATCCTGTACACTTAAATGAGATAAGTCCAATCATACTTTTATATCCTTGCTTCTTGTCATAAATGCTAAGTTGGAGTCTGTCACCTCATAAAAAAGTGGTGATTAAGTATTGATTAAATTTTGATGTTTGCGTCGATTATTCAATTAGATTATTCTGTTTGCAATTTCTTTTTGAAGTGTTGTATGAGCTCTTTGTTTTATTGTATGGCGATGTGTATAGCTAGTAACTCCTCATCATCATTTTTAAGAGCGTCGCTCTTATCGGTGGAGTCTACGCCACTCTGCTATCTCAAGATCTCCTTAAGGTCCTAAATAAGACAATTTTTTGAAACCCAAAAAAAAAATGTTGACAATAAAGGGTTACCTGACAAGTGGAGTTTTAAGCAAGAGCAAGTAACAAAATAATTTCAATACCAACCAAGCAATAACCATACAAAACCAGTGCGACCCAAGAAAAGCACGAAACGTTACGATTTTCCATATCGTCACAATTTATCTACAAGTAAAGGTGTTAATTAGGACTCGCGCTCACGACTTCTGTCCGATTCCTTTGAATTTTTTCAACTCGACATTAAATTCTCGACTTTATGTCCTTTTTGTAACGTCACATAATGGAAACTTTGGTGCTCGATGAATAGATAGAAGGAAGGGTCTATTAAAGGACGACATGGTTAAGTCATGGGTTAAAATTGGCATACGTAAGCATGTGAGTGAAGATTAGAATTTCAAACGTAATTAAGTGGTTTAGGGAGTTGCAGAGACGTTTTTAAAATGACACATTAAAACTGAAAGGAGAGGAAATATGCTGGGTCACTTGATACGACACGACGACTTTGAAAAAAACATCTTAGAAGGAAGGCGAAAGAGATGGAGACCACAAAGGACTTACATAGACCAAATAAAAGAGGGAATCGAAGATGTATCGTATCAAGTGGTCAAACGGACGGCAGAGAATAGAGAAGAGTGACGGAGACTCCACCGATAAGAAGCGACGCTCTTAAATTTATGATGATGATGAGTCAGTTGCAGAGATATTTTTTAAAATGACACATTAAAATTTTAACTGACAGTGTCTGTATAAATCGAAAGACGCCACGATGTTTAATAGATGAATATCTATCTGTGAAAATCTGTAATTGACTCGTCTGTTAATTTATAATTTTCTAATGTATATCATGAAGCTGTTGGTTTTCCAATAAATAAATCAATAATAACATTTAACGGTCTTTTACGCAACTAAAGGTTTGTGAAGTGACTTGACTTTGATTTTACATGAAAACTTATAAAGCATAAGTTTAAAGACTATGTTACAGATTAACAACGTATGAAGGTATTAGTACACCCAAATATCTTTTTAAGGTAAACAGCGTAGGTACACCCAAACACCATTTGAGGATAAATTCCTAAACAAAACAGTTCACAGTTAATAAAATACTTTAAAGTTCACGTTGTCTATTGGCGGAACCGTAGCAGATGCATTAATGCAGTGGAAAAGTTGGATAAGATATGAGACAAAGCGATTTATTTATTTTTTGGAAAGACGGACACAACAGTTTACAATCTGATTAAAAATATTATAGTAGGTACTCTGTAAAATGATTATTGTATAGAGACTGCTTGTAACTTCGTCCGCATTTATCGTTATATCTTGGAAGACTAAATATATTTAAATAAGCCGGCGGCGTAAACCATCGGGCCGGCGGCTTTGGTGTGTAAACACCATTAACTTATTTGCTATTCTGACGTGCAAATTACAATAATGTGAAGTTTTATTAAAATAAGTTTAGTGGTTTTGGCGTAAAAGAGTCACAAACATCTTCACATAAACTATCCATCCATCGGCACAATTTTCCGCTTCCTCTCATCGCAAAACCTACAAGAATTTTCTAGAAACCGCCCAACTTAATCCGTCGGTGCATATTACCAATTCGCCGTGGACTCGCTCATAGCTCGGTCCTACATAAACCGTGCGCGCACGCACTTTGTATCCTTAGAATTATGAGGTATTAATCTCTTATGAAGACAAGGAAAATTCATGTTGTTTTATGTAGAGGTCTTTATGTTTGTATTTTTAGCGATTATTTGACGTGGTCCTTCCAAATTGTGCCATAAGACTGTGAAATTACTGATTTCATAGTTTTTAATATGAATAAGACTATACATATTTGCTAAAGATTAATTTAGTACGTATATCCTTGTTGTTAATCTACAGTATTTCCGAATTTTCCCATTTCCTGTCACGTCAAATCCCGTTTTTATAAAGCTATTAGAACTCTCTAGAATCAGTTTTGTGATGACTCTCATATTAAAACGATCATGCATGCAGTAGAAGGTAGAACGTGGTATCCGTTTAACAAATTTTACATGTACAACACACCTCACAGTAGTTACTATTAAGAAAACAACTAAAAACAAAAGACAACTTCAACCCCCACACAACCAAGCCACCACAAACTGCACAACACAAAAACACGCAAGAAACTTAACCCTTCTGCTGCCTGTTACATTTAACAAGAACCGAAACTGTGCACAGATGCAAAAAGATACGGTATCCACTTACGAGGCTCCGCTTTCCGATGCGTCCAGACAACGGTCAATTAGGCGCGGATTTTTTTTTGGACGGCTTCATGTAGAAAGGTGCTAGTTGTTTAATTATAGGTTAAGGGTCTCCGTTTCACCACATAAGGATAAACTAATGTCTATTTCATAAAACATGACGTTTAAGACAGTGACAGGTATATAATATCTGTCAGATAAATTTTATCGGTTGGTGGTTAAACAGGCACTAAGGCTGGAAACTAGGATGTGTTAAATTGGGGATTTATTTAAACATTAACCCCCTTATTACAAAACGAGGTTTAAAGATAGTCCAACGTTAGTTCGTTTCTTTTGACGTTTCGACTATGGACAAAACGTCAACTTAACGAACTAACGTCGGACTATCTTAAAAACTCGTTTTGTAATAAGGGGGTTTTTCATTTTTGTTCATTAATATTTCATGTCACATTCTCTTGCTAAATCTTTGTATTGTACTTTTGGGTAAACCGATTTCTTTCTTTGTCTTTCCATCACACTCATTATCTATTCTTTATTCTATAGTCTATATTACCTAACATCCAATTAAACACCTCTCTTTCTTTATAATTCATGCTTCTCGCAACTATAGCCTTCCTACACCTCGATTCTTGTAATACCATTAATTCAACCACCTGAAAGAACTCAAATATCATCAAGTCAACACTTTTAAATTACTTAGAATTTATCCTTTTAAACAGATGGTTCACATTCCTTGTCATTACGAGTACATTCCATACTCAAGACGAACAATTTAAGATCGAATATTTTTAAACGTAATTCTCCAAATTCAATACCCAAGTGTTGTATTTCATTAAAATGGCGCTTATGAAGTATTAAAGCTAGTTTTTTTGAAGAATGTGAAACTGCAGGTGTATTATACACATAAAACCAGTGTACCTTTCAATAATTAAGCCAGGAATCCAGCTCGATCGTTAATTTTATTCTACAACAAATAACTCTTACTAATGACTTCATTGTAACAGGATACCGACTTTTTCTCAGTCTGGCTTCTGGACTATTTGAGGCATTTTGCGATAGCCGCAATTATCAGCTAGAGCCGTTTTTAACTGAGTGAGAATACTCGGAATGAGCTCTATAAAAGCACCTTTAATTACTCTTGTCTTGCTTTGAAAAATGCTCTACAAAAAAAAACTAAAGACAATATTAAATTTCAAGATGCATTCACTCAATAACCTTCTTTATTTATGCGTTTATTACCCGACTGCGCCAGAAGAAGGGTTACCTATGTTTTTCATAAATGTTATCTGAAAATGACATTAACGATAAAGTTTAATAGATCAATTAAATGTGAACTTAAATTATTTTCGCGAACGTTTATAACTTTTCGTGTTCTCATATCATAAACCATAAACTTTGATGTTCTTATAATGTCATTGTCATTATCATTACCCTACTTTATAAAGAGGGTTATGTATACGATCATATTTATGGAATAGACCGGCAATGAACATGCTTTTACGTTAACAAGATATTCTATTATCAGTTCGATATAGTACACAAGGTGTAATTAATTTTTTCTTAAAAAAACTATTTATTAGAAGCCTAATATGTATTTTAGGCAATTGGAGAAGAAAGGGATAGCAATTACCTATGTACTCTATCGATAGGGGTACAACTCGGCGAAACGGTTTATAAAATCATTCGTATCTAATTCTAAATAAAATTATATAACGATTTGAACAAATAATTCATGAAATTAAAATAATTAAAATAAAAAATATGGTTTCACGAATAGCTGTTTCTGGACGTGACAATAAACTTCAAAAGATAAAATTATTTCTTGTTTCGCTATTGAATAGAACCATCCTAACGTAAAACGGTGAAATGTGTTAGTGTACCCTCTCAGATGTCACCGCCGGACGGACGCCAGACTGGTCGAGACCTATTTACTACCTAGCCTTGACCTTGATGAGGAAGGTCTCTGGAGGCTTAGCCTAGCAACTGGAGAAAAATGGTCAATCCTTATCTATCCGAAAAGTTTACTCTATGTTTTTGAGATTCTGAGTTCCAATAGTCCCAAAGCTGCATTAAGGTTATGTCTATCATGTTATATTCCAAAGTCTTAACAGGATTATTATTAAATATTTGCAATAAGTTAACTCTGCGTCTAAATAAAATGACATCAATTATTTTGCTTTGGATTGACTAGTGGCATTCCTGCGGCAATATTGCAGCTACATTCTAACAAGCTTCTTTTAGTAAGACGGCGAAGCTTTTAATGTCCAAGTATTCCAACTGCCAATCAACGGTAACAGATGCTGATACACTCCATTCACGAATAAATACCTCGGTAGCTAAATGCAAGGATTAACGAACCACATACATCAATCAGGTCGACAAGCAAAAAAAAAAAAATAGATACGCTCCACTGCGCTCATTATACAAAATATTAACCGCCTTGCAAAATTTCGCAAGCCAAGTGACAAGACGAAACTTAATAACTTACTCAGAAACGTTCAGCAAATTGGGAGCCTCGCCCAACCGGCTCCGTAACCCTACACTGCCTTACCGAACTCTCCGACACATATAAATTGTATTTTTATTCAAATCGAGCCTACGTGCCGCGATAAGACCCCTTAAAACAAATAACTGCTCATTCAGACCGAAAAAACAATCAAAACAAGACTGTAACTCCGTGGAACAAAGTTGATAAACTTAGAGAGAAAACTATTGATCGGGATGCACCGGACAACTAACTTTACAGATGCAGTAACAGAGTTGTAGTTGCTGAAATCAGTGATTCTGTTACTACTTTTTTAGCAGACGACAAAAGAGACTAAGTACAAGACGTAAACGATGTAAATGATACTCTATTTGTAGATAAGCAAGATTCACAACTGAATGATACGAATGCATCAGATAAGACTTTAAATGATGATGTAAACTGAGATGGTATTCCTGAGACACATATAGAGAACAATTTAAAGGTTCATTGGGACACTTTTTCACTCAATTTGTAGCCTTTTTCGTTGTTGTTGTCCAAACGAGCTGGACCAACTGGATACTAAAGAGTTATTCAAAACATTCGACGCAGCTGCATTAATTTGGTGTTGTGTAATGATAGTTTTACTTAAAAAGGGTTTCAAGGATAACCTTCCAATATGATCGAATACATACGGTTTCCTTTTAAATAAAGTTGTTCGCACCGATACCTCTCATTACTGAGTGAGGAGACCGAAATGTTAATCACCATATTTACCTGTCTTGGGTTTGGCTCGGAGGAATCTTGTGAAACATTTTAATAAACTCGCTGATTATACACCGGCCATTCGAGGATGTAAAACATAAAACTCGCCGTCATAAACGCAAATATACGAATATAGTAAACATTTATAAGCATTCGCAATCAGGAGTGCATTTGATCGTTATAATTTCAAAGTCGTAAAGAACAGTCGGAGTGAGACTATAAAAGTCGATATACCGAAAAATTATTATAACCACATGCGTATAGTCACGAACCGATACATGTATATGTCTTTATTCGATAATCGTAAATTAAGGTCCAGCGCTGGTTAAACCGAGCGTAAAAACTGTGAGCCAGAGATTGAGAGTTCATGTTACTCCCAAAATGAAAAACGAAAAAGTATAAAGCGCTTCGATTGTGTAACAGAGACGGCACTATAGCTGATGTCAAAGGGCTGGAAGAGGTGAGAATCGACGCGAAGATATGTCTCTCGGGAAGTAAATTGATTAATTAACCAAAACTGGATTTTTAACTGGAAAAGTGGGACAATAAAAACGTCGTGTTGCTAAAGCTTTAACTTTAAAATCTCTAAGTGAAGATTTATTGCCCCGTTGCTCCGAAATAAATTACGGCGGATTCCAATTTACAAAGTGTCATGTTGGGTTTGACATTTTGGGATCGTGTTTTTTTTAATTACCTTTGTCAAATACTGTGTTGGATGGTTTAATCTTTGTCGAGGTGTGAGCGAGAGGTGTGCTGGAACGAGTTTTAGAGTGAGATGGGAAGATTGCGGCTGAGCATGACAAGTGACCGGATTAATGCATTTTAAACGAAGAATGCTTAATTTTGATCTCGGAACCTTTAATTGAATGGCTTTATGTTTGGGTTCCCGAGATGATTTTTAGGCGACGTCGAACGAGCCACTTATGGTATCAACGGTAGCCTTTTCAATTAATTTTGATTGCTTTCTATTTCATCATCTTTTTTAACTTTTTATATTTATATAATCTTCTATAACGATTTCGTTTCCTTTTTGTACTTCCTTTAGAATTCGATCAGCAGATTCTGTTTTAATATGCACATGAGCACCTTCGCTACTTGAATGTAAATTCCGAGAAAGCGATAGCCACTCAAACTGCAGTTGCAGTAAACTTTAGTTCTTCTATCTTTAACACCTTATCTTGTACATTTTTTTCCTATATTTGTTTTCTTTTGATTCATAACATTACAATCTTCTGTATCATATTCAGTTAATTTCTTCATCTTATATAAGTTTTCTTGAAACTGTACCTATATTTTATATTTCGCATCGTATTTTCTATATCTGCAATTTTAAAGTCAATCTTCTTCTAAATCATTCTATTTTCAAAACCATCTGAAGTATCCAACAGAAAACAAAAGCAACTCAAAAACTGTTGATAGCCAAACGTAATTGATATGAGTGGTTGATGTAGTCATATAAAATATATATAAATTATAATTTATAATCTATTTATCACTGATGTCCTGTTGAGAGCCACCGCAGTTCGAAACTTGTTCGTTTATGATTGACGACTTTGGGTTCGAAATGCTTGATAGTGCTGTGGGAATGAATTGAGTTAAGGCTATTCGGTTTTGAGTTTCGATTTCTTTATTGAGTTAGAATTGAGTACACTTTGAGTTAGGATTGAGTTAGACTTTTTTGTATTTTGTCATGTTACACCCGTTTTAGTTCTCCGTTTTTTTTAAATGCCTTGATTTTTACGACAATCTTAAAGCTATTCATGATATCAACAAAGTTCTTTAAGCGTACACAAAACTAAAATTCTTCTTTCGTTACTACTAAGGTACGTATAGTGCTCAAAATTTTCTTAGTGTCTTCAATTAACTTCTATTAATCGTCCATCCTTCAACTCTTTTACAATAATACCTTAATCTACTAAAACTGTAGCAGAAAACGTATGATATCTTTACATCTCTCTCTATTTACACTCTTGATTACTTAGATCAACTCCTTAACAAATTATGCTATTAATTTAATGTCGATAATTTCTTGGATAAACCCTTTTGTGTGTTTATACAAATGGCTCGATTTTATACAATATCTTATTGAGCTCACACAGCTTTTCAACAAGTTTCTTCTATCTTTATTAATGGGGTATTAGCTTGATTAATTGCGATCGTTTGTTCTTTACTGAGTTGTTTCTGAAATTCCTTGTTTGCTAATATTCTAGATCAATGTTTAGTATTTGCTAATAGTTTGGTCTTAAGTTTATATTTGTACTTAGTTAGTTACTTAGTTTAGTTACAGAGTTATTTATAGTCAGTAAATAGTTTATTATTGTTTAGGTACTATGTATATTGTTTATTGGTTTTCAGCCTGACTAATTAAGTCTTATTTTTATCCACTTCATCTATCCCTTATCGCTTTGGTACATAAAAAAAGTAAAATTAATATATTTAAGTCATCTTATCCGAGGAAATTGTTTCTTTGTTCCTTCATCATTTTTTTTAATATGAATTCTTCTTCGTTTTAACTTCCTGTTCCACCTAAACTATCTCGCCAATCACCTGTCTAGATCCTTCATTAGTGATCGATTCTGTAGATATACTTTGACCGCTATAAGAACAGTTTAAACAGATGCCATGATTTTGGGATTATTTAAGATCTTACGTTTTTGATAAGTAGTGGTTCTTAAATTTTGTGACAATTGAGCTTTAGTAATTAATCAATGCTTCACATTTGTGCTTATTTGCCTTTTAATCGATTTGATAAAAGTACTTTGATAGATAAAGTAAAATACACATTTTTTTAAAAATATTTAGCATAAATTGATAAATCCATAATTTTACAGAAATTAAAAAATGTCTTGTTATTTTTTATGATACCTATAGTGTGAAGTATCACCTATAGCAATCAAACTATAGTTTCGTTGAACAATTTCTCTCGATCGGAACCTGTTCGGCGATGATCGATGAAAAAAGCTGCGCCGGCGCCGATTGATCCACCAACATCGAGATTGAGACATCTCGGAACGAGTTCCATCTTATAGTAGCGTGGGTATATTGATGAGCGGAGCGATTTTGGTTCTTTTGATTTTTGTTAAGTTTTTTTACAGATAATAAGGTGTCATAATAATGTGCAAAGAGACGTGAGTTTTTAAATAGGTAAACGTCAAGTCCAATTTTAATCAAAAGACTACGGTCTTTAAAATCTCAAACGATGTGCAGAAAAAAAAATCTTTTCTAAATACACTTTTTGAGGTATTTTTAACTATCTGTATAATCAAAAGGAAGAAATGGAAAGAAATCTAATAGGCCTCTCTCTTCGTAACAATCTCCAAAAGGCTTGACAAGGCTCTCGGCTACATAATCACCCGCTCCGCTCATCACAGTGCCCACAAACCCCGCCCACACTCGTACATAATAATTGTTCCCAGAAACTCTGATCCCAGTTTTTCGATACCACCTTCGATAGAAAAGATAATTGCTTGTATTCCGATCAGAGTAATGCTCCATGATTGGACGTTTGCTAAAAAATCTATCATTGGTTAGTGTTCGTTCTTGTTTGTTGTGCGTTTTTTGTGGTTGCGCCTATTTGTGGTTGTAGTTGTGGTACTACGTGTCTATTAAATTACGGGTTTTGTTTTCTGTTTTTACACGCTTTATATTAGCTTTACTTGTAAGTCACTATGTACTCGTATGTAAACAAATCTTGGAATCTTAATTTGACCCACTTCCCTGTTTTCGAATAGGATGAAATTTTGCACACGCTCCGAGTTCTGATGACAATAAAATAATATGGTATTTTTTAATTTATCTGATGATGGAGCATGTTTAGTGCGAGCTAAAGTGTGTTTTAGTTTTGTAAACTACTAGTTAGGACTTTATTAGTACTTATTATGTTTTTTTTTGTTTTTATGATGTTCCTTTTTCAAGTTGTAAATATTATCAAGAGCACTGTTCTTCATTAAAATATTACTTATGTAGCTTTTTAAACAGTTTTTTTAGTATAATTTATTAGTTAATGTCTTGTTTGTTGAACTATTTGTCATCTTTCACTTTCCTAAACATTAGATGAAGCATTCAATAATTACTTGATTTCAAATCAAACTACATCCATTGCATGTTGACTTTCAAAACTATAATACTTTCTATCTATCTCTTACATTACGTAAATCTATCTATTTAATCTATACCTATCATCGAATGATCTTGAATTAAGTCATTACGAAATACAGGTTCTATAACCTGTCTGTAACAGATAGTGATTGCAAAAATTAAATATATTCATTATATATTTGCTAAGGTGATCTAGCTAATGTCTCTCTTAAATATTTTATTGCCTTGTAAAAATATTATGTTTCTTTGGAATTCATTATTGTTATTAAGACTGATCAAGATTTTTTTTTTTCGATAGTAACAGGTAACTCTAGGTTTTTCTAAGTTTTTTGGTTATAACCAATGAGGCAGGAATATAAGCGGTCCCATTTTTTTTTCATATACAAATGAGTTTATGACAGCGTGCCAAGGTTGGCGCAAGTTTTTCATAGTTTTCTTGGTAGATGACCTGTCAAACGATAAGAAATTCCATACAAAAAGGTAGCCATTTTGCGCCAGACCAGGCAAGCAGATCTAGACGGTATGACACCTCCTTATATATTTTATACTTAAAAGTTATAACCGGATCATCGGTACATATTTTGATACTAAAAGTGTTTTGTATATAAATAGATCGGAATTTCACTAATTTGTTTCATATTCAAACATTGAGAAACTCTAGTTTGAAATATCGATTGTCTGATCAAGGTTTTTCTTTTTTTTCTATCGACTGAGACTGCTACCAACTGTGTGGATAAAATAATCAGATATGGACCAGGTACCTAACACCTACGAAGGAAGTGTTTTTGGATCGTAGCTTTTGGAGTGAAGTCTATGCCTACCCTGTTAAAAGAGAGGCAGGAAAGTATGTATGTATGTAAAGTATGTACCTAATTCCTTTACAAAATTGCTGCCTGCATCTTTAAAATCAGTCAAAGACACATTCGCTTCCGAGAAAGCTCATTATCAACTTAACACATGTTTTTGTAGAACGCGAATATTTCAGAACACCACGTGTAAACGATATATGAGAATAGGGGATCTCTAGCTTGACATTTAAAAGGCGTATGTGTAGTATCATTGTTTGGGACTTAAGACCATCTGTTACGGAAGTGATAAGTCTTGGGGATGTTGTTGAAAAAGGGCGTAAAGTTGCCATAAGTGTATGTGACTTAAGACGTTTTGTGTTGGATGTAGTAGGGTAGGTCGTTATGAATTTGAGATGACAATATTGACGGAAACATTCTAATTTTGAATGAGATGTTTCGGCAGCTAACTTTAAAGTTAATTATAATTTTGTGTCAATTAAGTTTTTGTCAAAAGCGACTTAAAGTTAAAGATTTCTGTCTCTTTCTCTTATTATAAGAGTGACTGAGCAAGAAGCCAATTATCTTATGAATCACAATCAATAATGACACATCTGCAGCTAAATTCACAACACCAATACAAAACCATGTTCATGTAGTTACAGAAATTCCCTTGTCTCATTAGGGTGTCCACAAATAAATCAGTGCACAGTCTGGGCCCCGTTGACATCTGTCCCACAATTTAAGCAATTTATGGAGAATGAGTACTCGAAAGAAATTTATTTCAAAAGGTGCGACTATAAAGTCTGCGTTTAGTAAGAAAAGGGGGTTTTGTTTGCTTTTGTTTGGTTATTAAATTGAATTGATGGTGTCAGTATTGTGGTAATTCTGTGCTAAGTGATTTTGTGTGTATTTCGGATACATAAAGCTAGTATATAGAGCAGGGTATAAATCGACTGATGAATGTGGATGAAGCGAAATCGTATCAAGTGGAGGGAAGTGTTCTCCGCCTAATGGATGAGAGGCGAGACAGATAAGTAGGTATGTATGTGTTTAATACTCCTAAATATAAGTACATACATGTTATACTTTTGAAGATGATTTCGAAAAAGTTAGTTTCTTTCATCCTTATTAGCCCTTTTGATGTGCCTACTACAGGGGCACGAGCCTACTCTCATATGGAATAGATTTATGGAAGAATATGTTCTAAATATTAATCTTATATTATCTAGCCATCGGTGTCCCACTGCTGGGCAAGGGCCTCTCTCCTCTTTCTCCATAATTCCCTATCCCAAAATAATTGATTAAAAGATATTTTTCTCTCAAATTATAAACACCCTAAGCAGACATCTACTCATCTCCATTCACAAAAACAACTTCCCATGTTAGAAAGAGACAAGATACAGCAGTAAAGTAATTATTTGGAAACTTGAAACCACAAAGCTGTGCATATGCTTCCTCTTCCTTAATACTCACTCGTTAGTTTAGGGTACTGCTTTATCAGTGCGGTAGTAAGAATAGAATTAAGGGGTACTAACTTCCAGTTGCAAGTAAGGCTTTTAAGTTAATTATCCATTAAATATAGCCGTCATATAATTTTTTTTTATTATGCCAGTTGTTGGCAATCAGCAGCCTTGATTCCAACCTTTTTATTTACTACGATATAATACTTCTTTTATACTGAAATGTACCTAACCTTCTTAAAAAGCAAAAACAAAATATTAAAGGCAGTTGTCATGTATCAGTCGTTTTATTACACCAGTGACAAAATTATTATGGGTTTAACGTAGGTACTGAGGTAGTTTATAAGTGATATATATTGATAAGTTATAAGTGATAAAAATGTTAATTATCTTATTTCGATAGCCTGAAAACGGTTACATACTAGTCATACTACGTCCCGATTCTTATACGATCCGATAGATGTTTAGTATGGATCCGAGATAGATTCGAGAACTATCAAAATATCTCGGATCGGATAAGAATCGGATGTAGTGCGTAACCGCTCTTTTTTGTTTTTTAAATTAAAATTAGTAGAAAGTAGAATATAAATAATTTTAAAAAAATATATTTTAATTTTTTATTCAAAAAATAGCTACAATTCACGATGTTATATAAAAATTGTAACGTTTTTTCAAATGACCAATCAGAAACTAGTTTTAAATTGAACCAATGCCACGCCCAGTTAAATAAAATTAAATACTTACACGGCCAGTTCCGAATCAAATTATAAATTTAACGAATTGAGTGTGAAATTCGCAAATAAACGTAATTGTCTGTGTAAATTATTTAAAAAACCTTGCTTGATTGAGGAGTTTTTTCACGCGTGGACAGAGTATAGTATAGGAAAAACAATTTTAAACTTAATCGTTTAACTTAATTGATATGTGTTATTCTGTAAGCTACAATATTGGAAAGTTTCATTGAAATCTGTTCAGTGGTTTTTGTGTGACATTATGAAAAGATGACCTGTCGTGGTAACGAAGTCACTTGACGAACTTAGGAGACCGTTATTGAATCGAAAAACATACCTACTCAAATCTATCCATTCATCCATCACAGAAATTTTTCCATTTATAATATTAGTAGTATAAAACCTTAATTGACATTACTCCGCAGAATAATTTTATCTTTACGACTATAACTAAAGTGAACTAACTACGTCCCTCGGATTTGCTTAATTAATGCAATTGAAAGCCGACTTCAAATTAAACCTTACGTTTATCCAGTGGCTACCCAAACCTTTTAAACCGATTCCAAGTATTTTGTACCATAAAAAACCTCCTCGGAACATTTATGAATAAATCATCATGATCGCGAAACTTAAAAAGACCTCGAGAAAAGGATAAAGATATTGAATTTAAATTGGTTAGAGCGAGATGAAATTGAATAGGTAGGAAAGCTATAATTATGCTGTTAAGAATATAATTTCAGGTTGTTAAGGTGGTTTGCGTCACATTATTAAGTTTTTTTTTTAAATAGTTGTGAGTTGATTAACACGTTTCGATAGTTTAAAGTTTATTGCTATTTTGATGCTATTTATTTAGATAATATCTCTAATGTATTTACATTTTGTAAGAGGTCAAAATTGACCATTTATGGTGATAAATTTATTTTCGGTGAGTTATTTTAAACGTCTGTTATTTAAAACCTTTTAAAGTTTTAAGTCTTCAATGTTACTAACTGAACGTTAAAGAATCTTCTTTCTAATCTAAAGGATGTGCTAACCTTCTTTTCTAATTTTCTACTTATAATAAGCCTTTAAGTCATTATAAAACATTTAAGGATTATTTTAAGATCACATAGTTTATTTTATAAAAGTTCGATAAAAAGAATTAAATAAAATATTGTGCTATCCTCCCCTAATGTTTAACAACGAAAGTATCTGTTAAAGTTTAATGTAAAATTCACTTTAAAAAACCTTTCTTCAACTAGCAGTTATCATGTAGTTATCACTCTATCAGGTGTTACGATTATTTTCTATGACAAAAACTTTGTTAAATAAAGACCTCAGTCGATGCAAGCTACGCCGCCGCCGCCCGCCGGCCAATCATCAAAATTGGCCGCTGCATTTTATGACCACTTTTTATTCTCATATTTAATTCTAAGAACCACCTGCCTATAAGGACATTATAACGCTACCTGCCACCTTTGATTATAGTATAAAAAAAGCATAAAAAGTATAAGATAGTATAAAAACCTCGTTAGTATCTTGGCTGTTTTTTTCTAAATCGAAAATATGTTCGGCTAATCGTTTTACGACAGTTGATGGTTTCGGTTCTGCTGTTTTCGAAAATGAGGTGAGACTTGTGATGGTAGCTACTTTTTTTAGACAATCTGACCTGTCGGGTAGACACTTTAATTTTAGATAAGTAGAGTTTTCTTTATGGCGGTTGCAATCCTCAAATAAGTAATTGTTATAATCAAAATGGTAGTAAAAGTTGTCATTTGTTATTGGCTGTGTTGAATTTAATTATTAAAATACAGTGTATCAAGACTAACTAGCTGTTAAAGACACTTTTCAATAAATAAATACGAGATAAAAGTCTTTCAATAGTTTTGTATTTTTCTGTCATAAAGAATTAGGAAAGAAGTAAAAGAGAACTGAGAACTGGTTGCAAAAGTAAACAAAAAAGACTCTTAATAGAGTTATAATAAAAACTTATAATATGATGGACAAGACGCACATGGAACGTGACTTCGCGATGATCAGTTCATCACCATCACCTAGGTAATCAGCAAAAAGTGTATCTCAATTACATATCATTCTCTGGCTACAATTTTAAAACTTTTTTAGAACCTAGTTAAAAAACCAAAGCTAAAAATATACGAGCTAAGATATTTGTGACTCAATAAATAGATTTGTGAACAGAATAGTCTATATTCCACATTTATTTGTGCATATTAAGTTCCAAGTATATTTTATCTGTGCATATTTAAGGGGCATATACAGGAGAGCCGTAAAATGTAACATTAAGAATTCAAGTTGTAGCGCCTTTATCTTGCCGCATTCAGTCTAAATTGTTAAGGCGATGGTTGTTTTAAATGTAAGTTTTTGGAAAGAGCTTATATTTCTATTGGCTTACGATTTAAACTGCCTCCATAGTTTGACTTTACATATCAAAACACAACAAATCATCCGATTCAGTCAACAAAATCCAGCATAGAAAGAAATCCTGGGCAAACGCTTCTTTCTACATCAGCCTGAATTTAGCCCAAAAACAGGCTCAATTTTTTGACTTCTGTCCTATTTTGTCTTCTATCCTTCTATCCAATTACTCAAAGACGCCTTGCATCTCTTTCTTAATCTGATGCAATTCTAATAAATTGTAGATAAAGGCTTATTTACGAAAGAAATAATAGTGACTGCCAATCACATCATCCCTTTCTATAACTCAAAAAGATAAAAACATGAAAGAGACAGATATAATTCTGAAGTCTATCCCTTAATCCATCTCATTAGTACAGCAACAAAGTTAAAGCCGCCGCCACATCCATTGACATTCATATTTTAACGCCAAACGCGGTCGGCGATGTGGACATCCAAATAATTTTACGCCCAATCGCCCGCCGTTGATAAAAATTAATACATCAACTCGTGGTTTTAGCTTTTTTATTGCTATTCTTTGAGTCACTTTATACCTATGTTGGTTGTAGGGTTATCTACGTGAGATATTCGTACTTTATTATTCGTATCTATTCAAAGTCAAAGTCAAAAATATATTTATTTCATAGGCACAAAAAATGCTCTTGAAACCGTTACATTACTTATTATAATATACTTTTTTAAGCTAGTGCTAGATTCGCAAAGCGCAGTTTCCCCCAGAGAAGAACCTAGCAAGAAACTCTGTGGGGTTGCTCTTTTCAAATAAAGTTTTACAATTTATTATTATTATAATAATATTAAAGAAGGTTGCAAAAGTAAAAGACTAGGGATATTGCCAATGGTAATTATCTTTCTGTTATTACCTCACTAATATAAAAAAGGTGGAAAGAGAAAAGATTAAAGAAACTTTCTTTGTAAGTCTCTTTATTCTATATATCTTTTTAAAAGAAATAGACTTCATTAAATCACAAAGAATAAAATTAGCCAAAATGTCTATTCTGGTGCAATTCTTGCATCACAATAACGATATACCTACTTAACATTTATTTAATAAAGGGTATAATTCTTCGAACAAGTTAAGCAATGCACCAATCAACTTATCTTTAAGTCTTTATCCGTTCCGAGGTTTGGTTACACCAAAGTCATTTAGGTGCCTCGCTAACTAATGGAATTCGAAACGGCTTTTATTCCACTCAAATCCGATCGATGATACTCGTTTGTTTCGAATTCCTTTTTTATTCCGCCTCCTATCGACATTTCCAGCCAGTTTCTCACAGAATGAAGACATAAAAATTTTGAAATCGGAGCAAGAGCGGCGCGACAAAAGAGACCACATAGAATTTCCGTTGGTTTTCGGAATTTGAAATTTTGTTGTTCGCCCGCAAAATTGGTGGTCCCTCACGCCTTTTGCTGCAACCTATTATTTTTCGACCGCCTCAAAGTTCGTGATCAAGAAATCTTTTTTACTTTTTTGCTTCACCCGCTCCGTGTTTGTTTTCGAGGGTATACGATACGTGATTATTATGGAAATTAAAGGATGAATTATCATCGTTACGGTCAAGGTTTTGATTAATAAATTCATTATTTTCACCTTTTTGTTCTGTTACATGTTTTCGCGTTTATAAATATACAGTACAATCATTTTGGGTTGCGGTTTTTGTGTCTTTAGTGTCTACTGACTTTGTCCGGTGTTCATTTTAAAGTCAAGGTGGCATTGATCGAGTCGCATTCCTAAAAGATTAAAGATAAATTAAGGACTTAGATAACACGTATGGACGGACTCAAAATGGTAGGTACCTACTTATTTTATTATAGGATAAAAAATTCAAGACATTTCACGACTATAATCCACCCACTGACGCTCTTTGATAAAAATAGTCTTTGTCAAGTTGTGAAATTCTTACATGATAATTTTTGATAGGTGATAAGTTTAGACTAATTATGGAGTTAGCAACACAGAGGATATTTAAAAACTCATAAACACACTCATTACGAGAAAAGAAGCCAAATTAAATTCGACATGGTTTTCATAAAACCTATAAAAAATTGTTACTCCTACGGCTCAAAGATAAATCTTGCACATCCTTTAAAAATCATATTCGTTTTATGTAATTCCGTTCGGAGCATTCTTATTTTTACAACCCGACCATAATAAATTCGTTGACAGCATTATTTATTTGTCGCGTTATAAAATTAGATGTGAGGTTTTGAAATTGGCCGAGCGAATACAACTTTGTTATACGGTTACACCTAAACGATGGTTTTTTGAATACCGTCTAATTAGTTGACGACTTATAAGGGTTACACAGATTGAAGGAGTACGAAAAATATCGTAAAAATCGCCTTTCTGTGTCACCACGGTGGGTTTAATATTTAAGACTTGTTTTGAAATAAATTGAAATACAAACTTGAAAGGGATGCGCAGATCATTGCGTGTTTGCATTTCATGTGCGGAAATGAGGAAATATTACGCATCCTTGTCTCGAGTTCTGACTTTGATGTCTTCCTAACTTTCTTGACAACATTAATTAGTTGGTACAATTCTAATCAACTAAAATTATGATTAGAATAATTGAATAATAACCTATGAAGTTTTTTCAGTAAGAAATGCACTTCTAACATTAAAAGTGAAGGGATAAATAGATACCTAAATACAAAATTAATCATTAAATCTACCTTTCCAGACCAAACTATACACGAAAATACCTAGTAATATTTAATTATTTGCCATATACATAAAATACAATAGTATAGGTACCTACATAAAATGAAATGTATTTTGGATTAAAACACCTCCATTCACCGTATAGCCAGCAAATTTTCATTAAAATACCCCAGACTTACAATATTTAAGCTATTAACATGTCAGTAGCCGTTTAAACTTTACTAAATAGACTATGCTAGTGATGATAGAGTCGTCGACAGCTAAACCTGTCTGGTTATAAATTGCCTACTTTAGCATATTCCCCCATTTATCATAGCAAGTGACAGAGGCCAGGTTTTGCAATGGAAATAGATTTATGTATAGAATTAGCGGAAATGGGTACAGATAAAACTGTCTTCTCGAGAATTTTATTGTGTTTATTTTTGGTTAGTGGTTTAAATTGAGATAGGTATATTTATGTGGTAATGATATTGAAATTTGTTTTTAGAATTGGGAACATAAGTAATATTTAGATCCTTTAATCAGCTTTATTTTCTTAAAGAAACTGTTTCTTTTGTACTTATAACGAAATCATTTTTTTAAATTTCCGTTCATAATTGGCTTTAATTAGTTACCTTTTTATCTAGCTTTTTAAGAACTGTATCAGAAATCTTATTAATTTGACTTGAATACAGCAAAGATTTATGTACAATGATATTTTTCTGAAAGTAATTAACTAAATCATCTCATACATCATACACTATAACATTTTCCCATAAAATGATCTTGTTTACCATACTAATCTCGAAGCGGGCTAACTGCTATCATTAGATCGCCGATCGTGCGCAGCATACATTGATTGGATCGATTATAGATCGATTACGTTGTTATAGTTTTTTAATATTATAACTTTGTAATATAAATCGATATGATCTTAAAGTGCTTAGACAACGTGTTCTTCCGCGTTATTTTGTAAGATTAAAAAGATTGTTGTTGGTGATGATTATGGGGAAGTGTTTCTTGGGATTTGGTTCATCTAATTAAGTGAAGCTATCAATTGAGTAGAAAATGGAACCTATATTGTTGAAGTAAAAATGAAAAGATCTTATCGATGATAGAGTAACACTAACAGTATACGTAGATAATAGTGAAAGCACTTTGTTATCTTGTTATGTTGTCCTACTTGACCGCATCATGTTAAAAGCTGCAAATCTGAGAAATGTTCATAACGTAATGGAATCGTTCATGAATAGATAGATAGAAACACTTTATTGCACGCAAAAAGGTACAGAATTCATTGAGTATTATCAAAGAAGAATATATCTCTCCTTAATTAGTATCACCTTTACAAAAGTTCTTCAAACTATCAAAGATATACATGATAAAATGTGTGTTATTGTTTCAGGTCTAGAATATTTAAGTGCAGCAAGGAGTCTTCATCCTGAGCTTCATGCTGGGAGCACCCTAGCCAGCCAAGACTTCCAGCTTAGTTTGGAAGGTAAGTTAGATAATATAGTGTTTGTTAAAGGTCTCGTCTTTTTAAAGTGATATGAAATTTATTCCTGAGTGTGCAAACTACAGCAAAAAAATCACAGATTTAGCAAGAACCCTAAGTTTCATTTAAAAAATCAAGTATCATGTATCAAGTGATCAGGAATAATATTGTTGCTATCAATCATGTGAGCTAAAGACACACGTTTATTTCAAATGAATCTCCATACAGTCAACAGTAAACGTTTCATGAATACTCACTGAATGTCCTCACTGTTTAAATTACTAGAAATTATTTAGTTACTGAAACGTTTTAGGTGCCTAAGTCATTCTCTTTTCAACACAAATATTTTAATATCCTTCTAAGAAATATTGGCCATGAAACCGGCTATTTCAGTGGCTTGCTTCTAAGGAGCGTTTCTGCGTTTTATGACGCCTGCATGAAGTTAGTGCGGATAATATTTTGTTGTAGTAGTCTTGTTTACTAAGTTTCCTTACTTGTTCATTAAAATTCTACGAGTGTGTTTTGCTTCGTGCAGCTCTGTTTATGCTTCGGAGAAATTTTGTTGTTGATATTTTCTTCTGTTTCTTTGGTATTTTGTATTGTTGTTATTTATTCGTGTTATATTCTCATTTTTTGACTTTATTTATTTATTTGTTCTGTAGTCATATAATGCTAATATCCGAAGATTTGGATAATGTTTATCTAAAATGCCGTTACTGTTTTTAAAAAATGCATCTATTCAATATCAACAGGCTAAGGAATTTGCTCAATTTACATTATATTAATTTTTACAGCTACAAAAACCCTTTCTTCAATTCCAGGATCAAGAATAGCATCACCCACTCGCCTTAGACTATCAGGTGGTGCAATAGGAGCATCAGCGAACCGTAAACGGGCAGTGTCATGGAGTCCATATTCTGCTGAATCCTTGGACTTGGCTGCCGTGATTCGAGCGTCACCTGCTAGTCTGGCTGTGAGGGCACCTTCTGCTGCTTCCACTGGCAGCTATGGACATCTTAGTGCTGGTAAGTTTTGAGGATATTTTGAATATTTTATTAACTACAATTTTTCCAATTTATGGCATCCTGGTAATTATAGCCGTATTTGTATGTATGCATTCTTGGAAATATTGTCAAAGATAATGACTAAAGTATGAAGTAGCTTCTCACAAGTTTACTTACATACTTAACTTTACGCTTTTTTTTCCATTGGGGTCGGCTCTCCTCCACTTCCCTCCACTTGTTACGATCCAAACATAATTCCCTTCGCTTCACCGTTACTTTGCTTACCTTACAATAATGTTATAGGTAGTTTTTTTTTACCAGACATAATACAATATCATCATATTCTTCCCACAGGAGCAATTTCGCCAGCTCTATCCCTCTCGCACGCATCACTGGCTCAGCAGCTTTTAGCGCGTGGTGGTGTGGTGGGGGGTAGTGGGGTATTGACCGGCGGGATGCTGTTGGACCCGGCCCATCAGCAGGCAGCGGCGGCTGCGGCCCATCATGCGGCCCATGCGCATTTGGTTGCTGGTATTCATAGGTATGTTTCTTTTTTTTTGTGCCTAGTAGTCGCAGAGAATAGAGGTAGATTAGAGTGGCGAAGGCTCCACCAACAACGACGCTCTTAAATACTTATTTTTATGCTATTTATTTATGATGATGATGAGTCGTCAATGTGACAAGTGTTGTATACTTCACTCAGCACCAATGTTAATATGTAGGTTCTTCACAATCGTTCTTATTTTACTTTTTCAGTCATTGTGTCATGGTAAACTAGTCAAGACCAATCACACACTTTGCACAATGTCACACAAGCATCATGTTATTTTTTTAGATCTCACATATCCTCACCAACCCAACTCCTCATGGGTCCAGTGGACGTCAGACCAGGGTTGGGCTTGGACGGTACACCACCAGCTCATTTGCAGCAGCCGCCTCAGCAGCCTGAAGTTACCAGCATTATGGAGGCTGACAGGTAAATAAGTGATTTCTTGGAATAGATTGTGACTTTTACATACATAAATTTCTGTCGGGTCTCTTTCCCATGGGGGTAGGTAGAGACCGTTTTTTTCTACTTGCCACGATACAAACACACATCTTTCGCTTCATCCACATTGATTATTGTGGCTTTTTACAGTCCCAAAACACATATCGTATTAAACAAGGCCTTGGAATCTGAAGTTTTATCAACCATTAATAACGATTGTTTTTCTTCCACAGTGCTTCAACAGCAATGATCCAGAGGAAGTCTCCTCAAAGTCTGATGTCTCGTGACCATCTTCACAGCAACAAACCTCTGTCAGCAGCTGCTGAGAGTACTGTTCATGATGGACTGGATTCCAAGGACGAACCTGGAGACTTTATTGAGACTAACTGTCATTGGGTAAGGGGGTTCAAAGTTCTTACTTCATAATCTATTGTTAAAAACATCATGAAAAGAATGTAGAAGGGGGAACGGAAGAGAGGGATTTACATAGATCCAATAAAAGGGGGAATAGAAGTTGTGTTGTGTCAAACCGACGGCAGAGAATAAAGCAGAGTGGCGAAGACTCCATCGACAAGAGCGACGATCTTAAATATTATGATAATAATCGTATTTAATTTTATTTCCATTATGATTTATCAGCATATCGACTTCTCATGACCTTAGTTTAGATAATTAAATAAGTAACCAAAATTTCTAAATTTAAGGTGGACTGCAAACTAGAATTTCCAACTCAAGACGACTTAGTGAAGCATATAAACACAGACCACATTCACGCTAGCAAGAAAGCATTCGTTTGTCGCTGGGTTGGATGCTCCAGAGATGAAAAACCATTCAAGGCTCAATACATGCTTGTTGTTCACATGAGACGGCATACTGGGGAAAAGCCTCATAAATGTACCGTAAGTATTGCAATAGTGCTGCTGTTATAATTTTCTGCATCAAGGTAGTCAGAATTTTATTCCATTATTCAAGTCTTCTCAATTTATCAGTTACCTACGTTATGATGCAGATGACTTGAGACTCGAAAATATTTTTTGAAGAAAACTTCATCATCCAGTTAGATGATAAGACTAGTTTAGTCTTCACCCAAAAATTCTTCAATTTCTTTTCGAGATCTTAATTCAAATATGGCTTCCGTCCAAACCATGTTAACAACTTTAAAACTAATTTTTTTTTTATATTTTAGTTCGAAGGTTGCTGCAAAGCCTACTCCAGACTGGAAAACTTGAAGACCCATCTGCGTAGTCACACTGGAGAGAAACCTTACACCTGTGAATATCCTGGATGTGCTAAAGCATTCTCCAATGCCAGTGATCGAGCTAAACATCAGAATAGAACGCATAGTAATGAGGTAAGAAAGAATTATACTCTGATCATTCTTTTTAAGATTCTGATTCCACAATAGTTATCCTATGTCCATTTGGAGCCTCCATTTGGGTCCTGGTCTACTAATGCTCATCCTCTTTCAACAGACACAAAGATTTCCACTATAATATAGGTAAAGCGACGCCACATATAGCAACGGACATACAAATGTTTAGGAAGATGTTACTCCAATAAATATCAATATCTATTTTTTATTTCAGAAACCATACGTTTGTAAAGCTCCTGGCTGCACAAAGAGGTATACAGACCCATCGTCTCTTAGAAAACACGTGAAAACTGTACATGGTGCTGAATTTTACGCCAGCAAGAAACATAAAGGTAAGTTTTTAAACTCTTTGGAACAGAATTGTTGCGAAGTTGACTTGATTAAATTTGAAGGCGATAAGTATTATAGTCTTCTTTTAGTTCTCGAGGAAAGAGAAGTTAATCTAAAGTCTAAACAGTTGCAGGTTCATGACTTTGGTAAAAGGTTTTTATACTTTTGGCACTAATGGAGATCTATCTTTACCTGACTCCCAGGTTGCAGTCGTGGTGACGATTCAGCAGAATCTGGTGGTGGTGGAGCAGGTTCCTCACCTCGCTCTGAAGAAGGAGGTGTACCTACTGGAGTACGAGGTCATACATCATCAGCGTCCGTCAAGAGTGAAAGCCCAGCATCTCCTATACCACATGGGTTGCATACACCTGCCCATCAGGTAAGAATGGTAATGTCTGATTTTGTTTTTAATTGCTTTAATATGCTAATTGTTGGATGATTTAATATGAAACCTACTGTTACCCACATAACATTGTTTTACCCAAGTGAAAGTTAACGTCATGTCGTATCAAGAAGTCAAAGCATTAGCAAAAGATAGGCCGCAGATGCTCCACTGACAAGAGCCTAACTCTTAAAATAACAAATGAAGATTGTTTTATCCAGTTACTCTAGAGAGAGTGTAAAATTGGAGATTGAAAAATGCTCACCTCAGAAAATTTTATAATAAGTATAGCTGGTTGGCATAGGTACTTAGAGTTACTAATGTACATTTAATTTTCCAGCTGGCTCAATGCGGTGGCGAAATCAACTTCGGTGGTTCAGATCTTGGTGGATTCAGCGATGAAAATGGTGCACCTTACTTCAGGCTGGATGGAGAGGTAATTGAGGATATTGTTACTTTTACGCATAGATTTATTTGAGTAAACCTTCCATATCATCAACATTGTATCAGCTAGTGGACGTCCATTGCTAGACAAAAGGCCCCCAAAGATCTCCACAACAATCGGTTCTGCGCAGCCCGCATTAAACGGCTTCCCTTTCATATGAGTAATACCAGAAATAACATTTGACCAACAAAAAAGTGCAAAATTCCTTGCCAAATGAAGAGATAATAAATAGAAGTTAGACTCATAACACTCCTCGGTTATTATAAGGCTTCTTCAATATTTGCCATTTACTCTTTCAGGTGGAGCAAGAAGTAGTAGGAGAAGTAGGTCAACTACCTCTGATGCTGCGAGCTATGGTAGCGATAGGAGAGCCGAGAGCACACCACCACACACCGAGGTTTGGAAACAAGATGGCGGTTGGGAGACTCATGCCACCTTCACATGCACCTGATATCGGTGGAGGTATGTTAAGTACGTATTCCTTTTCTTTTTTTTGTATTATTTAGTAAGGTCTTATGCCTATTCATATATTGATAGTGTTAAGAGTTTTATCAACTTTGTTGTCAACAAACTAATTTAAGGGCTCGTCACACTGCTTACAGATACAATTTAATTGACAGATAAACCTATGTCTATTTCATAAAACATGATGTTTTAGACAGTGACAGATATAAAATATCTGTCAGATAAATTTTATCTTAAGTGGTGAAACGGGGCCTAAGTCTGTAATCTCAAAATGTAGCTCTTTTTCATGTCTATAAGGTTATTTTTCCTTTGTAGGAGGAATATTACCAGGAAGGACAGAACTTGGCAACACAAATGTAGCAGTGGAGTTGAAGACTGGTCTACCTAATACAAGGCGAGACTCTGGGATATCGTCGGGAAGCAGTTTGTACAGTGCAAGGTTTGTTATTCATTCATTTGTGTTATTTGTGATAAATACTCAAACGTTTATTGCATACCATTTGTTTATATAGGTCTTACAATAATAATGAAAGTATTAGCTATGGACCATGACTCCTGATTGCCTATCTGAATAATTAGCTCCTTCTATTGATTTATGAACAGCTTTTACCACAGTAACACAAGAAGTATCACTTAAGTCGATTTGAAGCATTTTTTTAATCAGTTTCCCAACATTCTTTGTTAAGTAGTAAACCAAAACTTTGCCAAAAAACTACCAATTTCATAAAGATTGAAAAAGTCACTTAGGCCCAAAACACACGGGGAAACGCAACTGCAACTGCTACTTACTTTTGAGTTGCATTTGCGTTTCCCCGTGTGTTCTGGGCCTGAATCTCATATTAATCTTGTTTAAATGATTTGTTAATGTCTAACGAAATTATCCACAGATCTTCAGACATATCCCGCAAGAGCAGCCAAGCATCGGTAGTGTCAGGTGCCGTGACTGGTGTAGGAGTGGCCCCGCCGAGACTTGTCTCTCAACATACCGCGGTTTATGACCAACTCTCGCCTGATAGTAGTAGAAGGTATGTAAGAGACTTTCATATCCATCATCATTATCATCATCATCATCATGTTCATCATTACCTAAAGCTGCCCACTGCTGAACGCGACCGGTTCATATACATACTTCTGCTTATCTAACAAGTTATGTATGAATTTTACATTAGAGATGGTTTCTATTCCAAGAAAATATGTAACATATCTCAACAAACACAGTTGGAGCCGCAGAGAAAGTGACTGAGCATTTATTTAACGTGTTTTTATGCATCTCTTCAACAGATCTAGTCAAGTATCATGTGTGGGATATGCACCACCGCCATCGTCGGCGCTCGCTGCTGTGCAAGCTGTCAGGACGTCTCAGGGCAATCAGGTACCTAAATACCACTTTTTGTTTACTTTTGAAACACAGAGAAGTAAGCAATTTGAACTTCAATTGATGTAGGTACCTACTCAACTGACTTTTATAACATCGGTAACATCATGTCTATGCTCTTTCTGATTAAGAACAGCTTCGATTAATTTATCTTATCTTCTCTAATCTACGTGATTTTATTCTTTAACAGATTCTTAAATTCTATCTCTCTCTCACACACACATATTAATATCTCTCTCTCTTCCTCTCACTTTCTCTCTCTACAATTTGTAAACGTTTGATCCCACAGGCCGTGCTCCTACGCGGTGTGACATGTTCCGAAGTCAGAGCTGAAGAATTGGCTCTAGAATTGGACCCGAACGTGCAAGTGAAGGAAGAGGCGCGTCGGCTGTCAGAGCAGTCAAACCTCAGTGATCAGGCGCAGGGATACCAACCATATCCTTGTGGGACTGATGATGTGGTAAGAATACTAGATCTTTTTGAAATGGTATAGTTTAGATAGATAGATAGAAACACTTTATTGCGCACAAGGAGATAGGACAGACATTAATTATAAAACTTACGTTCTGCGCAAAGGTGGTATTACAAAAAATGGTGTCTTCCAGACAACCTTAGACCTCTTTTCACGTAAGTATAAAAACTATCGCTAAAATCTCATTGAGATAGTATCTATTCTCCCTGAATGGTGTTTTTAGAATATCCACTGGAAACAAATTTTACTTTTTTAGCTTTCTGTGCATTTGTTATGTCGAGGCAACTATTTATACACTTTTAACTCACAATGAACATTGATTTTTTTTCACCAGGGAGACGCCCCATTCCCATTCAAAACGGAAGACGAGCACGAGCCCCCATCGTACAAGGACTCCCGCAGTAACTCTGCTGGCAACGTCCTTGTGACCACGGCACAGGTCCATCACCCTAACCAGGAGGTCAACCTTGAACAGGTTTGTATTTTGTAAGTTATTTTTTACATGAAGGTGTGATAACAGTATAATTTGGGCCACGCTTAAACTGAGGCTTAGCACACTCTGTTGGATGGTTTTATAAAAATACTGGCAGATCTGAAGATATCCAGTGCTGAGTATAAGTACCCATTAATTAAATATGAACGATTTTTTGATTGTTAAAAATAATACAACCATAAAAGTGGGATACATTTTACACAATGAAATTAAATTAAATCGTATTATTCCACAGGTGGCAGAAGGAGAAATGGTGGAGAACAAACTGGTAATACCAGACGAAATGATGCAATATCTTAACCAATCAATATTGGGAACCGAATCGGTAGCGCCAGCGAACACCGACTCCACCAATCCTGAGCCAGAGCCTAAAGACACGGACAGTGCAACCAAAGACACCAGTGAAATACAAAACACTAACAATTCTAGTGACAAAATCAGTGACGTAGCGACCAGTGACGATTCTCTACTCAAAAACCTAGGTGCCATAGGAAGTGATCTCAATATAAGTGATATTCCAGTCGATTTAAGATCATTAGACGTTAGTATGTCAGGCAACAGCGGCTCTTTATTAGCTGCGAAATCACCTGATGACAAGAATCCTCCGTTGCAGGAACAGGTTATTCCTGAAGTCAATACAGAAAATGAGCAAGAATTTAATAAACCGCAGAAAAATAATGCGCCTGCAAATAATCCTCTACAGTCGTTGCAGACGATGGCAGCAAATCAAACAGAACAATCTAATATGATGAGGGTGAACAATCCGCTGCCTCAAAAACAAAATCCGGCGATGAGTCCCAAAACAATGGTTATGAGTCCCCAAAACATAGCTCATAGTATGATGAGTCCGCAGAGTCTTCCGCATAGTGCCATGAGCCCGCAGAGCGTCATGAGTCCGCATACAATCCCTCACAGTGTCATGAGTCCTCCAAGTGTGTACAACGTCATGAGTCCACAAAGCGTCATGAGTGTTATGTCACCGCAACACAATGCAATGAGCCCACAAAGTATGCAGAGTCTCATGAGTCCACAAATGCCAAACCAGATTATGATGAGCCCGAGACACAATAACATAGGAAGCCCAATGTCACAAAACATGGCTAGCCCTATGGTGAATATGGCAAGTCCGATGACGCAAAACATAGCTAGTCCTTTGAGCCATGGTATGCCCAGTCCAATGCATCCAGGGTTGCAAAGCCCTATGGCTCAAGGGATGACCAGTCCCATGGTCCAAAATATGTCAAACATGACAATGAATTCACCTGGAACTCAAATGCCATCTCAAAACCAAAACATGATGATTAATATGAACCAGCAGCAGATGCCGGTCAACATGAATCAACCACAAATGGCGACAGGTCCAAACTTTATGAACAACCGTCAAAATTGCAATGCAAAAATGCCCAACAAAAACTACAACAACGTTCCTAATAACCAATATCAAAATCAAAACTTTAATCAAGCGCCTCCGTATCCGATTCACAATCAAGTTATGAATCAACAGAATATTAGAAATCAAAACATGCAACAGTATCAAATGATGCAGCAGTTTAACCAGAACCAAATGCCAACTCAGATGCCTATACCTCCGAATCAGAACATAAATTACAACCAAATGAATAACCAGATGAACAATCAAATGAACTATCCGCAAAACTACCAGCCAAACCAAATGCATCCTTTACAAATGTCAAGATCTTCAATGATGAGTGTGGACAACAGTGGCAATATGAGTCGAGGTGCTATGAACAGTTACTGTGAACCTAACCATCCTATGCAAGCCCAGCAGAATCAGTACAACCAAAACATGCAATATCCACAACCGCCTCCTTATAATGCCATTGTTAATGCAGCTAATGTTATGGGACCACCGCCACCTAAGAACAATCATCAATACAATCAGGCAATGATGAATAACAACCAATACTACAATCATCAGAGACCTTACAATCAGTGGGATTACCCAGGTAACCAATTTAACAAACACAACGCTCAGAAATCAATGCAGAACTCCGTCAATATGTCTACAGGTAGTCAGAAACCAAACGGTGCTAGAATGAATTGTAATCAGATGGTGAAAACAGATCAACAGACAGACTGCAGTATGAATAGTTTAAGAAGTAATCAGAACCAAGCTGATGTCCAAGTGTGGGATATATCGCAGTCTCAGATTGAAGCTAATAACGGCAGGAAGAAGAATCAGAATGTTAATAACAATAATAACAACAACAACAATACGATGAGACAAGAAACCTATCAAAGAACGTTGGAGTATGTAGAAAACTGCGAGAATTGGAAGAGTTCTGAAATGGTGTCAAGTAGCACACATCCCTTACAGGGCGGAGATAATATGGTTGTTAATGATCTCCAGACATCTCTATCTTCGTTTTATGAAGAGAACCAATACCTCCAAATGATTCAATAGAAATTGTGTTCAGTTTTATATTTTGATTTGTAATTTTATGTTTAGGGTTTTAAAGTCGATTTTTAGAAACAACCTTCTTATAGCTTCTAAAGGGCCCACACATTAACAGTTCGGCCTGTCAGTTAACCGCAAAAGATCACAGACACGTTTCCCTGACGATTTTGTATCGACGGTCAATGCAAACCCAAAGCAGACTTTTGACAGCTAGCTGCCTGCACTGCAGACGGACTGTTCGTGTATGGGACCCTTAGTAGTAATTTGAACAAAGTTGTGACATTTGTCGAGATTTTGTAAGATTTTTAGATAAACTCAAGGGTATACCGAACAACGTAATATTTAAAGAGATCTGTCCTTTAAACATGGTGCATTAAAAGGTTGTTATAATACTTATCTCTACTAGAGACTGATTAATTATAAAACTTCATCTAAATTAAGTCTAAGTACTAACAATTTAAAGTACATGTTTGTTATTGTTTTGTGAAAAAAGACAGGTTGTAAATAAAGCATTTGTCTTCCATATAAAATTTAAGTAAGTACAATACTTTTATATGCATTTACATTTTATGTAAAATCGAGTTTTTTAAGTGTCAAATGTGTACATAAAGTGTACATAACATCTGAATTTAACAAGGGAATTTTAACGTGCCTTATTTTGTTTTAAAGAGTTAGTTATAAGAATTTTGTGAATCTTTTCATTTTTACCATATTTTCATTTAGGTAAGGAAACTTAAATATTTTTGGTAAAAATGGAAACAACTTACCTAAAGTTTAAGTATATATTTTTGTAAGACGTTTGAGATTATTAGTTGTCAAGTTTTGTACAAATTTTTCTAGAACTTTTACAGTAATATTGCAAATAGATATTATTATGTTAGTTAATAGATTAAGTTAATTACGAATATTGTTATGTTCAACTTGAAATGCTACAGATCTTTTAATGGTATTTCTTATCAGTAGATACATTTTATAAATTCAGAATTAATACAGCTTAGAAAACATTGTAAAAAAGCCAATGTCTTATTAAATGTACTTTTCTCAGAGAAAATGAAATATTATATAACGAATTCCTTTTAATTAAAACTGCATTTTAATAACAACGTCTATTAAAAATCTGTAGCTTCGGCTACAACTGATTTATTCTTCTTCAATACCATACAACATTAGCTTTTGAAAATGTTGGTATTTACCTAAATATTTTTACCTAATAACTATTTTTGTAAAATTATCAAAAAATATTATGTTCCCAGAATTTTTGTCACCAAAAGCAAGGCCCTATTTTGTAAACCTGCTTAGCAATATTTTACTTTTAATATTTAGTTAGGCAAAGAATCTCCTACTTTTAAGTCTAATATGAGATTACTAGAACGTAAATAATTGTTAATTTTGTTTATTTAAAATAACTAAGGTAACAACGCACAACTTTAAATAGAACAATTGTATTTTTATGTAACAATTGTAAAAGAATCTTGTATTTTGTAATAAATTATTGTTTTTACTGTTTGAGCGCACTACGGAATCTGTGAACATTATTTTAATGAATGAAACTATTAAATAAAATGTCTTTATATTGATTTCTTTCTTTCATTTAAAAATTTCTTTATAAAACCTTTCTGTCCTTTTTAAAATACCTTCAATACAATGATTGAACCCATGCCTTATTAGACGCTTACAAAGTGAGATATTGTATTTAGCCCAAAAGAATATAAATATGTAGCTAGCACATCAGAATAACTAAATCAAAATTATGCTTAAAGAATAATTAATACTTACAATAATAAAATAGGCATACTTCTCTTTTTTTTCTGTCTCTATGTACTATCATCTTACAATAAACTGTTTAATAAATAAATAAATAAATAAATAGGCTTTAATAACATATTACCTTTAGGTTATTGTGTAAGTTTTCTCAAACACGATAAGTACCTACCTAAATATGAACGAAGTAAGGGCAGCCTCTAATAAATAAATAAATGACTGTATCTTACATTTACCTATAAAGCAGTGAAAGAAAGCCCAATTTCTTAACACCAGCTGTTTACGTACTTGACCACCTATCTAAAATAGCTCCATATTTTATTGGTACCGTCTGGCAACGCACTGAAATAATCCAACTATTCATATACTGTGACGCGGCCGAGCGGAATGTGAACGACAGCTTGTATTTTTGTTACTTCATCATTTTACTGTGGATAGTATGAAAAGTGAAGTTTTAAGATCTTTCTCCGAAATTGTTGGCTCTTTAAAAGAGTCCACAACATGTTCATACATACATATTCGTCACACCTCTCTCCCATTGGGGTAGGCAGTGAAGGCAGCAGATGTTGGGGTTGGTTGAAACCTCTTTCTTCCACTTGCTACGATCCAAACACATCTCTTTCGCTTCATCCACACTCATCAGTCGCCTCATACATGCCTGTTGGTTTAGGGTACTCTTGACTACAACATCATAATGTTAGTACAATAGTGAAATCAATATTATGGCTATCCTACAGGCTATATACTTATAAATAAATCAGATACATAGTATATCTACTCAATAAGTAGGTACCTATTATGATGGCACAATGAAACAAATAACTTAACTGCGGATCTATGTAATTTCCCCGTTGCATTTTAGTTTATTGTCTATTGAATTCTAGAGATAAACAAGGCTAGAGTGAATGGAAAAGCTGGGAGGGGAAGGCCAAGACGAACGTACCTCGATCAAATCGGGGACTTACTCAAGAAAGGCCAAATCAAGAGTACCCTAAACCGACGGGCATGTATGAGGCGACTGATGAGTGTGGATGAAGCGAAAGAGGTGTGTTTGGATCGAAGCAAGTGGAAGGAAGTGGTCTCTGCCTACCCCAATGGGAGAGAGGCGTGACGGATATGTATGTATGTATGAATTCTAGACGAAACAGCACACATAAAACAAAAATAGAGTTAGGAACTTTATCTGCGAACACCAGACGAGCTAGGTCCCCATTAAATTGAATCTGGTATCTGGATTGTAAACCGAAAGATCTGAAACTGACAAATAAACGGAACGAAAATAAAGTATTTTGTTTCAACTGCATTCTCTAACAAAATAAAATTTAGTTACGGATAAAAATATGTTTTTTTTTATGGCAACTGCTATTGTTCCACCGAGGTTCTACCAACACGTCAAGTAAAGCTTACCAGATGAACAAACCCAAGGCAAGAATGAAACTCGGATTTAAAGTTTAGATCGTGCAATTGGTACTTACCCAAAATTTTGCTATATACTCACATAATGTAAAGACACAACAATACCGCGTTTGAGCGTACTTGTAACGCCAGCCATGAAATTAAAATATAACTAAAAATGAATTAAAAACACAAAAGAGTTTATAAACTAAAATATAGAAAAGAGTTTAAACACTATAAATGCATAGTTTATGCCTGTGACATTAATTATTTTCATGTCTGTAAACACTTAAGTTAATTTTAAATGTGGCAATACTTATATTTACTACTTTTCTTTTTCTCTTTGGTTTGTGCTTCAATAAAGCACGGTTGAGTACAAAAAAGTTCCCGATTTTATTTGAACTAAAATACAGTCCACCTAACTTATGAAGAGTGCAATAGACCGCTACAGTTTACTCTAAATAAGTAGGTACAAACAGACTTCTTTTGTAGACAAACTTCTCTGTACAGTCATGAGCAATAATATATGAACACTGTCACATTTTCAAAGTGTCACAACTTCTGTTATTTTAAAAATATGTTTTCATTTATTTGTTCAATAACACAACCAATATTCATAAAATCATTGAACAAATTGACAAAAACATATTTTTGAAACGACAGGAGTACGACGCTTTGAAAATGTTACAGTGTATGCATATTATTGCTCGTGACTGTACATCATGAAATGTTTGTTAATTTTGTTTCCTTTTTGTTTTTTTTTTGTTTAGGAATCAAACCCACGACCTACAGCATGGCACGTAGGCTCCTTCTATCAACCACACCAAAAGGCCAGTTAAAACAATGTTTATTCTTGACAAACCTTACGCCTGTGTTGTAGACAAGACTTGTTAAATTTAAGTTTTGCGTCAATACCAAAACGATAGTAAATTACAAAGGAAACTGCTTAAATGGAGTTTAAATGTACTTACTTGTGACATTGGCAAGGTATCGACATTTAAATGAGGAGAGAGACCTTACTCCAGCAGTTAAAAACGGTAAATACGATGAGCTCGAGACAGGACAAGGATAATGGGCTATAAGATAGCTAGCAATGATTATACCTACGTGAGAATACTGAAATTGTAAATTCGCAAAATGTTTTGAACAGTGTACAGTTAGGGTCAGCGCAGACAGAACGGAGCGCAGCGGAGAGGATTTTATTACCGCACTTGAAAATAAACCTTAAATTTTTACAATTAAGTGCATAAATGCTCGAACCGGCATTCCCGCGCATCCTCGAGGACGCGCGAGCATTTTTTGTCAGGTTCGAGCATTTATGCACTTAATTGTAAAAATTTTAAGGTTTATTTTCAAGTGCGGTAATAAAATCCTCTCCGCTGCGCTCCGTTCTGTCTGCGCTGACCCTTAGTCTGTCGAAAACCTAGCAGCAACATTGCATTTACAAAACATAATAAAATGGTTAAAAAAATAGAAATATCCATGAGAAATAAAAAAAAAAACAACATTCTCTTTAAATTGAAAACAACCTAAATACTTTTCGGTTTGAAATAACCTTGCAAACTAGTCATTAACTTAAGCTTGTGATTTAAGTTTAGGTACAACATGGGTACAACGTTCATTTGCAAAAAGATGGTGCAAAGACCTTCACATAAGCAATTTTAAGGCGCATAATCATATAAACAAGCCAAAAAAAAACTGAAAAATAGTGTTTTAAACCAAAAAATTCGAGTTTTAAATCTCAAAAAATCTTACAAAATTATAATTTCATCATTGGTAATGTAAACCAGTGCGCACCTGCGAGTCTTAACCTCTGTTTATATTTAGCGAACCAGAAATACCCCGCCAATTAATAGCTTTGAACAACAAAGTGTACTTGGCACTCGCTATTCGATACCTCACTCGTTTTCGCTTGAAATCTCGTGAAATAATCAAACTTGTATGTTTGTGGTTGGTACGCAACGAGCACTAATTGCGTACCTAAAATTAATTTTCGTTTTCAGAGGGGTAATCTGGTTTCAACTGGATTTTCTGTAAAAGCTGTTGCTATTGATCCAGCACACATTCGATTTTACAAAAGTTTCACCATCAAAGGTTTCACCTTTTGCAGAATATTTTTTTACTAAGTTCTGCAAAAACAGCTGCCAGGCTGAAGTGGAATTAGACCGGCCACGTCTGCCGCATGCCATGAGACTTATGGGCTAAAACAGCTACCCAATGGCTACCAACCGCCAAACGGCGTCGCGGCAGACGACGGAAAAGGTGGCGGCACGAGCTGGACACCTTCTTAAGTACCTGAGCGGAGGAAGCTCGAGACAGAAGGTCAGGGCGGATGAGGAGAGAGGCCTTGCCCAGCAGTGGGACACAAATGGCTAGTTTAGATTAGATCAGACGTTCTTCTGACTAAAGAAATGACAGTGTCAGCTGTAAGTTTACTGGAAACTTTAATTTAAAGACCTTCTCTACAACATAATCTTTTACTAACAATCCAAATCAATTCGAAGTCTTGCAACACAAAGTAAAGAAGTTCTTCAAATAATAATAGACCAAAGTCGTTATTTTAGCTATGGGACGTCTCATTTGTCTTCACATGCCTATGCTCATAGTTGTTTTGTCGTCGCTTAAAATGATTAATCTTCGAATAGGTCAATCTTGTCTGCTCGTTTGATATCTCTTGTTAACATCGGAGGTTAAATATATATTTGATTGATTAAACGGTATGATTCAGTTTGGATTTAGTACTGCCATTCGTTTAACTACCTCTCATGTTAGAACTACTAAACAGATTTTGGTGAAAATATTTACATATCATGGTTATTAATCTACGACAGTACCCGCGACTTCGTACGCATCAATAGTTTTAATCTTCATAGATTATCTTAAAATATCCTGATAGATAGGCTACAATAGTGTAAAGTTTCATTATTATTTGTTCATCAAAACATTTATCAATCACCACAATCATTGACATTTATAATGTTTCGTAGGATTTTTAATCAGGACAAAAGCTTCAACAGTAAGATAAAATAGTCGAATATACACGTCAATTCGGACCCAGTATCATCAATATTGAGCAAACCGAGCAAAACAAAGTTATTTTCGTATATTTTGTGTATCCATTGCAGTCGAATCTCAGTGTCCCATCATTGGTATTATTAGTAAGTAACCTAATTTCGTTTATAAACTGACATTCGCCAGGAAATTCCTTTCACCGCTTGTGATGTTGGACTGAGACCAATAAAAAATAGGTATTACGTACCACAGTTTGGTGGTCAAGATTCTGTAGTCTTGTGAATAATGTAGATAACTGATTAATGAATAAAATATACTCGTGAAAATTTTACATAATAGCTGAATTTATGTGACTGGAGTTCAAAATTGGTATCAAAGACTTTTTGAGTCATACACAGAATTAGGTTCAAAATTGTCTTTCCTGTTCCTGATGATTAAGGATACTGGAGCAGCCGATCCTCAAAATGTTTATACAGGCCAAAACTACATCGGGCACAGAATATGCGGATATGCATTAAGTTGAGAAATTAGCTTCCAGTGTCCTTAACTTTGGGAACAGGAGAGACATTTTTTGTTTTTTATGTCTGTATGACCCTTTTGCTATTTCATGCGAAATTCTCGTATGAGAGTAGGCTCGTGCCCCTGTAGTGGGTACAATAAAAAGGGCTGATGATGGTATAAAAGGACTCAAGCGAAATTTAAAACGATTGTTTAATTTTTTTAAATTTACTGCTTTTGAATCTTTACCTCAAAACAGCAGTACTTAATTTATTTAAGTGTTTGGTTTGATGAAAATTTCATGAAAATCCGTGGTGGTTAAGAAAGAAATTAGTGACAGATACAGCTATTAACTTTACGATATAAGTCGCATCAAATAAAGTAACATCTTAAGGTATGTGGTCTTACTTAATCTATGAAACTTCATAACTTCAACCGAAATATATCTACTTTTTAAAGCGGTCTTTCATTCTTGGTCTAACAAAAAGAGCAAATAAGTATATTTGATCTGCCAAAGCGTCTAAAATAAGATCCTATATATAGAAAGAAAGTCATATAGAAATAAATAAAATTAGGATCGAGACGCGCTCAATTAAAATACAGTCGTCATTAGCTATTAATTATTTAGTTCCTTGCTTCTCTGATGCCAATTTGCCACTTTAAATTGACTTTTTGTATTCTAACAATGGAGTCTGTTCAACGTTTTTTTATTTTTTAAAAGACTAGAAGCGGCTATGTACGCATTTATCGTCAAATCTTGAAAAAAAAACATAATAAACTAGCTGTCCCGGCGAACTTTGTCCCGCCTTAGAATGAACTTTATTGTGTAGGAATAAAGTTCAAATTGACTCTACATTTTAGTAAGAAAACATTTGTATGGGAAAAAGAAAAGGTCTGTTTTAGGGCTTTCCCGGCAATTATTCGAATTTTTCTCACCGTAAGAACCATCCTTGGACTTCAATGAACATTTTAAAAAAAGAATTAGCGAAATCGGTCCAGCCGTTCAGGCGTGATGCCGTGACAACGGAAAACGGGTTTCATTTTTATATATATAGATTATACGTAAATGATTAAGTATAGCCTATGTGCTATTCTGATGTGCATGCTGCAATATTGCCAAGTATCATCAAAATCTGTTCAGTAAGTTTCTGCGTGAAAGAGTAACAAACATCCATCCATCCATCCATCGGCACAAACATTGACATTATATTAGTAGGATTAATCGACCATTTAGCTAATGTTTTCACTTAGTAGGTTTAAGCTTTAATCAAATTTCCAGCAAGTAATTTAAATGAAATCATGTTTTTTTTGGATTTTGTATATCTACTTGACTCTTTAAACCATAATAATGAAATAATTAATACCCACCGTCTTGATCCATCCAATATGTAGCTTATCAAATTGTAGAATGTTTGTAGAGAAAGAATTCAAAGATTCCGAATGAGAAATTCGCGCGATCATATAAGAATAGCTTGGAGATATGTTTTTGAAGATAGCCCGTGATTAGTGGCCTGTCATCTGGTCTTGCAATAAAAAAACATCTGTTTTCATGTGATGTAATCTTCACGACTTCTATAAACTTATATTTTGGACAATACCACAGATTTTAAAACAAATATATACCTACGTAGAGTTAACATGCGATTTGGATGAAATTGTTACAGTTACTTACAAGTAAATTTGAAAATAGATGCTACGAAGAGGTCTAAGTGCCAGTTTCACCACTAACAGACAAAATGAAACTGCCAGATAAATATATACCTATTTCATAAAACATGACGTTTTAGACAGAGACAGGTATAAAATATCTGTCAGATAAATTTTATCTATAGATGGTGAAACGGGGCCGACTTGAAGATAAAAGTATATTCTTACATAAATCGAGGAAATAACGTCCAAGTTAAAAATGCGGGAATTGATTGACCTGTAAATATTGAAAAACACATGATTCATCATTGCGTTTTATTCTGTTATCATAGATTACATTTTACATTATTCAACCCACCAAGACAGCGACCGGCACCAAGATACCGACGACCAGGGCAGCGAACGAAGCAATCTTGTACTTATGCTTCCTGGCATTTACGTTCATATAGGCCTCGAATCTTTGCAGACCACTGACATCGTAACCGAGCCTCTCAAATTCCTTCAGTTGATTCACGAACCCCGGATTCGGGTTAATAAACTTCCTCCTCTGTCTCACATAATTAAACGCCTGCTCAAAGCTCAGCTGGTACTTTTCCATAATGTACGCGATGACCAATGTAGCAGATCTGGACACTCCGAAGTGGCAGTGCACGAGAACATTTCCTTTCTGCAAGCCCTCGTCGATGAATGAGTTGGCCATTGGGAAGTAGGGCAGCAGATTGGTTTGAGGAGTGTCGTAGGCCCTAATGAATAGGGTGCAGATGTCGCCATCGTCGAAAGCGGATTTCGGGAGCCGATGAGCTTCAATTGTGAGAACATGGGTGATGTTAAGCTGTCGGAGGACGTTTTTGTCTGCTGCTGCTCTTGCATTGCTAAGATACAGCCCTGGGAGAATTTCGCTATAACAAGCTTGAGTGCAGAGGTCGATTTTGTTGTAAAAAGTCTTCCGGGACCAATTTTTCAGTCCACTAAATGCTATTACGGGATGGTTGAAGAAAGCTACTAGCGAACTACTTAACATCACCAGTAGTAATAGACCTCTGGCATCTATCATAATATTACCAATTCACACTTCCTCTCACATGTTTTTTGTGTTTTTTTCGCCGTTTTACTTGAATTTTTTTCTTGATTTATAATCGTATAAAATGTACATTGAAATTGATTGATGTTACTCTGACAGATGACGTACAGATGATTTGTTTTCATCTAACATTGAGTAAGTACTTTTTTCTCTATGCAAATAAGTTTCCTTCAAAAAGTTCTTGCTTACTTTCTACTTTACTACACCTTCGCTATTATAACGCAAATTCAAAACTAGCTTGAAAGCGTAAAAGTACGTGACAGAATTTTGTTTGAGTAGAGTTTATTTATTTCTGCAATACTAATCTGATTTAGGATTATAAAAAAGTACTTTCGATTGGGACATTTCATAGATTTTTTTTGGGTCTTAGATTTAAATAAATAAACACCAGGGTTATTGAATTATTATTCGTCTAGTTTTCAGATAGTCAATACCTACTAAAATGAAGTCTTTAATTTTACTATTTCTTTTATCCCATTTCATAAACATTGGAAAACCAATAGTGGTGCCTTATATTGCTCCTAATAGTGTTTTATATCTAATACCAAATCATCTAGTGAAAAATTCAGAAATAAAACAGCCTAAAAAAGACATTAATGAAGCTATACAAAAATATACTGAAGTTAATGATCTAATCGTTACTAATTATAATTACAAGCCTGTGTACGACGATGAAGCCGATGTACATTTGAATAAACCAAAAACTTTGCAAAGTCGAAATAACTTACCGGAAGAAAATCATCGTGTACAGTCGGAGCCAACTACTGAACAAGCCCCTATCCTAAGGATCTCACCAAAAACAACCAATTTTGTGCTGCCGAAATCTGTAGGAATCAAAACTGGAATCAAAAAGAAATGTCGTTTAAATAAACAGAGAAAACAACACAATACACCCATAAATATTAAAAATACGAAAGATTTTAATAATATAAACGAACAAATTAATAGTGTTAAAGTTAACAACCAAAATAGAATGGTAAAAAATGTAATAAAGAATAATAAAAATAAGAGTAAAAATTATATCAACAAAGATGTGCAAAATCAAAGTGGTAAACATGAAACGAATCATAATAAACAAAACGAAGAATCAGGTAGTAGAGCACATGCAAAAAGTCATGCAAATAAGAAAGACGAAGGCGAAAATGATTATTTCTTCATCAAGGAATACAGTTCTGAATATAATGATGAATGGGATAATAAAGAATCGAAACAAGATAAAGATTATTATGATGATGATGAAAAATACGGATATTTTAAAAAAGGCGGTGCTCATAATTTTTATAACAATTTGTATGATTTTGGTCAAGATGAGGACTTTAATTCTTTTTTTAAAGATGATGAAGGATCATTTTATGGTGATAGAAATGTATTTGAAGATAGTTTTGAAGATGATGATTTTCAAAGTTTTAATAGTAGAAACGGTGAGGAAAAAGAATTTGATAAGAATTTTAAATTTTATGATAAAAGTGGAGAGGACAAGGATAAGTATTATATCTATGATAGTAGGTTTTAGTTTATTGAAGTTAACTTCGACGCAATCTTTTACTTTAGTGTAAGTAATTTCTTTATTTTTAATTATGTATACCAATAGTCATTAAGAATAAAGTCTGAAAGTACTATAAAAAATCTTTATTGATCTTTTTTGTGTTCTAGCATAAAACTTAAATAAATAGTTCTTCTTATCTAACCATCAGTGTCCCACTGATGGGCAAAGGCCTCTTCCTCTTTTTCCACGATTCTCTATCCTGAGCCACCTCTACCCAGTCATCCGTGAAGGTGTCCAGCTCATCCCGCCACTTACACAATTAATACTACACATCAATTAATAGATATTTACGGGTGGTGGAATGAGCTGGAGACAATATAAGTATTAATTAACTATAGGTAACTATCTGTTGTATAGTTAATTTATATTATAAAATTACTTACAACATTTCTCGAAACAGAAATAAGATAAGCTGTTGCAATTTCTGACGAGGTCGCAGCGAAAATAATAAAACGAATAAACGCTTGGCTCAAGCAGAGAGAGAATAAATCAGAAAACATACGGCTGCGGTTTTGGCAGAAAATTGACTGTAAAATTATGGATTTCATGGATGAAATCGAAAGTCAAAGAAGTTTAGAGTTAAAGTAACATAATACTGCGAGTTTCCTTTAAAATTGAAATCAGAATGTGTGAGGTAGATTGTTCCTTGTTTTAGAAAATAGATATCGCGCTTTTTCTCGTAACTTTATTCTTGTCTAAGTATTATCCGAGGTAGCTGCTTGTTTAATCTAAGTAGCCTCAATAACCGAAAGATTCTTTGCATTCAGCAGAAAAAAGTATATTGAATAGATCTACAGATGTTTGTTGTTACCCAGTAATATTTTTCCTGTTGTCTTGCAATAAGCATAGATGAATACATACAAACAAGTCTGTGATACAAACATACACATCTGTTAGTCACGGCTCGCTCTTTCCCATGTTAGAGTAGAGACCACTTGCCTCCACTTGCTACAATCCAAACACACCTCTTCCACTTCATCCACATTCATCAGTCACCTCATACATGCACGCACACGTCGGGAATGGGTACTCTTGACAGGCGTTTCAAAACGAAAAGTGCAAGAATTAATGAATTGATGGCTTGCTTGGATTCTTAGAAGTCTATCCAGAGTTTGACATTATAGAAAAACGAAGAAGAAAACATAGTACAGACTAGAGATACGAGTATCAAACAGTTATTTCTTGGAAGCAAATAGAAGTTAGTTGTTTTATTATCTAAGATAGAATAATATAAATATAAAATAAAATAAAATAAAAAGCCTTTTTATTCCTCAATTACTTAGATAACTTACAAATGGATTTTTCAATATTAATAATTAGTAATAACTTATATTAAAATAGTTTAGCTTTAGTTTTATTAATATTAATCATTTCATGCAATCAATTAAGGACCCCTTAGGGTGAAGGCCTCCTCCAGCTTGCTCCATTCTTGTCGGTTTGGGTTTTATCTTGCCATCTTTCGTCCGCCGTTTTTTTTTAGGATAGAATAAGACCAAGCAATAAACATTTTATGAGGTCTACAGAAGCATTACTTACGAGTTTTATTGTTAACAATTGTTAAGAGAATAAGGAAGTGTACTTGTTTAAAGATTTTCGAACTCTAAATCAGGATTTTCTTTGACTTCTAAGATACATTATGGATGGGAAAGGGAAACGGGAACACAAAAATGAGATAAACACCAAATAAAAGAATTTATTGTATCAACAGGTGACTTTATTGCGAAATAGAAATTTCTTCCAGACTACCCTAGGGTAAAAACAATTATTTTAACATTTAGGGGTGCGCGTTGTGCAGTCTTATCTTTATCATACTGAGTTACTTAAAGTAAATAGTAAATTGATCTTTATAAATTAAAGATATCTAGCCCTATCTTCATACAAGTACTAAAACGTGTACTTCCAACCGGGGCAATCCAATCATTGAGGTTAATAGCTTGGTGCACCCACTAATCCTAGTTTAGTTTTATATTGGCACCTATTTATAAGTTTGCAAGATTTATACGAGGTATTCAAGCCTCGGGTATGAGTGTAGTGTATACAATAAGGAGTATTTTTGGAGCGGCGCTGTGAGGCAGGGTCCGACAGTATAGCGCTAGCGTGCGAACGGCACGGCGCTCGGGACGCGATCACTCTTCCTCCGAAACAAGTGACTCGGTGACCCTCGTGTAAGTTCAGTGCTTAAGCAGTGCTTCAGTGAAAGTGGACTCCTAACTCCGCTAACCAACGCTGGGCTAATTTAATTATACTAATGCATGACTGGAGTTGGAAATTGAAGTGTTTGGAGTAGTGCGTGGGTGCGTAGATGTGGGCAGGGAAATTTGATAAGGCGATTGCCGACTCGGACCGCTTTTGTATGCAGTGGGCCGGGACTATTTTTATCACTCGGTGGTAGTATTTCGGCTGTGCGCCGCTGGCCGCCGTCCGCTGCGCACGCGCTTAAAATCGCGCCGTTATGAAATCGGTGCGCGCCGCCCAAAATGATTTATTCCAGGAATTGTACAGGATGTGCTCGAAATTACAATGTTTCGTTTGGTTTTGAATGTTGGTCGAATATCAGTTTCAGTTATTAAGTAGCTTTTATTTGACCTAAATAAGAGTCATGTTTCGTTCGCTGTTTCTGAAAAACATGACGTAAAAGTATGAAACACGTTATGCGTTTCCATATTTCAGTATCGATTTCGCTTCAAACTAGATTAAACCAGATTTATCTGGTTTCCCTTTTACTTTGTAGAGATCGCATAGCATAATGTGTTAATCAAATCCATTGAAAATTACTAGTTTTGAATTTTTTCAATGATTTTATATAATTTTGGATTAAAGAAAAGGAAAAAAGAGCGCTCTTCTTTTAACTTCATTTTATAAACCGATTAGTAAATCATGGTATGAATCTCGAATTCTCTCTAGAATTTTGATTCTGTAAAGTCTTTCAAATAGTTTTGCTTTTGAAATTGGATAACCCATTTAAAACTGTCTCGAAAAACTCTATTCTCGAATAAAACAAACTATCACACGATCACTGTCTACACTTATCTTATCTAGCCGTTGCTGTCCCACTGCTGGGCAAAGGCCTCTCTCCTCCTTCTCCATGATTCTCTATCCTGAGCCGCCTCTGCCAAGTCGTTCGTGAAGGTGTCCAGTTCATCTCGCCACCATTTCCATGGTCTGCCGCGAGGTCTTTTAGCGGTTGGTTGCCATTGGTTGTCTACACTACAATTTTAAAAATCTTTTCGCATATTTCTACATCAAATCATTGAAAATCTAGTGAAAAACACTGTTATAACCACTTTGTTAAATGTATGATTCAGTTGGAAGGTTTTTAATTATTGCAACCAAATAGCGATAGCTTTATGAAAATTCTTTACACCAAATACATAACATATTATAATATCACATTTTACAAGCAAATCTGTCTGTCATTTATGTCCCACTGCTGAGCAAATGCTTTTTGCTCATCCAATATAAAACGTATCACAGTTATATTAAGAAAGGAGTACTAATGATACAGTACCTAAATGAAGGTACTTATTTATTTAAAGGACCTGCCCCATCAAAGTAACGATTCAAACAATATAGGTCAATCCATGTGAGTTCTTTTAGCCTCAAAATTAACCACATTAAACTCATAAAACATCATAGTTATGAACTCATTTACATATACACTATTGAAAAGAACATAAATAGATAAAAAAAATTGACAATATAAAATCTAATTTACACTAGAATTTCGTTCTCTAGTAGAATAGGCATGATGACTAAAAAAAATTTTTAGTCCATCACATAGATTATTTTAAAATATTCGACACGTATTTCTTTTTTTCTCTTTAACTAAAAATTACAAAGATACACTGGGTTAAAGTTGCTCGTGACGTCACACCTCAGTACGATTTTAACCTAGGAATGACGTCAATACCCCCCACTCCGTAACTTTGATGCTCTATATCTTTGTATTTATTTGCGTATTTGATCAGGTAAAAAATGTGTTTCAAATATATTTTTATAGCCTAAAAGACGGACTAATTATTTTTTGATATTTTGTAGTCACAAACTGACTACAAAATATCAAAAAATAATTATTCATATCATACCAAAAAATAGTCATTATCCCCATTGTCAATATAAAATCTAATTACACTCTAGAATTTCGTTCTCTAGTAGAATAAATACATATCTACAGATTGCAAAAAACGCTCTATTATGTAAACTTTTCATTAAAATCACCTTCTACTCATATTTAACTACGAAAACGACAACTAGGTACATGCGTATTAGAGCGAAAACTCTAGATCAAATATAAAATTTCACGTTACTTTAACCCCACGTGGTCCCTTGCAATGCTTCCGGTATAAATATCGATTTCCTACTGCAATCGATTGAGGTCGATATTCGATAGTTATAATTAGTTTTGTAAATCTAGTTCAGCGAGTTGAGCATATGTTACCGGGTTCGATGCTCGGTTGGACATCGATCAATGTCCGTGTTGTATAGTGGGATTGGCAGGGGTTGGTAGTATTTAGTTAGTTGGGTTATTAGATTGTAGGTATCTTGGGAACTGTTCTCGGAAGTATGCGAAAGTTTTCCCGCGCTCCCGTCTACAAGCGGCTAGTAGGAACACCGTGGGGTTTTAGCCGGTGGGAGTCCGGCATAACCCTTCGTCTTTCTCCGACACGAAGGGTATCCATAATGGATTTCCCCACGTAAAAAAAAGGTATCTTGGCGGCCACGGGGTTTTAAATATCTGAAACCTAAACAGAGTAAAAAACAAAGGTGATGCAGTAGTAATAAAGTAATATTAAAGGATTTTAAGGTTTCAGTTTATGTACATGAAGGCATATTTAGAAAGAAAAAGTAGGATTCATGCGTGTCGTTTAAGGAAGATAAATCAGAAAGAGAAAGGAACGCCACTAATTAAAGCTAAACTCGATGAGAATGAATTTTCTTGGTATACGTAGTAAATAAAACACCTGCACTTATTTATTTAAAATATATAAAAACCGACCAAGTGCGAATCACACCCGCGCAGGAAGGATTCCGTACCATTCCCTATTGATATCAAGCAAAAAAATCATGTTTGTTCTGTGGGAACCCCCCCCCCCCCTTAACTATTATAAGGTATTATTCTATTTTTAGTATTTGTTGTTATAGCGGCAATGGTAATACATCATTTGTGAAAATTTCAACGCTCTAGCTATAACGGGTCATGAGTTATAGCCTGGTGACAGACGGACAGCCAAGTCTCAATAATAGGGTCCCGTTTTCACCCTTTGGGTACGGAACCCTAAAAAATACTACTTTTGTCTTAGAAACATTTAATTGGGAGTGCTTGGTTTCTTTTAACAATAGAAATGGATAATGGATATAGGTGCTGAAAGAAAGTGTAGAGCAAGGTCTAAATTCCGGTCTGGTGTGATCCATTTGGACTGTATGTAGGTACCTGAAAAACCTAACACAAAAAAAAAAAAATACCACAGCTCTGCGGAGTGGTTTCGGTTCATCATTTGATACTCTTTCACGCAAAAACAATTGAACAGATTTTAATGAAACTTTACAAAATTGTAGCTTATTATAATAAAACATACTTAGGCTATTACAGTCTTTTTTTTTATTTAAAGATATTGTGTAAGTTTTCCAAGATATGACGATAAAGGTCTATCTACACAGATCTGGGCCGTGCCCGGGACGTGTCCGGGCCGTGTCCGAGACGTGTCAGAAAAAAAATATTATTCCATATAATTTTCTATGGATTCGTTCACACACGTTGTCATGACAACGTATTATTTTCCCTCCTGACAGGCCACGGCCCGGACACGACCCGCGCACGACCCGAATCTGTGTAGATAGACCTTAAAAGCGCACCAAGTCGCTGACAACCTCTAGTTTCATGTAAACTACAAAACTTTATTCTGATTAAGACATCAATGTTAAAGTTTACATAAAATAGTGAATTTAATAATCTCATTAGCTCCATTGCCCGCGCAACACAAAGTTAAGTATTTACATTTGAAATAAACATTGTGGTGAATTTGTTTATGTAGCACAAATTGTGTCCATTTTGTTAGTAGAACGCATTCGAGGTTGATTTCCTAGGAATATTTAAACTAGTTTTTTTTTTAAATGGCATCTATATCAACAAAAATTGTATGGTATTTTGTTTGCCCTCTTGGTGTGCGATCCACCATGGTCCAGTATTCCAGTAATTTAATATAATTAAGTCTACTATAAACCTTAAAACATTACCCTTCCTTTTGGCTTCGCCGTAATCGGGTAAAAACCATCGAAATAGATTCACTCCATCACCTCACCATACAAATAAGGTTCGATTTAATTTGTCGCAATCAATAACATTGCTCAACACATTTGTTACCTGTCAACAACAAACATTTGCCAAATCAGATAATTTCCAGTCCATTAAAATATTGTGCAATTATGAAAGTATTTAGAAATCTCCGCCATGTCCTACTAATAAGTTGACAACGCCAAAAAAACAATGTCACATTGAAAATAGCTAATTAGACAAATTGTGAACTGCCTACGTGTTTCGAGGAATAACGTATAAAGAATTTGCTATTGGAGACAAGTCACGAGATGGATGTTGTGACTCAGTGATATTTTTCCTGTTTACTTGCATTTAGTAAGATACATACATACATATCCGTCACGCCTGTCTCCTGTTAGGTAGAGATCAATTCCCTCCATATACTACGATTCCAACACACTCCTTTCTCATATCTCATATCTCTCATACACATTCATCATGGATCAAATTGTATTCGTTTAAGTAACTTAAATAAACCTACCTACATACTCCTCAATGAAATGAAATGTGACCCAAAATCTACAGCGAAAAAAAAAACATTAATGTAGATTGTTGTCAACTCAACACACGACAGGTGCTATCCAACATCGTCTTCGAAAACACGATAATAAATATTATTTTTTAAAAGCAAACAAACTAAAAATGACTTCGCCCAATTGATGATACTGTACTGTAAGCAAACAAAACTCAATTTAATTCAGGTTATCAATTCTGATAACTAAGGCCCAGAATACACGATAAAACGCATCTTCAACACACGATAAAACGCATCTTCAACGCAACTGCAACTGCTAGTTACTTTTAAGTTGTATCGAAGTTTCTGCTATAGATTCCTTAAGAAAACCACAAACGACGTAACTAGTTTCAAACGTTTCAGATTACTTGCATCGTGTGTGGTTTGCTAAAGGAATCTATATAGCAGAAACTTAGATGCAACTCAAAAGTAATTAGCAGTTGCAGTTGCGTTTCCCCGTGCGTTATAGGCCTAAGCAAACAAAACTCAATTTATTTCAGGTTATCAATTATAATAACTTACGCTATAATTGCGGAACCACTAATTCTAGAGGTACAAATTGTGAGAACTTTGGTGCACTATGCACACTATTTGCGCATACGCAGCGAGCATCGCAGTGTTAGCCTCAACCACGACCTCAACTTCTAGGAAAAAGAACTAACATCTTTAAAGATTCAATAAAAAAGCCAATTAAGAAAATGAATAGATAGATTCTCTCGGCTATACACTTAGTTAAGAATTCCAAAGTTACGAATAAAGTAAAAATGAAGAAGTTTCCATAGTAATAATGAACCGTGATTCTCGTGTCAATAAAAACATTCTGATTAAAGATCTTGGTTGAAATAACGAATCTTAACCACAAATGAAACCTTAAAACTCATCTTGAAAGTAAAACGAACGTGATTATAAAGTATTAGTTAAACTGGCCGGTTAACCAGAAAATTCTCGTCTCAAGCTGACGTCTAACCTTCACACAACTGTACAAAAATAAACGCTATTCTATTCATAGTGCCATCCATAGCAACTGTGGGCCTCAGTATAAATATTTTTCACACTAGATTATCACCTGTCCTTTTCCCACTCAACCGTGTTGGTATCGCTGTCTCGCTCATCAATGGCCAAAAGCCAACCGTCGTCGAAGAGTTACGAAATTATGAAATTTAATTATGAAGGGTATTATTGTTTTTATTCATTTGTTTTTTGTTGTAAAAACCACGAAACTAAATTGCGTTCGACATGTTTTCCGTATGCATCCGGATTGATGGGTCAAGATATCTACCAACTTGTTGCCGCTCGACGGCCACAGAGGTAGAGATGAGGAGATGAAGAAGAGAAGATGGTGCGACGATCTGGATGCATATTTCGCTCGCCAGAAGTTGCCGGGGATAGGAAAAGATGGAAAGTTGCAGGGAAGGCCTTTGCCCAGCAGTGAGACACAATAGGGATACAGTGGGCTTATAAAAAATATCGGCTTCGAAATTATTTTTTTAACTTTTTTTTGTCTGACTCTTTTAACTGATTTCTATTGTATTTAATTAGAACTTGATTATGAAATGATGTTCATGATAAGATACAAATCAAACAAAATCATCAAAAAATTCAAAAGAAAAAACCCCAAATCATTTTACAAAAGTAAACAAAGTAAGAAATCCCATTGTTCAGTAATTACTCATTGCCAACGCTTACAAACTGCTTGGCAAAATGCAGACAAATTAATTCGTGATTCAAGAAATAAAACAGGCAGTCATTAAGTATTGCAATTTATTAATCAGTTGTTACAATGTAAACTAATTAAGTTCTTTAATTTATAGTTGGTACTAATTTGGATCATTTCACAGACTCAAGAGTTTTTAGAATTTCAAGTCATATTAACGCATCATAGTTTAAAGGAAGTTGATCAATTAGTACTCTGACCTATTTAGTGTTTGTTACTTTTATTTTTTAATAGGAAGGTAATCATTTTTACCAGTTTAGTTTTTTTAAAACTTGCAACACTGTAATACTTATAAAGAAATAAATAACAAAATCGGTCAGGCTACACAGTCATAAAAAATATCCCCATCTCGAGTCAAAGTTGGTGGAAAAGTGCTAAGGATACACGCTGAATGGCCAGTGAAATTCGTTGCACCAAAAATGACTCGACACGGGGATCTGAATTACGATTGCGGCACCCCAATTCCTTTATAAAAGTCTTGGCCTCGGCACATCACACGCCTGAACATTCCACAGTAAAGGGCATAAAGTAATAACCGGTTTAGTTTTTGAGCCAGTGACAACAACACGGGTCCGACAAGGCACAGATCTTGCGAAAAGGCCGCCGTCGCTATATCGGATTCTTCCGTCTCTGTCTAAATGTCACTGATAAAAAGAGACAATGTCACAAAAAAAAAACTGCTTGCTCGCAGTGCACATTGTATTATTGTACTTGTCGTAGACATCGTCGTAGACATTTGGCTACGGCGTAGCAATTATGTAGAGGCACAATGCATAGCGAGTCATTGTCACATTCTGAAAGTTTGCCAAGTGCCAGGTGTGTGGGCTTCTATTTCATATTGTGATTAAGGTTAAGGGCGAATTAGCGAGTTTAATATCAAATGAACTTTAGATTTAAATTGTGTCTCTTATTATTATGACAACAAAATGCATTATAATTAATTTGCACATCGATGCTTTGTGCTTTGATTAGTACTAAACATACTTTATTTCAATTATCTCGACTAGCACTGCCGAATATTATAATGGCGATATGCATTGCATAATCTCATGATTGAAAACGTGCTATTTACCTATACTTATTACTTATATTTTAAATCATTGTTAGTAATGAAAGGTAAATTTTTATTGTAAATATTGTGATCTTTAATGTATCAATGTAAATACACTATAACAATAAAAGCAAACCGTTTCTCAGTCAAATAATGTGTTAACATTTTGCACACGCAACCATTTGCAAATTCGTCTCGCAGTAAAATGCAGTAAACTCAAAATTTACGCAAACGTTAATGTAAAGTCATATAATGTAGGTCCGGGTATAATTCTCAACATTACACTTGTTTAACGATTTCTTCAGCGGATGTTTTTCTTTTTAATTGCTTCAAACCACAGATTTTTAGGTTTATTGCTTAATTTATATAAACAGATATTTGCAGGCGAAGTAATGTAATTACGTGGGATTAATTTCCAAGGATTTTAGTATTTTACAGACGATTTAAAGTTTCTATTGGTTGCTAACAAGGCTAGTTAAACGCTAGGCTAGGTTAAGGCTAGTTACTCCAAAGGTTGTCTGGAAGAGATCACTTTTAGTGATAAGGCCACCTTTGCGCACAATGTTAGTTTTAAGTTTTATCTGTATTTGTGTGCAATAAAGTATTTTTATAAATTTATCTAGTTAGCCCAGGAGGCTTAACATACGTGCCGCGACAATTATCTCACGTTATGCTGTCCTTATCACATTTAAAACTATGGACGTGACCCATGACAACATCTTGTCACGGAGTGTATGCTAAGCTAGCTGTAGTTACAAGGCCCAGAGTGTTTATTATACCAACTAAACCAACCAATGACTTATCATCCCCAACTCTGACGAGAATCTGAAAATTTTATTTATCCGCATGAAAAATTGGGGTAAATAGTCATCTACCTTAGTATTTACCTAAATCATGATTATTCTTTAGACATTCTTCTGGCCCGAGTCCACTTGTTTACAACAAGCATTGGACGTCATTGACTGAAGTTCTTTAAACAGTTTATACAGATGTGTCATTCATTCCGCCTTCGGAATCGTAATTCAGATCCCCTTGTCGAGTCATTTTTGGTGCAACAAATTTCACTGGCCATTCAGCGTGGCAATGTTGCCAGTATCCTTGGCACTTTTCCACCAATTTTGACTAGAGATGAAACGGATAGTGATTTGGCCGGATACCGGATACCGAATAACCGGCAAGCTTGTAGGCCGGAGCGCCGGATATCCGGCCGCCGAATATCCGGCCCTATTTTTGAATTCAGCGCAGCAGTACCAAAAGTTTAAAGCAGTACCCGCAGCTGTCAAGGTTTTCCAAAATTTATCTTTCAGCACCTGGCAGTAGCGTATATAGCGAAAGGCTATTTTCAGAGGCTGGTCTGGTATACGAAGCTAAGCGGAGTCGCCTCTTACATGCGGAAAATTTGGTATTTATTCATCATAATTTGCCACTTATTAATTTTGACTATTAAAATTAAAACATTTACGTATTTGTCGTGTGATTATAAAAATAAAGGGTATCAAATAAATCTATTGCTGTTTGATTTTCACTTCTTAAAATAATTTAAATTTTGTGAATTCTACTATCCGGCCTCCGCCGGATAGTGACCTACTATCCGGTATCCGGCCGGATAGTGAAAACTAGGCCGGATAGGCCGGATACCGGATAGTTACCGGATATCCGTTTCATCTCTAATTTTGACTCGAGATGGCATTTTTTTAACGACTGTATAGCCAGACCAATTCCGTTTATTTTTCCTTTGTTTCTTTAATAAAAGAGAATGCTCATGAAGTATGGAACAAATACCCAGGCCCGGCGCAAACGAAATATATCTCAGTTTATTAGCATAAATGTGTATTGAAATGTCACATTGGGGGCATCGTCCAAATTGGTGGCTAAATGTCGAAAATTGCTATTTGTATTTTCATAGCGGTTAATTTTGATGATTCTTTTTCTAAATAAAACAAAGTAATATCTTATTCTTTTATTGAGATTGACATACTATCAAGTATTAGAGCAATTATTTTAGGTGAGGTTTCAGGAAAGGTTAGATATCAGGTTAGGTTTAGTTTTAGGTTAGGTGAGATTTTAGGTTAGGTCAGATAAGGTTTTAGATTAGATTGGATGATGTCTTAGACAACCTAAGACCTCACCAAACCTTCACATTACCTAACCTTAAAACTCACCGAACCTAACCTAACCTTACCTGATATCTACTACCTTGAAATCTCACCTAACCTAATTGCTTTAATGCTTCAATAGTATTGTTATTCTCAATAAAATAGTGAGATATTACTTAGTTCAAGAAAAAAAACATAAAAATTAACCCCTAAGAAGATACGAATAACAATTTTTGACATTTAGCCACCGATTTTGACAATGATTCTAATTACTCATTTATACCAGTAAACTGAGATACTTTTCGTTTGCGCCGGGCCTGGGTATTTTTTGAGCATTCTCCTTTACATTCGTCTATCGAGTCAATGATAATTATATATGTAGAGGTATATAAAAGATATTTTAAGAAATTGGATTTATACCCATCGATTTGAAACGATTGGAATTTCCAACTTGATATTATACGTAGCTATACTGTTTGCCAATTGTAATCCACAAGCACATATCTGTCCGCTCACTCTTAAATCTTTGGCTACCTCCCTGGCTATAATTACTACAACATTTACATTATGTCAGTGCCCACGCTGCATTCTGTATTGTTATTATCTGCGCTATGTCGGTACGCGGACTTTGCTGTACATTTCCTCTCTATAAATATCTGATTAATCGAGCTCTATTGTTATGTATTGAAGTTCAAGGGTGTAGGTTTCTATATCCATACTTATAATATACATAGATAATCTAGATTCAATAGGAGACATGAACTTTGGGATAGTTACCGTAGTTGAGTACCTGCGGTAACTGTTTCGCAATATTGTTTTGAAGTTGGTTTGAAATTACCTACATCCTGACAAATATCTGGCTATGGCAGGCTTATAAATTCAGCAATTGGACTAAAGAAAATTTATGTATTTAAGTATATATAGGTAATTAATATAAAACACACTTTATATAAAAATTTGTCTAATACCATTTATAAGTTATCTAATAAGAATTCTATTACAACATAAGCGACTAAAGATTTTATCACACAATGGATTTATGTTAATCCAAAAGGGCCTGAACAATATACAATTAGCGCCAAAACACACGGTGAAACGCAACTGAAATTGCTAGTTACTTTTGAGTTGCATCGAAGTTTCTGCTATAGACTTCCTTAGAAAACCACACACGGTGCAACTACTTTCAAACGTTTCGTTTCGGTTGCGTTTCTTTTCTTACTCTTTTATTCTTCAAACTATTCTCACTCCAGCTAGACATATCATAGCCTAGCAAAGACCATGACATGTTTTTAAACAGCGCATTTCTTCACCTGTTTGTATAGCCTCATTTACTGATCTTTGCAAGACGCCGAGTGACAGCCGAGGCCTTGCTAGCTTTATTTTATTATACTTTGCATTTTATTTTGCTAATGAGGGGGATAAGATCTCGTTTCTAGAATTTTTTGTGCCTACCACGATTGCGAAGAGTAGGATGAGGTGAAATGAACTGGGGCCCAAGTCTGCTATATTATTATTTTCAGTTGTGTGTCGGCAGAGTGTCAATGAGAATGCCATTTTTGGAAACATTTGGTCGCAATCAGTGTAAATCGTTGTTTAGCAGAATACCAAATATGTCAAAAATGCCATCGATACTCTGCCGAAAAACATTTTAAATTAGCAGACAGACAGAGATTTGGTTCTTGGATGCTCAGTTTTATTCATCCACCTGCCTGCTTATCAGCTCTTTCACTAAACCCCTTCTCTCATTACGATACGCACAAATGATTCAAGTATCCTGCAAGTCTTGAAGATGAGTCACCGTGAAATATCTCACATACATTTGAATACAGGCTAATATGTATGTAAGATACTTCGCGGTGACAAGTCTTCGAGACTTGCAGGGATACTTGAATCGCCTGTGGGTATTGTAATGAGAGAAGGGGCTAAAGGCCACGTGCCGATTTCCAAATAATAGTGGTTTATCTAGCTTAAATTGGCCACTACTTTAAACAACGTGATCTTGTGATTAAAACCCATCATTTTGGCAAATTACTCCGATATGCAATCACCATTAAAATCAAGTCACACATCCGCTGCCCACATATCCTCAGTTTTCTTCAATGGATAACCATTCCACCTACCTCCTGCCTACCTCAAGATCAGTACCGTTGCCAAATCACGGGTGTCATGAGTAATGGATAGTTTATTTGTACACCGTACCACCAAACTTTTGATACGGAAAGTGAGTCTGTTTTCATGAAGTGATCTCATCTCACTTGCTATTTTGTCGTTGGCTCATTTGTAGCAGATTGTTCGTAAAGGGGTGCAATATGTATGTAATAGTTCAAGAAAGGTTGGTTTGGTTTCACAGTTGATTTAGACTTTAAAAGAAAGATGTTCTTTCTTTGAAAATGTTTTTAGTCGATGGAAACTTTTAGCATCATATTATCAAAAGGTATTAATAAAGAATCTGTACGATTTCTGAAAAGGAAAACCCTACGTAACAATGAATTTAAATTGTTTTTCCATAACTTAAGTTTACCAATAAGAGAAGTATGGTCCATTTACCCAGCAGTGGACAACTTTAAACTGATATTGATGCTAGTTACGAGTCTATAAATTTAAAACTATTCTCTCTTAACTACGTAACATACATACATACATAATATATGTCACGCTGTGTGTTTGGATTGTAGCAAGTGGAAGGAAGTGGTCTCTGCCTACCCCGATGGGAGAGAGACGTGACGGATATGTATGTCAAGCTTTTTCCCACTTGATGATAGTGACGAGTCTATAAAAGTAAACTGATCTCTCCTACCAACATACCTACAAACATATCTGTCACGCTTTTTCCCCATCGGGGTAGGTAGAGATTATTTCCCTCACTTGCTACGATCCAAACACACTTCTTACCTTACTACCTACCTGCAACATTGATTACCTATATCCAATCCAACCAATTTCTTGCCAATTTACGTAACAAAACCATATTTATTTTTCCACCGGATGTTTACAATGATCTTAGTAACTATTTGTAACAAACGAGTGGGTTCTGTTTACATACACTATTTGCTCTTCTTTGAACAGTTCCTTTTAATATAGGCGATTATTGTGAAACATTTCACGTTCTTGAATAATGATTTCCTTGCATTTACTATGATAAGGCATATAATATAATATAGAAGGAAGTACAAGAGCGTTAAAAAAGGGCTATTAGTTATAAATCAGTCACAGTTACGAGCTTTCTCAATGTGACCATATTGCAGTATTGGCAAAGAATTAATAATAATAAGAAAAAATATATAAATTAAGTGAATAACATCACCGTCTTGGGAGCGTATCCTGTAAAGGTGATGTTTTGACTGTGTGAGTTATATGAATAAATAAATAAATAAATAAAATAATAAAAAGAAAACAATAGATTTACCTACCAAGTTATACATTACCATGCAAAAAGCAATAGTATTAAACACATGTCGCATTGTTCGCAAATTTCTACAGGATGACACATAAACCCCTACTCAGTAACTGTTACTTACTTGGTTTCGGCCCGTAAGTATGCAGTAGATTACCAAAACTTCCTAACAGTTTTGAGAAAACGAAAGTTTGTAACTAACAATAATAATAATGTATTAATTATCTTGAAAAAACAATTCAAAAGAATTTTAAAACTGGTGTCCTTAACAATTTTCTTTACTGTTCATCTGAACTGTAACTTGCTTTTGAGAAATATTCATAAATAACATTTTTTTTTCTTGGTATTTTCACAATTTTTGATTTACCAGATATCTGATGTGGTAATACATATTAATCCATTTACAAGCTTACAGAAAAAAACATATCCGAAGCGTTTGGAAGTGTATTTGAAAGTGATATACTCAATATCAAGGTACAACTACCATATTCTTTTAGATCTAAAGCCAAGTAGGACTAGCTTCCATCATCAACGAACATTATTTAAACGATTAAATAATCCTACTGGCTCCAAAACGGCAATAGATAAAATTAAAATATAAATCACTTCATCATAGATTAATTAGGACATTACGTACCTCCTCTATCAATCATGGTGGCTAAAATTAAATACTTATATAGGGTGGTGTTATTGGGTGAATCTTCAGAATCGAGAATTTTGATGTCCGGGGGCTTAAATCCTACGTTTCAAATTATAAAGTCAATGAAATATGTTTTAAACTATAGATTAAGATGTTATCTACTTGGGAAAATAAAAATAATACATGAATTCAAATCGAAAGGTATTTAAAAAGTAGTTCAAAGCCCTAAAAATTGATTCCACTGACGTGTCCGCTCTCCCGATTTATTCAGAAAACCTTAAAAATCTTTTTATCATATATACTTAAAGATTCATACATGTTTTTATTTTATTATAGAATAGTTAATTATTACGCATCATAATAAATTTTACACGTATTTTACAATTAACTGAATTTCTCGAGTCATTTTAATTTTGTCCGGCACTAAAGTGTGATTACCTTGGCACGTCACTAAATCGCACATACGACCCTAGTCGAGCCATTTGGATAGGCGCTGCCTATTTTCACGCGAACTGTGAGATGCATTTTATGTATCGAGGGGGTAGATTATGCGTGAAGTTGTACCATTCACGAAATACAAAGTTATGTATCTGATTTCCCTGGCTTTGTTCTGTACGATCATTGATTACTATGTTCATGTTTTCTTATTAATTTTGTACTACAAGAGTAACTTGATATAGCTATGAATAAGCGCATGGGTGCCCATTATCTAGCCTGGAAACATCATTACGCTAGTTAAATCCAATTTATGTAAAACGACAAAAAACCGATATTTCTTGCTTCCACTGGCTTGATTTCACTGGTTTAATGACCAGACCATACTAATAAAATCATACAGTTTGCTTAAAATAACGGTTTATATTGATTTCTAAAAATAGCGTTATGTGTAATAATGTTTGATATTATTAAAAAAACAGTTTTCCACATTAAGGGAGGACGTTTCAAAGCTCGGTCACCTATTTAAAGATTTTGAATTAGCAACTTCACAGCAACTTGTATTAATACCCAATAACATTTTAAAGCCTAAATTCGAAGGTACGTTAACTGTTTTTAATTTTATTTAACAAAATTGAAACTTTTTTATACTTTATATTGCATTATTATTGATTCCCCTGGGCGTAAATTTTTAACATCAAATATCTTTGGATCCATACATAAGAAATGAGTGCCTATTCAAAATATTTGTTTATTGACCTCTCTAATTTGTGATTTTATTCTCAATTTAAAAATAAAATAATATTTAAATTTTACCAGTGGAATCAACTAAAGAATCCCAAATCGAAGAAACACCCTATTTTAGATACCAAAGAAGCTTTTATTTTTACTTTACCAAGGACAATTTGTTCAAATTCTTGATAAACAAAAACACTACCTTATCTACATAAATTATTTCATCTCTCTACTAATAATACTTATAATAATAATATTAAATATTATTTCGGACCAATTATAATCCATATTACAAAAACCTTATTCCTAATGTTAGTTTTACAAAAATGTGCTAGACCATGGATTCACGTGTAATTGTGTCCACCGCTCAATTTAAAGGACCCTGCATTGTCTCGGCCCATACTAAGCAAAGGCCTCTCTCTCTTCTTTTTTCACAATTCTCTATCCTGTGCTGCCACTGCCCTAAAAGCCATGAAGGTGTCCAGGGGCCCAAGTCTGAAAATATTGTAATTTAGCAGAATTGGGCCCCAGCTCATCTCGCCATCTTTTTTGTGATCCGCTAATAAAGTAAAAAACAATTCCTATGAAGAATTTGTTGGCAACACCAACAAAAAGTAAAAAGAAGTTTTATATTTCTTTTATGTAGCAACACTTTTTTCACTTCTCTAAAACTTCCCGCTCTGCTACGAATACGTGCGCTTTGTAACTTTTTGGTGTGTAAAAATTAAGTGCAATATAAACTCAGTTCGCGCCAATACTTGAAGACTTTCATTTATTTAATAACCAGCCCTAACATCTGCTGCCTACAGAATTATTAGGTAGGTACTAGAGGCTGCCCGCCACTTCGTACGCATTTCTCATCGTATCTTGGAAAACTTAAGCAATATCTAAAATTAATATAGCCTATGTGTTGTTCTGATGTCCAAGCTAAGTAATTGTAAAATTTTATTAAAATCTGTTTAGCGGTTTTTACGTGATGAAATAACAAACATCCATCCATCCATCGGCACAAACATTGACATTTATAATATTATTAAAAGCTGTTTGTTATCGTATAATAACAACCTGTATATCTTTGAAACAGAAAATATAGGTCATATGACTTCCAGTGATGTGCCAAGGTTTGTATGTGAAGAAGTAAGAACAATTTATGACACAATCAAATTTACGAGAGTTAATAAAACTAAAGCATTTGACAGACAAGTGGATGATGTTTTACAAGTAGTAGAGATTAGTAATGATATAGGTGTTGATATTAGTGCGAAAATGATTGCTGCAGTTAGGTGAAACTAGAAATATTGATTTATAAATGATAGGCGTAGGTAATCATTTTAAATACTCTTTTATATTATACCGAAATCAACGTTTTCTGTTAAAGTAAGATTCGAAGGTATTTTTAAACTTACACAAGGGCTATTTTAAAGATTCACAAACGTATGGATTGTAATTAATTGTTTAGGTACATATTAAATACATATAAATTAACTTTAACATGAATAAGCGTGGTGGATTACGGCCTAATCATTCTCTGTATAAGAGTAGGCTCGTGCCCCTCGGTGGGGACATATATGGGCTAACAACAACAACATGAATAAAATTGTCAAAACCTTGGATTTATCTGAAACGAAATCGACAGAAATACAAATTGCTTTTACTCTACACACCTGTTATACTACATTAGTATCCATTAACCCGAGCTGCTAAGAGTCACGTAACCTCTCTCTTGTAATATTCAGAGATATTATATTTCTTAAGCCATATGTATAGGAAAAGCTGATTTTCAGCGCTGATGGATAACGTGGTTTTATTTTTACATGCATCGCCGTACTCCTTTTTTTCTTACGGATCAAAAAGAGTGGTCTAGGATACATTAAATTTACTCGGATGTACATGCTACGTCTCCTAAAGTTATGTAATTATTTGTCTAAAAAATATTGTTTTTATCAGTCGCCAATTCTTATATCGTAGCTCGATGATTTATGTTTACCATTGTCACCAGCATATTGTATCTTGTTGGGTCATTTATTCACATCTTAATGTTCCCAAACTGCCTTCTCTTCTTGCTTATTTATTGATAAACATATAATGATAAAAACATTGATTTTCTTGAGCTTCCACATCTAAATAACCTAAAACTTCATCAGACTAAATGAAATCTGATGAGGCTACGCAAAGCACTTTATTTCCAGCGAGGAAAGCAGTAAAATTTATTTGCAATAGATATTAAAAGTGTGATTCAAGTCACATGATTCCAACGTCACGGTAGTCTTATTTATTTGAAAACTTACGTTGAAGCCAGATGTTGAAATATTTGGTTCATTGAAAAAACTTATTCAGTAGTGGAAGATTATTGGGTCAGTGGAATGTTTCTTTCTAAAAAGAAACTAAGATATTTCAAATTGTAAGTAGGTAAACGTCAAACGCAATTTTACAATTTGACCCGTCGGATGTCTAAATTATAATCTTATTTCTACATAAAGCACAAATCGACCGAAATTATTTCAATTTAAGTTTGACTGGTATTAATGTAGATATGAATTTATCGATGCAGAAATCTTGAGAATGACTCATTATCAAGATTTGTGCAGTTTCCCAGTTGCATTTACTCTACCTGCACATTTGTTTCCATGGAAACTGTGGCGGTGCTCAAATTGATTTTGTTCAGTAAACTGATTTAACTAGGTAGGTATTTTGGCTTCATCAAGTCACTTGAACTCAACTCCGAAATATTGCCGACACCTAAGTATTGTGAGTGTAAAATTTTCAGCACATGAGCGATTGACCCAAATTCCATGTCCTAAGAGCCCCTTGACCTCAACAATTTCGCACAAGTATTAGATCAGCTTCTATCTTCGATGGAAAACACCTCTGCAGCGGCAACGTCACAGGGTGACGAGTCCGTTATCCAACCGACGACGCCTGCATCGGCCCACGCGCATTCCTCCCGCCCGCCTCGGCCCATCGCCAACATTTTCATAGTTTAGTTACGATTTCGAAAACGACCCGACGCGTCCCGCCGCCGGCGAAACCGATTCTCGCGAACACCGTTTCGGATAACCTTTGTCAAGTTCTCGATCGTTTGCTTAACTGAAGTGCATGTGTTGACTTTTTGTGTCGTGATACAGTTGGATTGATTGTGTGAGGCGTTTACGGTATGTGGGGTTTTAAATAATTCGTGGCTGTGCGGATCTTCTTTGAATATGGGAATCCGTGGTGGTATAGCTGTGATATCCTGGTTTTTAATATTTTCGTCAAATTCATCAACGAATGTGGAGTTTTTCTATTTCATAGATCACATATTAGTTGCCTATTTTTTTCAAACGTCGAACTTTCGATAATTTCCATCTGGATGGATTCGCAAAAACTGTTTATCTACCTAACATTAATATTTAAAATTCCAATATTTTAATAGCGGAAACAGCAGCTGAAGTCGATAAAATTTGAGACCGAATGTTAGGTAATCGTCGGAAGTAAGGTGCAAGTTATAAAAATTCTGCGTTCGCTGCGAAACGTCGAGTTTCTGAGGCCTTCGGTGATACAGAAATAGACTGAGACGTTTCGTTTATACTGAAAGTTTTAACACTAGACACCCACACTGCTACACTTCACCTTGGTGTAGATGGCGCTGACCGGCTGACTCATTGTGAACCAGAGAGCTCTTGAGCTGATGGTTTCAATAGATAATGTTTCGATGTATGTCTTTCAGCGACTACTGATGGATGACTTGTGTTGTTTACGATTCGTAAACTATTTATATCGATTATATTTAGGTCTATAAAAATAGTTGATTCATCTAGTTAGTGCAGTGTTGGTTTTGTTGTTAAAATTTTTATCTAGGTTAAGTTCTTCATATTTTCTAGAGGTTGGCGTTTATAGTCTGAAATAAACAGACTTCATACCAATAAAACGAAAATGCCACACAACAAATAATTTTCAAGAAGCTGCATAGGAAATGTTTAACTCTACTTGTTTTACATTAGCCACATCCTCTGGAGAAATGGACTGGAGCAGTCCAAATGCAAACCTCAATATTATTTAAGTCTCCTTGTCACTAACCTATCAAATTAAGTCTGAAGAATTTTGTCTAATTTATATTACTCTAAAATGAAGTGTATCGTCTTCCGCATTGTCATTTTTCAGACCAATCTTTTTTCATTTCTTTCAAAAAACGTTAATTTGTTCTGCCTCTTCGTGTCTATTTTTTTCGTGACTGCATCGTGCCAAATGGTTACATTGGCTTTCATTAATTTAGTCATTACATTGCTCATAATGTTCGTGTTATATCCCTTGCAGTTTTACAACTGTCAACAGACCATTATCTGTCTCATTATTCAGAGGAATCACTTTTGTTTTGTTTATCATCTTTAAAGGATCTGTTGAGCTTTTGATTATGTCATTATAATCTTAATTATGTATTTGCATCATTTTGCTCGTGGTCTGAACTAAATAAATCATTATTATTTTACAAGTTGGTACTCATCTTTAACACAACTTTCTTAAGTTAAATCACAAATTTTAGGTATACAGCATGGCTTTGAATATTAACACATGTTTTTAAAAGCTTTTATAACTCAAACAAATGTAGAAACGAGACGGATCTGATATGACCCCATTTTATTATTCCAAAATTTAAGAACAAAAGTATTGAACACTGGGTAAAGGCCTCTCTTCTCTTTCTCCATAATTCTCTATTCTAAACCACCTCTGCTCAGACCACACTAACCACTTTTTTTATTACAGGTCGAAGAGTACACTCTTCCCATTCCTCGAATACCGAGTCAAATGCCGTGATGACCAGCTAACAAGATGGGGGTGTCAGACGATTTAGCCCCGAGCTTCACTCAGAAGCCCCAGCTTCGCCAAGAAGACGATGGCAACAAGCTGGTCTTCGAGTGTCAACTCCTGGCTTCACCAAAGCCGGAGATATGCTGGTATCGCAGCGATGAGCTGCTCAAAGAGGATAATAGGACCAAGTTTAAGTGAGTATACTTTTGAATTTACATCTTTTTCTGTCACTTTTCACACATAGGGCGTTAGATAGAGACAAGAATTTTATCTGGTAAAGAATGTTGATGCGCATGAAACTTGCAAAGTTAAGAAGTCTTTAGAGTAGAAGGTACGACTGGTATATTCTAGTTGACAATAACTTAAAATTATCTTTGTATAGAAAGATAGGTTGATAATAATATTGACTGAAAACTACAAACAAAAAGATTACTGCCCGATCGCTAGACTTTTTTTGTTCTTACCCATACCCAACGGGTATCTGATAATCCTAATTACTAATGCTCCAATATCGTTTAATTGGCCGAATCGGTACCATTTCTTTATTATTCGAGCCTACCTCGTTGTCTATCAATTGTCATTCAGAATTAGCTCAGCCAATGATGCGTGTAACGTTAGTAGCCATTTGGATTCAATCCACTAGCTTGAGCTGTCTTCGAGTTTTGACATGGTACTGCACCTTGATGTCATCTTCTGAATCGAATGGCCCATCTTTCCTTGAACTGATTTCATTAGGTAATATTTGTAATTTTATGACTGGGCACTTAAATATCTTTAGTATAATGAATCCTTTTAATAAATTTTCTTCTATCAAATAATTTGGAGCAGAGACTGCTTGAATTTAGTAGATCAAACAACTGGTCCGACTATCTTGACTGCAATAAATAATAACGTTTATCATGTTAATGTTCTTTTGCACATTATTTTGGCAACTTGTATCTTGGTTAATTCCATTCAAACTCTGCTTTGGGACTGAATTCAGCTTTCCTTTGCTCATCTGCCCAAAACTTCTAAATATTGTTGTCGACACTACTATCTTTTGAAATTATTTTTATTTTTTCTAGCATTTAATGTGCTACTAATACAATTTCATTTTCTTTCCCATTCCTTACTTCAGGACTGTTTTAATTGAGAGTAAAAATTGTATTATCACAAAACGCAGCTTAAATATTATTGAAGACCACAACACAATGCTCCTCAAAAATGGTCTTTTGTTCAGTATTACTTTTATTGAAAATTCGAACTTAATTGCCATTGCTTTTAGGTCAACGATCCTCGATTACCTTGAGCATGGTTTACGATTTGTTTTCTCTATTACTTCCTTTGAAGTGTAAACGGTTGGAGCCAAATCTAGTAAGCTGACACACTTGGCAACGGCTGCTTATTTAGTATCACTGTCTGGACATGGGAGTTTTTTTTAATATACTTCATTTTATTTTATTTTATTTTATAAATACCGGCTTTGATGAAAATGTTGAATTTTGTTTTTGGAATGTCTTTAAAGATTCTCGTTCATTATACCTACCTATTCAAGTTATTATGATTGCAAAACATGTACCTAATAAGTAATTATGCATCATGCTGAATCGGCAAAAGGAGTCATTAAAATAAGCGGCTTAGAAGTTTTAGAGCTTTGTTGTTTTTCAATATTTTTCCTTAAGTGGTATTTTGGATTCAATTTTTGCTCACTTCGTCATCTATTTTATAGAATTCCGTATAACAACAGTAGCTTCCACCTGCAAAGCGATTCTTATCAAAATGCAAGTATCGTTCTGATTGTTCTCAGGCAAATCTATTTCCGTCAAGATGACCTTGAACATGATTTGTTTCACCTTTGATCATGGTGTTTGTTACTATTTTTATCGTTTTATTTTTCGCCTTGTTTGTTTTCTATTGATACTTTTCTTCTCTATATTCTTTTTGTAGTTTTTTTTAAATAATTGAGCTTTTTATCAATCTATATTATTTTTACGAGTTGTTTTTATTATGTCACAGTTGTTCGATGTTTAGATATTTTCCAAATATTTGTTACTCTGGTATTGTTATCTTTGATGTGAGGATGTTCGTTAGTCTTTCAAGCAAAAACGATTGAATCAATTTTAATGAAGCTTTACAATATTGTCACTTGCACATCAGCATACTAAGTACATAGTTTACAATATTTTGAGATATTATGTAAATTTTCCAATCTTTTCATCCTATTTTGTCTAGCCATCCATATTCCACTGGGTAAAGGCCTCCGCGATTCTCTATCCTGAGCTGCCTCTACCCAGACATTCATGAAGGTGTCAAGCAGCATATGACGATAAATGCGTACGAAGTCAGGTGCGGGGCGAGAGGGGTTTGCGAGATGCTAGTCATTGGTGTTCTTGATCATGCGGTGTTGTGTTGTTTCTAATACAGTTTTCCTTGTCACCAGGATCCAAAGCATCGCCAACAACAAATTCCTGGTGGTGCTCGAGTTAGATGACGTGATCGAGAGCGATGCAGGGCTCTACAAGGTCAAAGCTAAGAATAAGATGGGCGAGGTGGCCGCCTCCATCAATCTTAACTTCAGCCGTAAGTATTTAATTGATTAATCCTTTAGGTTTCTTAAAACAAAGAAAGACCTTTGAATGGGCTGCAATTATGAACACTTATTATAGATGCACTTTCATTAGACTTTCAACTGTCTATATCATTTAGGTACTTATGATTTAAAAACAAGTGAGTCATAACGGTGAATGGTTTCTCATGTTAAATCTCTAATAAGAATTATGAACGTTAGTCCTTAACATGCCTACACATCTGTCAAGTATCTTTACCATCGGAATTTGCAAACACCATTTCTTTCCACTTGCTTTAATCCAAATACACGTCTTTTGCTAAGAAAAGCTAAGTCAAAAGTAACCTAAACCGATGTGCATTGATGAATGTGGATATCTTTAGTCAAATCAAACAGTTTGTTACTTACTCAGAATACAGCACCTAGGTACATAGTCTTTATCAAAAATTATTTAAGCAATGAAACATATTTATTAATAGAAATATTGCAGCATCCAAGATGACAAAATATAAAATGCATTACATAGAAAACAATTTGGCAGCAATCATCGCAGTCACTCAAAATGACTCAGCTCTGAGAATATATAACAAAGTACGCAAATGAAATGTGTGAATGAAGGTGCATCTGTAATTAGTGAGGTAAATTATCTTATGACTGATGTTGACGCAATTGGCATTATATTTTGGGTTGCACATGATATACAGTCGTTTTTGTATGAATCAGATTGTTTGCTTGTTGAAAAGAAGAATATAGAAATGTCTGATGGAAAAAGTAAAAGAAAGAATGTAAATAGTGAATATAATTAAGAATATAATGATGGTTAAAGGATCAATCATTATGCTAACTGTGATAAACAGAAGCAGAAAGAAAGCAGAAAAAACTTAGGAATGATGCAAAAGTTTATTAATACTCAAACCACTACGAAACCCAGAAAATTGGAATAGAGCAAAAGATTTATAAATATACACAGTAACACTACAAAACCACACAATCACCGTTAAATCTCCAAACCGAAATCAAAATCAGAACAAACCTAAACATCGCGAAATTAAACCAAACATTTGTCACAACATTCAACAGAAATCTAACACGGGACCAATAAAAATGCTTTCGAAAATAACCTACATTAGTCACGCACAGGAATAAATGTCGACAAAAAATTTACAGTTGAACTGAACTGTTCCCACGCGAGTATTGTGAGCCAAAGGTGCGCCATAGCTCTTAAAATGAAGATGCCTTATTGTTTACTAGTTATAGTTATAACTAGTTATAGAAAATACCTTTTTATTAACTTGATCAAACTTATATATAGCTGCTTGTTTAATTGTCTGATTTCTAAAGACTGCATATTTACATTTTAATATGCCCCACCTCTTTTCTTATCATGGTAGTCAGAGACTACTCCCCTCCACTTGATACAGCCCTTAATACATCTCTTTTGCATGAGTGGGGATAGAGACATTCATCAGTCTCTTCATACATGCCAGGCTTAAAGGTTTGAAACATCTTTAGGGTACAGAAAACCATCACACTATGAAATAATGGATAGATTACTTTAATAACCTTTTCTGCATCTGAATGAGTGTGAAATGAAATAATATCTACACAAGCCGCTACAAAATCACTGATTCGAAAAGTTTGTGACACACTTATGTCAAATTCTTGGCAAGGAATCTATCAAAGACTTCATAGTAACAAGTTCTCCTAAAAATGTAAGAATTAAAATTAAAATTGGATAAACATCGATCTAAATGGAAAGATTGCATTTTGTAATAAAGGTTAAAGATAGCTTTCACTTACATACTTATTTTCAATGAAACAAGAAATCATTCTGAAACAATCAGAATCTGGATTTATCTTTGGATATATTATTGAGCAATTAACCCTTAAAACATTTCAACAACCGATATTTAATTCTAAAAACAAAAGTCTGTCCTTTCAGTATTTATATTTTCACCTCCAAGTAATGCGTTGGCAAGTACCACAGTGTCAGGCACTTCGCTAAATGCTACATGACGACAATTGCCGTTGAAAAGACAGACATTTGTAAACATCGTCACGAACGGAACGCATTTAGCAACGTTACTCATTAAAAAATTGACCGCCAGAATCTTGGACATTCATATTTATAACTACTTAATGATTCTCTTGAAGAAATTAGTGAGATGAGTAATGGTTAAGGTGGCAATTGCTGAATGCAAGACGCAGAATTATTGTTTCTTGTTTCTTGATACATAATTGATATAATAAATAAAATTATGTATTCTCATTAACCTGATGAAATAAGTAATGCAAAGCAAAGACGTATATTTAGATTAACCTGATAAGATGCTAAATGTAAAGACGTTGATAGGTATATTTACGTAGTATGAAAATTATGTCTTCTATCTCTCACACTCAGTAGCTAGTTATAGTTAGGCATCACAGTGTTATGGATGGTAAAAATTTTGTAGCAAATAATGAGTAGATATACTATAATAACATACGCAATGATACTCGAATTCATAAAATGAAAACACAGAAAATTTTGTGAGCGATTTGTGAATTCGTAAAATTTAGCAATGAAAATTTTAGTGACTACAAAACTGTCAACTTTATGTCATAAAAAAACAGATTACTATACAAAAAATTAATAATATTGAAGATGAAAATCCAATTAGGGAAGAAATTACAGCGATGAAACGGTTATTGATAATGATCGTGATTTTACAAGGAAGATACCTACTTTAAAATTGTATTTAAATGAAAATAATAGGCAATAGCTTTCGTTGAAACCTGAAGGCCTTCCAAAATTAGCGTCTGTTCAATGTAAGATGTGAAATTACAAACATTTAACTTCAAATGCTCTGCGAAAACTCGTCTGACTACCGATGAACTATTTTCGTGTTTACATTCCAAGATTTGATTTGCAACTAAATTGTTTATTTGGTCTCAAGGTCTTGGAGCTTTGGTTTCAGTTAGGCTAAATTATTACCTATTTAATTGTATATTATCCTTGTGGATTCTATTGCTGGGTAATTTCGCCATCAGATAATCATCAGGTTTTTTTAAACCTTTAAAATTGATGCACATAGCTTCTTGCATACCCTAACCCTCAATGTTACAATGGGTCGTATTGTGCTAGATGCTGTATCAATTAATTGGATATAAATACTTATGTTCTTATTTTTGCCTTTTCAGCTGCAGACGAAGACAAACAGAAGTGAGTATCTTTTTACGACTATTACGTTACTAAAAGAGTTAAAAAAGTTGGTGCATGAAAAAATGTCAGTGATGTCATTGCTTAAGCGATAAAAAGTAAGAGAAAGGCTTTTGAAAAGATGAATGTTAAAAATGTATGAAACGAGAGTTGGTTAGAATTAAGCAAATATGTAACTATTGAAATTATTATACTTGAATAAAGAGCTTAAGAATTTGAATAAACAGGTGAAGATAACAATAATAATTAATTTAAAGTTAAAATTCAAGATGTTAATGAAATTCTAATTTCTAAACAGACAAGTGGACGGAAAAGCGCCGACGTTCGCGCGCAAGCCGGCTATCCGTCAGGAGGACGACGGCAAGCGGCTAATATTCGAATGCCGCATCGAGGCAGAGCCCGTGCCCAACGTCACGTGGTTCCACAACACCGTGGAGGTCAAACCCAGCCCCAGGCATAAGGTAACTACTAACTAGACATCAATTCAAAATTATAGGACCTTTGGAGCCAATTCTGATAACTTACGCTGGTGTCAGAACTAGTAGCGAAGTGCAAGTTGCGGCGCTCGCCGTGAATTTAGCAGAGAATAAGGATCCAAGATTTGTTAGATTGCATTTGTAAATTGCCATCAGATATGAAGATGAAAAGCGTAGATGAGCGATATGATAAGATTTATGTTGACAATTATGTCAGATGTGTAGAAGACTTTCCTTTACATACGGTACAGGATTTGTTAATACCTGTGGTTAATGCTATATTAAATATTTTTTTTCTTTTGTGGAGATCTAAATTTTGAAATGAACATCAGATTTCTAAAATCCACGCATTCCTTTTGGCTACAGATCATAATGAAAGTCATGACTGAAAAAAATAGATCGCACTTGACAATAAAAATAGTTTTGGAAAACTCATTAACGTAGCAACATCACTAATGACATTATGAAATTAAAATAAGAAACAGTAAGGTCTAGTTTTAAAGATCTTAGAGATGGCCTTGACCCCAATAGACTTGGCTGGGATAGTAGCCAGGTGTCACAACGTCGCACGATGACCTTTCGACCTAAATATGCTATTTTATTTTTAACGTGATGGCTTTTTGATTGCATTTTTCTTTCCTTTTAAATTTTGGTCTTGGAATATACTTGGATTTGTTTTTTGAAGATTTATTACGTTTCATAAAGTACGAGTACACTTTTGTTATATTCACATGAAACTTTAGTTAAACTATTTTGATTAGATATGTACCATTATCTGATTATTTCCTTTTCCTGAATAATGATTTGTAAAAACAATACCAACGTCAACTTCATTAAAAGTTTTCCGTATTTATTCAATAAAATCTTTTAGATTTGTAACTTAATTTCAAATATCACTATCTTTATTTTCCAGTTAACAGTAAACAAGGACGGCAAGTCCTACTATGCCGCGCTGGAGATTTTGAACGTGACAGTAGAAGACGCTGGCAAATACCGGGTTACCGCCAAGAATGAACTTGGCGAGAGCAATGCCACGATTAGCTTAAACTTCGACAGTAAGTACTTTATTATCATATTTTATTATCATTCTCTTTTATGTCTATGAAGTTTAGATAATACTTATTCTTCATTTACTGTTACCGTATTATTAAAGGCTGAAAGACACTGGATGCGTTTGCGTAACGTAGACGTAAGCACGGCGTAGCCACGCGCGTAGTTACGGTGTAACCCGATGTGACACTGGACTACGCATTACATCGACGTGTACGTCTAAGTTACGCAAGTGGTGACAGTTCCATATATTACAACTCAGAGGTACGCATACGTCTACGTATACGCAACGCATACGCATCCGGTATGTTTTGACCTTTAGTACTCGGCTATGAAAAGATACTTCAGAAATGGATTTTCAAAATGATATACCTAATGTCGTTTTAAGTTATAAATGTTGCGTTTACTTCTACCATCTGAAATGGAAAAGAAGAAACAATGAGTATATAAATAACACAAAAATCTGAGTACCTACCTACTTACAAAAATCAAGACATTGATTACAAATTTCTCGTAGAAAACTATTTAAAATTGCTTAAATTTTAACCAAAGCTGTGTTATTGTGTGAACCTAATCCTGTATTTCGTTCTAGCTATAATTTGTTTTATTGTAAGCGTAGATTTTGCAGCAAAGCTTAAAATCATCAACTAATGTCTTTAAATTGTCAGTTACTCTACATAATACACTTTAGTTATTTCTATGTTTGTTACTTTTAACAATATTGTCGTTATTTTTTTCTAAATTTAAGATGTTTTCTTAATTTTGGTTATCATTGTAGTCATAAGTACATATTTCTATTCACACACACAACGTTTCACACTTACATTAACATCACACACACAAACACATGTATTCCTACTGAACACATCATGGTATTTATTATATTACACTGTATTTATAATTTAATCATCCTCATTAGCACACATTTTCGCTACTAAGCTTCTATTAACCTTGAAAACCTTGCAAATATTATTTTGTAGTTAGTTTGTGCATATTATTATGCTTTAGCAGAGCACAACTAACATAAAATTAAAGCAACTGTCATGCGTACTGTTTGTGAAATGCAATTTAGATAAAGAAGAACACGACTTAATCCAAATTAATTAAATTATTTATGTATGTATTTAAATATCATAATATCTATTTCTTACATCCTTAACTTCACCAAAAGATTGACGTTAATATACACTACAAAGAAAACATCTTAAATATTGATTCAAATGACGCTGCAAATCTTCGTGGTTGCGATGAGAATGTTAATTTATGAAACAATGAAACAGGCGATGAAGCCCCCGTGCCTGAAGACTATATCAAACCGACATTTACGGAGAGACCTGTCATCAGGCAATCGGATGATGGTACCAAAATTACATTCGAATGTCGATGTGTTGGCAAACCGAAACCAACAGTCGCATGGTAAGATTTAACAAAGATTATCACGTAAATTTTCAAGCAAGAGAAACGAAACACAACACTAACTTTTATCAATGACACAGGTACCATGGTAAAAAATTATTAAAAGAAAGTAGTAGATACATAATGACGATAGAAGAGGACCAAACATTATATCACATGGCGCGACTAGAAATAATAGGCGTAGAGGATTCGGACAAGGGAGAATACAGAGCTGTAGCAAAGAACAAACACGGAGAAGGCGTAGCTAAAATAAACCTTAATTTCGAAAGCGGGGACAAACCAAAGTAAGAACCTTTTAATAATTTTAAAATAAATTAAAACAAAACACTAGGCAAATTCCTAAAATGTTATCTTTTAAACAGAATTCCCGATGGTAAAGCACCAAGGTTTCCCAAAAAGCCTACAATTAGACAAGAGGGAGATGTCCTTATTATGGAATGTGTGCTAGAGGCTTATCCTTTACCTGACATCACATGGTACCACGGAGATAAAGAAATCAAAGACGGAGCCAAAATGAAGATGTCTAGAAAAGGAATAGCAAAAGACACTTTCAATCTGACTTTAGAAATTCAGGGTCCAACTAGGGAAGATGGCGGAAATTATAGATGTAACGCCGTCAACTTATTTGGTGAAAGTAACGCCAATATTGCTCTGAACTTCCAAGGTAAAGGAACTTATATCATATATTTTATATTTATTTTATATTATTGTACATACGTACGCATACAGTAGCAGTAAAGAGCATGCTTGGCTTTAAGCTTTCCGGCTGCATGAATGTGAAGTACCATCAGTGGTATCAATGTGTCGATTTGTTCATAGGTGGGGATGACGAGAATGGTTTCGCACCGTCGTTCATAGAGAAACCTCGAATCATTCCCAACGAAGATGGCACACTCATTACTATGCGTTGTGTCTGCAAAGCGAAGCCGGCGGCCGAGGTCACGTGGTACAGAGGCACGACCGTCATCAAGGCTAGCAGTAGATTCGAAATCAAATCAAACGAAATGGGCGAAGACGTTTACGAATTGGTGTTGCTGTTATCTAACCCGACGTCAGCGGATGGTGGCGCTTACCGCTGTCACGTCAAGAACGAATACGGAGAGAGCAATGCTAATTTGAATCTGAATATCGAAGCCGAGCCCGAACCGGAAGGCGAGGGCCCGACATTCGTAGAAAAGCCCACGATACAGTCCAAGGATAATGGCAAATTAGTTATAATGGGATGCAAGGTCAAAGCTAGCCCAAAACCGACGATCGTGTGGTACCACGAGGGTAAAGAAATCAAGGACTCATCGAAAATTAAAACCAGGATCGAAGTCAAAGATGATGTTTACACTATCATCTTGGAACTGGTCGACCCTGGTATTGAAGACTCCGGATTGTATAAATGCAACATTAAGAATGAACTTGGGGAGCTCAATGCAAATCTTACGCTCAATATTGAAAGTAAGTAACAAAAGCCACACTTTTTATCAATAAATATTTCTATTTACTATGATATTGTAATAAAACTAATAAATAATTTTCTATTTACAGTCATTCCAGTTATCAAAGAAAAACCAAAGATCATTAAGATAGTTAAAAAGAAGACTGTTATTGTTGAATGTAAAGTATTAAGTAAATTTGCACCACAATGCACCTGGTACAAGGAAACTAACGCCGTCAAGGAGGGCTCTAGGCATACTGTGCTTATTGAGCCTGTCAGAGAGGTAAGAATATAAAATCAAAGAGAGCTTATACACAAACCAGGATTGATACTTCAAGTATTTAAATCAAAATCATGAATCTACATTATTGTTTATAATGTTTCAGGGCGAATTCACAGTCAAATTGGAAATATCAAACGTATCGCAACACGACAAGGGTTCATACAAGCTTGTCGCGAAGAACGAGAAAGGTGAAGCGACATCACAGCAGGTCGAGATCACCGATATTCCTGAAGAAAAAGGCGATAAGCCTCAGATCATCAAACACTTTAGAAGTTTGGTAAGTTAGAGTGTTTTACTAATCGGCAGTTTCACTAGAGTTATGACAACTTGGGAACTGGTTATGTATCGTCATGAAATGTCAATCTGATGGTGAATAAAGTACTATCATAAAGCCAACTTTTAGCGTGAAAGTTACAACAGTGAAACAAGCAATTTTTTGTAATCCTTTAAACAGTGAAAACCAACGGCAATATAAATGTTTTTTTTAGAACAACAACCCTATAAAACTAATTCATATAAAAAGCAGAACATCCACGAGCTGAAACAATAACAACAATAACCACTCTAAAAAACTATTTAATGTAAATTCAGGCCAAGAAAGAAGGTGAAGAAGCAGAGTTCATCGCCGTCCTCAAGTCATCAGACCAGTCCTGCCGCTGCACTTGGTACAAGAACACGACGGTCCTTCGCGAGTCTTCCGAAGTGAACACTTCCTTCGACGGCACCAACGCGCGCCTGATCATCAGAAAGGTCTCCTCCAAATACGTCGCCAATTACAGAGTGGTGATCAAGAATGAGTTTGGAGAAGATGAATCTAGCGCTGACTTGACTCTTGTTGAGGAAAAGGTGAGCAAACATATTTATCACAACGAAAAATAAGAAACAGAAAGTTCTTCGAAATTCATTCAATCTGTACTATTAGACAATAATACTCCTATTTTCAATAATTAGCCAAAACTCCGTAAAATATTTGGCGGCAATAATAGGAACATGTAGATGGATTCATTACCATCTTTTAATGGTTGTGGTGAACTTAAAATAATGGTTGCGAAGCTGAGTAATATAATATCTATGAATTGTCAATTACAGAAAAAGAAGGAAGAAAAGGAAGAAGAAGAGGAAGAAGAGAAGACCGTTATTGAAGAATCCGAAGAGGAAATGTCTATCGATGAGAAATCAGTGATAGAAGAAAACCACGTTGAGGAGAAAAAGAAGGTAAGATAGTTTAGTCTCGCTTAATGGTAGGTATTGTGTCTTACTGCTGGGTATCAAATATTAATTTTTCAAAAAGTTCAGCCCGGTTTTTCCACTATTATATCGAGACACGTTTGAGCGACGTAAATAGTCGCCAACACTTTCAATTTATCTATTTATAAGTTGGCCTTAGTTAGAATTTCAAATAAATTTTATGTAAAATAGGAGGAAGAAAAGAAGGCAGCAGCAAAGAAGGTCACAAAGAAAGAAGAAGTAAAGGTAGAAGAAAAGAAGGAAGAGGTGAGTATAGAAGCCAAGAAAACCGAAAAGACCCAAGAAGTCAAGAAAACAGAGAAAAAAGAAGAAATATCCAAAAAGGTTGAACAAGAGGCTGAAGAAGCCAAGAAACTCATTGAAAAGAAAACAGCTAAGACTGAAGAAGAGAAAAAGGCTCTTTTGGAGAAACTGGAGAAAAAGAAAAAACCAGAGCCAGAGGAAGCTAAAATCGAAGGCATTCCAAAGCTCAGGTCAGTTAAGCCTAAGGAAGAGCCTGTCGAAGAAAAGAAAGAGACCAAGAAAGTCGAGGAAAAGAAGAAAGTCGTCAAGAAAAAGGTTGTTTCCAAGAAGGACGAAGTAAGTATCAGATTGTTGTACATACTAAATGTATAGAGCTTAAAAACATTGTATATACGAATTGGTTGTTAGAAACAAAAGGAAAAATTCTATGGACGATGTCTAAAGAGGTGACTTCTAAAACTGTCACTTCTATCATTGGATGTACTGTAACTATAGTTGTAGGTAATGTCAAAGTGGTAACTGTTTACTTTATTTTGTGTGTTGTGTTAACATTGGACGTGCTAAACTGTATTTGAACTTAGGACGAAATCGAGTTTGTCGACGATTACGAGAGACCAGTTTTGGAGAAATACGAGAAAATCACACCGACGCCTCTTGATAAAAAACCGAAGGAGACCGACACTCCAAAGGTAATCATTACACTATACACATAACACTTTAAAACTATATAAAATGGGGTTACACATACTTATAACAATAAAATTATAGGGTAAAAGAGCATCAGTATCAGAGAGTGTCAAGAGTGAAATGGATGAAAGTGATGAAGAGCCATCCATTGCTGCTCCTGCACCAGAGAAAAAGGCTAAGCCTATTGAAGAGGTAAATCATAACGCAATTCAAATCAAATTAGGTTCAATATTACAAAATAGACTTTACTAAATCATTAATTTATAAAACTAGGTCGAGGAAGAGAAACCAAAACGACTAAGCATCAAAAAGGGTCTTCCAAAACCGGAAGAACCGGTTGATGAAGTTTCTAAAGTAAAATTATCTAAAACACCAACTAAACCTACAGAAGAGGTGCCCGAGGAACCTCAAGTAGCAAAGGCTAAGAAAGATGTTAAAAAGGTAATAACAACACTTACAATACAAATTCAATCAATACAAAAATTCATATAAACTTTGAATAGATTTTTAATACTTTAATATTATTTTAAAGCCAACACAAGAAAAGGAATTCGTAGATGATTACGAACGTCCAGATCTCGAGAAATACGATAAAATGACTCCAACTCCATCGGATAGGACCAAAAAACAAAACGGTGTTCAGGTATTATATTTTTTCAACATGTAAGCAATATAATTTCAACATGTAAAGCCAAAGATAAATTAATAACAAAATATTTACTTACTTGCGATTCACGTACCATAATGATTTCTGTAGGAAACGCCGGAATTCGTAGATGATTACGAAAGACCTGAACTAGAGAAATACGAGAAGGTAACACCTACTCCTAAAGACAAACGTCGTCCTAGTGAAACCCAGGTAATAAAACTTTGTAAATTCAGAATTTACTATTGATAGGGTGGAAAAAACTGACGTTTAATTGGTAATACTTTGTAAATAGGACGAAACTGACATGATGAAGGGCAAAATCAAACCTAAAGAAAAAGAACCTGAGCCAGAAGTTCCTACACTTCGCAAACGACCAGTCACTAAAGATAAGGTATTAGAGTAATCAAAACATAAATAAATACTTTATCGTAGGTATAAATTACAAAGTCTTAATTTAATAATGTTATTTAGGAGGAAGACAAAAAGCCAGAGGAAAAACCAAAACCAAAAACAACGAAAAAAGATGAACCAGAAACCAAAAAACGGCCTTCGCTTAAAGAGAAAGAGGTATACTCAAACATAACCAAATCTAAACTGTTTTACACTCTACACTTCTATAACATTTCCACAGGAATGGTAGTAACAAGGGTTTTAGCTGATTTAATTCACCGGATTTTAGTAGTTTTGCTACCATGGCACATCTTTTAGCAGTAACAATTCTTTGCAGCATCTGACATTCGTTTCTACGCAAAATTTTCAGCAATTGATACTCAGCGAACGTAAGTACTAAGAGCTGTAACAAAGCATGGCAATATGTACTGTACAAAATGCTTCGCTTCTCTATGTCTATTTTTATGCAAAATTTCAGCGTCTTCGGGTGAGCCGTAAGAGTCCAATTGGCAAACAAATTCAATTTAGTTCAATAGAAAATTGTATTAGGAACACATCTCAAATTCTGGACCCACTACATTAAACAAAATGAATTTGTCATTATATTGTTTGTTTAAATGAAATGTACTGACAGTGAACTAATTTTAAAGGTCGTTGAGGAAGAATTTATCGACGATTACGAGAGGCCCGTCCTTGAAAAATACGAGAAAATTACACCAACTCCTACTGAGAAAAAGAAGAAGGTACACAAACACACACACCTTGCTTTAACACAACTCGTTGCTTAGACAAACAGTTTAATAGATTTAGGTAATAAAGAATATTAATACTCACAAGTACATTTTATAGGACGACAAAAAGCCTGAAGAAGAAGTGCCATCAGCGACAGCAACTGCTAGACGTCGTTCTGTCAAAGACAAAGATAAGCCTGAGGTACAACACAATAATTACACTAATACAATACTAGGTACATTTAACTCTGACCATAGTAATACAGATCATGATACACTTCCCCAGGCAATGGATGTTGATGAAAGCGTTAGTCTTTCTAAACCTAAAACTCCGGCTAAACCTGGCAAAGAGCCTGAAGAGGTTTCACTCACACACAAGACACCGGCAGAAATTAAGCCAACGGTTCGTAATATTATTAGCAAACAACATACGCTTATTAAAATTGATAACGTACATAAAATTATAGTTATTTAACATAATTATAACTTTAAATAGGAGGGTGAAGCTGAAGCTAAGCTTAGTGTTAAAAAACCTGAAATTGTTGAAGACAAAACTATTAAGCGACCGACACCTAAGGGCAAGGAGCAAAAGGTATGGCTTGTGGCAATATTTTGGAAAAATCAAATAAAAACAAAGCTTATCGATCGGTATAATAATCATAATCATTAATGTAGAGTGAAAATGAAAATGATTATAAAGAAAGCTAAAATATTAAATGATTCACAGACAGGACTGAAGCCAATTGACACTAATGTCGAGTCAGGTTTTCCAACAAAACTCAGAAGAGTTTTAGTTCTAGTAAAGGTATATTTTATTTACAAGGTAAATTGTAAATAAGAGACAGGATCACGTATTTTTGACACCGATTTTAGCACTTTTAGGTGAACCACACCACGGGTTTGTTTTGATTTAATAGAGACACTACACAATTTTCAATTCTTCACATTGACAGCACTTTTCTGAACACTTTTTTATTATTTCCCTTTTTTTTTATTAACTTACTTAGATTCAACCCTTTACACGTAAAGTTTTAACTTTTAAATAAAGGTTCCAATATAATGCGAACCGAATTTTATTATTTTCACGAATTTTTCACACTACACTAAGAATTATATCGCAATCAAAAATACGTTTTTTTGATTCATTCACTTTGGCTGAACAAGTTCAATGATGCTGTTAAAGAATTTTAAGTTGTAGTCTTGTCAAAAGATGAGTATCAAATATAATATCAAATATATTTTTGACTGCGATATAATGTAAATGTTTTAAAAAATCTGTACAGCACTTTCACTTCCTTTTGTGTTAACTTGGGCCCAGGGAGAGGACACAGAGGAGTCTGTCAGTCTATCGAAGCCCAAAACTAAGACCAGCACAACCGCTCCTGAAGAGGCATCTCTCACTCAAAAAACACCTGCTAAGAAAAAGCCAACGGTATTGATACTTTTTTGTTTTTTAATTATCTCAGCTTTATCAACAACAAACTTGATACAAAAAAAGCAAAATATAATGATGATCTAGAAGTCAATAATGAAAAGCAAGTTAATAATAAAGTAAATACAATAAATAAGAAATATCATAATGTTTTATAGACGGGAGCAGAAGCTGCAGAACTTAAAGTCAAGAAACCAGCAGTGGTTAAAAAAGGAGATGACGATGAGGTAGATACAATAATTTACCTACCAAACGAGCTTAAAAGCTGAGAAAAAGCTGAGATGATTAAAAATAAAACTAACTATTTTTATCTTTACACCTTTTTGCATGCACTTTTAAATCACAGTTTTATACTTTTACGCACAACCACACTAATACAGTCACCTGCACTTTACCGTAGAATAGAAAGCTTATTGTAGAAGACAGTATTAAGATATGCATTGCTTCTATAGGAACCACTGACAGTACAGGCTGGTAAATTTGAAAAGCCACAGCTGAAGAAAACTGCTAAGAAGCCAGCAGATAAAAGTAATGATGAGAAAGAAAAGACGAAGGAAAATGTTGAAGGGGTAAATTGATATGTCGTTACGAATTGTGTCGTCAATTTATCCTTGTTGACCATATTGAAGATTACAAGTTACTGTTTAGCAGTAAACATTTTCTGTGTGAACATCATAACATCCAGTGAATCTTCCAGTATAAGTTCTCAATAGATAATGTTCTCTACACACCAAAGCCTTCGGCCCTGCGACCGCATTTTCAAACATTTTCAAATAAAGAAGGCTGCCGGCTCTGCTCGGTGGCTTTGGTGTGTAGACACCATTAAAAGAAAATGATGTTTGCATTAAGAAAATGGCACTGCTGATTCACACTTCACATTTTTCCTCACTTAAAATTTCTGATCCTTTTGTGTATCCCTTAATACCATAATATTCTATTTATTTCTCTTTCTTTTTCTCTCCCACACGAACACAAGCACAATCACATGTGACTTGTAATCTTCATAAAGGCCCTCATAGATCACAGATTTTTCAATTGGCCTATAGCTTAGTCGGGTTGGCCTGCTAGTACAAATTGTCACAAATGCCAATCGTCAGTGTGCTCACTTGCATACATCTACGTACTGATTAAGAGCCCAACTAAACCATCGGCTGACAGGAAGTGTGTGATCTCCGGGTGCTGAAAAACTAAAATTTGGTCAAGCACTCTTTTACACAATTGATGTTACTCGTACAACGCACCCCTTGGCACTAATGAAGCACAAACCTTGTAAAGATAGCACAAACCTCACTGATATTATCAAATTGGTCGCCATGGTCTCCTTTTGATCAATGTTCTCGTCGTTATTGGGTTTATCAGTCGCATGTTGCTATTCGTTTGCTTTATTCCATGTTGGTTTCTTTTTCTAGCTTTTTAGATGCTGGTTGAGTCAGTAAGTAGCAGATTGGTAAAACAGCAATAACAATTTCTCCAAAAAACAATGTTTTTAGACTTTGAAGATTTAGCAATTGGTTTTAGTTGTAATTTTGTTTGTAATGAAACAAAATAAATAAATGAGGTTCCGTTACTCATTTCAAGAACAGTTCAAAGTTCAAATTACTTAAATGGAGGCTGCTTTTAATGCTGCGTAGAAAAAAAGTCAAAATAAATTTCAGAAAGCTTGTGCAATTGGCGAGTTGGATTACATGACAATTAAACACTGAAAATCTAATACAAAATATATTTGTAGCTGGAACTTGACTTCGTCGACGACTACGAGAGGCCTGTCCTTGAGAAATACGAGAAAGTCACACCAACTCCCACTGTTAGGGAGAAGAAAGAAAAGGAACAGAAGGTGAGTCTCGAAATATTAAAAAAACAACATTATCTATGTTCAATTTGGACAAGAATTGTGAATATGAAGTAATGCCTTAATTGGAATCTTTTAAAATCAAAACAATGAAAGACTAAGTTCTTAAGAACGCTATAGTAAGCAAAGGAAATTTTACGAAATAGTGATTACTGATTAAAAGTAGTGACAAAAAAAGATATTTAGTTAATAACAATAATTTAAATAAAACAGGTTACGATGGTTGCCCAACAACAACGATTAGAAGTCAAGGTAGAAATTCACATAAAGTTTGACCCTTACACGACACAGCACAGCACAATTTTATTAGTACCTACACTTTGTATATAAAACATTTATGTGCACTTGTTTGTTGATATATTGGGACAGAATTGGCCATATGATGGCCATGCATGATAAAAACCATCTTGAATATTATAATGTGATTTGAGGAGTAGATAATGCACATTTTTGGTTAGTGTCATTGTCAATTAAATCACATCTAGAGGAAAGACTAGTTCCGGTTTCTAAATTAAGAATTAAACGCGAATCATGCCTCAAACTCTGTATAATTTGGGCAGAATTGCTTCAGCGCCAAAACACACGGTGAAACGCAACTGCAACTCCACACACGACGCAATTGAAACGAAACGTTTCAAACTAGTTGCGTCTTGTGTGTTTTTCTAAGGAAGTCTATAGCAAAAACTGCGATGCAACTCAAAAGTAACTAGCAGTTTCAGTTTCAGTTGCGTTGCGTTTGCGTTTCACCGTGTGTTCTGGGTCTTATTGTTCAGTTTGAGATGTGCTCAATGAAATGTTTAATTCAGAAACTAAATTTTTCAATGCATGGATGCCGTGATTTCTATTTAAAGGAACTTTTGTCCCTCTATATCATATTTAAAGCGGTTGTAATTGTGTTGTCAGATGATAAATAATCACGTGCCGTGTCCAATAGTGCCCATATCATAGTTTATAAGGTACTATGACAAAGACAATGTAAAAATTTTGTGAACCTTTGAGACCAAATGCGTTTTGTTTTCTCCATTAGTTTTAAAATCCCCAAAGTTTACTGTATTGTGATTGTTCTTTCTGTGATGATTGTATTTATGTGTCGATGTAATTCAATCATGTTCATTGTTTTAATTTTCTTTGTGTTTTGTCTTTTCTTAGACCGAAAGCAGAAGAACTTCTATCCAAAGCGAGGTTTGTTGTTATCGAAAATTCTTTCTAGATTCTCGCTTATGTTGCTTTTAGTTTTAGAACAAAAAGTAGCAGTTGCTTCAGCTTTAGCTTTAACTGAAACAGCTCCAGTTATTCATTTGTTTATTTTTTTACACAGACCAAAGAAGAGGTTAAGGTCGAGAGCCGAAAGAGCTCCATTGCTGAGAATAAGGCACTTAAGGTAATTTCAGATAATGTTACTGATAATAAATATGATTCATAGAAAGATAAAAGGGTAACGCGAAAATTTTGCGCAAGTATCCAAAAAGAGTCAGTTATTATATTTTTATATCCACTTCTTATATAGTGGGACAGAAAATATACAAACAAAACAATAAGCGAAAAATTTGTGTTTAAAACAATTCATGGGAAAAAGATAGTCACTCAATTAAGAAGGTATGACTTTAAGGAAAAAATTTAAATACTAATGAAATGTACTATTTCCTTAAAAGCTCACGAAGGAGACTGCAGAAAGCAGAAAGTCTTCCATTTCATCTGTTGCTGAAGAGCAACAGATTTCATCGTTGAAGAAAACAGCGCAAAGGGTAAGTAAACTATTGATATTATGTTAAAAACAAGAATATATTGAAAAAGTAATACCAAAATATTGTAGTTTGTAACGAATGATGCGCAACCCCCGAAATATTGCACAAATATATCCCATTTTTATGCCCAACGCACAATTTTAATAGTCAAATTTTATTCACGTAATATGCAAAGCTTATAAGTTTTGTAGATTTTTTAAAAGTATTTAGAAGTAGTTCCCATTGGTCTTGTGTCGGGTTTGGCTAATAAATGAAGACCCCAGAGGTTGGGAATTTTATATGAACTCCCGCAGGATTGTGTTCCATGTCAGAGTTCATATAAAAATGGTCTTCTGTCCATAATAGACACACTACTAGTGGGAACATATTGGGAAAAGTTTTGTAAAAGTAGATGCAAACCCTTGCTTATAAAACCATCCCATTAATTTTAGCCGAGCATTAAAGAACCAGAGAAAGCAGAAATGGAACAAATCAAACTTAAGGTAAGTCCTATTACATTTTGTAGCATGAGAACAATATCTTCAGAAACAGACACAATTTATTTCTTTATAATTTCAATCTTTCTCTACTGTAAATACATTTTTAAACTTTCAAATTCTATGTTCAAACAAAAAAAGACTTGTTTGAATTTGTGTTTCTCGTAAATAACTATCTTTCTGAACTTATTTTTTGTAAATAATGAGATTTTACGCAATATCACTTTTTTGATATTTTTCTTTTGTAAATTATGGAGATACACCCGAGCACCGATGGAGCACATAAGCATTTTCAACACCAACACGATGTTATAGTTTTATGTTTTATAAATAGGACGAAACAGTAAAGGAAGGGGTCACAAACACAACTGAAACTATCGAAAAGCCTTCAGATAAAACTAAACCATGGCGACCTATGAAAACTGACACACAGGTACACACACTTACACATTTCATACATACACACACACACATATTACTTTAAAAAAAATTAAATTTTACGAACTCATTCGAATTTCATTAGGAACCAACAAAGAAAGAGGAGCCTGATACAAAAACTAATGTTAGTGATTCGAAAGCACCAACAACGCGTAGACGCTCAAGCGCAACTAAGGTATAAACTCACAAACTTTTTATAGCAATCTCTTTTTCGTTATTAAAACAATGATATTAAAACGAATGTTCTAAAACAGGATTTAGAAACAACTAAAGAAGTTGAGGATACGGTTACTAAAGAGACTACGAAAGTAACTAAAGTTTCCAAAGATAAACCAGCTGATAAAGTTAAAGACACTCCTTCTGATCGTAGACGTCCTAGTAAGACTGAGGTATACTTTTTTTTATAATTACTTTATCTTTAAATAGAGTCATTGTCTAATCTTAGTAAAATATTACAATATATGTAGATACAGTCATTTTCAAAATATAGACTAAAATCTTTTAAAAAGGTATATAAAGGTACAAAATTTTATTAATAATATTATGGTACAGGAAACTGACAAAAAAACTGAGGTCAGAGAAACGGTTGATGCCAAAAAGTCAGTGAATAACAAAGTAGATGAAACGTCAACTAAAGACCGTCCTACGGCACAATCCGAAAAACAGATTAAACCTAAAGAAGATGGACTTAAAACTTCTGATAAGGTTGACGAATCTAAAAAAGATTCTGTTGAAAAGCTTGAAAATCCTTACCCTTGGCGTCGACCTAGTAACACTAAAGAGGTAATCACGGATTTAAATATTCATGAACTATATTCTCTTGCTACCATAATTTTAATGGTTGTCAATAAAACGATTTCACATTTTTGTAGGATATTAAGAAAGACACTGTTAACGACGTAGTTAAAGATGAAGAAGTTGACGTGGAAGATATTTTCAAGGTAAATTATCAAAATAAAATCGATTCAAATAGTAATGTTAACAACAAAAAGATAGTTATTAATAAAAATCATATTTAATAGGGTCGAGAAGAATTACCAATACCAGAGAAACCAATGGATAAACCATATCAATCACCATTTGATCCTTCGAAAAAACGGCTTAGTATTGAGGTAATTGTTGTAATGGACATTAAATTGAAATGACATAATATTTAAATGAAATGAATTTTAATAGAAGTACTTTTTAATAGGAACCGGATGATCTTCCTCCTTGCGTACCTTTAAAAAGGCTTACACCAACAGAGGTAACACATAATTCACACCTTTTACTATTTTATTTACTGAAACAGTTACACAAACTATTTAATACATTATTTGTTAGGTACCTCAAATCAATACACCACAACCAGACGCTAAGACAGTACCATTTTCTTGGAACGTTATTCCTGAAATACCACAGGTATTTACTAAGAATAATATTAAATTCAATATTGATGAAGTAGAAGATCAAAAATTCCTAAAACACGAATTTACTTTTAAGGCCGAACAAACTCCTGAACTGGAAGAGAATTACCAACCGACTTTACTTGATACAAATGAAAACGCAACTCCATGGAGGAGATCACGGTCTCCACAGGTACACATTTACACACACTCCTGCACTTTCACACACATCTGCACACTTTGGAATGATCAAATCGTTCATAAACATACATCGAATCAAACACACACATTGAAATTTATAAAACAAAAGAATAAATATACCATGTAGTTTTCGTAAGGTCGCCATTAATAGAATTTGATCTGTAGGCTGAAGACGATAGCCCAGCTTCACTTGAAATCCCAACTATTAGCAGCAGACCTCAATCACCCCAAACCCCTGACGAGGTATAGAAATTGGCACAAAAAACTAAGCACAAAAAATTTGCACTGTATAGCACCAAAACCTAATCACCATGGGAATGTGAATCGTAGCACACAATATTTTAAAGCACAAGCACAACATGTTTTTTTATCACACGCACTTGTTTGCATCGTTTCTGTCAATGACATCATATTATGAGAAAAATAATATTTTACCATTCTTTTTAATGGGCATTAATTAATTAGCTGCTGAACCAATTAAGCGTTCATCGTTTGGCGAATTTCTCACAATTTTATTACAAATGTCAAATAATCGGTTTGACATTTGTTATAAATCGGAAGAGTGTGGACTCCTAATGCGTTAATGTCCCGATAGGTCTCGTCAGATTTGAAGTTGACGATGGCCTAGGTCTTGTCATTGACAGAACATTACACACACACACACATATACACACACACAATAGGAAATAATTCAGCACTATTAGATCGAGCACATAGAAGATTATTATATACAAAACTGATTGTAATTTTTATATTTTGTTCTCTATCTTTGTATTTACTACCTTTATTTTCCTGCATGAGCTTTGCTTATTTAACTTGCCTATAAACTATTTTTATTCAAGATCTATGTCTCTTTAAATTTTTTCAATGTTTATCTTTAAGATTTTCTTTCAGCAAAAGGTAAGTATTCTTTATTTTTGTTATTTAGATATATTCATCATTTTAATGACCTTTATTTAAAATATTTGAATACTTTCTATAGCATTTAGCAGATATTTAAGATATAAGATGACTTATTAGCATTTTTAAAGAAACAAAGGAAAATAATTCGAAAAAGATCAAATTAATTTGAATTCTAAAATAGATATCCAAATATCAACTCAGATGTATTAAGTCAAATTTTAAGCTAATTTATGCAAGAAACTAAACAAATGCTAAATTACAGAAAGTGGCCATCAAAGAGGAGAAGGTTGAGGCTGAGGTCAAGAAAGCCAAGGTCACGAGTGCCAAGAAGAAAGCTGAAGACCTTCCTGAGATCGCCGACTATGAAAGACCAGATCTTGAGAAATATGAGAAGATTTCACCCACACCCACTACTAGGGATAAGCCTGAAAAGGACAAGGTAAGAACATTGTCATTTATAAATCTTAAAAATGAACAATATCTATTGATTGGTAGTAAATGTGAATGAAGTGAGAAACGTATGTTTGGACCGTACCAAGTAGTCTTAAGCCTCTTAGCTTAAATCTAATTCCGTACTTCCTCAAAGAAGCAACATTTTGATGTAAAACATATATTAGATGATCACTCGTTTGTTTCGTTTATCTCATTCTGTTCAATTTCTCTTAAAAGCCAAAGGTGCCCGAAATCAAGGCCCCAGAAACGCTTGCTGCACCAAAGATTGAGGTCATCCGTGAGAAATCACCCAAACCAGAAACGCCAAGGAAACCTTCCCTGGCTCCTGGTGCACCCGTTGGAAGACGTGGATCCCTCATTCCTCCACCTGAGGAGATGGGTAGACGTCCTTCCCTTATAATCAGCGATGAGGTATGTGTTCTGTTAAAAATTGTTGTTGATATTTTTATTTTTAGAATCGAACTCGGTGCAAAATTAAGTGAGGAGAAGGTATGAATAGATATTTAGATCTATTTTGCCGTTGGTGTAGTTGAAAATTTAGATTTTGGTATGTGCGGATTTAAAACTGTGGTACATTGAAGCAAAATTATACTTGCATTTATTTTCGTTGTCAAAAATATTTCAGTTTTGTTAAAACAATTTTAAATCTGCACCTACAACACCTTCCTAGTACCTATAAAAATAGACATTAGTAGATTAGTTACCCTATTTTCTCGAGCCGAACCCATAACATTACCCTTTTGAAACCCTTGTAAGATTACAGCAATCATCTAGGAAGATGATTTTAGACCCCAAAACGCTTTAAGTAGAACACCACAGACACTGAATTTCAGGCTTAGTACCCTTGTTCCCCCGCTTCTAGTAGCACTTTAGGACACACATAGCATTGTGTATATTAAAGATAGTGAAAACCGTAATTCACAGGAGAATAGAAAACTAAGACCCGGTGAGGTGATTGAAGAGAAAAAGGTAAAAGTTAAAAGAGAATTATTCGTGAATGCTGTCCGTGACAATGCGATCGACTTAACTGTTTATTGTAAACGGTATATTAATAGCATCGCGGTTTCGAACACTATCTTAATAGTCAATCTGGGTAATCACAGACGTTCTTGAACAGAATATATTGAATTTAAGTAAAAAAATAAATAAGTAATTAACGGGTCATTGTTCTGATTTTATTGATATTTCAAAATTTGTAAGGAGTATAATTATGAGGATATCTGTATTTATAACAAAACACAAAACATTTTCAAACATTAAAATAGAATTTTGATTCACGTTGAAAAAGAAACAGCTGATGAAAAAGTTTAAAATTAGCACAGCACAATCATAGAAGTAAATTAATTTACATCACTTTATTTATTCATTTTATCGGGCTGTTGTTTTAAAGTGTGATTACCCAGCAATTGAACAAAACGTTTTCTCGTCTAAAGCACCGAAGCTATATTTCTGCACAAATTAATGTGAACACACATCTGTATTGCACAGCTTAACGCACGACGCACCAAATAATGGTTCTTAAGGTTCTTACGGAAATCCTTCAGGGACTAATGACCAAGAACTTGAAGTGTCACTTGATGTACTCAAATATAATAAAGAAAATAGCTTCAACTTTGGTATAGATATTAAAACTAAAGCTGAAGGTAACAAAAGAGAAGTTACGTTTGTTCTATTTGAGTATAATGATACCAGACACAAAGTTCTTGAAACGGTCACTAACCTAAATAACATGGAAGGCGATAATGTAATAACTTCTGCACCGCTCGATAGGTCTGCACCAATTAAAACTAAAAGGGTATTAGGAGTTCCTGGTTCGGCGGCAGAGATAATAGGCACAATTTGTAGTCGAGGGGATATTATCAATGTTTTTTATAAACAGGTCACCAAATTACGTCCTGGAGAAGTTTTAGACGAGAAAAAGGTGAGGTCGACTGGGTCTGGCAATTTTAGGACGCTGCTCGCTTTTGCAACGCATCTTGTCTGATTTAGATTTTTTTATCTCTCTTTTTGATCTTAAGTTGTAATGCGGTTATGAAAATGTCACGACACGATATACAAGTACTCACATTGACAACGAAATCTCTATTAAAATCGACAAATAATTTCAACATTTAAAAAATGTGTTCCTCCCTTTTTGGCTCCCCTATAGATTTTCAAGTCCATCTACTATTAGTCCCCCGTCAATACTATTATATTCTTACAATAGATCCTTCATCTTCTCTGACCTTCCAAAAACATAGTCTTCCTTAGAAGCCCCATCAACAATTTTAGTAAACTCTACATTTTTCTTATCATTTCTTTAGATGTTCTTTGTTCCCCTTTTTCTAATAAGATTTAGCTGCTTCGCCGACCAGCGGGATACAAGACTGGGTTGCTGAATACTGTTTTACTTTATGTTAATAGCAGAATCAGTTTCATTTAATTCAATAATTTCGACTGCTATGCGTTTATAGCATTTATGATTATTAGATTCAAGTCTATTTGGTATTTTAATAATAATTTTTGTATTATTATCTTCAGCATTATTTGATTTCAATATCATGGTTCTGTTATTACCAAAGCTTTGTAGTTGATTTTAGAATGGCTTTATTTTCCGCTTAAAATATCCAATAACGTTAAACTGTTAAATACAGTTTTATTTTTAATTAGAATGATAAATTTTTACATATTTAACATAACATTTTCTACAAAATTGACTACAGTGGCACTCAACTATTTACAGACAATTTTCAAACTTAACATTGACTTAATAAGCATTTCAATTAATTGTACTGAACATTTAAACAAGCTCAACACTGAACACAAAACCTGTACTGTATTCGCAGTTTATGGCAATTTGGTTTGGTTTGGCTTACATTGCTCATTTGTCAAAGATATTGCGGACATATTGCAAATGACAATGCAGCAATGGACTTGAAATCACTTGTCCAAATTGCACGTAAATTGTTAACACAGAACTGGTCAACACAAAATTCTTGATAATCTTCATAATTAAGTAACACACTGTAACAACACGCACTGATGTCACATTTTTCTTTTAAATAAGTTGATGCACATAACAGAGAATGTTTTTACTAAAACAATTTTTATTTTCCAAAAAAGAAACGCGCCCGGCCCGGCGAAATTGAAGAGGTATTAAGTGTGAAGAGATTATATGTTTAGAAATACATGTTTTAGATCAAATTGTTTAGAACGTGGCTAACATAGTACATTTTTCAAGTGATTAATTAAAAAGTAAATAATTTTGGCATTCCAGCGCATTTCGGAAGATGTTTTCGAAAGTTTCTAGATTTGTTGTTAAAACCTAGGTCTTATTACCGTTTCCAGTTTCCAATACTTTATTGTGAACGATATATTAGTGCAATAACTCTTGTCGTACTAACAGAAATTACCTTTGCTAACACTAATATTGACCCTAAAATCTATATAATTATAACAAATCTAGCATAACAATGCATAAAGCATGAGTAATGCTTTAAAAAATATGTTACTAACTAAGAAATATTGAAAGGTTAAATTATCTAACAATGAGCACCAAAAGCTTATCTATGGACTATTAATTTATGTATGAAAGCCTGTTTGAGTGTTTTAGCTAAGTTGCACAGTACTTATTTAAAATATAGGGTCTGATCAAAAATATAGATTCAGTATTAATATACTTGGCTGATGTAACAAGTAACAATGTTTCTGTGCAACCCAGCCTTAATTTAGAAGAACACGCAGACAAACTTAATAAAGATGCCACAAAACATTTGAAAATCTAAATATAATCGTAGATGTATCTCAAAGTGCGTCTAATTATGTCGCGTTCAATCATTATAAATCACATCCTATGAATATAGAGAAGGAAGCTAAACAAAGCTATGCTATAATTACCGACCAGCGGTATCTATGACGTAAACAAGTATTACATGAGCACTTGTTTCTTACTGTAAGTCCTATCACAGACAATAAACATCGGAACTTTTGTGGTAATAACAAAAATAAAACTTGAAAACTGGAGATGTATATCCAATCTGGGATGTGTAAATAAGTATCACGGTTAAGAAAGATAAGAAAGACATTATTAGTAAAGAAGAACAGGACTAAAAGTATAAAAGGCTCCATAAAGATGATAAAGAATAAAATCAAAATAAATAAACTGATAATAACAACTAAACAAGACTAAAAACAAATGAAACTCAACATTCCAGTAAAAAAAAATCCAATCTCCAAATGAAATAGGATCAAAGATGATCCATAAACAAAAGTAATAACCAACGCACCTGTTGATACTGCGAACATTAATACAAATGACGTTACCGGGTTTAATGAAGCAAATGACCCGGCCAGTCTTATGATTGATTGCTTCTCTTATAAATATGACTGTAGGAATTAGGCCAAGAGCAAACCAGGTTGGTCTTGAAACGTTAGCACCCCTAACAACGCTCACCTGCCAGCTACCATGAAATATGGCTCTAAAAGTGAAGAAGTCTCACAACGTATTGTTAAAAAGATATATTTCGTACAATAAATCATTCGTGACTGTTTGAGGTATTAAAGCTAAATAGTCCAAATTATTCTGAGAAGCTATATAATAAATTAAATTGGGATGCTTTATAGATGCTATAACTCAGAATTAATTAGACAAATCAATGTAGTTAAGGATTATGAATACTCGAGGAATGAGCATTAATCGCTTTCCGACTTTGAAACCACAATTTTAATTTAAAAACCTTACACAAGAAAATGACGAAAAGATAAAGCTAGATAAAGCGAATGTTTTAAATAAATATTCAGATCATGAAAACATAAATACAGATCTCATTGTAAAATTCAACAAAGATAGAAATGAAAACTCAAAAGAAATACATAAGAAAACAGATTATTATGTAGGTGTCGGACAAAAGTAAATACCTGAAGAGACGCGTGGGCAGAATCGCGATGACTCTCCATCTGGCTGCAGATATGCAACTTCGTGCATTGGCAATGATACAGGACAGACTATTGGCTATAAGTATCCATTTATCTCAGATTGACAGAATCTATTTCGATTTGTATCAAAAAAGATTCCCCAAAATAAAGATGACTAAATGTTAATGAGATCCAAAAACAAACGACGTCAGGCAAGACAATGTTGCACTTATTTTTGTAATTATGATTCAAATATTTCTAATAATTCAGTGTGTAATTGCAAAATCAATATTGCGTAACAAATTTCAGCATCAAGTCATCTTACAAGAAAAGCTAAATGAAAAAGTTGACCCTAAAAACAAAAATAATAATCAAATAACGAATAGAGAAGAGCAAAATAAAGATAAAGTTAACCAAAACAAAACAATGACAATATTACCTGACATAAAAAAGGCGCGAGCTTCTATAGGAAAACATAGAGAGAGACAACCATCAAAGCCAAATAATGTCCGTCCGCGTGAAGCCGACGAAATAACCGTCCTGTCATCGATCAACTTTCAGAATTTGTCGCCTCGAAGACGATGCGTGCGGTTGCCAGATGACAGTCTCGTCAGATTATAGCGTTCATAGGCTCAATCAATCTTTTGTTCTCAAGCAAGTCAATCTGATTAACGGTGTACGAATTGAAATATGGTCTCGTCTAGATTTTGATTGATTGATAACTGTTTTTTGTCAAATTATATGCGCAATAACAAGTGTTATAATGTAATTTTTCAAAATATTTCACAACGGATAACTTGACGTTTTATACAAGACAATTTATCAATAGCGTCTGAACATGTTGAATGTTGAATGAATTATAAAAGTTGGAATACTATTATTTAAGACAACACATCAAAAACAAATAATATACAAAAATCGACGATTATAAATACCATACAGAATAAAAGCAAACGTGCTTTAAAAAGAAAACAACATCAATATATACACTCAAACCGATTTAGCGACACGATTAAATAAAGCACCCATCACCTATCTATCTAAAGTACGAAATGGTTGGCTTTGAACCCACAGTGATCCCTCATCATGTCAATAAAAAACTCTATGAGCCGTGATTGTCTTCTGAAGCCAACAACGATAGATTAGCACAATGATTCGTACAATGAAAATCGACAGCGAAGTTTATTGTTATAAAGCTCCTTGGCCTAACGTTGATCTGATTAATATTAAATTTGAAAGTGAGGTCGTCATGATAGCATCAGATTTAATTACTGCGATCAAAGGACAAGATGCTATCTGTGACAAGGAGTAATACTAAGTTTAGATGGATGTGACGTATGGTACTGTTTGCGATGCAGATGGTTTAGACAATGCATATGCCATTGCAGTGCAAGATTGTTCTTATTTGTATAGATTGCCTTTAGATACGGTAATATTAATGCTTTATATTTTTAACTACGATCTCAATAAGCAAAGAATTATAAAGTAATAGAAGATTAATGACAATTTAATAAACAATAACAAAAAGTGGAATGTGAAAAGTCTAAAAGCAAATTTGAAAGCAAGCTGGAGTTTATAAAGTAAATAAGAGATGGAACAAGTTGGGAGCTCGTAGATCACTGGTGACGCCCAAGACCGCAATACACGGATGGCTCACCTTAATCCGATAATTAATTGAATTGGTCTACTGATTTGTGCTGTTCACAAATAGATTCACGCGCTCCCCCCGCCTCAGGGGCAAGGCAAAGGCAACCATGTCCAACGAAGTCTAACGTACCCTTCCTCAGTCTTTTGACATTCGCGCCCATTTTTAGATGGAACGACTTCGAAACCTACAATCGAAATTACGACTTCTGAATTAAAAATTTTGAAAAAAAGCAACAAAAATATAAATAACAAAAAGATCAAAACAAAACTTTTTAAATAGGGTTTAACACTTAGATACTAAAAATAATAGAAAAAAATAAGCATTTAATGTTAAAGAATTGGCAAATATGGATGAGAAAAAAGATATCCTTATAAAGTGTAAAAGACTTAAGCTAGTGGAAATAAAAATAAAATTAATTAAAAATGTGTAATTTTGTGATGATGCTGTGATAAAGTACTGTGATTTTTAAAAAACTATCGTATTTATTTCGTGAAGTTATTTGATTTTCTAATTATTTGTGGCATCTTTAGTTAAATTTTAACAAAATGGCTACTGTTGCTAAAAAACCAGCAGGCAAATCTAAAAAGAAAGACGATGGAGAGGTAAGTACAGTACAATGTAACAGAAAAACTTGAAAGCCATTGAAAAGTTTTCAACATGCTCTTGATTCAGGTTCTGATGTAAGTGACGTTTAATTTTCTTTTTCAAAAGTAATTTTGAAAGTCGGTTCCCTGAATACGTTTTTGTTATTTTAAAGACCTCTCCGAATTTTGTCCAAAGATACTAATTACGTTGATAGTGCTGAAACAACAAAACAAGAATTTCAAGATAAGAACGGCAAACAAAATAAAGCATACAAAACTTAAGCTTTGGCTGAATTCTAAAAACTTTGCTAAATTTAATTCGTTCACACCTCGAGATGTCTCGTTACGTGGGCGTTAACAAATTTTCATAATTGATACCGTACTGGACAACGATTGCAGACATTTCAAATAACTGCTTCTATTTAATGAATATGTCAGTTTAAATTACTTATCTAATGCACTTCTTGAAATGCAAGACCATTTATTACAAAGTCTTCTTTATTTACAATTGTTTTAATTGAATTTGATCATTTATCTTCTGTCCGATTTGATTCGAAATTGCATTGAACAATGCGAAATACGATTTGCTGAATACCACAAACTACATTTAAATGTTTCAGTTTATGCGCTCTTTAAAACTTATTATGCCTGTCAGTATTAGCAAATATACATTACCAAGCGTGTAAATCAAAACTGCCAAAATTTTCAACAGCAATATTAAATTTGAGTTTAACAAAAAAGAAAATTATATAAAGATCAGTAGACATTACAAAAAAGTCTGATCAAGCAATAAATATCAAAAGTACAGTCTCCTAATTGACATTTGTTATGAGTGCAATGATAATGTATGCAGATTTAGCATTGTCATATTTCGGAACACTTGCGCAGCATTTATCAGTATGATAGTGTCGTATCAATCTAGCTACATATAGGCTGCTGACAGACTTGCATTAATAGTCAGGGTAAATATAATTGTAACTCCTTGAATAGTTTGTTCTATATCATCTACTATGTCTCTATACAAAGCTTTATTTTGAGATTCTAAAAAGTTCTTTTTGACAATTCGAACATGCGAAATTACCCAAGTTTCAATAGAATGATAACTTCAAAACACAATTTTATAGTTGAATAGATTCAAGATTTTTCAAACCTTTATATATGTATGTTATAGCTTTAGGTACTTCTTTAATATTTTGGCTGGACATCATAATGTCACCTTTTGGACGTCCACTGCTGGACAAAAGCCTCCCCCAAAGATCCAACGCATTTGCCCGCATGCTGGACATAAATATCAATACTTAAGTAACTTTATCTTGAAGCCTGAATTATCAATCAAGAGTCTGTTCGTATTGGTATCTTAAATTAGTTTAAAAGGAAGTTACGAGTAATTTGGCTGCGTTCTCACGTCACTTACATATGTCGTAATAAGATTTAACATTGCTATTTGCTTGCGTTCAAAACTGACGACAGCAATGTGATTATTTTCAACATTCACTTCAGTTTTAATGCTTTATAATTAAATATAATTAATTTTATTCTTTCGATGGCTTTTGATATTTCTGACCTTGATTTTAACTTCATAATTTGTGACAAGGTATTCGATAATTTACTTTATTATCAACTTCACAAGTAATATTATGTCTATCATCAATATCTTTTGCTACGAGTTTGAATACTTAGTCACATATTTGTTAAAATTCAAAATCTTTGTACGTTTAATTGCTGAATGTTTATGAAGATAAGTGATGAAAGTTTTTGAAAAATGAGGAAGTTACAATCAGTTTATTTTAATCAAGCAACGATGATAAAAGCTTATAAAACTCAGCTGCAGAAACTACCCAAGTATTTTGCTCTTAAGAGGTTACTGATCATAGTTAACAACGCTGCTAGTCCATTTTTTCAAAAACTTTCGTAACCTTACACGTCAATGTTAAACGTGATTAACCAACTCTAACTCTCAATATTTCGAATCGCTAATATCCCTGGTCCTTCAGAGGAGGAAGTCTTCAGACGCGAGGAGGCCCTCCATCCAAGACCTGGAAGATCTTATCAACAAGCCATCGGTGCCTTTGAAGCCTCTTGGCAACGAAGGTCCGCCGGTTATTGTGGATGTACAAGAAAGCTATTCTGCTGTTGAAGGTAATTTTTGACTTCTGCAAAAACTTTTGGAATCATATGTATTGGATTAAAATAAAAGCACAGAATATTAGACAGATAGAAATTCGTTATGACACACACGAAATACAAATAAAAAACAACAACTAACTAGAGGATCATTTGTAAAGAAAAACTTGAAATAGTTGTAATCTCAAGGGCTGATGGGTATCAAATTTATGCTGATTGAAGACGTTCTTTGCAAAGATAGTAAATATCTATTAAACTAATATGATAATGATAACCTAGGGAATACACTAAAGAAGAAATTCGAAGTCAGCGAGACGGATTACGGCCTAATCACTCTCGTATGAAAGTAGGCTCTTGCCCCTGTGGTGGGGACGTGAAGGGCTGATAAAGGGGATGAAGAAACTAAGATAGTAAATAACAATAAACTGATAAACAACCCTATTCCAGATCAAACCGGTTACCTAACAGTCCAAGTAGAAGGCAATCCACCACCGACCTTCAAATTCTACAAGGGCGTAACCGAAATCATCGAAGGTGGTAGATTCAAGTTTGTCACCGATGGTGAAACTGGTCTTATTACACTGTGTATGAGGAAAGTCAAGCCTAATGATGAAGGAAAATACAAAATTGTGGTCAGCAACATCCATGGAGAAGACTCTGCTGAGATGCAGCTTTATGTTTCTGGTAAGTATTGTGTAGAATAGGAATATAGTTCATTTAGAGATCAAATATCTACTATCATATTCTTTGAAGAATATTTGAATAACTCCGATTTGTCAAGCCTTTTTTATTACTAGGAAAAAACTCATATCATTTATTTTTTTTAAGTTTTTTTTTTACCATTTACTTTCTGAAACATTCAACTGCCTCTTCCAAAATTTTATGATTATTTTTATATTTCAATTGTGGCATCAAAATATTGTTGAATTTACTTTATCAACAAAGTCCCCAAAATGTGATGTTTAAATTTCCATCTAGACTCCAGTGGAATGGACTTCCGTGCTATGCTCAAGAAGAGGAAGTACGCCAAATGGGGCGAAAAGAAGGAAGACCCAGATTGGAACTTGAAAGAGACAGAAAAACCAGTACCGACCCTTAAGAAGGTTGATAAGGTAAATATACAAATAATAAACATTTTACACATATTAATGAAGATGGTGGTATAAATACTGCATAATTTAAATAAAATCATGATAAAAAGTTATAAAAACAATGATGTGAGACAATATTGAGATCCATGATTAATAAAATGATATGTTTATGTAACTGTTTGTTGTTCCCGGCGATCAAAATTGTCTCATTATCATCACAAATAAAATATAAATTAAAACTGTAATAGACAGCTCCATCGGGCTATGCTCAATAATGAGCAAAAAGGTAATGTTTCTAGATTTGATTTTGTGCATATTTTACGAAAAACTCAAAGATAAAGCTGTAAATTGCCATATTAGGTATTTGAAATTTGATAAAATATACAAGCAATTCAAAAAGATCACAAAAGTTTTCCCGTTTTTATTTTTAAAAGTACCTATTCCAAGAATGTACAAAATTGATAACTACTTACAAATTGATGCGACCCTAGTCCTGAATCAGTACAACATCGTATGCATTGGTCCCTAGGGCTTAGAGACTGGCTATTTTGAAGAGGACGGCTGGATAGTCGTCGTTTCCGAAGGTGTCGAGATTTTCAGATTCCCAGCTGAAAAACGCAGGAACTCCTCAAACTGGTCCTGGTTTAAGGTCCTCGGTTTTCTGATAACATCATTGTTCATTCCATTTCGCATTTCGTCCATAAGTTTCATATTAACTTTGTCATAATATATCCTTCAAAGTCGATAGGAAGATTTGGCAGGATTTGTGAATTCAAGTCAAATATTGGTGTAAGTAATGAAATTAAAAGTATTTTGTAATGGAAGTAGTTTATAGAAGTACCAATAAAAGCTTTAAGTGTTTAAGAAGTCTGATTTTGCGGCTGTGATACGGTAAATACGTAACTAACAGGCATGAACTCTAACAATAAACTTTAAATCAACGAACATAAAAAACCTTTTTAAAAAGCTTTGTTTGTTTTTTACATGAACGCAAAGATTAAAAAAAAACATTAAATGCCAACTTAAAATGTCAAACTTGATAAACATAAATATTTTCTTATTAATGTCAAATCCGTTGCAACATGGATATTTACAGAACGAAATCATATTTGTTTGTGAATGTTACTGCAATTTTTCCATTCACTATGGCTGGATGGATTTTAAAAAAGCTCTTTCGATTATTTAAAGTAAGTTGAAACATCTAAACAGATGCAAGGATATTATTATATTTCCATATCTACATAAAGAATCAACTTGAGACTTAATTTATATTGCAGTGTGTATTGCACAGGAATCTTATTCATGCGTCTCAAGAGTTTTCAAGAAGTTTTTAGGAGCAACTTTTACAAATATCTTACTAATATTTTGTTGTTTAGATACATCTTTCGCAAACATTTAAGGATCCTGATTCATTGTGAATGTTGATCATCATCTCATTAGGCATAATTTTAATAAAAAATGATAAAATAAAACGATAGTAAAGCAAACTCACCCACAGCACGAAAGATTCGGAAAACAATTTCTTTCAAGCTTAAACTAATTTAGCTTTGCTTCATTTGCACTTACGCAAAACTGTGACTAAAACAGCATAAATAAAATAAATATTATGTAATTCTAGGATATATATGACAAGAGGAGACGCATGTCTCTCTCTGAAATGTTACCTGATTGGCCCAAATTGATGGAGGCTGTCAAAATTAAGGTTCGCCTAAAAAAAGGGAATAAACACACAAGACTTGTTGCCCTTTTTAAAGAAAACAAACAATGCTAAATTACTTAATTACAATGATAATTAAAGAATTTATTGATGATAAACTAATCTTTGAAAAGGACAGCAATGATCTTTTAAATGGATGACTGAATGAAATCTAAATGAATGACAATAAATTAAACAATGATAAAATAACTAAACTAAATCTCTCCTTTGGAATAAGTAATTGTAACAATGAAAATAATATTGTAAAAGAAATAAATTCTGAGACATACATTGATTAATTTAAAAACTAAAAACCATAATGCTGTTAAAGAAAATTTAATAAAAAATCCAAATAAGTTACAGTTTCTGATTCCAAAGCGAGTTAAATAAGAGACTGCCTAAAATAAAAGTTTTAAAAATAACTCGCACAATGTTTTTTGTATCACCACTTCACTGATATTTAACTTGTACACGATTTGCAGGGAATGTAAGTGGAATGACTTTGGTGATTCTTGTCTCTTGGGTTTTTCTCCGTCATATGTTTCACAGGTCTTTTGACGTCGGATTGAGGAGCTTCTGTCACGTCATTATTATTAAAATTTCCGTCTTCACATTGACTTTCATTATTAATTTCAGCTGATGCATCCGGTGTTTTGCAGATGTTGGAATTTTGCAAAATATTAATTTGTTTCGTTTTTAATTTAATCTTTTATGTTTAGAACTCAATATTTTTATTACTGATATTTGATTATTTTTGGCGTTAAATTGTTTAATGCTTATTGTAAAAGTCTTGAATGGGTTTGATTAAGATGTGAGAGCTACAGAATTTTAAACAATTAGATTTGTATCAAGTAGAACATTCTTAAGGATAAATGGATGTTTTATAGAGAACCCATAACAGAAGACCGTCTCTAGCGGAACTGATCCCGGATTGGCCGGTGCTGCACTCGTTCAAAAAAGACGAGGTTTGAAATGATAAGGAAAAGAGAGCACCAACTATATGTGGAACACAAGCACTAAATATATTGTCGCACTCAAAACGTTCTACACGTCTTTCAATGACCCAGCAAAGTGTGAGATAATGACTTGTGTTAAAGTCTTTTGGAGTTTTGTAAAATTTTTAGATTTAGATCTGCAATCGAAAGAATCTTATCTGTACAGCATCAAGTTCAAGTCTGATTTCTTTTTTCAAAATTATTCCATCAGATTTTAGTCAAGTTTCAGTCAAATATTTTTGCTGGTTCATTTGAAATAGAGCGACGACACCTAGTTCATCTTTAGACAGCACTTCTACGATACACTCTGTTCCTCTGATATCTCTCTATTTTAGCTCTTCTGTGCACAATTTCAAAATTCAGCACAGAGCACAGATTCTATATTTCGCACAGTTATATCGATGTTTAGGTTAACGTTTTAAAAAATGATGAATTTTCATTTTCTGCACACCAAAATTTACACGAAATATTGATTTTGGCAAATTCATCATTTTTGTTTATATTTGTTTATGTATCTCACGAAAAATGACAGGGACGTTCAAATCTATAAATGTATTTGCACATCTATCTTCGAATAAATATAGAAATTCCAATTTCTGTACAATAGCATGGATTTTAAACTACGTGAGTGATGAAACAATGGCTGACGAATCTAACGCCTCGGTTACTATAGATTTCAACTGTTTTCTTGCATCTGAACGTTGGGAGCGTTGAGACGAAGATTTCTAGCACCTTTAGCTTCTTGTATGGAAAGCACTTTGTCTGTGTCTGCACCGTTACTCACAATTGTATCAACGGGTATATTAATAGCACTGATACGTTTCAGAAACAAGAATCGTTCCTGAAACCCCTCGTAGATCAATTCGCGAAGGAAGGCAAAGATAAGAAGGTGGTGTTTGAAGCCATCTTCACTAAGCCTAATGCGAAACCGAAATGGTTGTTCCGTAAGGACGTAAGTATTTTCTTTCATAATCGTGTACCACTTTTTGAATCTTTTCACTTAGAAGCTTAACTGGTATCTTCCGGTTTCTACAGGAACTATTCCCAGGCTCTAAATACAAGATGACGAACGAAGCGGATTCGTACAAACTGATCATTACGAACCCTAAAGTCGAAGACACAGGTAAAATTACCATCGAAATCGGTGGCATTACCTGCACAGCCTTCCTTCAAGTTGACGAACCAGATCCAGTGTACACCTTCACGAAGAATTTAAAGAAGACCATCAGTGGTTACACAGCACACGAGACTATCCTAGAATGTGCAGTCTCCAACAGTCTTGCAACCATCTCCTGGTGGAAAGGAGACACGAAATTGGAAGACGGTGATATGTACTCGATTTCTAAAGATCTGTCTGGTGTCTGCAAATTGACTATCAAGAATTCGAAGTTTGAAGATGCTGGCAAATATACCTGTAAGATTGAGAAACAAATTGAGGAAACTAAAACTACTACTGATGTTAAGATTGTTGGTAAGTGTCATGGTTATATTAAAATAAACTGAAAATTTTGTATAGCTTTTCCAAAGTCTTTTCTAAAATACGTTTGCAGAGACTAAAACGGTGATTTCTATTTGCAGAATACCCATACAAGTTTACAAAGGTTCTCAAATCACAACAGGCTATTGAAAAAGATACCATTACTTTACTTTGCGAGTTGGACGATGCTGGTGGCGAAGTAGAATGGTAAGATATTTATACATACATACATACATACATATCTGCCAAGTTTCTCTATAATTGGAGTAGGCAGAGACCACTAAGATTTTATATCATAAGATGTTAAAATATTTATTATGACGAACCTAAAATCCATCTTTTAGTAATACAGATTCAACTTGGCTATCCTATTCCACTACTTGGCAAAAAGGCTTATTTCTTGATCACTGTCCAGTTCAATTCTGCGCTAGAATTGCCCAGTTTTCAAATACACTTAACTTAACAATCAAAACTCTACCAGGTTCAAGAACGACGAGCCAGTGAAGGCAGACAAAAGAGTTACGATCGTTAAGGATGGTCGCAAACGTAAGATCGTCATCAAAGACGCGAAGGTCACTGATGCTGGTAACTACACGTGCAAGAGTAACGCTGATGAGACGAAGTGCGAGTTGATCGTCAATTGTAAGTATTTTACTGATATATGCATTTGTTGCAATAAAAGTGTGTCTACAGAGAAGCAAAAATTATGTAGGTAATATTAATATCAAATAAGAATGATAAGACAAGACTATGAGTAGTTCGTCAAAACAAAAAACTGCAATATTTTTAGAATTTGGGTTTGGTAGGACGTAATAATAGCAATATTCAAATTTGTGATTCTTGACTTGCAAAAAAGTGCATGAAAATTAAAAGTTTGATGAATACTTAGATATTGCAATATTGTTAGACACTATACATTTGCATTTATACCTTAGTAATAAAAGTGTAAAGATAAATAATTAAATTACATAATTGCAGACTCGAATCGCTTCAACAAGAAGTTGAAGGACACCGAAGCAATTGAGAGGGATAAGGTGGTGCTGGAGGTGGAACTTCAGGACCAAACCGCTGAGGCCGTATGGTCTTTCAACGGACAGCCTATTGTACCCAATGAGAGGTAAGATTTCATTAATAAAATTATGAGTAGAGATGACACTTACTGCAATTAAGTATTCGAGAGGTTCACATTCATTCCACTAGTAATATTATCTCATCTAGCCGTCTGTGTCCCACTGCTGGGAAAGGCCTTTCTTCTCTTTCTCCAGTTTTCTCTCTCTATCCTAAGCCGGCTTTGCCCCGACATTCGTGAAAGTGCCAGCTCATCCCGGCACAAAATATCAAATACTAGTAATAACAAAAATACCTTTACCTAAATTCTAACCTAATACCACCAGGATCGAAATCAAGAACCTGGGTGGAGGCAAACACCAGCTCATCTTCAACAAATTGGAGATGGAAGACGACGGTGAGATTCTCTGTGAGTCTGGCAAGCTGAGCTCAAGCTGCAAACTGTCTGTCAAGAAGGGAGAGTCCAAGCCTACGATTGAATGTCCTGATGAGTTCAATGGACCCGCTGGACAGCCTTTCGTCATTGAGGTGCCTTATAAAGGTGAGCAACGATATATTTGCTATTTAATATCTAAAGTATTTCCTCCAGTATCAGAATACACAAATTTTATTAATACTACTCCTTTAACGAATGTTTTAAGGGAATCTAGATTGCTTGCCTTATCGAGGATGTTTCTATTAACCTAACCTACTCTATCTTTTGTATAACTTCTCTTTTTTTCTGTCTCTATGTACTATCATCTTACAATAAACTGTTAAATAAATAATAAATAAATAAGCTATCAATTTTTCTTACAGTCACTGGCACCCGCCAAACACCAATTGAAGCTAAACTCCTCAAAGACGGCAAACCATTGCCAGTCAAGGAAGTCGAAGTGGTCGTTGAACAAGAGAAGATCCTGTTCAAGATCAAGAAGCCTACCAGAGAGGGATCAGGCAAATACCAGATCAAACTCTCCAACGCCCAGGGAGAAGACTCCAAGGATGTTCACATTAACATGCAGAGTGTACCAACTCCGCCTCAGGATGTGGAAGTGGCTGAAGTTTTCCAGACCTCGTGTGTTGTGTCTTGGAAGGCGCCACAGGATGATGGTGGATCGCCTATCATCAAATACGTTATTGAAAGACAGGTGAGCTACGAAGCTCTTGTGACTACATTTGGTATCATTTGTGGCGTATTGTATAGTGTAAATTCTTCAAATTCTTCGACTTAGCTAGGATTGCAGATTACTCATAAAATGCTTACTTAATGGCAGCTCATAAGGCTAAAATTCTTTTTTCCGTCATCAGGACCTTTCACTCAAGGCGGGTTGGGACAACGTAGCTGAAGTACCTCAAGGTCAACCTCTTAAACACAAAGTGGAGGATCTCGTTGCAAAGAAGACCTACAAGTTCAGGATTCGTGCCGTCAACAAGATCGGCTCTAGTGAGCCAGGAATGTTCGGCAAACCTGTATTGGCGAAGGATCCTTGGGGTAAGAAACAAAAATTCAATATATTAAAAAACTGACCTGAGACCATATTCGCGATCTGACTAGACGAGACAGAAGATCACAAATGAATTAATATAATGTGTCATTCCTAGACGAACCATCAAAGCCGAAGAACGTGGAATTGGTTGATTGGGACAAAGACCACGCAGATCTCAAATGGCAGAAGCCTGACAACGATGGTGGTGCACCAATCACTGGCTACGTCATTGAATACAAGGTTAGTAGGAACTAAGCATTTCATGATGATATGGGGCTTAGATTTTCAAAAGGAAAGCTTTGTTCTGGTGACTCTTTGTACATGCAAAATAAAAACAAAACTAAACATAACAATCTTGACCCTTTTAGGAGAAATTCGGCAAAGACTGGGTAAAGGGCAAGGAAGTCCCTGGAGACTGCTTGGCAGCTACCCAGGATGGCCTCAAAGAAGGAGGAACTTACGAATTCAGAATCCGTGCCATCAACAAGGCTGGACCTGGTGAACCTAGTGACACTACTAAGCCGATTGTGGCTAAGTGCAGATTCGTCAAACCTTACATCATTGGTGAGGGTCTACAAAACATGATCATCAAGAAGGGACAAGTCATCACCTTTGATATCAAATACGGTGGTGAACCTGAGCCTGAGGTCAAATGGATGAAGGGTGAAGAGGTAAATGAATTTATTGATATTTTCTCTGTTATTTGTGACGTCCTTGCTGCTATACCTGTAGATTTAGAAGTTATTTTTCCTATTGATGATCCTTTGTAAAAAATCTTTTTAAAATGATCGTAAAGCCGCAGACAGGTGAGATTTTAAACAAGGACGAGATAATTATAAAACATGAGGTGATAAGAGTTGAACAAAATATTAATAGAATTTATTTTTCCCAAAAAGAAACGTGGAAAGCCGTACACGGAGAAGGTCAGGAAGGGTGAAACTATATGTTGTCTTCATTATTATATGTTTTAAAAACCTAAAACCAAACACTTCTACTCTATTATACACTTTAAGTGGCTAACCAAACTACACAACATGTTAATATTATATGTGTCTTTAGTAATGTAGCATTGAATTTTGAAAATAGGTACCAATTAATTAAACATCCATTTAAGCTCCCAAATCTGTTGAAACATCAAAATTCAATGCAATATTGCAAATTATTGTACTTAACACAAATTTTAAATGACGCGATTGTTCAAAAAACGTGCTAAAACACTTCGAAGTTTCGCTTTAAATGTTGTTACTCAAATGAGAGTTTGTCAATTTACTCTGTATTTGTGATTAAACTCAAAAAAATGTTTATTTGTCATATTATTAAATATTCTATCCTAAATGATCTTCAAGATTATAATAATTGACTTCTAAACTTCTGTAATTTCCTATTGTGGTAACAATTAGTATTGATTTCGTGACAAGTCTTGTTCACGATTGTCAATACGCAACTCAATGTTCTAACACTAAACATCAACAAGTGTTTAACCATATATGTTGTTTTCAATAGAAAGCGTCTGATGTTCATTCACATCTGAATCTTTAGCATCCTTGTCTCTTATCTCTTCTATCTCTATTCTTCTATTTCATCATTCTTATAAATTTAAAGCGCCTCTCCCATTTGTTGCTTCTTATGTTCTTTCAAAAATTCCTTTCGTCGTCAAATTCTTTAGATATCATTTAGTTACCTCTTTATAAATTCTGACTGCAGGTAACTGAACCTTCATCTTCTCCTTTCTTTCTTCTCCTTCTAAAGTCTTCTAAAGTCCATATTTTGCTTCTAATGGACTCTGAAACTTCCTCTTGTCTCTATTTAATGTCACTTCTTACACAACATCATCAACACCGTGAAATTTTTCAACATTCACACATAAATCATCACTTTCTACTTCACAATCATCACTACACAACTTATTTTCTTCTCGTTCATCTTCAATCAGACGCAATCCTTCTTTGACTTCATTTCTCACGTCTTCTTCAAATTTTAGGAGGTCAAAGATGACGGTGACCGTATCACAATTGACAAGTATGAGAAGAATACTGTTCTTACTGTGAGGAAGACCACCAGACCTGACAGTGGGAAGTATAAGCTGGTGCTCACCAACTCTTCGGGTACTTGCGAAAGTATTGCTGATGTTGTTGTGCTTGGTGAGTTTCAATTGGTCTTTCTCTTTACGTATTTAGGTATTATGGAAACTCCAATGCTGCTCTTTCAGAAAAAGTAGCTCTAACTAAAGAACGACTGCAGAAAGACGCTACAAAGATAAATTCTTTCTAGTTAAACACTTCTTAGAAAGAGTCTTTCTAGTATTTTGGTTCTTGAGTCCGTTAGCGAATAAACAAACAGAAGTATTTTTCGCCTTAAGCAACATTGCTATGATTTTTTCCATAAATTTTAGTTAGGTACTTTTAAAGTGCTTTACCATAACTTGGTCAATGTCTCATTTTGCCTAAATTAATAATGTTACAGACAAGCCCAACCGTCCCAACGGTCCTATCGAGGTGGTTGACATCCGCGCCGAGAAGGCGACTGTCAAATGGAAGAAACCTGATGACTGGCAAGGTTCAGACATCACTGGCTACACGCTCGAGAAGATGGACATGGTATTACCACTTGCTAATTTTTATGTAGCCTATTAGTATGGTATCTTTTTGTTGATTAACAAGTTTCTTATTATATCTAGGTATTTACCTACCTAGAAAGTAGGTAGCTTGCTACCAACACATCTCAAAAAGAATAGGTACCTACTTATGTTTCAGTATTACCTAATATCAGGGCAGAGGGCTCAGCTCCCTCTTTTATTTTATTTGCCTATTCATTTCAAACACCTTTAGCACTTTATCAAAATACTACTTATGGCTGAACTGGTTAAATAAGTACTAACTAATAATAAATTACCTATTTACAGGATACCGGCAACTGGGTGCCGTGTGGTGAAACCGGACCGGAACCTACTGAGTTCACGGTCAAGGGCCTAACACCTAACCACAAATACAAGTTCAGGGTTCGCGCCGTCAACAAGGAAGGCGAATCCGAACCGCTTGAAACCGATGGATTCATTGTCGCTAAGAATCCTTATGGTGAGAATAAGTTTTTCAATAATATTTTTATACTTATTAAATTAAGTTATCGTATAAAAACATTCAATAAAAATATTTTAAAAGAAATCCAGAACATGGCTTAATTTTTTTTGTGGCCAGGCCAAAACTAAAAACAAACTTTACGTCATTTTGACATTTCTCTCACCGGTCGGTGTCGCTTGCGTTTGTTTGTAAACAAAACCCCAATTTTACTGATTTTTTCAAGAAAATTGTGTTAAAAATGTTTGAAATCTTTTACCAGACCCACCGAAGGCGCCCAGCAAGCCTGTTATCATCGATTACGACAACATGTCCGTTACTCTTAAATGGGAACCGCCTACGGACGATGGTGGCAGACCTATCCTTGGATATGTGGTTGAAATGAAAGACAAATTCTCGGCTGATTGGGTTGAGGTGAGTACGAACAAGAAGTTTATTACATGTAGTATCTCTTTGGTAAAGATTTTCATTGTTGTCGGCTAGAAATAGCTTGAAACATGAATGTTTTGAAAGCCCTTCTGCGGGCCTTTATTTTCCTGCTACTCTCGATTTTTACGTCTGATTCTCATTTATTAAAACCATTTTCTCATTTTATAGATATGTGAGAGTGTTATTTACTCACCTTTATTACCAAAACACTTACCTACTTATATTTTACATATTTAGCTGTTTAAAAAACTTTAGAAAACTTATTTCAAACTTTTCATCTCACATTTTTAGCCTATATTATTTTTCTAAATTATTATACCACTCATTTTTACAATGATAAATTCTTCTAAAAGGCATTTATTCTGCAGTCTACGTTTTTAAGATAACAGAATTACTAAAATTATTATATCTACCTCTTTTGGGATAAACTAAATTCTTCATACTAACCAAAATACTTTTTTAAAAACAAGGTAACAAAAACCCAAGACACAAAGACGGAGTACAAGGTGGAAGGTCTAAAAGAGAAGATGGTATACCAATTCAGAGTGAAGGCACACAACAAGGCTGGTGTCGGCGAGGCTTCTCAGCCTACCGACAACCACCTCTGCAAGCATAAGAACTGTAAGTGTCTGTGAATTTATTTATTGAAGCATAGATAAAGGTTGTGATCAATAAGAAACCTAATATAAGTTCTTTTAAGACCAGATTCCAATCCAAAGTTGCCTATAGTATTTTATTAGCATGACCAATAAATTAATAGTACTTTGGCTTTGGTTTTGAACTTTGAATCATATAGAATAGAACAATAGAAAAATGTGGCCTTTTTGTCAAGTCATTCTATACCGTTTGTATAACTGTGCTAGAATAGAACGTATACCTGAATTTTTAAAATGCCCATAAACTTATTTTACGATTGATCTTTACAATCCCTCGTTTTAATCAGTCTGATCAGTTGATACTGAATGTCAAGAAGAAATTTTTAAAATAAAAATTGCTAATCATCTTGACATACACTATTAATCACACTGTATGTGAGGCCCTTAAAATGTTGGAAGTGCCCATAAATCCCAACAAAAAATGTATTTTGAAGCATGTCTTAACTTTCGAGACTTTGACCTAAGCAAATAGATTTTATTTCTATCAATCATATCAGATGAATCTGATATCCTTTGCAATTGAGAAATAACTGCAACTTTTGTCCCTAATTCACAGTGAAACCGCGCATCGAACGCAGCACCTTCAAGTCGGTAATCATCAAGGCAGGCCGCACACACAAGTGGTCTGTGGATGTCAGTGGTGAACCTCCACCGGATATGGCTTGGTTAGTGTTCTACAGAATATTATTTGATTTAGTGCCAGTTTTACCACTTACAGATTAGAACTTACATAAAATTAAGTGACAGATAAACCTATGTCAATTTCATAAAACATGTCGTTTTAGGCAGAGATAGGTATAAAATATCTGTCAGATAAATTGTATTTTTAATCCATCACGTAGATTATTTTAAAATATTCGAATCATATATGTTTTCTTTTTTCTCTTAAACTAAAAATGACAAAGGTACACTGGATTAAAGTTGCTCGTGACGTCACAGTAAGATTCGCCTCAGTAAGATTTTTACCTAGGAGTGACGTCAATACCCCCCACTCCGTAACTTTGATGCTCTGTATCTTTGTATTTATTTATGTACCTATTTGATCAGGTAAAAAATGTGTTTCAAATATTTTTTAATAGCCTTTTATAATTATTTTTGGAATTTTTGAATGTAGTCATCATCCCTATTGTATTCTGTAAATGGTGTAACAAGCCCTTATTCTTACTAATAATATAAACTTCAATGTTTGTGCAGATAGATTTATTTATGTGAACATGTTTGCTACTCTTTCACGCAAAAACCACTGTACAGATTGTAATAAAACTTAACAATATTGTAGCTTGCACATTACGATAAAACATAGGCTACATTATTTGAAGTAACAATAAATCTGTGGTCTGTTATAATGGCTTTTATAATAACCTATTATTGGTTTTCTAGATGCCTAAAGTTAACGTCATGTCGTATCAAGAAGTTAAAGCACTGAGAGAGGATAAGCCCAGATGGCGAACACTCCACCGACAAGAGTCTAACTCTTAAATTAAATGATGATGATGAGATGCCTAACACATACTTTCAACTGCATTATGGTAACTGTTATTAACTACCTATTAATAAATACTTTTTTTCTTCACAGGTCATGGCGCGAAAACATAAAACTCGTATCAACAGAGCGCATTAAGATCGAAAACAAGGAGTACCATACAGACTTCACTATTGTGAACGCAGTGCGACGCGACACTGGAAAATACACTCTAAGAGCTGAGAACTGCAATGGTTTTGATGAGGAGACTGTCGAGTTGACTGTACTCAGCAAACCTGGCTCGCCTAAAGGTAAAATCGTATTAATTGTTTTTAAAAAAGGAAAAAAAAACTTTTTTCAAAGTTTACCAAACTAAACTAAGTACATAATTGTTATAAAATTCTTAGGTACTTAGGTAATTAAAATGTTACTTAATTTGCAATATCGCCGAAACAGCTTCTTGACAGAGTAGGTACTATTATAATTAGATATTAGAAACCAATGTTACCCTGTTTTTATTAAAATCTCGGTAATTTTATTACTACCAAAGCGATATCAATGTTACCCTAGTACTAACATTATATTGCCAAAACTTTATTACCCTAAAATATTTCCAAGAAATAAATAAAATTCCAAATCTTTATTTGACCACTATCCCCCTTATTACAAAACGACTTTTAAAGATAGTTCTAGGTATTCTAGGACTAATGTCATTTTTGACGTTTCGGCTATGGCCAAAACTATCCTAAAACTCGTTTTGTAATAATTGAGTATACGTTTGGAGATGTTTTATAAAGTGTCCATGTATGGACTTTGAATCATATCTTTTTAGTATCTAAAACTAACCAAAACTTACCTTACCACATTTTTTACACTCTACAATCTTATTTCCAATCATCAGGACCACTGGAAGTATCAGACGTCCACGCAGAAGGATGCAAGGTTCGTTGGGAGAAACCAGAAGACGATGGTGGCTCACCAGTCAAGGAGTACGAGGTTGAGAAGATGGATATGGCTACTGGCAAATGGGTCAGGGTTGGCAGGTTAGTGTAGCCATTATTCTGTGTAAACTTGGCATAGAATAACCTGTACTTTACTTTAAAAAAATACAAACATTCTGTGTTAACTTGTCATACAATACCTTACTTAATTCGCCAAACATTCTGTGTAAACTTACCATATCATAACTTACTCAATTCCTTACAGAGTTGCCGGCGACAAGAAGCCTTTGGAAATGGAGATCACAGGCTTGGAGCCTGGCCACCAGTATAAGTTCAGAGTGACCGCTTGCAATGATGAGGGAGACTCTGAACCGCTGGAGACTGAGAGGGCTACCCTTGCTAAGAATCCTTTCGGTAAGTATCTTGTAAAGATACTTGAAATATATGGTAGACCCCTAAAAAGGTAGCGGTTAGGCAAGATTCCCATTGCGTCCCAGTGCGTAGAGTAACATAAGAAGAGTAGTATTATAAATAAAAAATAGCGTTTAAATGTTGTAACAATGTTCAAATTAATGCCTATTAAAAAAAAAGAATTTCTGTTTGTTAGTCTGCCTAAAACTCGAGAACGGCTGAACCGAGTTGGCTAATTCTTTCACCGTTTATTTAAGCGACCTTAGAGAAGGTCTGAATTTGAAACGGAAAAAAAATATGAAGGCTGGAAAACGGCTGCCCGGGCCACTAGTTTTGGATAAAAATATTTTGAGTTTTGATCTCCTTACTCCTGCTGTAATAAAAACCTAAGTTAACCAGATAATTACTAAACCTAGATAATACTAAACAATCTTTTCCTTTCCCAGATATCGCCGACAAGCCAGCTAACGTGGAAGTGGCTGACCACGACAACCAGAGCGCGGAGATCAAATGGGACCCGCCCAAGTCTGACGGCGGCGCGCCAATCCTCAAGTACATCGTGCAGAAGAAACCTAAAGGCGGAGATTGGGAGAATGCTGGAGAGGTATACATACTTTTTATAAAAAATGAAAAACAAAAAGAAATGTATTCACAATCCAATAATAGATAGATGTTTACCTATCTATTTTACCTATGCTATGTACGTACAGTGCTACAAGGATCTATTGGTACTTGGGTGACATTGTCAGGAGGGCGTGGGTGGTGAATAAATAATGACAATTTACATGAGAATATCGTTAGTTTCGATTTCTGCACGTGCCACAAGATCCTTGTAGCAATGTACACGGGTAGAGGCGGCTCAGGATAGAGATTCGTGAAGAAGAAGGACAGAGGCCTTTGCCCAGCAATGGGACGCAGATGGCTAGATAAAAAGATAATATATAAACTTAAGAAACTCTTGTCATTTTGGCCTATCTTCTGCCAGTGGTTTGACTTCTTAATACGACATGACGTTAACTTTCTCCTTCACTTGAATAAAGTACGTCTTCCTCTCCCTCTCTTCCCCTCAACCTATCCTTCGATGATGACTCAGATATGTATATATGTATCTACAGGTACCTGGCAACTATGTATGTATGTATAATATATTCTAGGTACCTGGCAACGCGACGTCTGCTAAAGTGGACGGTCTGCCCGAAGGCAGCGAGTACCAGTTCCGTGTGATTGCAGTCAACAAGGCTGGACAGTCTGAGCCGTCTGATCCTACTAAGATGACTACGATTAGGCATAAGGCTTGTAAGTATATTTTGATAAATCATAATCTGTTGTTAAGTTATTTTTTCATATGTTTAACCGACTACCAAAAAAGGAGGTTCTCAATTCGGCAGATATTTAAAAAATGTGTTATTTAGTTTATCACAAACGTTAATCATTTCAAATTTAAGTTGACGGTGTTAAAGTGTAATCTTATGTTTTGTCTTCCAAATAAACAAGAACAATTACGTCCACTGCTGGACTTATGATCAGCCACATCACAGGACCTTCTGGGCATGGATTCCCTTAACATCATATCTTATCTTATAGACCACTCGTCTATTTCGGAAGCGATTGCATGATCGTGAATCTTCTTTAAAGAATACCAATCTACTCAACCTTTTACTTACATTTCACTGACCTATTAAATATTTCCAGTGAAACCCCGCATCGACCGCACCAACTTGAAGGCGCTGGCCGTCCGCGCTGGTAAACCAATCTTCTTTGATGTCAACGTGAAGGGAGAGCCCGCTCCTAAGATCACCTGGTTCCAGAAGTGGAAGGGTGAAGAGAAGGAGGTACGTAGTTTTATTGGTACTTTATAGAAGACTAGAGGCTTCCCGCGATTTCGTCCGCATTTATCGTCATTTCTTGGAAAAAAGTCACGATATCGTAAAATTATTATAGCCTATGTGTTATTCTGATGTATGAGCTGCAATACTGCCATATTTCATCAAAATCTGTTCAGTAGTTTTTGTGTGACAGAGTAAAAAACATCCATCCATCGGCAAAAACATTGGCATTTTAGAGAATACAAATATCCCGTTTCTTTTTTGGTATAGTGCGATCCCAAGAGAATCAAGTTTTCAAAAAATCTAGTCTGATACAAAGCCTACCTATTTAAATTCATACCATACATACTTTTTGGTTATCACTCCTCTTTACTCCCATACAATAACTCTTTTTTCCACCTACAGGTTAAAGAAAACGTAATAAACGTGGACTATAACACAAAACTGGACATCAAGGAGTCAGTCCGTGCTATGACAGGCACATACCGTATCTTAGCTGTCAACGAGCACGGCCAGGACGAAGCTGATGTTGAGATCACTGTGCTGTCTGCTCCTGGCAAACCTGGTGGACCGCTGAAGGTGTCTGATGTTACTAAATCTGGCTGCAAGCTGGCTTGGAAGAAGCCTGAAGATGATGGAGGTATGGGTCGAATCTTAGCTGAAATTTTGATATAATGTGTAGAGCTGGAACGGGTGTCTAGTTATCTTAAATAGGGTGGTTTGAGACCTGCTAGATAAATTCAAGTTTTATCTTGTATCCCTTAAAAAAATAACTAATTAACAGAAACATTGTTTTCTAGTGGTAAATCTAAATTCTTAACGTGTCTTTGAAAACTTAAATACACACTAGGCTGTCTCCAAACAATATATTTGACCATAGACATTTTTAATACACTTTGGCCCGGTTCACTAGTTATAGATAGACCTGTCTCTTTCTAAAACGTCATGTTTTATGAAATGGACATAGGTTTATCTATCAGTGGTGAATCGGGCCCTTACAATCGATACATTGAAATGAAATGAAATATTATTGAAAAAAAGATCAATAAAAAAAACATAAGCACTCGCTTAAATGCCCTTTATCACCATTCAACTCTATTCTCATTCCCCAGGCAAACCAGTAACAGGTTACGTAGTAGAGAAGCTAAACAAAGCAACCGGCCGCTGGGTGCCAGTCGGTAAGACAGACGACACGGAAATGGACATCAAAGGTCTTCAGGAAGGCGAGGAGTACGAGTTTAGAGTACGAGCAGTCAATGAGGAAGGAGAATCCGAGCCTCTGAAGACTGACCACTCTATTATTGCGAAGAATCCTTATGGTGAGTTGATAGGGTTTGGTTTTCTTTAGAAGGCGTTTTAAGTAGAAACATAGATGGGTTTATATTCGTATGTGAGAGTGAAATAAGGTCGAAATCTTTGAGTATAGAATATACCTATAAGGAGGTGCCATATCGTCTGGATCTGCGTGCCTGGTCTGGCGCAAAATGGCTACCTTTTTGTATGGAAATTATTATCGTTTGACAGGTCATCTAGAAATCATCTAGAAAAAAAATCTAAGAAAACTATGAAAAACTTGCGCCAACCTTGGCACGCTGTCATAAACTCATTTGTATATGAAAAAAAAATGTGGCACCTCCTTATATATTCTATACTCAAAAGTCGAAATGTTTCCTCAAGTAAGGCAAATGAGTTACTGTACTTAAAAAGAATGAATGAAAAAAATTACTTTGCTGAAGATTTAATAGTTAAAAACACTACTCTTTCATATTTATAATGCAAAGGTATAATCATTAAACGTTTTAATATGGCAGATGTACGCCGCCATCTTGAATACTGTGATGATTCAAAATGGCGCCCGACTAGATATTCTTTTCGATTCGGGGAAAGGAAACTTTATCAAAGCCTTTGTGCCCTTGCTGATTTCCCTATCTTATCCAACAGATGCTCCTGGCAAGCCATCAGTGCCAACAATCGAGGACTGGGACGTGGACCGCGTGGACCTCAAATGGGAGGCCCCCAAGAACAACGGTGGTGCCCCCATCACTGGCTACGTTATTGAGAAGAAGGAGAAGTTCGGACAGTGGCAGGAGGCGCTTACTACTAATGTAAGATTTGATTTTGTAACTAGTTTAAACTGCAATTTAGACTGCCCATTTACAATACTATCATTTGTTTTTTTTTACGACCAGCGCTACGACAACCGTTAAAACGATATCGTACGATATACATTAATCACTATGATTTAAATAAATTACAAATAAAGTGAGATCTACTTATAAATGAATAAGGTATACGGTACGGTATTGGTACCTATGGTACTGGAACGGTATCTGTAAAATATTGGTACGATAACGGTACGGTATCGGAACGGTATCAATGCGGTATCAGAACTGTATTGATACGGCATCGAAATGGTATCAGTAAAGTATTGGCACGGTAACGGTACGGTATTGGTACGGTATCAGTATACGGTATCAGAACTGTATTGATACGGTATCGGAACAGTGTCAGTACTGTATCAGTATGGTATCGGAATGGTATTTTAAATGGTGACCAATGTGACATGGTCTTTGGCCTTAATTAAGCCATGTATTTCATTTAACCAGACGCCAGAATGCAAAGCCCGCGTGCCAGACTTAAAAGAAGGCAACACGTACCAGTTCCGAGTGCGAGCTGTGAATAAAGCCGGTCCGGGTGAACCGGGTGACCCGACTCAACCACATATCGCTAAGGCCAGATTCTGTAAGTATATTCTCTCTTTCCTGTGTCTCGTCGGGGTAGACAGAGACTCTATCAGCCCTTTTAACGTCCCCATTATAGGGGTATAAGCCTATTCTCATACGAGAATGTTTGGCCGTAATCTACCATTACGCTACGTAATCTACGTACGCTAGCCCAATGCTGGTTGGCGGATTTCACATACACCTTCGAATGCCTAACTATAAATAAAACTTGTTTTGTAATTAGGGGGATTTAAGACAAATTAAAATGTGACACCAAAAATTAGGAGAATAAATGGGATCCCTACATCATAATACCAATGTAACAATAATTATAACATTAACGCTTTCTAGTGAAACCGCACATCAACCGCGACAAGATGGTAGCGATCCGCGTCCGCGCAGGCGCAACTATCAAACTGGATGTTGACATCAAGGGTGAACCTCCACCAACCAAGACTTGGAGCTTCGCTGGAAAGGTAAACACTAGAATGTTCTATACGAAAGTCCACGACTTCGTGCTCATTTATCGTCGTATCTTGAATTCAATTGACATAATATCTTGAAATAATATAAACTATGTGTTATTCTGATGTGCAAGCTACAATATTGTAAAGTTTCATTCAAATCCGTTCAGTGGCTTTTGTGGTAAAGAGTAACAAACATCCTCTTAAACATCTATTCATCGGGAGAAATATTGACATTTATAATAATGTAGAATGTTAGAATTACTAACTTAACATAATTCGGACTCATTGGACTGTAAGGTCAGAGAATAAAAAACTATGTCAAAAAACTATGTCAATTTGAAAAACCGAAAAATAAAAATGACTCGCCAGTTGGCGTGGCTAGTATACATAAATAATAGAATTAGTAGTGACCCTGATTGTCATCCCACAGGTCGTGGATTCGGTTTCCATTAAAAACAAACCTTGCTGTGATAACTAGAGATATTTGTCTTACATTTGAGTGTTCTTCATTTCAACATGCTCTCTTCCCCCCCAGGCCTTGGAATCAGGTCCAGGCTTGAAGATCGAGAACGAAGACTACAACACAAAGATGCAGATCTTCGACTCCTCGTGGAAGAACTCCGGAGTGTACACGCTCAAGGCCGAGAATGAGTCGGGTGTGGATGAGGCGACGGTTGAGATCACTGTGCTTGGTGAGTTTCAGTCTTCATTTTAATGGCCCTACTACAGGGGCACGAGTCCGATCTTATGAAAAAAATGTATTTCAGTAACTAATTTAGTAATAATTATGCAGGGGTCTCCTTTTAAATAAAAAACCTGATTACTCCTCCGCTTCCGCTCTTCCTTATATTATGTATTACCATATAAAACTAGTTACTTCTTTAAAAGTACCCAATAAATTAAAAAAATAAATGAATGAAGTAAATCTTATATGAGCGATTTAACAGTACGTAATTCACCACGCTAGTCCAATGATGATTGTAATATATACACCTTCGGTTTCTTCCTCTTATGTATGAAGTTCCCTCATGTTATTTTTCCTTTGAAACTAGAAACGAGTAGGAAAAGATTGTCAATTAACAATCTCAACAAAACATCTTGAGGAAATGCAATACCTACCTAAGTAGTTTACGATTTCATACTGTCCTTATCATTCCAAAAATGTATCTCAACATCTCTTTCCCCCTTCAGACAAGCCAGGCAAACCCGAAGGCCCGCTGGAAGTATCAGACGTGCACGCAGACCACGTGAAACTCGCGTGGAAGAAGCCCAAGCACACTGGCGGCTTGCCGCTCAGTGCGTACGTGCTTGAAAAGATGGATACTTTGACCGGGAAGTGGGTACCCGCTGGTACTGTCGACCCTAGTTCCACTGAAGCTACAGTCACAGGTACGTTTGGTTTATTAAAATAATTATGTTAAGGCGGGTCCGCCGCTCCATGTTTTGAGCAGTTTTGAACAAACATTGAACGTAATGAATGAAATTTTTCTTTGTTTTGTCAGCAAAATCATTGAATTTGAACTAAATGTTCGTTCAAAACATATTCGGGAAGTGAGCAGCGGAACCGTCTTTATATTCGGACTCTGAAGATTCGATTCGATAGAAGACTAAGATTCAATTACTCAATTCTTTGTCGATTAATATAGATTTACTCTGATGTTTAAGCTACAATATTGTCAAGTTTCATCAAAATCTGTTTCGTAGTTTTTGCGTGAAAGAGTAACAAACATCTTCACATATACCATCATAAATCGGCACAAACATTGACATTTATAATATAAATAGGATTTTGGAAAACTTACACAATATCTGAAAATGATACACACATAGGCTAGTGTGATTTTGATGAGTAAGCTACAATACTGCCAAGTTTCATCAAAATCTGTTCTGTAGTTTTTGCGTGAAAGAGTAACAAAAATCCATCCATCCATCCATCCATCATGGGCACAAACATTGACACTTAAAATATTAGAAGGACTATCTATCAAAATTAATCCTAAAATCTAATTTTGTCTCTACAGGCTTAGAACAAGGCCACACGTACCAGTTCCGCGTAAAAGCAGTGAACGAGGAAGGCGAATCCGAACCTTTGGAAACAGATCACGGCACGTTAGCAAAGAACCCTTACGATGTGCCCTGCCCACCTGGATTACCAGACATCGTGGACTGGGACGAGAAGATGGTGAAGTTGAAGTGGGAGCCGCCTATCAGAGATAACGGAGCGCCTATCACAGGGTACATCATTGAAATGATGGACAGAGATCGCGGCGAGTTTGTTAAGGTTAGTTCTTTTTGTTTGTCGTGTTTCGTTTTTGGTTGGCCATTTGTAAGGCTTTTAGTGGAAAGGTTTACCTTTGTTTTGGTATTGTTGTTGATCAATTTAGAGTTCAAAGAAAGAATAGAATTGGTCTAGCAGTGAGATTGTAACATAACAATTAAACACCCATTTCGTTCAAAGGTAATCTTGTCTTTTCACTTTAGTTCTTTGATCAGATAAATAACCACTGCATATAAAAGTAGTTATGAATAAAATGATATTACTTCCAATTTGTATCAACACTCTCCCTTAACTAGTCAAAAGTAAAAAAAACAAAATACAAACTCTATTATAGCCAATACTGACCATAAACTATCTATAGACGAAAACTAAGCTAAAGTTGACTTTAAACTAGCCAAGAAACATCAAAACTAAAGACATTTTTCTTTGCTTAGACTTGTCTTTAAGTATAACAATTAATACAAAACTAACTTACTTCTTAACCCTCAGGCGGCAGAAGTGCAAGGCAACGTCTGCCAAGGCACAGTACCGAAATTAGAAGAAGGCAATCAATATCAGTTCAGAGTTCGCGCTGTTAACAAGGCGGGACAATCTGAACCTTCGGAGAATACCAACTGGCATACTGCTAAGGCTCGATTCTGTAAGTATTTTAATATTATGTTGAATAAGTGTAACTTATTTACAGTGTAAGTAATTATAGACTGTTGCAAGGACAAATGTTTTACGAATTCGTAAAAAGTAACGTAAAATTTGTGACAGTTTTACAGTATCTACTTTTACCGTAAAATAATCTTGTTTAACAGGCTATAAGGGTTTTTTTTTTCTCTTTTTCTCCAGCCATCATGATCCCACTGCTGGGCAAAGGCCTCCCCCGCGACATTTAACATTATAGCATCTAATTGAATAATAGAATGACTTTCCCCAAAACGTTTATTTGGCATAGTGATTCCTAAGGGACATTTTTGTTTTATTGCTAATCTATTTATGTTTTTAAAGTTTTTCCATATCCACACTCTATTATTTTATAGGAACGTATCATACAGATTTATTAATATCAAAGAAATGAGCATAAAAGTAAAAAATTTAAACTAAAAAAAAAAACAAGTTAAATAATCGTCGATCTATTCCACAGTGAAACCAAGAATCGACCGCACAAACTTGAACCCTATCTCAGTGAAGGCTGGTCTGCCAGTCTCCTTAGACGTGAAGATCTTCGGAGAACCACCAGCAACCGTCACCTGGTTCTTTAAGGGTGAGGAGCTGAAGAATGGAGAAAATCTGGAGATCATCAATGTGGATTATAATACTAAATTCCTGATGACAAAGAGCAAACGGGCTAATACTGGAGTATATGTGATTAAAGCCAAGAACGAAGTTGGTGAAGACGAGGCAGAAGTTGAAATCACTATTCTTGGTAAGTTAAATATCATTCATTCTTTATCAGCTCTTTTAACGTCCCCACTACAGGAGCACGAGCCTACTCTTATACGAGAGTGATTAGGCCCCAATCATTCGGTCTTTTCTGGAAGGGGTCGATTTGAAATTTGTCACGATTGAATGATTTGATGTGATCGTAAATCAGTGGACTTGGATGTTTATGGTTTCCTTTTTAGTTAAGCATTTTTTTGGTGTAAAATAAATGTCCAAGATTTATCTAATGACAATAAACTCAGCTGAAAAGTTGGCTGAAGGTAGATATCTCTTTGAAGGAGAAAATACCTTTATTTTTAGTAAGTGCCTAATGAAGAACATACAGGTTAAAATAAGCTTGTATTATTTTCATTGTTTGCAAAACTATAATTAACCATTCATTTATATCAAACTACCAACATTCTATACAAACTTGTCACCCTTCTAACCTAAAATTTCTTTCCCCAGGCAAACCCTCCAAGCCTAAAGGCCCGCTGGACGTATCTGACGTCACAAAGAACGGCTGCACTCTCACCTGGAAGAAACCCGAAGACGATGGCGGATCGCCCATCGAATACTACGAGATTGAGAAGCTTGATCCGCTCACTGGTTAGTATTGGGGATGTGGATTTTTAATTCGGCAGGGTTATTTTGTTATTTATATTGAAGTTTCGGCTTAGTTGGGAAAGAGTGGGCTTTTTATTGAAGGATGTTTATTACTTCTTTTGTTTTCTCTAGTTTGGTTGATAGGGATATTTTTTAGACGAAAATATTCAGAATGATATTGCACAGTTAAGTGTACCCAAAGTATTTGATGAAGAATTAGCAGTCTTGCTTAAGTATTTCTTCTTTATAATGATCGCCGAGGTAGGCTCAAGAAACGATGGCGCGATGACCTACGCACTTTTAGGGAAGATTGGTGAAAATCTGCCACTGGCAAAAGTATATGGAGAAGCATGGAAGAGAGTTTTGCCCAGAAATGGGACGAAAGAGGCAAAAAAATTTCAAATGTTTTTCTATACAATAAACACCATGGTTACACAAAATAGAATCTAAAACTACCCTAAACCTCCACAGGTCAATGGGTACCATGTGGAACTGCCAAGGACTGCAAGGCCAACATCACTGGTCTTTCGGAAGGCAAGCCCTACAAGTTCAGGGTCAAAGCCGTCAACAAGGAAGGTGAATCTGAGGAGTTGGAGACTGAGAAACCTATCATTGCTAAGAATCCTTTCGGTGAGTAATTTAGTCTAATGTGAGAGTTTGGGTCTTTAATCATTCATTCGTTCAGTGAGTGAATGGTTGAGTGATTTTAATTGTAAAAATGATTTTTCTGAGAATTAGTTCAACAGTGAGCAAATGATTGAACGATTCTTTATAATAATTAAAACGTAAGGTAGATTGTAATAAAAAATACATCAAAAGTAAATTGAAAACTTTGTAATGATTAGATACACCGTTAAATAAGGAGTTGAATTGAATATGTGAAAGTTTTGAATATATGACCATATTATGAATTTAGTGAGTAAAGCTAGAATCAGACCTATCCCACGTATACAACTTACGCAATGCATTGCAAAGTTAATTACTAGAAGCATACTTATAACACGCCACGTGGGATAACGTTGGATGTTACAATTGCGCTTCTAATCATAAATTATTTATATGAAGCCGATGTCATAATTTATTGCGAACGTGGGATCAGTCCGTCTCTAGCGTCAGTTTTGAATTAGTGGCTTCTAGAACCATCTTCCTACAAAATCAATAACAATATCATAACTTACAGACGAGCCCGGCAAACCCGGCCGCCCGGAGCCCCGCAACTGGGACAAAGACTTCGTGGACCTGGAATGGTCACCGCCCAAGGACGACGGTGGCGCCCCCATCACTGGATACGTCATACAGAAGAGGGAGAAAGGTGGAAGGTAATGGTATTATTATTAGCCGCAGAATGTCTATTGTTAGACTTAGGCCTTCCTAGACTCAACAAAACATTTTGATATCTAGGATCAAAATTTATCGCAAATTCACAGTCAAGTAAAAATATCTTTATTTTATTACCAAACATATGCACTTGTGAAAACGTTGACAGTACACACATACATACTATATTTTTTAAAGCGAACAGATTTACAAGGTTGCAGTTTTGTCAGTCTTCTCTCCTTTCCAGTAGTGCTTTAGAAAGAGACAACATGGATGTAGACTAACCATACTTGAAAGATCTGTGCCCGCCCTTTAGAAAGCGTTCGACTTTATATCCACTGAATATAACCAATATTTTGTACTCAGTTGAAATTGTATTATGCTCTTTTCACATATAAACTGTTTCACCCAAGTTATTTCATAAACCCTCGTTACCAACCTTTAACTCCAAACCTATTTCAGATCATGGCAAGACTGCCTCCGCACATCCGGTGACAGGCCGGTGGGCCGCGTGACGGATGTAGAAGAAGGCCACGAGTATGAATTCAGAGTAATGGCCGTTAACAAAGCCGGCCCTGGTGAACCGTCTGACCCAAGTCGCTCTGTTATTTGCAAGCCGAGGTTCTGTAAGTATATGAGATGTTTCTAAGATATAGGATCAACTTTTATAAAAAAAAAGTATGGGTAAGAGCAGCTGTATGTTTTGTCTCTATCAGTTAACGTTAAGATAGAAAGATAGATATATTGATACTAGAGGCTGCCCGCGCATTTATCGTCATATTTTGAAAATGTTCGCAATATTTTAAAATAATATAGCCTATGTGGTAATTAAATGTGCAAGCCACAATACTGCCAAGTTTCATTGAAATGTTCAGTGGTTTTTGCGTGAAAGATCCATCCATCTTATTGGCACAAATATTGACATTTATAATAGTTGAAAGTTAGTTTAACAAAAAAAGAAAGAAAGAAATAATCTTTATTGCCTACAAATCGTTTTTACCAAACGTAAAACACTGCCTTACGTGACTGCGTGTATACTAGTCACTAAACACCCTAGTTATGCGCAGCCGCAGCCTCAATCCTTATACAAAAATACTAAAGAGGCATAATTTCCAGTGGCACCAAAGATCGACCGCAAAGACCTGGCCCAGAGGAAGATCAAGGTTGGCCAGCCACTCAAGTTCGAAGCTGATGTCAAGGGTGAACCCGAACCTACCATCACGTGGACTTTGAACGGCAGCACGCTTAAGCCTGAGGAAAGGTGAGGATTTGTTTTTAAAAAAAAAATGCCCGTCTCACCCCTTACAGATACAATTTATTCCTACGGATATTTTATACCTGTCACTGTATAAACAAAACATATGAAGTAGACATAGGTTTATCTGTCAGTTACATTTTATCAGTATTACTGAGTTATTAGAAAGGGACAGGAATCAAGGGACTTTTCTTTTCTGAGAAATGTTGACTCAATGTTTGTAATTATTTCAATTGTTTCAAGTGTAAAAATTAAGGTATCATTTATGCCACGCAATCATAAGTCATAAGACAGGATATACTTGGCGCAAAAAGAAACCTGTAAGCAAAATCATTGGTAAATCGGCATTCCGAGATAACTAACACAGTTTCATTTCAAATCTTAATTAAATATTAATTCCAGAATAATTCATGTTAGTTGAAATTCATAACCCATTCAGGCAGACTCTTTTTAACTACCTATAAAACACCTCAAGCTACCTACCCCAATAAAATCTTACTCTATCCCGTAGACTGAAGATCGAAAACAAAGACTACCACACATCGTTCGCGCTGCAGAAATGTACGCGGGCTGACAGCGGTAAATACACGGTGACTGCTAAGAACGATTCCGGTACCGACACGGTTGATATCGAAGTCTCTGTTGTCAGCAAACCGGCTAAACCTAAAGGACCTTTGAAGGTTGGTATTTGGTGGTCTTATTACATACAGTGCTACCAAGTTATCTGTAAAATGGGCGTTATTGGAACTACGGCATATATATAACTACGGCTATATGGAAATGTCAAATTCCAGAACTGCTACGATTGGTAAAAATACAATTTTGTATTACTACTAGCGCCGCCGTTCATTTCACAGTTAAGTTGGATTGCCTGTACTCGTATATATCTGTCACACTGTACAAAGACATGTCAGATAGTGTCACGTTGTTTGACATGACATGTATTGATACAATTTTGAGTTTTGAGCATGTTTGTGAACTAGATGGTGAGCAGAGAGGAAGACTTTTGCCCAGCTATGGGACATAATAGGCTAACTGTATCTGTATGCGTATTCTAAACCTATATTTAACCCTTCAACAGGTATCAGACGTGAAAGCAGACGGCTGCAAACTCAAATGGGAACCGCCTGAAGACGACGGCGGCGAACCGGTTGAAAGCTACGTGGTCGAACGAATGGACACCGAATCTGGCCGATGGGTGCCGGTCTGTACCACGAAGACGCCCGAAGCTGACGTCACAGGGTTGAATGAGGGCAAGGATTACCTGTTCAGGGTTAAAGCTGTTAACCCTGAGGGTGAAAGCGAGCCGTTGGTTACTGATACGGCTACAACTGCTAAGAATCCTTATGGTGAGTATGATCAGTAGTTTTGGATAGTTCACATCATAGTACATCGTTATATTTAAGAGTTAGGCTCTTGTCTGTGCAGCGTCCGCCATTTAAACCTACGGTTTGACTTCTTGACTTCTTAACCTCTCACATCCCACTGACCCATTATAAACCCAGACACAATAGATTTTCTATTGTTCTTTTTTTCTGGGATGTGAAAGATTAATACGACATGTCGTTAACTCTCTCCAAAATACGTAAATTGGGTACCTACTTTCTCTTTCTTATAACTCGATCGAAAGCTATGATCTGATCGAAATATATGTATTAACTTAAAGACCTCTTTACCCCCACTTTTCTAACACCTCCCACTCTTCCCACAGGTGAACCCGACCCACCAGGCAAGCCAGAATTCAAGGACTGGAGCAAAGACCACGTGGACCTCAAATGGGAGAAGCCGCCGAGCGACGGTGGCGCCCCCATCACCGCATACATCGTTGAGAAAAAGGACAGGGATACTGGCAAATGGGTGAAAGCTGCTGAGGTAAGGGGAACTTATAAACGTACTAGGTAGAGGCTGCCCTCAACTTCGTACGCATTTATCGTCATATCTTAGAAAAAATCATGATATCTCAAAATAATATAGCCTATGTGTTATTCTGATATAAGCTACAATATTGCCAAATTTCATCAAAATCTATACAGTATTTTTTGTGTGAAAGAGTAAAAAACATTCATCCATCCTTCGGCACAAATATTGACATTTATAATAAAAGTAGGATATATTTATTTTTTTTGGTATTGTAATAGCAAACATGACACTTCATCTTATAAAGACAGTACAGAAAAAGCCTATAAAGAATGGACATTTCTTTTTGGAAAGAGGAAATCGGCTAATTTTGACTTCGTATAGCAAAGTGTCGCACACACCATGAAGTTTGTTTTGTCAGTCATGTAAATTCATATTCTGATGAACGAGTAATCTAATAATTTGATGTACAATGAAACTTGACCTTAGTTCCAGTAGTAGTCAAAAAATGAACATTAAAAAAAAAAAAACTTGTCAAAACCAGTTCAATCCAGATTCCTCACGGCCCCTTTTAAACACAGGTCCCCGGCACAAAATGCGAGGCTCGCGTCCCAGACCTGATTGAAGGCAAGACCTACCAGTTCCGTGTGAAAGCGGTCAACAAGGCTGGCCCGGGCAAACCTTCGGCTAACTCCGAGAACTTGCTGGCTAAGGATCGCTTTGGTAAGTCTTATTAGTATCATCATCATATCAGCTCGTGGAAGTCCACTGCTGGACAAAAGCCTGGACAGCATCCCCTAAGGAACTCTACAACGACTGGTCCTGCGTAGTATAGATTTTTTTGTCCCACTGCTGAGCACAGCAGCTGTGACTGCTGATGAATGTGGCTGAAGTGGAAGAAGTGTGTTTGGATTGTAGCAAGTGGTCTTTGTCTACCACGATGGGAGAGAGGTGTGACAGATGTATGTTGTTGGTCAAAGACCTCTGTCCTGTTACTCTATTATTCTCAATCCTGAGCCGCCTATACCCGGCCAAGAATTTGTCCAGCTCATCCCACCACCTTTTCCATGGTCTGACGCGAAGCTTGTTGGCCTCCCTAGCTCACCATCCAGTTCAGTGCGCCAGGACCTTCCATTCTTCGCTGAGTCGAGCTCGTCGCGCCATCTTTACCTAGATCTTACTAAATGTATTTTACTATTACAGCGCCACCAAAGATCGACCGCACGAACATGCGCGACATCACAATCAAGGCTGGTCAGAATATCCGCTTGGATATCAAGGTCAGCGGTGAACCGCCACCAACTAAGACTTGGTAAGTCATTCAAGGTCAACTGATGAATATATCTTGCTCATTTATTGGTTTGACTGATGTTTGAAGTAGCTTAGGCGTATCGTTTAAAAGCTCTAGGTAGATTTTAAAGATGGAACTGGTTTTTTAAATACGTTAGGAACCGTTTCACCATACCTATACAGATAAAATTTAACTGACAGATATTTTATACCTGTCTCTGTCCAAAACGTCATGTTTCATGAAATAGATACAGCTTTATTTGTCAGTTAAATTGACAAAGCTATGTCCAAATAAGCGACAAAACAGGCCCTTAGTATCCAGTAAAACTTAGAGTAATTATTTTTTAAAATTTTGCTGTCTAAAACCTTTAAATTGGTTCCACTATCAAATTACAATTTATATTATATTGACGCAAAATATTCTGCTATTTTACAATATAAAAAAAAAACAAAAGAAAGTGGTTCTGAATTCAAGTGATTTTTTTTACTCATCCCCCTTTTACCCCCCAGGTTCCACAACAAAGAGCGTCTATCAACCCGCGATGACTTAACCGTAGACGCAGAGGACTACAAGACGAAGTTATCAGTGATTGTAGCCGCGAGGAAACATAGCGGCACATATGTGTTGAAGGCTGAGAACAGTAGTGGCAAGGATGAAGCCAGTATTCAGGTTATTGTGCTCGATGTACCGGCCAAACCTGAGGGACCTTTGAAGGTGAGCAAATTCAGTAAAGATACCTATATTCAGTAATTTAACTGTAACATTTAGAATTAGAATTACTTTATTGCAAGTCAAAGGTTGGGTAAGGTGTTACAAAGTCATATGTACATGTGACGCCCTGCAAGGGTACAGCAAACAAGAGAGCAAGTAATTGCCAGTTACTTAAAAACTTTATGTTAAAATTATTAGTAGATATTAGTAAATTATAATAAAGGATTACCTATATTTTATTTTATTGAATAAGGTGAGGTATATTCAGTAAAAGTAACAGTTAGTTTTCTAACAGGTGTGCCGCGATTTTCTTAAATGTTTTAGTTTTGTAAACATATTTTATTAAGGATTTAAAGCAGTAGAAATTAGGGTGCCTAATTCAATCATCAAAGTATCTTTCTATTTTTAATAAGATTGTAAGTTTAATTCTCAAATATGTTAATAAATTACCAAACTGGCCTTTATATTGATACATTTGTAAAATACTTTAATCTTGCTAAAAAAACTCAAAAATTACACCACAGTTAGACGTCTTTACATAATTAAAAAACTCTCAAAACTCTACAATTTGTACATACAATGAGACGCCAAGCTTATTCCTATAAAGCAACACCCTATATTACATCAATTTATGTAGGTATATTACTTAAAAAATAAACATAAGACTTGCCGTAAATGTATTTGAAACCAGGCCATTAAAAACACATCTAATCTCCCTCTCTTCCCCCAGATCTCAGACGTCCACAAAGAAGGTTGCACACTGAAATGGAACCCGCCACTAGACGACGGTGGCGCCCCCATCGACCACTACTTAGTAGAGAAACTCGACACAGAGACTGGCCGTTGGCTGCCAGCTTGCAAGACCAAAGACCCGAAGGCCGAGATTGAGAACCTTGTACCAGGACATGAATATAAGTTCAGGGTGTCCGCGGTTAATAACGAAGGGGTTTCCGAACCTTTGGACGCGGATCATTCTATTATTGCTAAGAATCCATTCGGTAAGTCATTGTTTGAATTATTTATAATTGTTCTTTATTTAATCTATTCTATTTTCTATTGGGTTGATTTTGAATGGCGTAACGTCGCACTAAAACCAAGTTATTTATAAAATAAAATCAATGACCTGAATTATGTACATTTTACAATTTAATGGTTGGTATATGCCAACCCTTCAGCCAAGATTAGCAATTTATTGCCATTTCAATCATATATTTTCGAAGTAATAAAAATATCTAGTATTTGGTCTTTGCTTTGAGAAAAAAGAAATTCTACGAATCCGTTGTGTTAAAAACAGTCTTTTGAAAATATAAGCCCTCCACTTAATAACCCATTAGAGCCATATTTTACAGATAAAATTTATCTCTAGGGATATTTTATACCTGTCACTGTCTAAAACGACATCTTTTAAGAAAAAGACAGATAAACTGTCAGTTAAATTTTATCTTTAAGTAGTTAAAACTGGCTCTAAATCTAATGTTACCCCACAGACGAGCCCGGCAAACCCGGCACCCCAGAAGTGGTTGACTGGGACAAAGACCACGTGGACCTCAAGTGGGAGAAGCCCATCAACGACGGTGGCGCCCCCATCACCGGATACATCATCGAGAAGCGCGAGAAGGGATCGCCTAAATGGGTGAAGGCTTGCGAGGTATGTACCAGGAGGCTTAGCATACGTGCCGCGACAATTATCGCACGTCATGCTGTCCTTATCACATTTAAAACTATGGAAAGAGACGTAAGCGTGACAAAAGCATGACAACGTCTTGTCACGGAGTGTATGTTAAGCTAGCTGAGTAAAAAGTGTGTGGACGAACTTAGTCAAGAAAATTTCAAACTTTCGTCATAAGAGCATTGTCTCGCGTTTCGAAATAGTATAACCCAATCCGAAATAGTATAGTATACAATAAAAAAAAATACAATAGTATACATCGGAAATATCCGTATGATATTAGTACTATTTCTATGATCATTTATTTGATTCGGATTCGAATCGTACGTAATTCAAAACCGCTCTATATCAATTTTAACTTTTATCAATATCAGTTTAGTGGTTTCAATGTGAAGGTTAATTTAGATTTAACAAGAGTTACTGTAAAATCACTGTATTGGTTTTTTCTACCTTCAGAAACTGTTATCTTATCTTATCTAGCCATCAGTGTCCCACTGCTGAGTAAACCTCTCTCCTTCAGAAACTAACCTCTTTTTTATAAAAATAAGGTTCTAATAAAAATATTTTTTTTTCAAGGTCGGACCAAACGACAACGAAAAAGCAACAGTGCCGAACTTAGACGAGGGCTCAGAGTACGAGTTCAGAGTGAAAGCTGTGAACGAAGCCGGCCCTGGAGAACCAAGTGACGCCAGCAAATCTGTTATTTGCAAACCTAGGCGATGTGAGTATCTATACGTGCCCCACTTTTTAAACGAATACTAAATAGAGTTTTAAAAATGTCGATATATTTTAAAGTAATGTATTTATTGAAAAAAAATCTTAAATGGCATGACAAACTTGTCTCTGAATCTGAAGTTTAGTACATGATAAGGACAGAATGATTTTAAGGTAGCCTTTGCTAATTTATAAGTCGTGGTAGATGAAATCTCTTTGCAACCTTTTGACATTTTTCTTGGGTCGTTAATTATAAAACATAATTTCTTAGCCATAAGCTAGTATTATTTCACAGATGAAATAGATAAACTAAACTATAATAATAAATTACAAAATGATTTTATTTAGTTTCTTCACATATACAAAAAAGAAAACGGTTTTATTAGATATAGCCTTATAACGTACCTTATATTAACTAACTTCTTTTTACAGTGGCACCAAAGATCGACCGTCGCAATTTGCGCACGATCAAGGTGCGCGAGGGCGAGCCCATCTCTCTCGACGTCAAAGTGTCTGGCGAACCCGCGCCTGATGTGTCGTGGACGCTCAACGGCAAGAGTGTTATGGATGGCAGTGGATTGAGATGTAAGTATTTTGTTATTATATTTGTATGTGTGTGTGTATGGGTGTTTATGATGTTATGTGACTACCTGTCACTGAGACTTGAAAGTTTAAGTTAGATGTGAATGTTAAGAACAACTCAATCATTATTGATGTCTATTTGGATGGTATTTTTAGACTGAATGATTTGAATGTAATGTAATATGATGTAAATATCAAACCAGTAGGCACATCTCTCGTCAGACGTGTTAAACAGTAGGTAAAGAAAGAATTGAATGTTATGATTATGTATCTTGAAACATTAACTATTATCAAAATAAGAAATTCTAACGGCCAAGTACTTAATTAAATGAAAGATTCATGCCTTTAAAAATTCATGCCTTTACACAACTACAACGAAGAATTAAATAAGTAAAGATTCTTTTTTTTAGTGTAGTTTTAGAACCGAAATTAAACACAATCATCCAGTAAACTAATTTTAATCCACTCTTTTCACAAAAGTATGAAAGTCGAACTAGTGCTGTGCCAGTCGAGACGACGTTCCGATTTTCTTCTTAACATTAGGATGTGTGTTACATCACCTAAAACACGTTATTCTTTAGATATATGATACTTGAAGTAACCCGCTAACTGTATTTCACAGTAATCAACGTCCCCTACCTAACGAAGTATCAGCACTCTAGTCCGCGCAGGAAGGACTCCGGTACTTACAAGATTCAAGCTGTCAACAAGTATGGACAGGACACCGCCGAACTCGAGATTATTGTTACATGTAAGTTGATTTTATTATAGTAGCTGTGTGTTTTAATTAGGTACGTGAAAAGATTAATAAATCAACTACAGGCTGCCCGCGATGTCGTATGCATTTATCAGCATATCTTGGAAAAAACATGACATCGAAGAATAATATAGCCTATTGTGTTATTTTGAGGTGCAAGCTACAATATTGCAAAGTTTCATCAAAATCTGTTCAGTAGTTTTTGCTTGAATGTGTAACAAACATCCAGCGTGCTAAGAGATATCGAACAGATTTTACACTAATTTCGATGATTATATACTTTTAATAGACAATAATAAAACCTCATTTCCCTTACAGCGAAACCAGAGAAACCCGAAGGCCCGCTGGAAGTGTCAGACATCCACAAGGATGGCTGCAAGTTGAACTGGAAGCGGCCTAAGGACGACGGCGGCGAGCCTATCGAGGCGTATCTAGTTGAGAAGTACGATACTGAGACCGGATCTTGGGTACCTGTTGGAAAGACCTTGGGCAATGTGCCTGAGATGGAGGTATGTAATCATCAGCCGTTTTAACGTCCCTACTACATTAGAACGAGTCTACTTTCATACGAGTGCGATTAGGCCGAGTGCGCTTCTGCATGAAGAAGAGTCGTCATCATCATTATATTTTTAAGAATTAAGAGTTAGACACCTTCTTAAGGAGCTGGGCGGAGGAAGCTCGAAACAGAAAGTCATGGCGGATGAGGAGAGAGGCCTTTTCCCAGCAGTGGGACACGAGTGGCTAAATTAGATCAGATTAGAAGAGTTAAATTCTTGTCTGTGGAGCAAGCGGCATTTAGGCCTACCTTCTAAAGCTTTAACTTTTTGATACGACATGATGTTAACTTTCTCGTCCGCACAATAATCTTTTATTCATGCAGGTCGACGGACTAATCCCCGGCCACGAATACAAGTTCCGCGTGAAGGCGATCAACAAGGAGGGCGAATCTGAACCGCTAGAGACATTCGGATCTATCATCGCTAAGGATCCATTCAGTAAGTGTTTATGTCTATTATATACCTGTACGGTGTATATGTAATTAAGATTATGGTGCTTAAAGTTAGCTGAAAATGAAGCAGTAACTACGAGTACAATATAAAAAAAGACGATAATGGCTGAAATAATTGCAGATGTCGTCGAACGAGTTTTTTACCTTTTTTTCACCATAGTAGTAGCAAATCACAATGACTTACCAACCGCAATAAAATAATTTTACTATTTTGGCGGCCATTTTGTAAACAAACCGCTAAAGATCATGTTTAGGTTTAAATATTCACAATTTAACTTGAAGAACATTAATTTTATGTTTAAACTATCTACCGTAACGCTTTTCGACGTCATACAGTGCCATCTAGTATCAATATCTACAACTAAAACTCCACAATAAGGCCTAGCGTACACTGCATTGCGGTTGACGGGATGCGTTCATCCTGCCGTACGGTTCTATGACATACCGCAAACTTTTATTTCACCGCAATTCGCGCTAAGCCTAAAAATCTATCTTTCTTCCTCCAGCCGTACCCGACGCTCCCGGCGCGCCAGTACCAGATGACTGGTCGGCCAGCCACGTGGACCTCAAGTGGGAGGCGCCGCTATCGGATGGCGGGTCTCCCATCATTGGCTACATCGTCGAGAAGAAAGACAAGTACAGTCCGCTGTGGGAGAAGGCCGTCGAGACGCACACGCCTACGCCCAGTGCTACTGTTAATGGGTAAGATTTAAAAAGGAAAAAAAAAACTTTACTTATTTAAGGCTTAGGTTTTCAATAGTCTGTTAACTATCCTAGGGATATTTTATACCTGTCACTATCTAAAACGTCACGTTTTATGAAATAGAGATAGGTTATCCGCCATAAATTTTATCTAACTATTGAATAACCGGGCCTAAATGAAGTAAGCTGGAAACAGAATGGTCCAACGCTGTCCCACATTGCGTGTAACAAGTGAGTTTCTAACCATATTATTTCTGTAGAGCAGAGGTCATAACGTATTGCATATTGTTTCGAGCTATACGTCTTTTATCACGTTACCTTTATCGATCGTTCGTATAACGTTTGCATTTGTTTTTTCCATCAGCTATTCAGCTATGACCCTGTAGCATTAGAGAGGCCTATGCTCAGCAGTTGGCATCTATAAGCTAAGATATGACGATTTTTTCCAGCTTAATCGAAGGCAACGAATACCAGTTCCGCGTGATCGCTCTCAACAAAGCAGGCCAATCCAAACCCTCGGAAGCCAGCAAGAACTTCCTGGCCAAACCCAGGTTCCTGGCTCCGAAGATCGACAGGAGACACCTCAGAGATGTCACCATATCTGCCGGGTCTACTTTGAAGCTGGAGGCTGCTATTACCGGCGAACCTGCGCCCGCTGTTGAATGGAGGTAAGGGATTATTTTGGTTGATAAGTTGGTGGATTAGTCAGTTACAAATGCAGGGCAAGTCAGCTAGCTTAGCATACACTCCGTGACAAGACGTTGTCATGGGTTTGTCACGCTTACGTCTCTGTCCATTGTTTTAAATGTGATAAGGACAGCATGACGTGAGATAATTTTTGCGTCACGTATGCTAAGCCCCCTGGACAAGTCATACGTTTTTCTAGATCATTTTGTTTGACAAGTTGGTAGATTAATCGGTTAATAAGTTAGTTACTTAGTAAGCTACTAAAAGCGTGTTAAAAATTAGGACAAGTCTTTAACTTTACTTTTACTATATAATTTCTTTGATAAGTGAACTTAAAAACTATTTATAATTCTTAAAAACTAAATTAAAATATTTACAAACTTAAACCTACTTAAAAACAACTTTGATAAGTTGGTAGATTAATCTGTTACAAAAGTACAACAAGTCTGGACATATCATACTTTTTATGTAGTGTTTATTGTGCTTATCGATAGTCTTTTGTCATGGGTGTGTTAAGATCTAATACTGAAAGATTTAAAGCTTTAGAAAGAGTTGTTCTTGTACTATGCCTGTGGTCAAAGGGTGGTTGGTTAAGCTATGGTTTTCCAAGTTTAAAATCTGAAGGCAGATTTATGCATTTAACAGAGATTTTTTAAAAGTTTACTTTTTAGTACAAATAAAACAAATATGTGAAAAACTGAGTTGACACTATATTTTCAATCATTTTGCTTAACACCATGTACAACACCCTTTTCAAACTCCAAATCTACCAACATATGAAACACTTGTTCATCATTTCAGATACCAAAACATGCCGTTACGCCCATCAAAGGCGGTTACAATCGACAGTCCGGAATACTTCACCAAACTGGTCATCAGGCCAGTAAGAAGGGACGATTCTGGAGAATACACAGTTACAGCAGTCAATTCCAGCGGCAAAGACACAGTGACTATCAATGTCGTTGTCACTGATAAGCCGGCTAAACCTGAGGGACCTTTGCAGGTGGGTTTTGAAGTTTCTATATGTATGGAGGTCTATACATTTGTATGGAGTACGTTTTGGATTGTATGGAGTTCTGTTTATAAGAATTTGGTGTTTTTGAGACTTGATTCGGATATTTTTTATCGAACCGATTAGTTTATTTTACGATATTTAAAACATTTTTATTATTTTTCATTTCTAAAACTTTTTGACACAGATGCAAATAAAATGTGAATTCTTTTAAGCAACTTTGAAAACTTAATCACCCCTCAAACACACTCTTAAATTAATTTTCCTCCATACATACACATCTGTCTCGCCTCTTTCCCATTGGGGCAGACACAGACAACTTTCCCTCACTTGCTATGATCCAAACGCACTTCCTTCGATTTATCTACATTCATCAGTCGCCTCATACATACATAAAATACATACATTCTCCATACAAGTTCTTTAAATACTATTCCCCCCATCACAGATCTCAGACGTACACAAAGAAGGCGCGACCTTGAAATGGAAGCGCCCGAAGGACGACGGTGGCGCCCCCATCGAGTACTACCAGGTGGACAAACTCGACACAGAGACTGGCGTCTGGGTGCCTTGTGCCAGATCTGATGAGCCTAGTAAGTTATTGACATATGTTTAGTAAGTAACTAAATATTCATTCCCAGTCTCGAAATAAAAATATCTAAAAAGAAAACAAAATCGAACCCCAAAAAAAACTCAAAACCTTACTTAGAAAAATACAACAGAAAGTAAAGAATGGAAACATATGGATACTTATTACTTAGTTAGACTAAAGTAGTGTAGTTAAAATTTTTGTATAATGTTCTTCTACTATAGAACATAGTTTCAAACTCAAATTATCTGTATTTCTTAGACAAATATACATTTGAAATAATACGAAATAGGTGGCAATGTATCGGTGGCGCTTGAGAATCATTGGAGAAGCCTTTGCTCATCAGTGGGCAGCCAAAGGCTAAAATAATGACAGTGATGACTTGAAAATTCAATGTTATTTAATAAAAATCTTTCTTCAAGATGGCATGAGCATATCAAACAATGTGTGCTTTTTTGTTAATAATTTGTATTTCACTGTTCTTTTTAAATACATCAATATGCTAAAAAGTCCTTACTGTTACAGAATGTGACGTGACCGGCCTTACTCCCGGCAAGGAGTATAGGTTCCGAGTGTCGGCGGTGAACTCCGAGGGAGAGTCTGAGCCTCTCACTTCAGAACAGAGCATTGTCGCCAAGAATCCGTTTGATGAGCCTGGTAAGTGCTATTTGTATTGTTTTAAAGCTTTAATTTTTTTTATTATTTCAAGTATAGTTTATAAATTGTCAGTTACAAAGGAACTTAAAAATCTATGTTAGTACGAGTACCTACTAACTAAGCAAAATTTATAAAACTACACGATTCCATGTAACAATGTAAGCATAGGTACTTATTATTATCTATATTGTTATATGAGACTTTGGTGTCTTTGTTAAGCTGAAAACATGTCCAATGTCAATATACACGGCCAGTCTGCTAGCAGTCGTTTTCAGAACATTAAACAATTTTATTTTTTTTTTAGAGTCCCCCTTCCCACACTTATCTGGTAGTTAAATTTTATGATCAATTGGCGTGGCTTTAAAATAACTAACTTAACAAACTACTTCCATTCCAGGCGCGCCAGGCACACCAAGCGTAACCGACTGGGACAAGGACCACGTGGACCTCAAATGGACCCCCCCACGGGAAGACGGTGGGGCCCCCATCGAGGGCTACATCGTCGAGAAGAAGGATAAGTTCGGCAACTGGGAGAAGGCGCTGGAAGTACCAGCTGATAAGACCAACTGCACTGTACCTGATCTGATTGAGGGACAGACTTATGAGTTTAGGTAGGTTTTTAACTGACTTCAAAATTAAAATAAAAAACCAAAAAAGGAGGTTCTCAATTCGGCAGTTTTTTTTTTCTAGTTTAATATCTGAATATCGAAACCAAAACTGATTTTGATATTAAGTAATTTCTATATACTAGCGTCTTTACAACAGCAATATCATCTAGGTAGAAAACCTAATAAACTTTAAAATTTAAAGTGACACGAAAATCAGCGGTCGTATTTACGCCTAATTGCAACGCACTGATAAATAAGTATACATGAATACAAACGTATGGTTACGATATTATAACCACTATGCACAGGTTCTTGTTTTTTTTTAAAACTTTGCTTTAACGTTGTGAATGATCTATTCGGAGTAGCGAGACATCTATTACCAAATCATCAAATACTAAAGCATCTAACTATTTTGTTATACAGAGTCCGTGCAGTGAACAAGGCAGGCCCAGGTGAGCCGAGCGACAGTACGCACCCGATTGTGGCTAAACCACGCAACTTGGCGCCCAAGATCGACCGCACCAACCTCATCGATATCAAAATCAAAGTCGGACAGAAGTTCGGGTTTGATGTTAAGGTGGGTGGTCATTTCTTATATCTTTGTGTTTTTTTGTACGTTTATTTTACATGAAGATTTCTGTAGAACCGTGACAGATACAGCAACAAAAAAACTTGCTCCAATGAAAATCAGCTAAACCTAGTCACTTACCAAATGACAGCAAAAAATGCAAGTAACTGGTCAATTAGGAAAAGATGACTAAAATACGTCAAAATGATGAAATGACTATGGACTTGACTTACCATGGTAGTTAATTAAAAAAATATATTATGCCAAATAAGACCTAAAATATATTATAAACCAAACTTTATTTATAAGTAAATTTTTCGTTCATAAAAACGACAAACAGATGAGAAACTCAATAATCGCGAATTAAACTAACCTATCTTCCTTTACAGGTCACAGGAGAACCGATGCCAGAAACGAAATGGTTCTTAGCAAAGAAAGAAGTGAAATCTGGCGGCGACATGAAAGTACAACATTCAGATTACAACACGAAGTTGAACTGCAAAGCGGCCACGCGAGCTGATAGCGGCAGATACACTGTTACTGCTGAGAATGTCAATGGCAAGGATGTGGCTGAGGTTGAGGTTATTGTGCTGAGTGTACCTAGCCCGCCGGGAGGACCGCTTAAGGTTTGTGTTTTGGTTTTTTCAAAGAATAAATATATGTTCATTTATGTAGATGCATATGTACTCGTATTTATATATATTTGCGCAAGTATTTAGATACATATATACATATATACATATCTGTCATGCTATCCCATCGATGTAGACAGAGACCGCTTGCTACGATCTAAACACACCTCTTTTGTTTCATCTGCGACATGGCAGTCTAATTATCTGGAAGTTAGTCATCAGAACAAGCCATAACAATCTTATTACTCACTTAATATACCTTCATATCTGTCACGCGTCTTTATGCGCAACAGGATAGGCAGATACCACTTCCTTCCACTCGCTGCAATAACTTGTTTGCATTACTATAACAGCATTAATATTATTCTTCAGGTATCAGACGTCCACGCAAACGGTGCGAAGCTTTCATGGAACCCGCCTGCGGACGACGGTGGTCAACCCATCGAGAAATACATCGTGGAGCGTATGGATGAAGCGACCGGACGATGGGTCACAGCGGGAGAGACTGACGGACCGACCACGTCGCTGGCGGTTGACGGGTTGACGCCCGGACATAAGTACAAGTTTAGAGTGCGGGCTGTTAATAGGTACGTTGGGATAGCTAAAATGATTAATACAAGTTTGAAAAATAAGATATTTCTAGGTGTGTTTTGGTCACTTTTGTTGGAGTTCCAAATTTTAGGCCTCAGCTGCTGAGCGATTCTATCTGATATCATAAAATCTGTAGATTTGTGCGAATAAAGTTTGTGTGATCGCCGAATCTTTAACAAAAAGGATAGCTATTAGTTACATAGTCGCTTCCTTTTGCTATTTACCTGCTTTTTAAACGATTTAAAAAAGGAGTTCCTCGGTTTTTAAATTCAAAGAACAATATTAAAAAAAGAAAGTTAAACGATATACAAAGATAAACGATAGTCTTTTGTTATGTTACCCAATACAAAAATAAGTACTTACTTTTTTACGAACGCATCAATTTTCTTTACAGACAAGGCAAATCCGAGCCACTCACAACCCCACACGCAACAGAAGCGAAGAATCCGTTCGACGTGGCTGGCAAACCTGGCACGCCCAAGATCAAGGACTTCGACAGAGACTTCGTTGACCTAGAATGGACCAGACCGCAGACCGACGGTGGAGCACCCATCACCGGCTATGTCATTGAGAAGAAGGACCGCTTCTCGCCTGATTGGGAGGAGTGTGCTGTGGTAAGGAGTGTTTTTTTAATAATAGGGGGAGAGGGTAATGGGAGAGGCAATTTTTTAGGTAGATTTTTTTTATTACTAAACATAATATTATGGTTCTTTATCACAAATGTGGTGTAAAGACGAACATGAAAAAAGATGGTAAGAATCTCAATCATTCTCCCCAGGTTGAAGGTGACGTCACAACAGGCAAAGTACCAGACCTCATCGAAGGAAACACTTACGAGTTCCGCGTCCGTGCCATCAACAAGGCCGGCAAGGGTGAACCTAGCGACGGCACTGGCCCACACTTGGCCCGGCCCAAGAACCTCCCGCCCAAGATTGACAGGAACTTCATGTTCAATATCAAGATCAAGGTCGGACAGAACTTCGAGCTGGACGTCCCAGTCGCGGGAGAACCAACGCCCACCAAAGAATGGTCACATGGAAGCAACATTGTCCTCAACACAGATAGGATCAAGATTGTCAACGATGACCACTCCACCAAACTCAGAATCGTTGACGCTAAGAGAGCCGATACTGGCGACTACACCCTCAAAGCCAAAAATGTCAACGGAACTGACACAGCTACTGTCAAGGTCACCGTTCTTGATGTTCCACTGCCGCCTGAAGGTCCTCTACGTGCTGATGATATCACCAAATCAGGATGCACGCTTAGATGGAAACCACCCAAAGACGATGGTGGCAGCGAAATCTCACACTACGTTGTTGAGAAGATGGACCAAGAAAATATGCGCTGGATACCAGCCGGTGATGTCCAAGCTTGCAGCATCAGAATCGACCACCTCATCGAAGGTCACGACTACAACTTTAGAGTACGCGCTGTCAACAAGCAAGGAGAGTCCATGCCTCTGGTTGGACACGAACCAGTCACCGCTAAAGATCCCTATGGAACCCCAGACAAACCTGGCACACCTGTCGTCAAGGACTGGGACAAAGATCACATGGACCTCGAATGGGTGCCGCCTAAGAAGGATGGTGGATCTCCCATTACTGGCTACATCATCGAAGCCAAGAAGAGGTACGGACCTTGGGAAGTCGCAGCCACTGTACCTGGAAACCAAACAACTGCAACAGTACCAAATCTACAAGAAGGAGAAGAATACGAGTTCAGGGTTATTGCAGTCAACAAAGCTGGCAACGGTGAACCTAGCGATGCTTCCACACCACAGATCGCTAAAGCCCGATTCTGCGCACCACACTTCGACAAAATGCTCCTGGCTGACAAGACAGTCAAAGCAGGACAGAGAATCCAATACGAGATTCCGATGGAAGCCTCGCCGAAGCCGACGGTCGAATGGCAGATTAACGGCAAAGTCATTCACCCGTCAGACAGGATCGACATCCAGATTCTGCACAACAGGGTCATTTTAGACATTCCATTCTCCGTGAGGGCTGACGCTGGCGTTTACAAGTTGACCCTCAAGAATGACCTAGGTGTTTGCTCAGCGGCTGCCCAAGTCACTGTGCTAGACAAACCTTCACGTCCTGAGAAACCTTTGATTGTATCTGACATCACCAAGGAATCCTGCTCGCTATCATGGAAGGTACCTCTTGACGATGGTGGCTCACCAATCTTGCACTACGTCATTGAGAAGATGGATCTGTCCCGTGGAACATGGTCAGATGCTGGCATGAGCACATATTTGTCACACCAAGTGACCCGTCTTATCCACATGAAGGAATACTTGTTCAGAGTGAGCGCTGTGAACGCTATTGGTCAATCTGATCCTCTCGAATTAGACAGAGCTATCGTTGCCAAGAACGAGTTCGATGAACCATCACCGCCTGGCAAACCTGAAGCTACTGACTGGAGCAAGAACCACGTGGACTTGCAATGGACCACACCGAAATCCGATGGTGGATCACCAATCACTGGATACGTCATTCAGAAGAAAGAAAAGGGCAGCCCGTACTGGGTGAACGCCGCTCATGTGCCGCCTAACAAGAACAAGGCTACTGTTCCAGACTTAACTGAAGGACAGGATTATGAGTTCAGGGTCATTGCTCTCAACCAGGCAGGACCTTCAGAACCTAGTGAACCTTCAGACACAATCACTGCTAAGGACAGATTCGTTGCACCTAAAATCCTTACGCCTCTTAATGAGATCCGCATTAAAGCTGGACTTATCTTCCACTTGGACGTTGACTTCCTGGGTGAACCTACTCCTGAAGTCAAATGGACCAACAACGGTAAACCAGTTGAAACTAATGAAAGAACAACTGTTACATCTGTGGGCCACCACACGATTATTCACACAGTGAACTGCAAGCGCTCAGACGCTGGCAAATATCATCTGTCTCTGAAGAACGACTCAGGATCTGATGAAGGAAGCTTCGAATTGATCGTACTTGATGTGCCTGGAGCACCACAACCACCATTTGAGTACGAAGAGATCACCGCACAATCGGTCACGTTGTCATGGAAACCACCTAAAGACAATGGAGGCAGTGAGCTTACTGCTTACGTCATTGAGAAGCGTGACCTCACTCACGGAGGTGGCTGGGTACCAGCTGTTACTTACATCAACCCGAAATTCAACCACGCAACTGTTCCTCGTCTTCAAGAAGGCACGAAATACGAGTTCAGAGTCTTCGCTGAAAACTTACAAGGCAGATCTGAACCGCTAGTAACTGACAAACCTATCATTGCAAAGAACCAATACACCGTGCCTGGCAAACCAGGAAAACCAGAGCTTGTATCCTCAGACAAGGATCACATCAAGATCAGATGGTCTTCACCAATTTCGAACGGAGGATCTAACATTCTCGGTTATGATGTTGAAAGAAGAGACAAGGCAACCGGCCGCTGGATAAAACTTAACAAAGATCCTGTCAGACAGAATGAATATGAAGATGACAGGGTACAAGAAGGACATCAATATGAATACAGAGTGTCTGCTGTGAACGCGGCAGGACCTGGACAGCCGTCCGATCCTTCCAACGTGTTCATTGCCAAGCCAATGAAGGAGAAACCGAAACTGTGGTTAGACCACCTGATTGGCAGGAAGATCAAGGTCAGGGCAGGCGAGCCCATCAATATTAACATTCCAATCACCGGTGCGCCAACACCGACCATTTCTTGGACCAAGGGCTCGATCCCGCTACATCCATCTCACAGGCTGTCGGCTGAAACTAAGAACGATGAAACCAAACTCAGCATCGAAAAGTCGACTCGTGATGACGCCGGCAAATACACTATCACAGCTAGCAACGAACACGGCAAGGATTCCGCTGATATTGAAGTTATCGTCGTTGACAAACCTGGAGTGCCTAAGGGCCCACTTTCTTGCACTCCTGTTACACACGATTCCATCAGCCTTACATGGAACCCACCTACAGACGACGGTGGCAGCGAAATCACTGGCTACGTCGTCGAAGTGGCTGAATTTGGAGTCAACGATTGGCGAACAATCGCTGGATTCTGTCCCAAGTGCTCGTTCACGGCTAAGAACCTCACTGAAGGCAAGAAGTACGTGTTCAGAGTACGCGCTGAGAATCTTTACGGAGTATCTGATCCTTTGGAGAGCAAGCCTATTATTGCGAAGTCGCCGTTCGACCCGCCAGATGCGCCAGACACACCAAAGATCACTGGATACAGCTCCAACAGCTGCTCTCTCGAATGGCAGCCGCCAGCGAACTGCGGTGGCAAGCCCATTACTGGCTATTACGTCGAGAAAAGGGAACGTGGTGGCGACTGGGTGAAGGTCAACAACTACCCAACACCAAACACATGCTACACTGTTCCTGATCTCCGTGAAGGAAACCGTTACGAATTCAGAGTTATTGCTGTTAACGAAGCCGGACCTGGCAAGCCTAGCAAACCGACTGAACCGATCACCGCCGAGACTCAGCGTCTTAAGCCGAGCGCACCCGAGGCGCCCAAACCCGACAGGATCACCAAGGACTCTATTACCTTATCATGGAGGCCGCCTAAGAGCGATGGTGGCGCCAAGATCAAGGGTTACATTATCCAACAGAAGGGCAAGGGAGACAAGGACTGGAAGGACGTCAATGATGTTCCTATCCCAAGTTTGGTTCACACTGTACCCAACCTTAAGGAGGGTGAGGAATACCAGTTCAGAGTCATCGCTGTCAATGACGTTGGAAGATCAGATCCTAGCAAGTCTACTGGAGAACTTATCATCACTGAACAGCCAAACAAACCTTGCATGGACCTTGGTGGAGTCAGGGACATCACTGTACGCGCTGGAGAGGACTTCTCCATTCACGTGCCTTACACTGGCTTCCCGCAACCAACAGCATCTTGGTTCGCTGACGACAACCTTATGGACGTCGAAGGTGACCCAAGAATCTTCCAGAAGATCACACCAGAGTCTGCTTCTCTCGTCGTCAAGAACGCCAAGCGGTCAGATGGAGGACAATACAGATTGCAACTGCGCAACCCATCTGGATATGATACAGCTACTATTAATGTCAGGGTACTTGACAGGCCTGGTAAACCAGAGAACCTTAGAGCCGATGAGTTCGAAGGTGAAGCTCTTACTCTATACTGGAGCCCGCCAAAGGACAACGGAGGCGGTGAAATCACCAACTACGTTGTTGAAAAACGCGAAGCTAGAACACCTAACTGGTCTAAGGTATCTGGATATGTCACGACACCGTTCTTGCGCGTGAAAAACCTAACAGTTGGCCGTGATTATGAATTCAGAGTCATGGCTGAGAACCAATACGGCCAGTCAGATTCAGCGCAAACAACTGAACCGATCAAGGCTAGACATCCATTCGACCCACCAGGAGCTCCTGGAGCACCAAGATCAGTGGAAACCACAGAATCATCCATCACCATCACTTGGACGAAGCCCCGCCACGACGGCGGCTCACCTATCACTGGTTACGTCGTTGAAAAGCGTTTGATAACCGAAGACAAATGGACTAAGGCATCTCACGCACACATTCCAGACACGACGTACAAAGTGACTGGTTTGATTGAGAACCACGAGTATGAGTTTAGGGTTGCTGCGATTAACGCGGCGGGTCAAGGGCCGTGGTCACAAAGCTCTGACGCGATCAGGGCGTGTGCGCCGCCAAACAGCCCGAAGATCACAAGCGATCTCAGTCTTAGAGACATTACAGTTATTGCTGGTGAAGAGATCAAGATCACAGTGCCGTTTACTGGCAACCCTAGGCCTAAGGTGAGACTCTCTTATTAATTATTTGATTATAAAACTGTCACTAAATAGACAATAATTCTGTAGACACTATTTTTGTTGACATTGAAGAAAAAAAAAGTCAAAATTAACCCTTTTAACCCATCTTCAACCCCCAGGTATCCTGGATAATAAACAACGAGGAGGTATACCCTGACAACCGCATCCGTTTCGTAACATCAGATGTGAACACAGTCTTCCACAACTCCTGTGCTAAGAGGTCCGACACTGGCTCTTATACTATTCAGCTGGTTAACAGCGAAGGATCGGACAGCGCTACATGCAGGGTGAGTATTACATACATACATATCTGTTATGCCTCTTTTCCGTTGTGGTAAGCAGAGACTACTCCCTTCTACTTGTTGCGATCCAAACACTTTCGGTTCATCCACATTCGTGTCTTTGAAGTATTTCCTAAATAACGAAATTTGTGGTTTAACCTAGTATCAAATTGTATGAAGGATCTTCACAAAAAGTTTTCAACCTATTTTTTTTTTTTTTTTCTGGAAGTCAATGATCATAAAAACGTGGAAAATATCTATGGTATTCGATTTTTGGGGACGAGACCCCAAAATAAATAAAAAAAGTATATTCTCCTAGAAAACTTATTCAAACATCATAAACTCATGTCCCACTCTCCCCCCTACAGGTACTTGTAGTAGACCGCCCCGGCCCACCAGTGGGACCGCTGGACGCGTACGACATCACACCAGACACGTGCACGTTGTCATGGAAACCGCCGCTCGACGACGGTGGCTCCCCCATCACCAACTACGTGGTTGAGAAGATGGATAATAATGGAGTAAGTAGATTTATTAACTTTATTGAGTTATATGTTATAGTTTTATTTAGCTGTATTTAGTATTAATACTATTAGTATTTCGATATTAAAATGTCTAAGAATTGTTGCATAATCACCAAGTGTGGTGTAGCCTAAATGTTTTGTCTTTATCATTTGAAGAAAGATCAGAAAGGGACAGGACCAAAAATTTGCTATATGATTAACGTTTTGTCAACTAATAATTAAGCGATTTGTTTAAGTAATGCACCGCTGTCATAAAAATAGTGATTGAGAATTGCTGAAGAAGAGAATCAATCGCGCATTATAAAAATATAAAAATTAGAATATTTCAACCTCACATGTATTAAACCCAGAAAATTGGTATCTAATCAAAAAACTAAATGTGTTTAACTTAAAAGGCTACTCGACTTACATACTCGTAGAACTTACATACTTACTTACATACTCCCCTTCCCCCCAGGTATGGACAAAGATCTCATCCTTCGTCCGAAGCTGCCACTACAACGTAATGGGCTTGGAACCCAACAGAAAGTACACGTTTAGGGTGCGCGCTGAGAATCAGTACGGAGTTTCTGATCCGCTTACCATGGATGACTCTATTACTGCTAAGGTAAGAACTGTAGGTACTTATACAAAACAATTCTAAAACTCGCATGGTCAAAGGTTATTACAAGAATTTACAAGATTCATGGTCATAACAAGACTTTAGACATTACAAGACTTTTCTAATAAATCCAAAAATTTCTTAAAAATAAATTCAAGGTTATATCGATGATCGCTATAACTATATAAAAAAATACAACTTTATCGACTGAGCATTTAGCAAAAAATTTGATACTTTCTAGCAAGCTGTGTTAGTTTATAATTGGATCTATATTGAATCTACCTATTTTGTAGGCCCCTGTAGTGGGGACGTAGAGGGCTTATAAGAAGAAAATTCTTAATAATAATAAGTACGATGTAAGCCTGTTGAAAATAAAATAATAAAATAAATAATATCTAAATCTAACCCTCCCCCCCAGTTCCCCTTCACGATCCCCGACCCGCCGGGCGTGCCCCGCGTTGTGGAGTGGGACGGCTCCACCGCCACGGTGGTGTGGGACCGGCCGCGCTCCGACGGCGGCGCGCGCATACAAGGGTACAAGATCGAGTTCCGAGACGTGCAAGATGGTGTGTGGAACGGCGCTGATTATCTCGTTAAGGATTGTAATTATCAGGTAAGTGTTTTGTTTAGTTATATACATACATATCTGTCACGACTTTGTTCTATTGGGGTAGGCAGACCACGTATCTTCACTTGCTACAAGCATTCGCTTTGCTAGCATTATCAATTTTATTGTCATAAAGAAACCGTTATTTTAATAATAAATGGTTTTCATATAAAGTGTCTTCTATATTTTACAGTTATTTAGTTTACATTTCCTTTAAATAAAATAATATAGTTCTTAACTAAAAAGTTGAAAATAATAACGGAACTTCAACTTTAAAATTTTGCACTAACTCTCCCAAAACTAGCAACACCACACAATCGTGCAAAAGGCCTCCTTAACTGGCAACACCAACTTTTTTACGATTTCAAAACAAATAACACTCAACAATTCCTTTATCCACAGGCATATAACCTAGAAGCAGGCCACGAGTATGAATTCCGAGTGCGCGCGAAGAACGCGGCAGGGTTCAGCAAATACTCGGCCAGCTCCCAGCGGTTCAAGGTCAAGCCGAGGTACGGGCCCCCCGGACCTCCCTGCGCGCCCAGGGTGCTTAGGGTCGGAAGGAACTACGTGGACCTCAGCTGGGACCCACCGGCAACTGATGGAGGTAAGGTTTCTATGGTTATCAAGGCGTTTATAATAATAATTAAAAAAAGATATGGTCTATGGAGATTCTCTATGGTACATAAGAACAAGGTTGGCAATCTTTCTCTATCTATGTTTGAAATCATATCCACATGCCAACCATTTTGAAAGCCAGCTAAGTAATGCTTAAGCCAATACGACCCTAATATCTTTGGGAAATGTTAAAAACATTGATACGAAGAGACTATTTTTTCCACAAGCCTATTTCTGTCTTTCCAATTGTAATTTATGTCATCGCAGTTACCTTCATTGGCGTTACTTCTAGAAAAGAAGAAGTGAGAAGAAGAGAGATTAGAATTATGCGACAAAAAGATTTGATTTAGTTTATAAACCTAGGCACATCATTCTTACTTTTCTTCACCCTTCTTTCTTCCTCTATTTCCCCCTATTTACCAACCGTCTCCCCTCAGGTTCCCGTATAACAAGCTACATAATCGAGCGCCGTGACGTTGGTGGCTCTGTATGGGTGAAATGCAACGACTACAACGTGGCTGACACTACATTCACTGCAATGAACTTGAACGAGAAGGCGGATTACGAGTTCAGGATTATTGCTGTTAATGCTGCTGGTGAGAATGGCATTTGTTTTTTTTTATTTCTGACACATTCAAGTGGAATTTTAAGTGAGAATAAAGTCTTTTTGAATTTAATTGATAAAATACAATACATGAACGCTACGCTTTATTGCGCAAATGATACAGGGATAAAAATAAACTTTATATAAAAAATACAGTCGAATTGAGAAACCACCTTTTTTTGAAGTCGGTTTTGAAAATGAGAACATTAATTATAATTTTATTATAAGCTAATGTTGTCGACTTAAAAAAAAATGACTAGAGTGTTCTCTTTGTACTCCGTTATAACATAAAATGTTATTAAAACTTATTTTAAGATAACTGCTGTTTGATATCATACTATGATTTACAAAGCAGAATATTGCAATTAGTCCAACAATTGACTGCTATAATTCGATTAAACAGTCATTTGAAAAAGAAAATATTGTTGAGAGCTTATCTACATTTGAAATGAAAACTTATCCACCACTTTAAACAATAACAACCAAACAAGTTGACCAACAAATCCATCAATCTACACAGGTAAATCCGAGCCATCAACATGCACGACACCAGTGCGAACAGGCGAAGAGATCGGCGGCACCAAACCCGAATGGGTGAAACAAATGCCGCCGCATCTGTCCGCGCCGCTCGGCAGACCGTTCACACTGGAATGCGTAGCCACTGGTAACCCTATACCTACGGGACGGTGGTTGAGGAATGGCAGGGAAATTGTGCTTGGTACCAGGTAATTGTATTTCTTTTTTAAATGTTTGCAAACGATTTTGTGTGTATTTATCGTTATATCTAGGAAAAAATAATGTTTTATTGTTGCTAAAGTCCGTATGCGATTTTTTTCTAGCGTTTATTATCAGATCTTGAATAAAACACTATATCTTATAATATTTTAGCATAATAGAGTCTACCAGCGACTTCGTACGCATTAACCATCTTACCTTGGAAATTTAACATGATGACTCAAAATAATATAGCCACAATATAGTGGGCTACAATATTGCTAAGTTTCATCAAAATCTGTTTTTGCGTGAAAGAGTAACAAACATCCATCCATCGGCACAAACATTGACATTTATAATATTAGTAGGATGTGCTATTTATTCTACAGTAAAATTTTACTAAAATCTATTCAGTAGTTATTGCGTGAAAGGGCAACAAAAATTCCTCCATACATCCACACAAATACATTCTTCTCCACGTCTCACCTCCACCTTCCACAGATTCATCGCGGAGTCTCGCGACGGTACTCTCCGTCTGAACATCTTGGAAGCCGCAGACGCGGACGAAGGTGACTACACGTGTGAGGCCGTCAACAGTATTGGATTCATCTACTGCACTTCGCATCTTAAGATTGGAAGTAAGTGGAAAATTGATGGTTTATTTGGGGTTTTAAGGTACTATAGTGCTATTAAATTATGTAACGTTTGTGTTTTTTTGTTGAAATAATAATTATTCTAAAATAATTATGTTACCTATTTTTTGTGGAAAATGCCGTAAGCTTCCGCAGCGTAAAAAACTTTTTTTATAAGTAGATACATACATAACATTGGATATAGTGATTACATGATTTTCTATATAAACACAGAACCAATGCCATTCAATAATCTGCTGACGCTTGTATTAATAAACTACTGCTGATATTGAGCAAAGAGTTTTAAATAAACGTGGGAAAACTGTAGCTCTTTTCTTCATTAGTATTGTTTTGGCTCAAATTATTACAAAAAAACTCGATAGCCGGTCCAAAAAATTTATTTTAAAAAGACATGACTAAAAACAGCCAAAATTTTAAACTTTATCCGCTCTTCCAGGCCCACCGCGTATCACAAGAATGCCAGGCGACTTGCACCTTCCTGAACACGAGAACACCAAGATCAAGATCCTGTACACCGGAGACCAGCCCGCTGACGTCACGCTCACCAAAGACGGCCACAAAGTATCAGAGTCGCCACATCTTAAATACACCGTGTTTGATGATTACATCCTTATATTCATCAAGGATATTTCTAAGGATGATATGGGTAAGTATCTTATATCTAACAATCCTCTTTAAACCAGCACGAATGATTACAGATTACTTTTTGAAAACATAAAACGGTTGGGAATTTTGATACAAATACTTTTTACTAAATCGCATTTTTTGCACTTTAATTAAGTCTATTGGTTTAGTTTAAATATTATTATTAATAAGTCTTAGTTATCTTTTAACTCAGTGCCTATGCTCAAAATTATCAACAATAAATGCTTAAAGGATTTGTATCTTACCAATCGTCTTTTTTTCATCTTTATTCTTATAAAGATCAACCAAACTCTTCACTATCTTAACTTACCCCGCATACATAAAGTAACCCCCACTATCCACCCGCCAGGTACCTACAAGATCTCGATAAAGAACAGCTCGGGCGAGACGTCAGACTCGTTCTCGGTGACGGTGACGGGCCTGCCCGGACCGCCGCAGGGACCGCTCGAGACCACCGACGTCACCAAGCACTCGTGCACGCTGGCATGGAAACCGCCGGCGTATGATGGCGGTATGCCTGGTAAGAACTGTGATGTTTTACTATTAAATGGTAGGTTGGATGCATTCCGGAGTTGGGTCGATCACGTTTGTAGAATGCATCTAAATCGTTGGGCGAAAATAACAACTGAATGGGCGTCACTAGATTGTCACAGACGCCGAGGTAGACCTCGAAAAAGATGGAGAGACGATCTGGATGCATTTTCACGGGAATGGCGGGACGCTACTGGAGACCGTGTTAAATAGAAAGTCAGCCTTTGCCCAGCAGTGGGATCATGATGGCTAGCAAAAAAAAGGTAGTTTTAATGGTAGTTATTTGGTATGTTATGTTATGGTAGTTAATGAAATGGTAGGTTTTGTCAATAGTTCATATTATTATGCCGGTTATAAAAGTCCATTCTGTTTGGATGTTTTAAAACGAAGAATATCTGTGTTGCCAGTTCATAGATTTAGGAAATACAAATTTAAAGAAAAAAACTTAAGTTTCTAGTTTTTTTTTACAGTGAAAGAGACAAGTTTCACATACATAGGATATGTTGAGTTCTACATTATTATAAATTATCAAAATTAAAACCACTTACAATGCGTGATTTTTTTGTTCAATTTATTTTAAATTTTGAAGCTGGTATCCATCATATCATTATTTAAGAGTCAGACTCTAGTCGGTGGAGCTAGTGGCAAATTTTAAAACTTCTTACCTTATATTCATACCTTCTAAAGACATCAAAATTTTAACAAAACACCCTATTTCCAGTAACCCACTACATAGTAGAACGCAACGACACGTCAGGCACGACCTGGATAACCATCGCGTCTTCAGTCCGCGACACCAAGTTCACGGTGCAAGGTCTCACTGAGGGTCAGGAGTACAACTTCAGGATCCACGCCGCTAACGAGAACGGAATGGGGCCCGCGCTTGAAGGGGCTAACCCGATTAAGGTAGGTGGAGTAAAGTGTAGCCCGTATCACCACTTGCAGATAAAAAAACTGACAGATAAAGTCAAAAAAATTCTGCTTGTCTTGTCTTTGTCTAAAACATGAAGTTTTAGACAGTGACTGGTGTTGCGAACTCTTTTTATAATTAACCATTTTTTGTACAGATTGCCTTTTGATACAGATATTTGTATTTTACTTTTTTACATTCTATTTTTCATGGTCTTGTCAGTTTATAGATATTGTCATTGAATGTTGTTGTTGTGTTACGTGTTAGTAGTAGTTTAGTCTGAATATTAAAGTAAATAAAGGAGATAAAAGCTAAGTATTTCGTTATTATTATAGATTAATACAGTCCACATTTTCCGTCCTCAACAACTGGTATAAAATAACTGTCAGATTTTTTATCTGTACGTGGTGAAACGGCCCGTAAGGTTGCAGAGTGATTATTTTTCTTTGTAGGTTTTAGTGAGGATTATGGGATGGTTACATAGGTGTAAATTAAAGAAATAATTGTTCGTAATTGATAAGCTCCGCATGGTACTAACTAAGAATAAATAAAGATCTATTAGGCCAAGTTAGGGGTACCCTGAAAGAAATGACATGTATGTATGAGTCGACTGATAAATTTGGATGAAGTGAAAGAAGCGTGTTTGGGTCATAGCAAGTGGAGAGAAGTCTCTGTCTACCCCGATGGGAGAGAGACGTGACAGATATGTATGTACAATGTATAATGAGTTGTCTAAAATCTTCTTAGAAAAGAAGTTACATAGCTGAACCGCATTTAATCACAATAATACCCTTTATTTTGCGACTAGAGTTAATCATGATACCCCATCCCCCCACAGGCTAAAGCACCCTTCGACCCACCATCAGCGCCCGGCATCCCCAAGATCTTGGAGGTTGGAGACGATTTCGTCCATCTCGAATGGGACAAACCTCAAAGCGACGGCGGCGCAAGGATTCAAGGCTACTGGGTTGATAAACGTGAAGTCGGCGCTTCTACCTGGCAGAGAGTCAATGTTGTTCTTTGCCTGCCTAATCAATTCAACTGTTCGAACTTGATTGAGGGTAGACAGTATGAGTTCAGAGTGACAGCTGTCAATGAGGCTGGCTTATCGCCGCCTAGCACTGCCAGTCAACAAGTTAAAGTTGTTGATCCTAAAGGTGAGGTTTTATTATTCTTTTATGTATTTATGGGTCAAATTGGAATCAAACACTTTCCACTAAACTGCATACTATCTCTAATGGTATCTACACACTAAAGCCGCCGGCTTTTTTTACAGCTGCCGTTGGTATGACGTAAAGCCGCCGGCGGCTTTGGTGTGTAGATAGCATAAAGCTGCGCGTCCACTAGATCCGTATCTGAGCGTACGGAGCGAAAGAATTTGTTACTCTGTACTATGGTACTGCATGCACTAGATTGACATTTCTGTGCCGTATAAAAACAACAGCAAAAGCAACAAAACCTTCCGCTCCGTAAGATCCGATTCCGATCCAGTGGTTACGTAGCTTTAGTGCAGTGGAGAGAGTATGATTGTAACTTGGCTCATAATTTGTATTTCAATTAAGTATACAATTGGTATTTATCTATGCTGTTTGTAGTGGGTTTCCTGCCAATTTAAGCACATAAAAATCCCTAATAAGCGGACTTATCAAGGCAAAGAAAAAATGTTATTTGTACATTTTCCTACAATCCTACTAATCTGGTAAAATTTCCCTACCAGCGGCCACACCGCCGGAGATCGTGAAGCCGTTGAAGAACGCTAACTGCATCCAGTACCACAACGCTAAGTTCCAGTGTACCATCACTGGGTCGCCTAAACCTACCATTACGTGGTATAAGGGTAAGTATTGTACTACTTTAAGACCTGGTTTTTCATTAGACAGATAATCTTATGTCTATTTCATAAAACATAACGTGTTAGACAGTGACAGGTATAAAATATTCCTAGGAATAAGTTTTAACTGACAAATTGAAAACCGGGCCTAATACAAGTAAAAAAAAATGTGTCGAAGATAAGTGGCATCGAAGCGGTCGCGTTGGAGAGAAATTGGAGATGCCTATGCTCAGCAGTGGGCAGCTATAGGCTGAGATGTTGATGATGTCGATGAAATAAAAATTCTCGAAATACGACTGCAGTATGAACAAAAACATATCTATCGTAAGAAACAAAACACGATCAAAAAACAAATGAAGAAGTTTTCTTCAGTAGACAATAAATCCAGACTCCAATTTGAAGCCTATAAATTTTGCGAAAGAAGTTTGTTTGGATCGTAGCTAGTGGAGGAAAGTAGTCTCTGCCTACCTCGATGGGAAAGGGGCGTGATAGATACATATGTACCATACTGGCCACGGACCTTTTTGTTTCTGAAGTCAGCAACAGATGAAAGCGCAATGAATCAATAGGTACAAACGACGTCTGTACGAATGCGCATACTCATTCCGCAGATAACTTCACTAATAAAGATCCGTGGCAAGCACTGTATGTAGATTTTGATGGTTTATAATTTGCACTTTCTTACTTGTTTTCCTCTTATTAAATTTGTCACATGATAATACTTTCTCCGTTCTAATTTCAAATTGTGTGATGCAGGTGCCCGAGAAATAACGAACGGCCCGCGCCACCGCATCTGGAGCGAGGGTGACAATCACTTCCTGACTGTGATGGATGTGTTCGGCGAAGACGCTGATGAATACGTCTGTCGCGCCGTCAACAAGGCTGGTGTTAAGAGTACTCGCGCTGAACTGCTTATTATGAGTAAGTATTATTATAATATATGAATATGTATGACGAGGTGCCAGCTGTTTCAAATGTGATTTTAAGTCATTTACTTTGCCCCTTTTGACAGAAAAATTTTGTGTTGTAAATTTATTTTATTTATGAAGGCATTAGACATACGAAATCATTCTAAAGTTAAATAAAACAGCTGTTGCGATATTTTTCAGTAAAGTTTTGATTAATTGATAACCATCACATTTTATTTTTAATTGGTTTAGGAAGCTCAATCGTTTGTTTTTGACGTGACAACGTCTTATAATTCGATGGAGCCGGCTGCACGCACGAAAAAACATGACTCATGCGGCGTTACCTCGCTCTGAGGCGTTACCTCGCTCTGTCTGAGGCGTCACCTCGCTCTGAGGCGTTCCATTTAAGGCTTGAAGTGCAAGCGAGAGCGCGGATCGGGCGACAAAGAGGCACAATCGGCCGCGTTCGGCAGCATTAATGACGTTGTCACGTTCAACTATCGTCAGTAAACCGACTTTACAGACAACCGATTTTTTACTACATTAGAAAAGGACAACATGTGAATGTACCTTATCACTTATCACAGTCACATCACAAGTCATAAAAAGCTTATTTCATAAAACAGTTCTTACATAAAACTTCCTACAAATAATTTAGTTTGGAATATTTTTGACATAATTTCGACAGTTTAGCAATGAAATCTAAATCACTCATCTTTTCTTTTTCTCCACAGCCGCACCAAAACTGAACGTGCCACCTCGTTTCCGAGTCACCGCGTACTTCGACAAAGGAGAGAACGTGGTAGTAAAGATTCCCTTCACCGGTCACCCCGTGCCTAAGATCACGTGGGTGCGAGAGGGAGAGACGATCGAGTCCGGTGGACATTATCATGTTGAGAGGAAAGGTGGGTGTTTTTATGTACTTCATTTGTAAGTGTATAATATCGAAGATGTTTTAGTTCAAATTCTATGTAAACTATTTTTTTCCGAAAATGTTTTTACCTAATAACAACTTTAAATTAATCAAAAAAATTTAAATTTAAATTAATCATTTTTCTTTAACGAGCATTCTATAACAAAAAAATATTCGAAAAACTGTAGACAACATGTAGACAATTTTCGAAGATAATTGAAAACTTTTCGCAATTTCAAAAACTTTTAATTGAAAACTTTTCGATTATCTCGTACTAGACTTTTTTCTAAGACATTTAGCGATTTTTTATAGAGGAAAACTTTGCAATTATGTCGTAGGTACTACAAAACTTTGTTTTCTAACACATTGATCATTATTTTTTTTAGAGTATTTTCAACATTTTGCGCTTTGTGATTATGAAGCGAAATCACTAATATCGTGGCTAATTTTATGTGCAATATGTTCCAGAACGCCACGCTATCCTTACAATCCGTGACGCTAGCAAACTCGACTCCGGTCCATACAGGATCACCGCAGAGAACGAGCTCGGATCCGACTCGGCTATCATCAACATTGAGATCAGCGGTAAGTGTGAGACAAATAAAGAAATAACCTGAAGGAAAAATTATAATATCCAGGACAATGCATTTTTACTGTCATCTACGTATTTTCTTTCTTACTTTTGTTATACTGGTGCATTAATGTAAATTGATATATAAAGGATAGATAGCCTACTTCTAGTCTAAGAGGAGATCTTTGCTTAGGTACTGGAATCTTACAGGCTTATTTTTATTGTTATTTTATTTTGTCTACTCACATTTTTAGTATTGTAGCCACTCCGGTTAAGATTTTAACATTATACGAGTAACTTAGTTGTGGGTAAACCATGACATTATCTCCATTCATTTTCTTACCTTTTTGATGTGCTTTCAGTTAAGAAATGCTTCAAACAGAAATTTTAAAAATATATGTCGTACCTATTTGTCATTATTTTTGCTTAACATGTACCACTTTCTCCCTCAGACCGCCCAGATCCACCGCGATTCCCAGCAGTGGACAACATCGGCGTGGACTCCCTGGCGCTCAGCTGGAAGGCTCCAGTCTGGGACGGAGGGTCAGACATCACCAACTATCTCGTCGAGAAGCGAGAACATCCCATGTCCAGCTGGATTCGAGTTGGCAACACTAGGTTTGTATTAGTGTTGCTAGAGTTAAATAATTATGGTAGGGAATATTGATGAATGATGAAGGTCTTAGTATCCGGCTCGAAGGACCAAAAAGTAAAAATGTTAGGATTCAAAATATTTTTTAATTATAAAGCCTCGTATGTTTCCCATATTTAGAGTTTCTAGGAGCACCTAAACAGCATTTAATTAGGTTAGCTAAAAGGACCTAAGAAAAATCTTGAAGCTGCAGAAAATGGTACTGTAATACATTATTTAGGATCATGAATATAATTATTATTGTAGAAACATCGTCAGTCGTCCGCTAACAAGTGTCTTATGGTAAAGGATGTTGCTTATGGTGAATGCAAACTGCCTCCGACCGAGACGTGTGAAAGCCTATAAGAGAGGCCTTTGTCCGGCAGTGGATATCCTGATGATGACATACTAATTTGAACTGTGTGGTTTTCTACATAAAGAAATCTTGTATTGTCTAGTTTCTACTGGATGAAACCAACTTCGCTTGGGTCAAATGTGATTATGTCTTTTCCTTGTATAATTTTGTTCCTCGTAGTATAACAACACTCTTCTATGCCAGGTTCACAACAATGGCGATCACGGGTCTAGTACCAGGCAAGCAGTACGAGTTCAGAGTGTACGCAGAGAACATCTACGGGCGGTCCGAGCCGAGCGACCCGACCTCGCTGGTCCAGACCAAGGCTGTCATCAAGAAGGAGTTCAAGAAGAAGGAGTATCCAGGTATGGGTGGAGTTTATAAGTCACTGGATTTATCTATAGATAAATCGTTAAACAGGGTCTTAAAGAATTTGAAGAACATATCGGGTCGGGGACTTGTTACGGAAAGGCCAAGTCAGGAGTACCTTAAACCGATGAGCATGTATGAGGTGATTGATGAATGTGGATGAAGCGAAAGAAGTATGTTTGGACCATAGTAAGTGGATGGAAGTGGTCTCTGCCTACCCCAATGGGAGAGGATGTGACGGATATGTATGTATGTATTGAATCTTAAATAGATTCGTTCTCGATTTCAAAGATGTAATTTACATCTGGCACAAATACTTATAATATTATAGCCCATCTATGTGCTAATCTGATTTGTAAGTTTCGTTAAAATCTATTCAGTTTTTTTTTTGCGTGAAAGAGACACAAACATCCTCACGTCTATTTAATTTTGATGTTTATAATATTTGTAGGATTACAATATTATTTAAATAATACTTTTTAAAACTTTTTCGCTTTACTTTGATCGGGTTTCTTCATTTGAGATTATTCCCGATCTCTATTTTTACATCTTAAAAGTCTTGATCAATTCGACAATAAACCTTAAATTTATCTTAACTAAACCCAACTTTCTTCCTCCACAGTGGACGAATCCGGCAAGCGTATCCGCTCGAACGCGGACCACGGACCAGTCAAGGACTACGATAGCTACGTATTTGACATCTACAGTAAATACGTACCGCAACCTGTCGATATCAATACTTGCTCGGTTTACGACAAATATGATATCTTGGAGGAAATTGGTGAGTTTGAGTACATTTTTTGTGTTTTTTTAGTTAGTAAAACAGTGATTTTTGGAAAGTGTTTTCTTAAATTCTCTAGTTTACAGTTGTTTTTAACGACTCGCATTTCTTGAAAGTTAACGTGAAAACAAAAGACTGATACATTGCATGTTATTTTATTAACTAAAGGCCAATTATTCAATGCATTGATGCTCTTTTGTCAGCAACTTCACTTCAATACAGTGCGAGTGAGAGGTACCATAAACGTGCGCTCGCTCGAACTGTAGTAAAGTTGCTGATTAATAAACTAGGGCCCACTTGCGCAGCCAAATAACCCCGGAGTTAGCTGCTAACATAGGGTTAAATAAATAATTTGTATTGATTTATCTTGTTAGCAGCTAACTCCGGGTTTATTGAGCTAACCCTCCGGTACGCAAGTCGGCCTAGATAGTTGCCGAACATTGAACAATCGACCTTTAGTCGTATAATTAAGATTAACTACTGCGTGATGCATTTATAAAGACGGTAACGTTAAAAACAATTAATTAAACATAAGTTTCTTTTTTTTCTTTTTGCTATATTTTGGTAAATCAGCCTAGAAATGAAAAAAGTCTTGGTTTTATGCACAGTCAAATCTCGCGCATAATAAGCATCTGAAAAATATCGCAGACGTTTGGATTGTAAGTTGATATAGGCTAAGCATGTATAGTATTTTATTATTAAATGCTGTCAGTCTATCAAAATATAATGTATGTTTATTGATAGATAAATCGAGACTATCAATTTTCTATCAGTCGGTAATATTTTACTGTCGTAAGTGACAATACAATCAATACACTACACATACATTTAAGAACTTTAGTAACCAGTTGCAAGAAAGCGTAATTAGGCTAATCCTCTATTACACATATAGCTGTCACTGTCATTTTCAAAAATCAGAATAAGACGGCGCGATGTTTAATGGACCATTAACTTAATAATCCTTTTATGCAACAAGTGGTATAACGGTAGACTGATAACAATTAATAATTTAAAAATTACTATAAAAACCGTAGATACATAACTAAACTCACGAAGTTGCTTGAGAAATAGAGTTTTTTTTTAACCTAGATTTACTAACATTGTAGACGATTTTGAACTGTAAGACCCTGCGGTGCGTTAAGCGTGACGTGAGCGTGAAGTTCAGGTTAGACTGGTCATTATAAGAAATGTATACATCGACCTGTGTAAGTAGACCTCACGCCTGTTTGAAGTCAATTTTTGCTGATGGATGTTGGTAATCAATGCTGATGGATGTTGGCAACTTCGTGACCATTAAAAGACTATTAAAACTCTGCCCCAAGACATTTTTTCTTCAAATTATTATAGTAACATTTAAAATTGTCAAGAAAATGTCATGCTCCTGGATATGACATTTCTCAATGTACCTCTACATATATAGGGCTACCAAGTTATCTGTGAACCAGCCGTTGTTATTGGAACTACGGCCACTAATACGGAAATGTCAAAATCCAGAACTGCTGCGATTGGTAGAAATACAATTTTGTATTACTACTAGCGCCGCCGTTCATTTCACAGATAACTTGGTTTGCCTGTACATAACAATTTTGGGTGTTACCATAATGATTTAAGTAATCTATGGCAGAGTATCCTGGTCGTTGTCTATGACCAGTCTAACTTCATCACGCGTTAACGCAATGCAAGGTCTAAGGCGTATAAAATAAGGATGAATTTCGCAGGTGACTTCGTGACGGCCTCTTCTAAGCGGAAACTCGGAGGTCTGTGTGTGAATAGATCGATGTAGTGCGTCTCTCTCTCTCTGCATCTCTCTTTCTCACACGCATTCGGTTTTTGTTTCGTATTTTTTTTATTTTCACTTAGGAGTTTGGGTTCATTTACACAACACAAATTTTTTAATGAATTAGAAAAAAAAAGAGAAAAAAATGAATGTAAAAAAGGAATGAAATCTGAATCATTCTTTCGTTCTGATGATTGAAATCTTAGTAAATTAAAAAATATATATTAAAAATGTCTTAACGGATTTCTTAATACTTTAATAATAGATTCTTGGTACAAGAAAATTGTTATCACGTACATAATGCATGCATTATACTATTTTCTCTTTCGGTAATGAAATCAGTGATTTTTAAAGTGTAAATGAGCCTAACGCATGATTATAATTTTTTATTATTATTATAAATATATTATATCGGATATGTATTCTAGACAAAATTTTATTGCACACAAATTGGCGTTCATATTTGCACAAGATATTTATCTATTTATTTATATAAAAAAAGTACATCTAAATTGCACGGATTTTGCAATATTTAGTTTTATTAAATTTGTATAATTAATTGGCAACATTGTATTTTATATTTGATAGGCATATTTATTTATACTATACAAAGTTTTTTCTAACGTTTGGTAATTAGTCTAAAGTATAAAATAATTAACGACGGAAAGAAACGAATTACTTTTTTAATAATTTTAAAACAGTCACAATTTTTACTTAATACTTTCTAAAGATAAGTTTAAGACTGAAATCCTGACAAAACTAATCTTATGATTTTTATTTAAGCTTTAGAGCATTCCAAGTATTTTTTCTTTGTTCCTAAATGTCAGAATTTGCAAAAAAATTGTCTTAACGTAAGGTGTAAAACTAAGTCTAATTCAAAAATAATTTATTCGTAGCTAACATTAAATTAACACTTGAATTCGTCACAAAGTAAAAATTAGAAAAAAAGATAATATTTAATTCATTTAAAGGGTCAAAAAAAATATGAGAAAAACATTAAAGGAGGACTAAAGACCTAGTCCACAATTAAGTGAGTGCCAAAGAGTATAGCCGTATGATAAATCTTGGCTAGCGAGAGAACGTAACCTAAAACACTCACTTAGACAATTCAATTTCATTTTAATTAAACATAAAAACAAAAAAAACCGTAGCCATATTTATAATATTTAATATCTATCTAATCAACCATAAAAACAAGAAACATGATTTCCAATTAACTGTTTTAGGCACAGGCGCTTTCGGAGTGGTCCACAGATGTCGCGAGCGTTCCACCGGCAACTACTTCGCGGCTAAGTTCATACCGGTCACGGGTGCGATGGAGAAGGAGCTCATTAAGAAAGAGATAGACATAATGAATCAGCTCCATCATAGAAAGTTGATCAATCTACACGACGCTTTCGAAGATGATGATGAGATGGTGTTGATCTTTGAGTTGTAAGTAACTTTATTTTTTATTGATAATTTGATTTAAATACAGATTTAAATTCAGTTGCTGAGGGACTTTTAACGAGTCACTCGTAATGATAAGGTCATTGACCTTCTAATGACCTCATTGTCCTTCTAATGATCTCGTCGACTTTCTTATGTCCTGGTTGACCTTTTAATCACTTATTTGACCTTTTTATTGCTTCATCGACCTTCTAATAACCTCGTTGACTTTCCAATGACCTCACTGATCTTCTAATGACCTCTTTGATCTTCGAATGTTCTCTTTAAACTTCTAATGATCTTATTGACATTCTTATGATCTGTTTGACCTTCTAATAACTTCATTGACCTTAAAATGACCTCATTGACCTCTTAAAGGCCCTTTGACCCTTAAACAACCTACAAATAACTATAAATTCCAGCCTATCCGGCGGCGAGCTATTCGAACGCATCACAGAGCCAGGCTACAGCATGAGCGAGGCAGAAGCAGCTCACTACATGCGACAGATCTGTGAGGGTGTGAAACACATGCACGAACAGAATATTATACATCTTGATCTTAAGCCGGAGAATGTCATGTGTCAGACCAGAACTGGTACTGATGTTAAGGTAGGTTTTTTTTATTATTATTCGATTCTGGATCGTATCACAATCAAAGTGGGGACTTGTTAAATAAAGGCAAAAGAAAGAGTATCTTAAACCGATGTGTATGTGTGCCTGCGCCTGATGAAGATGGGTTTAGATGAAGCAAAAGTGTCTTTGGATCGTGGAAAGTGGAGGGAAGTGATATCTGCACACCCTGTTCGGATAGAAACTTGACGTATGTGTTTGTATGTATTTTGGAATATCAGTGAATATTATTATTATATTGATATTTCTCATAGATTCTACAATCACTTTTTCATCACTTTTACGACTCCAAAAGTCAATAAAATAAAAATATGTTCTCATAAACATTAAGACTTATAACCCCATAATTCCCCCAGATAATTGACTTCGGCCTGGCCACGAAATTAGACCCGAACGAGGTCGTGAAGATCTCGACGGGTACGGCCGAGTTTGCCGCGCCTGAGATCGTAGACCGTGAGCCAGTTGGATTCTACACTGACATGTGGGCCATTGGAGTGCTGTCTTATGTGCTGTAAGTGTCGAGCAAAAAGATCCATTTGATTATTTTAAATAAAGGCTGCACGCGCCTTCATAATATCTTTAAATAAAATAGCCTATATGTTATTCTGATGTGTAAGTTGCAATATTGGAGATTTTCATTAAAATTTGTTAAGCTAATTTGGATTGGAGCGAATTTGCTAATGGGAGAAAAGTAACAAACAGACTCTCATATTGACATTTATAATATTAGTAGAATCTTTGTCCCATGAAAACTACGCTTAAACAGGCACATCGAGAAATATTACCATCTCTGTTTATCACCTTGCAAACCAATGCGGGAGACAGAGACAACAATAATACCTGATGTGTTAAAAAAACTGCAGCATTTTATAAAAAAAATAGCTCTATAAAAACTCTTAAAATGATGTTAGTTTTCTCTTCAAGCAATACAACTTGAAACTAATGAGTTTCTTCTTCCAGCTTATCCGGATTATCGCCATTCGCGGGCAACAACGACATAGAAACATTGAAGAACGTAAAGGCATGCGACTGGGAGTTCGATGAGGAAGCGTTCCAGCATGTGTCTGAAGATGCCAAGGACTTCATCCGAAGACTACTTGTAAAGAATAAGGAGTGAGTTACTCATCATTATTATATTAAGGTCATACAGACACAGAAAACAAAAAATGTCTCTCCTGTTCCTGAAAGTTAAGGACATTCGATGTCCTTAATCATCTGGAACAGGAAAGACAATTTTGAACCTTATTATGTGTATGACTCATTAAGAGTTTAACTCTTGTCGTTGGAACGCCCATCAAAATCATTAATATTGTAAAGTTTTATCAAAATCTGTTCAGTCGTTTCGCGTGAAAGAGTAACATCCAACCATCCATAGGCACAAACTTTGACATTTATAGTATTATTGAAAGTTGGACCCGGTAACAGCTTTTAAAAAGAGAGATTTTGATTTATTTTTTTAGCCTATTTCATCCTACTACTTCTAGGCAAAAACCTATCACATGCTTCTTACATAAAGATTTCTGTCAGTAGCTGTTTCCCACCAATCTTTTTTTCTATTTAGATTTTGCGGATCCCAAATAACTACCTATTTTTTTCAACCTGATTTCATTCTCATCTTTATTACAGAAAACGTCTAACCGCCCACGAGTGCCTTATGCACAAATGGTTGGCTGGCGACGCGACGGCAAGTAGAACAGCTACGATTGAAGCACGCCGGTACGAGAACCTTAGGAATAGACTGCGGCAGAAGTATGAGGTAAGACCATAGGCTTAAACCTAGTAGCTTATTTGATATACCTTGGACACCTTGGTGTTGTAAAATAAATCAAACATGAGAAAATCTGTCATTTTGATAGAATCAGTGTTTATAAAATATGATGAAAAAATCCTCAATTTTTGTTTCTGTCAGTTTCTCTACATAGTTTTCAGTAGAGCCCATTATATGTCTCTTACGGCCACGACAAGAGTCACCATACTCAACTGACTAATGTATTAATGGTTGAATGTGAACGGTATAAAAAAACACTTTTTCTGGCGTTACGCGAAGAATCCTCAGTTAGATGTGAACCGACCCTTAGAAAGACAAGTGACTTATTATTTTTTTTAGACCAAACAAATCTTTCAGTGTATGAAGCTCTTTACTTACTTAGAAGGTCATATTTATTGTCAATATTATTCTGTCCACTATAAATGAATATGCGTTATTTAACAGAACTGGTCATCGTTCGCGCTGCCGATCGGCCGGCTGAGTGAATACAGCTCGTTGAGGAAACTGCTCGTCGAGAAGTGGAAGATCTACGACGGACAGTTCGGTAAGAATTACTTTTATTATAACGTAGTCTTTGCCCAGCGGCGGGACACAAGTGGCTAGATTAGATTAGACGTGATCTTATCTAATCTAGCCGTTAATGTCCCACTGTTGGGAAAAGGCCTATCTCCACTTTCTCCACGATTCTCTATCCTGTGCCGCCTCTGCCGGTTATCAATGAAGGAGTCCAGCTCATGTCGCCAATTATTTGAAAAAAAAATCTTTTCTTTTTCTTGTATTATTAAACACGTGAAATCTTTTGTACATTTACCTTTAATGCTTGAAACTCAACTGAAGTTAACTTAACTAGTATAGTTTTCACTATTTATGTGGTAGGTACAGTATAATAAATGAGTGTAAACCACAAATAACAGAAATACTAGCGTAGCGTAACCTTACCTAGGTCTTATTACATAAGACTTAATATTCTAGAGTACTAGATGATGTATAGTCTAAGAGCCCATGACAGCCAGACCTTCCTATTTTCCGGAAATATGAAAGTTTTTCCATGTGTGCCCCCAACACAGGTAAGAATGATCCCCGCCCATGAAACCTGGATCGTGGTTCCTTTGGCAGGTAACAGGTAACAAAGGTGTTTAAAATCTTATCTCCAATTTTTTAAGTTCGCAAGCTCAATTTTTTTGTATTTTATTCGTAACAGCACTTAATTAACGTTACTAAGTTAAGTAACGTTACTTAATTTCAGTTGTAGATACCCTAATTACTTCATAACTCACAACTTGCTAAATAAGGTCTCTATAGAATAAAATTGACTGTTTGCTTATTAAAAACTATAAGAAAATACAATAAGTTAAACTAATTGCCCAGAAGTTACGAAATTTAATCCTTACGCGTGCGCTGCGGATACAGTAGGTATTGTCTACATGATCATACAATATTTGTGATGAAAAGATAGTTGTAAGTGACAATGGCGACAGTGGCCGAAAGAAAAATATTAAAAAATATATTAAATGTCTAGAGATTTATATATGTGGTATACTTATGCATAATAAGACCATTTCAACTTTATCGATCGTAATATCTCAGAAACGGTGGCTCGTAGGAAAAAAGTGTTGATACAGTTTTTGTAGATAATTTTAAGACCTACAATTTTTGTCTTGGGCACTTTTATGGTAATCTTACCGTTTCGCTGAAAATTGCGAAACACTGATTTTTATGACGTTTGACTTTGATTGAATAAAAAAAATCTATACATCGGAATGATGGGGAACTTTTACATACGTCTATTAATTATAATTACATTTTGAACAATATCTGTGATTTTCAGCCTGTTGTGAATTAATGTAGGTTCCCCCATACATTGCAGAGCTAGATTGACTCCTCTATATTAGACACTTTTAATACGTCTGGCAGGATTATAGAACCCAAAAAATTGTCTGGCTACTGAGAAAACTTAGTATAATAATTTTCTGAATAACATTTATAAAATTCAGCTTTCCTAAAATAAGGTAAGTATAATTACAGAGAATTGTAGTTTAGGGGTGTCCGGCGGAGGGTTGGAACTATGCTATATGTCTGGCAATGAGCATCGTGAGTATTAATGCTGTTACGAATAAAATACAAAAAAATTGAGCTTGCGAACTTAAAAAATTGGAGATAAGATTTTATACTCCTTTGTTACCTGTTACCTGCCAAAGGAACCACGATCCAGATTTCATGGGCGGGGATTATTCTTACCTGTGTTGGGGGCACACATGGAAAAACTTTCATATTTCCGAAAAATAGGAAGGTCTGGCTGTCATGGGCTCTTGCTCTAGTAGAATTTTAGATTTAGACATTACCAACTTCTAGACTTACTAACTTTCATCTTCCACCAGACCGCCGCCAAGCCGCCCCGCGATTCGTGATCCGGCCGCAATCAGCGTTCTGCTACGAGGGTCAATCAGTGAAGATCTACTGCCGTATCATCGCGTGCGCAGCGCCTACAGTTACCTGGTCGCACAACAACCATGAACTCAGACAGTCCGTCAAGTTTATGAAGAGGTGAGTTTTAGTAGTTGCTTAAAGTAGAACATCGTTGTTTAAACTTTAAAAGTGATAGCTAGATCGGTTGTAAAATATGATCGTTATGCCCTTTTCACCACTTTCAGAAAAAAAATTACTGACATATATTTTACACCTGTCTCTATCTAAAACGTAATGCTTGATGAAATAGATGTAGGTTTATCTGTCAGTTAAATTTTATCTGCAAGTGGTGAATCTACCAGCTATCAAACAGTCTTACAGAGGTAGAGTGAATAAGAATTAAAAAAAATCTTAACTAGATATGTCAATAATGCTTTTTTAAGATCACACTAGATTCATATACGTAATGAACTAAGACCAATAGACCATTTTTTTTGTGAGCAAGCGTGCTACGAGGGTCTAAGGGTTAGTTCAAACTACACTCGAAATATCCCAACCATTTACCAAATAACACTTCAATACCAATAATCTCTGTGTTCAGATACGCGGGTGACGACTACTACTTCATAATCAACCGCGCCAAACTCGAGGACCGGGGAGAGTACATCATCAGAGCTGAGAACCACTACGGTTTCAGAGAGGAGGTCGTCTTCCTAAACGTACAACGTGAGTATTTACTATAATATCAAAGTCGTGTTAGTTACACTATTTATAACACAAGAACGGCTAAACCGATTGCCTGAAAAGTGGTGGGAGGTAGCTAAGAACCAGGAGAAAGACAGGAATTTCAAGTCTAATTTTTAAAAAAATCTGCTCATTTATTGCATCTAAGGAGGAACAAAGGCTAGTTTTGAAATAAACCAACGTGCATGTATGTATGAGACGACTGATGAATGTGGATGAAGCGAAAGGAGTGTGTTTGGGTCGTAGAAAATAGAGGGATGTGGTCTCTGCCTATCCTGATGGGAAAGAGGCGTGATAGATATTTATATACTTTCGAACCAAAATCAAATCTCAATCAATAAAAGTTTTTCATTAACTCTGTAAAAAAAACTGTTTAACAAAAGTAAAATGTTATCTTTGAAAAAATATTTATTTCTTTAATTAACAGTTTATTGTAAGATGACAGTAGGGTGTCATAGAGACAGAAAAAAGAGGAGTCAAAAAAAATCTTAGTCACTGTACCAAAAACATAATTATTTATTAGTTACTATGTTGTATTCCAATCCAATTACAATCAAATACATTTCGCAATTAAATTAACAACGTCATCTTAGATATTATTACACAATAGCATCATCAAAATGTCTCAAATGATGTAGCATAATGTCTTAATCCAACAAAAGCTATAATAAATAACTTGGACACTTTAAACGCACATTGTAAAGATTAAACAATTAATTATCGAAGAAACCAATTAAATACAAACTGTCCAATGAATATATCAAGAGAACAATTCTAGATCCAGGTCATAGCTAAATATATCTTAAACCTACGTTCATTGGCATTAGTCTAGCTATCTAGATTCAGTTAAGAATAGTTTGTGATTCGAATCTTAAGATAAAGTCGATATAGTAAATGTGGTCGTGGTTAAATTGTTTTATTCGTTTAGAAAATAATAATCTAATATATTTTATTACTGAGATTTACAGTAATTTAGTGGAAAGTGACTTCAGTTTATTATTTTATTGTGACATTAATGTGTATGATTAAAATAAAACTGAGTCAAAAGTTATACATGCAATGCTGAAAACTTTGCTGGTAAACAGAAACACACATTTTTATTTTTCGTCTTTGTAACTGCCACCTAAAATGTATTTAAAGATTACTTGATTGAGCAATCGGTCACACAGCACGCGAAGCCTTAGTAAATAAGAGTCAAACACGCGCCCATGATAATTCAAAACTTAATGATTTGAATAATGGTACAACAATTTACCTTACCGTAGCTATATAAATCCTTGTTCTGGTTTTTCAAGGAACTGTACTTTAATTCTGAAAACATTATACATTAAATCACGTCTCTCCGTTCTGCAATCTTTTAATTCAACCATAACCTTATTCATTATATTTCTCCCAACAGCGGTCCCGAAGGTCCAAAGACAGCACCTGCCCGAAGCGCCGCGTCGCCGCGAGGCTCTCCCGTACACGTTCTGGCAGGAGTCCAGCGAGACGGCGCCCGTCTTCACCTTCCAGCTACGGCCTCGCGTCATGCAGGCCCGCGACACTTGCAAGCTGCTCTGCTGTCTGTCGGGCAAACCTACGCCTACAGTCAAATGGTAAGGACACTTTTTGATTTTGTTAATTCTATAGATGAGGTTATATACTCTTGTACAATAAGAACTGACAATTAATGGCTGACTAACGCCCACTTGCGCAGCCAAATAAACCCGGAGTTAGCTGCTAGCTCCGAGTTTATTGCGTTAACTCTGGGCTGCGCAAGTGGGCCTTAGGGTGCCTTTCCACCAGATTTGCCATGCCGTAATAAAGACAAACATTACTGTGATGTAAAGAAACATTTGTGTCAAATCTGGAGGTACCTACTTATAATCCATAATAGTAGTGGCCATATAAAGCATTTTCAGTTTAGCGTTAGTCTTCTTCTACCCTCGGTATCTTTTAATTCCTTGCACGATTAATAGCTTGAGCGTCACTGGTTCATACGTCGGTGCCAGCAATGTATGACCTCTTCTCTTCTCACCTTCTTACCTTTCTCCCATCAGGTACAAAGACAGGAAAGAGCTATCTAAACACGACTACTCGATGACTCACGCGGATGGAGTGGTGACCATGGAGATCATAGACTGCCGGCCGGAGGACAGCGGGAAGTACTCGTGTGTCGCCACCAACGTGCACGGCACTGACGAGACTTCGTGCGTTGTTATTGTTGAAGGTAAGCATATGTTTATTACAAAACAATTTTGCCAAGTTTCATCGAAATCTGTTTGGTGGTTTTTCCGAGAAAGAGTAAGAAACAAACATCTTCACATCCATAGGCACAAACATCATATTAGTAAGATTTAAGGTACGCTTGCAGCAAAAATATTAATGTTGTTGTTGTCAGCCCATATATGTCCCTACCGAGGGGCACGAGCCTACTCTCATACAGAGAGTGATTAGGCCGTAATCCACCACGCTGGCCAAGTGCGGGTTGGCGGATTTCACATACACCTTCGAATTTCTTCTTTGGTGTATGCAGGTTTCCTCACGATATTTTCCTTATTATGGTTCTCTATTATTATTAATGCTGTGACTGTGATAATATCAGAGTGCATGCGAAGTCTTGTACATTACTTACAACTGCGTATAATTATATAATGATGGTTAGTCAATGCTTCTAAAATTAGCACCTGGGTGCACTTTCATTTTACGAAGTCATAATAAACAGACAGACAGTCTATTAGAGTTAGATAACTGTATTGTATAGTCAAAAACATAAGAACCTATAATAATGCAATGTATTTGATTTCAGGCGAGGTAGTAAGCGCGGAACAGGCTGAGATGGCTCACAACTTCTTGTACTCCGGAGACAGGAGGTACATCGAGAAACCGATCAAACCAGCGCCGCCGCCCATCATTACTAAGACTAAGGTATGTTAATTTTGTTTAAAGTAATTTCCATTTGATGTAAAACATTGTCGACAAAGTCCTTTAGAAAGTAATCGACATATTGTCCTGATTGGTTAACCAGTCGGATTAGCTTTGCTTAAAGCCAAGACTAACCCCTGTTTTCAGAAAGCGCAGTTATTTTTTTTTATAATGCGCTTTACTTTTGGCCAGCGCCGCCGAGGTAGGCCCAAGAAACAATGGCGCGACGACCTGAATAATTTATGGAAGATTGGTGGGAAGCCGCTACCAAAGGGAATGTGTGGAGAAGCATGGGAGAGGCTTTTGCCCAGCAGTGGGACAACATAGGCTAAAAAAAACTTTTAGAACAATTATTGTATGAAATCAGGTCAAATAATGCCCTGCTTTGACTATTTAATTAATTGGGGAAGATGTTGTTTTACTTATTTAGGTAGTACAAAGTTGTACTCGGTAAAGAGTATTATTAAGATATTATTTATTTAAAAATCCTTGTTATCCAGGTGACAATCGACCCGCCAGTAAAGGCGTCGATCCGTCCGAAGTTCTCGCCGCAGTCGTCAGTGGAAGCCAGCAAGAAGAAGTACGCCAAACTCGACTCTGAGTCCACCTCGTCACGGTCCAGGAGCGCTACTAAGGAGCTAGTCTGTAAGTACACATCCTTCCAAGACACACACACAGTACGCATATACACATGCAACTAAACATATAAGCAGAGACACTTAGCCCCAAGTCACCAAGCGCAGCGTGGGATGGCCACCTGCTAGATGGACCGATGACTTAGTGAAAACCGCGGGGTCTCGTTGGATGCAGGTAATGAACCGGTCGTGTTGGAGAGTCATTGGAGAAGCGTATTCTATGAGGCATTTATGAGTTGTAATGATGCTGATGACTCAATCCTAAATCATAGATAGGGTCACTTGAAAAACTAAAATCCCTAAGATGATGGTTTCTAAATCCAATTTGTATTCCTCAATCAATTTGTCAGGTACTTTATGCAAGTGAGATCATCATCGGCCCTTTTAACGCCCCCACTACAGGGGCACGAGTCTACTTTCATACGAGACTGAAATAAATATCAAGTTTTAAACCGTATTCCAAAAAGAGGGTAGTTATAAAAACATGTATTTTCCTTCCAGTACCAGCATCAGACAAAACAATGTGTGCGCCGTCATTCGCTCGCGCATTGCCCGATGTGCTGGCAGCTCGCGATGGGGCTCCGCTGTTACTCTCGTGCGCTGTAAGGGGTGACCCCGACCCGAGGGTCGAGTGGTACAAGAACGGGAAGCCACTGCATTCCTCTGAGGTAAGGGGGGTAGAAAAAAGGGGGGTGATAGAAAAAACTTCCACCTGTCATATGGATCGAAGACCTAGTGATAGTAGGATCTCATTGAATGCAGGTGGCAATGAACCAATCGCGTTAGAGAGATATTAGAAAGGCCTATACTCAGCAGTGGGCACTTATAGGCTGAGAAGAATAATAGAAGAAAGGAGGGTAAAATATAAAGGGCAAAGTAAGATTTTAAAATTGAAAAATAAATTGGCAGACAGATGACTTGGTTAAAACTTATTCGTTTTGAATTAATGTTACATTGTCATTTTTATGGGAAGCCTATGTCCAACAGTGGATGTTCTATAGCTGATGATAATGATAAGGCCGTAGTTAAGTTAACCTATATAAACAAGGAAGACCAAAATAATAATAAAGTCTCTAAGATACTAATAACTGGTGAAAAGGTCTTCCTGATACCTATTTTACAGTCGTAGAAGAATGTATTCGAAAGGATTAGACTATAATCCAATAGAGTTTGTGAAATATCCCACAAGCTCTCAAAATTTCTCCGCCAAACTTCTTCACCGCGTATTTCCACCAGGTTGTGGACCTGAAATACAAGAACGGCGTAGCGTCGCTGGCCATCAGCGAGGTGTTCCCTGAAGATGAAGGGGAGTACTCTCTCAAGGCCATCAACAGTCAGGGAGAGGTGGAAACCAAGTGCAAAGTCACCGTGAAACGTGAGTAGAAAAGTTCCACTTTATTTTTAACAGATGACTTTTTAATTTTGCAGGAGGCTTAGATTATGTGCTTCGACAATGATCTCACGTCATGCTGTCCTTATCACATTTAAAACTATGTAAAGAGACGTAAGCGTGACAAACCCATGACAACGTCATGTCACGGAGTGTATGCTAAGCTAGCAGGATTCTTATGATGTTCCTGTCTTATCGGTTAGAAGGGTCGTTCATTCCCAACAAAATAAAGTGAAATAGGCACACAATAATGGTCGAATTATAAATGAGTGATTGTACGGATACCTACCTCAACTACTCATGCTATTTCCGCAACGTCCAAAAACGCACCAAGATTCTCTGATCGAATATTCTTTTAAATTCTTCTAACCTCTCACATCCCACAGACCCATTATAAACCCAGACACAATAGCTTTTCTATTGTTCTATTCTTTCTGGGATGTAAAAGACTAATCGATTAAGGCCCACTTGCGCAGCCCAATAAACCCGGAGTTAGCAGCTCTGGGCTGCGCAAGTGGGCCTAAGGGACCTTAAGAAATTCTGGGTACTGGTAATCAAAAATAAATACCATAAAACAAACAAAAGAAGACTAACAAAATCATGTCAATTCCAGCAATGGACGGCAGTGCAGCATCAGGCGCGAAGACCGGAGACAAACCACCCAGGATAGTAGACCATGCTGTGTCACAGGAGGTCACTGATGGTGATGCTGTCACCCTGTCTTGCAGGTAAGGGTTGGAGAAGATAAGTTGCTGGTGGTATAAAATGTTATTTGAGATTTGTCTATGGATTACGATGGGTTGGCATCGATTAGAGGTATGGTATTACGCCAGATAAACATTAATTTCTTTCAGTAAGTATATAAAAAAACTTAGCCAAGCTACGAGCCGTTAAGTCAATTGCTTTGTAACTTTACTCAGATAATGATACCGAAATCCTAGACTTACATGAACCATATACTTGTTATAAAACTACCACAGTTCTTCTAGATTCTTCTGCTTGACAGCTAAAAAACTTAGAGGACAGTACATGATAAGGCTTTACCTAAAACAACTCATACGCATACGGTATCTCGCAATATGCTGTCCTTATCATATTCAAACTATAGATAGAGATGAAAACGTGAGAAAACCGTGACAAAATCCTGTCACGGCGCCCAAACACTTCTATCATTTAGCCATTTACTAATTATACTACAAAAGTCATAACCAATTAACACTGACCTCTCCTCAAACAGAATCGTAGGCGCGGAGAGGTTCGACGTGGTCTGGTTGCACAACAACAAGGAGATCAAGCCGTCAAAGGACTTCCAATACTCGAGTGAAGCTAACATTCACAAGCTCAACATTGCTGAGATATTCCCTGAAGATGCTGGTATGTATACACCCCTTTAAGACTAAAATATTTGGGATGTTATGATTATTGATTAGAGTAAGATTGGAGTGTATGAAACGTGGCAATGGGCTTTACAGTGCGCACAAATTGCCGCTGGAGCCGAAAAGTTCTGACTTGGAAATCGCAGGTTGACAAGCATAGACGGATCATATTACGAAGTTCTTCAACTGTTTTCTCACAAGCCACCATCAAGTCAACCAATACAATTTTTGGGCTTCATTTTGTAATCACTTCTTCCCGTCTTTTCCTTATTTCTTCTCCTTGTGTAATATCCCTGTGATATACAACTAAAAAGTTACATTTACCTACCTTAATGTTACCACAGAATACCAAATAATTAGTACAGAAATCCCACTCCTAAAACACATTCAAAGAAATAACGACTCATGCTTTGATACTATTAAGTTCAAATTCCGACCGCGGCCGTTGCTACTTGCAGTTCAATAGCTATACACGCGAGTGGGACATGCCTGATGTTACATAGTATTTTATGCAATTTGCTAGAAGGCTTATCTAGTGTAGGTACCTACTAGACGTTACAGATTCTCATTGTCATTACTTCCACAGGCGTGTACACTTGCGAGGCGTTCAACGACGCAGGCGAGTCGTTCTCGTCGTGCTCGCTGTTCGTGGCGGTGCCGGGGGAGACCCTCGCCGCGCCGCACTACACCGCCTTCCCCGCCTCCGTCACCGTCAACGCGGCTGAACCCGCTGCCTTCAGCGCTGATTTGGATAAGGTATGTGCTACTTACCACTGACAGACTTTTGAACGTCATTAAATAACTACAGGGGGACGAGCTTACAAGAATACAAACATACATACATACATGTCCGTCACGCCTCTCTCCCATCGGTGTAGGCAGAGATCACTTCGCTCCACTTGCTTCAATATACACACTTCTTTCGCTCTATCCACATTCATTAGTCGACAATAGGAAAACACGTAAAATAACACGTAAAATAACACGTAATTTCACTTTTACATTCGAAATTCGATTACTAAGCTATTTTACTTTGTCCCAACAGCCACCACTCCAACTTCAGTGGTTGAAGGACGGTAAGCCGATCGACGAGACGTCCCCACGCTACCGGTTCACGATGGAAGGCACGTCGCGGTACCGCCTCGAGATCGCCAAGACCACCGCCGACGACGCCGGCCAGTACCAGGCCAGGGCCGTCGGCTCCAAGGGAGACTCCTTAGCGGCCTTCTACCTCAACGTGATCGACGTCTAAAACATTGACATAGACTTTTAATAACACAGGACTAAATACACTACCCTGTGGAAACAAGTGGAATGATTTATTGAGCAATTTTTATACAATTCGGATGATGGAAATGGAGTTCTTTTTTTACAATTTAAATTATTATTTATTAATTTATTAAGTATTGTTAAGTGTTACACCCTATCGAATGCCTACGAGAAGTCGCTCGGACGAAACGTTCTCTAGTCACTGTTAATGTTAATTTATTTATTTATCGTTAATATTTTTTTCTTTTTCGTTAATCGTCCTCGTCTAACAGGTTTAAAAAGCAGCTTCGTTAAAAATTAAAGCTTGTTTTAATATATGTTGCGAATAAAGTTGTGGTATATTATATGTCTGACCCTCTTTGTGATATTTCTGTCGCCACCCAGAGTATCGCCGAGACGGTCCACGAACCGACCACAAACTGTAATATTATTTTTATATTTAACTGTATTATTTAATTGTACATAAATTAATTTATATCATATGTGACCGCGTAATTTATAAATAAATATGTATACCTTAAAATATTAGAAAGTTTGTTTTATTTTAAATTAAATATAATTTTAACCCATTCATTATAAGTAGAGCTTTGTTAAGGCCCCACAGAAATAAAGAAAAATAAAAAGAATTTACCAAAAAGATCCAAACGCCCCCGCCCTCTATGTAGTTCTTATTGCATTGCAAGATTTCGTTTTTTTGTCGCTGGCCAGTCGTACGTACATTCGTTTCCTTCCAAAGAGTATTTCAACTCTATAGTTCTAAAATAAAAGCATAGATGGCGTTATCACACACACGAACTTGAAAAAGTTTTAAATTGATCGGAAGTTAGCACTCTGCGATTAGTAAGTAACTTTAAACTTCCGAGTTTTGAACAAAGTTATATTGTTTTGTAATACTACATAAAGCAGTATTTGCTTTAGTGCCCCGCCTCTTTTTCAGTTTGTTGTATGGACTAGTACTCTCGAAAGTACCCTTGCCCTATGGACTATCAGTAGGTACGACACAACTTCTATTCCCTCTTTTATTTGGTCTATGTAAGTCCTTCGTGGTCTCCTTCTCTTTCGTCTTCCTTCTACTTTTCCTTCCAAGTTGTTTCGTATCAGGTGCTCAAACGGACGGCAGAGAATAAAGAAGAGTGGCGCAGACTCCACCGACAAGAGCGACGCTCTTAAATTTATGATGATGATCAGTAGGTAGGTATTCTTATGTACCTACATAGGTACAAAAACTTTGGAAAGCTATATGATGTGTATTTAATTACTTTGATTAATTTAATTTAATACCGGGCACTATTAAAGGCCTAAGGCCCAGAACACACGGAGAAACGCAACTGCAACGCAACTTAAACTGCTAGTTACTTTTGAGTTGCATCTAAGTTTCTGCTATAGACTTCCTTAGAAAACCATACACGACACAGCTAGTCTGAAACGTTTCAAACTAGTTGCGTTGTGTGTGGTTTTTCAAAGGAGTCTATAGCAGTAACTTAAATACAACTCAAAAGTAACTAGCAGTTGCAGTTGCGTTGCAGTTGCGTTTCTCCGTGTGTTTTGGGCCTAACTTTGTCACTTTTGGTCAGATAGGTGGTCATAAAAAGGTACCCTACTCTAATTAAAAGTACCTACTTACTAAACCTACAGTTTTATATACTTAGGAGGATAGGCAATTTCGTACGTGTAGGCTAAGACTAAGTAGCATTTTGAAAATAGAGTTTGTTGTTTTATAGGATGTTACTTTTAATAGTTTTCGTAAACTCGATTATTTTATTGTGCCCGTCAAATCGACTTGCATCAAAATACAAAAGCATCCGTCACTTACATATCTATGGAATAAAAATAAAGTTTCACACTTAACATTTTACTAGAAACCTAATTCACTCCAAATCACACGCAAGTGAAGGTTCAATTTAACTATTGTGGGGTTTTAAAAAATAAAATATTATCGACATGTTACAATCCAATGGAACGTGACTTAGCACTCCCGTTCCTTATTCAAAACACAGATTCTTATTTTAAAATATGAAATCCTCGGAACGAGTTATGTTTTTTTTTATTTCATTTTTATTACTTTTTTGAAATCAGATCGACGGAGCGATGAGTGACGCGGCGATGTTTTATAACACGCAAGAATTAACTCTACACCTCATCTCTATGAATCTGTATACTGTTGAAGTCTGAAGTTAAATGATGCGAGTTGTATTATTATGTAAAGCATAGATGAATTTTGTATTTTTTTTATTACTAGCTAGAAAGGATGACTTTTCGTTCGATGTAAAAACAAAGTAGAGTCATTGAACTTGAAAGTAGGCGTACCTATACGCGAGCCAATAAAAAAAGTAGGAGTAGGTAACATTTACAAATCGAAACGCTTTTCAAAGTTGTTTAATTTGAACGTCATGTTTAAACATATTAGGGATTCGTTACAGCCAGACGGCTATTAAAATTTTGTATCACACTCTCTTATTAACAATAATACTTTACTAGACACTTCATCTCTACTCACTCACATACTTTTAAAGTCTCGATTAAACTCTAGAACGTAACACATGGAATACCATCACTTACAACAAATAACTCGCTACCCCATTTCTATCAACACAGATACTGTAAAAGTCCCAAGTGAAATCTTTCGTGTTATATTTGATAGTATGTTATGCTATTATAGTTTGAGCGCTAGTAAAATTAATAGTCGATAAAACGGTAGCGTAGACTCTCCAGGATCCAGCCATTAACTCGTGTTCAAAATGCCATTAGGAATCAGAGAATAGAATAAAAAAATAAAAAGTTCAATACGTGAGTGTCCATAGCAGGGATACGACTAATTGTGGGTGGTTTTTTTAAGGGTTTTAGGGGAATTTGAAATGAGTTAGGTAGGTTTGAACACATTTCTGGATTTCCTTGTTTTTAAATTCCTACCTAGGTGTCTTTACAACTATGTACCTAATTAAGTAAGGTACCTACTTACTTACTTTAAGATTACTCCTATATTTTATAGTGCGTACCTACCTAATTTTAAAAAACAGTTTTAATTTGCTTAGATACAATACTCTTTACGTATTAAAGTTATAATTAGGTAATTAAGAAAATAAATAACATATTTAGTATTTTTGTTTCGTTAAAAACTGCAAAAAGACCATGTGATCCTACCACAGTAACTCACACGCACCGAAAAGTATCGAATCTCAATTCCATATTTCAATATTTATCACAAGATCGCTCGTTTTCGAACAAAATTCGAAAACGAACCGTTTTTTCTTTGTTTCATTCTTATTTATTATAAATGAGTTCGAACTGGCCGAATGTATTATTTTTAATGTTTTTAAATCATTCGCTTTTTGAAGAATAGGTTTTGATTCTCATTTGAGGATGTTGTTAAAGGAAATGTTTGTTTTTTGTTTTTGTGTTCTGTATTCAAAAATTTGTGACTGGAAATTAACTACATAAATCATTAAATTAAGAACTTAAATAGTTAGGTACTTATTTACCTATCGATAGAACATCTAGGATAAACTGCTAGTTTTTACCTTTTGCTATTTACTTACCTACTTGAGATGTGCTCTAACGGCTAACGCACTAGCTTAAGACCTAGAATTGGATCACTTATCTGCAGATTGACATTTGATATGTATAATATTAGTTTAATATTAAAGTCTTAGAAAACGGATTTCGCATGTTTCATATCGCATGTAAAACAGCGGAGGCGGCCCAATCGCAAGTACGTAAACACCTTAAAACCATTAGCAATTAAAAGAGTTACTCGCATAAATACAGTTTACTATTCACAACCACGCATGTTAAACAAAATATTGACGGGCTTACCAGCAACACTTAACTAGGCACGCGGTTAATAAGCGCGCTCATACTGCTCAAGTCTCAAGCCTTAGATGATAGACGCATCCAATTAATATTTAGCACAATTAAATAATTTAACAGGAGGCCTCAAAGATACCGCCGGAGCACCTTCGTTAATTTTTACATAACTTATTTCGATTCTTGTGGTTTGGTTTAAGGTGGGGTGGAGTTGTGTTAAGGCTTAAGTTTTTAGGGGAAGGCATTTATGAGTTTAAATTAGTAGTACATAACTAAGTAGTAAATATTAGCAGTAACTTAAGTAGTTTCCAAAGATTGGCAATTTCGATCCTATTTTGCAAACCCATTATTTTTTTTTAGTTAAATGGTTTAGGTAGGTTCCTAAAGTACTAAGTAGGTAGGTAAGTACTACAGAAATTTTAATTGTAAACCTATAATGAAATCAAATAACTCGAAATAATCCATTTTTACTAAATTTTCAAGGTTACTACTCAATTATTACTGTTTAAATATTACTGATAGGTATATGTAGATCTTTGTAAAATCTTTATGTATAACTTTTCCCTTCATTACCTTAAGCAAATTAAACTAATTATAAAACTAAAAGACACAACATCGACTCCATCCCTTTCCCAAACCGTCACTTACAATAGTTTACAACAGGCTGCCCACTCGTTTATTTGCAGGTTCTGATTTAAAACGCGTGCCACGGTCTCGGGTTCGATCCCCGCCACGTACAACAAACGACATGATACACGCATAGATGCGGTTGACATGCGTTTTGCATAAACTGCTTTATATAGGGTGACTTCAAATTAGTGAACGACAGAAAAGGATAAGCATGTACTCGTGATAACAAACAACTTTTACTATGGGACCAAGGTCGAAATCATAAAAAAAAATTGTTCCGCCATACTATCAGCTGGTGCATTTTGTATGGAGAGTTCAATTTTTTTTTATGATTTCGGTCTTGGTTCCATAGTAAAAGTTGTTTGTTATCACAAGTACGCATATCCTTTTCTATCGTTCACTAATTTGAAGTCACCCTATATTTGTGTAAAACTTTGGTAGGCTTTTGCGTGTTAAATAAAGTTACTTAAATATATTTTTTTAAATCTATTTCTCGGTTACAGTTCGAAAATCTTTATTTCGTAGGAAAATAGACATGACACTTGAAATATGTCAAATGGCACTGTTATTTTTTTATCACTAGATGCGCAAAGTAGCAGTTTTCGTCCGAGAAGAATCTAGTAAGAAATTCTATGATATGTGACTGCCAAAATAAAGTGAAGTAAGGTACGGTAGTCATTCAGTTGTTTTACTTTTTAGCAACTACGATTCATATTTTTCCAATCAAATGTTAAATCGCAACCTGCAAGTGTAATTTCCACAAAAACTTTTTTTTTAAAGAGAAACTTGAGTCATTACAGTCTTGCATTTTATTAATTACCTACTTTCATAACTTATTTATTTTCATAAAAGACAAGCCCATTCATATATTTATAACATTCTCAGTCCCGTTCCCCTTTTGTTTCATCTCAAACAAAATCTGAATACAAAAAAAGTCCGGCATATCTTTTGAATCGCGCACGTATTGCAAAATATCACCATGAAACGAAGATTTTGGATTATCGAAAAGGCCTAATAACTGAGCGCGACGCAATAACTTGACCCTAAAGGGCCTTTTTTTATAAAGGGCGTTGACCTTGCGCCCTATTGTCTTCAAAACGAACGTTTTTAAAAGTTTTGATATTTTATTTTCTGAAAAAAATAAAAGGTCAGGAAGGGTTTTTTGGTTCTGTACATTGTCTTTCGTTATCTTTGCAACGATAAAGAGTTTGATAGTATTTTGTACTAGTAGTTAATATTGACTTTATTTGACATAATTATTCATTAATGAAGAAAGCATTTTAGTTTCAAACATCGCAGAACAATTTCTAAACGTGGAAATCTACCAACTACTTACCTACTTGAAAACTTTTATAACAACATTATCTATCCTTGTAAGCCACACAAGATATCTATGAGATAGATTGAAAGATTCCTAGCTCCACCCCAAAGGAACCCTAAAAAACTTTGATATTCCGTCATTGTGAGGCTGTCATTGATCATTTTTTGAAAAAACCAACAAAATTCCAACGCGGCTCAGGCTCTCAGATTCAATTTAAGTTGAAAAGGGTACAAAATAAAGGCTTTACTTTTGCTGTACTTTAATTGATAATCTTTTGAAGGTTTACGGAATTTCAATGGAAATAAAACTTGATTGTTTGAAGAAAAAAACGTAAAAATAGGAATATATACCTATTTACATTGAGTTGGAAGATTTGTTTACTATTCTTACACATGTACAGTTATGTTGGAGAAATCTTTCAAATCTTAGATAGTTTTGCCATCTTGATCGATATTTTAAGTCGCTACATTCGATTAGGTATTTACCTTTCTCAGTTTGAGAAACTTTCAATCGACTAAAGTACCTAAGTTTATCTATGCTACATTTAAGATACCATAACTAGATTAAATAAGTTCTATATCGAAGAAAAATTATGTTTTGAAATATTCCGATGAAAACTATAAAAAGCAATCCCAATCCGAAACGAAAGCTATAAAGATAACTTGAATAAAGGCAACAGTTGTAAACTGAACCATTACAAAACGATCACAATTAAAATCTCTCTCATTGTGTGGAACTGGCTCCACGCATACATACAACACTTATCTCCTCCAATTTAGCATTTAAAGAAACAAAGGTTAAAACATCGGTATACCCGCGAGCGAGCGCGTAAACGATATAAAAATATAAATTAAAACGTCTCAATGCGATACGGGCTACGGCAGGATACCTCGGTAATGCAAAAATGGCGAGCCCTTTAAGGAACAAGAGAAAAAGGCCAAAAGTATCACAATCAAATGAGGGACGCACAAAAACGGGAATAAAAGAGACAAAAAGCAATATGGCGGATTGTTTTTAATTATCGAGTATCGGCATAAATCGATGCACGTCGCCGCGGGCCCGCCAAGCGCGGCGTATGCGCAGCTGTAGAGTAGTGACGATACAAACATTGATTCGATCCGTTTATACCAACAGATTTTTTGGTAGTTTTATCAAATATTACAGATTTGTCTTAGGATTTGTAGACTAATCAGTTGAAACGACGAAAGGTAGATCGAGCAAGACCTACTCGAGTGGGAAAGAGTACCGTTAAGATTCTAATAAGATTCAATGTTTAGGTTTTATTAAGTTAATTCGTAAATTTTTGTTAACTACATATTACAGTGTCTTTATAAACCAAGTAATATGGAGTATACAAAAGTATACGAAGAATAAATCATCTCAAATATTTATCCAACTAAAGACCTCTCCATAGCACCCTAAGCATGGATTCATAAAATTCATATGTATGGGTGAAGCTATCTCGGGTAGTGCGTTATATTTTACTTTATAAAGAACATTGTTGTTGTACATTGTCATTGCCAGTGTACTTTTAGAAGGACACTGCTTTGAAATCAACCTTCCAGAAACTGATCATAGGTATGCTCCAGCGTTTATAGGCTACGATGTTTGGTCTATGATACCTTATCTTTTACAATAACTTCTTACCTTACTAGTGAACGTAATATGTACCTATGCATAGGTATTTTTAAGAATACATTCGATTTGAAATTATCAATTTTTTCAATACTCAATCATTTATTGCACTCCACAGGTTTTTACAGATCTTATAAGAAACTTAAAGTACCAAATGTGGACCCTGATTAGGGCACGGCAAATTGTGTAGCAAAGCTACGAACTTAAAACTTAAATGAGATCAGTTACAACAATACTGTAATTACTTAAACTTAAACATAGTTATTTTAAAATTTATATAGTATGATCAAATTGAAAAGCTCTCTGAACAATTTCATCTGGAGGCGCCACTAGTCATACAAAGCCGTCAAATTTTAACCAATAATCACATAAGTAGTTCCACTTTAAACCAGCTATACACGTAGTCCTCCCGAAATGACTCGGATAATCAGTACTAATAAAAATTGTAAAACTTTATTTTGATAAGGGTAACCCAATTCTAAACTAGATTCGTCTTTGGGGAAAACTGCTACCTTGCGAACTTAGCATTACCTCTAAAAAAACAATACATATCATTACTTATATCAAGCGCCTTTAAGTTAACTTTCCCACACAAGCGAAGTAATTTAAAAGAATATCTAAGCACTTATTGTCGTACCCTACGGCGAGCGAGATAGTGTGCAACTTATGTAAATCTTTAATTGCAAGTAAGGTGCAAATCTATGAATTTAATCAAAATCTTTTTAGATTTACTGGAATTGTTAGGCTGTGGTTTAATTCTGCATTTGTTTGTAACAAAACAACGCAACGTCTACGAATAGAAACTCGTCATCTTGAAAACTATTTATACCTACCTATTAGATTTTTTACCCGACTACGGCAAAACCAAAAGTAAAGGGTCATATTTTTTCGTAGTAGTATATCCTATAGAATTTCAATTTCATTATCAAAGTTGTGCAATAGGGATGATGACTACATAATAAAAATGGTATTATAATTAGTCCGTCTTTTAGGCTATTAAAATATTTATAACACATTTTTTTACCTGATCAAATACATAAATACAAAGATACAGAGCATCAAAGTTACGGAGTGGGGGGGGGGGTAAATTGACGACACTACTAGGTAAAAATCGTATTTAGGCGTGACGTCACGAGCAACTTTAACCCAGTGTATCTTTGTCATTTTTAGTTTAAGAGAAATAAGATAGAAATAATAAAATAATTAAGTGTCCAATATTTTAAAATAATCATTGTAATTGACTAGAAATATTTTGAGTCATAATGTCTATTTTAACGGACAAAGTTACTATAATATTTATTTACTTATTAATTGAAATAAAACATACTTTCTTAGTAAATAAGTAGGTATAGGTACCTATTTGACAAGTAGTATACCAGCATAAACTTATTTAAGCTTAAGATTTGAGACTTTTAACTAATACATTGTATTTATTTTAAATAAAAAATGGAAGCTTGTTTTATTTCTGTATTGATAAAATCCACTGGACCGAAAGAAAAGCAATCAAAAATATTAATCGAAATCCCAATACATTTCCTAATACTAAACACACGCAGTCGCAAATTACTATAAAAATGATTTAAAACCGTCAAAACTGAACTTTAAAATTCGAACAAAAGCACGAAACACAATATCTCATTACAAAGCAAAAACCCAATGAGAAAAATCTCAGATTTGACCCAAAAAAATAACCCCTCAAAGGGTTAGAGCAAAACAGAGTGAGACAAAACATAATTTAATGGGGTTAGAAAGAGATAGACGCTTAACCCTTTTACGACACCTGGCGGTTTTTTGTCAAATGGGTTTTTGTATAAAATTTAAAAAAGTGCAAAATTTCTCATTGTTTGGGTCAATATTGATTTTTGGGTTCACATAAAACGGTTTTATACAATGCAGTTCGTTATCTAGGAGCAGTTAAATGAGGATATTAACTGTTTAGTTCAATGATAGTAAAAATTTTAAATTTTGACAGTTATTGCCTTTTTTTTCAGAAAGGTTAATTTTGATGCTCTATATTTAGATTGTATTCGAAGTTGTGATTACAAAACATAGTTTTTACCAAATGTATTTTATGTTTTACTTATATTTATTTATTTTATGTAGGTAAGTACCTATATTTATGTATTATGTTTGATCTGAGAAGACTTTTTTTGAGGAAATGATTCCTATGACAAATAAAAATCATATCGTAGGTATAAGTAATTACAATTAAAAAGATTTTTTTTTTGGTATTTTTTTTGACATTTGTAATTTATTATAATAATTATATAAATTTCATTTTACTAATTAAAAAAAAAAGAAATACCTACTATCCTGCTGCATGTAACAAGCAAAAATAATTGTTCTTAATTTAAAACCTCACACACAACATTAAAAAAGTCGATTCTAATTCGAGAATTGGAAAAGTAACGGTTTCGTTGAACATGACATGTGGAAACTACAATTGTCTTCTAAAACCTACTCTAAACTTAGTAATGGAAAGGGAGGGATTTAGGCATTTTGTGGGCTTATCAGTCTTTTGAGACGGACTGAGAAGTGGACCACAGAAGGCTAATAGGCCATTAAAGGCTAATAACGTCAAAAAATCTACGGTAAAAGAGTCCTCATTTTTGTCTGCTTTCTCTGACCGCTGGCATTGCCTAAAAGCGCCTGAAGTTAGGAATTGGTCCATGAAAGGCTAATGGTCCATAGCAGGCTGATAGTCTAGAATACAGAGTCCTCTTTCTAAGGACTGTTTTTTCTGAAGGCTTTGCCTAACAACGCCGGTATTTTTTTTTTTTTTCGAGACCCACCATTTTAAATATTTTTTTATCCCTTACTACAAGTCTGTCTGTATTGACTGCATCAAAGAATTTATAATCTTATATTTTGGCACAACAAAAATATTACTGACTTTTCAGTCAAGTTTTATTTTGATAATCTTGGTCCATAGCTGTCCTCCCTAGCTCCGAACCTGTCCTAAACCTACTCTCTACTTTATGACTAACTCAAAACGCCCACAACTGAATCCTACCCAAATAACAAACGACGCGAGAAAAAAATAATTAAATACAATCGTAATTGTGTAATATGCGCTTGCGTTGAACATCTGTTATTGTCCGCACCTGAGATTGACGGAGATATACCTCTCTCTTTCAAGCTACTGATAAAAGTAGGTGTAAGAAAAAGATGGGTGTATGAAGACAGTTTCGTTAAGACGTGGAAGTGACAAAAAACTCTTGCTTCCTGTGTCTTTCGTATCATTTGAAAAAGGAATAATGCGTGCTGCGTATATGTTATTTTTGCAGATAAAACAAAAAGTTTGTAGTTTAGATACCAATTATTTTTTAAACATCATTGTTAAATTTCAAAAAGGTGTGGACGTCAGCATAGCATTTCCGTAATAAATGTAATATTTATTTATGAAAAAAAAACGTAAAAGTTTTTTAACATTCGTTTACAGTTGTGTAATATTTTTACGTATCCTATCCTATCCTAACCTAACCTATCTAAAAAAATCATTTAAATTTGTAGCAAGCGTTAGAAATAATTTATTCACGTAGTATGTATAACTTTTCCGTTTACTACACCAACTATGAAGTTTTGACGTATTCCATACAATGTGGACTTTTTAACAATTCGAAAATAGAATGTTTTTAACTTAACCCTTCCATATTTGACAAAAAAGAGTTTTTTATATTTAGAACGCGACGCGGCCGGAATGAGAATTTAGTTTTTAACTCTTTTGAATTTAGAAACAGTTCAAAAATGGAAGACGAATGTTTGAATTTCGAAATATGGATTAGAGTAACGGCCCTCGCTTCCTTTTTGAGTTTTTCTCAATAATATTATCTCATGAATAAAAGAATATTTAAAAACAGTATCCTGCTTGAAATCTTTATTGTGCTTTTGTAAGAGTTGTTGAATGCTGAATAGAAATACTTAAGATTAGGTATTTTAGTTATTCAAATAAATACTAAAGATAGCTTTTGAAGTATGTTTTTCTCTTCAAACTCTTGGCGTCCGAATATTTATTTAAAAAACGTATATTATTTTTAAATGCCTTTAAAAAGACAGCATAGCCAAAAGTTGAGTACCATAATTATGTTAAAAAAGCCGCCATATTTAAAAAAAACTTCATCAAAGTTTTATCTTCGATCAAAAAATCCCAGATGTCACCAGAAACGAACAATAAGTGCTTTGTAAGAAATCTTAGAAAGGGTAATTTTTGGGTAAAAAAGGGTAAAAAGACGCTACAGTGTAATATTTTGACAAAACTGCGGAGTCATGTTACAGCCGGCTGCCGAAGGGTTAAGGTAAAGAGTTCACAATAAAATCTCAGGAAACAGATGGCTGATAAAAAAATACTTACGAATTTTATTTATTATTTTTTTCGCAAGTGAACGATTTTTTTGTGATAAATGAGCTGTGGTGTTTCGAAGGATGACTAGGAAGAGAAATTATTCGAAAAACGTAAGTACTTTTTGTTTTCGTTACAGATTCTGCCCTAAAATTATGCGAAACTGAATCAGCCACGCGATAAGTCGGGATAAGTTAAACGAATAGGTACAACATAAACTTCCTCCATATGAAACAGGTAAAAAGAGAAAATTTCGAACAAGATTTAAACAATGAAGTAATAAAAGACAAAATGAACCTCAAAACATAGCTTATTAAATAAAAACCACCCATTGTTATATCAGCAGAATTTAATTTTTATTCCAATCTCGTAGCAAAAAATAAATCACAAAATATTTCTAATTAGACGTTGGAGGACGAGCAAAAATGCGGCGGGCGACCGTTATTAATTTTCTAAATACAAAATTTAAACAAAACTGACATTTCGACAACTATGCGGGACATTTTGCGCGGCAAACATTTTTGCGTTCCATTTTTGACCGCTTCGGATGTGAGCGAGAGGGAAAGAGGGCTTTCTTTTAAAGGAAAGAGACGGGGGATGGATAACAGGGAAAGTTATGACGCTTATTAAAATGATGTAAGTCAAATTATAAATAATCTCAGAGTTAAATGACAGGTTTGATAGATTAAGGAAAACTTGGAAGTTAATTGTTGTAATGGTTTTAAAAATGTATTAACCTTGATTTGACCGGATCTTTTATAAAAACGTATTTTTGGGAGATGAAGGTCAAAGGGGTGCTGTGCTAGTAGCAGTTTAGCTATGTTAAATGTATTGTACTCCAAGAAACATAACTTTTTGAAATGCCCGATTTAAAACAAGTTCCTAATTATTTATTTTAGGTTGGATTTTAATGAAATAGGTTCTTATATAGAACAAAAATATTTACAACAGGGATATAAAAGGCTAATTTAAAAAATGCTAAACTTAAATACGAGCATACATATTACTCAAACATACATATTTTTTTCTCGACGACCTTAGAAAGTAAAAAATATGAAGTTACGCAATTTCCCCCCACCAACAGCCGGACGCGCTGAATTTCCGAAAATGCGTGTTTTTTGTCGTCTCGTCGTAATTTTTGGGAAATTCGCTCGCGCCGCTCGCTAAGTCGAACTCCTAATTATACCATTTATACTGAGTTTTGGACAATTTTATCTATACAGGGTATTTTTTGATACGTCTTTGGTTGGTAAGCAAGTTTTCTTTGCAAGTAAGTGTCTAATGAACTAACTACTTACTTAAAATGAAATACATTTATCGACTTAAAACTTAACGCAAAACAAAAAAGAGGCGCTTGTCATTTCGACTGATTAAAAAAATCAAAAACTAAAAAAAGCTGCCATAAACACAAACCAAAAAGAGGCGCTCGTCTATCACGGCTGATTGAAAAAATTGAGAGCTTAAAAAAGCTCTACTGTCAATTAATTTCTGAAAGGAAAAAATTCATTGCTGTTTTACACAGAAAGGTACTTTACTTACATTATTTTTTTCTAGCTGGAATCATTTTAAACACCGAACTATTAGTTGCATAATTAAATCACTGTCTAAAACCTATATTTTATGTATGAAAGAAAGTAAATACTTACTTACTCACGTACTTGTGAAAATGTATCTTTTCATCGCTAATACTTTTCCACTCACCCTGTATACATAAAGGTGTGTATTCGGAACCGATCGGATCTTTTTATCGAGTAACACTGGTAATTGCTATTTTTATACTAAAATACCAATCGTACAATTGTAGGAAATATTCTTTACTTAATAACGTTTTGAAGGTTTCTGCTCTTTGTTTCTTTCATCAGAAGGGTTAATTTGTTTTTTTTTGTCTCTAAAGGCCTATTTCACCATCTAGGTACAGATAAAATTTATCTGACAGATATGTTATACCTGTCACTGTCTAAAACGTCATGTTATATGAATTAGACATAGATTTATCTGTCAGTTTAATTTTATCTGTGGATGGTAAAACTGACCCTTGTCTCTAAATACGTTTTGTATAATATATTTATCAAACATGTGCTCCACAACACTTTGTCCTATGTACATACCTAGTTTATATAGGAAGTGGTCTCTGCCTACCCCAATGGGAGAGACAGATATTTTTTTTTATTTTTTTTTAAGGTCAACCCACAATTGTTTACATTATTAACACAATTCACTTATAAATATTACTTACTTGCTAAATGTAACAATTACTTATGGGTAAACTCCACATGCATAATTGTAGTTACATCAATGACAAAAAGAAAAAGTGGGTAATATGAAATATGGTATGTCGTAGTAAGATTATTATAGACAGATATGACTGATATAGACAGATATGTATGTATGTTTGTGTAGTTTATTTAGTTTGACTTTTTTTAGTACTAAGTAGTTACTCTACATTCTATTCTAAAACGAAAAAATCTTAAAACGATCGCAATTGAGATAAAAATCACGAAATCTACAAAATCAAATTCACGCACAATAAACAATTTCAAAATAAGAACTTCTCAGTTTAACCCAAGAGCGGCTTCGAGCCCTATCTGACCCACCTGCTAAATCTTAACATGGACACAATAGGGGCGACCCTTCCCTAACCCCGAATCATCATTCCAAAAAAAAAAACCTTTCAAAAAAACGTGAAGATGGCAAAGGTGTCTCAATTTTTGACAAAAAAGTTCGCCAAGGTTAAGACCCATGGGAAAGAGTTAGATACGCTTTTTAGAAAAAAAAACACATCTTCCGCATTTTTTTTTCGGCTTAACTGTTTAGGGTACCGTTTTGCTATTGTGGCGTTTAAAAAAAACTAAATTTTCACCCCTTTTAGGAAGCTGCAGTATCAAGAATCGTGAGATACTTTTTTTTGTGTTTCGCAAAGTTTGATTTATAACTGTTTGCAGTAATTTGAGATTTTTATAGAATTTCCGTGTCGTAGGAGACATTATGGGCGGATTTAATAACGGTTTTTGGCACAAAAGATGCCGAGTCATTTTTCTTTTTTGAGAAAGTGTTCGTTTTTTGAAATTGAGATTACGTTCGCATTTTAAAAGTTTGAGCTATGCTTACCTTACCTACCTACTCGAGTTTTATTAAATGCCTGTTTTATGTCAGCTTGTTGGGTACTTTGCTTCGTGGGGACGCGTTGGAAGACATATTCCTCTTTTAAATATGTATTTTATTCTATATTTGTATTGTTTTATATTATAAAACTTTTAATGTAAAAAAAAAGTTTTTATTCCATCTTGAAGCGAAATAAATATTGTAATGTTATTGTTACAGCTCACAAATAGGCTTATATATGTAATCAGTTAGTATTTTAACTTGTTTTTAGTATAAATAAATAGTTATTTCCATCCAGTATTTAATTAAGATGTTAAAATAAACTTAAACAGCTAGACAACCTTCTATAAACTGCAAAAATATTCATCAATTACTTATAAGAAAGCCCACTTTTATTGCAGTCATTTAATTCGTTTCGAAGACGGACGTCGCATGATTAGTCGCCAATAAAAATACGCACACGACCAAATTTTTTTCTTACAATAGCCATTGTGTTTTTTTCCAAGTCTCTTCAATCAGTAGCTTATTGTGCCGGACACAATCGTGCCCAAGACTTGGCCACTTTTAACAAAAAAGGGACACCTAAGGGTCAAAAGTCACACAATGCCACCAAAATAGGGTCACTATTTTTAACAATTTCTCGATTTTTGAAGAAAAGGGGTCAGTTATTGATAATTCGATATCCTTGCGATTTTTTTTGGGTTTCTTTTCCAAGAATGTGTGTATAGTTTTGTATGGTAATACGATATTTGTGTGACCCGAGGTCAGTGGGTTCGATTTTATTGTGTCACAACGCAACCAAAGGGTTAAGGAATTACGTCAATAGTAGGTATTATATTTTCGAATTTCGAATAAGATTTATTTTAAAAAAATCACAATTTTATTTTATTTTTATTTTATAGAAATAAGTACACGATAAAGAAATTTTAAATACTATAAAACTACTGTAAATGTCTTGGAAATATTCAATACTATGGTAGCAACTCTCTATAGGTAGGTTTGTACCTGGGTAATTATTTTTTAAAATGACCATTGTGACAAAAATGAAACAAAAATGAAAGTGTTACAAAAATAAAACTTGTTACAAAAAATAACAAAAATTAAATATTAGGGCTTACTCACAATGCACACTTTGTCTTTTACTATTTTCTTTTACTCATGTATTAAATGTCATGCAATGAAATGAAACACAATACCAATAATCAACACAAATTGTATTTTTTTTATTAATAATGAAATCAATGAAGTCGCTATATATAATAACAACATAAAAGATTATTCTCTTTAACTTAAAATATAAGAAAACATAATTAAACAAAATATTTCATTGACATAATAAAATAAAATTAGTAAAAATTATATGTGGCTGAGGCTTTTTTTACTGCATTTGGGTGCGCATGCACAATCACGCTCCGATTATAATGTTTAAATTAGTGGTCCACATTATAGTCACCGATGTGATTACAGCTTTTCTTCATTTTTGTAACGTCATATTTGTAACGTCATCAAAAATTGTTACAAAAATGAAGAAGCAACATTGTTTGAAAATAATCTCAAATAGTTTATGCCAACAGAAATCTCAATGAGTGAAATCACCGTGCATTTTTATAAAGATACATAATAAACTATTCCAATAAACAATTAATGAAAAAGGAGCCGCTTACCTGTGTATTTTGACAAACAACACAAAATGGATAAATTAAAACTGGAATTTTTCCGGTCGACAAAAAAACACGCGTCGTGCACTTTTTCACACAGTAAACGAAATGACCGATTCAAATTCGTTTCTGGCGTGCCATTGACTCGTTGAACTGCTAAGTGTTTCTTTTTCTAGTTTTCAATTATTACCAGATTTATTTGTTACAAAAATGATAAACAAAAATGAACAAAATTTCGGACGATGTTTTGTAAGTAGAAAATATATATTTAAAATTATTTAAATTAAATAATGTATACTGAAGAAATACGCTTTCACTGTTGTCTAGGCGATATATTCACTCATAATTAAATAAAGGTTCCAGTATCTTTTTGAGGTCAAATTTTGTAACGTATCTCGTGAAGAGGACAAATAATTTTGTATAGGGACCATCCGAACCCACTGAGAAAAAATAAGTATTATTTTTTTAATTGTAATATTTAATACATAAAACTGTTTAATTCTACTAGACAATACAACATTGTACAATCATAGGTACTTTTTTGATACTTAAAAGTATATTTAATAAAAAATATCGCGTATGGACAATTTTTTTCATCCAAATGGTCATTTTAAAAAATAATCACCCACCTATGTTGCAAATTTTAATTTAATATAGAGTGCCCACCATCATAAAATAATAAATTATCTTAACTGACAATGAGCGAAAACATTTATATCGTGCATGTAAATTATGTAAGTACTGCATTAATTCAAAAAACATTAATAATTTAAGCTCCAACATTAATTACTCAAGCTACAATAAAAAAATACCAAAATGAATCGTAGTTTCAACTCAAAGGAATATGATAAATCTTTTTAAAACTTAAAATGTAGATTATCTTAAAGATTCTATTGAAATTCGCGAGCGCACCCCAAAAATATCACAAAACGAGCAACTATTCCCACGTTCACCCCATTTTTATTAAATTTTTTAGTTATCTCATTTCTCAGTGAACGTAAACTAGATCATTTAGAAGTACCACTTTTAAAAAAAGGTTTTATTATCTACTTTTTTTTTCTTTTTTTGTGGAAAATTGATAAAAATGGTGACCCCATTCGTTGATGAGGTCTCGACATTGTGAACTAGGGTTAACCCCGCGTATTTTGAAATTCGATCCGGTTATTTTTTTATTTTATATTTAATTGTTAAAAACCTCTTGCGCAGGTAAAGGAGATTTTCTTGTGAGAAGATGAAATTTCGAATTTGGAATGAAAGACTTTTTTATTTCTATTTTTTAAAGCTTACTTGATGACTTTTGTTAGAAAGCACAATTAGATAAAGGGCTTTTTTGCATTAGCGTTTGAACCGCCAACCGCTCAGAGCGGCTAATATTTTCCATATCACACAGCGTCTATTTGATATGTACTAACTAAAAACGAATAGTCAATCATCATCATTATCATGTCAGCTTGGGGACGTCCACTGCTGGACAAAAGACTCTCCTAAGGATCTAAACAGCGACACTAAAAAGCAAGGTCGCCCAAAGGGCGATAGAGAGTAGTCAATACTACTTCTTAATTCATAAATCTCAACTTTCCCAAAAACAAAGAAACCTTACAACACTAAAACATCATTATAAAAGGAATCGATTCACAAACCCGTCCGAGCAACTCGATTCTTGGTAAAAAGTACAACACAGCATCTGCAATGCTAAAAATAATTTTCAACGTTTAATACAAAAATCGCAATAATTAACTTCGTTACAGACAAATAAATTACAATACAAGAAAGAAATGCATCTCGATACACGTACTAACAAACCGCGTGTTACAACACTGGCGCATACAAACATAAGTAGGGATGGGAACGATGTTTATCGATGGGTAATCTTTCGGTGGAGGCACAGTGGAGTGTAAAATGTTTTCTGGGTTTACTAATGTGTCATTTTGTTGCAAAAAATGTGCACTGCAATATATGTTAAAGCATTTACGTACTTGCGACTGAAGCGCATATCAAAATGTCATGGAATGGATATCTTATTGCGAAAGATAATGTATTCTCTTCAGTAAAGTTTTAAAAAATGTCTAGGTAGGTAGGTAAGTAAGTATATAGAGTGACTTTAAATTAGTGAACGATAGAAAAGGATGTGCATGTACTCGTGATAACAAACAACTTTTACGATGGGACCAAGGTCAAAATCACAAAAAAAAATGTTCCCCCCATACTATCAGCTGGTGCATTTTGTATGGGGATTGCAAAAATTTAAAGTCACCTTGTATAAAAAAGTACAATTTAACAATAAGATTTTTCCTAGTTTAACAGAACTAAGCTAACCTCATTCGACAAAAACCCATCGGTAGATGTTTTCCTTAAATATTTCAAAAACAAAACACGTCGTTGAAAATATGTTAACTTGTCAATCAAAATTAAAAACTTCATAAGAAATATATCGCGACAGATGATGGAATGGTTAATTAACGTTCATTGAACTTTGTAATTAGAAAAAAACTGACATAACCTGCTCCGTACTTACCAACTATGAGGTAAATAAATGATATGATTTAAATATTTAATTTCGAGACGAGGAAAACTTTCAACTAAATCTCTGTTTCTATTTTTTTTTATTAGCCTATATTGTCCCACTGCTGGGCAAAAGCCTCTCCCATTCTTCTCCACACATCTCTGTTGGTGGCGGCTTCCCACCAATTTTCCCTAAATATGCTCAGGTCGTCGCGCCATCGTTTCTTGGGCCTACCTCGGCGGCGCTGGCCGTCTTCCGGCACCCATTATAATATTAAAAATGTACATTTATAATTAAAAAGAGACCACTTCCCTCCACTTGCTTCCCCTTAATCTACATTCATTTCCTTCAAACATGCACGTCGGTTAAGGGTTCGACGGTTAATCTTCACTTGGCCTTTATTTGGCATGTGGAGGGAAGTAGTCTCTGTCTACCCCGATAGGAAAGAGGCATTACAGATATGTATGTATGTGAATTATAATTTAAAACTGTAACGAAAATCTAGCATACCTTTGAAACTCAACAATTCCAGAAAGTCATCGACATCAACCTCCAAAAACACCAACGAATCGACAAAAAACTATCGATATCCCATCCCTAGCCCATCCCGATCACAAATACACCGATATGATTTATAGTTTAACACGACGCACAACTCGCGCACACATACATACATACATACAGGCCGATGCTCGCTTCATGTCATTGTTGCTGCCCGTTTGATAGCCCATCGGTGGAATTATCAAATTGTTCTTTTCTTTTAACTTGGTGCACTTTTTGAGAAATGTTCTTTCTTTAAGTTGACGCGCTTGGGCGTTCATTTGTTTTTAAAATGGTGATTGGTCTGCTATTAGGATGGTTATAAATGTTTTTTTTAGGTGGCATTTGTTTTAAAACAAAAGAGCGTGGGTAACCCCGTAAACGGATTTCGTCAAAATTCTATCTCTCTCAACTTCACAAGAGCAGTACTAGGTACCTATCTTTATAGAAAATAATGTAGATAAGAAAATTATATATTTCTATAGACTTACTTACCTACACGTATAATTGACACATTTATAAGAGATTTCAGGCAATAGCGTTAGAGCCGCTGAAACGGTTTTTCACGATTGATATGAAATTATGCCAAAATCACAGGTTAACAAAATGCCTATCGAACTATGTAGGTAGTTATGTATATATTAGGTACTTAGGTACTAGAAAAAAAAGTTCTGATCCCGCTCCTATAGCATTCAGATAAAAAATAATTATTTTACATAAAATACAAATTAAAAACTTAATTAATAACAAACGTGAAACTTAAAAATAAAAAGAGTGATATTTTAAAATGTGTCGCAACAGGCGATGCTAACCGGCCATTAAATATATCCGCGATTCAGTACGACCCATCGAAGTGGTAATGACCACTTTAAATCTGTCGGCTTAAAGCTTCTACACGTCGTAAACTCTACTACCACCTAGGTTTTTTATATACAGGGTGGGTTTCAAATTGATGGTCAAAAATTATTAAAAAATATATTAATTTTTAGATATTTTTGTATGGTGGAAAGTCAACATAAAGAAAAGGAAAAGGTGTAAAATCCTGAGTTTTATTTCGGCGAATAATACTATTTTCAATCTAATTTTGAAGAAACATTTCGGCATCCTGTAATAGGTATTTAAAATGCAATGATTTAATAAAATTGTAAAATTGATAATTAAATTCAGTCGCAGATATGAACATCCTATAGCCAACTTAGTTTTAATATACCTATAGTAGCAAGACGAAAACGTACGTTTACTTATTTCCAAGATAATCCATATTTTTTATTTATTTTACCTAAAATAAATATGAATGGAAAATTAACTATAAATAAAATAACTTCAAACTCAAATTGTCTTTATTTCGTAAGATTTCGTAGACAAATAGGTTATTTTTCCGAGACGAAGGGTATCCATAATGAATTTCCCCAGGTGACAAAAAAAGGTATACATACATAGCACTTAAAATTATGTCAATGTAATTTTTTTAAAAGCTATATCTTTGATCAACTATACATACACTTTAACAAATTTTCCATACATATAGGTATATTGAAATATTCTCTAATAGATGTACATAATTGTCTATTAAGCAGTAGTCACAATAAATACTAATACGAGTTTTGTTCCGTCGTATTACGATACAAACTCGACTCCATAATATATTCCTTTAGTAATTTAGTTTATGGTGCATGTGTGCATGCGGCTTTAGCTCCGCTTTGAAATATGGACGTGTGAACACCGCTTTACTATCAACTCGGTTTATGTTAGAGTTGTAAGACTAAAGGATGCCTGCGACTTCGTATGCATTTATCGTCGTATCAAGAAAGAAAATGTGGAAATACATACGTGTATTTTTATATATCTACGTGTGTTTTCATATATTTTATAATATCTAAGACAATTTTTTGCAATAATTAAAATTAAATAATTATGAGGGATAAATACTAAATAGTATTAAGTAGATATGAGCATTTCAATAATTGTTCTATATGGTTTTACTGTTTCTTACTCTCTTGTCTTGCTTATATTTTTCTCGTACGATTTGTATAATCGTGTATTTTGTTTGTAATCTTATTAATATTATAAATTTCAATGTTTGTGTCGATGGATGGGTGGATGTTTGTTACCTCATTACGTAAATACTACTGAACTGATTTTAATGAAATTTTACAATAACTTAGCTTGGACATCAGAATAACACATGGGGTATATTATTTGCTGATATTTCGAGTGTTCTTAAGGATATGTCTATAAATGCGTACGAAGTCGCGGGCAGCCTCTAGTTTAGTAGGTATTTGTTGTATATTTCCACCATTATTCAGGCCATGAAAACCAGGGATGTTAGGGAGCTCCGTAACCGTAACCGAAACTATCGGATATCCGATATAAAAAATCATCCGTAACCGTAACCGAATCCGAAATAAAAGTTTCGCATAGTATCGGATAGGGGTGGAGCCTAATTGAGACACGTTATTTGTATTTTACTTTTGAAATTCCTTAAAAAATTAATATCCGTAACCGAAACTAACGGATAATCCGAAATAATTTATTATTCGTATCCGTAACCGTATCCGGTATAATAATCATTCCTAAATCCGTATCCAATCCGTATCCGAAATTTCATATCCATAACATCCCTAATGAAAACACTGTCAAATAACCTTACATTTAACATTATTTTTTAATAAAAACTTACTTAACTTTGGTATGCCTTAAAATGATCATTTGCTGAAAAATTGTCATGATAAACGATATGTTTTTTTCTGACTGGACAATTTCCTATAAAAATAAAAATTTTGAGTAGGTACTTACCTAGATTAAACATTAAAAATCAAATAAACCCATGTGTGTTTCTTCAGAGTTATTCTCCTAGATCTCTATACTGTTTCATAAGCACTATTCAGTATAATTAGACGGTTTGATTGTGAGTTAGCGTAAATGTCACAGGTTTATTTTAGCCCGAAGACATTATGTTCGTTCGTCACTGCGCACAATGTCCAGCGAACGCGCGCGCAGCTTCAATTGTTTTTATTCGAAATTCGTATCGCAACTAATTCCAATTCCCATTTATGAGTTTTCGAATCTTTCGAGATAGTGTTTTGTTTCAGTTTTATTTAAATGGAATGGTTTTACAAATTCGATATTTATTTTAGAACTTGTGGAATTTGATAACGGAATTTTGAAACGTACTTTTATTCATTTACCCCCTTATTACAAAACGAGGTTTAAAGATAGTCCGACGTTAGTTCGTTTAGTTTGACGTTTTGTCCATAGCCGAAACGTCAAAAGAAACGAACTAACGTCGGACTATCTTTAAACCTCGTTTTGTAATAAGAGGGTTAGAGTTTATTTTTCAATCATCGGATTACCTATAAATTATCATAGTACATAGTTCGTTTTCTTTGCTTCTAACAACATCGACAATGAGAACAAACCACTTTTGCATGGATTATATTATTTGGCCATTGAAAATCTGGCTCTTAAAAGGAGAGCTATTGATTTCAAATGACCATGTTAAGAGAACAGTTTATTTGGTCAATTGATGAAAGGCTTTATCAAGGTGAATAATGACTAAGTTTTCTATTAATCTTTCACATCTCAGAAAAAAAAGAACAATACAAAATCTATTGTGTCTGGGTTTATAATGGGTCAGTGGGATGTGAGAGGTTAAGTTAGAAACTTTTTAAAAAGTTTAAAAAAAAACAGGTTTGGTATTTAAACATTAACCCTGATTTACCTATCTCCTTTACTTATGATTAAAGTTTGTTTTTCATCGGCCAAACATTTTCAATACAGTTTATTTGAGGTACCTCCTAAGTTTGTAAACCGCACATAAACTTTAGGCAAAACCAAGTAAATAAAATTACTTAAATGAGTAATTTTTACATTTAGTTAATAATAAAAACTTTACGGAACGTGTAAAATAAAGGTATTATTAATAAAAAAAAATAAAAATACTTTTTGCATCACACAGTTAAAAGCCTAGTGTCAAATTACATATGAATAAGTTTCTCAAATGAATAATATTTTTTATACATCGTCACTTGAGCTACTGTTTAATTTCTTTACAAAACGAATAAGATAATAAACAATAAGATCGAATATTATAAACAAATAAGGTCGAGACATTCAATAGCAACCAAAGAAACAGTACGATAAAGTTTGTACGCGAAACGGACGTTGCGTTTCGAAATATTAACTACAAAACAGTTCGAAGGTTAACCTATACATTGCTCCAGATTTAAAAAAAAAACACCGTGCCTTACTGTTGTTAACCCTTCGCGGGACAGGGTCCTTTTCTTACCGCGTTTTTTGGCAGAAAAAAATCGGGCGCGCGCCGCTCTCACACGAAATCCGTATTCGTAGTTGAGTGGCTGTAGCGGACGGTCGCACCGCTCGACAAACGTACGATATTCCGAACTAAGTTGCTGGAGCGCGGGAAAAACTACATTCGAAACCCCAAATTCTAATTACAAAATTTTATTTTTTTAATTAATAACAAAAAAAAAAGTTCAATAGTTTCGGACGGCCGATTTTGATAACACTGCAACTGGCCAGTGTTTATTATTATGATTCGTACATTTTAAACCGCGTATTGTTTTAAATATTTCGACATTGTCGGAATTCTATTGTGTGATTCTTAATTGTTTAATGTTTTGCTTAATCTAGGGCTTTGTCGAGATGACATCGTTTGGGTTTACATTTTTGTCGGATATAAACAATTGATAATTTCGCGGAGGAGTCGTGCGTGGTTTTTATGAATGTTTTTGCGTGTGTCTGTGGTGGGGGAAGGGTGGGGCCTCGGTTGACTCGTCCCTCTACTAGCGAGTATTTTGATTTAGTTTCCAACTCTTACGTAGATGTGGTAATTTTTTCAGTCGCGTGGGTAAAGCGCGCGCGGCAGCTGCATTTCACGCGATTTCGGGAGTTTTCGTTCAATTTCGTAAATTTCCGCGCTCTTCAACTTTTCACGGAACTTTTCTGTTTGCAGATTTAGTACAAAAGAAACTTTATTTTTGTATAAGTGGCTGTAAACTGTTTGTGTTGTGTTGTGACATTGGATTGATGTTGGAGTGACGTAGTGCTGTCGTGATTGTTTTCAGCAGTTCAGTTCAAGTTTGGATGTCTTAGATTAAGGTAAGTTTTTTAACTTAATTGAATATCTAATACAGTGTCTTGAAGTTTTTTCCTCATAAGTATTTATTAACTTAGATACTATAATAGCAAGCTTATTAGAATAAACTTAAAGCAAAGAAACAACTTTGTACCAGAAGTAATGTAGTAACTTAAATAAGTCTTATAACACAAATAATATAGGTAGGTTCTTATTGTTTTAACACTTAAATTGTTTATAAAGTTAGTAGTAATTTAATTAGTAATTTAATTAATATATTCGTAAAGTAAATTTATTTTATTTTTAATTTCATTTTTTAAACAATTAAAAACATACCAGTACCAGTACTTACCGTAATTGCAATAGGGGTTTTAATTTTAATATATTTTTTATTCATATTAAATAAATACTTACGCCAAGTATCTATTTATAACACAACAAAAGTAGGTATAGTATCCAATTTAAAATCAATTTTAACTACTAATTATTTGACACTAATTTGACTTTTCGAAAAAGCCTTAAGTTCCCCGCAGTCAAAGGGTTAAACAAAAAAGAAATACCTATTGTTTACGAAAAAAGTTTAGTTAACAATCTTTACAAAGTTAATACGAAATGTTTTGTTTAAGAAATGTTATGGCTTTGTCTCTAATAATAATCGAGACAGATGTTCAAACAAACAAGCCAGACATAATAGGTTTTATTTAAATCTGAATTGGAAGCAACAGTGATATTGTTTATCCTGCTAAATATTATATTATACTTTAATACATAAATGTCAATGTTTGTGCCGGTGGATGGATGGATGTTTGTTACTCTTTCACGCAAAATTGACTCAATAGATTTTGATGAAATTTGGCTATATTGTAGCTTAAATATCAGAATAACACATAGGCTATATTATTTTGAGATAGCATGATTCTTTTCCGAGATATGACGATAAATGCGTACGAAGTCGCGGGCAGCCTCTTGTAATTTATATTTATACTTAAGTACTAAGTTTTGTCTAGGATTTTTATCTAGTTGTAGGGATGCTCTATAGACTAATGCCCTGTTAAACCTATACCCCCTTATTACAAAACGTGTTTTATTTATAAGTAGTCCTAGAATAATCTCAGATAAATGACGTTTCGGCTAAGTATAGAAAAAACGTCAAAAAATGTTAGTTCTAGAACTAGAAGTACTTATATTTAAAACGCATTTTGTAATAACGGGGATAGCTATCCCTGTCATTTGTCAAAAATTAGAAAAAGACGGCACGATGTTTAATGAATGCGTAACTTTAACGGCTTTATCTGCAACATGGGTTTATTTATGATTATTAATTTTGAAGATTTTTGTATAAAAAATTAATTTTAATTGTTTAAGATCTACTAATTTAAAGTAGCCTCAGTTGTGTGTCGGCAGAGTGTCAATGGCATTTTTTGACACGTTTGATATTCTGCAAAAAAATGGCTTACACTGATTGCGACCAAACGTGTCAATAAATACCTTTAACAATCTCATTGACACTCTGCCGACATACAGCTGAGAATATTTTAAAATTTGTAATTAAGCAAACTTGGGCCCAGATGTAGATACAGTTTATTGTAAGATGATAATAAATAGATACAGAAAAAAAGAGAAGTTATACAAAAGGTACAGCATATTTCTAAAAGAAATTTCTTCCTGCAGACCCCAGAGAGAGAAGTGATAGCATAAAGGCAGGATAGTCACTTAATACTTTGTTGTATTGATGTAATCAATTCACTAAAATATATATTAAAATAGACGCGCGAACTTTAAAACAATCCCGCGGCCATAAAAAGTGATATATTTGTTTCATTATTGTCATTAATTTCGATTTTCAGCACTATTTTAATACATAAATGAAATACACTGAACCTTCTGTCAAATACACATAAATTTAAAGACTTACAGATGGACATACGTTTATTGTTTTATCTATGAATAGATGAAATATATTTAATAGTTAACAATGATAAATTAACCTAAAACTTACACAGTTAAAACATATTAACAGATTTTTTTTCTAATAACTACCTAGGTAGTGTACACTTTGATATATTAACTAATACCTCTGAAACCTCTAAAAATAGGTAAAGTTTATAAAGAAAAGCGCCTTTGACTGTCACTAGATAGAGCAGAATGTCTAGGTTTCTAAATTCTATCTTTAAATGTCACTTATTAACTTATCTTTATTTTATCATCTCCTAATAACTCTTGTAATACCTAGATGTGAAAATGAGGATATAAGATGGACTGCTCCTTGGTTTAAAATAATTGAATATGAGGTTAATTTATTGTTTTATTAAGCAAATTATTACTAAACAAAATAAAAGAATAAATGACCATTTTAACCGAATATTCGGCGCATCTCTACAATGTACCTACTTACTGTTAATCCCATCTAAGTGTGTATTTTATTGTCAGAGCAGATTGAATAAATATATTATTTCTTTCTTTCTATAAGTATTGTCAAAAATGTTTTACTTACTAAAGGCCTGTGTCATGATCTACAGATAAAATTTATCTGACAGATATTTTATACCTGTCTCTGTCTTAAACGTCATGTTTTATGAAATAGACATAGATTTATCTGTCAGTTAAATTTTATCTTTAGGTGGTGAAACGGACACTAATTCAATTCAATTATGATCTCAATTAGGTATTAAGTACTTAATTTTAGTGTTTTTTTTATTTTTGTGTAAAATTATAATCTAGTAATATAACATCGTCGATTTGGGATAGTCTCCCGTAATGGTGGTGTTTTTTGGCTGTACTATTGAAATAAATAAATACATAAAATTATATAAAAACATGATTAAATCATAATATATTCCAAATAATGTTATCTTCAGTTAAGTTAAAATATGTTTTGTATTTTTTGTTGCGGATCTTAATTAATGATGACTAAAACTAAAATATGATTCTGACAAAAAAATGATCGATTGTGAAGTTCTGAATTAATGAGGTTAAACTATGTTCTATGGTTTTTGAATAATATTTTGTTTAAAATATGTTTGACTAGAGGCTGCCCGCGACTTCGTGCGCATTAATCGTCATATCTTGAAAGAAAAACATTATCCCCCTTTATTATAAGGGGGGACCTTATTACAAAACGAGGTTTAAAGATAATCCGACGTGAGTTCGTTTAGTTTGACGTTTTGTCCATAGCCGAAACGTCAAACTAAACGAACTAACGTCGGACTATCTTTAAACCTCGTTTTGTAATAAGGGGGTATATCTCAAATTAATGTAACCTATGTGTTATTCTGATATAAGCTACAATATTGCGAAAATTTCATCAAAATCTATTTAGTAGTTTTTGAGTGAAAGAGTAACAAATATCGATTCATCGGCACAAACATTGACATTTATAATGTTAGTGGGATGTTTCTGTTCAACTACAAAATACAAGAACGAGAGTTGCACGACAAGCCCTTAGACCTAACGACTCATTAAACATATAGCTGACCCTTTCATTGCCATAGATTAGAAGAAGACAAAACTATATTTAATGGATTTCTTTAACTAGCGTTTCTGCGACAGTGTTTCTTACATTTGTGTGTTTGTAAATAACTCTTGTCAAAATTATTTATATTTTATATTGATAAATGAATATATATTGTTATTGATTGTTTTTGGTTCTTGCAATGTTGTTTTCGGAATAACTTACTAACTTTACATTTCATAGAATGTATACCCACCCTAATTCCTAATAATATTATAAATGTCAATGTTTCTGCCGATGGATGGATGTTTGTTACTTCATCACGTAAAATCCACTGAATAGATTTTGATGAAATTTTCCAATAATTTAGCTTGAACATTTGAATACCACATAGGCTATATTATTTGCGGATATTTTGTGTAATTTTAAAGATATGACGATAAATGCATACGAAGTCGCTGGCAGCCTCTAGTATTTTACACTTTGAAAACCTAGATGACACGTAAATAGATAAATACATAATACCTAAGAATGAAGAAGCACTAAAAATAACTTCTGAAGACCTAAAAGACCTAAGCTATGTCTTATCTAGTGTTCATCTTCACGATCTGTCTGAGTCTAGAAATTCAAGGTCATAGGTCATTTGAAAACTTGTAGACATTCAATTTCTAATACCTAACTGTTGAATATGTCTAGATTTAGGACTTACATTTTTAGTACCTACCTATTTTGGTTTTCAAAATACCTTTTTGGCATGTTCTACGATAAAAAGGACTTTCTGTTTTTAGTTGTAAGTTTTAAATTTGGTCGCAATGTTTTTTTTATTTTTCTCATTTTAAATTATTTATAATAATTTGCTCAATTCTTTTTAATTTTGTTAAGTTACAAAGATCACGTCTTTCTTGTCCTGTCACGTCATTTTACAAAAACCAAAGAGTTTTTATTGAATCTCCATAATAGATAAAATAACTGGCCACTTCATATATTTTCCTTAAAATTTTAAATTGATTTTTCTTGGAATTCAAATGTCGAACGTAATTTGACAAAAAACTTGCGATATTCATTTGTTATGAGTACTTACGTAAGTAAATAGTAATACTTAGATGTAATAATATTTTGTTAAGAAAATATTAGGTAACAGACTTTATTGATTGGAAATTGAAGAATTATTGTCATAATTAATACTTATAATTTAGTATCTTTATTAGTTAAATAGATTAGCTGGTTGAATACCATGTATGGATAAATAAACTAAACTAAGTAGTCTACCTACTTATTCAACTCTTACAACTAACTTAGATGTTTTAATAGTTATTTTTAAATATTACCCACTTAAGTCATGAATTTCATTATTATATTTTTCGACACAATTTAAAAAACTTGGAACGTCGCGAATTGGCGAATAAGAAAAATACTAAGATAAGTAATAATTATCGATTCTTAATCAACTTTTAATAACAATCTAGTAATTAAAATTCAGTTTTTTACCTAAATGACATTTAAGTAATGAAATTAAACGCTAATTAATGTAAAATAACTAAATTACAAGTTGTTAATCCGGATCTGGGAGTAAATTCTTTTTGAATTGCCGCCATATTGCTTTTTGACTTCATATTATGTTGTTCTAGGAAAATTTACCAGATGTTCATAAGTACTGCAATCCTAACTCTTAAAATATATTATTTCCAATTAAAGATCCATAAATAAGTTGCTAGAGATGATCAATTAAAGATATCCAAAGCTAGACTTCTACCTCCGACTTTGTTCATAAAAACTACATTTTGTCGTTTATGATAATTACACAGGAATAAACTTATCCACTAGATAATTAAGTCTAGCTAAAAAAATATATTTTTCCGTTGAAAAACACTTTTAATTAAGTAATTTGTAAGATTCTAAAATTCAAATGCAAATATTGGATAAGCAAGCATTATTCAAAAAAAGAACATCCGGTTGCTAACCGGAAGCACTTTTCCGAAAACGTGATTGGCGCGTCCTCAACGGTACTTAGGTACTGGCTGCAAATTCGGTCAAGCATTCGGGCTTATTCGGCACCCATTCGGTCATATTCGTCCATTCATTCATTGCCAGGATTTGCCGGAAGCGCCCTTATCAGGCTCCGGATGTGACGTCACAGCGAATGTGAGTCGAACGTGATTGTTTTAAAAATAAAACTGTATTTTTTTCTTCTCCACGTAAAACAATACGAGGAAATGTTGTTTAATGTTATAAACTTATGAACGGTCCAAAATTAGGGGTGGAGCTAAAGTTATTCCATTTTTAAACTTTACAAAGGAACGCACTTTTTTATCTTTCAAACTTTGTTTTTTTTAAGAGAGTATTTTTTTGTGTTGAAAATTTTCTTTAAATTGAAGCATGACTATTATTTTATTATCTTCATGCGTATTAACAAGTTTAATTAAACATTCGCGATAAAATACCGTGAATTTCGGTAATATAAACTATTGGAAATTCTGCTGTTTCAACTAAATATTCATGCGTACCTACTAATAACTTCATGAAATAATGAAGTCGTTTTAAAAAGATATAGAATTATTATATTCGGTGGTTATGTAATATCTATTATGTTAATTTAACTCTAAAAAAAGTGAACCTAAATAAATATTTCCTAGGAAACCTCAAATAAGAAAATGTCCGCTTGAAAGAGTACTAGTTAACGCTTTTAACTCGTAGAAAAACAATCCAATTGTACCGTGAAATTTTATTTCATACTTAGATGGTTGCTTTTTGTCAATAATGCTCATTTTTTCTTACTAGATAATATTTAGGTTTTATAACTTTATCAAATTAGAAAGTGAAGACAGGGTAGGTATACAAAGTAGAGTCAAGTTGCCATCAATGCTCACAGAAAAGTTTTTATAAGTAATATACGTGTACAAGTATATCTCAAATAAACTAAACTAGAGACTTACCTAATATAGCATATGTATACAATACCCTTGCTTTACCAAAAACAGCAACGACTTTAGAAAAACACTCCATAAAAATGTTGATGACATTAAAATTTTCAAACACAGTCACGGTATTAAGTGGAATCGTGTCATTCAAATCATATACATCAGTAACACATCTTCAATTGTAATTCCGAATGCCTTACCAATAAAAAATACATTTCCTAATTTACTCGAGTCGGCCATTGTTACCGCCACAATGGAGTCCTGACTCATGTGACGTGATTCATTCAAATATCGAACGCGATCGAGAAAACGGCCGGAGATTTCGTTCCGTTTTCAAAATCGCCGCTAAATGCAAGTGCTGGTAAATTGTAATTGGTTTCGTAATGGTGGGTGCACTTTTGTTTTTTGATGTTGAAATGTTGGTAGTAAGAGTCGAGGTTTGAAATTCGAATGATCGATTTTCTTTTGTTTATATATTTTTTTAAACTAATAACATAATGAAGAAGTGTAGAATATGAAGTATGGAGTAAAATTTTACGAACTTATAGGTTGTTATAGGATGACGTTATGGGAATACCTCCCAAGTATTATGTCAGACAGATTTCACTAAGTAATTGCAACAAGGTACTAAAGTATCAAAATTAAAACATACACAATGATTCACCACATTCGTCCGAATTTTACAATAAGCAGAAATTAAATAATCATTCGCAACTTTTAACTTGAAACTAAATTCATATGTGCCTCTATATCACTCAAGTGCCAATTTGACACTTGCAGGTTACAATAACAAAGGCAAGAATTTCCGCACTTATCATAAATAAGATTTCGAAGAATAAAGACTTTGCAAAAATGTAAACGGTTTTATTTTATAAATAATGTTCTTAATTTGAAGTTAACTGTAGTGTTTACGTCGCGTTTCCGTTTTTTTTGCAAGTAAGTACTTATGTTTTATTACTTAAACCGGAATTTCGAGATTTATTTCCGTTTGTTCCGGTTTCACATAAACAATAATTTAGGGTAAAATGTTTATTGATGTGTGTTAAACTTGTATGGTAAAAATAAAAAAAAAGAAAGAAAAAGAAAGTAAAATAAGAAAGATTAAATCGATTCGATTCTTTAATTCTTCGAGACAGTAGAGTTAATAAACAGACTTTAGTCATTTCCCTAGTTGCCTTTTAAAACCATTGATCTTATTATTAAAAACAATAATTACTTAAATAGGTAATTAATCGTTACTACAAATAACCGACCTCAAAATCCTTGGTTCTGGCTGATCAATCATTATCACACAAACCAATGATGCTCGCACCAAATAGACAAAGTCAGAATTTTGCTCTTGTCGATAAAAATCATAAGTCAGTACCTTGCGTACGAACATACCTACATTATTCGCACTCCTCTATTTTCAAGAATATTAAATTTTACTTACAATTGAGCCGAGCCCAGCATTTTTCAAAGGCAAGCCAAAGCAATAAAATTATCATAAGATTCATAAGCTCGCCATACAAAGTAATAATCTCATATTTGAGCCGTTGGCCGCCATCTTTAAAACAATGAACGTTATTGTCTCTGCTTAATTCCATTTTTGAAAAATAATCCATTTCATCTCGACGCTCATTGATTGTGGTCGTTCAAAGGAAATCCAATCTTATTGGATTCTTTTTATAAACAAATTGGAATAAGAAGGAGGAATTGCAGTTGGATTTTTAAAATGAATACTTTGTAGAAAGGATTTTGAGTCTTGTTCGAAGCTTGTAAAGGAGTTGTTTGCTTGGTAATTGAGAGAGAGAGCGAGATGTATGATTGAACGTTCCTTTGCGTCGTTTTGTTGATAATTATGAGACGAAATCGAATTAAATCGATGTTGATATTTGTTATGTCGATCGAGAGGTATTTTTCTTTATACAAGCTTTCATGTTGTTTGTATACCTATTTACAGAGCAGGTATATCTACTTTTTAAATTTAGTTTACAAGATTTTGCTTAAGATCTATTTTTCAGAGCTTTCAAAAAGATTTGCGAAAGCTCTTTTAAAAAAAAGCAGCACAAATTGTCTTGATAATGTCATGTCTTGTCTTGTTGTTGTATATTGTCTTTGTTATTGTCTCTTTAATACTCTATGAATTTAGAGAACGCATAGAGTTCTAAAATCAAAAACTTAAAACACAAAAATAACGGTCGATTCCACAAAATAACTTGAAAGTTAAATAAATATCTATTAGTAAAATATAAATACTACATAATAAACTGACTATGTTCACCGACAAGACGTCAGTCTGTCTGTCAATGCCACGCAGCTCCATCTATGGTACTTATTAATTGTTATTTACAATTGCTAATGTTTACCTTTATTTATTTATGTATTTTATTATATAAATTAGTGATTTTAAAGTCCTATTTGTGATCATGTATTTTATGGGTATTTTGGTTTCGAAATTTATTCGAAATTAATGGTATTTAAGACAGATAGTTTCAATACAGTAAAGGTAATTTAGTACAAGTACAATAAATATTATAAAAAATATTTAGAAAAGGTTTATCACACACTGGCTGTTATTTATTAGACTGTCAAAATAAAAACAATTTAAAATAATAAATAATCGGATTAAAAACAAAAACCGTATCAACGTTCCAAATTTAAAAGATGAGAAATTTGAATATGAAGTGTGCATTCGAATTCCAAAGCTCCCTCAGTTTGTAATTCGTCCGTTTGAAAATGGAACGTCTTGTTCTTATTATGAATGCGTTAAGGATGCGCCGGCGCACTCGTCTGACGGTTTAGTAACTGATGCATTAATACTTCAATTGTGGGATTGGTAAAGAAAGTCGGGAGGAGTAAGAACTTTAATATTGCATTGAATCATTAGGTATACCTAGTTAATTTTATAGTGAATGTTGCTTGTATTTTAAATTCTAGGAATGTAAATGTATATAAGTATTAGGGTTTTACACACTAGCAATTACGACCGAAGTATCTATTCTATGAAAATGAAAAGTGTTTTATTCAAAAATAGACAAAATTCATTACACTTTTTTGATGTCACTTTTTTGATCTAAAACTAGTGTGACTAGGTACTAGATCTAAAACTACTATGAGTGCATATAACCTTAAATAGGTAGATATTCATTAGTTTATCTGAAGAAAAATATATAAACAATGATGTTTTAGTTAGAAGTATGGGCAGAGGCGGTCCAGGATAGGGAATCGTGGAAGAAGAGGAGAGAGGTCTTTGCCCAGCAGTGGGACACTGATGGCTAGAGAAGATAAGATAAGAAGTATCAAAACAGACAAAATACGAGAACAATGTTAAAATCTTTATTAATTTCACTCTGTTTCTTAGTGGTTAAATTTCATCAGTACATTAGGCCTTTTACATAAATAAGTCTTCATAATTCGTGAACGTCTAAAACAACCTCTCATTAGCGACTTTCTCAGCTCCCATCTGTCAAATTTGAGTTTTTTTTTTCACAACCACGCCGGAGATTGGTCATTACACATCTGAATATGCGTTTAAAAAAAAACGATCACGATTTTGTTAAAAAATCGATACGAGGCTAAAACGTGCTTGTTAGAGTTCGGTTTCCGCGTTTATTTCGTGTTTTGGACACTGTTTGTGGATGAAATTTTAGATTTTTTTCTTTGGGCGAGAGTAATCAGTAGAGGTGGGCCGAGTACTCGGTTAATACTCGGTACTCGGCGTACTCGGCACTTTTTTCACTACTCGTAATCGGCCGAATAACTCGGTAAAAATGCCGAGTACTCGGTGCAAATAAATCTACCTTGCGCATTGGATCTGCTTGGTAGATCATAGTCTAATTCCTTCTAATGGTACATATATAGGCCTGCCCAGCTGGAGCAATGTTATGAATTGCTATTATCATAATTATTTAGAAGAAAAATTAATGAGCAATGTTTTTTCAAAAAAATTTTGCAACTTGACGGTTGTGGTTTATTGTTTTCATTATGAATAATTAGCGGGGTGCGGTAGGACAGTTCTAACACCATTATCACCACTCGCTCCCGAGCTTCTTCGCGCAAAATTCTACCTACTTTAACTATACCGAGTAACTCGGCCGAGTACTCGGCTCGGTAAACTTTAAACCGAGTAATACTCGGTACTCGGTTACTCGGTAAAACTGATACTCGGCCCACCACTAGTAATCAGTAACATTAAAATTCTGAGAATTTTTTTTATTTTTGGATTAGGAACTTTCCTCACACGTTTTAAGATTAAGATACTTACTAAAAACTTTTTGCTCTTACCGAAATTGTTTAACTACCTAAACCAATTTTACACAGTTGAATATTTATTATTAGAAACAATATGAAACAAAAAACGACCAAAAAAAAGAAAATAACAAAAACATTCCAAATTCAAACCAAGAACATTAGCTGTAATAGAATCTTCTTTCTCAATAGCACCAAGATGGCGGAACAAACTCAGTCATAATTAAACTCTACATATTCCTTAAACACGAGAATTAACCCCAATTGAGGGATCGCTCTATTTAAATTATACTATTCAGCTTTCTGGAAGCGTGTGACACGTTATTTAACCTTTACGTCATTTCCAAGCTGCCAGTTCGAGACGGTTACAATTTTACGTTCCATTTTTCGAAATTTAAAATCTTTGTTTTTTGTTTTTTAATTTGACAATCTGATTATAATCGGTTTTGATTGGTTGATGGGAGCTTTGGGTGGAATTCGTTGCCTACAGTTTTTTGGGTAGGATTTATTTTTAAACGAGAAACAACTACATAGGTAAGTTACTTTGTATTTTTTAAAATCAAATAAGTATCTACTTACTAATTGGACAGTGTTTTGTTTTTAAATAATAATTAGGTATACTTAATGTAAGGGACATACTTTTATTTGAGACGCTGATTCCGTGTTTAGCAAAATAAAATAAAAAAACTAAACAAGATGATTTCCTCGTCAACGAAGTTCAAAGTAGACATTTTTTTATAAAACCCATTTAAAAAACTTCAGTTTTCAAAATTAGAATATTAGAAAATATCTCGATCGACTCACTGAGTCATTTTGACGTTACATTTGACACCAACAGGAAATTAAGCAAATAGTTTCACGTGAAACTGGTTCTGGCTGTTTAAAAAATAGTAAAGAGATTGTATTACATTCTTTTTTATTTATATTAGATAAGTGTAGAGTTCAATTTATGAGGAAAATGCGTTGAAAGGAGAGCGGAGTCTGTTTGTGGTTAGTTCGAAACTCGTAATAAGTATAACATTTTATGACTTACTAGACGCTGCCCGCGACTTCGTACGCATTTTGGAAAAAAAATCATAATATCTCAACATAATACAGCCTATGTGGTTATTCTGATATATAAGCTACAATATTGCCTTTCATCGAAATCTGTTCTTTAGATTTTGCGTGAAAGAGTAACAAACATCCATCCATCGGCACAAATATTGATATTTATAATATTTGTAGGATTAAATAAACATTGTTTTGTGGTAGGTATTCCGTTTCCATTTTTAAATCGTCCAATCTATTAAACTTAAAAAAAAGATCAGCTCTATCAGAATCTAAAACGTAAACAATAAACATTATACCTCGTCAATTCTTAATTCAAAACTTCAAATTAAGTTTCACAATTCCTTTTTCAAACCTCACATTTCAACTTCAAATCAAAAATAAACACGCGCCTAGCATGGTTGCCAAATTAAAAAAAAACATAAACACAACACAATTCTTATTTCAAACATTTTAAACCACCGCCTTTTACCAATTCCAAAATTCGAACATCGAACACGGTACAATTCAAAAAAACAATTGAAGCTCATAAGACAAGTACGTTCCATTACATGTCAACGCCTTTAAGTTATCACTATGGAGGTACATCGAAAAGCCCATATTTAGCGGTACAATGGAGGGCGGGGCACTGAGAGCTAGCGGGGAATAATTACCTGAGGGGGGTGCGTTTGGATGCCTAGACCCCCCTCTTTAAACTTACATGGCAGGGGTGGTCAAACTTTTTATACTTATTAAAATGTATACTCAAAATTGTATATTGATATTTTCGTGGGTCAGTTTTGATTCTTAAAATTATATTTTGCTTGAATTTTAAAGAATTATAAGCTTGCTATAGAATCTTCTTTAAGTTTTCAGTAATCATTTTCTCTTTGAATAGAAAAATGTTGATATAATTGAGTCAAAATGGAAAAGTCTGTTACGTACCAAAGATAAGACTATTGTCATCCAAAATATCTTTACATTTTTTAAATAAATACGTATCTACTATGTCTATTTCTATTTATCAATGAGGAAGGAATATAAGGAGTTGCCCAATTTTTTTTTCATATACAAATGAGTTTATGACAGCGTGCCAAGGTTGCGCCAAGTTTTTCATAGTTTTCTTGGTAGATGACCTATCAAACGACAAATAGTACAAAAAGGTAGCCATTTTACGCCAGACCAGGCACACAGATCCAGACGGTATGGCTCCTCCTTATATATTCTATACTCAAAGGTATTTATTCCTCATTTAAAGCAGCCCAAAGTTTGACAACCCCTGCATAAAGGCATCTTTCCTGTGACCATTGTGTTTGGTATACGACTAAGTAGGCTTTAGTAATGACATGCAACGATTTCATACTTGATTGAAGATCCTGCATCAATTTGAAGCAACTACGATATGACAGTGCATAGGGTCCTTAAGATATTATACGATAGTAAACCGCCCGCGACTTCGTTCGTTTTTATCTATCTATAGCTATAGCAGCCCATAGATGTCCCCACCGAGGGGCACGAGCCTACTCTCATACAGAGAGTGATTAGGCCGTAATCCACCACGCTGGCCAAGTGCGGGTTGGCGGATTTCACATACACCTTCGAATTTCTTCTCTGGTGTATGCAGGTTTCCTCACGATGTTTTCCTTCGTTTTTATAGTCATGGAAAATTTACTAAGGGTGCGTTTCACAACTTATTACTAATATTTAACTGATGGAGATTTTACACCTATTACAATCTTAAACGTCATGTTTTATGAATTAAATTTAGGTTTATCTGTTAGTTCAATTTTATCTGTAAGCGGTGACACTGGCCCTAGATATCTTAAAATAATATAGCCTTTATGTACATAATGTACAACACAATAAATAAATACAATACAATATAATACAAACTTATGCTACTTAAGTACCTACTATATACATATTTATATAAATATTTATACATAGGTAACCTCATAGATACCCCACTTATAATAGGAAGATATCATCGAGAGCGTCTCCGGGATTCATGGTACCCAAGAGGCTAATATGTTAATCTGATGTACGAACTACTATACCTACTTATTGCAAAGTTTCACCAAAATCAGCTAGCTTAGCATGGCAGTCCGTGACAAGACGTTGTCATGCGTTTGTCACGCTTACGTCTCTGTCTATAGTATTAAATGTGATAAGGGCAGCATACGTGAGATAATTGTCGCGGCACGCCGTGCTAAGCCCCCTATTCAGTGGTTTTTGTCTAAAGGTGTCGCCTAGCTCCTTCCTTAGTCAATATGTCCCAATTTCTACAATCGGCAATAAAAGAATGCGGTGACCACCCCGCGTGTTGCGGACGGACAGCGCGTGCTAGCATACACAATCACTATACGCGGGTAGGGAGTCCATGCTTTATAGGGGATACTGTGATAAGTTCAACAAGGCAACCAGGATCCATTATGGTAGGTAGGTTTTATTGAGAATTAAAAAAAAAACCTTTTTTTTAATTAATGTTATTTCATTTACGTACCTAAGTATCTACATATATTAAGAAAGGCAAAGATAATTATTCCGAAATTGAAAAATACGTTTTAAAATCACTTCCGCGGAAATATTGAATGTTTATAATTATGTAGGTAAGTAGGTATGTTTATTTAAATAATTTACATGTTTTTTAAAATAAAAACTTGCGTAGGTGTAAGAATACTTTTCAAATGACAAGTTATTTGATTGTCATTTGACGGACATCGCTGACCGTTTGAATAACATTTTTAGTTTGTACGTAAATCATTTATTCCCAATTTGTGAAACAAAAGGTATACGAAAAAATTTGACAGAAAACAATAGACGATCATAATATTTAAAATAAAAGAAAAAGATTGTATTCAATGTTTAACTCGCAAACGAATCGAGAATGAACAAAAAGATTACAAATAAGAAATGACCATTGACCGTCTAAATAAAATATGATGCTATTTATCAATATAGTATGGTAGTCTTGCAGTATAAAATATTTTAACGGATTTTTAGAGCTTGGGCCTTACAAAACTTTCGACCACTGTACCTTGTATTTTAAGTGAAATAACTGGGAAACCGCCACCAACAGAAATGTGTTGAGAATATGGGAGAGGCTTTTGCCCGGCAGTGGGACAACAAAGGCTAAAAAAAATTTTTGCCAAAAAAGAAACAACTTCAAAACTGAAACTAAAAAGTATGAAATAAATTAACTTGTACAGCAAATTTCGAGTTTATAAGTGATTAAAAGTAACATAAACAAATACATAATTATGCCTTTAAAATTTTTGAAGACGGTGCTAAGTAAAACAATGACTAGATATAGGTAATATAGGTACTTATAATCAATCTTTTTCACATCTCAAGGAAACAGGTGGCACCGTCTTCAAAAATTTTAAAGACATAATTATGTATTTGTTTATGTTACTTTTAATCACTTATAAACTCGAAATTTGCTGTACAAGTTAATTTATTTCATACTTTTTAGTTTCAGTTTTGAAGTTGTTTCTTTTTTGGCAAAAATTTTTTATTTCACATTTTTTAGTTTCCCTTGACTGTCCTTCATTTTCATTATCAGACCCCTAATAACAGTCACAACTCATTTAGATGAAAGGTCTCAATAATATAAGTTAATCAAGCCCAAACACAAAGTACTTGCTGTAAACCGTTGTCGAGTTCCGTCGACTGCATTTCCGCTCCATCATCAGGTCAATGTCAGACCCTCATTAAACATTAGGGCTTTAAAATTATTATTATTGCATAATATTAAGAAACACACTAGTCGCGATGCAATTTTTTCGAGTGTTTCCCTCGATATCTCCAGGTTTCCACCATCAGGTCCTGGTTTCCTTAACATGGGACCACCCTTGGGATACCCCCTTTCTAACAAAAAAAGAATCATCAAAATCGGTTCATGGACGACGAAGTTGTGTGAAGAAACATAAGAAACAGACTAGTCGAAAATACAATTTTTTCGAGAGTTTCCCTCGATTTCTCCAAGATCCCATCATCAGATCCTGGTTTCCTTACCATGGGACCACCCTCGGGATACCCCCTTTCCAACAAAAAAAGAATCATCAAAATCGGTTCATAAACGACGAAGATTTGCGTGGACACACATAAAAAAAAAAAAAAAAAATATACGGTCGAATTGAGAAACTCCTCCTTTTTTTTGAAGTCGTTTAAAAAACTAGAGACACGTGTATTTTGAATGTAGCTAATATTAAAGTAAAAAAGTAAGTACCTAAGTAAGTAAGTTTAAGTTATTATTTAGTCCTAAAGATACCCAAAATCTTGGTCTCCCTATTAATACCGAATCCGATAAAATCCACGCACCATTGTTACATAAGGTGACGCGTGCGGAATTTTCGAGTCGCGATTTCTCTAACATACGCTTAAGAATGAACTGTACGACTACTTTGAGTTTACTACACTTTTAATCACAGGTAAAGTGACAAAAAGTCGTTTAAGTATATTTGCAAAGTGTCTAGTCTAGTGGAAATTACGATACTTACTTTTAAACTGCTTTGTAATACCTGTGGTGTGCTAATAAACATTTGAATTTGAATTAATCGAAAACGGTAATTCGATATTTCTCGCTTACAAAGCCTTACAACTGTAGTAGCAATAAACTATGCAACACAGAGTAGGGGTACAGTAAACGATTTACGATCGACACTAATATTGTCTAGACGAATTTTTATATGCCTTTCGAATTAAAATTACATGTCTGTAAAGCAATTTCTAGGAAATACAGATAGTTAAAATACCAAGCAAAAACTTTCAACCAGCTCACAAATAAATCGATCGACTCATAGCTCAAACAAATCTAGTCGAATCTCTTTTTTCAAACGCACCAAAACACATCCAACATTTTAAATTTCGAACGTCAGAAAAACAAAAAAGAATTCTTATCTCAAACTCGTTCTAAATTCAAAATATAAGTGAAGCAATTGAAAAACGAAACGGACCGAGTTCATATTACGAACGCGTTCCAAATTCGAGTGTATTCAAATATCGAACGAGAGATGGATTATGACGGGTGAACGCTGGAACACTAATCTTGATACGCTACAAATCATTTATTTCGTTTTTTTTCTTTTCTTAGAGAAGTTCCTATGGCAATCGTATTACACTGTTAGTACATTAACATAACATGACTTGTTAAAGTACAATGACTTGTATGAAACATAAAACATAATTTATGTTTAGTTTGGAAAACATTTTTCCAAATTATCACGTGTTACTGGTAGAAAAAAAATCCTCTCCCATTATTTCCTTGCTAGTTTTGGCGGGAAAAACACTTTTCGCATAGCAATTGCAATATTGTATAAATTTTGACGTTTGTTTTGTTGGAAAAATATCTTTACCAAGTACCTATTTCAAACTCTATGTAGGTACCGTCACAAAAATATTTAGCTAGGTACTGAAAGGAAATTACCTAAATTGTAAATACCTTCATTCATAGTTTATTTATAGTTTTGACTATTTTAAAGCTAAAAACAACACTTTTATTCAAAATTAGCCCCAAAAAAGTAAATATACTTACTATTATTTGAATTGCAAATAGAAATCACGTCTCGTTAATAATCTCAAAATTTATAGCTACGTACAAACTTTCAAAACTCATAAAGTTCTTTACATTCAATCAAGAGATTTAAATAAAATATTACTCAAACTTATAAAATCATAATTTTGGTCGCTCTGTGATATCTCATTGATTGATGTTTGAGTAAGACGACCACCAAGTTAAGAAGACCTCTTGACGTTATACTGGGTTATACAAATGGGAGGTCTAGTTTAAATGGTGGTAAAGTATGTTGACCTCACCACATGGTCTAGTCATGTTTTGTAGTTAATTAAAAATGTATAAAGAATTTATAACGTGTTCAAACGCCCCCGTGTTGTCGGTAGGGATTTAAAAAAAGTTATTAGAGATGAACGACAGTTTTGGTACTTTGAAGACAATCATTTTGATTGGTTCGTGGAAATGGGTGGATATAGACTTATTTACTTATCCTAATCCTAATAATATTATAAATGACAATGTTTGTGCCGATGGATGGATGTTTGTTACTTCATCACGTAAAAACCACTAGACAGATTTCAATGAAATTTTACAATAACTTAGCTTGGACATCAGAACATAGGGTAGGTATATTATTTAAAGATATTGTCTTTATTATCCAAGATATGACGATAAATGCGTACGATGTCGCGGGCAGCTACTAGTAACTTATAAAAGGATCAAAGAGTGTTTGTCTGACAATAATAAAAAAAAAAACATTTACTATGTGGCTTCCCAAAAACATTCACAAAAAAGAAGATGGTAAGACGAGCTTGACTCATCCAGCGAAGAACGGAAAATCCTGACCCACAGTAGAACTGAATGGAGAGCAAGGTGAACATCAACGGCGGATCCAGGGGGGGGGGGTCATGGGGTCATGACCCCCCCCCTGAGCTGGGTCTAGCACTCAGATGAACCACTAATGAGAATAATAATTTTATTTATACGTTGTTAAGACGCCTCTTACAGACGCGACCGATAATTTGTGAGCATCTAAATGGGACAAAACATAATATAACCGCGTTAGAACGCCGCCGCAACGCAAGAATCGACAGTGGCGGCAAAGGCGTGGCGAGCGGCGCAGTCGTGTGAATACTGTCTCCTTGATAACAACAAACAAAAAGCAATCAGTTTCCTATAATCAATGACAGATACACGCGACTGTTGGTGGATTCAAAAATCACGTGGAACTGGCTACCCTGATACATACGACAATAAAACGCTCTTTATCGCACCGTCTCACAAAGCCGCCGTAACGCAAAATTCAAGCTTCAAAAAAGGGCCGCCTGCGCACCACTGCTGCCACTGCCGCCGATTTAAACAAACTATAGCCACTGGCCCGACGGCCTTATTTGCTCGAAAATGCATGAAAATTCGGTCGCCGGCCTACGGCCGGCGTTTTAATTAATTCACGCCGTTCGCAGTTGCGGCGTCGCAACGCGGTATGTGTTTCGGCCTTAACGCCTAGCAAGACGTAACCTCAATCGTAATCGGTACTACTAAAGTTCTTAGTTCTAAGTTGAAAAAATAAATTTCTTTATACGTGACCCCCCCCTGGCGCTAAAGCTGGATCCGCCCTTGGTGAACATGGCCTTTGCCCAGCAGTGGGACATGACAGGCTGAGTGTAGCTGTATGTAGGTAGATAGAAATACTTTATTGCACTTAGGGAAAAGTGAAAAATAAAAATAGAACTGTAGGTATATATATAGAGAAGTAATAACTAAGTAAGTACCTATTTCTTTTTTTATTTCACTCATAAAATTATTAATCTATTCCAAAATAACCTTCGCAAAACGACGCAGAAATGCGAAAACGAAAATAAAAATTTTAAATGAAAAAAATGAACATCGAAACAAAAACAGCAGAACGTTATTATTTGAAACCATCGATTCGGGAACGAGGCAATAAAATCAATCATTTTGTACGTAACGACTTGGAGATATGAAATTTTTACATTTGCCTCGCATTCGATGAGAAATACCAACTGATTTGCTGGGACGGATTCGGGATTTAAAACCTACCGTACCTACTTATACATAATAAGTAGGTACTCCAATCGACGCACTCTCCCAAATACTAAATTAAAAAGGATCAAGAATTGTTTTGACAGTTGATATTTATATTTTGCCAGTGTTATCCGTCATTTTAAATGCTAAACTCCTTTTTGTAGCAAAAAATGCGTAAAATTATCTCTACCTAACCTTTTTTAATTCAGGTTTCATAGAGGAAGTTATTTCAACTCTAAGACCCAGAACACACGGTGAAACGCAAATGCAACTGAAAATGCTAGTTACTTTTGAGTTGCATCGCAGTTTCTGCTATAGACTTCCTTAGAAAACCACACATGACGCAACTACTTTTAAGTTGCAACTGAAAACTGAAACGAAACGTTTCAAACTGGTTGCGTCGTGTGTAGTTTTCTAAGGAAGTCTATAGCAGAAACTGCGATGCAACTCAAAAGTAACTAGCAGTTTCAGTTGCGTTGCAGTTGCGGTTCACCGTGTGTTTTGGTGCTAAATAGACTCTATCTGATATACTTACCTATCAATTTAATTCTTCACAGTTTTCAAATAGATTGAATTACCTATACTTACTTACCTACTGATTACCAATAATACAAACAGTTTAAATAATAATCCCACCAGAATCCGTCCCTGGATTCCAGATTTAGCTTAAAAATAGATATTTGGAGTGCTCCGATAAGTTAGATGGATGTTATTGGTTTAAGCAGACGAACGGTTAATAACTTTTACTTTTTCCGAGCACTTACTTCATATTTCATAGAGCCACCGTTGTGAGGCGGGAATTTATTTTCAAACTTCGAATCTTCGAGTGCATCTCTTCTTTGATTGATTTTAAGTGTCTTAATTCTATTTTATTTTGAGTAAAGAGTTTTTGAAGAAAGATATTTTGATTGAGATTTTTCAGCCAGTAGCTGGACTATTTTCATATTACGAATTTGTTGAAAGTAACGTAAAAGTTGTACCAAAATTGACTCTACATTTTTACGCATTCGAAACATAACGCAATCGGCTTGTGTGATGATAGGTGATAGGTCTATTTTTGTTAGATATTTAACAAAAATAAAGATTAATTTTTCTATTTGTCAAGCAGTACATAAATAAAGCTTAAAAAAAATGAAAACTTGAAAAACGAATATATCAAGCGAAGTATTCCAAGTTCAAAATGGTTAACGTTTATTTACAAATACAGTTCTCAGGTTGCAATTGTTTTTGTTGTTGCCATATTAAAATATTATGGAGATACTTACAACTGGCAGGTTTACTCATAAAATTCGTGTGAAAATAAACAATCGAATAAGTACGCTATTACTCATTCGATTCAATCGAGTCTGGTTTGTATCGATGTAAGGGAGACCATCTGGATTCCTTCCATTTTAATCATTGGGAATTTTGAATTTTGCTTTTGGAATTGTATATTTTTAATTTTAGAACATAAGTATTTCAATATTGTATTCTAATGCGCAACTTTCAGCTTTTCGAAATTGTATTTTCAAATTTCGAACATAGTTTCTTAAGTATAGACCATTAGTTATAGTTTTTGCATGCTTTATGTAGCTTATGTTTCTCGTAGGTACTTAATTTCTTAGTATTGACTCCTAAGGACTCTTTATATGGAAATGTTGTTTGACGATACGCCCAGAAGGTTTTATTTAAGTAAATAGGTTCTCAAAATACCATTAATAAACTAAGCTAGTAATAAACAATTGAAATGATATCGATGTCGCCACATACTTCGGCCTTTTCTAAATAGATGTGTCATTTGATATGTTCTCAGAATGACAATTAGGATCGTTTTAGATACGCTAGTGCGGAATGTATTATGATTCATGTCATTTTGATACCTTCTTAGATTTTATATTGCGAATTAAATTGTAGTTTTTGAAAATGTTACTTATTAATTTAGTCTCCATACATTTAGACGGGCCTGTTTCAACGGTGTACAGATAAAATGTTTCTGTCAGATATTTTATACCTCTGTTTAATGAAACAGACATAGGTTTATCTGTCAGTTAAAATTTTTATCTGTAGATGATGAAACTGACACATATAGATTGATTACTTAGGTATTTTCATTTTATTAAATCAATGATTAGTCTGCAGGCATGGAATCTGGTAACTATATGTACCAGAGAATATCAATTAGTACAATCTGTACGCAAAGTACTTTAATAACTCGATAGGTACCTATATAAAAGCTTACTCGTAAGTCACGATATTTCTGTTACTTTTTGTAAAGTAAAAATGTCATGCAAAAACCTAAAGATGTTAAATAATTACGCTTCATTAACTTTGAACCTTAAAACGAAAATTCGTTTACATTTTATGCAAACCCGAAATGAAGTTTTCATTTTTAAATAAAGATATTAAAATAAAATAGTGGCCATCGAAAACGGCAATTTCAAAATTTAAACGAAAGTTATTCTCAATTTGCAAAAATTTTGCGTCGGGCAAAACGTCGAAATTGATTATCGATAAAAATGAATATTCGTTTTGTCGAAACAATCCCAATCAGCGTCCGAGCGCTTATGAATCTGGAATTTGTCCGTTTTTCGCCCCATTCCGCGCCGTTCCAAATTAAAAATGTAAGAATTCTCGCTTGCAAAGGAATTTATATTTTATTTCATTTCATTAAATCCGCCATCTTTTGTTTTCGGCTTTCAATCGGAATTCATATTTTTCTGGCTTTCGTTCGCGGCCGGCGTCTTTATTTCTTTTTCCTTTAGTCTCGGGTCGGGTATTAATTATTTTCTTATTTTTGACGAATGCGGCGGGCGAATGCTAAAGTATTTTAGTGGCGATTAACAAGGGACGATTAAAGTTGGCTTTTAGAAACTCAATCACGAGTTGCATTAAATTTGTGAAATGTCGAATGTTTTAAGCGTTTCGGAGAGATCTGTTGTGAATTAATGGCAAGGATATTACGTTTTAGTATTGTATAATGTCGTCCATTTTTATGTTAAGTTTATTGAGATAAGAATTCAATAACGTCTTTTATGGGATTCATAGTTTTTTTATTTTATTTAGATAGTCTAGACCGTAACTGTATTTGGATCATGGATTACCTACTAAAATGTACGTAAAGTTAAAAACAAAATAAGAAAAGTGAAGAAATTATGAAAGACAATATTTTGTTACAGCAAAAGAATCCCTTAACTCTTTCACAAATCATTTAGCAATTATTAAAGTTGTCATGTAAATGGGAAAGTGTCAACGATGACAAATGATGTAATGATATCGTACGAGCAAATTGTTCATGTTACCGTTATCAACTTAATCAAGCTTTCCGGTTAAGAATATCGACAAATGTATCGATAATTTTGTAAACGTTTTCATTCCCTATTTGATTTGACGTCTTGTTCAAACTTAAAATGCAATTGTTCTTTTTTAAAATGTTTGTTTATTTTTTATTTTAGACGTAACTTTTGGAAGTAATTGTTTTTTTCTAGCTTCTGTGAAACAAAACACTATCTAACTAAAATACCTATCTAATCCGAATTGATCTTCTGTAAGTAACAAAAAAGAATGGCTATCTAAATCTACAGATGAGTACTTAAAAAGCAAATGATCACAAAACGGCTTCTTAATAGATCGATCTAAAGATCTGTTTACGAACGTAATTGTAGTGGCCATTACTATGTCTTACTCATCTCCCAATCACAATTAATAAGCGTTAGAACGAGACAGATAGTCTCAGTAATTATGACCTCGTTGAATTTACATACCTCCTTCATATCTGTCAATTTATTTTTGCTTCCAAGAAAAAACTTGATACCTACATTAAGTAGTGTAATATCTATGGACATGACGAATCTATTGTTCCCCTGACATTTGGAGGAATTTATTAATACCTAAAAGAACGAACGCCCAACCCAAATTAAATTAATAAAGTGATGGCTCAAAGTGTTAGGTACCAGATCAAAAATCCTGCAAAAAAAGAAAGTACAAAGTTTTTATCTGCAATAGACCTGGCTGTAAATTATTCGATATTCAAATTCGAATCGTAGTTGTATTTGAATTTGGAATAGCATTCTTGATTGTTTGTCGCGCGTTGGCATTTTGGCATACGCTTTAGCTATTGGCTGTTACGTTTTCGTATTTCGAACGCTTTGTGTTCGAATTTAGAAAAGGTGATTATTTTGCTTTCTTTTCCGTTGCACTATTGTGTGCTAATGTAAATTGGTAATGTCAGGGATTGAAGTATTAGTTAGGGATTCCTTTAAGTTATGATACCATTTTGAAGATGGATCAATATTGAACAAATACTTATTTCAATTAAACTGTTTATGAAAGCCTTATTTAATAATTTTCCTTTATTTTTCAGGTATTATACGAACCAGTAAAACACGCGTGTCAATTTTGGGCCAAGTAAGTTCGTAATGACCACAAAAAACTATATTTGTTTTAAGCCTCTAATTTGCATTCCAGTAAATTAATAGCTCTACAGGAAATAGCAGCTAATAAATAAATTATCGACATGTCATCTAAACTCAAGAATGCAAGTAAACAAAAATTGCAAACCGCATCCCTGCCAACTGCCAGATTTTAATGCCAAATAATCCGATCGTATTTGTTTTAATAGGCATTTGACGTGACAGACGTGTCCATTATTTTGTTTCTTTATTGCACTTTAATAGTGCAATTGCCAGTTCTAAATTTAATTTACGCAGCATTTTGTTTTGAAAGGTTGAGTTTTGATTTGATTTTGTTTTACGGTGGATTTCGTTTGTCGTTTATTAAAATTTTAACACGTTAAGTGCGCGGTTCGAAGATTTTTATGAAACAATTATCGATAACTTAGAATATGATATTAAAAATGATTCGAATATTTAGAAATCTACGTTTCTACAATTTTATATGCAAATAGGATTTTTCGGTATTACTTACAATAAAGTTTACAAGTTTGGCAATTATCTGCCACAAACCTAAGGACGTGTAAGTAGTACTTAAATTTGATTTATAAAAAGTCGCTGCAACAATAGCTTTTACTAGTTTTTTTACAGCCAAGGGTGTTGAAGTGTTGCACAAATAATGTTCTAGAATTAAATGTATCTAAACTGAAGCGCGCTCAAAATAGGGCGCGTTTGCAGCAATTATTTTAGCTCTGTCTTTCTGAAAATTGGCAGCCGTGTGAGATCTTCGCAAGCGGCATTCGGTTGGGAAACCGTTGTACTCGCATCCATACAAACAAGACCCCTCAAACTTAAAGAACATTAATACAAAATCTAGGCACAGATAGCTCTCGCATAACTGGACAGTCTTTATAAATAAAGTGCCCTGATATGCGAATAATAGGTAAGTCGTCAGATCGACGTACGTGAACTCTTCATTGCTTTATTTTCGTCTACGCTCGGATTTAATACCACCCTTTGTTCACAATTGTCACAATTAATTTCATATAATAACGACGTCTAACTATTAAAATAATGTCGCACGAGCCATTGCGCCAAAACTTGAACCTCCATTTAATTTTCCCGCAGTAACAAACTCGAGAGAAATTAAATTCCAGATTCATTGTTTTAAAATAAGACTATAAAATTAAAATACATCTTGATTACTAACATCAAACATAAATTTTAATGCGATGCCATAATAAAACTGGTTTATGAACGAAACAATAGAGCCTTTAAGTTAAAAAAATAAAACGTAAAGTACAAAGGGTTCGCTATTAATTTCTGCTACAATTTAATACCATAAAGAGAAATCGAAAAAAAAGGTCGACCAACGCCGTCGCGCGCTGAAAATTTACATTTGTAATCAGAGCCATTAACGTCTACAATAAACTGCATTGACATGCGCCGGAGCGGAACGGAGCTAGCGCGATGGAAAGAGATGGGTATCACTCGCGAAGTCCCACCAGACACAATAGCGGCGCGTGCACAGTGCGACGGAGAAGCACCTATTTGGGGGGAGGGAGATGGCACGACATTCGTAGATTGGTCTTCGATTCAATAATAGTTGCGTTGGATTTTATGCGTTTGCGAAAAATGCACGCAGATTTATCGTTTAGCTTTCCGCGTAGTCTATTATCGTGCTTGCAGACGCGGGTTATTGTGCTTGATTATGGTCATTTCGAGCATGAGCCCGATGACATGCTTGCTATGTGTTTATTGATGGTATTGACAATCTCTATTACTTACATTGTGACTTGAAAGTACTTTTGTTTTAGATATTGCTGCATGCAGCTTTAACTGAGAAATATGAAAGTCAAATAGTTTCATTTTTCAGAGCCTGTTTATTTGTACTAATAGGTACTAACATAAATGTAGACCTTATGTCCTTTAGAAAACATTAACTTCCTTTACTGCTTGGAAAACTTACTTCTCTAAATACTAAATACAATCACATATAAGTAGTTCCTATAAAATAGAATAATTCTCAAATTGTTTTCTACTACAGACTTAAGTACCTACTCTATCGAAATTGATCGCAGTAGGTGGCAATATTTCGCCAACAAACAAACCCTACCACAGAAAAGAAAACAGGAAATTCTCCAGTACCTCTAAATCACTAAACCTAATATTGTGCAAGTTTGACGTCACTTAATAACCTCAAAAGCGTATCGGAGTCACAATAACATGGAGACAGCGCACGCGCATACAAAGTGCGCGACAGGTGCGCGCATTCCCGTGCGTTGTGCGAAAACGAGAAACGACGATTAAAATGAAATACGTTAGGGCCGGTTCTAGTACTAGGAAGATCATAATGCCTAGGCATTATGGTTATGATGGGCTTAGAAAAACTGTCTTTACCTTAAAGATAAGGATTATCCAGTTCTGAGCTTTTTCTACAATATTATAGAAGTCTAAGATTGTCGGTTGTGTAGTGAATCATAGTAATTAGTCAGATACTATAAAAAGAATATTGAGATATTGAATATCAAGCCTTCAAAATTATTCATCTTATCGTAATGAGTAAAAAATATGATCAATGCTTCAAACGATCAAATATTTTGGTAAATGGATCAATAAATCTCTTACAGCAAAGCAAATAGGCTGTAAACTGTAACCAAGCGAAATAAAAGTGCGTGTTAGACTTTTCTTTTCTTTGACGAAATAAGAGGACTCTCCTTTGAATGCCCAACTTTGAGTTTATGTAATAATATTGTAGGTATCTTAATTAACTCACTATTAAGACGGAAGGTCTTTAGCAATAAAATATCGAGTAAATTCCGAAGTATTTCCGTCAATCTCATCAAGTTCCGTACCCCTGACTCCAGTCCTGCCGTTAATTAATATTGTCTAGTACACGGCCGACGAAATATTGTTGTTATTTATGCGTCTGGATCGCGATAGTTAATCTTAATGCCTCTGATTCCTGAATTCAAAGTAACTATTTTAATATTCGAACGTTAATTGCACCTGTGAGATTCTTTTTTGGGACAGTTCGAGCCTTTCAGGATTGCTCGAACTTTTCGGTGTTAGCGTTTGAAGGGTTAAGGGGCTTTGAAAATGTCGAAATTATTGCAATTTATTTTTTATTCGCAATTGGTATTTAGAATTAAAGTTAGAGTACCTTATTATTATTATAGTAACTTTAATTTATATCTGGCTTGAAGACAAAGAAGATGTTATATGTAATATGTAATTGTTTTTTTTTTCAAAAAACAAAGAACAAGAATAATAGTCGTCTATAAATTAGCAATTCTCTTTATTCACACTGACACATTTAGTCTCAAGAACTCTTTACAAGAGCTCCAATTACGTTGACGCAGACATAATGATAAACCGCGACCACCCTAGCGCGGTTATTAATTATTACTCTAAATTTTATCAGCAGAGCAACATTCGTCAGGCAACGGGTAACTAAGTATACTGCCAATAATACGGGCGTCAGTAACACGTAACACTGCGAATTGTGCTTCAATAGAACAACAAAACGCATTACCGAAATAGCTGCGTCTGTCTTGTAACGATACTCGGTATCGTCAGTGTTACATCTCTAGTTTTGAAAAAGGAATAAAAGACTGGCCGTTTACCCGCGAAATGTTTGTTGCTAATTCAAAAAGTTATGCAATCTTTTTTTGTTGATTTCTTTTTTATTGTTTGCCGCCTTTTTTACGGAACTACAGATTAGTACTTTCGTTCTCTTTTCAAAATATTGACATTATTGGAAAAAGCATGAATTGTCGATGATTTTTCAATGGTAGTTTTTCATCAATGATACCGACGACTTTTTCAGTCTTTTTTCAATGATATCAGCCGAAAATATTCAAAAATATCAAGGATAAAAATCTATAAATATCAACAAAACGTTAAAGATCCTGTCCATCGTAGCATAGATGAAAATTATAGTTGGTTCACATTGTAAGCTTGTATTTTACGATAGTGGGATACATAAAACGACTGTAAATGTCAGTTTATGAATGTATCCACAATAAACAAAGCATTACCGAGTTTGTAATGGTTCCAGTGCTGATTTGTTGAGAACATTATAGATTCTATGTCTTAATAGAAATATTACTTTTAGATACTTAGCGACATGTTTTAATGGTATTACGTAATGTAACAAGCAGGTATTTATCAAGTTAGGTACATGTAATTTATAGATATTTAAAAGGTAGGTAACTAATTTAACTCATGTGACTAACTAACTTTTAGAATGAAAAATGAAATGAAAATTAAAATGAAAATGAAAAAATGAGAAAAATGACTTTTTAATTTTTCTGTCATCAATTCATTAAATAATAGGACATATCCTTAAAAATATAAAAGAGTGTCTTTATAAAACACTTATCCCAATCTTAAATCGCTGAAAAATATTAAGTACGAGTTAACTTTTTATTCCGATTTACTCAAAAAGCTCAAAAGAAACCCATTCCTTTCATAATCTAATCTAGAAAGAAATCCTTTTAAAAAATATCCTCCTAATATTAAAATAGTCCAATTTTATCCCAAAAAAGATAAAAAAGCTCGCAGCTGGTTAATTCTCCCACCTTTTTGTATTCGAATGTTACGTCTAAGACACGTAATATTATTTTGACGGCGATGCAACGCGCATTCGCTCAAACTTCCTGTGTTTTGATGTTTTCGAACGCATCGGCGGCCGTTTGATTTCCATTGCTGCATTTGTAGGTTACTTAGTTTTTGAACGCACTTCATTTAAAATTTTCAAAATGGAATCTGAAATATAAAAAAATATTCGTCTTGAATTTTGAACACTTTAGATGTGTCAAAAAGTTCAGGTTAGAAATTTTTTTTGGCGCCGTATTTCCATTTCTATAAAGAAGAAACCATACAAAAAATAAAAGAACTACAGAAATGCAGTTTTAAAAGTACATATTCGAGCATTAATCGCATTAATGCGACATCTGAGAGTAATTACCGATTGACTTCATTTTGCGACCATTAAACAACTGTCATAAACACAACATAGAAACCTGTTTAAAAACGGATGTATACTTTATGCGTCACTTTCAGGAATTATCTTGAGACTCCACAACTATCAGTGTATAGAGAATTGAAGGATCTAGTTAACTATTTCGGTTATTACTGAAAACGTAACTTAAGTTTTTTACCTAATATTGTTCTTTAACTTTCTTGCAGTTCCATCGCAAACAATGTAAGGAAGAAAGTATGTTGCATTTGACCAGCTTATTTTTCTCAATACAAAGCCAGCAGTCTATATCGAACAAGGCGATATAACCGTAGTCATCCCGCTCTCGTTCAAGGACGTTCACCCCGATTTTTTTACCTTCCGATCGCTTCCTTTTACCAAAAAGTTTTTATTCGAATTTAATTGTGAAGGGTTAACTTTTTTTCGGCATAATGTTGACAAGTCACTTTGATTAATTATTCCCGTATACGTATTGTTCGTTTTGTTCTTGTTTTGTTCAATGGATTTTATAGTGAAAGTCATTTATTAGATTTTCGTGTTCATCAATTATTTACTTAATGATTTTTGATAGAAGTTTTTTTTTAAGTAGGCGCGTCAAAGGAGTTTTTGGTAAGGCGCCACTAAGATTTTGATAACAGAAGATAAAATTTACAGAAATCAATTTAGCTACCTACTTATGGAATTGATAGATTAAAAAAAGATACTGATTAAAAGCTCAGCCAATAGTTTGTCATTTTCATTTAACATATTTCTAAATAAAATTCTTACTTCTTATTCCTGTCAGTTAAAATGCCTTTCTTCATAATCCAACATCCTTTGACACCGAGGTCACACCAATCTTTCTGGAATTTAGTTTTTAAACGCAAACTCCAGTAAAAACAATAATAAGCTCATTATAAAAGCCGCCATTTTGAAAAGTAATGGCGCCAAAACAAAAATAAATCTTTTTAATAATTTTCCCTGCATCGTTCGAATTTTAGAACTGGTTATAACGAGATTTTACGAAACGATCCTCAGCTGTGTTAGTTTTGGGATTAAATACTTTTTTTTCAACCCCTCCATTTTAAATTTAACTCTTTTGACTATTTTAATATTTTTGGAACAAGTTTTGGCTTGGGGCGAGGGTGGCCCTTTTTGTATAGACAGTGTGTATTGTCGTTGTACTATTTTTGTATGGAATCTTATGCGGGCGGCGTATGTTGAATTAATTTTTTGAATTGATCAAATCTTCTTGCTGTGAAAGGATTTTCAAGTTCCTTTGTGTTTGGATTTTGTTTTATTTCGTTCAACTTCGGTCTTTGTCAGCATTTACACGTAGATGTCTTTAAATTCTCTAGAAAAGTTTATGAAACTCTACATTTTTGAGTTTTCTCATATTTCAATACCCAAATGAAATCAAATAGAAGGCATTTTGTTTGAAACGAAAAATTTTTCAACTCACCATGTAGGTGTCACGCTTTTCAGATAAGTACCTAGTAGGTACTTCATTTTCATCCATTCATACATACTAAAAGTACCTACTTTATCCAGTTTGTATAAGCAAACTATTACTCTTCTCTATGATTTAAAAAATAAGCATTAATAATGGCCGAAATTAAAAAGCAGCATTTGAATTAAAAAAGTTCTTTAATGTCAAATGAACTCTAAATTTAAATTCTTTGTTAAATTGAACAAAATAGTGGCAAAGGGAGCGCCATGACGAAAGCAATTTAAAAATGGAAGGGTTTCGCTTTTCGTTCCAATTTTAAAAAATGAGCCCGCGACGAGTGATTTGACGATTCGGACGGATTGTAAAATGAAGTATTGTATGCAAGATAGAGCCATTATTATGAATATTGATTTTATACCAACGATATAGGTATACGAATTTTAAATTAAGTATGTAGGTACTTAAATCAAAACAAAGTTCAGTTAAGTTTTGAGTAGGTGTATACCTACTTCCATAAAAACGCCAATAAAAATTAGTTTTCTCAAGTAAAAACAGACATGAAAGATCATTTACTTATCTAAAATTAACATATTGAAACCGAAAAGAGTTAGTAACGTTCCCAACCACTTGAAATAAACTTTCGAGTAATTTTACGTGTGTACATAAAACCCTCCACGCACTCACTTCGAATAATACACTCACACGTACGTGATTTGTGTAAAAAACATTCACTCACACTACAACAAGGCCGCAGATGGTGATTCCATAAAATAATATTTCATGTAAAGCACTAACCGCCCGACCGAGGGCGGAAGGATTGAGTTCTATTTTTAAATTTTTATATTTCGAAGCAATTCCAACCAGCCAGCCTCTTTCTACTTAATGTTTTATTCGTTTTTCGATTTACAAATTCGAATTGTAATCGTTCTTTTTGTTAACATGAATTGTAAGTTTCGCCGAGTTGAAAGTTATTTAATAGGAGCTCGGAATTTAATTAGATTTAAATTAGTTGGTAGTCTTACAAATGTCAATTACGAAATCGACCTCTAAAATTTAAGCAGTTCGCTCGTGACCATTCGTCAATTAAATCGGCCGAGGGGACTCGTTATTAAAACGAATAAAAAAGAAATAAATCTTGAGGCAAGTTTTAAAAAGCTTCGTTTCGGAGTAAAGAATGTTGTGTACAATCTCGGTTCGGACAAAAAAGTGACAACAAATAAAAAACAAAGCACAACATCGGCCAAAGAACAGATTATCAGCGCTAAAAGGGTTGCTCCCGCGCTCTCTTTCTTTTGTTCCTTCCAAATTCAAAGTTGGGATCCGTACAAGGAGCGTTCCACTGCGAATTCTATTTTTGAATATTCTACCGAGAATTTTTAATTAATGCCGCTCGGGCGTGCTCGTATTTTTAAAATTCGTATTCTGTTTTAAATCGGCTTCGATATTCAATTTTTGCGTTCGATTTGCTGTTTTTTATTTATGTTGTGCGATAATGACGTTTCGGTTTAAGTGCTTTATTTCGATTGCCGATTTTATTCCGATGTTCTCCTTGAAGGTCGGTAGTTTTAGTGATTAATGGCCGAGATATGTGGAGTGCTTTTTAAACGAAATATTGAATTTAATGATGTTTTGTGGAACTCTCCTCGATCTGTTTTTGTCTCGATTCCCGTAGGTGTATCTTTACATTTCAATGACATGTTTCCACATACTATGATAGATGTCGTATAGTTTTATCGATCACTTCTGTCTCCGATGCTTTGTCTTCGGTTTGTTAAGTATATTGTCCTTAATAAAAGGCTATTCCATCGATAAAATTTTATAACCGCTACTTAAACGATAAACGAGCAATTTCGTGTATGATATCACAATGTGCCCTTATAAGATTCCAATGGGCACAGTCTAAAGATTTTACTTGGAAGTGTGTGATGGAGAGATGTGATGTGTTTGTTATGAAGATAGTCTGTGGCAATAATGGCAGGGCATGCACTTTAAATGAGTAACCAATAAGTCGTATTAAGGGGTCAGTTGACGCACTCAGACGATGTCGTTGACCCCGATACGCAAATAAGGATTTATATTTCATAAAACAACACAAACAAAAACAATTTACAGATTTATTATAAGTATCATGAACATTGGCGGCTCTTACCGTCGTCGTCGAGTTTAAGATGTACTCGATACAAATAAAATAAACGTTTAATTAAAATTCCTTATAAGCACTTACAATTTTACAATCTATCGCTTTTGGAGTACCATTTAATTTCGTTTAGCAAACGAATAATAATCGAGAACAAAATTTCTTAGAAGCAATATCGCAGTCAGAACAACGAACTAAAATATACTTTTCATAATAAAGTACTCACACATTGACGTTTAAACTTGGAACCAATAATAATCATCCGTCCATATAATGGCCTCGCTTAATATTCCATTTTCAAAAATATTTGAATCGTCATGCTCGTTCTATTCCTTTGTATCGGCCCAATACGGCTGCCGGTTGAATAGATATCAGATTTTGAATTTGGAAGCGATCTGAGATTCTCATTGGGATTGAAATAAAACTTATTTTTAATTGAACTTTTTTAATACTGACAAGTTCAAATTGTAGCTATAAAAACTTCCCACTGATTCTTTTTTTTGTTTGCAGGTATTGGCAGAGTGCAAGATGTTAAGAGCGCGGGAAAACGGATCTGTAATACGAGAACATCACGAACTCTTTCAAGAGTGAGTGTAACTTATCTAATAAGAAAAAAAAAGTAAAGCGCTTCTTTTCAAAGATTTATCTGACTGCACCCCATATTACACATGCGTAATTTTATTAAGGTCCCCTTCCTCTACGTTTATTTTAAAAATGGAAAGCTGAGCGTTCACAAAAATAATTGATGATGGGACTGGACTCACCCCCTTCATAATCCCACAGCGCGGGGATCAAACGAATGCACATAAAGTATAAAACGTGTCTATAGTTTAAAACATGCATGCATAACAACATAAAGGTTATAAGCCGCAAATAAAATGACTCCATGAATTTATCCGAATTTGGTTTCCCCGAAAATCGTTACTGGCCGAAAAAATGACTGATCGGCCTCGAAAGGGTTAGAGAAGAAAAAAGAAACAAACAATGAAATAATAAAATTTTATGTTCGAATGGCGGGCGCTAAACGCAATGACGTACGATTTTCATATTTGGAATTCCGCGCGCGTCCAAATTTTTAAGGTCATAAATTTTTAAACGGCGCGTTCCAAATTCGAACACGGGAAGCGCTGACAGCTTTTATTAGAATGCTCTATCGCATTCACAATTACAATCGAGTGCGTATAATTACAATCGAGAAATCGAGCACACGTATATTGATATTAAAAATGCTGTTTTTGTCCGTCGAACATTGAAACAAAGCATCGGTAATTCGTATGAAGTGACTTGCGTTTAGTGCGCTCCTCTTTGTCTGTCCATCTGTATTCACGATAATATTTTTTCCTATTGAGTTTCCTAAGATAATTGTCATTAATAATTGAGATTGGGACGTCGATTGCGCGATGCATAGTCACAGAGGTTAATTTAAGAAATAATTTCTCGATTAAGCATCGATGTTTGTAACACTGGCCACTAATGATTTCCGTATATGGTACGCGATGAAGTTTCAAAGAAAATTAGAGTTTAGTATCGTTTTCGTTTCGGTTACTCGCCGTTTATGATGTTCGATTTTCGTTTTTTGTTGGAAATGCAACTGTAGGTGACTAAGTCCAAAACTGTATTGTGATATGAATAATTTATGAACAACTTTATACTTCCCGGCCCGTTTCGGCGCGAACCGTCGTTTTTGGGAATAAATTCATCGAAAAACGCCTTTTATACAACATTAACATTATTTATGTGTTTCGTACTGCGGACACGTTTAAAAGGAGATTGTCGAAAGCTCTTCGATTGTGTTGGATGCCTTCGCAAAACCTGAGAAATATTGACACAGTTCCATTTTCGATTTGAGCAAAAACCAAATGATATAATACGTAGCCTGTCACATTTACATACTTACCTATTATTTACTTACGTACATTTGAAGATTGCGTCTCTGTTTGTAAGTAAGTTTAAATGGAATAAAATGAATGTCCACGATTAATTTCGGCGTTTATCTTAGAAAAACCAGATCCAGAAGCAGTTCACTTTATCTACTCTCACATTAGTCAAACTTCACTTTTTAGTTAAAAGATTAGCTTTTAGCCTATATTTGGAGAGAAACAAATTGCGTTTTACGATAAACATCTGCTTCATACATTTACTACATAGTTTCATTCGTCGTTGAATTTTACAACCATACCATAATGTGAAAAGTCATCATTTAAAAAACAAATGGCAAGAATGATAAATAGATGGAAAAAGGGTTACATACTTACTCTTCAGAATAAATTTCCTCCATTATGGAATCATGCAGGATATCGCTATCCAAAGATGTTATTCGATGCATACCTCCATATAAGCTAAACCCGTTAGTCGGCAACAACTAACGCTAATAAACGGATATCATAATAGTGCGTTCCAATTTTGAATTAAAAAACAATCGGAAAACGCTCGCACGTCGAAGCGATAACGAAACGGATTCGAAATTTTAAATAGTACCATTCAAACTCCGATTTCAAATATGGAATGCCCGATTGTTTCCCGTTTTCGCTCGTAGTTGTGTCTGACAATTTTATTTTTGCGTTTACAAAAATAAAACTTAATTAAATTCAGTTCCATCAACAGATTCGTTGATTGAAAATGTAAAGTTGTGAAAAGCAATTGGCAAACTTTATTTGCGTGTAGTGTTTTTAGAATTATTTTAAAATTTAAATTGTACGTTTGGTCAACTGTAAATATAAAATTGTCGAGCGCGTGGTTTTTAATATGCGGGTTACGCATACTTTATTGAAGTTCCACAATGGATTGAAGTGGCAATATGGCGTCTAGATTCTCAAATTATTAGCCGAGTTCCTTTTATTCACTAAATTGGTGGCATTAAATTGAAAATTTAAGGTATTCATTGATTGGCAATTTTTTATCGAACGAGTGTCGATCGTTAACAACAATTTTTGAAATAATTGATGAGTTGTCTGCGGTAACAAGATGGTTGAAACAAAAGTACTGTTTCTTAGGTAAAGGTGTGTTGTTGATACTGAGAAAATTTTAAAAATAGAACGTGAAACTGTCTTTTGTTTTTCTTTGTTAAAATAGTTTGAATGTTTATTGTTACAAAGTTTAAAGGAGGTTGTAATATTGAATCGGATATAAAAAGCTATATGATCTTTTACACTATTGCAATTTATATAACTCAATTAAATTTTCCTATTATATTACTTTATACTCTCCAAATGTAGTTTCGGTGTGACAAATTACATAAGTCTACAATAAAAAAAAACGTGATCGTATTTAATTTAATTACCTACCTATTGATATAATATTCACATACCATCCCGTATTAATACGCAATATCCTTAAATAAATAAATTAAATATCGCTCCATACGTTCTAAAGATAGATAAGTACCTACTTAAGTATAAATATAGATAGGTAGTTACCCCGATTTCTCTATCCATAGTTTCCATTTTGGTCAACCTTATGTAAACGTCATAATTGTAATGTAATAATTTGTAATTAATTATTCAGGTATTGTTAGCATGGTGTTGCAATATACGTGGCTAATTTTGGCATCAAAAATACATAAAAACTACCAAAATCAGTTTTAGTTGGGACTGGACTGTTTTTGAGTGGCAATAAAATTTCGACAATTTGTATCATTATTTTACTTTACTGATCTGTTCAGGTTTATTCAATAAAATTATTGAGCTAAGTACTTTTTGATAATTTTTTTGTAAATAGAAGAAAAATCTCAACATATTTTCCGAATACAAAATCATACTTTTAAACAAAGAACATAAATTCCAAAAATGTAGGTACCTGACACGTTTTTTGACAGCCATCAATAGACAAACCGGAATACAGAAACAGTTGAATGTCTCATACATACAAAATAATCAATAAAAAAAACAATTGCACCAAAATCGGTGAAGAAAGTTCGTCATATCGATTGTCAATTTCACCCAGCCGAGGTGTATGACTGCGTATGGTTATGCATACTGATTGCCTATAAGAGTTCCTAGTATAAAATACTTTCATTCGACGTGCATCGCGAATATGGGAACATATTTAATATGCGGAAAATATTCCAAAGGTTTCATACGTCTGAATATTAAGTTACGAAACAAAAATGTTTGAATAAAGACTAAAAACTCTTTTTGTTTTTATGCGTAGCGGGACTGGCCGAAAAGAATTGACAATTCCATTTTTGTGTTTCAAGAAATTGTTAGTGAAGCGCAAGTTCGTAGGATGATGCGTTTTTGGAGTCGTATTAACTTTAGGTAAGTAGGTTAAATCCCACCAAAAACATAAATGTGAAAAAGGGTGGCCAATTCAATATGAAAATTATGTTGAGAGCTTTGCCGTAAAAAGTATGGAGATCTAAATGAGTGCCAATTCATAGGTATGCAAAATAGAAATATGTATTTTTATAGGAAAAAAATAATGCCTATTATGAACAAGTATTAATAAACTCTATTTCTTTGCTTTGTTGGATAACTTAAAACAATTGCTGTTATTAAAAAAAATATAAGATCTTAAAGGAGGTTAGTTTTATTTGGCCAGTTTTCATCAGAATTAAAAACATTGAATAAGTTTATAAATAAAATGACTGATTTAATTTAAAACTGGCCAAATAAAACTAACCTCCTTTAAGATCTTATATTTTTTTTAATAACAGCAATTGTTTTAAGTTATCCAACAAAGCAAAGAAATAGAGTTTATTAATACTTGTTCATAATAGGCATTATTTTTTTCCTATAAAAATACATATTTCTATTTTGCATACCTATGAATTGGCACTCATTTAGATCTCCATACTTTTTACGGCAAAGCTCTCAACATAATTTTCATATTGAATTGGCCACACTTTTTCACATTTATGTTTTTGGTGGGATATCATTACTTTTTGTACAGAGAACTAGGCAAGTATTAAGATTTAGTTCTTTTTTTTTGCTTTTCCGCTGCGTCGTAGAGTGCGTGCGTTTCATAAATATTCTTAAAAACGCACTATACAAGTACAACGTAAGTTTGCTGCTAATGACGTCAGTGTAGCGTTTTCTCACTGGAACTAGGACTGAGTGAGTGAGACAACAGCGGCAAACTTATAGTGAACGGGTTGTATAAATACCTAAAGTAAGCAAATGTTTTTTCCTTTGCTTACTCGTAATTACCGAGCTGGATTCCAAAGGGGTTTGAATATAATGTTCTACCTAAACATGTGTATGGTAACTTTTTCCACAAAAATGGCGGCAGTCTAAGAAACCTGCATTAATCGATAGTTCAAGTCAATACAAATCGAAAATATAAGTAGGTAGATGAAAAAAATTTTATAAAGCGTCACGTTTCCGAGATATAGTGTGCTTTTCCACCAGAGATGTGCTATGCTACGTTGCTACGAATGCGTTTGAAATCCACCAATCATATTCATTGTTTTGTGGAAATGGATTCAGCTAAGCTATGTTTTTCACATACTTAGAAGGATGCGTGCTATGGATGTGTGCTATGGATGCGTGCTATAGATGTGTGCTATGGATTCGTGCTATAGATGCGGGCTATGGATGCGTGCTATCGAGCAAAGCTATGTTTTTTTATATTATCGAGATACGTAGCATAGCTCGAGATGCGCATCTTCCTTGCACAGCCACGTCCCGCCCTTCAGTACTCCAATTAGCACGTATGCAGAGCAGCGCAGTAACAAAATAAACGGTAAGGAGTATTTGAGGGGGCCATGCTTTTGGGAGTTGGTTGACATAGGTTGCTTCAAAAACTCTTATTTTTCAACCACTATAAATTCCCAGCATATTTATACCTAAAACTAGCTTTTACCCGCGACTTCGTCCGCATAAGTTTTTTTGTTTTCTCAAGCAAGGCTATAAGTCCCCCTTCAACAATGTCCCTCTATCGTGTTCCGGTCCTCAACTTCACATCAAAATTTGTTCAAAAGCAACCTAAGCACATAATGGATAGCTCCGAATGTTTCCTTAGTAAATATAAAAAGTAAATAATGTAAATCGGTTTAAAATACTACTAACTATACCTACCTGCCAACCCCCGATGTACCTATACAATTCAGATCAATAGTTTTGGCGTAATGTGATTCTAGACAGAGTTTTAATGTTGTAGATAGGTAGCTATGTATACGTTCCTGTGGGAATGAGATATTTTCCCGAAGTAAAAAGTAGTCTGAATTTTAGTACCTTCCTACCCTATAAGTTAAGTAGTGTGATGGAATGTCGCTAAGTTTCGATCCAAGTAAAACTGTTAAATAAAGACAGTTGCATCAAAATTTTATCATAAATTCCATAAATTATGGCGCCTACCTACCCTCTAAGTTAGAAAAGTGATTAAATACTAACTTGAAGTCTTAGTAACACTCAGTTTAAAAAAAACATCAAAATCATTTCAGTAGCTATGGCGTCATGCGCTTCTTAACACGATCACGCTAGATTTCCGCGGGAATGAGGTATTTTCCCGCCGTAAAAAGTAGCCTGTGTCGGTGCCTAGGATTCTATCTTTAAATTAACCAAGTCTTATAAAAATCCGTTCAGACGTTAAGGCGTGAATGAGGTAAACTTTTAAAACAAACGATTAAAAATCACTAACTCAATTCAGTTTTCTGCCTACTTCCTACCCCCTAAGTACGATGACGTGATCATTTTGATCTTATATCCGTTTTTAGTTAACCATCTATTACATTACTAAATTTCATCAAAATCCGTTCAGCCGTTTAGGCATGATAGAGCAAAACTCCCAGCAAAAACCATTAAAAAATCACTAACTCAATTCAGTTTTCTGCCTACTTCCTACCCCCTAAGTACGATGACGTGATCATTTTGATCTTATATCCGTTTATAGGTAACCATCTATTACCTTACAAAATTTCATCAAAATCCGTTCAGCAGTTTAGGCATGATAGAGCAAAACTCCCAGCAAAAACCATAAAAAAATCACTAACTCAATTCAGTTTTCTGCCTACTTCCTACCCCCTAAGTACGATGACGTGATCATTTTGATCTTATATCCGTTTTTAGGTAACCATCTATTTAGTTACTTAATTTCACCTTACTAAATTTCATCAAAATCCGTTCAGCCGTGAAAGAGCAAAAGTCCCAACAAAAACGACTAAAAATCACTAACTCAATTTAGTTATCTACCTACTGCCTACCCCCTAAGAACGATGGCGTGATTATTTATAGCCTATGATCATTTCTAGGTTATCATCTATCACCATACCAAATATCGTTCAGGCGTGAAAGAGTAACAGACAGACAGACAGAGTTACTTTCGCATTTATAATATTAGTATGGAGTATGGATAGTATGTAAGTATGGATTTAGTATTAAGTGCCTAAATATAAAGTTTCATGGTTTTATCTTTGAATAATGACGATCTCCCATACTAACTTTCATCCCTTATTACCACCCCCTTAAGCCTTTTTTCGCGACAAAATATAGCCTATGTCCTTTCTCAAGGTCTAGACAACCTCTCTACCAAATTTCATTGAAATCTGTTCAGTAGTTTAGGCGTGAAAGCGTAACAGACAGACAGACAGAGTTACTTTCGCATTTATAATATTAGTATGGATAGTATGGATGATCATTTCTAGGTTATCATCTATCACCATACCAAATATCGTTCAGGCGTGAAAGAGTAACAGACAGACAGACAGACAGACAGACAGAGTTACTTTCGCATTTATAATATTAGTATGGAGTATGGATAGTATGTAAGTATGGATTTAGTATTAAGTGCCTAAATATAAAGTTTCATGGTTTTATCTTTGAATAATGACGATCTCCCATACTAACTTTCATCCCTTATTACCACCCCCTTAAGCCTTTTTTCGCGACAAAATATAGCCTATGTCCTTTCTCAAGGTCTAGACAACCTCTCTACCAAATTTCATTGAAATCGGTTCAGTAGTTTAGGCGTGAAAGCGTAACAGACAGACAGACAGACAGAGTTACTTTCGCATTTATAATATTAGAGATGGCGGCGCGGAAACTATCCCTCATACGCAAACGGGAGTTTCACCCCATTTTTAAGAGTGTTAGTGTCAAATTTTCCATAGGGCCGGTCCACTCCGTGACAACCCTTCCGAAAAAACTAAAAATAAAACACGGAGGGGACTTTTAAAATCGTTATTATAATCTCGGACGCCATTTTTTACTATGCCCAGTCGAGTACTGGTTTGTACAAAAGTTTTTCTAGGTAGCTAGTTTTGAATTTGAAACTATGTTTTTTAATCGGAACGTTTGTGGTATTGTCCAGATTTACAGAATCTAATGAAAAAAAATTGTTTTATGTCAAATAAAACTAAGGCAGACCATGAGAAATAATCGTCCAGAAATAAGTCACCCCTGACATTCTTGAAATCTTTAAAATTCTTCTAAAATAAAGAAAACTATGCTATCAGACCTATTTTTCTATTTAGGTACGTACATTATCCTATGCAAATTCCAAATTAAAAATAAAATCTGCCGATAGTTCACCAAAGATAAAACCAATTTCGTCGTCACAGTACAATAAGGGGACGCGCCCTTCAAAATTTTAAATCTTTTCAACAAAAACCCTTTTGATGTTTATGCATTTTGGCAATATCTCGGTGTCGGTAGCGAATAGCGACATTTGGTCCAACGACAGACAGATTAAAATCTTTTTGATAAAAATCTCATTTTTTAATCCGTATTTTATTGGCGCAAGTTTTTGAAAATGGATTGTGATGCGTTTTTGTTGAATGTTTTATTGATTTTTGGGCAGTGGTAGAGACTTTTTGATATTATCGTCTCTAAGAGTTTGTTTTAAGAGAACAAGGACATTTTTTTATGTTTAGTTGGTTCATTCTCCATGCTGGACATACGGTATAACAATCGCAATACTTTTCAATATTTTTTTTTCTTCTAAAGCCAGGTATTTCACCTTTAACTTCTTAGAAGACCCAAAATTAAAATAAGCAAAAAAATCATACAAAATGATTTTACGCAACATGTAACCAGTAATCAAACACAAATGTTAGAGACAGGCCACCCAACCACCCATCCATACATTTACGACACTCCATACAATAAATCATACAAAAACACTATAGCTATACTTCTCACTCCATCATACTATGATATGATTATTACCTGCAAGACTTAAATTGAAACCTGATTTATATGGCCATTGATATAAATACAGTGTCTACTTAATTGTTGTTATAGAAGTCTCTGTCTTAGCACGATGACGTGTAACAAGTTCATAGATGTAAGAGCTAAGTTATAGGAGTGAGGATAAGAAATTAATTACTTATTATGATATAAGGAACTTGAAAAGCTTATTGGAGAAACCATTGGACTTTAATTTTTTTTTTGTTTTTATTGTTTTTTAAATAATAGAAAATATGAAAAAGGTACCTAGGCATTACAAAAACCTAATATTTCTGTAATTTAGTATCTTATTAAATAAAAAAAAAAACTAATAAGACTAATTAGAAATCAAAATCAATTAGGATCTAAAACAGATTTTACTGATTAAAAAATCAATTAGGATCTATAGAGAGAAACTCCTAAAAAATAGAGAACTTTGTCATTTGTTAGGATTCCGTTGAAAATAAGACGTAAAAAAATTAATTCTAAATAATTGAGCACCATTAAAATGTTTCGCAAGTAGTTTACAAACGTGCGCGAGTGGAACTAGCTGTAAGCAGATATAAAGTGTCTCTGGCCTCATAAAACGCAACAATCAACGTTTAACGTAACTCCTATTAATCAACTCATTTCAAAGACAAACAACTCAAAAAACATGTGTGGGAAAACGTACCAACCAACGCATTCCAAATTCGAATGAATCTGAAAGGCGAGCGAGATTTGAAAAGAGAATGAGATTTGAAAATAGAACACGCCATTAGGAACGAACACAATGGTCTCATTGGTCGATTTGAAAAAGGAACAATTTGTTAAACGTCAAATATGAACTTTTTTATTTCCGTTGTAATGAAACGCCGCTCAGTATGATGTCTAGTACACATCTTAGTTTTTTGTGGGATCACGTCACTCGTTTTTCATTTTGTTTTGTCCATACACGTCTGGTATACTTATTAATGTCAAAATTAAAATAAGAAATCCGAGTAATAACGAAGAACGCCGTAAGCGACAAGATTATTGCGTTATTAAAAAGCCGTTGGTCTACTCACGGCCTAATTAGTGGGCAATGATGCGAAAATTATCGCTCCATCTCCTTTCTGCGTATAAGAACAACCAAAATTTCTAGACAAGTAAAAAATTTACGAAACAATAAACATAGATACAAGATTCGTAGATAGAGCGGTTGTTTTTTTGTGTTTGCTGCCTACATATTGTCTGTTCTCTCGTGCATCATATTAATTGTTCTCGTAGACTTTCTATCGGAACGTTTATCGGTCGATCGCAAACACAAGCAATGACATGAAACTATCAATATTTCTAATAACGTTCAAAAACAAAGTATATTAGTTTCGTTTAGGAACGCGGCGGGCATATTAATCATTGGAACGAATTTCCGTGCGCCATATCATACGGAGTTCGTTTATTAAAAATGTGACGTATCAAGATCAACATCTCATAGAGAGAATGAGATAGCCAATTACAAATACGTGTAGCAAGACCGAGATGGATACGTGCTGACATTTCAACGGGTCATCAACCCTACGGGCGTCCTGCTCTAACGAGAATTCGAATTTGAATTGTTCCTAATTTGAAATATTGGCTCCGATTGGTCTCTATATTTTTTTTTCAAATTTGTATGGTTTATTAAAATTTTAGTGGATGTAGCTGTTAAGTTGCTTCCGTTTGATGGTTGTTAATTGTCGGGTAATCTATAAAAGATCGAACGGGAGTGAGACGTCGTTAGATTTTATATCTTTACAAAGATTGATAATGGCAATTCCGAATCAAAAAGGACCGCTAGTTCTCAATTAAAGAATTTGCGCTTTTTATTTCCTGTGTAATATTTCTTTAATTCTCTTTAAAATAAAATAAAAATATAATCTTTTAACATTCATTGAAGTCACCCTTTACCATTAAAAGCTGAATAAAAGCAACATTGACGACAAAAACGCTAGTTAGAATAATCTGTAAGCCCGAATTAAAATGCAAGAACACAGTCTCAAAGAGACAAAAGGTACAAAAATGTTAAGCAGCGACTATAGGCGAATCATAAGCAGTCATAACTGGTTATACAGATCCATTTATGGTGATGTTATCCTATTGTAAGATCCTTGCATAGAGGTAGTAAGTATTAGAGGAGAAATATAAAATACCTACAATAAAGTTTCCAAGCGTCCTCAGGTCATAAATATTACGTGTCGAGTTATCAGCACTAAAGTAGTTAATGGACTGCTACTGATCGACCAGAGGCTGTAAACAGGTTAAGTTTTATAAAGGCTTTTTATGTGATTATCGATGCTTGGGGTTTAGACTTTTATTTAGGTACTCTTCTAGTTATGTCTCTGTCAGGCATATTAATTTAATACTCAATTGTCGCAAAAGAATGTTGAAAATCATATTTTTTAGAGTGCTTTACTGGGATTTTTATTTTTACCTTAATTTGTTAAATAAATTAAATGATAAAAAAATGGTTAATAAAAAAATTGAAATTTATACCTACCATAAAAAACTTCAAAATTGGAGTCAACTTTGTCACCACCCCTTACCTCTTAACTATGCGAACTCCTAAAAACCCCTACTCTAACTCCACACTAGTGTGTGTAATATGTATGAAAGAAAATGTATGAACGCATACATGTATGAAATGTGTTCAATCATTAATTTGGCCGGTAATTGAACGGGTTGGCCTGCAAAAAGCCGATTCCTCGAAGCAGAAGTATTAAAGTGTACCGATCACTGAGGACATCTCGAATTTATACGTTCATAAAATACTTTTGTCAAATTTACGTCGGGGGTTCCGAATAAGTTGGGTTTTTGGGATGTGAAAGATATCCGAATCTAACGGATATTTTCTAATAGATACGTATTTCAGTTAAGTACTAACTCAGTCTAATTTGAAAGAAACACACGTTACATAATTATAATCATAAAATTCAATAAAAAATAAATATCTCTACATAGATACCAAGTTGAGATATTTTAATCTAAATCAAATGTTCATTTTTCTAAATGGAATCCGAAAGAGATTGAATTGCAAGATCTTAAGTCCTAATTGTTTCACATATGACGTGCGTCCATAGATAAAGAGTACCTTTTTTTATTTTACTCTTTTCCTACACATCCTATTCCCATGAGACCACTTTAAAAATAACACATAAAGTAAAAAAATCACAATGTCCGAAAAATCCGAAAAAATATCCGAAATATCCGAAAACTTCCCCATCCCCTCACTACACTCGCAACAGCCGAAATTCTTTACCGAAATCAGCCGTCTACGAAGTTTTTCTGCCAGTTATTATGTCCTAAAGAATACACTAAAAATATTTACTTTTGTTAATAAGCGGCTCGGATTCTCACGCCGAACGATGTATTTAGTGCAAGAAAATGCACTTTGTATCGGCTAGTGGTTTATGCACCTAATGTTGATAAAATTAGGTGTTATTTGGCGAGTTACTATCATTATAGCAGCACATGATTTTTTGTTAAATATTTCGTCAATAAATTTATTTGAAATTGCGGTTCTAAAAGACTTATAATCTTATATTACTAAAGTTTTTCTATTGTTGTCAAAATCGACGTAGGTAGCAATATTGCTCTCGTATTTGCAAATGTCGCTGTGATCGTCCTTTGTTTCAATCGAATAACCAAATGTGTTTGAGTTCATTATTGATTGTGTTTTGTTTCTTTTTTCTGTATTTGAAAATATCAAATACCACGATACGCGAATTCGTTTAAGCAAATCTCTGTAAAGCGATTTACCTCGGCGATGCGTGACACTCCGGCGCACAGATAAGGGACATGTCAAATCGCAAGTCCTCAAGAAAAAAAACCCGAATGTTTCTCAAACGAGATATTAAAAAAAAGAAAGTCTCACATTCCATTCCAACGGTAATTACTTCAAAAAACTCAAACGAAAACGCATTCATCATTATCTGAACCAATATCGGCTACTAGACTGACTAGTTTTCTATTATTCATTACGTTATTGTTACTCTGTGACTCAAAATTCGGTAGGTAAGCCTTTACATTAATAATTACTTCTCAAAATAATGCTATACTGATGCACGACTAAGATAAAAACTCTGATCGCTACTAGAATGAAATATTACCACAGAGCAGAGACACCAGTAGGTCGACTTGTAATTGTCTGTCACATATGAAATGTGCGGACAACAAGACGTATGTGAATTTTAATATTGCATGTTGTGATGTCTGTTTTAGACTGGTCGGTTATTAATTTGAACTCGATGACACCTTAATTTGGTAGTTTAATAGTCTGTAAACTATTATTTTGAAGTTCCTGTCGTTGATTCATTACTCTTGATAATATTCGTCAGCTTTTTTTCAGCATTAATCAGATTTAAATAAGTAAGTAAAAAAATAAATCTTCAGAAAAGCACTCTTTTTTTTTTCAGCCACACCTGTCAAAGATTACACTTTTTAATTGGAATATTATTTGGTAAACACATTCAAAATAAACAGAACGTAACGCAACATGTTTACCTATGTTGCAACGCGAATATCTCTTCAATTTTTATTTGTCTTTAATCAATCAACCGTGAACGGAAAACAATTCGATTTAATTTTCGAAACCCAATTGAATTTCGAATTGTATGTAAATCCATTTTGATTGGCCATCAGTCACGTTTGAAAGTGATACCCGTTTTTAACTAGCGAAGTTGTCCTACTGGATATTGTGAACTATGTTGCGTAATAGTTAGTTGGTTAATTAATTTTATTCGGTGTTCGGATCAATCACATAGGATTTAGTTAACGGCCATAGATCAAAAAGATCCGCTATTATTGTTGACACGGCTACATACGTTTTGAGCCGGCTGTTTCATAGAATCTTCGTATGTGTCATAAGTTAGAGATTTGTTGATATCAGTTCCTTTCTAAAAGATAAAGATTTTGAAATATTATTCGTGTGTTTATGTTGACGTTTTTAAGTTTCTCGTGATAGAACGATTGCTGATTGGTACAGAAACATTCCTTAAGATATAAAAAGTAGCTACCAATCAATAGCTATAAATATCAATACTATAATTTTCAAGTTCTTAACTACAAACTACTTATTTTTTGAAAAATCTTATAAACAAATTGTATGATAAATCCAATACTCAATCATTTATTGCACTCCACAGGTTTTTACAGATCTTATAAACAACTTAAAGTACCAAATGTGGACCCCGATTAGGGCACAGCAAATTGAGTAGCAAAGCTATGAACTTAAAACTAAAATGAGATCAGTTACAACATTGTAATAACTTATACATTGTTATTTTAAAATTTATAAACTAAGTTTAAATTACTTATCCAATAATTAATTTATTATCCAATAATAATTAATATTGTAAAATCAAGTCCATTTTTATCTGATAGCATAAAACAAGGGTTTTATTAAAGACAGTGTCTTTTAGGTAATGAAACACAAAATATAAGTGAACCTAAGTTTATCCTTCGACAATAAACAATAATAAATTTAAAACAATCTTTTACTAAAATCATTTGCAATACAAACCACGTGTTTAGCAAACGCTAGCGGCGTTACAACAAATAATAGGTATTTAGTATTTTTGACAACTAAGATCTAGGTAATCGCACGATAAACACTATCTAGCTTAGACGCTGGGATATCTAGATTTAAACTAGCCTTATTAGCATAGGCACCCTAGCTTAGGGTTGGAAATGATGAAATAGTCTAGGTATTCTATGCAATAGCTCTTAAATGACTATATATATAGGCCTTACGTCTATTGCAGACGATTTATGGTGCAAGCCTGTTACAGTGTTTTTGGTGGCTGAATAATCCAATGCGAGAGCGACAAGTTTTACCGCCTGGGACGGAATTAAGGAAAAATAGGGATGCCCAGCACCTATTCTACCCTCTCGGCCTCGCTGGCTTGGTCCACAGGAATGGCAAGATAATACGTGTGGAACCAGGTCGGCTGCAGGTATCTACCGCATATTTCAGGTTGAACCCTACTCGCGTCTAACGGAGATCCATTCCGGGTTTGGTTTCGGAGTTTTCCTTCTATTATTAAAAAAAAAAAAAAAAGACTATAAGGTAATTAATTATTTATTAAATTTAAGAGATTGTAAAGCAAGTTATATTTACCTATACTATATAGTACGGTTTTGTAGTATTAGGACTTGTTTTAAATAAATCTTATTAAAAATAATAAGTAAAAAGTTATGTCTGACAACCCTGCTAAATGACACCTTAAGATTTTATCTTTATGGTCTAAATTATAATATCTAAGCACTATTACTAAAATTTATTAATTATATCTACTTAATGATAACTACCTATTAGCATTATAAATTCAATTTTGTTGTATTTACAAATTACACATTTTCGAATTTACTGTCGTTGGTTAAACGTTTTTTCTTTTGGCCTAAATGCGAAGTTTTTGAGCATTAAAAGTAACGAACTTCTAATTTTGTGTCACTAAAATATAATGTTAAACGTAGTTTCCACGGTTTTTTTTTAAAGTAACTTTACAAGCTGATAAATACTTTGACCCAAACATAACCTAAAATCAGGCAACTGTATCTAAAACAATCGGCCAATTTATTATATTTATCGATAACAAATCTATCGCAAAAAATCCAGTTAAACACGAATCTAAGACAAAGTTGCTCAATTAACCTAAATCACTCAAAAGGCGGCAAAAAAACTTACTTAATAAATTTTTGCGTAACTTTTTTTATTTAATGGCATTTCGCCTGAGGTGCTTATATCGCATGATTATTTTTATGACAAGCTTTCGTTTTAAAAAGACAAAAGACGATGCGATATCTATAAAAAAGTTTTATGATCATAGGAAAGGTCATCAGTAACACAAGCTTTCCATTAAAGTCATTAAACATTACTTATAACAGACACTATTGTAAATCAAAAAACTGAAAATTGTTTAACAATCAATTTGATCGTAAAAATTGTATGTTTTCGTACCTTTGCAAACTAAAAGAAGAGCCAAAGAAGTGGGTTTGAAGCGACGCGGTCTCTGCCTGCCCTGGGATGGGAGGGAAGCGTGACAGATATGTACCTATGTATGTAAAACCTGAAAATCATTAATAACTATAGTAACATCTTATAGGTACGTAAATATGTATAGACAATTTATAAAATTTCTAAAACCTATTTAAATACAAGATAACCATAAAAAAAAAACAAATCAACTGAACCGAAACTAGGTACAAACAAAAAACCCGTCAAAATGATGTAGTTACGATAACTGTTTTCCATCAAAGTTGTTTCTATCGGAATCTGACAGACGCTATTCAGAGCACCGTAAATGCCTGAGGCGATTTAACTTACCATCTTAATATCTATGTATGTAGAGTAGGTATAATTTTGAAATAGGAAAAGTTTCGCTAGCTAATGTTTTGGTGAAAAAGCAAGGATTGGCCAGTTGGCATGGTTGGTAGTAACCTACCGTGCTTGCATTTTCGTAAGTCGTGGAATCGATTCCCACCAACAGATATGTTTTGTCTTAAGACTAGGTGTTTGTATGTGTATGTAGATATTTATTTGTAAACTATACACCTACTTCACTTGACAAAGACATAATCCATAATCAACATTATGATTTATTTACCTATTGAAAAACCAACAAATACACACATAATAAAATTATAAATTAGCAAAATGACTCAATTGCAGGTTTTCATATGTTAATAATAATTTCACGAAGGTTTTTTTTAACTAGCTTTTCTGCAACGTGGTGCTTACCCATCAACATCTAACTAAAGACAGAATCTCTCTCAAAAATCATAGAGACAAAGTTTCACGTTGTATTGTGATAAAGAATGTTTACCTTGTATGTGTGTCAATACTTAGGAAATTTAAATTATTTTGAGTGTTTGCTACCTCTCTTGTCGGATTAAGAAAATACGAGCGTCTAATTTTAAGAAATGACATTTAGACACTTGGTAGAGATGTTACTTGCCTGTATTTGTTTTTTTTAAGGATTAGTTTTTTTTAAGTTTTCTTGTTTGACAGTAGTTTTTTTTTCAATATGGCGTCTTTTTAAATGTATTTTTACTAACGCAAATGTACAAAACCGTAGGTATAGCGTACCAACTGCTACCGTACGCAAAAAAGAATCAAAACTGATAAAATCAAAATCTTGTGTGGTCCTCTTTCATTTCGTAGCGAAGATAAATAGGTATTCTATGTACCTATCTAACTTTTTTATAAATCCTGCTTAACCAAAAAGACTTTATCCATCCAACGGTAGATGAATCAAATAAAAAAATAACAATGTCCATAGATATGTGCCACAAAAACTAGTTACGCTTATTACAGATCAAATCGAACCTCACGTATAGGAATTCGAAATTCAAAAACTATAATGATTGATTGTCAACCAATGACAATCGCGTATTCAAATTCCTTTTCCAATTTGAATTTGGAACGAGTTCTTTTTCCTGTCGCGCGTGCGCACTAACGTTTCCATAGTATGTGTTACAATACGCTATTATTATTTTTAATCGATTTTTCTTAGTTTAATATTTTATTGTTTAATCGATGAGTAATCAAGTAATACTGGCTGTTTATAAAACTGGATTTTTATTTTTTTTCGTTCTCGTGACGTTGGCAAAATTTTTTTCACAATTCGACATTTCAAGCACAATTCTACCAACATAATCTCACGAATCATAAATGTAGTAAAATTAATATTTAAAATAAGTATTTAATCAAAACGTCTAACTAAACTAGCATTACTAGGAACCTTATCATTATATTCCTAACACTTTCTTATTTAAATTCATAAATTTCCGGTGTAAGTGTTTTGTTATTGTTACACTCGTCACGTTTGACCGATTGCACACACACACACATACATTTCTCATACACACTATTCTTATAAACACACATTAGAAACTTAGGTAAGTAGGTAGGTATAATCAACAAAAATAACTTGAGACCCCATGTCTATAAACGCGTGTAATAATTAGGCATCAAATTATCTATTGCTGTGTACACAGATTTTACGTATCTATGTAATAGCTTAAGGCAATTTTTATAAGCTTAGGTACAAAAGAAAACAACAAATTCATTACAGTACAAATATTCTTTATTGCACACTAAGATATAAGATATAGACACAAACAAGAATATGTGAAGCAACAGGCGGCCTTATTGCTAGGTAGCAATATCTTCCAGACAACCTTAGGGTAAGAAATAGCGAGAAATAGGTAATAATGGTTGCGGGTTGTGCAAATAATACAGAATACATACATAACTACATATACTTACCAAAAATACCTAGTAACTTTAATAAAAATAAACTAATAGATATCCAATAGATAATATAAATATTAAATACAAACCAGGTAAATTAAATTTGCGAACACCAAAAAGTTTTATTGACTTTTTAGGTCAAACTTGAGTAACTATTGATTTACGTTGAATGCATTGCCCAACCTGTATAGAGTATGGCAAACAAAATTTTTATCTTAAAACGATCTCTATTCAATATTCTGCAAAACCAACTATCATTTGCGTCAGGCCCGTTCCAAAAACACAACCAGACTTTAAAACCTCTGACCTCTCATTAAATTCTATGTACCAAAGGGTCAACACAAACTGGCTTTATTGTATACGCAACATATTACAAAGAATTCCATTTGCCGCACAATAGAGCACACACGATTCCGAATTCAAATTTCAATTTTAAAAAAGAACAACGCGTAGGAACGTTGCCGCGCGAATTTCAAATATGGAATGCATTATATTCTGATTTCGTATTCTTAATTCGAATTCAATTATTATTTTCAATTACCGTGGGTTGGTCGCGAGGCGAACGTGTGCTATTGTCCTAGTTTTTTTTTTAAAGTGTTGCCTGAATAAGAAATTAATGGCGGATATTTTAGCTAGAAAAAGGGTTACTCCGAAACATTTTTCAACAATTAGCAACGGTTGAACTAATGACTATCTACAACTCTACATACATTTTTTTGTATGGCGTGACGTCATGTCTTGACTAACAACATTTTTGAAACAAAAACAGACAGTTTTGGATCACTCTAAGATAAATGATGTTACTAAGTATTCGAGGCAAATATCGCAATATGTAAAATTACCGGTCGTAGTGTTTAGTAACTGTATACTATTTATCTTGCTTTCTACTTCCTGAGTTATTGAGAGAATTTGTGAGTTGTCCTGATATTTAAAAGGTTATTTATTACATTACATCTTAAATACAAACAAAAAAGTTAGGTAATTGCATTTGCCATTTGGAACTTAATTTACACAAATACGTCTTCATTACTTAAATATAACAAGTTAATCTGTTTACACAAAAACTTTATAAAACATACAAAAAACACAGCGAACATCCGAAAACAAGTAAAAACCCAGTTGGTATCAAACGTTTTTCCACGATTCCTAGAAATCCAAAGTTAATAGTTTAAATTTCGAGAATATTTAAAAAAGGAACACCAATAACAGACGTCGGTAAACAGAGCTGTTATTATAACAGAAGGGAAAAAATTTCGGGTCATCGACTCATGAGTGTTCCCAGCCACTCGAATGTTTTATAGAGAAAACACTTCAAAACGAATATTACTATTTCCATACTTTAATTACGTACTTAGACACCCACACATGCGTACACGCACGCACAGAAGTAATTATAAGATAAACATATGGGTTTTTAAGCGAAGGAACAGTTGTTTGTAAGTACTCGGGTAATATTGGGTTACTTTCCTGTGCATATGGCAACAAAGCTTTGACTGTAAGCTCGAGTTTGTTATAAAAAAGCTAAAAAGTTATGAAAAACTTTTATGCATTGCTGTACGTTTCCTTTCGACACACCGCTTGATTGTACAATTCGTTCGAATTTTAAAACGTTGAGAACTGAGACGCAAAACAAAAGAATATCAAAGTCATCATAACGCCAACATGACAAACGAACATCCGGGACGCTCCAAAACTTATTTTACACAAAGTTTAATAAAATCAAATTGCCCAACGCAATAGCAGCTCATGCCTAATTAGGCTACATATGACAGTTACAAGGCGTGGCCTGTTATTATATACATATAGTGACATAGAGACTCGGAGACGGTAATTCTCCTTTGTATGCTAATAGAGAATTATCTAGCCACTCGAAATTGTAATCTTGGAACTTGCTTGGAATTTCTTCATCTCCGTTGTTTGGTGTCAGATGGGCTTTGTCAGTTGTTAAATAAAAGGCCTATTGTGGTTTGCGCAATTTGAAATTGGAACGGTTTTTAAAAGGATTAAGTTTTTTAGTTTTTTCTGTCTGTTGGGCTGAACTTTTGACAGTTTGCAGATCATGTCCGTCTTAAAAGAATTGTAAGCTTTTAAGCAGAATTGATAATATTTTTCCTCCTCTATAATATTCTGTTTAACAGACCCTTAAATATTTTACTTAGGTAATTAAGATTTTATAAATAGCTCTGGTCGTGGATTCGTACGTAAGTAATTAAAGACTGAAATTAATTTATTATAATATGTATTGACAAAAGGGTACGCTCTACTCTAGTTTCATAAAAGAGCAAAAGATATTTAAAAATACAGGAACCTTCAAAATTGTACAATATGGCTGCCATACAATACACAGTAAATAGACTTTACACACAACCAAAATGACAATTGACAATCAAACTAGTTTTTTTTTTTCAAAGCCTCTCATTGCTACGTTGGCCAACTTAAGCTCGATTCGTGTGTGGTGAAATGTGGAAAACCGGAGCTGGCAGAGATCTCTTTTGTGCAATAAGCCGATCATTTTGACAGCGCGTGCGCACCGTATTAAAATAATACTTTTGTTTAGATGTTCGATTTGATATTTGATAGATCAATGATAGGTTATAGTTTTATCGATTGGTAAATAAAATATAAATATTGGGTTCTGGTTCTTTTTTTAATCCGGGCCAGGAAGTGGCATATCTATTCATACAGCCATATTTACTAGCAATACGAAATGACCTTATTTAATTGTCGTGTCAACGGCTTGAAAGCCCCAAAAAGTTATGTATCTGGCTTTTATTTATTCATTTTTTTGTTGGAAAACCAACAGCTTTAATAAACATAATAGAAAATTTACTCAATAAATAACTTTTGAAAGCTACAAAAGCTCCGGGAAAAGGCTTAGATTGCTAATTTGTAGGTGTATAATGTAATGAGTAAGTAGGTAATATACAAAAACTAAACAATGGTCCACTCAAGCGCAGCTAAGTGTCAAAAACGCGGGACCAAATATTTACAATACACTTCCTCTATTTGTCAATTCGAATTTCAAAATATTTACATTAATTTTCAAATCTCTTTTTTGCATTTATAAGTATGGCTTAGTAAGGTTTTTTGAAGTCATATGCCAAACTCAGAATAAGTATTACAATTTAAAAAAAAAACTATTTTTTCCAAGACACATTAGGTGGACAAAACATACTGTATGTATACTGTAAATTGACAAATATTGTTGACAAATATTATATAGATAGATAGATAGATAGATAGATAAAATACGAGTACTTTATTGCACACAAAGAAATACAAATAAAACTTAAAATAAAAAATAATGTCATATTGTTTAAATGTTGTTGTTGTTATAGTGTTAAATATAATGTTCCATTTATAAAATTCTCAATATACTCATTTAAATTTTCAGTCAGTTAAGTTTCAATTGTAACACCCACCTTAGTTCCTACTTATTAGTACTATATTTAGTAGGTATTTTAAAATTAAACAAACTGATAACAAATATTCAACTTATAAAACATTTCCGTTAAACACGAGACCTCCCGCAATCCACTCCTACGCACAAATCTGCGAATCACATAATCTAAAGTAACTCAACACCCTGTATATAAACACTGGATTAGTTATTGTGAACACTTATGACTTTTAAATTTCTTAGAATCATTTCAACGTATCAAAACATTAACCGACAAACTTATTTTGCGGATAAAAACGTGTTAGCTGAAACAAATTTCTTCGAAAAGCTGTAAATGTAAACGCAAGTATAAGTTAGCAAGGAATTCGAAACAAACTTATTTATGCTGCTCAAAAATATTACTTGGAACTAATATAAGTGTAGAGTTGGAATTTCGAATGCAAATATATGTTTGCAAGTAATGTACTTGTAAATCTCAATAAAGATTTGATTAAAAACTCCTTTCTTTCACACTACAGCGGCGTTACGATTAATATAGAGTTTTATGATTTGTTTCATGATTTAATAGCGTTGGTTTTTTTACTTATATTAAAATAGTTAACTTGAAGCTTGATTACCTCGTATGGTGATATGAATAGAGTATCAACTTAGTTGTTATAGGTTATACGATTGTGTAATGTAATAGTGCAATAACTACAATACAATTTGTGTTCAAGTTCTCACCTCGTAGGTTTTGCTTGTGTTAACACGATCGCGTATTTTTATAGCCAGCTCTAATTAATCTTGGCACTTTACTTTTCCCCGACTACACCGCGACCAGAAATCTTCATACTTAATTAAAATACTGACATCATTAAAATTCATTGCCAAAAATATTTTAATGATTTCTTTAAATTATTCTTGAAACTAAATTTTCACGATTTTATAAGCTTTTAGTGCGTCTTAAAGCACTTTCAAAATTTATATCAAAAGTTATGAATATTTTCTCAAAAGTTTTAGAGCGTCCTCCAAATTTTCTTTTTTTCAGGATATTTTTTTCAATTGGCAATACCAACACAATTTGCTGTAATCTTTTTTGTGAAAACTCTTTAAACGCAGCGCCTCTACCGACAAAAACGGCCAACACCTTTATCTCCCATTTGAAATTGGAACACGTGCGTTCAAATATTTCAAATTTAATTCTAAGAAGAACGTATAAGATTCAAACTGCAATGGTTATTGTCAAACGCAGGTGTCCTATTGGTCGTATTTCTTTTTTTTTTATAGTTATGCTGAAAGATCGTGTTTTATTCAGCCTGTAATGTGAGGCAGGGATTTTTTCTTGAAAGTGACGTTGTTACGTTTTAATGGACTCTTTATTATTTCAAATGAAATGATGTAATAAAGATTAATATCTTCGTTTTTCACATTTTGAATATTTTTTGAACTTATAAATAATTAAGCTTTTATTGTAAAAAGCAGTTTTATTAGGATTATACCTATCTTGTTTGGCAATACATGGTCTGTTTGCTATTGCTAATAAATAACCTAACATAATTAGGTATATCAAGATACACTATTTATTATAAATAACTTAAGTTAATTTTTTGTATAAAGCTGTTGGACATGATATCCAATATACCTACCGAAATAAAATTAAAAATTACGTATTTTATCAAAATGAAAATATTAAAAAAAAACTTCCACAAACAAAAGAAGAAAAACAAAATGGTCGTCAAACGGAAACAGTGTCCTACATTTGACGTTATATTATAAAGAGCGATGGATTTATTGCGTCTGCGAATTATCGATTCCGAACACAAAGTGCAGCTCTAAACGCATTCTAAACGTTACTCGTCTGTGGTTGTTGTAGTGATGGCGTTTGATTAATATCGATATCGATAAAAAGTAAGGGACAGTACGTAGGTAATATACGAATGTATAGTTAGTATAATTATTCATTTATATGATCAAATTTTTGCAATTTTCCGCAACAGATGCGCCAAATCCGCCATTTTGCAAATTTTGGAGGTCAACAGATGACTGGCTACTTTTATTATATTTTTTATTAATATGTAGTAATATTGATATGTATCTCATATAATAGGACCACTGTTGTTAGTGGGGATATTAGTTTCCTTTGTATCTGAAGACAAAACACACTAAAGAAGAGACATTAAAATGTCAAATAAAAAGAACTAAATGGATAATTTTATACAATATCATAGATATTTCAATAACTTATTAAGCGATCTTTATTTTTTTATAATTATTAGAATAAGTACTGTAACGATTGTAAAGAAATCTCAAAAGTTGTCAAATTTTAAAAAACAATCATTGTTAAACTTATCCGTAAAATTTAAATTCTTCTAAAGTTTACATTTTATTTATCTTTTACCTATCGATATCGATAAGTCGATAGACTACATCCCTACTACCGACACATAGTCACCCGTCCTTCGCGCACAGGAAAATGTATAGAGGTACCAATTACAAAAATTCGCACTTAATATTAAAAACACGCTTGTGCTATTTTCATAATCTTCGCTTTAGCTTGCGTTTGCGCATAACAAAGAGGATGAATGATTTGTTTCCTTTGCCTATGATTTGTTAACTTGATTACTAATGTTATTTAATTCATTATGTCTTAGTACATAGTTAGGTCTTTACCTTCTAAACCTGTCTAGATTTATTTAAGGACTTAGGTATTCAGTAATTTTCCCTAATCATCATAAAATTTTCACTACCTGTACAAAAAGTAACGAAAAATAAAAAACTGTTTTTTTATGTTCCAAATTCAAAATATAAACAAAGAACTCTACATTTAAATCACTCGTTCCATATTTTTATGAGTCATTCAGTTCACAGATTGAAAATGACGTATCTCTTAAGCATGCAACATAATCTTTATTAGAAAGCAATAAATGTTAAATTAATATAATTAATTAGTGTTATAAAAGTGTATTGGTCTTGTTAGATAGCCCGCATATATTTAGATTAGGTAATTTAAATAAGTAGTCTTGGCTATGTATTATTTTACTAAAGATCCCTAAACTGACATGCATGTATGAGGCGACTGATGAATGTGGATGAAGCGAAGGAAGTGTGTTTGGATCGCGGAAAATGGAGGCTAGTGGTCTCTGCTTATCCCGATGGGAGATAGATGTCACAGATAAGCATATACTTTACTAAGTAAGTACCTAATAATACCTAATAAGATATGAGCTTAAAATATAACGTCGCGTGGCAAAAGTTAGCTTTGCACTTTTTTATAATAAAAGCTCGTCAAATTACCTACGATCGTGTTAAGTTATTTGATAAAGTGGTAAGTAGGTATATTTAAATCGTGGGCGAGATAGACGCTGATGCAGCATCAGTCATAATGGCATTATCTTACAATAACAAACGAAGCAAATTCCTTCCAAAGAATTCATAAAGCATAAAATAAAGATCGAATATCATAAACAAAAGTATGACTGGTCGAAATAATACAAAAACCAACCTGTGAACGAATTTAACATAAGAACACCCGATTTAAATGGAGAACAAAAAAACAAAACACAACACATTTACATCTCCTAATAAATCTCAAATCCGAGTCGAAAATGATTAAAACGAAAAAAGCCAGTAGTCAGCCCCAAAAAAGAAATTAAAAATTCAAATAAAAGAACGGATTCCTTAAGATAATGCTTATTCATTCCATATTTAAAATCAAATTTTCAAATAAAGAACTCGAGGCGGCCGATCGGGCGAGTAAACTCGAGGGAGATGGAGGTATAACAAATACATAAATCAGAGAGAGATAGATAGCTTATTATGATTGACAGCTGAGAACGGTTAGCCTTGAAATATTTGAAACATTATATTATTATAAAGTACTATCTTCGTTGAACACAAGAGTAATGTGGCCATTACGGCTTTTGATTATAAGCTTTGAAAGTAAACGAGATCGCATTTTGGTAACTTTCCCTTGTCTATTACTTTTTAAATATACGCTGTCATTGGTTTATTGTTGTTCGCGATTGAAAGCATTCAAAAATTCTTATTATTAATGGCTGGAACGTTTTTTATTGTAACTGATAACATCACTTAAATCTCTTACTTTTGTTAAACGAATGAGGTAAAATAACAAAGAAAATAAACGAAAAAACACACTTTTATATCATAATTTATGCATCCATATTTTAATAATATGCTGTGACTTCAATTTTCTTCGTTTATGAATTTAAAAAGGAAAAACAAACCAAACCTTAAACTTAAGCTTATAAAAAACTAATTTCTCTTGAATTTTTCCAAGATTTTCTTCAATTTCCTACAAAAATATTCGAAACCACATATTTTTATAAGAAAGTGTTAATTTACACCTTGAAGCAATTGAAAAGCTAGTTAAATTATATCACAATGACGTCACAAATATAAATGTCCGAATCACTCTATAGCAAGCCTCTCATTACCCGTATGTAATGACGATCGCCGCTAGATATTCGTTTTTAGAACCGAGTTTCACCGGAACACGTTTTAAATCATAATTCGAACGCCGTTTTTGAATTTAGAACGTTGACTTTTTAATTTTGTAGCTAGCCAGTATGTTAAGTTGTTTTTTTGTTTGCGATGGCCATTACAGGCGAACAAATACAGATAACTACTGGTTTTCAAATTCGGAGCTTTTCTAGTTGACAGCTTTTAAAGATTGGCTGGTACAGTTAGCCAATTAGGTTGTACGGATAGCAAAACAAGTACCTAGTCTTAATATTATTATTAATCACTTGAAGCTATTTCTTATTAGACTTTTTCCAACATTTGTGTTTGCAATCTCAAGTCTAGATTTTGTAAATTTCATGGCCACAATACCAATTCAATTATACCGATTATGTCAATTTTAGCAAATGACAAAAAAATCCTAAATAAACTTACCTAATCTATCAAAAATAGTAACAGTTTTTGATCCATTTTTTTTATCCCAATAAACATTCCTCGACTGTACCTCTATAATAATTTTGGCAATCTCGTTAACTATCGCTGCCGTCTGTACTTCGTAATTGCTGTTATTAAATTCCGACGTTAAATCGTGAGGCATTAAGACGCTTTTAATCATTTCGGTTTACTCTAGTTCACGACCTCTTCAATGCAGGTTACAAAAAAGATTCTAGTTTAAGAAAAAAAAACGATAGCTGGTTAGTTTTTGAAAAGAGATTCTATTCCAAAAAAAAAAAAAGTTTAAACCGTGTAAACATCAATAATTTTATTATTAATTCTTATTTCGAAATGTCACCATTCATAAATTCGAATGCTCCATTTTCAAATTCAATTTAAAAATAAAATATCTCCTAATTTGCAGTAGTCAATAAGATTGCGTGCACACTGTTCCGCTTGCAAGCGTAGGTAGAGCTACGAATGTCGTAGATCCGACGCTACGAGGAGTTAGAGCATTAACGTTTAATCCTATAAAAGTTTTTTTTTTATTATACTTGCCTTCTATAGTTAGTATTTTTTTATTGATCCCACAGCCCTTAAGGCTGTTTCACCATCTGAACAGATAAATTTTATCTGACAGATATTTTATAACTGTCTCTATCTAAAATGTCATGTTTTATGAAATGGACAAAGGTGTATCTGTCAGTTTAATATTATCTGTAGATGATGAAACGAGCACTTAGTCTGTATAAGGTATTTTATACTTCGCCAATACATTAAAGTAAAATCGATATTTTTTACCAAAAAAAAAAACGATGTATAATTTTCAACAATAATAATTATTGCAAAAATAAATGACGCAAAACTGCAAAAAAGGAACTTTATTGTTACTTAATTTTATGATCAAATAAAACAAACAACCTTAAAAAAAACATCCGGTCTAATCTAAAACATACTTAACTCTACAACAAATGAATTCATTCCGTTTTAGGAGTTCGATATTTGAATATTCAAATCTTGCTAATCGTTTTTATTGGTGACTTTACGGCCTATAATGACCACTTGTGGATCGCTTTATCTTCCAAAGAGATTTGAAAAAAGAAGTTTTTATTGTTGAGGTTTTACGATATCTTTTTAATTTTACATTTTCGATTATATTTTATAAACAGCCAGATTAATTTAAAACTGTAGGTATCAATAGTTTGTGACACTCAAAACTCGTTTATAAGTATGTTTACATACAATTTTCTCACATAATAAATTTGTTAGGCGTAGTTTTACGTAATCAGTTCAGATGTATTAAATTACCTTTTTAATTAATTAATTTGACAAATTGGATGATTACGCGTTGAAATGAAAATTGTTACCTGTTTGCTTTATGCAATGTTTTTTTTATTTGATCAAAGGTTCCGTACAAAAAAAAAACTGACCAGAAAATACTTGTCTATGATTCTTCAAAGTTGAATCGTAGCAACACTGAACCCTAAAAGCATGATTTTCGAATGATTAATCGTATACGGTAATCGAGTCCATCGATTCTGAATCGATACATAATTTAATTAGATCGAGTTAGTCGCGTGGGCGTATCGAGTTATCGCGCCATTTTTTGAAGACCCTTGCTAAGTTCATCAAATTCGTTAAATTAAAAGAATAAAATAAAAACTGATGCCACACTTTCCTCCTTTTTAAATAGAAAAGTGACAATAAAAACGAAAACTCAAAGAAAAAACAGTTTTTACAAAATACTATACCTGAAACCATATTGGACTTAAAATATACAGACTGGCAGATGATAATCAGAGTATACATCATAGATCATAAAGAAATAAGTAAATAAAAATATTGAACTGTCACGGATCAACATATTTTGGTGTCTCAGTCAGTATCTATTTTCCATACATTAGAGTAATTTCAAAACAGCGACTTTTCTAACTTAATTTATTAGTAGCTTTAGGCGTTATTTTGTACTTTGCATATAATATTTTATATATATTGTGTAGGTAGGAAGTGTAACTAGTAATTTTAGGTAATAAATACTAATAATTTAAGCAGTTTTTTAAGTAAATTTAGTCGCACTTTTATTAGGTGTTTTTTGTGGAACGATTCCGTTTTGTACGCAAAAAAGGATTTAATAGACTTTTGATCGTTAATTTTGGAATTCGATTTTTTTAATTTTATAGTTGAATCGAAAGAGGTTTGTAATAAAATTTAATTTACAGTTGCGAATGCCAAGATTTTGTGATCAACTATTTAGATCTTAGTTATAATTATTGAACTGCATTTAATACTCAAATAGTTTACTTACTTTTTTATATTTTTGTACAGTTTGACATATAGTGCTACAAGGATCTATTGCCACTTGAGTGACATTGACAGGAGGGCGTGGGTTGTAAATAAATAACTCAAAATAATAATTTACAAGATGATATCGTTAGTTCGGATTTTCGCCACGTGCCAAAAGATCCTTGTAGCTCTGTACATATATATCTGTCATGCCTCTTTCCCATCGATGTAGGCACTTCCTTCTACTTCGATCCCAAATTCCAAATACACTTCCTTCGCTTCATCCAAATTCATGAGTAGACTACTTAACCACATCTTCTTAAAACATAGTTTATTTCTATGACATCATTCAAAAAGTACCAGGCTACCATAACTCGTAAAGGGCTAGTAACATTATCCTTACCACGTACAAACTAAAGTAAATCCATCCATACTCGGCGAACTACTATAAACATTACAAACACGCCATTTTGGTAGCAACCTTCATAGAACAATATCCAATAACATTAATAATATTAAATAGACACGTACTTATGTTAAATGTATTGATTTTCAAGATGGCGGCCGAAGGACGGCGGAAGTGGTTCATAAGATAAGTTTTAAATAAAAATAAAGTATTTGCAAGAATATTTTTGATGTGTTTAAAAAGTTGATAATAACTATTATTATATTTTAATCCTTCTTATGATACAAATAAAGTCAAAAATCTTGGGTCGTAAATAAAGCTTTGCAATAACCTATTATGTATTTTGCAACAACACTCTTTCTTTAATCGTTTTTAAAAACTTGTTTCGATCACAGATAAACCTATGCCCCTAATCTTTTAAAAGCTTAAACTTTTAATTTCAGAATCAAATCTCTTTTGTTTTTTGTCTTTTTGTCACGATTCCAAACAAAAGGCTTAAATCGAACGCAATATTTTAAATTCAAAATTGTGCAATAGGTCACTTGACACCCGAAAACTACTCGCATTTATACTAATTAAGGTCCAAGTTAACTCTTGTTGTTATAATTGTTTCTTTTAATAAAAGTTCAGTTGCACAAACTTTAATTAAGAATCTTAATCTCAACCTTTAACCAATGTTAAGTTATTATTGTAATAAAACTTCAATTAGTTGGTAGTTAATAGACAATGAGTCGATAATGTTATTTTTTTATTTGTAGCCGTGTAACAATGGTCCGGTTTTCATTGAGCCAAATTCTTTAACTAGTTAATTTTCAAGGCTTTGATATTTAGATCGGTGGAATATTGTTTGTATGTAATAAGGTCTTATGTGACAATGTGACATTCATTTCAATGATTTCTAGGTATTATACTTATTTGAAATGTCAAATTGTGCTTTTTAGTTCGATAAATAAGTAGGTACCTACCTACTTAGTTAAGTGAGTTTTTGTGTAATATTTAAGATTTGTAAGACTTTTTTGACGTTACTGAGGTTTTTTTTAACATAAAACGTATGAATCGATATTATTTATTACCGTATCTTATAAGTTTTAAAAATTTGTAGTTTTCATAGAAAAAATGTCTCTACCAAGCGAACTCCCTACAACTGTTTGAAAATCTTAATTTAGACGCATTTGCCCAGCAATGGGATTTAATAGGCTAATAAAAAGAAATCTAGATGTACCTAAATACCTATCTAGGTACCTAACTTGTTATAATACAATACCGATTTACAAGTATTAAGTTCATAACTTAATAAGACCAATAAACAATAAAACAACCAAACTTAAATAAGTAGTTTTTTTTTATCACCCAACTTTTCTTAGAAAACAAAGCGGTTAGTGACGTGACATGTTGACAGTTGTCGATACTGTCGCCTAGTGATGTGACAGTCGATGGTTTTATCGACGCATGCCTATCGGTATAAGTTTCGGAACTAGTTTCGATTAGTGTACATTGCGACATGACTTGTTCGAAATTTAAAATTAAGTGTGTTGACATTTTACAAGGAGATTCTTATGTAGGTACTTAACTGTAAGATTTTTTTTTGTTTCATATTAGTAAACAGTTTAATCCCATCAGCCTATTACAAAAAACATTAATATCAAGAACGTATAAGTAGATACCCATGTCTAAATGTAAACTTTTTCAAGCCGCTATTTTAATTTTCCAAAATCAACTGTCATTTGAGAAAAAATAAATCAAACGTGAAAAAATTTGTTTTTTTTTTTTAAACTTTTAATTTGCATGCCGATGTTAAAACGGCTGCGTAGGTGAATCTTATATTATGATATTACTATTCTTACTATGTTCTGTAGTACTGTACCCTATGCAATGCAAATAAACTCATTCATTCAAAAGAAATAAAAGTGATTTTCTCAAAAACATCAAAAAAGCCTATTTACATTATTACATACAGTTTGACATTTGGAAATCTTAAAAAAATATAACTATCTTAATTATCACAATGTTTCATAACTAAAAACACATAATCAATCAAACAGATTATTAAAATGTGAAAAACTGAATTATTTAATGTCAATTATGAGCCCACATACGGATGTACCACAACCAACACAAGCTCACCTTACAAATCACAATAAGCATAGGTACGTAAAGTGTCACACTTACGCCGAACACTGTACTACATAAAATTTTCAACACAAGTTTATCATTCAAAGTTAGTAAATCCGACAGATTTACGGTAAAACTTTGATTGCCGAATGTATAGTACGGAGTGTACATAGATCAACACAAGTTGGAATTTCGAAGTAAGGTAAAGTAATTAGTGTGTAGTAAAACTGTCGCGGTAGACTGTTTGTTTTTTACTTAGTTGAGGACATGTGCTTTGAATTAGATCATGATCTCTAAACCGGATGGAGCTAAATGTCAGAACTGACACTTTTTAATGGTAACAAACAATTGTGGCTTCTTACTCATAGTTATGTAGGCACCTACCTATCTAGACACGGAGTTCATTTTTTAAACCTTTTTTTCCTTGTTTTTAAGTTCGCAGGTACTTATAGGTAGTATTTCCCACAAAAAAAGGGAAATGAAAATTCATCTTCTGTTTTCTAAGTACATACCTATCACTACTTAAAATAACCAACTTACGATGAAATTATGAAACATACAGAGTTATAAAAGCTTTCGTTTAATAAAATTACATAATTTTTATTTTTAAAATTAGAATTAAAGCAAAAACATAAATCATGGCCACCTAGCTCTACATAAAAATAAAACTATTAAAATCACAACATCGATAGAACTGTCAAAATTTCAAATTTAGAACGTCTTCCATCTCCGCGATCGTTCACCTTTCAAAACTGCTTTAAACTAAACTAGGGTAAACACACCAATTTTCGACCGCATCGTATTAACAAGATATCGATTTATGAAGGCCATTGAAGAAATTGTCAGTCTGTTTAAAACAAAAAGTTTAAAAAAGGAACAGTTGTTCTGTCGGATGGATTTTTGAAAACAGAACGGTGATTAAGTAATTTTAATGTTACGTGAGTCATTATTAGCCATCTTTTTTGACATTAACGTTCTTCCTTATTTTATGTAACGGAATACATAAAATCCAAAGAATTTTTAAATTTATTTACATCTGTTGTCTACATTTAGCAAAAAAATAATAAAAATAAGCATATACCTACCAAATCTTCTTAAGAATCAATAAAAAATATTTGTTAAGTATGATACGCGTAAACCCACAAAACAAAGCTAGTACCAAGCTTTGTATTAGTTTAAATAAGTAATTGTACACCACGTTACCAATTTCAAGTTGAATACAAGTACATTTTTTACGTCCGCCTCGCAGCAATCTCGTTTTCTCGAAAATAGATCTAATATGTAGAATATAATTAATTTCATACTGACTTGATCGATGCGTGTTACTTGTTAGGTTTTTTTACCATGGTATCATTATTTTTAAATTACAGTGTATTACGTCAATTCTTGAAGAAACGGAACGATTTTTTGTTGTAAATTCGTTTACGCGAATTTTGCATGTTTGGACGCTCTTTTTTAATTCCGCGTTCGCTAACTTCCATTTTATTATAGAAGTAATTTTGTTATAATAATATAGTATTAATGAGACTAGACTGTGTTATGCCAGCATGCAAATGAAATAAGTATAAAGTAATTTTAGTCAATTTTGCAATAGCTAAGTTTGAAAATAGATTCGAAACGGTAGAATGGATTCGAAATCTAACGAACCTATAATTTAAAATTGAACTGGGCCTTGATTCTGTAATTTCTTGTTATTTTCAGTGTAAGGATATGGACACCGACACCGATAAGCCACTGAACTGAATTTTGGTAGTCTCTAAAATTAAAACTTCGGTGTGGCTGTCCTGTCGATGGTGACTTTGCTTTTTTTTTTAACACGTTTGATACCCATATTTTTTAATGATTTATTTTTACATTCGTTCTTTTTAGTGGCTGTATAGTCGAATGTCACTGCTTACCAAATATTTGAATGAGATAGAGTCGTTGCAGTGTTGCCGTATGTACGAATTTGTCCGTACACGTACGGAATTTCGGGTATTACGTACGGAGAGAAATGGCGTACGGATTTGTGTTCGGATTTTTAATTATTACACATTATAAATAAAATGTAGCACGCTTTCAAAAATAAAAGTGAATATCTATGTCGATTTCGATAGTTTTTCACTTCCCTCATCTCATAAATTATATTATTGAGTAAGTAATTCCCCATTCTAGACAATAACTTGTCTATGACAACTGATTGTCTATGATCGGGAATTACCGCAACATATTTCGTTTCGTCTGACAGAGGGAGCATGATACACGACTGACATGAATGAACGAAAGAGATACATTATAAATCCATTGTTGTTGTGGTTATTGTTTTGGCATAACGCGCTCATTACACGCATTGTTCTTTCTTAAAGTGAATAAAGTATTGCTGTGTGCGCAGCAGTTGAGCGTATTTTCTCTGCTATTAACTTAATAAAAACAAAACAACGAAATCAACTCTCAACAGAGACAATCGATACGCTTCTGCATACTAAACAATTGTTAGGAAATACGCCATGTTTTGATTTGAATGTTGATAATGATATGATTAAAAAAATTAATAAAGACATGTATAAATAATTCTTGCTATTGAATTTGTTTTTTTTATTGTACGGATTTCGTACGGAGTTTCAGATTTATTTTACGTACGGAATTTGTACGGATTTTACTGTCGAATGTACAGATTTTTAGTTCTTGTTGTATGGCAACACTGAGTCGCTGTCAGTTGTCATTGTCAGCGTTGTTTTGACATTGTTTGTGATAACTTGTTGGTGTTTATTTTGTGTTTATTCGTGTATTTATCCACTAAAATGACTTTATAAGTGGTGTAAAAATGACTTTATAAGTTGTGTAATCTAATTCTCCAAAACACCCGAAAAACTGTTTACCAAAAAATTTGAAAATTCGTAAAAAGTGGTTGCAGCTTGCCCGCATGGATCCTAGGAATATGTCTTATAGATCCACTACTTTTTCCTGTGAAGACCACTTCAATGTAAGTTAACATACCTAGAGATAAAAGATTATTGTACTAAAGTGATAAAAGGTACTAAAGTATGTTGTGGTTTTGAGGTTAGCTTATAACTTTGTTATTTTGTTACAGATGGAGCAAGATATTGCTAACTATAGTCAATATAAAAAGGATTTTTTTTTTAAATGCATTGATCGATGGAGCAACGCCTTCTAAATCTGATTGCCAACCAGATCGCCGGAAAATAACGTCTGATAAAAGTAGTACTTCTCGGCGAACATTCATAAAAGACAAAAACTGAAATGCTTCTAGAGCTCATTAGAAAAGAGGAAGAATCTCAACCTATTGAAAGTGCGCCTGAAATTTTTATTGAAACTCCTATAACGATAGGTATGTGAACTTCTATATTACCTACATATCCATAAATAAAGCGATGTGAGATTTTTCATTATGTATGCCTATTATACTTAGTTTATTTCTCTACCTAGATGCTACTATCTGTGTAAGTTAATAAACAAGTGCTTCAAACTCGTGAATCAATTTCTTTGAAAACTATAGACATGACAGAGAAATATAAAGTCCTTATGCGATATTGTTGTTGTCAAGCCAGGCTGTATTAGCCAAGCTTCCTAAATTATTTTATAATGATATGTAAGTATTCATATTTTTTTATCTTTACAGAATCACCACCAAGAAAAGATCAATTTACATCAACCGAAAACGATCAATTTACATCACAGCTGAAAAGGCAGTCCAATTTAAGGAAAAATTGCATTATAGAAGTAAAGCTTTACCAACAACAATGGTGTCCAAAGATGTCGCACTTTCTCCTTATAAATTGTCAACTATTACAAGTTACACATCTCCATTTAAGATGGAACAGTGCAGTAATGTAATAAAGCCATCAAAAAGGGGTCTTACTGAATTAATAGGAGAATTGGGTTTATTGATGAAGATAAATCAGACAGTGAAAATGTAGAGGTTCCAAAACAGCCAGATTCATCATCATATGCACCTTCTTCATCTATTGTTTCCAACTCGGGTACAACCATAGCAAAAACCAACGAAGATATTCATAAAATACAGTGTTTGCAGCATATTTTGCGCCTTATTCATAGAAAACCTATGATGTACATTGGAATCTCTGAAGATTCATATTTTTTAGTACACCTGATTCATAAACGTATCCGTATACCACATGAACATATTTTGCTTTGTCTTAAAAAAAAAATGATTAGGGAGTACTTTTTCAGAACTTGAAGATAATTTTGGATTATCTCTGTCATATGCTAGTAAATTATTTTTAAAAAATATACCCTTGATTGCTAATGTGCTATGAAGTTATATTGTGAATATAGATGTAGTTTCAACTAAAAAGCCACTACCCATTTCATTTCGCCATATTTTTTACAATGTCAGCTGTATAATTGATTGTTTAGAAATTGATATTCATAAGCCACCTAAAGCCCTTTTCCAAGCACTTACTTGGTCTGATTATAAAAAAGGTAATATGTACAGTAAAATATTTGATTTCATGTACTCTAAATGGATAGGTCAATTACATTTCACCTGGTTTTGGGAGATGGGCCACTGATGTTACAATATTACAAAATTGTGACTTTTTAGATTTATTAGGTCCAGGTAATTATGTTCCAGCTGACTGGGGATTTAAGCATGTTGAGCAAACACTGAATGCAAAGGGAATTAAATTGCTTAGACCACCAAGTGTCCCAGCAGGGTCAAAGCTAACAAAAAAAGAAGTAAGGCAAACGAAAATTATAGCTAGTTTAAGAATTCATATAGAACGAGTGATAAGGAGATTAAGAGAGTTCCACATGTTAAAACAATATCATGTTATCAACAAAAACATTCTACGAGTACTTGATGATGTTATCGTTAAAGCTTGTGCTCTGATCAACACACAGGACTCTCTTATAAAATAAGGAAAATGATGGGCATTAAAATGTACCTATGTACCTTTAGTTTTAGTTATTTGAAATATATGTTATTTGTTAAATAAATCCAGCATTTATTATTTTTCTAATAAAAAATCTCTCTAATGAACTACCTACCTAATCCTTGATAGGAATTGGTAGCTTTGTTTATTACTTTTGGAAGACAGTTAAATGACCCAAGATTACTAAGTTACCTATAATATCCTAGTATGTATGTAAGTACCTAACAAATTCATAGGCACTGAAATGTAGAAAGTGCTCTACTTCAAACTAATTTTTCAATCTTTACTTGTTAGGATGTGCACTCAAATTAGTTAGTCCTGTCAGTGAATAAATTAACTTGGTTTCAATGAACAATAGTTATTTATTGTATGATATTGACATACCTATCTGAATGGTGTTATGTAAAAAGGAAACAATAAGAAGTTAAAAATATTTTAATTAAATAGTTAGCAAAGACACAATGGTGTATGGTCCATAATGGTACCGTTACCAAATACATAGGTACCTATTATTATTATGATTATGAACAATATGGGATAGATATTTTTTTTCCAAAATAACTGAGGTGAAATAAATGAATTATTTAAATATTGTTCATTAAATATAACTGGAACAACATCCACTTTCTTCGTTTTTGCAAAGTCTGGATGTGCAGTGCACAAATATCCTTTTTTTTTAATTTGTTAGGTACATTTGCAGCGCACTAATTCACAGTTCATTACTTTTCTATCTTTTATTGTTTGAAGGTACTCATTTAGCAGAACTTGCACTACTGTCTGGAGTCAAAGCTTCTTTATTGCAAAGTTGTTCCACTGTTACAAACTTCAATGTGGTTCCAACATGGGAAAGTTTTGATTTCTTCTAATAGCACTCCACCTCTGTGCAAGAAGGCTCCTCGCTTCTTCTGTGAGACCACATTAGGAAAGCAACAGCATGTTTGCAACCGCCAGCTGATGCTGCGCAGTCTAAACATTGGCAGCTTACAATTTCCTCTTTGTTCTCGTCTACAACCATTGTCACATTGTAAGAACCCGCTTTCACTTTGTGTTCTGGACAAATCTTGCATTTAAGTGTGCAGACGCCAGACTCGCGACGCAGTTGCACGTAACCAATGGCATCGTCACCGTACGACTCTCTTCCACCCCTAAAACAAAGAACAAGTAAGTTAGGTACCTAATGAAGCTGTTTTTCGCAATGGTAGCTAAAATAATGCTATAAATCTTTAGTAGTTGAATGTAAATTATATACTTACACAGCAGTTTTCACATTCCCGAGTTCTGCAGCATAAAAGTCTACCGTCTGCTTTGATAAAATTACTCTCCATTTTAAAAAACTCCGAAGACAAAAGTAGCAGAAACATAAATAACAGAATTAATTCAGAAAATAACACAAAAAGCTATGATGCAGTTTTGACAGTTGGCAGCCATTAAAAAAACTATCGAAAGAAACGTCAAATAATTAGGGAATACGGTTTTGATGCGACATCATGAAGCCACTGAAGAAAATTTTGGTAGTCTCTAAAATTAAAACTTCGGTGCCGCTATCCTCGTGATCGTGACTTTCTTTTTTCTTTTTTAAACACGTTTGATACCCATATTTTTTAATGATGTTTTTTTCATTCGTTCTTTTTAGTGGCTGTATAGCCGAATGTTACTGCTAATTATATATTTGAAGAAAAAAGTGGCATGTTTTTTGTTGGTTGACATTATGTATTTATGTTTGACGGTGAAAGTCATTGGAAATTTGGAAGATGCGACTGAAATTGTAGAAAAACTGTTTAAAAACAAATTACTTCTGCTTTGGTAAGTAAGTAAGTTAGTCTTTTTTTTACAAATCATTACGTTGTTTAAATGTTCAAGACAATTCTTACTATAAAAACCTGATTGTTTTAGGTAACATCTTGATAGATTATACGGAGGCCCACCCTGACCTGGCACTAGGAAGGTGCACAAGGACGAAGGAGGGCCGCAGTCTAGCTTAAAGGCTCTGAGAGGAATGCGCCCTGATACTGAACAATGTAGGGGCAGACTGTAGGTACTCATAAAAACTAGTGAGGATTATTCATACAATATGATATTAATGTAGGTACTAACCTGAGACTACTCTCTGATCAACATTTATTCCTTTTTCAGAATTACAACGAATATAAGAGTAAACTCATAAGAAAAAATAAATCAGAAAGAAAAGACAAGTGCAACAGGAGGAAGGCAGCTGCTGAAATAACATTGTCTCAGGCAGAAGATATAGAGTTGCTTGCTGCAAAGCTTTCAGAAATATCATTGCATGGCTTAACACCAACTAATAGACGCCGCCGCCGTAGTCACATTTTGTTTGATCTAAAACTATTATCGTGACCTAATGTAAACCTATAGTGCAAATAAACGTATTGAATATTAACCCATTCAGAATGCTATAACTCCTTTTGAGTTTTATTTAATATATTAGAATTTGTTATGATTAACTACATTAATACGGTACTTATCGCTTACAAACATCTTAGAGCAAATATGTTACTTGTAGGTATTAAACTTTGAGTAGAATGTAGAAATTATTTAATAGGAATTTATTCTTGTTAACTATAGTGTAGTCTTGTTTTAGTAGTTTCATTTTGCAAGAAGCAATTGAGTTTTATTTATCTGAATATGTGTACGTTGTGGGTCTCTCATAAACTAGCTAGTAACTGTGTTAAATAAAGGAAGATATTGCAAAATACTATAGCCTTTTATTCTGAAATACTTATACATTTTTACACATTTATAATAATCTATATAAGTACCTATATAAAAGAAAGTTGTGTTGTTTACAGTATTTACATAACTACAAAACGTATACAGGCAAAGGTCCACAAGGAGGAAGATTCAAAGTCCGTAGGTAAACACCAACACAATGAAAAAACTGCAGCAGGAGATAGAGTAATCCAAACGTATATAAAATCAAACATGACACACACACGACATATCGGAATAGGTTTTTTTTCCTTCTTTACCTTCTTTCTCCTAGATATGAATTGTTATTCAAAGAAACATTATGTGTTTTTTTATCGATACTATATAAAATGTGAAGAGACATTGAAAGGACTTTGCTAAAATAGCAGTGTCTGCTCAAATGCAGTTTTGACAGTTGACAGCCATTGAAAAAAACGTCAAATAAATTAGGGAATACGGTTTTGATGCGACATCATGAAGCCACTGATTACGGGAATACCAAAATTTGCTAAGATGGCTCCGTGGCCCCACGATGGCGCCATCGATGTCAAAAATGTATCAAAAAACGAGTTTTGCGGAATACCAAAATTTGCAACCATGGCTCAGTGGCTTCATGGTGGCCCCATTGATCCCAATCAAGCCAAGCCATTTTTTTACAGAATACCAAATGTGTCAAAAATTGCTGTCGACAGTATACCGACACGATATCCACGGCTATTTTAACTTACAGAATCAAGGCCCTGTTTCTTTTTTAGCCAATTTACCTCATTTAGAGGTCGTTTGAATTTGGCACAATATTAATTTGTTTTTTTCTTTTGTTTCAGATGTTATGCAAGCACTGGCTGATTTTGAAGACTGATTAAAATTAAAAAATGAAATTATCAAAGAAATCGTAGATCCATGAAGCGTATTATTCGGTAAGTTTTCAAAACTACAAAAGATTATATTCTATAAGCTTTTTCGTAAATTATCCTTTCTATTTTTTAATGTAAGTATTGTCTCAATCGAACGACTTGCCAAGTGAACTTAATCGACTTTAATGACACTACTACAATTTCTCATATTTACACCCCGAAAAACCAATATTTTCATCAATAACCAATTATCAACACCTGGCAACACATCAACACAAAACTTTAATTATCATTCGAAACAATGAAGAGAAAATTTAAATGTTAAATTCAAAACATTCATCGGTATTCAGCTAATCTCATTGTAAACAGTACTATTGTCTCTCAATACATTGTCTTGTACAAAACGAAGTTCATTGTTATGATTTGCCACTAAATTTTGTTTCAACATAATTTGATTGTTTATATAAATGTTCTGGATCGAGTTCTGAGGAAAGAATCTGTTGGGCAACAAGTTTGTCGTTCCGGGGTTGTAAATGTTGATGGGTGATGTGATGTTTACTGATTTGTTGATAGTAGCTTAGTTGAGTTCAATGAATAAAGATATGGAAGTAGGTACCATTTTCACGCTGGCAACTTTTAAAGCTGAAACATATATCAGAGAATTGTCAGCTTTAAACAGTATTATATAGGACCTATTTTAAATGCTACAAAAAAGTGGCTAAGAGAATCAAAGCAAAGTCAAAAGATTCACTGTAGCGTGTCTTTAATAAGATGTCTATCTATCTATTATGTATGTTAAACAATCCACGTGCCAATTACCTATAGCATTTTCACTCAATCATTTTTCTAAATGTCTCAATATAAGAGTCTTCTTAACATGCATGAGATTTTGAAGACTGATATTTATAAAGAGTACCTTGTTCCAGGGTTTCAGCACTGACTGGTAGACTCCAGAAGCTGAGATGACTGCGATGGCTGTCAACCAGGAATCCATACACGAACGACTGCAGCCCGAGGAACCTCTCTACCTTCACCATGGGACCACCTGGGAGCCTTCAGACAACCAAGAAGACCACAGCACCGACATGTCTCCTTACTACAACATGCCTAAAAGAAACAAAAGAAAGAACTTCAAACCTAGATGCGCTCCTAATGCAACCAACTTCTCCGATGACTCCAACGGTCCACGCGAAGGAAGCCCAGTTAATGGAAACGACAGGACGACCCCAGAGCAAGACGAAGAAACGTACAAAATAGGAGTCAAAAACTTTAGTCTTCTAAAAAGTGGCGCCGTCGATCTGAGTCGACGTCTCAGCACAGACTCAAACGAAAACGACACCAACTACAACAGACTACAAGACGAAAAGAAAATCGACTCCTTCCAACGTTCTTACTTAAACAGTTTACAAATAAATCAAGAGGTTGACAGAGATAGGACGGTGTTAAACTTTAGCAATTTACAAAACAAAAGTTTCTGTGCCAAAAATCCTTTTGCAATATCTCAACTAATAAAGACGAACTCGCCTCCGAGAAGACGGGATTCAGATTCTGATGATGATAAGGGTCAGGATATTAATGCAAATGAGAGGGTTGAAGGTCAGGAGCCGATGGAAGCTGACGGCCAAGAGAATCAGGAGAGTCAACCTAATGGTGACGCTTCAAATGCTACCAATAGAATGCTGCGGGATTATGCAATGAATACAATGAAGGAATTGTTGGGTATTTATGGATTATCGTCGAATGAAGTGGCTGATGCAATCACGGGGCAGATTAGGGCGTTGGAAGCTTTACAAGGTGAGTAGAAATTACACCGCTATGTCAATGCTGTTTATCAAACAGTATCTTTGTTTTTGAAAGCTATTTCGGAGGTCAATTTATTATACAAATAATATAACTTTGACTTTGTTGTTATTACAGTAACCGTTGTTATTTAAATAGTTGAAAAGAAAGTATCTCTGTTACTTAAATTAAACAAAATATTTTCTACTTTCTAAATACTGTTGAGGAGCTAGTTTTTGGTAGATTTCTAAAAGTCAAGTGTTACGAATCTATCAAATATAATTTTGGGTGAATTTTGGGAAATATTATTTGTAGCAGATAATAATTATGATATACTCGCTGATGAAGCAATTTCGTAATCTCGAAAACAATAACTTTGGCTTATACCATATTAAGCACGACAGATAGATATAATTACTGATTGATTATTGATTAAGATAACTGATTGAATATTGATTATGATTACTAATTGAATCTGATTATGATTACTGATTACATATGACTTCTTGACTTCTTCCACCAGGTAAACCCTTAACCCAACTGCCTCTGAGCCTGAAACGCCGCCACGACTCTGATGGTCCAGCCAGCAATCGAAGGTCCTCATCAGCGACCGAAGATGAAGGATCCACCAACATCACGCCGCCTAAGACACCTGATAATGATATTGAGGCTTCGAGGTAAGAATATTTTTTTTATTTTACTTATTTTGAACTGGGAATAAATGATTACTTTAATAGTATTTTACTTTACTATTTTTTTGTTATGTTTCAAAAGAAAGAAAAAAAAAGAAATAAGTAAAACATTAGTACTTAGTTACTTTAATTACAACCTCATTTAGTACATAGGTAAATCATTAATAATTTAAGATTGTCGGTGGAGCTTCCTCCATTCCGCCCTGTCTTCCATGTTCCTTTTGACTTCATAAATGACTCTGACTCTTTTTGCCATTTAGTACACTCATACGAGTACTAAATTATTGGTAACAACATTAAGAAAATCCTATTAATATTATAAATGTTAATGTTTGTACCGATGGATGGATGGATGGATGTTACTTCATCACGTAAAAACTACTGAACAGATTTTTATGAAATTTTACAATAACTTAGCTTGGATATTAGAATAACACAGGCTATATTATTGGCAGATATTTCGTGTGTTTTTAAAATATGACGATAAATGCGTACGAAGTCGCGGGCAGCCTCTAGTAGATAGAAAAGCTCTATTTTCTCAAACAATTTCATAATAAGTACAGTTTTTTTTTTTTTTTTCACAGACAAAGAGCGTTACAAATACTAAACCAACAAACAATGAGACTGTTTGGTAGAAATCAAAGTCAAGAAGAAGATGGCAGTGGTTCTGATGATGGAGACCAGACCTTGGATTTGAGCGTCTCCAGGGATGGCGATGGTCAGGTATGGACACCTTTAAAAACTGCGTAAATACGAGTACTTGCATTGCATGCAATGTTTTTAAAAATAAACATAGTTAAGAATCTTCATATAATAAAATACACATACCTACTACAATGACATCTCTTTGCTACGTCTATAAAAAATAATGTCGCAACTTTTTTAAAAACAAAACTATTTATTAACTTTTAACAGCAAATTTTTCAAATCCTCGATATTCTAAATTATCAAATGTCTAAACATTGTTCCAAATTTAAAATTGTTAGATCTTAATCTATTGTATTAAGATTAAGACGTTGTAATTTATTTCTTTTAAATGTAACGGTTTAAATTTAGATTTAGAATATTCGAATTCGAACGTTTTGTTCGAATGTGATAAAAAGTTTGTATAAAAAACGTGCAGCTAATATGAAATGACTCAACGAAATGTAATTAGTTGTTGGCATTTGGTATGTGGTTACGGATTTACTTCTAAATCCTTTATAAGACTTTGGAATATGTTTAATTAGCGAATTTCAAGGAAATCCAATAAAACTAGTGCCTTTTAAATGTCGTCCATTTACTTAGTGACATTATACCTAGTTTAGGTATTAACTCGCGATTCTAGATTTTGTTCGCACTAGGTATATAATTTCATCAAAACATGATAAAAAGTAGGTTTAATAGATTGGCTAAAAACAACTCTGTTTCAAACCTCATTAAAATCAGTTCAGTATCGAATCAGCAAACATCTAAATTAAGTAGGTAGGTACTTATAAGAAACTAGGTTCATTAATAGGTTGACTTTAAGATGACGTAATAACGAATTAAATATTAACGGTTTCTGAAACATTTCTTCGAGCTAAAACAAAAAAGATAAAAAAAAAGAAATTGAGAAAGATATAGGTTCTCTTTGCTTACCCTATATCCATCACCCCATGGAATTAAAAAAAAGATAAAATGATGATGCAAATCCCGTAGGAGCAGTCAACAACGTCTAGCGCAGGTAACAGCGTGTCGGAGTTCGAACAACAAAGTCTACTGATGAGGAAGAATCTCGAAGACCTGGCCAATTTACAGATGCAGGTTGGTTGTGGACATTAAAAAAATAAAAAGAGATGGTTGCAAAAAGTTTGGTTATGATTTATGAGTCACAATGGAGTTAAGGCTGTTTTCTATGCGCTTTTTTTGAAAATTAAAAATAATAAGAAAGAGATTGGTGAAAAAAGTTTTTTTATGAGCAACATTGGAGTAAAAGCTGTTTTCTATGTCATATCGGCGGTATTTTAATATTAATCGACATTTTTCAGGGTTTCTTTCAAAAACAATCGCCGATGGATGCTGAAGATTCACAAGAGCGAAAACTTCAAGCTAGTGGTAAGTCAATTTAAAAATAACTAAAAATTGACTAACAACATAATTAAAAAATATATATCATCATATCAGCAATAAAGGCAACGAGGAAGGTTTATAAGGAGGAGCCCCATTTTTTTTTGTTGGCGCAAGTTTCTCATAGTTTTCTTGGTAGATGACCTGTCAAACGATAAGAAATTCCACACAAAAAGGTAGCCATTTTGCGCCAGATCAGGCACGCAAATCCAGACGGTATGGCACCTCCTTATATATTCTATACTCAAAGGCTTTTTTGATAAGTATTTTAGTTTGAAGTCGGTTAGACTTATCTCGTATGAAAGTACGTTGAAAACGAAATACCTAGTACATGATAATAGATCCTATTACAAAATGAGTGTAAATCTGTGAAACTAGATCGTCGCAGTGACATCGTGTTAGTGTTAAATGCGCAGGAGTTCAATTAGTCTACTTAGTGAGGTGGGGTTAGTTTTCTAACTTGGTAACCTTTTCTTAGTTTCAACGTATTTTATTTACTTATATGTAAGTAGGTAATATTGTAATGTTTTACATTAATTTATATTTATTCTTCTTTACTTCCTTCTTTACTTAATGCGGTTAATATATTGGGTAATACTTTTTTCTAAGGTAGAGTCGGTAGGTACTGTACCTACATGAATCGGTGTAAATTGGTGATGTTTTTTTAAACTAAAATATTTAACTCAAACTTTCTGAATTTTAGGTAAACAAAATAAAAAATAAAGTCGAGTATGCTCTTTTGAAAAGAAAATTTACTTTAAATCAAAATTGTACATACTTTCCTTAAAATCAAAATTATCTGACATTAATTTAAAAATCCAATCAAGCATTCACAAGTCACCGGAAAACTTTCTAAATAGATACGTTAGCCAAACACCATCACATTCGGTTCGTTAACCAAAAAAACAAATATTTGTAACGAATAATAATTAAGGCATAAAGCGAAATAACCGAATTTTGAATATATTAGTGCATCGAAAGACATAACTTGAGACTTCTCTCCTATGAAACCAGATACAAATTAGATGTCAAGTAAACAATTGTGTGGTGTCAGTTTTCACATGTTCGTGTAAAAAATGCACTGTTTTGGGTGGAAACGTCTTCTGTTTTTAACAGTTCGGTCTTTATTAGTTATTTAGATGGGTTATTCCTGTTTCAACCTTCTAATCATGGAAAAAAAAACTTTTTTGTGTTCTCAAAGAAAAACATTACTCGTAGAAAAGTTCATAAATGCTCTTTTAATAGAAGTCTAATAAGTAAATTTGAGGGCAATGAATCCGGGTCGGGTAAGCAAAAAACAAAAAATCTTGAAAACTAAGAATCCTGGCCGGATTCTTAAGTGACCCGGATTCATTGCTCTCGAGTGTAGTTAGTCCAAAGTCGGTGCCTAAAAAGACTGTAAAATATTTAAAGTAAGAAAACAATATGATCTCTTATACTATAGCACATGAGTTATAATAAGTAGGTACACTCTATTCCATAATTATTCCCTAAAATAACCCATAAATTATGTATAAAACAAAAAAAAAATTGTTTTTTTCAAATTGCTGACCAGGTTACATCAACCGCCAAGAATGCTTTTTTTCTGTGCATGTCGTCGTCGCCTGTAATTAAATTGGCATTCACCATGTATTTTTTAAACTTATGATCCTGTCCATAATGTGCTAACGTATAATTTGTTGGTGACCTACATAAATAAATAAAAAACAAAATAGAACAAAATATTTTTTTCAAATTGTCACCACGATGCGCAGGGTATAGTTAAGAATCCCCCGAATTATTTAACTGACTGTTCGTTTGACTGCATCTCATTATTAGGGCTTTACACCTGGTTTTGTTGACAATACAACCAATGGGAGATATACAGATACAGAACATTTACATTATTAAATACGTTACATTCTTTTTTATGGTTTAACTTGTAAAAACTTACATAAACTTACTTACATTTATTGAATAATAAAAACTGAACTTTAAACCCACCCTAAGAAATACTTTTATTCTGCAAAACTTTTTTTTTTTTTTGAAAAGCAGTCCTTAACTCCTTAAGTTAGTATTTATTTTAATAAGATAAACAAAAATTGCCAAAGAAAACATACCCATTCAATGAAATCAAAAGTATTAAAAAACAAAAGAGCAACGTTCTTCTAATTTCAAAAAGGGAAACTAACTACACAATCTGAAACTCAAAAATACATCGTTCCATATCCAAAAGAGAAGCAAGACTGTCACAAAATAAAAAGAAAAACAAAACTAACACTTGTTCCAAATTCAAAAATTCCCTAAACCATCGCATCGAGTGGCGAAACATGTCACAGAGTAAACAAGTAGTTGTTACCTATTAGCCTCTGTGCGTCAATTGAGTGAATTCGCCTCGATTGGAGCAGATTACGGCCGCTGAGGTTTGTACCATTACTGGGGCCCGTCAGGAAGTTCATTTTGTACTTTATCAAGTACTTTCAGTGCTTGTACTGATTTTTGTTGTTTTGTGACGTAAATGTTGGATTTTAAGATGCTATTTGCTAATGAATTAGGTTTTTAATAAGTAGGTATCATAATACATAAGCTTTCGTTCACAATGATAGTTAATTAACCTCTAACAAACTCTATATCTATGCAGACAGAATTGAAATCCAATTGTGTCTGGGATGTTGGGCGGAATTTATCAGTTTAAGCTACTAATATGCCGCATCAAATATAATCAAAATCCAATCAGCAGTTTTGAGTGGAGAGAATGAAACAAAGAGAATATAGACTGTCATTATTGAATCTTTTATTTTTAGGTTTCATGATCAGTATAGTTAGCTATAGCCACTGACTCAGAAGCTCAGAAGTCACATTCGAAAAGACTAAAAATTCAAAATTTAAAGTTAACAGATCCCCGTTCCAATAAACGCAGCATTTTATTAAATAATCAGCACTTAGTTTCCCGAGGGGTCCCGGGTCCCGGAGTCCCCACAAATAGTCTACCCGTTTCCCATTTACTGTATAATGGTCTAGTTTCATCGCGTCCGGTGGGCACCGATTTGTGCTTTATTGTCGTGCGACTAACACTGGCTGGCTAATATGTGGACGAATGCCGTGTTTCCTTTTGCGTGGATTTAAAAAAGTGAGAAAAAAAGAGAAATGTCAGGGTGTGTTGACGTTTATGATAAAGGCAGATGATTTTGTGAGCTGCGATCTTCTTTTGTTTTTTTGCCAGACCTTTGAATTTTGAATTACGAATACTTTTGAAATTCCGAAGAATAAGTAAATTAAGTTCTTTTTCGATAATTAGGGTCTATTTTTCTCAATAATGAACCCCTAGGTTGTAAATATTTAGTTTTCTTAACAAAAAAGTACTTATACTCGTAATTTTGTTTTTATTGTCTTTATGAATCAGTTCATTCATCACACGTGTACATAGTTACTATAAATAAACAAAATTGTTACAAGTAATGGAATTTCCGCGCAATAACACTTAAATTACATTCATTTTAGAGAATCATTTCCTGATTTAAGTAAATACATTGAGGTCATACGTTATTAATATAAAGTTAAGGTCCAAAATTGAATCGTCACGGTGATCATAACTGAATTACAAAATGATGTACACTATCTTTTGTTACGAAATGAGATTATTCGAATACTAGTGAGCTACCGCGACTTCGTTCGCTTTATTTTGGAAAACTTACAAGATTACATAGACTTTTTTTTTATTTTTTTTTCTTTACTTATTGATTTTTTTATAGCTAGTTTATGTATTATTTTGATTTATGATTTTGTAACAATGTCTCGCTATGATTTATAACATGTTTCTGACAATCTTTGATAGGTTGATGATTATACTGTTTTCAGTTTATTGAAATGAAATGAAATGAAAAATCATTGAATCCTGTAGCTTTGGACAACATTTAGGACTGAACTATTTTACTTAGTTATCGGATAAGCCAAGATAGATTAATTGTACATAGCAAAAATAAAAGAATCTTTATTAAATCTACTTTTTAATGAACATCTAAGAGAGATTCTAGAAGATGTACTTCCATAATAATATAATCTTTAAAACTTTATATTAACATAAAAATCCAAGCAATAAAAATCACAGCGCATAAAATTTTACGAGATTACAACATAACACAAATAAATATGTTCTAAATGACATATCGATTGTTCGATAAAATCATCGATTATGTTCATTTCTGATCTTGTTTCTATCTTTTTCTGACACGTTTTGTATTGTATTTTTCATCTCTTTCATAATTGTATTAGTCCGTGTGCTCCCGAGGCGATAGAGACGTAATTTATTTTAAAAATTTGTTAATTATAGCAATTAAATGCCGGCTTCGATGTTTTCTATGTTTGTAACGTGTTTGTGAGTGTTTATCGATTTTATATCGATTTGTGGCTTTTATTGTAATATTTTTGTGGTTTAGTTTGGGGATCGATAGGAAAACTTTTATTATATTTTTTTACGTAATTACAATAAACATTTTTACATTTATTGAACAATTCAATAATATTATATATTGTGAATAATAATTGTGATATTAGAAAACTTTAAAAATACTAAGAAAAAGTACTAACAATATTTTTTTACATATGCACAACATTGCGAGCAAAATTAGAAAACAATAAATTAAACATCAATAAAAAATAGTGCAAAAATCTAATTAAACGATGTAATAAATAAATACGGAACCTTTGATTTATACCCCAACCTACGCTACCTGTTTTATTTTATTTTTATGAATGTAAAGTTCCAATTCGGAAGACTGACTCGATTCGAATGTTTGAATCGATTAATTAATCGATTAGGTTGTTGTACATTTAATTAGATTTCGGTTTGAAACGATCTTTTTATATTTACAGCTCAATTTAGTTTTTAAGATGTGTGTTCATTGGACATTTAGAAATATTACATTTGAATATTATGACGCTTCTGTCTTAGTGATAGCTAGCACAAAGACTTACATAGAGTATTGCATTGTTACGTGAAAGTAATAAAAAAATGTTAAAAGTAATAAGTACAAGCTTTTTTAAAAAAAAAAATTTGAAAATCGTTTTTGTGATTTAAAAAAAAATTATTAATAAGTATCATATTTTTTTAATTACTTATTTAAATTAATAACATTTGAAAATACTTGTCTTATATCATATTTTTTTAGCCTATGTCGTCCCACTGCTGGGAAAAAAATGCTTTGCTTCTCCACAGATTTCTGTTGGTGGTGGCTACCCACCAACCATATTAAAAAAGTAAAATATAACAACGTTTTTTTTTTAACTTTAAATACGATACCAAACAATTTAATCCAAACAAACAAGTGAAAACATATCCTTATTTCCATTAAACGATATATTTAGGTTCACAACTCTAATAGTAACGTAATAAAATCTACAGTTACTTGCCCAAACTAGTTAGAGTAAGGAAACCGAATAATTGCTACACGGATGTTTTTATTTCGTTAAATTTGCGACGACTTTCTAATTTTTGATTGATTTTAACATATTTTGATAAAATGATATACAATTAAATACTTTGTTTGCCTTGTAGAGGGTACAAAGTTATTAATCATAAATTAGAACAACCGCGCTATTTGAAATGAAATGAAATGAAAAATCATTTAATCCTGTAGGTTTTGACAACACTTAGGACGGGTAATTTTTTAAATTTTTAAACGGGTCATTTGTTAAAGAAAGGCCAAGTCTGAAGTACCTTAACGGCCGTTCCCAATAGTCTATCTATCTCTACTAGCTTAGCATACACTCCGTGACAAGACGTTGGCATGCGTTTGTCACGCTTACGTCTCTGTCTATAGTATTAAATGTGATAAGGACAGCATGACGTGAGACAATTGTCGCGGCATGCCGTGCTAAGCCCCCTGGTTACCCTACTGTTGTGAAATAGACATAGGTCTATCTGTCAGTTAAATTTTATCTGCAAGTGGTGAAACTGACCCTAAATATTTTACAAAAATCAAAAATGCATCCTATTCCTCATTTTATTTCAATTTCCTCGTAAGTGAAATCCGAGGAATCACAATCAATCACAAGTTGTGCTTAAATCACAAGTTGTACTTAAATCACAAGTTAAATCAATGACAACAATAACATCCGACATCGAACAGGAAGCTCTATGCCACTCGATGAGCTTTTGTTAATTAACGCACTCTGTACGCGTATCCTCTGTGGGAATACAGAAAACTGTAGAGACGATATTATTTTTAACACTTGAATTAATTTGGCAGTTTTTTTTGTTTTTGTTAAAACTGTGTTTTATTACAAAATCGAATACAATGAGAGCTGCATGATTTTTCTTTTGTTTTGAAATCTCGATTTTTTTTTTAATTTTAGAGGATTTATTTTTTTGCTATTTTATCGAAATCTGTTCAGAAGTTGTTAAATGACTTTAACCTATTTTGAAATTGTGTGAAACAATCTTACGCAAAATTATTTAAAAAAACACATAAACAACACAAACAATTATAAATAAGCTTACAAACATACATAATTCAAAACCACGTAACTATAAACTACAATATTGCATACATTCTATCCTTTAAACGCAGAGTGGAAAAGAAAAAAAAAGTCGCACCTCCACGGATTTAATGTGCGTATAATTTCTTTGTAGCGCCGCGCAGTATGCACTCCGACGTCATAAAATATGCATTTCTTCGGTATACTTACACACACATGCGCGGTGAGGGTCATTCTCGACGTGAGCTTTTTGCCAATATGGTAATGTTAAAAGTACCTTAAGTAAAAAATTCACACTACTTGGTAAAAGCTTATGGTTCGCAAAAATGTCTCAAATCTAGTCTCTTGCGCAATATTTTAGTGTTTCTATGACTTAAGAATTGATTTGGGGTGTATTTTGACTGTTTATGATAGTTTTTATAGGTACGATATGAGCGATGGATATTTTAACATGTTTTTTGGCAGTCACTTATTTTACCGTCTTTACCGGAAATTCCGTTTTAAAGTTCGAAATTTAAATAAAAACTTTATCTTGTCGATTATAAAAATGACAATAAAACGAAGCTGCTCGCAAATTAAAATCTACGAAGGATGCGATATTTTTCAATCGATTTTAGAGAAAACAAATCGACTATAACCTCAGATTCCCTACAAAGAATGACCCACTTGTAAACACACATGTAAATTTCCATGTGTGCGTTTACCTACACATACATACGATTACAATAACTCAATTCTTACAACTGCATCTTTGCATATTCATTTGAGACTTGCAGTTTGTATCTTTGTATAAAATTATAATGCATTATATGATGGTCATGTGACCGGCGATTGTAGAACTAAAATGTATTATAATGGTGTCTTTTATGAAGGTGATACGACCTTTTTGTTTTGAGTTTGTAATGAGTTTAGGATTTTTGTTTTTTTTTTTGAAATTGGTGTTTTTTGTTTTTTTTTATTATTTAAATGGGGATATAATGCCATTTAATTAGAAAGATTATCCGTAGGTTGAATATTTCTCATTTTGGTGTTATTATACTTACTTATTTGATTATTTTCGTAGGTATACATGTCCTATATACCTACATATCTGTCACAGTGTTTTCGCATCGGGGTAGGCAGATACCACTTCCGTAGAACGTAGTAACTTTTGTAGATCTTATACTTATTTATAATCCTTCCAAGTCAATTGTAAAAATGAAAAGTCAGCAAACTTAACTAAAAGCATATCCTGTGGCTGCATTAACTTGATATTTTAATTTAATTCAATAGTATATTCTATGGGTGCATTATTTACATATTTTACTTTTAAGTATCTATTCACTTTATTTTTCCAATCGATAGCGTGTAAACGGTGCCTAAAAATCTCGAAAGTATAAAAATATGCAACCGCGACCTAACCGCAAGTGCGTAACAGCCCTTATCATATATATTTTTGAACCACATTAAAAACTAAGATACTTACCTCCCGAGTATTTAAATAACTTCATAACTATTTACCAAAGACATCCAGTGTGACCTACGCCTAATAAATAACTCATAGGTAAGAATTTCACCTGGCCAACCCTTTATGTGTTAGCGAGAAGATCCAAAAGCACTTATTACGACGATTTCATATTTGGAACGTGTGAGGTTAGAGGTGTACCTCGCTGTTTGTCACTAACCTATTATTTAGTAACAGGTAATTTTGTAACGCGTACTCATACGTTACTATTAGCGGTTTTTCTTGAGCGAAGTGAAATTATGGTAAATGTTTAATTTGTATTGTGTAATGCGATATGCATATGTTTGTAGGTCTTCGAATAAATCTTTGTAACTTTCGTTTTCGTGACAAAAGGGACTCAAAAATGGCTGTTTTTGTAATAACGTATTTACACTGATAGTTCTTTGAACACAAAACTTTGATATAAGTACTTTTTGGTTCTTAATAGTTTTATCAAATAAGTAATTTTAAATTGAGAAAAAAAATATGCTCTAAAATTTTCTCTCTCTGTGGGGTCTGCAGGAAGAAATTTCTTTTAGAAATATGCTGTACCTTTTGTATAACTTCTCTTTTATTTCTGTCTCTATGTACTATCATCTTACAATAAACTGTTAAATAAATAAATAAATATGCGGTGAAAACTAAAAAATATCAAATCTAAATCTTTACTACAAATATCAATAAGTAAATAAAAGAGTTAGTAACAGCAAAACATCTCTAACCTTATTAAAATAACTAAAAGTATATACTAGTTACTACCAAACCCAGTAGCAGTTACTTTCCAACACTAGCAGCTAAAATTTATGTGACAAAGATATTTTTGACTTGAATCCTAATATATTCAGTAACAGTTGTACATTTCCTGGATCGGCTCTATTGTCTTATAATAATATCGAATTTAATATTCTTACCGCAAATTATTATAGACATACTTTATGTAGCTGTAGCTACTATGACTAGGTTTTTAAGGCCTATTTTTGGCCTTTATATGGCCTATTTAAATTGCTTATAGAAGTATCGTATAAATATGTCCTATATTAAGTACCTATAGGGTTGCTAAATATGTATATAAAAAGATAATAGTTAGTTATAGATAATTTTAGTACGTAAGAACGTTTTCAAATGTCACTCCGTTAAAAAAAAGAAAATTAAGCTCTAGTTTAATTAAAACATATACTATATACTAATATTTACTTAAGTCACTTCATTTTCAACTCTATAAAAATAATGGCGTGAACTCCTAGAAAAAGTGTCTCGTAAACACTCAACTATTCTTACTTTGAAAGAGACGCGATGATAAATTAAATCTTTAATCGTCCCATAAATGAGGTTATAACAATGATCGACTCGCTACACAATCGATATCACCTGCCCGCGATAAACTAAAGGAATCGATTCGAATCGAGCAAAAAATATCGATTATCGATGCATTAACCCACATAATCGATCCGCTGTCGATGCGATCTTTGGATCGTTTATCCATCACCGAGCTTCGTTTGTTTTTATTTTAAACTTGTTCTTTATTCGAAAAGAAATTGAAATTAAATAATTGGAATGGCGGCCAGTTTCATATCTTGTGAGATATTTTTATAGCGCCTACATTCATTCGATGGATATCAACTTTAGCATAATCTAGAAGGTAGCCTTAAATATATTTATTATTTTTCTCTACATAAATATTAATGTAAGTATTAATAGTTTATCTGTCTTGTATATGAATTCCGAAATATTGTCGTAGTGTTTACGATAACATAGTGATTTTATACGTACCTACCTTCTATTTACCTATTTAAAATGATTTCTTTTTAAAATAAAACAAAATTACCTTACTTTTTTCTTTCTGTGATTATCAATGGGACAAAATAAGCAATACTACACGTAATATTAACCCATAAAATATAATTTATTACATCTTTCAATGATCCCTCAATCAAAATAACTTTTTGCTGACATTTTTAATACAAACTCATACATGGTCATGACGAACCGTATATTAATTCAAATATGGCAACACGTAAGTACCATTATTATGTTTTTTAACAGACATTTATCGCCATTTGATCCAGCTTAAAACATTGTATGGAAAGTCTTTAAGAAATGTTCTAATTAGGTACCTACGTGTTTGAATTTAAAAATGTTTAAAAAGGTGATCAAGTTTATTGTTTAAAGTTATTTATTCTTGCTTAGTGGTTTTTAAATGCACATAATGTCCTTTTAAAGGTACTAACGGAACTCACAAAATTTGACGTTTGATATTTTAACCCGCGATAAGCAATTGTCATACAAAAGCGGCTGAAACTTCAGTGCAGAAAAGCCTTTAAAGAATTCCACAAAAGTCCTAACATTCATTTATTTATTAAGAATAGATACTTGTACAGCAAAGATATATGATTAACATTAACTTATGAAAGATTGAGTTTTCGCTATATGTCTGCCAATTACAAGCATGCATTTACCAAAAGAATACATTACAACCATTCCCTAGGTTTTATTCGCAGGTACTTGAGGTCTATCTACACAGATCCGGGCCGTGTCCGAACCGTATCCGGGACGTGTCAGGGAAAAAATATCATTCCATACATTTTCTACGGATTCGTTCACACACGTTGTCATGACGACGTATTGTTTTCCCCTCCTGACGGGCCACGGCCCGGACACGTCCCGGGCACGGCCCGGATCTGTGTAGACAGACCTTTAAGCTCTGTAAGTTCATTAAAGACAAATAGCACAAAGCTAGTTAATGACATAGCAAATTACAATTACAATGATTATTATTTATACACGTTTGACGTTTACAAGGCACAGACTCGCATAAAGCTTTCGGCGCATAAAAGAGCGCATGTAATTATGATCATGCGCATATGCGTAGATCAAATCGGATCCATCGGTCGATAGGGATCTAGATGTGTTGTGCAGGGGGTCCGCATTACGTTTTGCTATGGCGATTGATAGCCATTGCGATAGTTGTTGACATGTTAAGAAGTTGGTTTAAATTGGGTAGATATTAAATTAATGATGTGTTTTAATTACTTGCCTGTTTTACATAACTGGATTCTACCTAACTTTTACTTAAATACCATTTTACACAGTAGTTAATGAGTTATTTAATCTCGAAACATATCACATTACATGATTAGTTTCCTATTTAAGAATATATTACATTTAACAACAATTGAGGCTACCTATTTAGAAACTGTACAGATTTTTTCCTGAAAAAACTGAAAACAAAACACAAAAGTCTTTAATACTTTTTATAGCACGTAATAACATTTTCTCACATTCTCGACCTTTTAAAAACAGATGGTCATAATAACCTACACTAAGTATACATTTATTAGACACTTTCCTAACCTAAAATTAACATACACATAGCAACCACTGCCTTTAGTAACACATAACTTAATCTTGTAACCCCCCCCCTCTCACTTCAGACAGCCCAGTGATTGGAGTAAATGATTCCGCGTGATCGTGTTTTGTTTGTTTTCCCCTGTCCTGTTTACTCTGTCGCTCTGTCTCTTTTCTACGTCGTCCTTTTAAGAGGACATTAAGTGGATGGAAGTCAATTAGGGCTTTGTTTAGTGATGTCACGGTTTTTACTTTTTAATTGTTGATCCGTGGTCGTTTTGGGATGAGGTTTTATTTTTTAATTGTTTGAGTGGTTATTTAGTTAGATTACGATGGTTATGAAGTTGTAGTTTGCAATGAAAATAGTGAATTTGAGTTTGTATTGGAAAATCTGCACCCTGAAAAGTGGAGTTTGCCAGCTCATCGGATAAAAAGAGCAAATATTTCATTCATTTTGACTTTTTGCCTATCCAAAATCATTTCAATCATTTAAACTAACATTAAACAAAATTCTCGAAACCAAATCGCAAATATGAATCATTCGAACAAAAACATAATGAATAGCTTCGAATATAACAACAAAAATCCGACATTATTAACAAAAAGATCCCAAAACGAGATCCTCGAATAATATAAATAACAATGAATTTTTATCTTAACAGGAAAAACTTTTGAACACATTTGACGAACAATAACTAATCGATAGAAAAATGATGAAAAAAGCGACACGTTTTCGTTCCACAATATTATACTTGAGACTCAATCTTCACGCACGTTGTTCTAACTGGAATACCAAGTTGAGTATTGCGACGTATACGTCCATATCTGGAAGGATCTTAAAAAGGAGTATTACGAAAAAAATGTACCTACTTCTTAAAACCACGTTATTAATTCACTGAAATACCAAAATTGTTGAAATTTTGAGCCCTATTCAATCGAAATAAGCTCTATGATTGATGTTTTTTGATGCAAACTCTACTTTGTACCACACATTGACGCGTTGTAAGGAATAAAATGAATCATCTTTAGTCAGAATAGTACATTCAACAAGTAGACAGATACAAGAAAATATCGACTTTACTGTATAAAAATAAAGTACATTTTGTATGAAACGTTTTATTGTAATACGAACGAATTGTGAGGAAATTCAATCTTAATTCAATTAAATATGAAGCGATGGACTTTTTTGGTTATCTGTGTTTTCTATTTTGAGAGTAGGTTGGGGTGTCTCGTTTTTAGTACTTTTAAAAGAACACGTGATATAAATATTAGAAACTATGCAATAGTTTTTTTTTTTAATCCATAAATGACAGTTTAAAACAAGGTTGCTTTACAAAAAGCTTTTCTCTGATATTAAAGATTTTTCTTATTCAAACAACGAATCAATACAGTTTTCCATCTGTATCTACAATTCAAGCTTTTTTTTATCAATATATTCACTGGAAACTTTTTGAATAAGTTTGATACAGTAAATAAACTGTTTTTGTTATTTGAAATTCAGCAGCTTTTAGAGTTTTAGTTGTCTTTCCTATGTATTAATGTTATTTATCCACCTACTTAATCACACACACAACTAACTCCAAATAAGATCTATCGAATTCCTCCAAGAATACAAAGCTCCACAAAAGTAACGAATCACTTTTGTAACTCTCATTGTAATATTCAGCAACTTGTGTTGCTTCCTGTACAAGCCCACATGCTGTAGCCCCGCCTATCCATACAAATACACATCTGACTCGCCCATTCAGATAAGACCTCTAATTTGAATAAAATTCTTCAGTCAATTAATCGATAGCATGGATCTTCTTAAATTGGATAAGTTTTCTTTCGGCTTTTTTAGTTTTGCTGCCAATTAGCTTCAAAGACTTCTTAACGCGAAGAAGTAAGGTTGAGTTTGTGGGATTTGTTTCGGATTGGAGTGTAGATGTAAAGTTGTGAGTTTGTACGTTTTAGTATGGTAAATGTCAATTGAGGATGGATCTAAATTGATGCAGTTATTGAACGATGGAGATTACCATCTGTCGAGACGAGAGTTGCTATATTTTATTTGGTATCAATATCTACATAAACTAGGGGATATGACCATGGTATGATACGCTTTTTAAGCTGTCAACTATGTATTATATTGAACTAGGCATATTTGCACATATTGGCAATTGTGGTTACGTCTCTATACTTCTACTCTATGTTACTTAGAAACTGATAACTACAGTAATCATCTTTTTTTATATACTACAGGATGTAACAGAAAGGGGGTATAAAGCCGAAACACAGCCATAGTACTCATGAAATTGAACAACTTTCCCCAAGGAACATGGGTCGTAATACGTTTTTTTTTTTTTTGGATCGCCCTTACATACTCAATCAGCTGATCGGAAATTTTGTATGGGAAGGCGAATTTTTTTTCTTACGGCCCATGTTCCTTGGGGAAAGTTGTTCAGTTCCATGAGGACTATAGCTGTGTTTAGGCATTATACCCCCTTTCTGTTACACCGTAGTTTCCGTGTAAAGTACTGAATATCATACAACTCAGGCATACTGAGAAACAAAAAACGTTTTATTTCAACGTAATATGTAATCAGTTACAGAAACAAAAGACAATCAAAAAAGCTCACTCCTTTGTCAAAAATCGAACCAAAAACGAACGTAAAAACTCTTTTGTTAAAACACACAAAGATATTTAATGAATTATTAAATTAAACAGCCTATACTACAACAATTGCAAGTATTAAAATTGTAGTTAAAAATATATATATACCTACGGTTGCATTGAGAAACCTCCTTTTTTAGAAGTCGGTTAAAAACTAAGTTCCCACGTTTCCGATGACCATAGACAAGTATTTCTAAAAAAGTAATCCGCTTGTACATATAACCTTTTGTAAAGTAAACTCTAAAATGTCAAGCGTTGTCCTATTCTTAGTTAAGAGAAGATTAAATTTAATCTAAATACGCGGCAACTAATTGAAGTGAAATGTCGTTTGAGATTTAGATAAAAATGCTCTCGGAATTACGTGGATGACTTTTGCTTTTTTAAAGTTCGTTGTGGTTTTAAACGTAACACGGAAGCTATCTTTGAAAAAAAAAGTGATCTTTTATTGATATTATCTGTTTTCTTTTCATGAAAAGGGCCATTTTTCTATACTGCTGACCATGCTTAAGTATTTCGTACTATAACAAGAAATCATACCTACGTTTAAGTTTTTTTTTTATACACTGAATCGATTAACAACTTTTTTCAGTATTTTTTCAGTTTTTAAATATTTTAGCCTATTTTTTACCAATTAATATTAAAAAGTAAATAGGTACATCTACAAAATTACCCACTTAGGTAATAGGTATTTAGATTAGTAAATAAATAGAATATTAGAATATTTAAAAAATCTAAAAAGGTAGAGTCAAAAGATTTTCATAAAAAAAACACAAAATGGCCATTACTTTATTCCACCAATCAATAAATACACGTAACATTTTATGTAGTATAGAGTAAAAAGGTGTTTATGTTTCAAAAATTAAAAAAACAAAAAACAAAATGGCCGTTACCTTAATCCACCAATCAATAACCACACGTAACATTTTACCAAGTAAACAGAAGCCAGCCGGCTTTATCTGCGTATCTGTCAAAGAGAGGAAGTACACACCTAAATGTATTTGAAAGAGTTATGAACTTTCGATCAGAGGTTCCATTCAATGGGTTATGCTATTAAGAAAGGCAGGGATTGTAAACTGGCGGCCCGCTGACTTTAAAAAGTAAAAATTTGTGTTTGGGATATAAGAGACAATGCAAATTGTCTTTGAAACTGCAACTTAGCTAGCTTTTGTTTCTTTTGTAATTCTGAAACTAGCTTCTTCTTCTTCTTCTAATTTAAGAGCTTAGCTCTTGTCGGTGGAGCCTCTTTCATCCCTCCCTATTCTCTGCCTTCTTTTAACATCTTGATACTATGACATCCGCCTTTTCCTTCACCTGAAACTAGCATCGTACCGTATTTATTTTCAAGACTGTCTTTGACTTTTCTTTCACAAAGTATTTGTGAAATCACAAGTTAAGTAGCTAATTAGTTATTCGTAATTTTGCATTATGTGTAATGCTAACATTAGTAGTGACTCGACTCAAATTTTTCATATGCCTACTAAAAAAACCCCAAACTAGGTTTCTAGAGAGACATAAGTCATAAAATTACTTTATTTAAAAAAAAACTTAAGAATAACACAATAAACAAATCAATTTGAATCCACAAAAATGCTCTCTCTAAAACAAAGTACATTTAAACCGCAGCCCATTCTTTTAAAACAGTTGACGATCCCTGTTTTCGAACATTATGAGGACCCCATTGTTTCGCTTGAACGGCTCAGTACAATATCTTACGAAATTTCCTAAAAAAACACCTTAACATTATAAATGTTTATTATGTACGATATTATCTGATGCGTCGGCCATTGTCTCCTTTTTATTGTGCTCGTGTGACGTCACGTATCCTGATTTGTTTAACGGATTTTGTTTTGGGATACATTCGTTTATGCTATCAACACACCAAAGCCGGCGGCGCGGCGGCTTTCCGTCATACGAATGGCAGCTGTCAAAAAGGCCGACGGCTTTGGTGTGTAGATACCATTAGGTTTTAGCTAAAACATAGTTTAAGATTGATGTAACTTGGTACGAAATCTAGATGGAAAGCAAGGAGGCTTTTGCCTAAATGGACTAACTTCTTAAATTCCTGAATTTAAAAAAAGATAAGCGTCAATTAAGTAAACAAAATTTTTAAATACACGTCTTCCTCTCTCCAATATTATTTTCCGTGTGCTTTATCAGGGTCCACATGTACTTTAAAATGTATTGTTAACACTTTATGTAACTTTGTGAAAGATAAATGATTATGCTCATGGTCTGTCTACACATATCCGGGCCGTGCCCGGGACGTGGCCGGGCCGTGGCCCGTCAGGAGGGAAAACAATACGTCGTCATGACAACGTATCCGATCGTCATGACGACAAATTGTTTACCCTCCTGACGAACCACGGCCCGGACACGTACCGGGGACGGCCCGGATATGTGTAGACACCACCACCTTTAATATACTTATACTTACTATATCTTTTACTACTAAGGACGCCGGAAGAAATTCTAACTAAGCATTTACCTTTCGCAAAATTAATACTAATTTCACAAACCAACCCCAAATCATACTGCATCAAAGATCTATAATAGCTATTTATATAATACCGATCTATAAATTAGAGGTAATTCCATAACTATACTTTTATCAGGTTCTTGCAATCTTTCACAATAGTCGTGAGTCATTAACGAATTGAATTTAGTGTTACAATCGTGTTTGCAGGCTTATTATTATGTGTTAGCGTTCTTCACTAGGATTTAAACCGCTTTTGGGTTACGTGGGATGATTTAAAGAAAAATCAAAAATAGTAAGTATATTTATTTCATAGGCACAAAAAATGGTCTTGAAACCGTTACATTAATTAAAATAGATATGGATTTTTTAAAGCTAGATTCGCAAGGTACAGTTTCCCCAGAGAAGAACTCTTTTCAAATAAAGTTTTACAATTCTCATAAACAGTTAGGTAGGTACATTTACATAATTACAATTATTATCTCTAAATGAATCTTTGATCCTGCAGCATTCAAACAAACCACAAGATGTAAATAGATAGCTAAAACTAGACTAAACAATACTTTTGACCGACTGTAAGAAAGTAGCGATTATGAGTTCTATGTTTACGTATTTACCTATATTTATAGGAAAACCAACATTATTCAAATATCCGTTATCTAATACAAAAAACGCAATTGCAAAACTATTTAAAATACCTACAAACAAAGTAAAATAAGACCAATACTATCTTATCCATTAATAATAAGTTAATGTTAGAACGAACTGTTATTATTATTAGTATTAACCGAGTCCACTCATGCGCAGGTTACGTAACATCAAATTATCAGGTTGTAAGGTATACGTTAAAGGATGGGGGATATTGAGTCAAGTCATTGATCTATGTAGCAAGTAGTGATATGACTCCTTCTGTTAATCGTAGTTAACATACATATCTGTCACGTCTCTTTCCCATTGGTGTTAGCAGAGACCACTTTGCTACGATCCAAACATTCTTCTTTCGCTTCATCCACGTTCATCAGTCACCTGATGAATACATATCAGTGACGTTTCCTATGGGGTTCGGAAGAGACCACTTCCTTCCACTTGCTACGATTTAAACACACCTCATTCGCTTCATCCCCATTCATCAATTGTCTCAAACATGCACATTTGTTTAGGGTACTCTTGACTTGGCCTTTCTTTAACAAGTCTGCGATTTGATCGAGATCGAGATATGCAGGTACTGAGATAACAACAGCATTTAAAATACAAACTGAGTCATCCACTTAATGAGTCAACTCACTCAAAAGACATGACTCACACAGCACACCACTAAACTGTTCAAACACCTAATCTACATAAGTATAGGTATTAATTCGTCTTTCAAAAGCTATTTTGTAAAAAGTATAAAGAGTTTCATCACAGACAAATACGGGATTTAATCTGACGGCTAACGTACAAAATAATCTGAATTTTCAATACAATGAGAGGTACATACGTGTGTACTCGAGCTACATATGTGTATTGATGATGGAATTGTAAAAAGAAAAGTGTTTTGTATTTTTTATATTTAATTATTTATAGTTTATTGTCGAAAAATCGAAGCGGTGGTAGCCCAGTTGGTAGAACGCTTGCCTCGAACTCCGAGGGCGCGGGTTCGAATCCTGGTGCGGGCACGTACCTCTGAGTTTATTTCTCATGTACGGATCAATTTATTCGATTACCACTTGCTAACGGTGAAGGAAAACATCGTGAGGAAACCTGCATACACCAAAGAAGAAATTCTAAGGTGTATGTGGAATCCGCCAACCCGCACTTGGCCAGCGTGGTGGATTACGGCCTAATCACTCTCTGTATGAGAGTAGGCTCGTGCCCCTCGGTGGGGACATATATGGGCTGATAACGATAGTTTATTGTAAGAAGATAGCAGAGACAGAGAAATAGAGAAGTTATACAAAAGGTACCTACAGCTTATTTCTAAAAGAAATTATATCATAGTTGCAGCAATGAAAAATCTTTTAGGATTACTTTACTTAGGCTTCTCTTACTCTTGTTATCAAGAAGTCAAAGCATTAGCAGAAGATAGACCTAAATGGCAAAAAACGATGGCGCAAAAACCTAAGCACATTTAGGGAAGATTGGTGGGGAAGAAGCATGGGAGAGGCTTTTACCCAGCAGTGGGACGAAACAGGCTAAAAAAAGAGAATGAAGTCTAATTTCATCTTAAAGTAGATAACACCAACACTTTCTTCGAACGAAACTTTTGTACACACCTGTACCAAAATGGAGTCAACGATCACTCACAATAGAGGCCGAAACCAGAGTGACTAGGAGAAAACAGTGATTAATTACCATAATAATTTATTTGATACTCTCTACATACAGCCTACAACTCGATCCGAGGGGGGGAGTTGCACAACGCGGCTCGACGAAAAAAATTATAGAAGTTGTTTTTTTTGTAAACGTGTTTTGTTTTGTCTATGGAAGGATTCTTTTTATAAATTATAGTTTTCGTAAAGTGTGACTGTGTTAATAAGATTTTTATCGAGATCAGAACTTTTCACCCGATTACGGCGACGCCAAAAGGGAAAAAAAGGTTTTTGAAAGGTTTTTGACAGTCATTACTTACCCACTAGGTACTATCAATCCTATGTAGTTTGCATTTTTGTCAAAAAAAACAATTAACGTAAGCATTTAACCAAAACGTAAATTGCGTTCAAAGGTATTATAATCAAAAAACCTTTTCAACCACATTCATAAGGCTTCCGTATCACCCAACGGTCCCCCAAAACCCCAAATTCGAAATTCCCATCTCAAAAGACATTCAATCAAAATATTTCCACAAAACACAATACATTGTTGGAATGATACATTACACTCGAACATCGAACGTAACAAACAAAAGAATGAGTTTTGACGGAAAGAAACGTTCAATCGTTAGTTATGATTGTTCCAACGTTATTTGCATAACGTTACTTTTAAGAAAAAAATGCTTTCGTTTTTTGTGCTCTGTTCTTTTAAATTTAGAATGTGATGTATTCTGTCAATTATTATCATAAATAATCTTGAACTTTTTATTTATTTGGTTGTTATATCCATAAACAAATCATTTATCTTCACTTTAATCGCAAAATATTTCGTTTCTGTGTGCTATTTAACTTAGCTACTGTAACCATGTCATTAGGTGTAATAATTTATGATTTGTCTATTTAATTTGTACTGAACCCTAGTAAATAAGATCTGTTACTAATTATAAAAAAATGTATCTAATAATGTGCTATTGATTTCAAAAGGAATCCTAATTACACTTACGAGATAGATAAAGCAGAATTTTATACAGAACCCCTCACACCCAAACTCTATCTTACCGAAAAGGTTTTTGCTTATAAAATTCTAAGGAAATAATGTTTTTTGTTGCAGGTCTGATATCGGCATTGAATCACCTAGACCAGGCGCGGAAGAACTCTCTACAAACCACAGTTGATTACTCTAGATACGTTAAAAGGTAAGTGTTTATGTTAACTACATAGGTCATTAATTAGATAGGTACATGATTAGAAGTTTTTTGTATAAACTAGGCTGATATGTGTACACTCGAGAGCAATGAATCCGGGTCGGGTAAACAAAAAACTAAAATATCTCGACAACTAAGAATCCTAGCCTTATGAAATAAAATGTTTTTAAGAGACCAATAAATACTTACTTGTTAAATGAAAATATAAAACTTCTTAGTTACTTCTTTAATGTCATAACAAAGAAATCTTCGTTTGCGGATTTTGGTATATAGCATGCCAAATATCGAATGGAAGCACGAGGAGGCAATGCGAAATGTTAAACTTCAAGAAAATGCTTATGTTGTTTTAAAAAAATATTGTTTTACATTTTAGTTTTAAAGTTAGGTCATCAGTTTTTTTTCTTTACTTAATATTCTGTCATTAAAATGTTGTGACTCATAAATGTTATTACATATATCGAAGGAGTATAAAATTGTCTATTAAACACAATTTATTTCATTAAGCTAGCATTCTTGGATCGCGAGTTTTTTGGATTCTTTAGTGACCAGGATTCATTGCTCTCGAGTGTATAATCAATCTACTACAGAGTGAAAAAGAAGACAGGTATCTCGCATTTAGTGTCCTTAGCATACTAATACATGTAAGCGTGAGAAAATCGAGACTTAGTCTGGTCACTTGCAAAGAAAATAGAAATGAAAAAGTATCGTCGTCCCTTTTAAATTAATCTAACAGAAACGGGACGATGCTACAGTGTTGCCACTTTAAAATTTTTGCTCTTTTTTAGATTGTAATAGTATTTTAATCACATTGTTAACCCCCAGATATAGCTCAACCCTAGAATGTGGGTCATCATACTGCAAAGACCTGGGCTATCGGGAGCATTTCCACTGTATGGACTGCACAGCCAGGGTGTTCTGCAAGAAGGAGGAGATGATCAGACATTTCAAGGTTAGTGCTTTTTTTTCTAGTGCCTAAACACTGAATTGAATATTTAAGTTTGGTAACTCAGACCTCGCTATCCTATTGAGTTGAGTAGGTCTTAGGGGCCTCTTTTAAATGGTTAAATGCTTGCTTCACGAGGCTGCTCGCTCTGTGTGGCCACCTTTACGTAATTCTTGCTATTATAACATCTTCAGTGAGATACAATATCGCCTAAAGCTTTGTCTAGGCAAAGAAAGACCTACAACTACAAAATAGCTATGGTTTTTCTATCATTTAACAAATGAAGCACTAAGACCAAAGCGCAACGCAACGCATACGCATCCGGTGTGTTTTGGCTTTAAATACTGCTAAGTACCTAGGTACTAGCACCTTAGCACCTAGGTACCTAGGTATCTATCTAGAGATATATACTGTTTCTCTAAACAGGAAGTTTTTAACAATTGGAGTACTTAAATGCTTGTTTTACATAGACCAAATAAAGGAGGGAATAGAAGTTGTGTCGTATTAGGTGCTCAAACGGACGGCAGAGAATAGAGAAGAGTGGTGCAGACTCCACCGACAAGAGCGACGCTCTTAAATTTATAATGATGATGAAATGCTTGTTGATAATGCACTCTCGAATTGGTATTCGTAGGCTGGTGCTTATATTAAACTAAGATATAAAATTAAGCACTAAAAAAAAATATTCTATGTTCACGTATTAAATTAAGCACTAAATATAATTGTATTCCTTCCACAGTGGCACAAGAAACGTGACGAGTCCCTAGCCCACGGGTTCATGCGGTACTCCCCACTAGATGACTGCTCGGAGAGATTCTCCGAGTGTCCACACAACAGGAGCCAAACCCACTACCATTGTATTCAGGATGGCTGTGATAAGGTTAGATATTTACTAGTTCATTAGTAGTTTATTAACAGTCTCTTTTAAATTAGCAACAGCAATGTCGCTATCTTAGTCTAAAAGTATTATAATCCAACTTTTGTCAATTTATGATTTTACTAGGACCTGCCGTCATATTTTGGAAAACTTACACAATATCTTGAAATAAAATCGCGGGATCAAATATTTAACTTAAAAAAATTCTTTATACATACTATTCTAACTAAATACCCTCTGCACAGGTATACATATCAACGTCAGATGTACAAATGCACGCAAACTACCATCGCAAGGACTCAGCGATCCTGCAGGAAGGGTTCCAAAGGTTCAGGGCCACGGAGAGCTGTGCAGCACCACATTGCGTGTTTGCTGGCCAGCGGACCACGCACTTCCACTGCAGGCGGCCTGGCTGCACTTATACTTTCAAGAATAAGGCTGATATGGGTAAGCAAGAACTTTTGATAATGTTTTCAAATTTTTGAAATTGGAACTGATCTCGTATTCTAACCGACTTTAAAACAAAAGAAGTAATTTGGTTAATGCAATTTATCTTTCTTTTTTTTTCGTAAAAAATGTATGTTAACGGAATAAGATTTAAATTGAATGTCTGGTTAGGCATCGTTTGGTAGAAGGAAATTACCATTGTCTCTTTTCAGCAGTTTTATTTTATGTTCGTTTAGATGAGTGAGAATCATCAACTATCCTAACCTACAATGAATTTTCTGAATTTTAAACAAAAATCTATTTTGAACAAGCAATGGTCTATTTAACATTTGACTTTCTAAAAGAGACACCACATCAAACCTTCCCATAAACAACTCTTCCACTCCACAGAAAAACACAAAACCTACCACATCAAAGACGAGGCCCTCTCAAAGGACGGCTTCAAGAAGTACATGAAGAACGAAGCGTGTCCGTACCGAGACTGCAGGTTCAGCAGGACCTGCAACCACATCCACTGCATCAGACCTCACTGCAACTACGTGCTGCACTCCAGCAGTCAGATCTTCACTCATAAGAGGAAGCATGAGAGGAAGGAGCAGGAGATGACCTTTGGGTAAGTCTGTCTGGTCTTTTAGTTTTTAACCGACTTCAAACTGAAAACAATCAAAGATCAAAAAAGGAGATGGTTCTCAATTTAGATTGAGTTTTTTTTTAGTCATGACTATGTATGTTACCTCAAAACTACGTCATTCATCAACCGATTTGAAAATTCTTTTTTTTTTTTTCTATTCATTTATTTCGTATCGCCAAAATTGTATCATTGATCTTATTTAGTGAAGGTATTTTTCAATGGGAAAAAAAAGTAAAACAATGCTGTGACTGCTGGATAGCATTAATAGCTGTCAGCGAATTTCCTTTATCCTTGATAGATAACTGCAGAGCCTGCCTATACCTATATTCATCACGACATCTTACCTTATTCTTGAATTCATCATCTTCGTCATCATTTCAACCTATATTCTTGAACTATCAAGTAACAATTTTCCTCCAGAGTTCTTTTTACGATCACCTACCTTTCACTTATCTCATATTTTTTCTATTTACTCACAGACTACCAACATCAGTAATCCAATCAGCATTGCTGCAGCAAGGAGCCGACTTGAGCATGTATTCACCAGGTGCAATGCATGGAGACGATGACCTCTCCAATTCCATGCTCGACGGAGACTATCCTCATCATTACGTGAGTATGATTAGTGTGAATAATTGATTTGGACTTGTTAAGGTTTCAATTGGGATGATGACTTTATTTTGAAAAAAGTGCTATGTCATTGTGTCAATTTTCTATGAGTATTGTGTTGGTCTTATTTGATACAGTTTAAGTAATTTTTTTGATAAAACGAAACATTTTGTGCCCTTTGACCACGGAAAAATGATTAATGCATTATCATACCCTATATCATTTAAAATATTAGTATTTGTGATACGTATGTACCTAAGCGTAGTCGAAAACAAATAATATCAGATCAAATCTCAAATCCACAAAACATACATTTTTAAACCAAAACCCAAATTTTTACATTCAACTACCGAAACCTCCAACAAATTGTTAACACGTAAAGCTAATCAATGTGTTACACAGTCATTAACCAAACTCTATACGGTAACCACTTAATCCCACAACACGCTCAATTTAAAGATCAACTCGCGGCTGTGAACATTTCACGGGTTATAAAACAAATAATGGCTCAGCTATTTGTTGTCTTGTTGAGGGAAACTGTGTTCAACGTTATAAAACAAACGAATAACAGGGGGCTTAGCACGGCGTTCCGCGACAATTATCTCACGTCATCTGTCCTTATCACATTTAAAACTATAGACAGAGACGTAAGCGTGACAAACGCATGACAACGTCTTGTCACGGAGTGCATGCTAAGCTAGCACCAGTAGCAAGCTATAAATCTATTAATGCTATAACTTATGTAAAATAGGAATCATAAATAAAATTACTACAAAATGTCAAATTTGACATCTATGCTTACTTCTACCGCATCTATGACAATTAAAGTTAAATAAAGATGATGTAAAAAAGAGTTATGTGTCGAAGTAGTTTTTGTCCTTTGATATGTTAATAAAAAAATAGAGAAAAGTTTGGTCCGAACATATAAAAATTAAAATTAACGTCTATGATATATCTATCTATTATATATTTATACCGAAAAAACTCATGAACGTAATCTAGAACCTTCCAAAAATTTAACTTACTTAAAACCGCATAACATTCGTCTTCAGATCCCTTCATCTATTCTAAACAAACCTTCAAACCCTTCTCGTTCCAGAACCCAGCACTAGCTGAAGAAGCAGCCAGGAAGTACATAGAAACCTTCAACGGTGGAAAGGAAGCTGAGGACAAATGCAACAAGTGCAGTGCTTTCAACAAACACTATCATTGCCTGGCTGAAGGATGTAAAATGGCTCACAGGTTCGTTATTTTGTTTTTTTTTTGTACTTTATGTAGGACGGCCACACATGGACTGCTTAAAGTTTAAAACACACTGGATGCGTATGCGTTGCGTATGCGACTACGTCTACGTTACGCAAGCGGTAACAGTTCCATACATTACAACTCAGAGGTACGCATACGTCTGCGCATACGCATCCGGTTTGTTTTGGCGTTTAAGCAGTTTGCAATTTTGAAATCTTAAAATTACTTAATCCATAGATTGAAGCAAATCACACAATTTTATAAAAACACGACTATCGAGCTCTTAAATATTCAGAAAGACTAAAAAAAAACTCAAATCTTAATTTACCTTTTCTTTCAGCTGCCACAACACAATGCTGAAGCACGTGATGGAACATGAGCAGCAGAACCAGGTCACGGAGGCATACTTCATGACCTACTCCAGAAACAATCCTTGCAGCAACTCCGCTTGTCAGCATATCAGGGATATCACGCATTATCATTGCACTTGGGTGAGTTTCATGAAGATAAATCTCAGATCTCAATGACTCTATGCGAATATAAAATATACCTTTTAGATTCTGATATAGAATATGATATTAAAAATATTGTTAATGGTGTATCCACACTAAAGCAGCAGGGAAGGCAGGCGGCCTCCTTTTTAAATTTTTCGAACATTGTTGAACAAATAAAGGCCGCCGGGCTGGTGGCTTTGGTGTGTAGACACCATAACAGTTCAAAATCTAGCCACAATACTCTAAAACGATTCATGTCTTTCCAGGAAAATTGCGGCGCAGTTATCCTTTCCTCAGAGGAACAACCCTTCAGACGTCTTGAACACCACCGTCAACACGCGATCCTCAGCCCTATGTCTCCGAACTTAGCGGCGAGATTCGCACCAAACTTTACCCCACAGCTATCAGCTCAGTTGCATCCAAATGTGGCAGCACAGTTGGGCCAAGTGCCGAATTTGCCCAGTCTTCCGCCAAACTTGGCCCAACTGGCTCAAATGACTCCAAACCTTACTTCCCAATTGACGCCAAACCTTCAAGCGCAGTTAAGCCTTGGGCCCAATGCTGGTGTGGTGCCGCAACAAGTAAACCCATCGAGTTCTTTAGATGAGATGTTTAGTAGGAAGAGAGGTCGACCACCGAAGAATCGTGTTGTGGAAGTTTGGACAGATAATGTAAATGTAAGCATTTATTGGTTTTTAGTTAATTCTAGTCTATAAGAGGTTATGTTACCTATTGCTTCCAAAAAGCCTTAACACATAAGTCGATATGCTTACAAAACCTTATGGTTTTATTCTAGGTAACTCCACAAGCAATCTTCACATCTTTCAAGCTTCCAAAAAGCAACCAACTACCTCCAGTGATACCGTCACCAGTTATCACTACAGTTGAAGAATTCCCGGTAAGTACAAGTGTCTTTAAACCCTGGAACCTATTTTCCAAAACTGCAACTAAATATGGTTTATTTATTCCACAGCGGATCAAGTTTCAGCACTTCGAAGTGTTTACGAACCCTGACGCTTGCAGTCAATCGTATCCGAACTGTCAGTTGAGAATGACAAGACTCCATCTACATTGCTTCAACTGCAGCTTCTCTGGAGAGACACACACGATCCTTGAAACTCATATGAGAGAATCCCACAACATAATGCCTTTACTAGAAGGCTTCGATTACTTCAGTTCTTTTGACCAATGCGGTGGGAAGAGCTGCTTCAAAAACCAATTGAGAGCTCATTTCCATTGTGCTCAAGGCAACAATTGCCCGGCGATTTTGACTCAGTACTCTGCTTTGGCTACTCACAAACATGGCAGAGGTACACCTGTAATTAAGAGTGAAGATTCAGAGAAATCTTTCGAAGAAGCTAAAGACTATTCGTTGAAGGAAAGAGCGTCAGTTGATAGTATAAGTTCGGTTAAAGAGCCAGACGCATTTACTCCGACAAACTTTTCAATCAAGAGTGAGTTTGAAAGAGAACAGGATAATGTTTCGGGTATGTATATTTCAAATATACTTTTTACATTTTTTGTATCAAAGTCAAATATTCTTAGGGATTACGACGCAAAAGATAGATCTTCAAATTATCTTTTCAAAAACAATATTTTTTGTTTATCAATAAGTAACTATCAAAACCAATACCAGCTAAAAACTAAATATTTTTCCAGTAGTAAAAGCGACGGGAACGTTCTACCCATCGTCTCACCTCCGAAGCAACACATCATCGCCACGAAGCATATACGATGCGTCTCCATCCAAAGACATGAAACTACGTATGGATTATGAACAGAAGAAATACGATATGCCTAAAACTTCAGGGCCTACGATTCCACCATCGTGTCACGATCAGAGTTGTCCATTGAATAAGAATGCAGGAGGAATGAATCTCCATTATCATTGTCCTCATTGCAGTCAGGCGTATGTGGATCTGAAGTTGCTGTTCAGTCATATGATGAAGAAGCATAGCAATCAGGAGCAAGGACCTGTTGGATTGGCGGCTACTAAGGTGATTATTTATTGGATTGTGGTCTACTTTTATATTTTTCGATTCTGATGTCTTCTTGTTGATGTTTCACCACTTGTCAACATGACTGTGGCGGAGTTTTGTATGCCTGGGTTCTTATTTAATGGGGGAATATATTCTTTCCGCCTTCTAGGTTCTAGAGTATCTGCTTCTAATTGTAATTGTATTGTACACACATAGGTAAATATCAACCGTAAAGTATTCGAACCGACATGGCGCCATCATGGCGGCGCACACAGTAGTTGCATTTAGAGACATAGGTACAAGGAACATGTTCTACTATGTGAGTCGATCAACTTAACATGACCGGAGCCCATAGGGCCCCGGGAGGATGCATCCACCACCCCTCCATCCTCCTACCAATCGCCAACCAGGATTATGTACGTTCTTGATTCTAGTTCTATTAAAGTATCAATCGTCTCACATAACCAACAGATAACAACATAGAACGAACTCACCGATGTCCAGTTGTCACCTGTCTTCTCCTGTTCTTATTCTCCCGGCTGCATCACGGATTCTTCCTCCGCATGCACCCGGCGTCAATCCCGTTCTTACTCACAAGTTCTTCTCCTTTCGCGCTCATTTTTCTACTTACTTTTTTCTACCAGTGTTGCCAGTATGAAGCAACTAAAACTACTTATTTCCTATTCTGCCTATTTACCTAGCTACCAGCCACATACGTCAAATCTCACCTATATTAGGATCGCGGATCGTGGAAATCCGCGACACTCCCGCCGAACAAGAATGTTACAGCAGAGCAACCAAGTGACGTGTCCACTCGGCTATCTTCTCTCGTGCCCTTACAGCAGCATCTCTTCTGACTCGATTCTCTTCGAGACGTGGAGCTGCTGTCTCAGGCTCGTCGTCATTCTCAGGTTCAACATGTTCTGGTTCTAATAGATTCTGTTCTGGTTCTAGTTCTAATAGGTTCTGTTCTGTTTCTAGTTCTAATAGGTTCTGTTCTGGATATAATGGATTTTGTTCTATTTCTGGTCGATTCTGTTCTAATTCTGCTTCTAGTAGGTTTTGTTCTGGTTCATTAGAATTCTGTTCTATTGTAGGTAAATCAGTTAAGTTCTGTTCACTTTTTTCTTTGTTCTCATTGTCTATAGTTTTTAAGTTTTCTGTATCAGGTAACCTTTCAGATGAAACATTTTCAGGTAAGTGTATGACAGTAGGTGGATCATTCTCTCTGCTCCTTTTCTCAGTAGAAACGTCTGAATATGCAGCTTCTTCACTCGCAGGGACTATTGCATCAATCTCTAACGGGTAGAGGTGAGCAATAGAACGAGTATAGATACCACTATCTGTCTTCACCTTGGCCACCCTGCACTGATTGTCAGATCCTGTGATAAGTTCTATTATTATACCAATCTTCCAATTGCTTCTGTTTTTCTGTTCTCCTTTGATCTGTACTACGTCTCCAATGCAGGGTAGGCGAGATGCGGTTATTCTTGGTTGCTTGTATGAGACATTGTATCTTTCTCGTAGACTCATCAGGTATTGGTTGACAAACATTTTCTTAAACTCTTCTAGGATGATTTGTCCTCTTCTCCAACCCTCTACTAGGCTTCTTTTCGTTGTTGATCCATCTTGAATCACATTCATGTCAGACAAATCAGTTGTTAAGCAATTTCCCATACTTAGGAAATCTGATGGTCTCAACACTGTTTCTAGTTCTGATCCCACATTAGTTAATGGTCGTGTGTTGACTACAGCTTCAACTTCTTTAACAACTGTTTCTAATTGAGTGTCATTTAGCCATTGTTTCTCTAAGGTTTTCTTGAGACAGTTCTTTACAACTCCAACAAGTCTTTCATAAAAGCCACCGTGCCACGGTGCTAATTGAGGAATGAATTTCCAAGCTATTTTATTTTCTATGCAGTAAGAGTTTGTTAACACTTCAGCTGTTAATCTGAATTGTGTACCATTGTCTGATACAATCTTTCTTGGTAATCCTCTGCATGATATAAAGCGTCTCAATGCCATTAAACATTCTTCAGCTGTCAGGTCGTGAACAACTTCCAGATGCACAGCTCTCACAGCCAAGCATGTGAACAAACATATCCACCGTTTGACTTTATCATTTTCTGTTTTCACAAAAAGTGGACCAAGGTAATCGACACCTGTGTAAGTGAATGGTGAGCTGTAATTCACTCTTTCTGATGGTAGTGCTGGAGGAGCTGGCAGCTTGTAAGGTCCATTAGTGTGTTTCTGACATTGTAGACACTTCTTAATTATTTTCTTTACTTGAGAGCGTCCTTGAGGTATCCAATACTGATGTCGAATCAAGCTTAGTGTATGTGCCGATCCAACATGGTAGTTCTTTTCATGTATCGACATTATTAAGTGGTTAGTAAACTTGCAGTCTTTCGGCAACAGTACAGGATGCTTCATATCGTATGTCCAGCAAGTATTTGACATTCTTCCTTTACATCTCAATATGCCATCAATGTCTAGGAATAATCCCAAATTCCTTGTGAGATGTGTTTCTTTTCCTTTCATTTCTTCTGGGTAGTATTCTTCTTGCAATCTTTTGATTTCTGCTATTTGTTCTGATCCAGGTTTCTTTTGTCCTTCTATGACCACATCTATATCGCCAAGGGTTTCTTCATGATGCTCATCTATGACTCTTTCTTCAGTGTCAACAATTCTGCTTTCATCAAGTTCATGAGCATCGTGACCCTCCCCCGCGACTAAGAGTGAGCGATGATAGTCTAGGAATCGAGTTTCTGGCCAGTTGGTAACAGTTTGTCTTAGAAATGTTGGCCCATTGAACCATACTTCTTTCTGCATAAGCCATACGTCTGGTCTGGTGGCTAAGTCAGCTGGGTTTTCTCTGGTGTTGACGTAGTATGGTTGAATCTGTTTATGCTTTTTAATTTCATCTATTCTTCTAGCGACAAATGGTGGTAGCAGTTTGTCAGATTGCAACCAGTTCAAGACAATAAGGCTGTCGGTCCATAGATATTCCTTCTCTATTTGCAGTGCTAGACTATCTCTTACAAACTTCAATAGTCTGCATCCAATGAGGCACCCAAATAGTTCTAGTTTAGGTATTTTCAATGCGTCTTTTTCTTCGATTGGCGTTACTCTCGACTTTGCCATCACAAAGGCTGTTTTGATTTGGTTTCTGTCTTCAATGCGCAGATAAATTACTGCAGCATAAGCATCCTTAGAAGCATCAGCAAAACAGTGAAGTTCTAATTTTGATGTATTTCTGTCTTCTATGCCAAAAAAGCGTGGTACTGAAATGGATTGAATCACCTTGAAACTTTGTTTGATTTCTTCCCACTTCTGTGTGAGGTCTTCAGGTAAACTTTCATCCCATTTCAACTTCATATGGCATAGTTTCTGGAAAAACAGTTTAGCTGATAAAACTAATGGAGCAACAAATCCGCATGGATCATAAATCCGAGCAAATGTTTTCAAAACTTCCTTTCTTGTCACTGGAGATTCATTTTCTGAGCTTTCTTTATGCTTTAACTTTAACATGTCATTATCTAAATTCCAAATCAATCCAAGTATCTTGACTTCCTTCTCATCTTTTGCTCTTTTCTGTTCTGGTACATTCTGTAGGAATTTCTTATCATTTGATGTCCATTCTCTTATATTCATTGACAGTTCGTTGAATACACTTTGTGTGACATTGTATAGTTCTATAGCTTCAGTTTTATTTTCAGCTCCAGTTATCAAGTTGTCAACGTAGCATTTGTCAGCTATTTCTTTCAGAAGAGATCCATCCTTTTGTGACATATGATGTCTAATTGAAGCAGTGAGAAGGAACGGACTAGACACTAGTCCAAATGGTACTCTGGTGAATCTCAGATGAATCAAGTTCTCTTCGGTTGGTTCTTTAGTAATGTCCTTTAACCAAAGGAATCTTGTGACTTCTCTGTCTTCTTCTTGTAAGCCAATTTGTAAAAAGGCTTTTTCAACATCTGCAGTTATGCCAATTCTGTGTATTCTGAATGCGATAAGAAGTGACGTTAAATCTTCTAGCATTGACGGTCCTCTATACAAACATTCATTTAAGCTCTTTTCTTCTTTAGTCTTTGCTGAAGCATCATACACCAATCTTCCTCTTTTTCTTTCTACTTTAACCATGTGATGCGGAAGGTAATGTATAGGTGGTGTAGTTTGTTCGTATAGGTTCTTAGGTTTCTCTGTTTCTTCTATAATCTGAGCTTCTTTTTGTTCTTTTAATATTGAGTCATATTCTATGAGTGTCGTCATATCCAGTCTTTTCAATAATCCTTTTAGTCGACCAAAGGCCAATCCAAAGTTGGTTGGTAGTTCTGGTGGGTACTGAATCCATGGCCACTTGACTTGATATCGTCCTTCTTCAAATTTGACAGTTTTGTTAAAGAATTCCACAGCTTCTTCGTCTCTTGAAGCTTTTGGATTATCAGTGATACCAATTCCTTCTAAAGACCACAGAAATTTCACATCAATGCTGCGAAGTGGGAGATCAGGTACGTTGAAGTACGGATAGTCTGGTCTGTGACATTGGTAAAATGTAATGACAGTAAGTATGTTTTCTTCATCTTTATTTGCTTCTAGCAATCCTGATGGTATCCAACCAAAGTCAGTGTTAATTAGATATAAATTTTCTTCCAATTTTAAAATTTCAGAAGAGAAAAAGGAAAAATAATAATCATTTCCAATCAAAATATCAATATCTTCTGTTGAGCCATCATCGGCTAATATATCTACATTCATTTGTGTATCTACCTTTGGCACAGATATTTTGTTTGTTATGTATGGTACAACATTGACTTGTAATGTTTTCTTAATGTTTCTTCTGGTCGTAATTTCTATTTCTGTTACAGGACTTAGTGTTTCTGAAGGTGTATCTGAGCCAAATGTAAAGATCATTAACTTATCTACCTTATCTAAATCCAAATGAAGATCTTTTGCAACTTTTGATATTATGTAGCTTTTTTGACTTCCGCTATCCAGCAAAAGTCTACATTTTCTTATCTTGTTGTGCTGACCTTTTACTGTGACTGTGGCTGTCTGCAAAAGAGATTTAACATTTACTCCAAATGAAAAAGTTTCGTTATTTGGTAACTTAGATAAGGTAGATGAAGATTCATACTTCTTACAGCACAAAGCACTATTATGCTTCTCTTTGCAGTGATAACATTTGATATCTTCCTTGCAATCCTTACTGAAATGACCTTCCTTGAAACATAAAAAACATTTCTTTCCTAGTTTCTTCTTTCTCTCTTCTATACCCTTAACTTTATTGCATGTGTCATTGTAGTGATTACCATGGCAGAAGATACAACTTTTCCTTCTTTTCTTCATATTAGTATGATTTGTAGAAGTAGTTTGCTGTTTGCGTTTACCCTTGTATGAGTTTTTAGGTTTTAAATTTCTTCCTGTTGAAGTATTAGCAGTTTGAATGAGTAATGACTCTGTTGAAGATCCAGGTTTGTTGTTTTCTTTGTTTATTGGTTCACCAGGGTTATATGCACATTCCATAGCTGTGATGATTCTCTCAAGACCATCTAGAGCTTCAGTAGAAAGACAGTCAGGACCCTTGAGCACATTGAGTTCATAAAGTACTCTCTCCGGGAACTTCTCTAATATGAGTACACGTATGTGGTTATTACTGGTGTTTTCTCCAAGGGATTTTAAAACCCTTAAATGTCTCTGGATACTATTGAGAGTGAAACGACAGTCAGCTCCATTGTCTGTACATCTGTTAATGTTTGACAAAGCTTTATAGTGGGCTTCAACTAGCTTGATTTTGTTTCCATAACGGTTTTTTAACATTTCCAATGCTATGTTGTAATTGTCATTTGTTGTTGAAAGACCCTTTATAACATCCAGTGCTTGGCCTTCTAAGCAACTAAATAAGTAGGAAAGCTTCTCAACGTTTTTTAACGGTCTTGAGTCGATGGCAGACTCAAATTTATCCCAAAATTCATTGAAATCAATCATATTTCCATTGAACTTAGGTAACTGCAGTATTGGTAGCTTTGTAGTGGTTAAGGAATCCTTTTCTCTGTTACTAACCTCCATTAAGGTTCGAACTTCTATCAGAAGTGCCTCTGCTTGCTCCTGAATTTCATAGAATGAGTTTGAAAGCTCTTCACTGGGTTGAATGTCCTTTGCTTTCTCCAAATGAAATTGTAAGGCTACGCAGTCTCATAAGCGCAGTCACGTCAATTTCCTGCGACTGTAGCAGTTTAGAACCTTCAGAGACTAGATCTTGCAACTTCTGCACAACAATACGAACCCGGTCCATATTTGCGTTTTTCTCTTTGTTGTAGTTACTGTAAACAATCAAACCCATGATTTGATATTTCTTTCTTAGAAATATGCTTGAATAGACACGAAACTTGTGAAATAATATCAAGATTTACCTCCAATTAGAACCAGAACTTCCAACTCCAATAGGGCTCCGGCGGCGCAGCTTCTCTACGCTTTGCAAATCACTATGTGCACTTTACGCATACAAACACACGAGTACAATTCTCTTTGCACTTAATTTGTACACTTTGTTAAGATATATCTTGCTAAAAGTTAACTTTCTTAACTTTTAAAAGGAAAATCATCTCTGATGAACAAAAAAATGTCAAGCCCAGAAAAACGACGCCACTTTTGGCGGGATTTGAACGTTGTAGCTGGATGCCAAAATAGGCCGTAGTACAAACCAATAAGAGTCAAAATGGCGTTACTAAGAATAACTGCCGCCTACGGGGTATGTTCGTTTCATAAGGTGTTGTTTTTTCTTTACCGGTTTTTTAAATATTAATCTTTTTACGGTTTATAACACAAAAATTTAAATAATTTTTCTCAATGTATGTACAACAAATACAAAATTGTAGGAAATTTTGTCGGAATTAATTGACACAAAATACTTCTTTTCTGTTCTTAACTTCTCACAAACAACCATTAATTCTTTCTAGGTAAATTCTCAAATTCTGTTCTGTAACACTTTTATTGACTTCCTCAACAAAGTGTTTTCTCGTGTCAAATACCATGACTTCTCGTTCTGACCAAAAACCAATTCTAAATTCTGAAAGACAAAGATGGGTCTACACTGAATAACCTCGTGCAGGCGACAACCGGTTTCTCGGTGCAACACAGAGTCTACAAGATTGCAAACCCTCTTTTAATCCACTCATCCTCCTTTTACAGAAGGCAAGAGCGTCTCGCAGTATATTGTGGACCCACTTCTCCCAGCGCACTTGGGTGGTTCCGCGCAACAAGTAGGTCTAGAACCGCGAGTGATACATGGTCCACACTACGAAGTTCTATTCTATTACGTACCTATTGCCTGAGAGTTAGTTCTACAATTCTCGCCCAGTTCTTCTGGGTAGTGTGATGGTACTTTCTGTCACACAGTTCTCTCTCAGTGTCACCGCAAGGAATAAATCCAGTGTCCCAGTCCACAGGGTGCGCACTACCATATGAACCTTTACTAAGTCTTTCTTCTAAAGTTCTAGACAAATGGTTGGTTGTGAAAAGAATAGAAAGATTCTTTTCTTTCTGTAACGGCATTCTCGTTTTCTACTTGAACCAAAATCAAAGTAAACTTCTAAATACGACACGATGCGCTACACGCAACATGACGCAACATTCTCATTCTCATTGCAATAACAAAACCAGTATTGGTATACAGACCTCGTCGTGTAAGGAATAACGCATGAGCCCTCCCAAACAGAAGGAAAAATAAAAAAAAACCCTTTTTTTATTCATTTATTCTGGTAACAATTTAAAAAATATTTCTTTTTTTTTTTTGAATACCGGTTTTTGTTATTTTTTTTTATTTTTTTTTTAAATTACCCTTTTACCTGGCAATAACATTTCTAGACGAATTTCACTTCTTTAACGTCAAGTTCTATGTGTCAATCAAAATGTCAAAAATTCCAACAAAATCTCACTCATGTTGCAAAAAAAAAAACAGAAAGTTTTCCAACAGCACACTCCACCAAATATTGTGGCGGAGTTTTGTATGCCTGGGTTCTTATTTAATGGGGGAATATATTCTTTCCGCCTTCTAGGTTCTAGAGTATCTGCTTCTAATTGTAATTGTATTGTACACACATAGGTAAATATCAACCGTAAAGTATTCGAACCGACATGGCGCCATCATGGCGGCGCACACAGTAGTTGCATTTAGAGACATAGGTACAAGGAACATGTTCTACTATGTGAGTCGATCAACTTAACATGACCGGAGCCCATAGGGCCCCGGGAGGATGCATCCACCACCCCTCCATCCTCCTACCAATCGCCAACCAGGATTATGTACGTTCTTGATTCTAGTTCTATTAAAGTATCAATCGTCTCACATAACCAACAGATAACAACATAGAACGAACTCACCGATGTCCAGTTGTCACCTGTCTTCTCCTGTTCTTATTCTCCCGGCTGCATCACGGATTCTTCCTCCGCATGCACCCGGCGTCAATCCCGTTCTTACTCACAAGTTCTTCTCCTTTCGCGCTCATTTTTCTACTTACTTTTTTCTACCAGTGTTGCCAGTATGAAGCAACTAAAACTACTTATTTCCTATTCTGCCTATTTACCTAGCTACCAGCCACATACGTCAAATCTCACCTATATTAGGATCGCGGATCGTGGAAATCCGCGACAATGACAGCATTAATTCATTACTCTATGACTACTCTCTGTGTACAATTTTTTTACTCATCATCTAGTAATGTTAAGTCTACGACTCCAATTCCATAAAAAAAAAATTGATTTTGTAATAAAACTTTTAAAAAATAACTTCCCCTTAAGATTTTGCTTGGCCAATCTGCCACGAACTACACAAACATTTATTTATTTTCTGGAACCTGTTAAGGTTCTGTACATACACTAGGAGTCCCTAAAGTCAATATAACAGTGTCACCTGTTCACAGGAGACGTTGGAGAGAGAGTATCCTGAAATATCGATTCTACCTTCCACTGCTTCATCATCAGCGACCAGCCAGGTGCCTTCACCCAGCCAGAGACCACCTAATCCTGCTGAACAGGTTTGTTAATATTACACGCTTTTAAAGACAAGATTTATTGCATTTATTTACTATTAAAATGTATTTGCTACCTCAGTTCAGTAAAGTATTACTTACCCGAGTGTTCTTCGATTGATAATTCTACTTTTTAAACCCACCCGTCTCAGTTTAAAGTCTATTTTGAGGTTGGTTGGTTGGTTTTGAACCAATATTATAGTAAATTATATCTCGCCAAGTTAAAATTGTTGACATGCTTATTTTATCACCTTTTAAGCATTACGAATCTCAAATAGTTTGAATTGCTGGCACCAACGTATAAACCAGTGACGCTCCAGAGTTAACACTCTACAATGTAACAATAACTGTCCATCTTGGTATTCCTTTAACATCAAATTCCGTGTCTCCATCTCCAGGTGCAAGCAGTCCAAAGTCTTCTCCTCCAGCAGTATCTGGCAGGTGGTCGTAAAGGCAGCCTCCAAGATCAGCTCAAGATGCAGCAGCAGTATACCGCTTCACTCGCTGGTCTTCCAGGTCTTGCTCAAGTTGCGCTATTTGGACAAGGGTGAGTTGATTTTTTTTTTGCATTTTTTTATGGGCTTCGAGTCTATATCTTACGGATACTTACGGAATTGTACCTTTACCTAATAGTTCATAATGTGCTAATTCCAGTGGCTCCCCGTTCCCGATCTACCCAATGATGTACCCCCCAGAGTTACTGCTGGAACAAAGTCTGCTTCAAGGTCACGGTCTTCCACCAGGATTGGATAAAGAGGCTGAAATGATCGCTAAGAGGTGGGTTACAGATTGTATTTTACAAGTCATAACTTAACTGCAATATCTTTCAGACAGCCTTAGGATGAGAACAGCGTTGATAAAATACGAAAGCTGATTTTGCAATCTAGTAAATATTGAAATATTGTAACCCACAAAATTTTAAACAAAAGCAATGCAAGGAGTCGCATATTTATTAGAACTTTTACAATTTTAGTCGCAGAACCCACACAACAAGAGGTCCTCACATGCGTGTGTTGAAAGACGAGCCGATCCCGGAAGGCTATCTTCGGTTCCGATTCAATGAGGACTGCGCCTATCAGCACTGTGGATACAGGTATGTTCATCTCTATACATCTTATACCATTCATCTTTCTGTCTTTGTCATTTTAAATAATAGTAGTCAGTAAGTCCATTTATGTAGATAAAGAAACTGGTGGGGCCAAGAATTATTCCTTGTGGTACCATTTCTAAGATGCATTTTAATGTTTAGATTTAATTTACCTATCTTGGTTCGTTCGTAGGAATTTCTTTAGACTATTTGTGAAAGGATTTAAAAGGAAATTGAATAAATGTCAATATTTGTGTGGTGGGTGGAGGATACTTGTTACCCTTTCACACAAAAACTACTTATCTTAACGATTTGTTTATAATTTTACAGAGAACATCAAACTCACTTCCATTGCACCAGAAAAGACTGCGGATACTCTTTCTGCGATAAAACAAGATTTGTTCAACACACAGCCAGACATGAGAGGTAAGACAAATCAAAGATCCTTTACCATACTTTTTTCGGTTTGATGCTTGATATCAAAATCGGGCCCGGTTAAACCAACAGATTTTGTGGTTTCAAATGCCACACAGATGCCAAACCGCGGAGACTGTCTAATTCTGAATTATGATCTGTTTATCTAAAGTAACACAATTTAACTTTTAAATTCAATTCTTCCAGATTGGACACTCTGATGGGCGGAGATTTCCAGCAGTACAGAGCCAACGTCTACTGCCAAAGACCTGATTGTCCACACGCTTCTACTTTCGGTAACATCTTTTAAATATTCTTTATTTATATCAAGACAATTTATTGTCTAAATTCTCTATTATGATATCTAAACACCAAAGTCATACGAATGGCCTTTTTGACAGCTGCCATTCGTATGACGTAAAACCGGCCTAGCCCGGCGGCTTGCCGGCGGCTTTGATGTAGATAGCATTATTCTGTGTGATTGAAGAATATTTTAACGATTTCATAATCAGGATTACGAATTTTTATTCTTTCTAACAATCTATTCAATTGCAACGTTTATAAACTTTCAAAAGTCGAGTTATACAAAATTTTTACAGTGAATTTAACTGTTTTAGCCCAGTTTAAAGAACTTAACCCCCCCCCCCAAATAGACAAATTCCGTGACCCCGAAACCACTGATATGTTACAATCGACAGGTACAGGCCAGAACAAAGCGTCTCACTTCCACTGCCTCAAATGTGACTTCGTGTGCACCGACACCAACAAGGTGGTCGCTCATAGACGCCAGCATCAGAAACTTGACTCCATACAGGCTGCTGGCTTTGAGAAGTTCCCGCCGAGTAAAGGTAAGAAAAAAGTACAGTTTATTATTTCTGCTATCAGGATTTTTTATTTGTTTTGTACTGTCATGGGATCAAGATTTACATAGTTATTTCATAGTAGTAAAAGAACTTTCTTGTAAAAATCGATTTGCCCTCGTCTGTATTATAAAGACTTAAGTTTCTTTTATTAAGTAATACCTTCGAGTATAATAATAATATATCTCCTGTACTAAGAGGTACCACATAGGTACCTACATAATATACTGGTTTCCCTGAAGTTACTGTTAAAATTTACCTGACAAATATTTTATAACTGTCTCTGTCTAAAACGTCATGTTTTATGAAATAGACATAGGTTTATCTGTCAGTTAAATTTTATCTGTTGATGATGAAACGGACACTAAGTAAGTAAATAATTCTTTATTTATCTAACATTCAAATAACTAACAAAAGATATTTATTTCAGGTTGCGGCTACGAGCCTCAATGCATTCACAGCAAGAAACAAACACACTACCATTGCTTGCAATGCGGGTTCGCGGTACTAGGCCTGTCCCAGATGACGTCACACAAATACAAGCACCAGGAAGCCAACCTTGGACCTTCGACTAGTGCCACCAACTGAAACAAACTTTATGTATACGAGAATCTATTTACTTTGACCTTGTGATTGTTGTAGAATGTGAAAACAAAATACAATCTACAATAATGGACTTCGAAAACTACAGATCTACCAAGTTATCTGTGAAACGGTTGAAGGAACTACAGCCACTAATACGGAAATGTCAAATTCCAGAACTGCTGCGATTGGTTGAAATACAATTTTGTATTACTACTAGCGCCGCCGTTCATTTTACAGATAACTTGGTCTGCCTGTTTGGTTTATGACGTGTTCTATTTTATAACTCAAAAAAGGGTTGTGAAAGCGTAAGTGTCAAAAATGGATTTTATTCTCTATTCTACAGTGTTTAAGGAATTAATCCGATTGTCATTTAAGCTATTTAACCCTTGGCGAGTGAAATAAAGATGCAAATTATCTGTATGAGTTTATTTAAATTAAGTTCGAATCTAGAGTGACAAAAAACCAATGAATGTGTAGTTTGTGTAACATGAATGAAGCGTATTTAAAGTAGACAACTTTCTTTATGGTATTTGAATTTGTAGAAGATAGAATGCTACTTTATGGTTTTTTGAGTGTTTTTTGCGAAACTGTGCCTTAGATGCATACATGATGAAGCAAGCATGATAGATAAAGAGTGTGTTGCCATGTCGATCAAATAACTCGATGTGCGTCGGTTGATATGACAACACTTTTGTATTTGTTAGAAATACTGCGCCAAATGTTCGGCAATGTAGAATGTAGTTATCCAGATATTTTACCGAACATTCGCCAAAGTATTTTTTTTGCAAATTAACATTAAAACTGTGCGTTTGCTACGGCTATCCCGAATTAAACGGCAAAATACGTGCCAAAAGTATAAAGAGTAGAATATAATTGTTGACAATACGATTTTATAAAGTTTAAAATGTACGCAAGTGTAAGCTTGATGTTCGAAGACCAATTTGTGTAAAAACATAACAAAGTTATGAAGAAGTGTCAAATGTACGAATTTGAAGGGAATTCGTGTGAAATTCTATATTTAAGTTAGAATTGCATGCTATAATGTTATGAAGTGTGAATTTCCTAAATCCTGACCAATCTTAGATGTTAGTTTTATATATAAAAATAAATATTTATATTTATTACTTCCCTATGAAAAAGACATTTTTACGAATAGTATTATTAATTTAGATTTTGATTAAACAAATTAAGGCAATAAAAATTGGGTTAAGAACACCATTTTGTGCCTGAGACGGTTGGAATCTTGACAATATGAAATTTTGGGATAATTTCTGATTTTAATTGATTCTTTTTTAAATCATGAATAACTTTGATGTGGTAACTACTAGTATGTTTCTCAAAGTAAAATTTCCCCCAAGTTCAAATTCAAAGATAGTGATAAAAATAAATGTATGGATAACTATTTCATCTTCAGTGACTATCCCAAAACTTCAGTAGATTTACAAACAAAAAATCTAAAATATATTTAATTAAAAAAACTAATTTAATAAAAATGTCAATTCTATAAACAAAAAAAAAAACAATGTAAATAAGATAAGACTTATATATCGACAAAACATTAATGTTAATAAAAAATGTAATTGTTATAATATTGGTATAAAAAAAATGTATAAAATGGACATTAGTGTACAGGAAAAGAGTGCTAATGTTTGTGATCCATATTCATGAGGTAGCCATAAAATGCCATAAAAAAAACTTCATATATTTAGTCCTAAATATTTAAAAAATATAATCAAATTGTCTCTGTCAGTATTAAAAAAAAACGATAAATGTCATAATCCTTACCTTTTGCATTCCTTATTGTATTTCCATAGCCTTTGTACCATTCCCGAATTAGAATTATTAGAATTAGGTTTTCTACTCGAATAACGGCGAAAGAAATTAATTTTGTAATTTACGAACATTTTTTTTTGCGGAATTTCAACTTCTTAAACATGTCTTTTTAAACACGGCACGATATCTTCAATTATTCTATTATTTTATATAAAACAATTTTCATATTTTTTTTTTATTTTTTTAACTTACTGGTATTTTGTGCGTCTTAAACAAAGTGTAACCAAACCCCGCTCCAAGATTGTTACATTCTGTATAACCTGTCATACAGACGTACACGTCACGCACGAATCTGATGTGGCATATAACATGAGATCTCATGAAACACAAATCTTTAGGCTTACAATGATCACATTAGGAACTTGGTCTTAAGATCTTATTCATATAAAAATGTTGAATATAGAAGACATAAGGAAAAATCATGTAAAGACTCAATTGTGGCCATCTTAAGCCTAAAGATGAGATATTTATCGAGTAGTTAAAACCGATGTTTTGACCAACCTGCGTCCTACACTTAGCAATATATCTTTTAGTTGTACTCTGTCACATTGTTCCTATACTTTAAACTACTTTTTTTCAAGTTTTTCTTCACCTACAAAAGTTACATTATAACCAGTAACTTTTTATGTACAAACCTTTTTAATAATTTTAGATTCTCATTTTTTTATTAACGTAGGTACCTACCACATTTGATTTTCCCGAAAAATAGTCCGTGCCATATAAATATTTAGTCACATTAAAACCTTATTTATAAATAATATAAGAATTTTTATAAAGCACGCCATTTTCGTTTCCGAAATTCAATTTCTTTTTTTTAATGGTAATATTTTTGTCACACGAAAACAGACATTTTGCAATAAAAAATATAAACTTTGATTATTGGTTGTTAAACAATTTGTTTTGTTATCTAATTTTACATTTTTATGTTTTTCCAACTCTTAGGTTTTTCTTGCAAACTTATTTTATTAGTAATTTAACGTATTTATGTATCTTAGTGTACGTAGCTTTAATTTTAGTATTTTTTTCTAATTAAAAAGTAAATTTTACTAAAAACGCAGTATTTTGAGCACAAATATAAGAAAACTTTGGACTGTTGGAAACTTGTTAATATCAGGTTAAATCTTTAAGTGTGTGTCGAAAAAAAAATCTTCTTTTTTAAATATAATCAGCTGTAAGTAGTATCTGAATGTAAACGAATTATTTTAGAAGTTTGTTTGAGATTACAAAATTGGTATGAGAAATAGTTTAGTGTTGTTTACCTCATGAGTTTTAGGAATAAACGAAAATATCTGAAAAAATACAAATCTTTTTATTTTATCGGCTTTTTTAACATGTCATCGTCATTATCTCGGCTTTTAGCTGCCCACTACTGAGCATAGGCCTCACCAATAGCTCTTCAACGCGACTGATTTATTACCACCTGCATCCAACGAGACCCCGCGGTTTTCACTAGGTAGTGGTCGGTCCATTTAATTTCCGCTTGGTAGTGCGTGGCCTCTACTCCAGTATTAAAAAAAAAACTTGTTTCATAACGAGTTGATCGAGGTCCGCGTGGGTAAAAATTCTAGAAAAATCCTTATCAGAGAAACATTATTATTTATCTTCGAGAAACATTTCTGAGACCTGACTTACCTAGAATTTATTATCTTCAAGAATTTTGCATTGGAATAAAAATGTAGCGTAGGCTGACAAGTTCTTTCATCCTTGGAGGGCTTAAAGCAAAGAGAAATTAACTCCTAGAGTTGTACATTAAACGTCTATCTACATTAGGTACACAGATCCGGGACGTGTCCGGGTCGTGGCCCGTCAGGAGGGAAAACAATACGTCGTCATGACAACGTGTGTGAACGAATCCATGGAAAATGTATGGAACGATATTTTTTCCCTGACATGTCCCGGATACGGCCCGGATGTGTGTAGATAGACATAAAGGGCGTTAACGAATGCACATCGACAAGAGTGTGCGTGTGATTGAAATAAGGGTCAATTTTTTTTTTAAACTTTGTCGCTTTAGAATTACGCCGATATTATTTTTTTCCGCAATATATTGTTTTGATTACGAAAACAATTAATAAAAGAACAAAATACGAGCAGGAAACTCAAAGTAATTAACACGCAACGCTTGTCGGTAACATGTAGTGTGACGTCACAGATTGTCAACTGTTATGCGTTTGACGTGTTTTCCTTCTATTTACGGTCACCGTTCTGTTACTGATTATTTGAAAGTGTAGCTTGTGACAGTTGTGACGTCACGCAAAGGTCACCCATATGGCGGGCGTGGGCGGATTTGTTTATTAATTTAATGTTGTTTTTCCCTTATAATTTTACCTTTTTTTGCCCTCCTTTTTTTAAGTAGCTACGTAATATTATAAAAACAAAAAAATACATGCATATTCCCTATCATCGTATTTTAGAATACAATCGAATGCTAATTTCTATGTTGGTACCTACTTGCATCAATTAATAGATTAATCGATCATCTAAATTTGAATTAAATAATAGAAGAGTGGAAGATTAAGAAGCTTAGTTCTATCCCTTAATTGTGGCACTCACTCGAATTTGAACCACGACCACTAACCACAACAAAAAATGTTATGATGTGTAGTAGGTAGGTACTTATCGAACCCACGACCTGTGGAATGACAAGCAGGGTCACTACCAACCACGCCATCTGGCCAATCTACTTACTAGAAATTAGGTAAGTTAAGTACTCAAAATCTTGAATGCGAAATCAGTACTAAGCACACCTCTACCGATGTCATAATCTATGTCAAAATCCCACGCAGTAATAAAACATAAGATATACAAATAAAGAAGATAAATATTCCTTTGAAATTAAAAGACTATGAATGCTTTACTGTAGAACAAATAATTTATTTACGATATCAGGGAAAGAAGTCTTTATTAAATATAACGGCTGTAGACAGGGTGTCTCCTAATTAAAAACAAATGCATCATAATCATCATATATTTAAAAGCCAGGCTCTAGTCAGTAGAGTGAAGTCAACACTATCGTTGTCTCTCTTGTGCCAATAATTTTACTTTCTTGACTTTAAAAACAAATAAATAGTAAGTAAGTAAATCATTTATTCCCAGTTAATTTTCAGTAGGTACAAAATCAAAAATAAACAAAACAAAAACATCAAACTAAAATAAAACAACATTGCACCTTATGCTAAAAAATAATAATAAAAAACAATAATACAAGAAACAATAAAAATACACGAAAGAGATAGAACTGGGAAAAAAACTCCACTCAGCATATGTCATGTCACTATACAATGACATGACGCTGATTTTCGTGTGGAGTGGAGAGAAATAAACAGGTAATTAAACTAATGATTAAAAAAAGAGATTTTGAAACAGCTTACATGGATATTTAAAGTTGTTTTTGCATCTTATTAGGAAACATCCTCCTCCTACTTAAATTTTGAAAATATTTGTGCCGATGTGATGAGAAGACGATTTCAGACAAAAACCACTGAACAGATTTAAACGAAATTACAGTATTGTAGCTTGCCCGGAATTATCTAAACATAGTCTATGATTTATGTATTTTAAGATTTATGCAAGTTTTCCAAGATTATAACGAAAAATGCGTAGGAAGTCGAGGGCAACCTCTAGTAACCTATATAATTTTATTTTTGATATTGGGTTCACACAGACATAGAAAACAAAAAATGTCCCGAAAGTTAAGGACACTGGAAGCTAATTTCTGGACTTAATTTATATCCGCATAAATCTGTGCCCGATGTAGTTTTGGCCTGTATAAACATTTTGAGGATTAGATGCTCCAGTATCCTTAATCATCAGGAACAGGAAACACAATTTTGAACCTAATTCTGTGTAAGGCTCATTGAGTAATTTTTCCAAAAAAATACGATAAATGCGTCACGAGCAGTAGTATTCAAATTTTACCCAAAAATAATAATCTTCTAAATATATTGGAAGACTCGAAGTGGAAACAAACAAAAGAAAAGCAAACAATTGGAACGTTCCGAAACTCAAAGACCTAAATATGACCCGATGACTTGTTAAAGAACTTAGAAAGTAATTTTGTACCGAAAACAGAATTTTAAACTCGAAAACTTTGAAATAAGTCGATATTAAGTTGTTTCTTTTGAAACTGAATTTATAAAATACCCAAAGAAAGATAGAAGAAGAAACAAAGAAGAAGAATAAGTGGTAATCTATCACCTAATTAACTAACTACTGAATTTTTACAGACTTGTCTGATTTAAGTAGATAGAAAATCGGATCCATTGATCTGAAACCAAAGTAACTCACAATAGTGTGCTGATTAAAAAATAATGTGTATGAATAAATTAATCATAATCATTTATCATAATCCTTCTTCCTACTTAAGTATATTATAAGTAAATTGTGCCAATAACGGATGCACGAATGTATACTCTTTCAAGCAAAAACTACTGAACAGATGTTGATGAAACTTGGCAGTATTGTAACTTATTCATCAAAATAACATCGCAAAAAAAATCGCCTCCCCATACAAAATGCCCGATCAGCTGATCGAATAAGTATGGGCGATCGAAAAATGTTTTTCGAGTTACGATCCATGTTTCTTGGGGAAAGTTGTTCAGTTTCATGAAGACTATCGCAGTGTTTCGGCTTTAAACCCCCTTTTAGTTACACACTGTATAAACAAAACACCCTGTATTAAGATATAAAGCTATCCAGCATCTTCAACATGGTATAGGTATAAGGGGGAATAGTGAGAGACCTACATAGGTACACTATTTGCCCAAAACGTAACATTCCGGGCCGCGGCGGCTTTCCATTCGAATCGACACAAACCTGAGATACACACTACACTTACAGCAACGCTGCTGGGAAGTTGGGTACCTTTGCACCGGGAATGACAAGGGGCGGTTTGTTCGACTCTAGTTAAAGGTCTAACTCCGGTCCGGGCCGTGGCCCGTCAAGACGAAAAACAGACGTCGTCATGACAATATGTGTGAACGAATCTATAGAAAATGTATGGAATGATATTTTTTCCCTGACACGTCCCGGACACGACCCGGATGTGTGTAGACAGAAAATAAATAAGTTTTAGTTTAAAATAAAAATTTTCTATAATTTCATATAATTTAAAGTAAATACGTAGTTTAAGTAAAGTAAAGACTGTTTACGCTATAGCAATCTGCATTAAGTTGCCTATAGGGTTTGATGTTTGTCTCGGCAAACCTCAAAAAATGGAAGAAAGTGGACCTTGCAGTTTCATGTCAAACTGCAGTGGCGATCCCATCGATATTGCATAAAAAATTAAAAACCCTATTCATTTCTGTTCCTTAGTTTTTTTTAAAGCAGTGAACGTATATGAAGAGTCAAATAAATGAGGTGGCCCGAAGGCGTAAGAGTCTTTAAAATTCAAATAATTACAACTATGTATAACCACAAATAAGTGAAACGTACATCACCTATTAAAGTTTATTTAAATTAAGCACTGGTAATTAATTTAATTTACTTACTTTGGTTAGTTTAATTTAATTTTTAACGTTACAGTTTAACCATAGAAAAAAGTTAACACACAGAAAAAAAATACCGCAATCTTCAAACCTCCCAAAATCTTATACATACATTTTTAAACAGAACGCTACATTTCCGTACCTCCATCCAGCCACTCACTCCAGACCTACCAGTTCATTCAAGCATACCCGTAGCTCCGACACAGGGTATCTAGTGGCAAACCCCCTCCCCCCGCCTCACCGCGCGTCGGATCGATCCGCGCCTGCGCACACCACGAGACATTATTGAATGGATTCATTCATGGAGGTTTGGTACGTTCACAATGAATTGTAGCATATATTTTCCTATATACGTATATGTTAGTACTTCAGACTTTGTAAGCGAATTGGAGGTTGCTTTTTTGTTTGCTTTGGTGTGCTGTTAGGTTTTCTTTTGAACTATTATTTGAATAATAATAGTTTTTAGCCTTTCTTAGTGGCTAGGTCTTTGTTTTTGTTGAATCTTTTTATTGTGTTATTTGATGACAATAAGAACGAGTATATATTACCTAAATAAAAGCTGCAAGATTTAAGTGAAGACCCGAGTTAAATTCGCGCTTATACAAATCAAGTTTCAAGTGAAGTATTACAGATTTTAGTTGGTTTGTAGACTTGTTGGACTGGTTCCAGAGAGAGTTAATAAAGCAAGCCATTAAACATAGCTAATCACATCATATTTTAAAAAATCTGGAGGAAAACGCCACGAAATTAATAGATCATTAGATTTAACAGCTTATTTTGCAACTAACGGATAATAACAGATTAGTATCACGAATATAAAAACGTTAAACCATGTTCCATCCATTGTGACACAAAATCCGTATAAAAAATAACATACATAGATATAGAACGTCAAATACTTATTTGTGGTACATTAACTACTCGAAATCCGAGCGTGACCTAAATCCTCTAGTGTCTATTCAGTTTGACAGAAAGCTTTTATATTGGATCCAAGATAATGTAGTTTATTTGGTTTATGCTATATTTGGATGTTCTTCGTTTAGGAATATATTTAGGAATTCAGGAATATTATGAACAAATAAATAAACGTGTTCTCATATACAAGGAGGAAGAACAAAAAAAAATTTAAAAAAAAAGGAGAAAAAGTAGACACATACAAAGACAAACATATCCAGGGGCCCAAGTCTGCTAATTTGAAATAGCCTCAGTTGTGTGTCGGAGGATGTGCAAATGGCATTTTTGACACATTTGGTATTCTGCTAAACAATGGCTTACACTAATTGCGACCAAATGAGTTAAAAATGACTCTCTGCCGCCACACAACTCAGAATATTCTAAATGAAAATAAACTCCTACTTAAAATAAACTATAGATATAATAAGAAGAAAAAGAGAGAGTGATAATAAGATCTCATAGATATTATGTAATATTAAGTTCTAAATAAAATAACTATGTACTACTTAGATAATTATGTATAGAAAATACTAAACATGATACCTAGCCATAGATAAGTAATATATTAGATTTAAGTTATGTTAAGATTGTAATTGCCGTGCCCTAATCAGGGTCCATAAAAGGTACTGTCAAATAATGTAATAACATCTTGTAAAACCTATGGTGTGCAAAATAAAGAATTTGAATTTGAATTTGAAATTAGCAGACATGTGCCCCAAACCCGAAATAGATAGATACCAAGTTAAAACGTCATTTCAATATCTTCACAGCCTGGGATTCGAGCCCAAGGTCCTCGGAGTGGCAATAATAATTACCATTATTGTGCTAACAATGCCAATAGATTCTTGTAGCACTTTATGTATGGGCTTTGAGTATAGAATATATATGTTACGGGCAATGTGATTAATTGGGCATTATGCATAATGCCCGGGCATTATGAATAATGCCCAATATAAGCGGGCAATGTGATAAATACTATGCAATTAATCAAATTGCCCGGGCATTATGCATAATGCCCGTCACCTATTGGGCAGAGTGATAATAAACTTGTTTCAGTACTTTTTTTATTTTACAATGAAACCTTATCTCACCTAAACCTAACTGAAAGTCAAATAAATGTGTAGGTATTATAAAACTTAAAATTCTCATCATTTCTTCATAGGTTAAGTTGGGTTTTAGTTTAGGTTAGGCCATTCCGGACTCTGATTGGTCAAAGGGTGATATGCGCTGGTTTCCCTGAAATACTACTTCCCTAAAATATGTGGAAAGGGTTGATGGCTGGCACATGCGTTGAGACCTGTGTGAAGGTGCTGCTGTGATGGCCGGTCATGTACCTATGCGGATTCTATCAAGCTAAGCCTTTCACTTTCCAGCTTCCCATTTACTTACCTATACCTTGTTCTGGATATTGCAGGAGCAAATTTTTTATTATTTGTTTATTGATAAGCTTTGAAATGTAAATTTTCATGTTTGTTTCTGTGTTTATGCCTAAGAATTTGGAAAACTTAAATTGAAAAGAGCAACCCAACAGAGTTTCTTGCTAGGTTCTTCTCTGGGGGCACTCTTGCGAATCTAGCATTAACTTTAAAAATGACCCGTCCAAAGTGTTGTCAAACCTAACCTACAGGATTAAAAGAATTTTCATTTTCAAGTTTTTATAAACTTTGGACATTTGCTTAGTCCCAAATTTACGTACGCCCCCTGCGCCGCCACCGGTTTGTTGCTTTAAAGTTGAGTTCAAATTTTTGGTACAGTTGTTTTTACACTTCTATTATGAAATTGCATAATTTAAAAAAAGTAGTATCCCTAATACTAACAAAAAAGGTACCTAATTATTAAAAAGGCACTAGGTTAAATTTTCTAACCTTTTACAGGAAGATTGAGTAGGGTAGGTCATAAGAAGTACGTTTTACGTCATCTTCATTAAAACTAGAAACTTAAAAATTTCCTATAATGCCGAAATTACAAGAATTTTTTCCTTTCAGTATGCAGCACATACGTAAAGTTTCTAAAAACCTAATTGTATTGAGGTACTTAATTACATAACATACGAGATGCCAAATTATTTTTCTACTCTACTTCAATAACCTTAGTTGCTAAAAATGCAAAAACCTAAATTCTACCTAAAGCAATGACCTAAAATTTCAAAAAAAATTGTCCACTAATATGTCTGACAACATTTCAAAAATTTGGCGACTTTAGAATTATCGCAACCTACAATTATCAAGTTAACGGACTATTATTATCAAATTGCCCAATGGTCTTTGGGCATTATTCATAATGCCCGGGCAATGTGATAAATAGCGCTTTATTGATAGTAATTAATCACATTGCCCGATACAGCTGGGCATTATTCATAATGCCCGGGCATTATGCATACTGCCCGCATTAATCACATTGCCCGTAACATATATAAGGAGGAGTCATACCGTCTGGATCTGCGTGCCTGGTCTGTCGCAAAATGGCTACCTTTTTGTATGGAATTTCTTATTGTTTGACAGGTCATTGACAGGTCTGGACAGAAAAACTTGCGCCAACCTTGGCACGATGTCATAAACTCATTTGTATATGAAAAAAAAATGGGGTAAATCCTTATATTCCTTCCTCATTGACTTTATGTATGGGATACTATCCAATAGTCTATGACGTAATAGCCACAAATACTGAACTCCGTATTGGAAGCCGATGCGATAATCCGAGCAAACGCCCGCACAAATCCATTCCACACATTGCACATTTTGGTGTAGAGTTACTATCAAAATATACGATCTACAAGGGTTTATTTTCATTCCGTGTACAACCCACAGAAAAAGGAGGGCTGTTCTCAAAATATTCGGTTCTGTTCTATGGAAAAAGTTGTTAAGTTCAAGCTCTATCGCTGTTTGTACATACCTATAAAGGTCTATCTACACGGATCCGGGTCGTGCCCGGTACGTGTCCGGGCCGTGGCCCGTCAGGAGGGAAAACAATACGTCGTCATGAAAACGTGTCCGGGACGTGTCAGGGAACAAATATCATTCCATACATTTTCTATGGATTCGTTCACACAGATTGTCATGACGACGACGTATTGTTTTCCCTCCTGACGGTCCACGGCCCGGACAAGTCCCGGGCGCGGTCCGGATCTCTATAGATGTGTCTCTGTATATTTATAGATAGGTATATTGGCATTATAATAAAGCCATCAATTTCGTCAGCCTTTGAAAACGAATTTTAATATATCTTAAGGTTATTTACTGCAGATGATATTGAAATAGCAAGTTTTCATAACAAAGCCTCGTAGATTTATAAGATCAATTTTGTAGATATTAAGTTTTTTGCGTGGTTGCGTCTTATATTGAATACCTAGTAGGTATCTACCTTCGCATAAAATGAAAATATGGCTCTCAAGAGAAGAGAAGAGACATACTGACAGACCAACTTATCTGTGAACTGAGTGGCGGCGCTAGTAGTAATACAAAATTGTATTTCTACCAATCGCAGCAGTTCTCGAATTTGACATTTCTTTATTAATGGCCGTAGTTCCAATAACGGTCGTTTCACAGATAAGTTGGTATAGTGTGACCATTAGTGCTGTGCACTTCCTGAGGTATGCGCGCGGCGAGACGGGGGGGAGAATCGGCTGCTGCGCTCTGTCAGTGCGCCGACAACGCTCGTGGCGGCAGGTCTCTATCGGACTCCGATACAAATAACCGATTTCCCCCCCCCCCCGTCTCACCGCGCGCATACCTAGCCTTACCTAAAGTGCATAGCACTAATGGTCAGACTATAGCTCTGTAAAGAGTTTTTTTTTTACGTGAAATACATTAGCTGCGGTCCCAGATTACTAAATAGTTACTAACGTCTGCGCTGTGCCGCCGCACCGCAACGGCCGCGTAGATGGATCTTAAGTTTCGGATATTTTAACCGCGTTCTTAATTATCGTTTGTAGTATCCATTTTTTATAAGAAGACCACTTTTAGAAAATATATTACGAGACGTTCCCGACATTCACAAACTTCATAATAAAGACTAGTGTCTATAGATATAAATTTCTACGTATTCCTAAAATTAAATCACTATTGCAACCGGCTATCAATCTTTCATACAATCAATCATCCGTCGGTTGCAATTTCACACGAAACCTGCAATGCGTCGGTGTTACTGCAAAACCGCTAATCTACAATTTGCAATACTGCGTAACTACAAACTGAAAATTTTTTTTAGGAGACAGTACAGGCGGGAGGGAGGGAGCAAATGACATCCATGTAACCGCGGCGCGCTAATTTCAATTTCGCTATTTCTTGTATTTACGCGATATTGCATATGGTACATCAGCGGTTTTGCAGTATCGTCGACGAATGGACTCTATGCCCCTGCTGATGTGAACACTTCAATAGACACTTTATCTACCCAGTAAGCTGGAGTACACTCAAAATAGGCATACAGCAAGGGAAGACTCATTCATCAAAGTGTGTTGTGTTGATACTAGTGACGAGAGAATGGTCGTTATTTACTATTCTTTACGATAATCAGAAGCTCTATTTCTATCGAGTTCGAACTGATATATGTTTGTTCTCTTTTACGCAAAAACTACGGTACAGATTTCAATGAATCTTTAAAGTATTGTAGCTTAAATATCAGAGTTACTATGTGGCTATATTATTTTAAGAAATTTTGTATTTTATAAGATAAGACGATTAACGCGTAGGAAGTCCCGGGCAGCCTTTAGACCCAGAACACACGTTGAAACGCAACTGCAACGCAACTGAAACTGCTAGTTAGGAAACCACACACGACGCAACTGAAACGAAACGTTTCAAACTAGTTGCGACGTGTGTTGTTTTCTAAGTAAGTCTATAACAGAAACTTCGATGCAACTCAAAAGTTTCAGTTGCGTTGCAGTTGCGTTTCATCGCGTGTTTTCACGCTTAGAGATAGCAAAAATTAAAAGTTTCAATCAAATAAATGTACTTATATAAATATACTTTTTGGTTCCATTTAAACATAAAAATAGGTACTAAGTAAATATAAAATATGCAATTTCAACTCAAATAAAACACTGAAATTAAATTTATTAGCATGAGTGAAGTGAAGTAAATAAACTGAGAACAAATACAGACGCTCTTTAGTCAACAAAAAGATGAAAGGCAATTAATTAACGTTTTTCAATGGGGAATATGCACGTGACTTATATATGGACAAAATATTTTTTTTTGTAACATTTATTGCTACTGAAAACTCACTATACAATTATTTTTAGAATTTATTTTAATTTAATAATGAAATTTAATCATCAAAAAGTGGCTGTTTTGAAATTACCGCGCAAATTTTCGAAACGCAACACTATTGGTGGAACAAAGCGTGACGTCAGTTTTACACGAGAAGTCTGCTGTCAACAAGCTATTTGTATGGTTTCTTTTTTGAGGAATAATTGTTATTGTATTGTGTCGCTGTTTTTTATCTAAAGTTAATAGTTTTATGTGTTCAAAGTATTAATTAATTGTGAAGAAGGACTTAGAGAATGACTGAAACCGGTTTCGTAAAAGCGCAGTCGGATAATCTTCCGAAAATCGACGTGTTTATGATGGCCACGTATTATTTATAATTTAGTTTAGATGTTTTTATTCATGAATAATACTTATACATACATAAAGATAAATTTAGAATATCGAATAAGAATTTTTAATTATATCTTTACAACTTTTTGTAAACTAGGTTATGTTTTTGTAGAGGTTTGTAAACAAAACAAGTAGGTAGGTAAAAGTAAGAATGATTTGTATATGTATTTTACTTTTTTAATATCCTTACTTACATTGAAATGATCTTCACAACAGTATAAACAGCTCAAACACGATACATTGTCTCTTCTCATCGCCTTGCACCACTTTTTCCTTAGATTTTCACCTTTCGGCATAAGGAAATACACTTTGTCAGGTGCAGTGTTGATGTTATTTGGACACATAGGAACGACACAATATTTATAATACGGTTTTTTGTACTTTTCCATGGTAATTAAGTCGATATTCACTCACTTTATTTATTTTTTGGTAATTTTGTAAACCAAACACTTTGCTGTTGACATCGAACTCGTGTAATGGTGACGTCACGAGCAAGCGCGCCAAAATGGCCGCGTTTAAATTGATCGCGATTTTAATATTTAATTTTTTGCATAATAGTTTATATTTTGGACGTGATATTTGTATGTTTGGTAATGTAATAACTAGTAGAAACATATAAAGAATAAAAAAAAAACATGCATATTCCCCATTTCAAATTGGAGAAAGCACTTATAAATCAATTCAAGAATAAATAAACAAAATTAAAAATTTTGAAAAATACCCACGACGGTAATTTAATCGAAAAATAATGAAATAACTCAAAAAACCCTCGACCGAGGAATATCCGTCGGGGGCTGCCTTTAAACCAGCTAAAGTTTTTCTACTCTTAGTGACGCGAATACAATTAAGTACCAATTGATGTTTAACGATTACATAAAATACATTTATGAGTATTATTAAATGTTGAAATTTCTTGTAGAAAAGGCAGCCCCCGACGGATATTCCTCGGTCGAGGGTTTTTTGAGTTATTTCATTATTTTTCGATTAAATTACCGTCGTGGGTATTTTTCAAAATTTTTAATTTTGTTTATTTATTTTAGACTTTTAAGAGAGCATATACGGCTTATATTTTAATACATTAAGCTACTATGAACACATTTCTGAAAACAGAATTGTAATCCGATATTTCGTTTTGATTATATTGTAACATTATTTTGCACTTATATTGTGGTGCCCCCTAGTGAGTTATAGCAATGACACCTGTCTAAGAACATGCACCTATCAAACACAAACTCGTAATTGAAAACCGCATCAAAATCGGATCATTAGTTTAGAAGATAAGAGGGAACATTAACTTTGCTTTGCACTAACATTGTGGCGCCCCCTAGTGAGTTACAGCAATGACACCTGTCTAAGAACATGCACCTATCAAACACAAACTCGTAATTGAAAACCGCATCAAAATCGGATCATTAGTTTAGAAGATAAGAGGACATTAACTTTGCACAAACGCACACACAAACAAACACACAAACAAACAAACATCTCTCACCCCAAACGCATATACCTGCTCCGTTCCGTCGTGGGTAAAAAACACGATAATTGCGTAAAGGCTCTTGAGTACCAGCTTTAAGTGCGTCTTTAAATTTGGTATGGTTAACCGCTTCGCTGGGGCATTTTCAATAGGGATGATGACTACATTTGAACATTCAAAAAATAATTAGTCCGTCTTTTATGCTATTGAAAAAATATTTGAAACACATTTTTTACCTGATCAAATACATAAATAAATACAAAGATACAGAGCATCAAAGTTACGGAGTGGGGGGTATTGAGGTCACTCCTAGGTAAAAATCGTACCTAGGCGTGACGTCACGAGCAACTTTAACCCATGATGTATCTTTGTCATTTTTAGTTTAAGAGAAAAAAGAAAAAATACGTGTCGAATATTTTAAAATAATCTATGTAATGGACTAAAAAATTTTTTTTAGTCTTCTTGCCTATTCAAACCAATTGGCCGCAAGTGCGTAAGAGCCAAAGTCGTTAGAGCTCCCACTAATAAACACGACACAACAACGCGTCATGGAAATCTACTACACATTCGGTAGCATCTTATAGTACGAGAGCCCACGACCAAAATTTTTGTCTCATAGCAATACGGCCAAAACCGCATCAAATCGATAGATACGATTATCCTGAACTCGAAAATACCAATATCAGACATTGTCCGCGTAGCGTTTGATCTGACAGAATTTTCAAAATTGTCAAAGAATTTTACCGAACTGCATCATAGCAATATGTCTGATTTGCAGACTGTAGTTGAATGATAGTTCTGAGATACCGGAAACATATTTTTCAGACGTTAGTGGTGTAGCGCAAACCCGTAAAATCACTTTAAAAAAAAACCGGCCAAGTGCGAGTCGGACTCGCGCACCGAGGGTTCCGTACAAACCTGCAAGGTTTACAAAGTTCGTTCATTACGACAATCGAGTCATAACTATGGAAAAAGTAATAAGTTTATATTTATTAAAAAATATATATTTTGTAATGTAACTAAAAATTTAAGGTTTTCGTAATTTTTCCTTTATGTGTGGTATAAAACGTTGCTTCATGCCAAATTTCAAGATTCAAGGTCGACTGGAAGTACCCTTTAGGTTTTGATTCCCTTGCAATTCAAAATATGCAGCTTAAATTGCTGTTTCTTTTGATTGCGTTGACATAGAAGTTTGATTTTGCTACAGCTTAAAGGTATTATAGACCTGAGTATTTGGTATGAATTTCAATTTAATACCTCTACGCGTTTATGAGGAAATGGGTAGTAAGTTTAAGATTATTAAAAAAAAAAATATTTTGTGATGTAACTAAAAATTTATGGTTTTCGTAATTTTTCCTTTATCTATGCTATAAGACGTTGCTTCGTACCAAATTTCAAGATTCTGAGTTCACGGGAAGCACCCTGTAGGTTTTGATTCCCTTGCAAGTGTCGAAAATTTGCGGCATAAATGGCTGTATCTTTTGATTGCGTTGGCTTAGAAGTTTAATTTTTTCACAGCTTCAAGGGACAGTAGACCTGAGTAATTGATATAAATTTCAGCTTCATACCTCTACGCGTTCCTGAGAAAAAGGGTCTTGACAGACGGACGGACGGACGGACAGACGGACAACAAAGTGATCCTATAAGGGTTCCGTTTTTTCCTTTTGAGGTACGGAACCCTAAAAATTAAAAATGAGACAAAAAAAATGTCTCATAGCAATACGTCTGAAAATCTTTTTTATTAGTAAATTTTGGTTATTTGATGCGAACAAAACAATTTTCAGACGGAAATGTGAACGCATTAAATTTTGAGACCGTTTTGAAAATGTTAACAAATTTTACCGATCGGTATCATAGCAATATGTCTGAAAATTGTTGGACATGATAAAATAAGTTGTCCACATGTGCAAAAAATTTATATCAGACAAATTAAGTGTAGCACCTTCTCTATCAGACAACTTTTCGATACTCAGATATCATTTAAAAATCGTATTGAGGCATCTTCAATTTTCTGTTACAAACCAATGAATACGTTGCGCCCCTGAATTTATTAGATGATAATTAACAAAGAATTTACCCGAAACCGTAACATTGACGTTGAAGGACTGAAATAAATCGCACAAAAGGAAACTTCGTTTTTGGGAGTATATGCTACACTTAGAGTGTCTGAAAACAGGTTTTTGGTAATCATGGCAGCAATACGAAAAGTTGAAAAAAAAAATATCCGTATTGCTATGATACAGGTCGGCTAAATTTGTTGACATTTTCAAAAATGCGCTCAGGCTATATGCTACGCGCAAAATGTCTGCAAACAAACTTTTTCGTAATACAATTATAAAATCTATGTACATTTTCACTATCAGACGTATTGCTATAATACCGACTGTCTTTTTTTTTGACACAGCAGAAATGGCCTCCCACGCAGTTGCTACACTTTTGACCGTTACTACACACCTAGTCGGGTTCAGAATCATTCAATCTAACGATTTTATAGGGTTTTTGCCGTATTGCTATGAGACATTGTTTTGGTCGTGGGCTCTCGTACTATTAATAAACACCATTACTTTTTAATAAGATTGTTTTTATCTTTTAAAAATATGCTGTACTTTTTGTGTAACTTCTCTTTTGTCTGTCTCTATCTACATACTATCATCTTACAATAAACTGTTAAATATATAATAAATAAAAAGATTATCTTAAATAAGTTACTCGAATCTAAACTTTTAATAGTTTACTTTATTTAAATAAACTTTTGTACTGAACATGAAAACTACGATAATTTATCGTCTTGACAACTAAACTGTGTTCAAATTGATTGTAATTTATACTGAATATTATGTTTAAATTTTATCCATATCACAGCTAAGTTTTTTACTTATTTAATATCTAAAATGTCCACATTTTTATTTGGTATAATTAGTTTCTAATCAATTCAAAAAGCAACCCACGGTCATAACGATTTATAAACAGTTTTAATTTATAGGTAAACAGCTAATAAAAGAAAATAAAGAACAACTTAAAAAATATAAAAGTTTAATATTAAAATTCGCTGTCGAACTTAAACGAGCAAGATCTGTATTAAATTCTTTGTGAAAAATCTTCTAGGCAACTGAAGAAATTATTATAATACCGCCCACGACCGGCTCTTATACCTACAGATATTTTTCCTTTCCACTTTGCTTACACCGAACTGGGGCCCAACTCTGCGAATTTATAATATTTTCAGTTGTGTGTCAGCAGTGCCAATGTAATTTTTGACACATTTGGTCGCAATCAGTGTTGTTTATCAGAATCATCATCATGTCAGCCTATGGACGTCCACTGCTGGACAAAAGCCTCTCCCCCAAGGATCTCCACAACGCTCGGTCTTGCGCTGCCCACATCCAACGGTTTCCAGCGACTTTAAACAAGTCGTCAGTCCACCTTGTTGGAGGCCTTCCCACACTGCGTCGTCTGGTGCGTGGTCGCCACTCGAGAACCTTTCTACCCCATCGTCCATCGGTTCTACGAACAATGTGCCCCGCCCACTGCCACTTAAGGTTTGCGATTCTTCGAGCTATGTCAGAATAATGTGTCAAAAAATGCCATTGACATTTAGCAGACTTGGGCCCCTGTTTTCTAATGTACCTACATGTTTAAACCACTGACTTATCGCTTTTTGTCGTGAGTCCCAGTGGCAGAATATTTTGTATGATTCTATTCACATTTTGTCGAATAAAAGCGCGAAAAATTGTCGACACATAACTGGAATACTGGAAAACCCGCACCCGATCTTTTTAGGTACGGAACCTTTACAAAAAGAAGTTTTATTTTATGGACTTAAAAATCGCAAAGCGAGAAAACATTTCGCGGCGTGAACATCGTAGTAGCGAGCGATTTCAATTAATATTTCTTTTTTGTTCATACATTTGCAACGTACGATGGCTGAGTATATTCTCTTTCGAATCGAATTTTTACTTTTTATTCCACACCGCATTTTGCAAGGTTATTTTGTCACTCGTAGTTATTCACGAATAAAAAGCAAAAATACGGAATAGTACCTATATCAGTTGAATACTTTTGTTTGTTTGTGATTTTATATGTGAAATTGTGTATTTTACAATATATAACATAATTTATCTTAAGATCCTCGTATTAGCTCATCATTATAATAGGAAGATATAATATTATATAATTGCATTAACATAAAATAACACTATTTAGTATAAAACCGGGTCTACGTAAACATATTAATCGTCAAATTGCAACTGCATCGTATCCTCAGCTGCGCGATGTATTGTGACAAGTAAAGTAATAAGAAAAGTCGATAGACTTGTAATCCAACACTTAATTGCAAGCTTGTAAGAATTTCAAATGTATTTATTGCATTGCACACACAACCTAAAGCTTTTTACAAGTTCTTAAAATAGTAGATACTTAAAAATGGGGATGATGACATTCGAAAATACAAAAATAAATTAGTCCGTCTTTTAGGCTATTAAAAATATTTGAAACAAATACGTAAATAAATACAAAGATACAGAGCATCAAAGTTACGGAGTGGTTGCGGGGGTATTGACGTCACTCCTAGGTAAAAATCTTACTTAGGCGTGACGTCACGAGCAACTTTAACCCAGTGTATCTTTGTCATTTTTAGTTTAAGAGAAAAATACGTGTCGAATATTTTAAAATAATCTATGTGATGGACTAAAAAAAAATTTTTTAGTCATCATGCCTATTATACGTCTAGTATTCTTTTACAAATTCGCCACAGTGTAACACACAGCTAAAATACAAACGATCTTAACCGCAGATGCGATTTACATTGCCTTAAATCTCAGCGCCCGCCTCCTTTACTCCGTTCTTCTTTCGCTTCATCGTACTAACCAAATAGGTACGAGTCGGCGCCAAATTAAATTGCTATTCTCATTTATCTTGGTGTTGCTTTCTTTTTCGTTTTTTTTACAGTTTCATTGATACTCTTTCTAAATACATACCTACTCTTACTTTGTCTGCAACATAAAGCTATTATGTATGGTTAAGGAGGAAACAGTTGCTCAGTCGGGTACAGTGACTCACCATCGGTTTTTAAAGAAGGAAAAGAGATATGTTCATCTCTTTTGAATTTTTCGGAAGCATTCGGCACGCGCAAGCGCAAGTGCAAAAGAGATGACCGTATCTCTTTTCCTTCTTTAAAAACAGATGGTGAGTAACTGTACCCGACTGAGCAACTGTTTTCTCCTTAACCCTACTTGCTTGATATAACCTGCAAACGCAGACTCAACCCGTATGGCTTTGTTTTCATATCAAATATCAAAGTACAGAGGCAATAATATCCATAAGTAAATATAAACCCTGAAATATTTCGATTTATCTCAATTAATCATTAGTCCATCATTAGCCCCGATCCTACCCAGAGGTGTTTCGCAACCACACGTGGCCTCAACATTCACATAAGCCGTATACATGGTGCACCAACCGGAAGTCCGCGACAGTTTTTAGCGCCGGGTACTTCTGATGTCTCTGATGTGAGGGTGACACCTACGCATCCTCAAATTTTAGCCACAGAACCGCCCCCGTGTCTTGCAAATCTCGCAGATTTGAAAACTAGAGTGCGGGTTTTAAAGCACATTCCTAGAGGGGCGAGAAATTTAGCCGCGTGGAGCTTAAGTAATATTATAGACAAGTGTGTGGAATCAAATGATGCGGCGGACTGGTTTTCCTTGTTGACTTGCCTATACAGCGCTTCGTGTCCCCGACAATTCGGGTCCCAGATCCCTTACAGCTAAAGTAAAGGCTAATGTCGGCCTGTCTTTTGACTACCTACCGGTTGAAGGGGAAAGGCGGTCTCCCAATATTTACAAGGTAATAGAAAATAAAGTACATGAGGGGGATTTGAGGGGAGCAGTCCGCATTTTAACTTCTGACTGTAGTCTCGCTCCTAATGACGCTAGCACATTGGCAGGTTTGAGGGAAAAACATCCTGTCCCATCACAGCCTTTTTCTTTTCCGAATGCAGAGCCGGTGGAGTCGCAACTTACGGTTTCGAATACGGAGGTGGCGAGTGCTCTTGCCTCTATTCACTCCAGTTCGGCGGCGGGTCTCGACGGTTTACGCCCGCAGCATCTAAAAGAACTGACTTCTTCTGCTGCAGGAGAAAGCGTCCCTCGCCTTCTGGATTCGCTCACGAGGCTGTGCAACTTTCTGTTGGAGGGGAGGCTTGTCGACGAAGTGTGCCCATACTTCTACGGGGCCTCTCTGTGCGCGCTTTTGAAGAAGGACGGGGGCGTTAGACCGATTGCTGTTGGTAATACCTTCCGTCGTCTGGTGGCTAAACTTGGATGTAGAGCCGTGAAAGTGGCAATGGCGTGTATGTTGCAACCGCACCAATTGGCGTTTGGAACTACACTAGGCTGCGAGGCGGCCATACACGCGACGCGTATCTTTGCCATGAATCCAACAAACACCTCTTCCGTAATCCTAAAATTGGACATAAAGAACGCGTTTAATAGTGTAGATAGGGAAAGAATGCTGGCGGAGGTTAAGGAGTTCAAATTTCCATTCCTTCGCCAGTGTTACGCAAATCCTAGTAATTTATATTTTAGCGGCCAGGAAATCTCATCACAAATGGGTGCTCAACAGTGCGATCCCTTAGGTCCTCTCATTTTTAGTCTAGCAATTAATAAAATTATTGTTTCTCTGAAAGCACCTCTAAACATTTGGTATCTGGATGACGGTACACTAGGTGGCCCGCCGGAGACCGTGCTGGCAGACGTTGAGGTCCTGATTCCAAAATTAAGGGAGATCGGCCTGGTGGTAAACACCGACAAATGCGAGATATACCCGTGTGGTGGAGCGGCCGAGTCTGAATTGGGGGTTTTCCGGCAGTGTTTTGATGGTATTAAAACCTTGAATAAAACCTCGTTTTCACTGTTAGGGTCCCCTATTTTTATGGACGCTGTTCCTGCCACCTTAGAGACTAAACGCCAGCTGCTCGTTCGTGCCCACAGCCAATTGAGATACCTTCCGGCCCACGTCGCTTTTACCCTTTTGCGGAGCTGCTTGTCCTTCCCGAAGATGATGTATGTTATGCGGACTACACCAACCTTTTTGTGCCGTGAAGCCGTAGCGCAGATAGATGACACCTTTAAGTCCACCTTGGAAATTATAACAAACATCAGCTTTACGGACGAGCAGTGGCGGCAGGCATCTCTGCCGGTGCGTCATGGGGGTCTAGGTGTAAGACGGGTGCAGGACATCGGTATACCGGCTTTCTTAGCCTCGTCGCATGGGGTCCTTGATCTAGTCGCTGATATTCTGTCCATTGATGGCGGCGATCTCGAGATTCCTTTCGTGCGGCAGGCTCTGGCTGCTTGGCCCGAAGTTTGTCCTGAGGCAACTCGTCCCAAAAACCCATGTGTACAACGGCAATGGGATGACCTAAGTGCTGGTGCTGCTGCAAGGGTGCTTCTCCAGGCGGCTTCTGGGGAGGATTTGGCACGGTACAGGGCTTCTGCCTGTCCGGAATCTGGCGCCTGGCTTCATGCCCTCCCTTCCCCCCATCTGGGCACCTTACTCGATGATGACTCCTTAAGAGTGGCTGTGGCCTTAAGAATAGGTTGTCATATCTACGAGCCTCATTCTTGCAGATGTGGAGCGTTCGCAGATGCCAAAGGTCACCACGGACTCAGCTGTGGTCGTAGGACGCTTTCCTAGACACCACATGCTAAATGACATAATCCGTCGAGCTTTGGTTTCTGCGGAGATACCATGTTTGCTGGAGCCACCTGGTCTGAGCAGGACAGACGGCAAGAGGCCAGATGGGCTCACTTTGGTGCCCTGGGAGAGAGGGAGGTGCCTCCTGTGGGACGCCACCTGCGTGAGCACCTTCGCCGCCTCGCATTTGGCCCGCACTTCTAGGCATGCAGGTTCGGCTGCGGAATTGGCTGCTGTGCAGAAACATCGGAAGTACCAAAATCTGAAAACCTGCTATCACTTTGTGCCCTTTTTTGGTGTGTTCGGGCGTGTGGTGTGCCGAGGCCAAGACTTTCATAAAGGAGCTGGGGTGCCGCCTTAGGGATCGTAGTTCAGATCCCCGTGTCGAGTCATTTTTGGTGCAACGTATTTCACTGGCCATCCAGCGTGGCAATGCTGCTAGCATTCTCGACACTTTTCCACCAAATTTGACTCGAGATGGGGATATTTTTTACGATTGTGTGGCCTGATTTTGTATTTCTTCTCTAGTTACAATATATAATGTAAGTTTTTTTATTAATCATGCAATTAAAAACTATCCGAAGACTAATATTTAACATTCTGTGTAAGTACAACCATAAAAATATATATACGGTCGAATTGAGAAACCTCCTCCTTTTTTTGAAGTCGGTTAATTATTCGTGAGAAATAAGATCTCATTACACTGTTACGGAATAAATAAAATGTTATTATTATTACCGATTAAATAAATAACCACAATAAGCCTTTCATCATCAAAGCATTTTTTTTTTCTAAAAAATCGAACTAACCCTTAAAAACTTTCGTCTACAATTTTGCTACGAAAGTGCTACGAATATTAAATATAATGCCACGAGAGGCTACGAGCTTTTTCACTACACCGTTGTGGCTTCAGTAAACCTTACTCCCTCGTAATTTCACAGAAAAATCTAGAAAAACGAGTTTTCTCAAGTTTTTACCTTCCAGATCTGCTACGAGAATTGCTACAATATTCAATATTATGCTACGAGAATATTCACTTCGCTACGAATGGTTTTGTAGCAGTTTTCGCAAGGGATGTTTCCTGGGAAAAGTTTTTTAGTTTTACAAGTACAGTTTAAACTTTTCCAAATAAAAAAGGGAAGGGATACATATCTATTTAAAATTGTTATTTGTATAGAAAAGTGTTTTGGACAATGTCCCGTTATTTAACATGTCAATTTTAAATGTTATCATAATAACAGGTAACTATCTAAGGGCCCAAGTCTGCTATTTTAAAATAGCCTCATTTGAGTGTCGACAGAGTGGCAATGGACACATTTTGTATTCTGCTAAACAATGGCTTAAGTACAATGATCTCGTTGTGACCAAATGTGTCAAAAATGACATTGACACTCTCATTGACACGCCGACATACAACTGAGAAAATTGTAACTTATCAGACTTGGGCCCCAGGGCCCCCAGGTCGATTTTATATCACTGTGTTCAGAATCACCCTGTATATTTGTCCGAACAGGTGACCTAAATTCAGGTCACACTGTCCCAGAGATTGAGTCAATGATGGATCACCTACTTACAGCAAATACCTACTCAGCTAAATCTGGTATTCGAGTGATTTATCTTTCTCAATATTAGAAATGGTTTGGTTTAAAAGATTTAATTTAAACTGTGATTTTCATTTGTGTTTCTTTCAATGTCTTTTATTTAAAACTATTTTTTGATATCCTTTTTTTTTACTAGAGAAAAAATATGGACTTGTCCCGCTATAGTATAATAAAATTAGCTGACAAATTAAGGCACCACATGACAGCGTCATTGACAAAATTGCGTCATAAAAATACTAAAGACTGCCCGCGACTTCTTGTGCATTTATCGTCATAATCTCGAGAAAAAATCATGATATCTTTAAAAAATATAGCCTATGTGTTATGCTGATGTACTTATAAGCTATAATATTACGAAGTTTCACCAAAATCTGTTCAGTAGTTTTTACGTGAAAGAGTAACAAACATCCATCCATCCATCCATCGGCATAAACATTGGCATTTATAATATTAGTAGGATTGTTCATTGTGAACTATTTGTGAACATATAGCTGTTGTTGAGACAGCTGGTAGTTGTGTTGAGAAGGAGCGAAGAATACGAAGAGAAACTGCACTCAATTATGGTTTGAATTCACTATAATATTGACACGGTAAAAATATTACAAAAGAGAACACTGTAGGTCGGTCGAATCCAAGTTTGTAAATAAGTAATTTGAGGTATGAAACAGGAAGTACAACTTTCCATAGACAAAAATTATAAACAAACTAAACTTTATCTTTGTTCGTGTTGCGAACAGCTGTGTTATTATTAGCACTGATGAAACATCCTTAGTAAAATGTCATTGAGTTTAATTTAACCTAAGATATGGAGCTTTATAACGCAATGGCGCGTCACGCCTCGAACGTTATTGTCCACTTTCGAGGCGTGACATTTCATTTGACATTTGTGTTTCAGCGTGGGCAGTGGTCACAATGAGGGTTCCATACAAAGTGTCAAATTGAGATTGATTGCATAGACTTCATCTATGGATCTACTGTGGACTAACCAAAGTGGCCATCCGGTGAGGGATAGACATAGATTACATATGGCCACATTAAATACATTCAAAATACAATTAAATGCCTTCAGTAATGACTGTCTTCTTATCAGCTTTTAACGTCCCCACTACAGGGACACGAGCCTACTCTCATACGAGACTGATTAGGCCGTAATCTACCACGCTGCTGGCTCAAAGCGTCTGCCTTTTATAAAGTTTTGAAATTTTGCAGTCGATCAAGTATTTCTATACAAAAGTACTTCTGACAACTTTTATTTATTTTATTACTTAGTAGAACGATATAACGAAAGTGCTTTCCAGCATTACAACCAACCCACGCTTTTAAGTTAAGCTTTTCTAATGATTTTAATCTTTTCATAATTAGTATGAAACAAAAATAGTGATGTACGACAACGAGTGAGTTGACTCACTTTGTAATTAAAAAGTTTACTGAATATAAAATTAATGGAATTCGGGATTGAAACTATTTGGATTGGCAAACACAATGAACAAGTATTTTATTAATATAATTGAGAAACAACAAAAAATGATCAATGTTAAAGGTATTAAAATATTATTAACTCAGAAAAAATTTACTAAAATTTACAAAGAAGAATTGCTAAAAAAACAACTACGGGTTAGGTTTCCTCATACAGAAAAAGCATATAATCTCCGTCTTGATTAAGTATATGCTCAATAATATTAATTAAATATCTTAAGCATGAAAGTGGAAGAGCAGAGATAATAACCAAGAAATTATCTTATTTAATAATACAGGACAAGATTTTTAGTGCATAGATTTATTGTGCTACATTACCACCCCAAATTATATTCAATCAAATCCCAAAAAATTAATATACAGGGTGTAACAGAAAGGGTATATAAAGCCAAACACAGCGATAGTCCTCATGAAACTAAACAACTTTCCCCAAGGAACATGGGTCGTAACTCGAAAAAAAAATTTCGCTTCCCCATACAAAATGCCCGATCAGCTGATCGAATAAGTATGGGCGACCCAAAAATTTTTTTCGAGTTACGACCCATGTTCCTTGGGGAAAGTTGTTTAGTTTCATGAGGACTATCGCTGTGTTTCGGCTTTATATACCCTTTCTGTTACACCCTGTATAAGACTGGCTTTATAAACCCCACTTTGTTTTGCCTCTTAATGACAATTTTAGCTCTGCGTATAATAAAAAAATATATTTGAGTCAATTCAATAAAATGAGTCAAGTCATGAAATAGTTAAATCCCAACTGAAATGTAACTTCCAAGCAATGTAATGCAACGTAACGATTCAAAGATTCAAAGACATTAGAGTCAGTTAAAACTCAATCATACATTTAAATTATGTGCTGCTTTAATAACGCGTTGTTTTTTTTAAATCTGAGAACAGTTATTTTCTATTTCCTTCCTACTTATTTTTAAATGTCAAAGTTTTTGTCGAAAGAAAGATGTGAGTTTATTTACTTAAATCTTTTACGAAAACACTACGAAACGGATTAGAATGAAAACATAATTTTTATAACATTATGCTTATTGTAAAGAGCATCCAACCTAATTGGTATAGTATAATTTTTCGGTATCAATTAGACTGCACATCCCTTATTCGAGCTACTATAGAGAAAAAAAAGTTTGCGGCCACTGATGAAACTAACGTCAATCGAAAGAGAAAAATACAATCTTTTTATAATATTTTGTCGAAACAAATGTCGAAAGTGATATAAGTACTTTCGGAGATAAAGAACTTTGAAAATGTTAAATGTAACAATTTTCAAAGTTCTAAGTTTTAAAAAAAATACCAGACACCATACAAATATGTTCGATGCCTTTTTATATTAATTATAGCTTATACATCAAAATAACAAACACTTTATTATTTTAAGGTGATGTTATCCAAAATATGTTGATTAACGCGTATGTATTCACGTGCAGACTCTAGTTATTTTATAAAGTACCAAATAGGTAAGTACTAAGTAGTCGTTAAGTTAGTATTGTTTAAACAATAATTTCACGAATCAAGGTCAATCTACACAGATCCGGGCCGTGCCCGGGACGTATCCGCGCCGTGGCCCGTCAGGAGGGAAAACAATACGTCGTCATGACAACGTGTGTGAACGAATCCATAGAAAATGTATGGAATGATATTTTTTCCCTGACACGTCCCGGATACGGCCCGGATGTGTGTAGACAAACCATAAATAAGTTTTAATTTAAAATAAAAAATTTCTATACTTTCATATAAATTAAAGTAAATACGTAGTTTAAGTAAAGACTGTTCACGCTATAATAATCTGCATTGAGTTGCCTATAGGGTTCGATGTTGGTTTCGGCAAATTAATTTTCTTAAATAAACACCCAGTATATAACCGCCTTACCATATAAGTATAAAGGCATATATACGTATTTTTCTATCCCTCACGTACTTTGAGAGGTCGTCGAAGCCGCCGGCATATCAATAAGGTACCTTTCCAAGGGATCCAACCCTGATATCAACTATTGAGCACAATCTATTGAACATTGTCAAGAAATATGCGAAAATCAGGGTAGGAGCATATTTTTAGAAGGTTTTAGTGGATGTTGAAAAAACTCTTTTTAAATAAATTTAGCTTTTTATATAGGTAGTTTTCAGGGTATATAAAAAGGTAGATTTTCTTCGAGATTCGAGAATTCCCTTAACATAAAAAACCTACACTTAAAAGATAATTCTGAAATACTTATGATTACGTCGTATAGGTACCTACTTGTATTTACTACCTACGCTAAAATATTTCACGCGTGAATGCAAGAGGAATTTCCACTTCATTTAATAAAGCGTAGGCTCATTGACGCAATATTTTTCTATCATTCTCATTGCTTATAAAATTTTTATATGTAGGTAGGTAAGTATGAAATAATATTTAGAGGATTTACGCATAGTTCGACGCAGCGTCAAACTCAATCGCCTACTTTTTCTTTTTTCATGTCAAATGTCAATCTGCAACAGCAGTTGCTTAATTTTAGTGCATTAATATGTTGGTTATGCCACTAAATGATTTATAATGCGAGCAAAACCACAGGCAAACGCTATTCGTTAAATCGTTTAATAAAAGCTCTTAACGCGATAATGTAAGGTTCATAATTAAATACCCTGCCCTTATACGTCTCGGTAATGGATCTAAATTAGGTAGGGTTCAAAATTAGATATTATGCAGATATAATTTAAGTGTACAATATGCTTGTGATAACGAAATAAAATGAATTTAAATATTAAAGGTCATGTTGAGCCGGGTTCCCGTTTTCCGTGTGTCGGTCCGGTTTTTTTTCCTATATTTTTAAACGAGCGTCGTGCGTTAGGGCTAAAACATAAATTCACGACACGACACGACGCGACACGACACGACACGACACGACACGACACGACACGACACGACGCGACGCGACACAATGCGACAAGTAATATACAGGCCAAGTATACATATAATACATATAGTATACGCACGCACTAATATGATTTTTCAATCAACGGATTTTTATCAATTGTTTATGTACTTAGTTCGTTTTCTCTGCTACTGAGAAGGTTGTCAGATTTTTTAAATAGTTTATTGCAAGAAGATAATACACAGAGACAGAAAAGAAAACAGAAAATTTATGAAGAACAGCCCACAGGCTGTTTTGTCAATAGTATCTTTTAAAGGATATTTTTTTAAAAACTTTAATAAAAATTTAGGTAGGTAGGTAGTCAAGCGGTAGTAATTTGGGACTAAAATAACGTTCAAAATGTGTAACAATGTTCCAATTTTGAATAAAAATCTTTTTAATTTAGAACGTTCACCTTCGCTTTGCAAGGAGAATTTATTTAAAAAGACCGTACGGCATTAGATAGACGAATGTCGACGTTTAATAACATGACACGCTCGAATTCTAAATTTAGAATGTCTATTAGCCTTCATTATCTTCCTTACGTATTCCATTACGTTATTATAGCCTTAATTTAATAATATTTTACGTAAAAAGTAAAGGTATATGTAAGATGTTACGGTACCTTATAAATGCAAAAATTTAAACGGGCGATTGTTCTCAATTTTTTAAACAACTTTTACTATGGAACGAAATAATCTCTTTCATGTTAAAAAGGTGCTTCATATATATGCTTTTGACCAAGTATAAAATATTAACTTTGTGATAAGAAAGTGGATGGTGGCGGATGCTAATAATACAATACAAATATTCTGAAAAAAGTGAATCGCAGCGTAAACAAAACCCCACTTGTTTATTATTGATTCACGCACATCCAATGCCATTCGTCAAGTCTCAGACGTCATCTGTTCAATTTGATGTACAAACAGACAAGTCTCCAAGATCACTTATTAAATTCGGAATATCCCAATCAAAGGTACAATTACGAACGCCTACAAATTGTTCCTGACATCGAAAGTGTACGTGAGCAGAGCTCCCCGCGGGCCTACGTACCTCTGTCGCTATCTAACTTCACAAAGGAGGTATAAGACCCTCTCGCTCGTAAAGACACCCACTCATAGCTACACCTACGTAATACAGCCCCTGTTTTCAGCCCACATTTCAGTCGAACCCCCGACGTTTGTGAGAGCGCGCGCTTCACTCAGCCTGACAATAAAGAGAAAATATAAAATCATAATTTTAATTTTCGAACGCAACGTTCGTATTTGAAACCGCGCGCCCGCGATGCATTTTTGACGTCGGTTTTTCTTTTTTAAAAATTAATTAAAAATAAATTTGTTCAGTCTAATTGTTGACAATAATAATTGATAAAGACTGTACGGAGTATTTATTTTAAAAGTAACCGTTGAGAGGGGATTTTTTGTGTCATCAGGTGGGTGGTTCGGCTGCCAACAGGTGAGTAGTCACATTTTCCTAGAATCGTGTACTTTGTCCGATTTATCAATGAAAAGATATTGCCAGCTATTATTTGGAAGCTAAGAATTTTGATTTAATTTTGAGATGAAAATAATTTATCAAAAAAAGGTTTTTATATTTTTGTCGGCGGTTGTGGGCGAGGTAATGAATTGAATTCGATCCATCAAATTGCTTGTCATACCATATTGTGGAGAGTCGTATTGTTTTTTGGGGAAATGTTCGGCTTCTGATAATATTTGCTGAAAAGAGCCAGCCTATCGAATTTATTGTCTTTAATATATTCAATTAAGATGTGGTCTATTTTTTACGAAACGGATCGCTTGTTTGTCTTTTTTAATTGATCATGTTAATTTTAATGAAGTTATATGACTTAGCCAAATACTTTAAATCGTTAATTTTTATGTAATCAAAGTTATCTACCATATTATTTGGAGTGTATAATGTATAAAATAAGTATATTTTTAGTTACGTCCTTAATTTTAGGTGACTTTTTTCTGTCATTCAAAATATCGGTGAATTTACTTTACTTACTTATTTTATTTTTATTTTACAAAAATATTTACTAACATTAAAAAAAACCTATTATTAGCTTATTGACTTTACTCCAAATTTTTAATATGTATTATTAAGCTGATGGTTTACCGAATAAATAAATAATAAATACAATGGTGAACAAAGAACTTCTTTTATAAAATTATTTATTGAATACCTAGTAGGTACATATATTTTTAATTTATTTTAGAAATACTTATTATTTACCTTTTATATTTAGTTAGGTACTATCTTTTTCAAATTATTTATTGAATATATATGGAAAATAAAAACTATTTAAAGCTTTGTAAATACTACTTAAGGCTTTCTTTTTTTTAGCTCTTGAATTACAGTTCGCATGAATGAGGTGGACTCAACAAGTCCTTTCATTCATAAAAATGGAAAGAAAAGACACCCAGGAATTGACGAAAAATTATAAATATATATGTCGGATCAGAAGTAGGTATTGGGTTAAAAAAATGAGTGACGTCAGCATTGCTGCATTGCTGACGTCACTGGTATCATCAGGATTCATTTTGCACAAAAATGACAACAAAGTTTCAGCTTCAATGAAAATAATTTATTTCACTAGATACACTTCGGTGTCTCGAGTGAAAGTGAGTACTACCCCACTCGAGCCGCTTTTATAAGTAAGCCGTACGCACCCCCACTCACTACCCCAACGTAAAAATACCACGTGCGGGCAAACAATAGGTGTGGTAAATACCACGTGTATCAAATTTGAATTAGAAATATTTGTGTGTACGTTTTATCGACTTACTTATAATTTTACAAAGCAAATTAATGACAAATTGAATAATTAATAATCAACTTAAATAACAAATTAATGAATTGAATTAAATGAAATACGGTTAGATGAAGTGATTCTTGTACGTCAGTCGATTTCTCGCCCAAATCCTTGGAGGGGTGTGTCCGCGCGCCGATATATATTACTTATTTTATTCAAATTAAAATAAAACACTTTCACGAACGACTGGGCAGAGGCGGCACAGGATAGAGAATCATGGAGAAGGAGGAGAGAGGCCTTTGCCCAGCAGTGGGACAACAACGGCTAGATAAGATAAGATAAAATAAAACATAAAACCTACAACCTACTTGTGTCTCTTTGTATGGTAAGTCAATTAAAGTTTTAAGTACCTAGGTAGTTGAGAATCGCCTAGTAAGAGCGGTTTCGCGCTACATTCGATTCGATCAGCATACATACATATCCGCCACGCCTCTCTCCATGAGGGTAGGCAGAGACATCCCGGAACTTACTACGATCCAAACACACTTCTTTCGCTTCATTTTACATTCATCAGTCGCCCCATGTATGCACGTCGGTTTAGGGTACTTCTAACTTGGCCTTTGCGTTACAAATCCCCGAATTTGATCGAAATACATTCGATCGTTAAATGTTTAAATAAAAGCCAAAACTCACCGGATGCGTATGCGTAGACGTATGCGTACCTCCAAGTTGTAATGTATGGAACTGTCACCGCTTGCGTAACGTAGACGTACACGTCGACGTGACGCGTAGCCCGGTGTCACATCGGGTTACACCGTAACTACGCGCGTGGCTACGCAATGCTTACGTCTACGTTACGCATACACATCTGGTGTGTTTCAGCCTTAAATCTTCAACCAATAGTACTATAACACCCCATAGTCCCACACGCTACATCAGCAACAAATCTCTATGTTAAAAAGAGTAATTTGTAGGAAAAACCTGGTAAAACCACTAGTCGTATAAAAGACTTGAAGCTCTTTCAAGTATCCATCACGCCGGTTGACAAATTAAACAGCTCTCGGCTTTGTCTTTGTCGTAACGAGGTTTTTTGTTGATTCAGCGGCTTTGTCGTTTGTCGTAAAAGGGTAAAGTTGCTAAGATTGTCCATTTTGAAACCCTACACTCAGTTGTTTTTGTACCTACAGTTTATAATGGCAATTTATACCTATGACATTTCGATTCCAAACCGAGATTTTAATTAGTTTTGGAATTAATTCAGTTCTAAGCAATGAGGAGGGAATATAAGGAGTGGCCCCATTTTTCCCATTTTTTTTCATAAACAAATGAGTTTATGACAGCGTGCCAAGGTTGCGCCCAGTTTTTCAAAGTTTTCTTGGTAGATGACCTGTCAAACGATAAGTAGTACCATATAAAAAGGTAGCCATTTCGCGCCAGACCAGGCACGCAGATCCAGACAATATGGCTATAGGTTTTAAGTCATTTTTCGTCGAAAAAACGTCATAGACATGACATTTAGTTTTAGAATATTCAAACCTCATTTTGTAATAACGCTGTTAGCGCTCTTACGCATACCTATTTGTCTACCAAACCGAAATATTAATCGGATGATTGGTCATACTTAACGTCAAACACTTTTGACGATTAATCCGCTAATGTGTAAAATCCTTTAAGTTATTTAGTACACTGTTATAGACCTCGAGTAGTCCTTCGACACGAAATATTTGGGTCAGCAAAGGGTAAAGGTGATATTGGGTTTTATCTCCCTATTTCGATGCTGTCTTTTGGAATATTCTCAGCGAAATAATATCTAAATGTTATTTTGTTTTGGAAAGGTGACTTTCGTTAAGATAGACCTATATCTAAGGCTTCATAAAAGAGTAGGTAGCTTTTGCCTTCTTAGCTTTAGCTATTTCAGCGACATTATAAATGGAGACGTACAATGTTCGTTATTTATAATTGAACAAACTTGTACAATTGTAAAAATATATGTAAAGCCTATGCATATTCTAAAGTACAAACTACAATATTGCAAAGTTTCATTAAAATCTCTTCAGTAGCTTTTGAATGGAAGAGTCATAAACATCCTCATATCCATCGGCACAAACATTGACATTTAGTAAGAAGTATTTTTTTAAAACAAAAGCAATCGATAAGTTTACCTACTCGAAACACGATAAGTAATAAGGAGTGTTCTCTAAGCTCTATAAAAGTAGTTCCACGTAGGTACCTAGTTAATCCAGGTTTAGTTTACAGTGCTGTTAGTTGATCACATTACAACTCCACTAATTCTTACTTCATTCGCGTACACACGTCGTTTTGTTAAACATACGGTGATGAAGTTAGATCGGTGACGCAAATTCGTACTTAGTAGGAAATAGGATAGGATATGTAGGTATGTATGAATATTATAAATGTTAATGTTTTTGCCGATGGATGGATTAATGGATGTGAGCATGTGTGTTACTCTTGCACACAAAAACCACTAAACAGATTTTAATGAAACTTAACGATATTGTAGCTTGCAGGAACATACCTACATAGATTATGTAATTTTAAAATATTGTGTGATTTTTCTGAGCCGATGTTACCTTCTACGTTAAATGCTTACGAAATCACAGGCAGCCTCCTAGTACCTTATCAGCCCTATATAATAATAAATCTAGCCTGTAAAATCCCACTGCTGGGCAAAGGTCTCCTTCTCGGCCATACCTTTACCGCCAAAACATACGGTGAAACGAAACGTTTCAAACTAGTTTCGTCGTGTGTGGTTTTTTAGGGAAGTCTATAGCAGAAACAGAAACAGTCTATAGCGTTGCATTTGCGTTTCACCGTGTGTTCTGGGTCTAAGAAGCGCGAGGTATTGAAGGTTTTAAAGCCGTGAGTTTCACCTTTTTAATTCAACAGCAGCGCTTATATTTTAATCCGTTTACTTGGAAACAGGCGTCAGCTACTAAGTATCTTAAATTATAACGTTTATTTTCAGATGAGGATTTCGCTGGAAATTGTATTAACTTATTTATACCTTAGAAGTAGGCTGTGCTGCCTCCGTAGCACAGATAACTAAATAGTTACTGTTTATAGATAGGTATTTCAAATGAACTTAAAAAAAATATTACTCAATTATTACTGTACTAGAGGCTGTCCACGATATTCTGATATATAGATAATATTGCCAAGTTTCATCAAAATCTGTTCAGTAGTTTTTGCGTGAAAGAGTAACAACAATCCATCGGCGCAAACATTGACGTTTATAATATTAGTAGTATACTTACTTTTAAAAACAACTGTACAAAACCTATGTTGTGAAAATAAAGATTTGAATTATTTCAAATAATTAGAATGTAGTCTACTTCACTTGTCTTTGGCAAAATTTACTATGGTAGTAGCCATTAAAAAAAACAAATGCGATTACAAAAAAAGGAAGACTTCAATAAACAATACTTCGTTACCTTCCCTATAAAGCCTTACCCAGCGATGTATGAGATTAGCAAAGGATTAAGCTAAATACAGTCTATTCATAGCTGGGTATAAATAGATACACCTACGGTAAGTTTAACACGGATGGAAATATTTATTGAACTGTTTGTTTATGTTGGTAATAACTTATGGTCAACTTTATGAGTCAAATCAAAATAAATTTTATTGTATTTATTGTTTGTGTTAGAATAATCAAAATATCCATCTCACCTGCCATCTACGTCACTGAGTGCTGGCGCGGCTGCAGCGGCAGCTGAAGGGCTCAAACGTCGCAAGTATGACGATATTACGCGCAACTATATCTTCGTGCCCTTCGCTGTCGAAACGCTTGGCCCCTGGGGCCATGAGGCAAAGTCCTTCCTGTCCGATATCTCGACGCGTCTCCGTGAAGCATCAGGCGATCCGAGAGCTGGCAGCTTTTTTGCTCAAAGAATAAGCATAGCTATTCAAAGAGGAAATGCTGCCAGCCTCTTGGGTACCATGAATCCCGGAGATGCTCTCGATGATATCTTCCTATTATAAGTGGGGTATCTATGAGGTTACCTATGTATAAATATTTATATAAATATGTATATAGTAGGTACTTAAGTAGCATAAGTTTGTATTATATTGTATTGTTTTTATTTATTGTGTTTACATTATGTAAATATTATTGTTATGTTATCACTTTTCTATTAATATCTTTTTTATCTTATCTAGCCGTCAGTGTGCGCAAAAGCCTCTCTCCTCTTTCTCCACGATTGTCTATCCTGAGCCGCCCCTGCCCAGACATCCAAGAAGGTAAAATAAAAAAGACAATTTTATTTTTCATCAAAATGTAAACCTTGGAGGAAACTTTGCAACCTTCCGCGAAAATATCGGGGATTAAATTAATATTTTCTCGCAAAAACTAAACAAATTTGAGTCGGCTTAAGCCAGTCTTAAACCCACTCACACTTAAGCCTTTCGGCTTGGCTTAGCAATTACAAGCCGAGTCAGCTGGAGGCTTTATTTAATTTTGTGTTGCGGCTTTAGAAACGTAGGTATACTTACCTAGATAAATGAACTACGATATTAAAGACTAGATGGGTTAATTTTGTGGCTTAAAAACTAATATTTACAAAATAGGGGTTTGTGAGGCGAAACAGCTTTGAAACTGAAATATTATTAATAGTTTCTACAATAAACAAGTTAATGTAAAACTAGACTTGAAATAGTAAAACCAGAGTACAATTTATGTACATCAATACAATATACAGATGAATGGTATGAAAGTTCGGATTTGGCCCAACCGAGCAATGATGAGTATATTTTTTTCACTTTTATCTACCGTGGTACAGGTGAAATGTTAAGCAATTTTACAGTAGTGACGTAACCACAAAATGTCATAGGTTGAAAATATGTTTTAAACCTATACCACCCTGTAAATTTAAATTTATATTCAGCAAAAACTTTTGTTTTATCAAAAAGATACATTATCTCGGCAAAATCACTCAGTGACAAAATTTAAATTTAAAATCATTTTGTAAGCAACAGTTTTTTGTCACAAACAAATTGAGAATCATTTCTCCGAAAAGCTTCTTCCAATAATTAAATTTCTTTTTGGGATATTCTGATTTTGTTTTCATCGGATTTTCCTCGACTGGACTGTTTCTTTTTTTGTGAACGTCATTCTTTTTAGATCCTGTAGGTCCATCCGTCTGGTACCAAATCCGGTCGACTGTTCAGTTTTGAAAGATCGTAAAAACTGCGCCGTTTTTATTACACACATGTTGCAAAAAACTGTGCAGTTAAAACTGCACCGACCGATCGAAACGATTTCTCGTTACGTGTGAGGCATCGCAAAGTGACAAATAATACCTATTATTTTATCAGTATTGGTTTAAACCACGTTTAAAAACTTAAAAAATTAACCCTACACACGAAAGATTTTTCCAATATCTTTCCAAAAAACCTATATTTTATCATATTAAGTAACCCTATATTTTAATAAAGAAACATACTCTCCACGCTTAACCCGATCCGTCAAATTATGGGATTAAATCTCATAAATTCAAGATTTACATATGGCAATAAAATATGTAAGGGCGCACATAAAACTAGTTCGGTTTATTCGCTACAGATCGGTCTGTACTCATCTTTATTTTATGACTGGATTTAACATAAAACTTTACGAACATGCGTGACTTATGTGATACATAAATCATATTGGTATGTACCTACATATGATCATAATTCCACAACTTTGAGTATAAAATATTGTATAAGGAGGAGCCATACCGTCTAGATCTGCGTGCCTGGTCTGACGCAAAATGACTACTTTTTGTATGGTATTTCTTATCGTTTGATTGACAGGTCATCTACCAAGAAACTATGAGAAAACTTGGCGCAACCTTGGCACGCTGTCATAAACTCATTTGTTTATGAAAAAAAATGGGGCCACTTCTTATATTCCATCCTCATTGTTCCACAATGTTAACAGAAGAAAAACAAAGATGGTAAAGGCGATCACTCCACCGCAACGACAAGAGCTTGGATCTTAAATAAATGAATTTATATAATCAAAATCTATAATTATAAAGTTCAGAAAATACTCATTTATATTGGAACAGCAATTTTTATTTAAAGTATCTATACCCCGCCTACGACAAACGATTATATCTATTATTAAGGCAAAAATATTTTACGAATAATTTCAATGGCAACTCTGTATTCAATCAAATATTTAAGTTATGACCCAAAAATATTGTTCCAACTTTTATTCATGAAGTTCAAATGGAATAAAATTATTGACACGTGATTTTACTTTTGATATTTTGTATCAGATTTCTATATATAAAACGTAAATAGTCTATGTACCTACCTAAAGCATTTAATAACATGCTTGCTTAGCTAATGGTATGTACACACCAAAGCCGCCAGCTTTTTTGACAGCTACCATTCGTATGAGGTAAAGCCGCCGACAACATTTCGTGTGTAGACAGCATTAAGTCACTCAGCTATGTAACTCCACTAAAATCAAATCGATGACAATATAGTACGATAATTATGATGATATCAGACGTTTATTTAAAAGGTTGAGTTCAGTAGATTAGATTCAAGATTACGAGTATTTGAAAGTGATTTGAATTGAGCGGAGTTGCCAGCTTTAACTTTGAAAAAATATCCTCTTTAGAATATTTTAATACGAGATCCAAATAATGTGACTTATCTAACTAACCTAACTAACAATTATATTATTATAAAAAATTTCACAATTCGGATATAGTCTATTTATACATCTAAAAAAGAATAATTCCCACAGCCATAACCTTCTACGCTATTTCCAAAATTTTCCTTAAAATAACAAAAGGCGTTTCTCTAATATATTTGAACATTTTATGAAAACTTCATTAGCTAAAAGGGTCAGTGTTGCCGCGTAATAACGTTATATATAGTTTTCATAGTAGCGGTCATTGGGGACATTATTTGGCTAGACTCATTTAGGATGTCATTCTCTATTATGATTTATTTTAAAAGTGTGTAGGGTATGTAGCTTTTACACACTAGTGTGTGTGTGTCCGTGTGTTCGTGTGTGGGGTGGGGTGTTTAATCTGATGTTTTTTCTCGTATACAATCACTGTCAAAAACACCTATAACTCGACTAAATAATCGTTAAAATTATGAAGTTAATGTAAGAAAAAGTAATAAATGAAGCAAAAAAAAAAGATTATAAGTTCCTTCCTTGTCTATAAAATAAACCAAAAAATTTTGTGAGCATTTAAACAAAGTTAGACCATTGGACAGCGTTTGGAAGTTTTGAAATCGATCAAATTAAAAGTTTTAAAGGCCAAAGGGCAACTCAATGAATATTTTAATTAAAGTCAAACCGCAATACTTCCGAAAGCAAACTCGTTTCGGGACATTTTCAGAATGGGGATATTTATTTCGCGGAGAAAATTCCATGAAATCATATTTTAACAAACAAAGTAATACGTTGAAGTTATATTAAATTACGATACATTATGTAAGTTATATATTCGGGTACCATAATTTCCTGTACGAAAATATCCTATCAATATTATAAATGTCATGGTCATCCATACCAGTAGCATACGTACTTTATATGAAAGTTATCTCGCATCATTCAAGCTTTATACAAAGACACAAACATGAGAAGACCGTAAATGTTAATGAAAAAACCAGGCAGAACCTTTTTGATTGTCATATTCACGTCATATTATTATTGACATTGTTTTCATTAGAATAAAAATCGAAATCAGTAAACACAGCATTCGCATTTAGTCGCTTCGATGCTTCGATTCTGATTTGTTGTGTTAACTGAAAAAGAATAAAAAAATTGGTCGATCCAAGGCCTCGATAGCGGTCGATCCCGAGGCCTTTAACAGATTCGTTCGCTATAATTGCTAATTGTCATTTATCTGTTTGACCTCGCTTTATTTACCAAGCGGAGCCAGCGTCCAATAACCGAGGGTTACCCTAATACCCTTGAAGAGTTTACCTAATGGCCGTAACTTGCACGTTTACCATCAACCATCAAGTGAAATAGAGAGAGCCTTGCCTTTTACATTATTGTGTACTACTTCTCTAGGCTGTATAACGCTTTGACCAATTAACAGATTCTGAAGTCAATTAAAACTTTTTTGGTATACCATTATAAGACCTATTTATGTCAACCTACGGCGTGCAATAAATATTTGAGTAATTCCAACCTTTTTGTTACTGAACGCCTGTAAAACAATTTTTGTCCAAAGAAAAAAAACTCTTTCAGGAGAAATCCTTTGGATTCCTCTAAAAAGCGTGAAAACAATAAAAACTTCGACGGTTACTAATAAAATGGATAAATCCTCATCTAATTTACTTTACGTCGTTCACTAAGTAATATAGGCTCTTACAGCCCACACGCAAAACCATTTTAAATGTTAAAATTAGATTCCGTGGAATTCCTTTCAGCCTGTAAAAGTTGGAGCGATTGAAAAATTTCACGGATCTGGCACAGACTGCGCCATCGTCGAATATACCATAGATTAGTACAGCTAGACTTCTTAATAGGGTGGGAAAATAATGGTGTGCCAAAGCAGAATTTCATATAGAACTTTTGAAACGAAATAACTTTTTACTAAAAAGGTTCGAAATAAGAAACATGGAGAAAAATTGCTGTTTATATTTTTTTTTCATGGCTATTCAATTAAATATACTGTAATTTATAACTAACTGTTGCTAAAAAGGCTTAGCTTTTAAAAAAATAAGACTTGTTGTTTGTTTTGCAGTAATTTTATTTTTATCATATTATTTTTTCTTTATTATTCTTTGTAAAAGATAAAAAGGGCTCATAAATCACGTTTGAAACTTAAATTCAGTTATCACAAACCTTTACATACAAACAACCGATAAATTAAATAAAAGAGTCCCATTTTACTGGTCTAAGAAAAGGCATGTTTTAGACACCCACACGATTTACGCCAGAATGGACTTTTTATTTATATCAACTTGGAACTTATTATTTCGACCATTTGAGTGCACGCACAATACCTAACTTGCCAACCAACTGGATGATTCTGATAAGTATAACTACCTAACCTACTGGTTCGAATCCAACACAAGACAAATGAAATCTTCTTCGTAGCGTCTTCTTCTGTTTTTTGACAAAGAAAAGTGCTATAGGTTCAACAGATCGTTATAGTAAGAAACTTGGACTTTTGATGACTTTTGGGGACGATTTATTTACGGATTGATCGTGATTTCATAATATTTAAACCTCAAATCGGTTCGGTGATACAACCGCTAATGCGTAAAGGCCCTAAATTGTGTCATGTTTGTTTACTTTTTAGCAAAAAAGATTTCCTTTAAAAACCGTTTTAAAAATCTGTTGTTTTTTAGCCTCGTTTTTATCTTAACGTCGCGCCATGATAAAACTCAACCCAAAATGGCCGGATCACATAAGAGGCCGTTTACGGAGGCAGTTAAATTATATTGCCGCCTCAAATGAAGATATTTCGGTTTTTCGCCCAAACTCTTATACCATTTCGGGTGTTACGTAAAGAGGTTTGGACACGCGTTTTCCCGCGCGAACTTTTATTGGAATCTCTTTGGAGTTTATTACCTAGATTTATTTTTTAATTTTTGATCTTGTTGGCAAAATTTTAGCCATTATTTCCTTAATAAAAAAGATCCTATTAAATCGATCGGATCGGATGGATCGGTTTACATTTAGATTTTATTAGATGGTCCTATTTTATGTTTTAGTAATTATAAGTTACGAATAGGTTTCGAATTTTAAAAAATGGTTATCCACAAATTCCATTTTTATAACAGCAAAATACTTTAAAAAGTAAATACTTTTTTTTGATCATCAAAGTAAATAATCCTTGGTTCCATTTTGAAATGTTAATCAATACAATGATACCGCTGTAGAACCCTTCTCGGAATAATAATTAGATTGAATGCCTTCGATATGGCTGAGATTGCCTATCAACTCTATTCAATGACATATAATCACATTGTTCACTAATTTCTGCGTAAGAGCTTATTCAAGTGAAAAGCTTGTATAGCGATAGGAGCGAGAACAATTCTTTTTTTGAAAAAAATTTGCGTTAGAAAATATATTGCCAGTTTAGAAAACTAATATCATTTCACCAATTTATTACTTTTTAGCAACGCACAAATAAATAACGGCACAAATAAATGTTTACTATATGGAACCTTTTTGCCAAAATGTGCGGTTTGAAAAAGTCATTTCTTTCAACAATATTATTCTCATATGTCGCGAAGTTATTATTAAAAAATAAAATATAAACAACTTAAAAAATAAAATAAAAACACAACTACAGCTTTCAAAATCAAAATTGCAAATTCCTTGCAGTTGATTTTCCTGGTACACCTGCAAACCCGTGCATTTCGAGCGCATTTCGTATGTAACTCGGATAATTAAGTTGTTGTGTGTTGCTAAATTAAGGCCGAGCAAACTGCTTTATCTGAGACACCCACCGACGCTTTTACCAAAATGTTTCTGTTCATGCCTTCACTGATTGTTGGTTTTGGTGTTTGACGAAATGTGCAAAGAGATCGAATAACTCTGCCGAAACAAGCATTAATAAAGGGACTATTTTTTTTTATATGATATCTAACATACAAAATTAGCTTAAAATTGACATTTGCATTAAAACTCTCGTAATTAAAATTGTCAAGTAGTTTGACGTTACATTACACAATGTACGCAATAAACATAATATTCTTTTCGTTACATTACCCAAATGATAATATAATATTATTTTTGAAACTTCTTCTTATTTTTTTCCCTTTATTCTTTTTTTTTTCCTTTCCTTCACCTTGTTTATACCTCTCTTTTTACAATCTTTTTTTACATTTAATTGGTTGTTTTCGCGTTGGTAATCCAACACCCGCATACTCGTTTATACTATACAAAACATGTACCCACCTACCCACTGCCGAACTTTGGCATTTCATCTGTGGAATTTAAATATAGAACGAACCAGTTTATTAAATAAACATTTATTTATCATCAATCATCATGCATCACTGCACCTTTTAAATGCAAAGGCTTTTAAACTATTAATTACTTGCTTTTATACAGCTAAAAGTAAAAGCTTTTATAAAAGCCCGTATAGTTATAATAATAATTATATATTTTTATTTCAGACCTTGATCCATATTTAGTAAGTAACAATATTTGCTTATTGGCTCTGTGCACGATTACAGCGCCAACTGGCGTCCACAACTTTGTGGGCTCTGTCACATTGACATTTAGGCCGTATATTGGTGAAAAAATATCGAAATGAAAAAATAACAAATATTTTCGACTAATAAATTGTTGTGATACCACGATTTGGGTGGAAAAAAGGTGTTGAAATTATTTTGGTCATTCAAATCAAATGAGGTACGTCCAAAAAGTGTGTTTAATTTTGATTGTGTCAGGGTTTGTTTACTTCATTTATAGTTGTAGTTTTACAGTAAAACAAAAAGAAAAAGCTACTTTAATGGTTTCATTATATAACAGTAAATACATTTAAATGTTCCTGTATCGCTAGTAATAAATTAAAAATCGTTTTCAGATCGAAATGAGTAAGTATTGTTTTGAAGATCGGGTTTGTGAGTGTTACTTACAATATCAAATTCCAACCACAAACTGTCATTAAAGGAAAGTTGTTGGTATTGGCTGGACATGTCCAAAATGTAGAAGAATTAAGTTAAATTAACAGAAGAAGGGCCGAGTTCAATAATTCACGCTCTCATCATAAGGCAAACATCTATTACTTTGCCACCTTACAAAACGGTTTTAAACGTGAATAGAGTACGAGTAGTCACAAGTGTTAAATGTAATTGTGTTTATAATTAAAGTGGTACATACAAGCATATTTTTATTAGCGGACTAATGCGATTAATTAATGATATTAAAATGTATTTATGTAGAATCACTTTGCAATTGACAGATAGATACATCTGATGACAGAGCTTACATTATTTCTACTTTTGACCACCATGAGCGCTGCGATAGATTATGTTACCCCCACCGAATACTTCGCACCCAGCGAATAGAAACTAGTGTAAAAAAAATAACCTTTATACAGCATAAAAGCACTTCTCTATCTATCAGTCTTTTGAACATTCAGCATTTCATCTGGTTTTTACCTATAAGCCTTTGATCCATTTGCCTTTCTATCAGGCTTCAACCCATCGGCTATTTGGCAATAGATCTTTTAAGTTTAGTTTTTCAATAGCTACAAGTAACGTTGTGGATTATTGCCTTCAAAAAAGAAAGAACATTATTAGTTTTTTATTTTCATGGAGTACTTATAAAAAAGACGCATTTAACATGTTGTAAATTATCCCACGAAATAAATCTTTATTTGCCTATGCTCAGCCGTGATTAGCTATTGCTGAGAAGAAAAGAAGAATAAAGATCAGTTGACTTTGACTTTAACTAACTTTGACTTTGCCTTTGACTTTTCCCTTTGATCTCCTCGGTTCTAAAGATTAATATAAAATATAAAATCGTAGATCCGAATTTAATATCTAGCCCGGGTTATCGTTTTCGATATCACGAGAAGGCCTTTAACCCTTAAAGCTTTTCCTCCAGAGATGTGCTATGCTACATTACTACCAATCATATTCAGGTTGTCGTCATAAATAATGAATATGATTGGTGGATATCAAACGCATACATAGTAACTTAGCATAGCACATCTCTGGTGGAAAGGTACCCTTAAGGTCTAAAGTCAATGCAGTCATCCTGTAATAAACCTGTCTCGTTTTACATTCCGAGAGTTTGTTTCACATGTACCCACGCAATACATACAATGACTGGCTATTTGCATTCATTCGAGTATTCTGTCGGTTTCAGTTTAAAATTAGAACCTTTTGACATTTCGTAATCTGGTATTAGCTGTCAGATGCTGTCACATGAGTTTTGTTAGTAAGCCAGTATGAGGTAACTAAAGACTCGTAGATGGTATGAAACGTTGGTACCCGTGATGTATTTGGATACCTACATATCGTGAATATATTCACGAAAATCTGAAACATTTTTATGAAATTCGAAAAATTATTAGATCCAATACCTACTAAATATTTAATGATAAATACTTAGGTACGTTAGTAATGAGTTTTATTTTAGTTTTTAGACATTGAAAATCCTGATTAAATTGAAAATCTAAAGTGGATTTTCGTCTTTTTATTCAAAGTTACATACCTACTTACTTAATATAAATGACAAAATAAGTGATAAAATTCCAAAAAAACATTGACTGTTTCTTATCACACTTACATTCTAAATATAAAATCAAACTTATAAATAAATGTAACTTATGGCATTTCGCATTTAAACAAAGCATCTTGAATACAACCATAGTCAGTCAAGTCGCAAAACGCCTCAACAAACTTTGGCAAGTTGCGAGTAGCGTATGAGAACACATTTAAAATATATTTTCAAACTTCGAACACAATATTGCAAAAGTTCTTATAAGACTCGTTCATTTATAACATAGGTGTATAAAGTTAGTGGATTTATTTATAAATATAAATTATTGTTAGATACTGGCAAGTATTGGCAATAGACCGATAGAAAACTAATCTATACATTGTCGTCAAGAAAATCAGGAGAACAATCAGGGACCCAAGTCTTATAATTTAAAAAGGCTTCAGTTGATAGAATAGAGGCAGTCCCAATGGCATTTTTGACACATTTGGTATTCAGGAGACTTAGCATACGTGCCGCGACTATTAATATATTATCTCACGTCATGCTGTCCTTATCACATTTGAAACTATGGACAGAGACGTAAGCGTGACAAACCCATGAAAACGTCTTGTCACGGAGTGTATGCTAAGCTAGCTGCTAAACCAAATGTGTCAAAAAATACCATTGACACTATCATTGACTCTCTGCCGATACACAACTGTGATTATTTTAAGTAAGCAGATTTGTGCCCCTGCATCTAGTCCCAAAAATAACGAGAGAATAGGGATGAAGACTACATTCAAAAATTCAAAAAATAATTAGTCCGTCTTTTAGGCTATTAAAAAATATTTGAAACACATTTTTTACCTGATTAAATACACAAATAAATACAAAGATACAGAGCATCAAAGTTATGGAGTGGGGGGTTTTGACGTCACTCTTACGTAAAAATACGTAAGCGTGACGTCACAAGCAACTTTAACCCAGTGTATCTTTGTAATTTTTAGTTTAAGAGAAAAAATACATGTCGAATATTTAAAAATAAACTATGTGATGGGCCTAAAACATTTTTTTTGTCGTCATGCCTATTACGTTTTTTTAAAGATATTTCTTGAGAAGATCTATTCAGTACCAAAACCACGAAATCTTCTTACGACATCACATGCAACAGTAGACTCAACAGACTAACTTATCCACAAACTAATCCGAAGCTAAAGTCCATAATATCGTGTTGGTGGAATGACATAAAGTTTTCTCATCTCAAGGCTCAAGGGTTGAAATTACAACCGCCGGGACGCAACATTATACCATAGCTCGGGTTTACATTTGGTTGTAGAAATTGTAGTTAGATTTAATGGTCAATTATATATCATTATGTTTTCTTCTCATGTTTTGACAACGAAGGGGCTCAAGTCTGCTATTTTTAAATACAACAACAACACCCGACGGAGGCTATTTTTAGCCTATTAGGCTATTTTTAGCCTCAGTTGTGTGTCGGCAGTGTCAATGGCATTTTTTGACTTTGCTCGCAATCAGTGTTTGTTTAGTTGAATACCAAATGAGTCAAAAACACTATTGACACTCAGCCGACACACAATTGAGGCTATTGAAAATAAGCAGGCTTTGGCCCAGCTCTGCTTTACTTTTAATGAAGAACTTTAGTAAGCTGTTATGTAACTGAGAGAAAACGGGCTGAGTAAGAAATAAATAGGGGCCAAAGTAAACAACGGTTTTTATCATATTTTTTGACCAAAAAATACTGTTTACATGCTAAACGAAGTAACTTGGTACATACCAAACATATAGGTACGTAGTCCGTCATCCAAATACCAACGTGAAATAGAGTTCAAATAAAGAAGTATAAAATGTACGGGACTGTGTGAGACATACAGATTTTACAGTTAAAGTTTCCAAACAAATGTACTACGTAGGAAGTATGAGGAAGGTTGGAAGAAATATTTTCTAGACTATAGAGTGATAAGACTCCTTTATGTTATATTGAAAGAGTAAAGGGGTTTGAATATAATGTCCTACCTAAACTTGTGATGTACCTTTTTCGACAAAAATGGCGGCAGTCTATGAAACCTTCATTAATCGATAGTTCAGGTGAATACTAATCGAAAGTAAAGATGAAAAAATTTTGATAAAGCGTCACGTTTCCGAGATATAGGCTGTCAAAGATAGACTAGTGGCGCCAGTATTGGAACATGAAAAACTGTGTTTTGGTGTTATTAAATGGCACATATTGTTTTGGCAATTGATACTAGAAGTTAAATGAAGGATCCTGGCTTATTTTATCGACCCCCCCTCCCTCCGCCCAAGATGCTCAGCCTATAATTTGTAGTATTTTAGGTATAAATATGGTGGAAATTTAGAATGGTTTGAAAATAAGGGTTTTTGAAGCAATTTATGTCAACTCCCAATACCATCTCCCCCCTCAAGTACCCCCTATATTTTATTTTGTTACTGCGCTGCCCTCTATACATGCTAAAGAGGGTACTGGAGGGGGGGGATAGTATTGGGAGTTGACATAGATTGCTTCAAAAACTCTTATTTTCAAACCAGTCTAAATTCCCACCATATTTATACCTAAAATAATAAAAATTACAAGCTAAGCATGTTGGGGGGAGGGAGGGGGGGTTTTTCTAAAATGAGCCAGGATCTTTCATTTAACTTCTAGTATCAATTTCCAATACAATATGTGCCATTTAATAACACCAAAACACAGTTTTTCATGTTCCAATACTGGCGCTACAAGTCTATCTTTGACAGCCAATATCTCGGAAACGTGACGCTTTATCAATTTTTTTTTTCTATACTTTCGAATTGTATTGACCTGAACTATCGATTAGTGAAGGTTTCATTGACTGCCGCCATTTCTGGAAAATTAAAAAAAAAAAGTTGTAGGTAGGACACTCTCCATACTAAAATCTTCAAACACCTTTGTAAAAAAAAAGTCTTCACATTGAATGGACGGTAGGGCATATTATAGGGTTTAAAGATGCTGTATTAAAAGGAAACCTAGGTATATTAGAAGTATATATTTAAAAAAGTAAAGTATACCTATATCAATTAAAAAGCTGTGCATTGAAGGATTATATTTATAGAGGTAGGTATTGCAGGTAAGGTTATATCTACTCGTAAAATAATGCTGCTAGTATCCTTGGCACTTTTCCACCAACTTTGACTCGAGATGGGGATATTTTTTACGACTGTGTAGCCTGACCAATTTTGTTTATTTTTTCTTTGTTTCTTTAATAAACTTTAATTATTTCATAGTTTTATTAAATTGAAAAACAATATTACGTAGGTAACTGGAACAATTTTTTCTAGCTTTATTAACAAAAATTTATTCAAAATAATAAAAACTCGATTAAACATGCCAAGAACTCCGCCATCCCTAAATTCTTTTCAAAATCTAAATGTATCGGCCATTTTATTCATTGTAAGGTATCGTTTATAAATAAGTCGACATTTTTAAAAGATTTAACTTGACAAGGGTGTCGTGAACGTTTTCTTTCTTAAAATTTAATTTTCGATAAATTCCTGATAATAATAAAATACAACAGTAATGTCCTATTGCGTCTGCGCGTTTCAGTTTTAGCTCGCCAACTAAAAATTCAATCTTGATACGATTTTCTGCAATATTGTAGACATCACAGCAAATCTGAATTCTATAATAATACTTATCTGTGTAGATCTGTTATTAGTTTTTTATATTAAGTGTTTATACTAAACTTTATCATATATCACATAATCAATGCATAAGTGCTTTGTCAATACTTTATTATGTTTCTATTTGTGAAAACCTGTAATTGGCTCCTTTGTTAATTTATAATTTTCTATTTTGTATATTGAAGCTGTTGGTTTTCCAATAAATAAATTTAACTGACATATAAACCTATGTCGTCTTCATAAAACATTACGTTTTATACAGCGTCATGTACAAAATATCTGTCAGATAAATTTTATCTATTGATGGTGAAACAGGAGTATGGTGCAGAAATTAATGAATAACCTAAATGCCTCACTCCTTGAAATTCTTAAATGTAGGTATTCGAAGGTGTATGTGAAATCCGCCAACCCGCACTTGGCCAGCGTGGTGGATTACGGCCTAATCACTCTCTGTATGAGAGTAGGCTCGTGCCCCTCGGTGGGGACATATATGGGCTGATAAAGAAGAAAGAAGAAGGTAGGTACAGAAGTCTAAAAAGTACTTGGTCGGAGATGTTCCCGAAATATTCCGAGCTTTTACTTAAGCAAACTGAAGTTTTCACATTAGTGCTCCGTCGAGGGGTGAGGGGGTCGAAATTGCGAGGTAGATAAACAATTTTTGTTGTGAACATTTTCACGGTGCTCTAGATTCTTTTGTTTAGGGGAAAATGTTTGCGATTTCTCTTGTCTACCTCTACCGCATTGTAGTTTAAGATGTTTTAAGTAGATTGAAGGAAAACATCGTGAGGAAACCTGCATACACCAGAGAAGAAATTCGAAGGTGTATGAGAAATCCGCCAAACCGCACTTGGCTAGCGCGGTGGATTACGCTCTAATCACTCTCTGAATGAGATTAGGCTCGTGCCCCTCGATAACGAATCTGTACAGAACTTCATTTTTATATTACGTACTGTACTTATAGTACCTACGTAGATGTGAACATGTGTCAGAATTTTCACCCCGCAAGCCTGAAAAGGTACCATATCAAATAGATACCTAAGTACTTCCCAATATACATGAGGCGACTTGAGGCGACTGTTGAATATAGATGAAGCGAAAGAGGTGTGTTTGGATCGTAACAAGTGGAGGGAAGTAGTCAAGTGGTATCTTTTTACTTCAATGGGAGAGAGGCGTGACAGATATGTATGTACTTTAGAAACTGCATTTAGAAACTGATTTATAGAAATCTTCTAGACAATCTCTTAACTCTACAATTCTGCTTTAACAATGATTTTAAACGAACAATATGGGAAAATCTGCCTTAATAACCAGAGACCCTCTTACATAAATCCTAAAGCCAACCCATAGACAAGTGTACACCCAGCTTTTTCATCTTTTTTATCGCCGCGTCGAACCAACCGACCAACAAACAGCGGGGCGGCTCTTTGCGAAACGAGCCCGGATAAAAATACACCCGGTTTCTATACGAACCTACTCCTATAACGGCCTTCGTGGTTCTTACTTTATTTCTTATGTTCGTTATTACATCCCTTCAATTTTACCAAAGTTTGTAAGAATGGTGTTTGTGTTGTTACAAAAAAGTTATAAGCGGTTTTTTGATGTTTGGTAAAAGCGCGTACTCATTCATCAGTGAGCTAGGGCCCGGGCATGATGACTAAAATTTTCTTTTAGTCCATCGCATTAATAAGTTTAAAATATTCGACACGTATTTTTTCTTTTTTCTCTTAAACTAAAAATTACAGAGATACACTGGGTTAAAGTTGCTCATGACGTCACGCCTTAGTACGATTTTTACGTAGGAGTGACGTCAATATCCCCGCTCCGTAACTTTGATGCTCTGTATCTTTGTATTTATTTATGTATTTGATCAGGTAAAAAACGTGTTTCAAATATTTTTTAATAGCCTAAAAGACGGACTAATTATTTTTTGAATTTTCGAATGTAGTCATCATCCCCAATTCACAATATTTTCAGTTGTGTATCCGCAAAGTGTCAGTGAGAGTTTTAATGTCATTTTTTGAATTTTGGTCGCAATCAGTGAAAGCCATTGTTTAGAAGAATACCAAATGTGTAAAAAATTTACATTGACACTCTGCCGTCACAAAACTGAGGCTATTTTTAATTAGTAGACTTGGGCCCCTGTATCCGTAACGTAGCGTTCTGGCGATTAGAATCTCTTTAAGTAGGCATTAATATCTATAATTTGCTATAGAAAACATAAATAACTCTGCTCATTAAGGACATGTCATTTCATTGAATTTCAAAGAGGAATTACTAATATTTGCGAGTGTTTAATGGTATCTACACACCAAAGCCGCCGGCATGCCGCCGGACTAGGACGGCGGCTTTACGTCATTCGAATGGCAACTGTCAAAAAAGCCGGCGGCTTTGGTGTGTAGATAGCATTAAACACTCGCAAATATTAGTAATTCCTCTTTGAAATTCAATCGATTAAGTAACCATTTAAGTCATCGTGCTAATCACTCCATTTACTAACATTATGCAGGGAGGCAAATCCCTAGATATAATCTAGAGCTGCCATGACCTTTCCGAGGAGAACCTACATAGAGCTGCAATACCCCGGAGACCTTTTTAAGAATGCGAGAACATTTCAACATTCACTTAAATTAATTGTAACAATGTGTGTAAACCATAAAATTAATTATCCTTGCGTCGTCAGCCAGATTATTGTGATCCTTTGGGGCTTCATCGTCTCGTCATGACGTACTAACATCTCTATTGTTTGTATTATGTGTAAAATTGAGATAAAATTATAAATTTCTAAGCATCTGAGTATAAATATCTCTGGCCTTACTTTTCATTATATTTCTGCGCGTCAGATTATCATAAACTGAAAGACTGATTGTCTGAAAAGATCAAACTCGCGATGTTAATGGATAAATATTAAATACGCTTTAATTTAACTATCATTTCTGCAAAGAGTATGTTACTATAAACAGGTTTAAATACTTCCTGAACTTGTGAATTTAATTTCGGAAGTACAGTCGATTACCACTCGCTAAAGAACTTCGGAGGTGAATGTGAAGTCTGAAAATCAGCTTTGGGGCAGCGCAGTGGATTACGTCCTAATCACTTTGGTAGAATGGGCTCGTGCCCACATTTTTCCAGCAGAAAAATGTAGCTGCAAATCGTTGAAATTACCACCTCACCGCACATGTTCGCTCTAGTGGAATTTCACACTCTACCCGTAACCCTGCTTAATTCAAAGGATCAACTTGTATTTGCAGAGTTATTCGCACCAGGGCCGGATTTAGTGCGGTTTAGGACTCGACGGGACGTTTACTGTTAATCGCGGCAATACTGCGGCAAATAACTTTATTGAGGACGAAATTACGTGGACTGAGGACCGGTGGGATCGTCTGGTGTATGCTTGGTTGTGATTACAATGTTTGCGGACTGAGGTAGTGATTGTAAAATTAAAAAATAAAGCACAAAACCGTATATTACCTATTTTAATTTTTGGTTTAGCGGTCGCCCGCGATTTCGTACACATGAATGTAAATTTATTAAAAATGTAATTAAGCAATAAAGTAGCAATAAGGAATAAATAAAAGAAATCAAGACAATAAAAACTAAAAAAAATTGGTTTAAATAACCATAGTGAAACCAATATGTTTGTGAAGTAAACGCAAGAAGAAGAAATAAAATGCCATGAACCTATTTGGCGATTACACTCATTCCTAAGCATTCAAAATTAAGTAATTACCTACTTAAGTATAAAACTGCAAAGGCAATCAGATAAATCGGTTATTATGTAAAAAAAATCGATAAATGACGAGTGGGAAGATAGGACCATATTTATAAATATAATACATTAGAGATTGATTTATTACAAAATGTTACAAAATCTAACAAAATATTCTTAGAACCCTTACACCTACAACAACCTTAGAACTTTCTCAAAATATATCCAAGTAGGGTAGTTAATAAGCAACTAGCCAACTAACTACCCTTATAAAAACGTCCTGAAAAACGATCCTTACACCCACAGCAGACCCACGCCGACATAACGAAGGAAAAACGAAAAAAATAAATTACTTTGACGACCCACCATTTTAATTTACGACCTCGCATCTCACTACAGCCCTGTTTAAGGGGAGGTCAAGTTATACTGGGCTTGTATTTAAGGAGTATTCAACAAGTGGCAAATGTTAATCAGAAAAGAATAAAAAGCGACGTCTAAACGCTAAACGTCCACTTTATGGATATTTACTGGGCGTTTCAAGCGAATCATTTTATTAAATGAGGTTACATTTGATGTGGGTGGATGGTATTACAATATTAATGTCTGCGGTTTTAATTGTATCCAGTATTCTTTATTTGAAATCAAAAGCTGTTTTTTTGTTTAGCAATGATGTTTTCAAAGTGATATTGTATTTATTTTGTGATTCCTTGTTATTTTTGGAAATCTTCATATTTACTTCTAAATCGATATTTTCCTTAAGTACCTACTGCATGCGCTGCCGAATGTCTAGATGCCTACATGAAAATACCGTTGCCCTATACCTACTGACAGTAGGATATTGTATTATAGTAGGTTATTGAAGAAAATACCATTTGTCTAACCGCTTACCCTTGCACCCACGCTCTGTCAACCTACAACATCATTTCTCTTCCATCTTGCTCTAACTCATTTGATATTCTACTCAAAAGACAAGGACAAATGTCCTCGGACACCTACGCTAAAGGAAAACGTATTTCTTTATGAAAAAATGATAAAGATGTCCGCTGTGTTCGAAATATGAGGTTTAATGTTACTTTTTAGAAATAATGGTGCAACACCTACACTTTGACAAGTATAGAAATGCCAACGAGATTGATAAATATCTAGAGTGCTTTTCACGAAAGAAGTCCCCCGGATATTTTTGGAACTAAATTTGACAGGTCTATTTTCCCTATTTTCTGACCTTTTCCCTGATAGTAGGTAGAAAACTCCTTATCTTAATAAAAATATACTCTTTAACAACACAAATATAGGTAAATAGATATTTTTATCACAATGTATACCAAACTACTCATGGAATGACTAGGACACTCGAAGTATGCAATAATTAGTAGTATTTGATAAATTACAAATGAAATACAAATAATATACGTAAAATTTGTACTCATAAATGGCAACATTGCCCATTTGGATATGCTATACAGCGCCGCGGCCAGGGGACTTCTTTCGTGAAATGGACTCTACATAAGTTCTGCATAAGTCCCACGTGTTAATCAATTATTTATTTTTCTTTTTTTAATTCGTCCATTCTGGACATGCAAAGATCAGAGACCATACAGCCACTACAATTATATAAATTATCAAACAATGAATTCGAAATTCAAGAGTACAAAAAAGGTGATGCCAATTTTAAAAAATGAAAGACTGCAAAAAGGTAAGAAACATTTATTTTATCGAAATATAAAACATAGTCGCTTCTCTTTTTAGAAAACTTGATTTTGTAGAAATCATACTTAAAATACATCCTTATTTTTGATAAATTAAAAACCACTCTACAGAGTCTGTTACCGACTTTCTTTCAAGAAATGTACTTCGTCTAGACGGTGAGACAAAGCATTTAATGGACTCAAGCGTATTGATTGACAATCAATATTTACTTGATACAAACTTAGTATAAACAGGGGTCGTCGACCCACGCCAAACTGTAATTAGTTTCGGCCGCAGGTTCAATAATATGTGGTGACAGGACTTATTTTATGGATAGAACATTAATAAATGGATTAGGTAAACTTTGCTTGTTATTATTAGAAAAATACAAATAGGTATAGACATTTTACCTTTACCTTAACTTTAGTTGAGGTAGTTTAAGTCTGATTCATGTGAATATGTTATTAAAAATACTATACTCTAATAAATAAAATATACTTAACCACTAAACTAAACTAAACTCAACCTTAACTAACACTAATCCGGGAATAACCCGCCCCTGGTCTCTCCCTGTGCAAATGTGAATTGATTCAAATGTAAATAGAAGTTTTATGTCTAAAAACTAACAGAATTATTTTTTCTTTGGATCAAATGCTCTACGTATATCTTTTGCACAAGCGTTTATTCCAGTTGTTGCATTTTCCATATTAAACATTGCTTGTGCGTAAAAATTTGCTTAACAATGTGTTGTAATAACGTAAACATACTTCATAAATACTGACTGAAACTACTGTCTTTGTAGAGTTTTTGTTTAAGAGGGCCTAATCTCTCTATCGGTATTTTAAATTAATACCCATTTAAGACAGAAGCATTGACTTCCAAACTACGTCAAACACACACACCCACACGACGAAACTACTTATAACTACAAAGTTCCAAAGATGTTATTACTGCGTCAATAGACAGCAGTAAAGGTATCTGCAATTAATTTATTAGATAAAGCGAACTATAACTCTGAAACTTTGGACCGCAGTAAGCTTTGATAACGACGTCTTAAAACTTATGTATAGTTTCTATTAATTGAATAATGTTCTTAATCCTATTAATAGGTACATATTTATATTAATTAATATAATTATATACGTAGATATGTTGAATGAAATGTTTAATGAAGGGTGAGGTTTAAAGGTTGTTATGGTCACGCCACGTAAAAAGAACCCTAGCTGACAGCTGCGCGTTAGACGATTTTTGAGTCTGACGTTTAACATTAAATTTGTTCTAAACTGTGGTTCTAAAATATCATCGCGCACAAAAGTGTTTAATTACAGTTATGGTTTTACGCACAAAGGAAAGAAAAATATTATTATAGTACTTAAAATCTTACATGATTAGAATGACACATGCCAATCCTCGTCGAATAGTGATGGGATGAAAATGTTAAATCGTGGTGTAAGCGAAATTTTGCTTGTAAAAAGGTCTTATTACTAGAAATATTTTTAAAATAACTAGTAATTACCAAATAGCCTAATTAAGTACGTAATTAATTCTCCATTTCGCGCTCGGTTAAATATTCGCAGGTACTAAAAAACCAAATAGTAGTGACACCGTGCATAATTTTTTTTAAATTCATGAATCTACTATAAAAGCTCCTAAAACCTACCAAAACTACTAAACGCAAAAAAAATACTTATAATTACTATTTTCATAGACCTTATGATAATGAAAAAATATCGACTTAAATAACTCGATTGGTCACATCCTTAATTTTTTTTCATGATGATATAACCTTCTTAGAACGCAAAAATATTTAATCTCATTTTATTGAATAAGTATTGTGTGTGTTATTCAATATTAAGTTTTATGTATCTTTACGTTTTATGTCGAAAACAGTAATTTTTTTGTATGTATAAATACATTTCATAATTTTAAAATGGTTTTAGTTGTAAAAATGATTATGACTTTTGCTGATGCAAATTACGACACTTATGGGCCGCTAGTATAAAGTTACTTCGCTACTTTTAGTGACACCTGCCATTCTAATCATGTAAGATTTAAACAACTATAGTAGGGTGGAATATAAATAAAAAAAAATGTGTAAAAGTGTAAAAAAATATTGGAAAATGTTAGAAAATACATATTGTTCTTCCATTAATGGGTGGCGCGAAAACCAGATGAGGTCGCAGTGTTGATGCCAGAAGTGGCCATTTTATTATCATCGCTGTCGTCACTTTCATCATCTTTTGAAACAAAATCATCATCCTCTACGGAAGTCTATAAGTCAACATACGTAACCGCGTGCGAAACACTCTTTTAAAAATGAAACGATAAATAGCTCTAGTACTTTCGTGCGTAAGTGTACCCATGCGCGAACACATCACTTTCAATTGTTTCCAGAGTTCATTTTACGTGGCGCGACCTATAAAATGTTTTATTTGTTAAATACTAAGCTGTGTCCTTCTTAATTTTGACAATTTAATGTTCTACGTAATAAAAAGTAAGAAATTGTCGTGGATTTTTCACTATACACAATAAAAAATATATATTATGTGGTAGAGAAAAAGTAAAAGAATGTTACCTATAAATTATAGTAACATTTATTGAATTAAAAAACACTAAGCAAAGTTGAATAAATCACTTACACCTCAATTCCTTCAAGGCTTACAAATATTATGAATAGTCTCCTATTTTTAGGTCATAAAGCCTATTAGGTACAGTATAAATGCTAAAGTTTGTCGGTTGTTCCTTTAGAAGACCAAAACGGCTTATATCGGATTTAGATGTGGCGGAAAATTGTTTAGGTATTCATTCATTTCAAACGTCGTTTGACGTCAATACTGATACCTTTTGATTGTGTTGCTAGGTTTTAGGGGTGGATGACCTAGGTAGGTTATAAGTGAAGGAAGTGTGTTTGGATTGTATTAAGTGGAGGGAAGGCGTGACAGATTATGTACGTGTATGTGTATGGTATAATAATGACTTTTATGTTTTATAAATGTGTTGATATATTTATCAAAAACTAAGCAACCTCACTTTAATAAAAAGCTCACAAGCAAAATTATATTCCAATATTTAAAAAGTACCTTCTAAAGTACCCCCGGAACAATAACAACAATAATAAATAAGTAAATTGCTTAACAATAACTCTACCTGTGTCATTGATCAGACAAATCCAATCCTTTGGCTTTTGTTCCAGAAATAGACCGGGTGCTTTTGTTCCGTTTACGGCACAAAATCCGAACGTACTCGGGTCGAATCTGGACAAGAGGGCGTAATTTAGAACTTTAGTTATTGTCTAGGTATAAGCTTTGTGCTGTACCTATTGTAGTTAGGCATTTGACCTGCTGTTTACCTTTGAACACTTCCTTGTGTCTTAAAATAGGAATGTGCCTATTTCCAATATAGGCCAAGGCCCTTGTCAAAGGAAAGGATGTTTAAATCTCTCTTATTAACGGCTCTGCTGTCTTGATCTAATTAAGATATCTACAGGGTGTATCGGAAAGGGTATATAAAGCCGAAACGCAGCGATAGTCCCCATGAAACTGAACAACTTTCCCCAAGAAACATGGGTCGTAACGTAACACGAAAAGTTTTTTTGGATCGCCCATACTTACTCGATCAGCTGATCGGGCATTTTGTATGGGGAGGCGATTTTTTTTTCGAGCTACGACCCATGTGCCTTGGTGAAAGTTGTTTAGTTTCATGGGGACTATCGCTGCGTTTCGGCTTTATATACCCTTTCCGTTACACCCTGTATAGGTTAATTGGAGCGTGAACTTTAGTAGGTATTTAATGTCTTCTGCGAAGTAGCAAATGCTATAATTGGCAGTTGTTAAAAAATCTTAGAGACACCTTGCTTTCTGGGGCTCAAGACTGATAAACTATATTCTTAGTGGTGTGTCAGGCAGAGTTTCAATGAGAGTGTCAATTTCATTTTTTGACACATTTGGTCGCAATTAAAGCCATTGTTTCGCAGAATACCCAATGTGTCAAAAAATGCCATTTTAAATTAGCAGACTTGCGACCTTGGTGCCTATAAGCAACACGAAATGATACCTATCGCTAAAAGGCTACCGTATCGAACAGTAGACACGCACACAACTTACCTACTTAAAAGTGTTCTTTTGTACCTAGTGTTTAATATTCAATAAATATTTCGTAAGAAAATGTATAAGTAAATAAACGGGAACTAATTTAAACTCTTCTTCAAAACTCGCAAATATACCAACTTCAATTAAATCAAAACACAAAGACGCCATTCCGAAAACGCGGGAAAATTCGTCCGCTATTTTTGAAGGTGTGGGCAGAAAGTGTAATATTCAAAATTGAATTCGAAACAATAGAAGGTGGAATAAACAAATGGATTTAAACTTGGAACAAAAGTCTTTCGCAACGCTGAGCTTCTGTTTTAAGAAAACGCAAGCCGCAAGAGTAAACTTGCCGCCTGAAAATTAAGCTTGCTCATATAAATAGAGTTTCCAGTTATCTCTTGGAAGATATACATATCTTTTTGCCTACAAAATACTTCAGATGTGATGAAACCCGACATTTCCTTTTGTCTTTTCTGTTATTTTGTAAGATTTTTTGATGGTTTTTCTTTCTTTTCGTTTTCCCTTTCTCATTACTTATTAAAATGTAAGCGGAAATGCGATCCTTCTTCAAAATTATACTTATAATACGAATTCCAATTTATACAAAATTCAGATTTTTATAAAGTGACGTTTGTTTGGTGGAAATTCTTTTGCTGAGATTATAACGAACTTTTTAACCTCATTTTAAGTTTTCTTTTTTGTATTTTATTGGCTTTGATTCCGTAAAAAACTTTTCTAGATTCGAATACCTAAATCATACAAAAAGTTCGGTAGTTTTTACATTCCATTTTTTATGGCCAAAGTAGTAAAACCAAAAACATATTTTTTCTAAACGCAACCTTTACCCAACTTTTATAGAGAGAACGACCAAATCATGGATCAGATTCTCACATCCAGAAGGGTTATGTACACATGGTGTTTACTGGCTGCCCATCAAAGTCTCGCCTTGTTTGCCTTTGTCGTGAAAGGCCCAATATTGGCTCACATACCCCACTATCTAACATGCAATAAAGAAAATGTTTTTCCCACGCAATTTGGGAGCTGACAGGAAAAGGTGGGCAAAGAGGTGGAATTTAGATGCTTTGAGAAAATACCTATTTTTGTACGAAAGGAGATTTTTCCGGTAGGTAGGTATAAATTCGACCGTATAGTTAAGATTTAGGTATATTTTTATCCAAATTAAGTTATATTTTTAGGAATGACTTTGGTATGTCATGTACCTATTTCTATTCATTATTACATACGTTCATTATTAAACTGGAAATTTTTTGTCTCTCATTTTGGCTTCTTTTTTTCATAAATAATTTTAATAAGTAACTAAGAGCATAACTTCAACACAAATTCGAATATTCCGTTTATGAAATTATAGTAAGATTCAATAATCCGACTTGCTTCATGAACCATCAACGTTTTCCGAGAAAACATTTATCTAACCAACAGACAGTTTCCAATGTCGATACCTGTCTAACTTTATACAAGCAACGTATGAGAATAAAGTTTTATAATATTTCTGTATGCCAATTAATGTCAGAATGTGATATTATTTTACTTTATTACAGTGAAAACTCCCTACCAGGTATTTTATCTAACCTCCTTCCTCTAAAGGTGGATTTATTAACCAGATTTAAAAATAAACCTTCTAGTGTTGTACCCACAAAGGGGTTTAATTAAAAATATCGATAAAATATACTCGAGTAGAGTCTGCGGATGACAGGTTGGTTCTTTCGGTAATTGGGAACCCGAGATCCGACAGAGAATATAATTCAGCGCAGTTTTGTATATCGAATTAATATTGCCCGTGGGTGGTTTCATTTATGATTTATATTAATTTTAATTACTAACCACAGCGCTATACAAATTTGATTTCATGTGGCAACACTTTTCTCAACATATTGTTATAATGGTATCTACACACCAAAGCCGCCGGCTTTTTTGACAGCTGTCATTCGTATGACGTAAAGCCGCCGGTCTAGCCCGGCGGCTTTGGTGTGTATAAAGCATAATATTAAATAAATTGAGTTTAATTCATTCATTCAATTCTTTTAATTAAAAATAACAATTACATGTGTACAACAAAACTGCTCGCGGTTTCATTATGAACCGTTCGAACGACTTACGTAAATGGTTTAATTAATAAAACTATCCAAATTCGACTACAGCACTCTTTTGACAGTATTCGATAAATTTTTGTTTGACCTTTAAAGATACTATGATGACATTATTTCAGTCTTGGAATCAAAGTAAAATTAGAAACACGACAAAACACTTAGCTGAGGTTTAACATACGTGCCGCGACAATTATCTCACGTCATGCTGTCCTTATCACATTTAAAACTATGGAAAGAGACGTAAGCGTAACAAACCCATGATAATGTCTTATCACGGAGTGTATGCTAAGCTAGATGATAGGGAGAATACTATTTTAATAATTTCTACTTTTATACAACTCGAGCTTAAATAATAACTAAAACCACAGCTGAAACTAAATCCCAAAGCTCTTTAAAGCACGAAAATTGAATGGCAACGGCGTATAATTTATCAGAAAGCTCCAGGAGAGCTTTCCGTTGCACTTTGCACTTAAAAGCTATTTCGTAACAAGCTGTTGAATACAGAAATTGGAGTTGCGATTTCAAAGTTCAATTTTAAATATAGTGAAGTTATTATTTAGAAATAGAAAGTTTTCATTAGATTTACGAAGGTGTCTATTTATTTTACACGTACTTTGAAGTACTTATTTCATTTTCTGTTTGACGCTTTTTATGAAAGTGAGCAACAGTTGGCGATTCAACCATCTATCGCGGGTGACGTTTCCATATCATACGTCAAAATACTATTGCGTAAATGCCTTAAGTATATAAATGTACAAATAGCTACCACAATGTCTTGATAATCGGATCTTTCTATAAAGTTCACAAATCGAACAATCTTGGTCCTATTCGCCAATATGTATATTGATGGACTCTACCCAAATGAGTAGATTCGTGAAAAGGGAAGAAGTTGAAGGAATAGCCTAACCTTTTTATTTTGATGTACCCAGTGTCACACTCACTGTAAATACGAATCTAACGACACCTCTTAAGCTAAACTCCATCAAACCGTTTAGGCTGTAGGGCGTACCAAAGAATTATACGTACAAACATAACTCTCTTTCTGACGCAGTCGGGTAAATACTAACCCTCAATTTATTTTGTTCACAGAATGTGGTCGTTCTGGCGCGCATGGAGCGTGACAATATGCGCGTGCGCGGTTCTGGCTCAGCGCATTGATCAGGATGCTGTGATGAACCCGAGGCCGGGCCGGGTGCGGGAACGGGCGCGGGACTCCAAGACAGACGAGCCCACTTGTGATCAACTTAAAGCTATGTGGCGGTAAGTGGGAATACTTAGGACTGACACATTAGCGGCAAACACGCATGCGCGGTTTGTCTATTAACATAATGATAATAATAAAACATAATGATAATAAAACATAATAAATAAAATAAAATGATAAATGATAAAAAAAATGATAAAAAAATTATGAAAATGATAGAAAAATGATAGAAAAAAAAATGATAGAATGATAAAATGATAAAATAGAAATAAATATAATAAAAAAAAAAAAAATAGAAATAAATAGAAAAAATAAATAAAGAATGATAAAATAGAAATGATAGAATGATAGAAAAAAAAAATGATAGAAAAATGATAAAAAAAATGATAAATAAAATGATAAATAAAACATAATGATAATATATAGTTTTCTAGACAAAAAAGAAAAACAAAACCTTGTCTTTTGTGAGAGGACCAACTCATTATCAGACTTTAGATGTGTCTATTTGTCTCCCAGCTTCCTACAGAAGCGGTAAGAGATACGTAAGCCGGGGTTACTTTGATCAATTTTGAAATTGAAAACGATATATATATTTAAGTTCGCATTCAGTTTTGCGCAAATCACATTTTTATACGAATAGGAAGTTTTGGTCAAAGTAACCCCAGAAATCAAAGAAACCTCGGTTTACTTTATATGAGTTGGAAATTGGTAAGTTTATTCTATGGCTGCGCAACGTTTCTATAACATAGGCATGTACGTAAAATTATCGCATCAGTACTCTACTGAAAAATGTAGGATTGCCTTGGAAACGGCAATATTTTGAGCTGCTATTGTTTAAAAATAGTAAAGTAACCTTTTTCAAAGGCACTAATTTGTGGAAATATACATTGTTTATTTAAAACCCAATAAATAAATATACATAATTTCGCCTTAAATTAACAAAATAAAATGTTTATAATACTAATTTGTTATAATAAGACTTAATCGCCATTAAGCTTTCTCACTTCGTCTTATACTTACACAATTGCACTTGTAAATCTTTTCCGGTTACTTTTACCTTTTATCTAGCGTTACAATAGGGCTTTGACAAAAGATAGCTGATAGTGACTTAGTGAAGAGGACAATAGTTCTTTCTATACAATAAATTTCACTTTAGCGGTTAAAACTGCTTTTATAAGACATTTTGTTTTACTAGAGACTTAGGTACTATTACTCCGGGCTTTTAGCTGGCGCTTACAATCCTTACCGCGGAAGGCGATAGAGGGTTTTGAGTTTTGACGCAGATTCATATCACACCTCAAACCGCAAGTGCTTTAATTTTAAAAGTAGGTATATAAAAATACCTAGTGATTTAATACAAAAGCTCCTATAAATATAAAATATAAATATAAATATCCTCCTACAAAAGCTAAAAATATTAAAAATAAGATATTTGTAATTATGCACGTGGCTCTGGGATAGGTACGTCTTTGCTTTCACGAACTTTTAAATTGAGCATTTCATTATTTTTATTAAACTAGCAGGTGTTTATATATATAATTAATTGTATAAGAATAGGTTCCTATACAGGGAGTGGGGGTATAAAGCCGAAACAAAGCGATAGTCTTAAAATTTTTGGACCGCCCATACTTACAAAATTTTTGGGTTGCCCAGACGCAAAAAATTTTTTCGAGTGCCCATGTTTCTTGGGGAAAGTTGTTCAGTTTCATGATGACTATCGCTGTGTTTCAGCATTATACCCCCTTTCTGTAACCTGTATAACAAGTCAACACTACAATATTGAATGAGATTCAAATAGATAATTTGCCAGAGACGTCAACCTACATTATAATCAAGTATCAGATAGTTTCAATTTCCTCTCCATTGATAAGTTGATTCTGAAATGCGAATTGGAGATAACGAGATAACTGTAGTAGGAGAGCCGGGTTAAAAAAATTAGTGTTGTTGAGTACCTAATGGTATCTACACACCAAAGCAGCCAAACAGCTGCCATTCGTATGACGGAAAGCCGCCAGCCTAGCCCGGCGACGGCATGCCGGCGGCTTTGGTGTGTAGATACCATTAGGTACTCAACAACACTAATTTTTTTAACCCGGCTCTTTAACCCAGAACATACGGTGAAACGCAACTGCAACGCAACTGAAACTGCTAGTTACTTTTGAGTTGTATCGTAGTTTCTGCTATAGACTTTCTTAGAAAACCACACACGATGCAACTAGTTTGAAACGTTTCGTTGCAGTTGCGTCGTGTGTTTTGGCGCTAACAGACTGGGTTTCCCAACATTTGCTACATCTTATCTAGGAAAGAACGTCACCTTTTTCCGGCAGTTTCGCATTTTTTTCATAATGTAATTAGGTTGAACATATTTCCATCAAACTCGATTGAATAATTTAGAAATGTTTCTTTCCAGATTGTTTATTAAGCATAGACGTTTAAAAATTACCAATTTTATTATCTTTCTTACCATCAACTGAATTAACTTTAGAAAGAAAATTCTAGATAGTTATCGGCCACCTCAGACGCCAGACTTCTTCTCGTTCTCACTTTGATAGATAAATACATATATGTAGATACATATAGCTGTATGTATTTTTGATAGTATAAATTGATAATTTAAACTCAGCCCTTTTATTAAAACGCCATCTGCTATAGTATAATAGTAGCCATTAAACGGAATACCAAACAAAAGATCTATTGAGTCGATCAGATGAATTTTAAACGAGTTCCTTTCAAGAGAATTGGGTGACTCTGTAATCTTTCGCGTTTCTCGAGAACAAAGAAATTGAATCAATAATTGGTTCAAACATCAAAAGATAAGGTTGTCTCACTTTAGACGTTTTTTTGAGCAAAAGTTGAAATTGATTTGTTAGGAATTGAAACGGGAATTTTCAGTTACTTAGATTACAGATAAGTCGATGTAAAAACTTTCTTGATTGAAATTACTTTTGACTCTTTTGCTGGTTTTTTTTATCTTCTTTCAATTGTTTTGCTATTTTATAAAAAAGTGTTATAGTCGTAAAATATTTATTTAAGGCCATTCAATAAAAAGACATCCCAACTTCTTTTTTTTTATATTAAACATCTGTCGAGATCTTAGTGTTAAACATTCACGTCAAGTCAAAACTGTAGCAGAAAAAAAAGAAAAGCAAAGATGGCGAAGACGAATGAAACATTTACCTACTGATTTCGATATTTTTTCATTTATTTACTTTATTTTCCTGTTAGTATTTTTGTACGGCTTTGAAAGCTTTAAAGGTCGTTACTATTTTTACATTTAATGTTTGTTAGTACTTAAATCTGTTTACCTACTTTGTAAGAATTCCAATAAAATACACGATGAGAGAAACACTTAGCTTGAACAGGAAATTGAGTGAAATCGTTAGAAACAAGGTTTTACACATTAAATATTAGAAAATTTGATGTAAAACAAGATATACGGGACCACAAGCACCTGTGTTTGACGTATACTAAATGAAACCACGCGAAAACCGCGTTTCAACCGCCTACCGCAACAGAACCACAACCGCTAATGCGTAAGGGCCACATTTGTGTTTTTCTGATATTTGAAAGCATAAGTGCCAGTTTTAAAGTTAATAAAGGATTAACTTTAATTATCTTGTCTGCAACTATCAGTAATTCCCATGTGCGGACCCCGAGTACGTGGTTTATAAGACAAGTCAGCGAGCGTGAAAATATTCCTGCATCGATATAGTTCCGTTGCATCAGCAATCACGTTGCCTATCACGTCCGCACATATCATCGCGCGGCCAACATCTTAGTATATAAGCGTGGCTCCAAACCATTACTATTATCCAGTCCAGAACCTACTGTCCAGTACTGTCCAGACTGTTCTGTTATCATATCACCATTTAACACCAAAGATAAGATCTACAACTACGCTACGCCGTTATCATTGTCACCCTTGTATCCTGGCCGGAACCCCCCCATTATCCCTCAGCAATTACTCAAGTTCAAGTTTTCTACTTAACTAATCTAGCTGACGTAATTTTTTTCGCCGCCATCTTGTAATTACAGTCACGTGTCTCATCTTGGATTCCGCTCGCGGCACTCATTATGTAAAATAGTCGGTTGATGTGACGGCACTTCTTATCGGGCGGCGGCCATATTGTAAAATTAAAAAAATAATATTTTTCTGTAAGGGCTGTACTTAAGGCAAGGTTATTTATAAGTGATGTTTATAGCAAAGGCCGTAAACGATATCTCCAAAACAAATCTTTACAAGTAGGTACCTCTGCTCAAAAACATTCCTTTTTTTTAAGTTTTTCAAACGCTATCCTCACCTCACAGACAGCGAGCGAATGGGGCACCGTTTCCTCACTTCATACCTAATAGATTGCAAAATCTACGTTAAAACGTGACTAAAAAGTCACTATGACAAACTTTTGTTAAATACTTAAATAGCAACTGCTTTATCCAGATCGATCTAAGCTTTTTATATACGTACTTATATAATTTCTCACCATCTAACCTTTTAACCTAAATTAGTGAGCCATGTCGGAATGTCTCGCATGAAATCCCTTTACAAAATAATTCCGTATTTCGTGACGTGGTACATGGAATGCCTCTCAGTGTTGGTATGTCACCTATGCCGTCATTACGTGTTGTATTACCTCCCCACAATGTTCGTAATTAGTTTAATAAATATCTATGTTTCGTAACATGAGGTTGCGTTAAGTCGTTTAATATTATAACAAGAACAGTAGGTAAGTATAATATTCCAGCCCGTTGCAATAAAAGGTCAATTAAACTAATGCTCCATTATACCTATCTATATGTATAGCTGTCATTATGTAGGCGCAATGTTGGATTAGAGCCAAAGCAGACGTGATTGTCAAAACACGCGGTTGAAACGCGCCTCGACCGCCGCCTTGTAACCAGCCGCCGCGCCGCCAAAACGCTCCGCAACCGCGGGTTTTAAAAACGCCATCTGCTACGGCTCTTATTAATATAATTAAATCTTTTATACAGTAGGAGTAAATCTGAAAGACAGCATTTAAGAACATTCACGCATATAAGTTGAAACGCTCTTCGTACCAAATATGAAGCGTTTGTTCAAAATGGTTAAAAACTATCAATATTTCATAGGTGTTAAAAAGTTTATAGAGCAATTACCACAATCCTAACATTGCCTATGGTGTTATAATAAAAAACCTAATAAGTAAATCGGGGGTCTCTCAACCACATGCTTTCCTCGCTTTCCCTTCTCAATCAAGATCAACCAAGAGTCTGTATTCGCTACAAATATCTATTCTTTTCATTAGACCGAAGGTCATTGACTGTCTTCACTGCCCACGCTTAACGGGTGTGTCCTAGTATTATTATTTTGTATTTATATCGTGGCTAGTGTGATTAGAATTGGCTATTCTTGTTGCTAAGGATTTATATGAGTTAAATATCGTTTAAAAAACGTCAAAATTTGTTTTTCAATTTATGATCTGAACTACAATTTCTATTGATAAATTATTTGCAATTGCTTGCGTCCAATGGTAAATGGTTGCGAACTATATCTTAATCTCTTCTCAAAGAATTCGTTGAGGGTCTACAATAAAAATATTCTACATATCTTCATAGATTCACTCAACGCCGCTGGCACTCGCAAACTTTCAATATTTCTATAGTTTTCATTTTGTTTTTAAAGTTTTTAATAATGATAGGTGTATTCTCTATTTTTCCTAATTTTCTTCACTTCTCTCTATACTTAATGTATACTTTCTTATTCCTAGTGAAATTGTCATGAATCCTGGTATACAGCCCGCTCGACGATAAATTGTTGTGAACCGTAGTGGAAAATACGAGCGATCCTTTCAGTGAGAGACGATATTTTACAAGTTATCACTCTTGTGCTAAGATCGTCTCGTATTAGAAATCTATTTCAAAGTCAAAGTCAAAGTCAAAAATATATTTATTTCATAGGCACAAAAAATGCTCTTGAAACCGTTACATTATTATAAAGGTAATTTTTTTTCAAGCTAGCGCTAGATTCGCAAGGTGCAGTTTCCCCCAGAGAAGAACCTAGCAAGAAACTCTGTGAGGTTGCTCTTTTCAAATAAAGTTTTACAATTCTTATAAACAGTTACACATGTATAAAGGTACATATTTTCTATATTATAATTATTATCCCTAAAAATTAATTTTGATCCTGCAGCATTCAAAGAAACCACAAGGTGTAAATAGCTAAAAAGTAAAGATAGGTTGAGACAGCATAACATGACCAGCCGCCACAGCAGCACCTTCACACAGGCCTCAACGCATGTGCCAGCCATCAACCCCTTCCACATATTTTAGGGAAGTAGGAGACCCGACACACAGCGCCACCGCTGCAGCGGCACAAGCGAGCATGACATGTTACACTATTGAACCCGATGACTAGCTTAATTAAACGCTGCAGTATCAAAAATATTAACAACATTTAACAAATCAACAACATTTAACAATAATAACAAAACAATACAAACAACACTTAACAATACACAAACAAAACATTTAAACAACAGTAAAACCTAGCAACATCGACCATCAAGCAAATTCTAGCATTTATTAGCTGTTCCTGTTGAGCTGGTCAGCACGCCCCACACTCCATGCAAGGTGGTCGTTTAAATATTCGTCTAATCTGTAATAGGCCTTTTTGCAAAGACAGTTCTTAATGTAAGACTTAAATTTATTTTCGGAGTATGCTAGAATTTCTTGGGGAATTTTATTATAGTATTGCACGCAGAGCCCCATAAATGATTTATTAATTTTTGCAAGTCTAAAACAATTTGACACTAATTTGTTCCTATTCCTAGTATTAAAGTTATGCAGCTGACTATTTGTTTGAAATAGATGTAGATTCTGTCTGACATACATAATGTTTGCGTAAATATATTGACATGGCACCGTCATAATATTAATTGTTTTGAACAGTTCCCTTAGTGATTCACGACAGCGGAGTCCGTAGATTGATCTTATAGCTCTTTTTTGTAAAACAAATACTGAACCAATATCGGCGGCACGACCCCACAGCAGCAGGCCGTAGGACATAAGACTGTGGAAATAGCTGAAGTAAACAAGTCTTGCGGTAGGTATGTCCGTCAGTTCTTTTATTTTTTTGACGGCGTACGCTGCAGAGCTCAGCCTCCCTGATAGCGATCCAATATGGGGACCCCATTGTAACTTCTGGTCGATTGTAATCCCTAAGAAAACTGTCTGTTCCACAAAGTCTAGTTTTTCATTATTTAACATAACATGACCATTGTTACGTGAAACTACGCCCGGTAAGCTAAATTTAATGCATTTGGTTTTTATCGCATTTAACACAAGGTTGTTGATTGTAAACCAATCATGAACCTGCTGAAGAACATTATTTACATAGTCGTAGTTAAGGGCACGCCTGTCGACTTTAAAAATTAAGGATGTATCATCCGCAAACAATACTATTTTCGCTAGGTTTTCAACCATGTGGGGCAAATCATTAATATAAGCTAGAAATAAAAAAGGTCCTAATATGGAACCTTGTGGAACACCTATTTTAACCAAAGATCCTTGTGACTTCATACCATTTACTTGGACAGATTGGAATCTGTTACTAAGATACGATTCCAACAGACAAAGACCTTTATTTCGAATACCGTAATGATGTAGCTTTAGTAATAGAGTTTCGTGATCTACACAATCAAATGCCTTCGACAAATCACAAAAGACCCCCACAGCATCCTGACGCTCCTCAAATGCCTCAAAGATATGTTTTATTAAGGCAACACCAGCGTCAGTTGTAGAGCGGCCCCTGGTGAAGCCAAATTGCTGGCTATGTAAGATGTTATTAAAATTAAAATACGGAAGCATTTGATTGAGAGAGATATTGAAATGAGAATGGCTTTGACAAATATGTTAGGTAGATGAAAATTGGATCTTTCTATCACACTAGCGGTTGCGCTTTGAAAAGCGCAAACTGTAGCGGTTGACGTGTGTTACCCCGCGGTTTTATGTCAAACAGCAACCGCACCGCAACGGCCGCTTAGGTACCTAATAACCGATATATTTTAATAACTTTATACCGTTTCTTCACTTACAAATTACATTTAACTGATACATAAACCTAAGTATAGGCATTTCATAAAACATGACGTTTTCGACAGAGACAGGTATAACATATCTTTTTTTTTATCTATTAGTGGTGAAACGGATCCAAAAACTTTAAAAATCTAGTCAGTGATTGCAGACAGACAAACAACATCCCTATAATGTACCATTAATGTACCATTAGAAACTAATTAATGACTTTTGTTTCAGATTCTCAAAAAGACAAGCGCGTGCGCCGGAAATCATGAACGAAGTGAGCTCGTACCGCGACCCGATGATGTTTAACGAGTGGCCGGTCTACACCGCGCTGCCTAGAGCTGCTCCCAGGTCAGTCCTTGGTTACTTTACATCCTCCACCTTCTTCATCCCCTCTTTTAATATCCCCAATACAGGTCACGAGCCTACTCTTACGACTCGTACCTACTCATTAGCGAACTGTAACGGTAACTGTTACATGCACTGTGACCAGTAATTACACATCAAACACATAAGGATAATTGTAATTAAATAGAAATAGATACTAAGTACCTATAAAAGTAAGTATAAAAAAGAGAAGCCTCCCCTCTTTCATTTGCGGCGCTATAACAGGGTCCATAATCCTTTGCAATATAATTAGCTGTAAGCTGTTATATATTATGTAAAGTTTTTATGGAGCAATAAACCGTTGAGTATTGAGTACGTTGATCACTAATGGTTCACAAACCTGTGCTGCGCTGCGAGCACACACTCTATGTTTTTCGGTTCCAGGACACGCAATGGTTACGGTTACAGCTCGCTAATGAGTACGCGCCTTTAAGTGATTATAATTCAAATAATCTTTATTTTATAGGCGAAAAAACAAGTGAAATGAACCTTATTGGGTAATTACGTACTTACTTATTGTATATGCGAGGCGCCAACTTTCTAACTTCTTACATAATATATTATCTATGGTATATACTATTAATATAATATAATATAATATAATATAATATAATATAATATAATATAATATAATATAATATAATATAATATAATATAATATAATATAATATAATATAATATAATATAATATAATATAATATAATATAATATAATATAATATAATATAATATAATATAATATAATATAATATATATATATATATGGTATATACTTACATCCTATTTCTTCCCTATTTCTTGAATGTAACTTAGTTCGTATTTTATGAGGAAAACGCGTTAAAATCCGGCAAGAGCAGCTTGTAATGATTATTTATTAAGTGAACTTGGAAGCGAGCCCTCTTGAAATTGATTAAGCTTTACAATTTATTAGTTTTAATTTGCTGAAACTGAAAGTGAGTTTGGCCATTAGAGCAACGCCGGCAAATCGGAATGGAGCGAAACTTCAGTATTAATTAGTTTATAACTGCAGTTAATACAATTATTAAATAATATTATTTAATACTTGATATAATCTCCTTTAGATTTCATAAAAGTCCATTTAATATTACAAATGTGTTTGTGCCAATGGATGTGAAGATGTTTGTTACTATTTCACGCACAAAATGTATTTTGATGAAACTTAGCAAAATTATATATCTTATGTCATTTAAGCTAGGCCTTTATAAATTACTTAACACAGTAGGTATGCTTCAAAAAATCCATAATAATACAATACAATACAAATATTCTTTATTGCACAAAAGATATAAGGTACAGACACAAACAAGAATATGAGAAGCAACAGGCGGCCTTATTGCTAGGTAGCAATATCTTCCAGGCAACCAAACAAAAAAAAACTAATAATAACTGTTTTTCTTCTTTTCTCTTTAACCTACCGACATTGCACAGGAATCCTCGAATCAATTATTACCAATTAATCCAAAAATAAATTAAAAAATAGGAAGTAATCCAAAACTCGTAAAACCAATAAAAACTTTCCGAGTCGATATTAGATTAATTCAAACTTCAAAAACATTATTGAACTCTGAAACAACTTGTGAAGTTAGCTAGTAAATATTTATGAAGGAAATAAGAAAATATTCCCTCGTTCATGGATCCGGAAATATCGCCAATTTCTTATTCTAATAAGTTTGTTGTTGTAAATAATCGGTATGTACGTAATATATTTAATATGGATCATTTGTAGATGTAGGATAACGTACGAATACCATTTTTCAATATTTGATTTATAAAAGAAAATATTTTTTTTTGACGATACAAATAATAAAAACATAAAATAAAATAGGTACATATTATCAAGAAGAACATGCCTTATGCCAAAGTACCCAACAAGCTGGCAGTATTACCTCTTTGGATAGCAATGCTTATCCTTTGATTATTATTTGATTTTACTTACCTAACTAAGGATTTTCTCCCACGGACGATTTTAAAGTTATCTGTCTATATGGACTTCTACCCACTCGCGGTCTCAGTACCAAAACTACTAAAGCCTGGAAATTGTATGTAATATTATATTACTAATTTTCCTATCTTCAAAAAGAATAACCACATTATTAACTAACTCGTACAAAACCTCAGTTCATAAGGATTAACAGGAAATATCATAGAAATAACATGTGGCTTATTTCTAAAAGAATTATTACTTGTTTGTTATTCAATCCTCGTAAAGTAGGAAGGAAACAAGTGGAAAAATAAATGCTTACTTAGTATAAAATAAATAGGTACTGAGTAAAATATTGAAAACTAGTGGCTGCCCGCGACTTCGTACGCATTATACTATTATTATCTTGCGCGGCGCTCGCGTTTGCTTAACCTGCGCTATTGAAATCAAAAGTAGCCTATGTCCTTTCTCAGGCTATAGCCTATCTGTGTGCCAAATTTCGTTTTAATCGGTTCAGCCGTTTTAGCGTGAAAGCGAGACAGACAGACAGAGTTACTGTCGCATTTATAATATTAGTATGGATTTATATCTAAGTACCTCTTCAAAGATGTACAATTGTACATACTCAGCGTTATAACAAAACGAGTTTGAAATATAGTTCTAGAACTAATTCAATCATGAAAGTACGTCATGTCCAATTCAGTCATGTAAATAAGTTATGACATAAGAAAAATCTTATTACAAAACCGAGTTCATCTGAAACACGAAATATAATTTGTACTAAAGAAAAAACTCAAGACCCTTAATCGTGTTTTCGTAAATTATTCCTCGAAAAAATCCATTCGGAAATACCCCAATATAGCTAATTACATATACCTAATAGCAGTAAACGCAAATTAAAATAAACACGCTTCATGTAGATTCTAAAAATAACTCAAACGCAAAGCCAAAAATATTTTACAATCAATAACAATACACCTACAAAATCCCAGTAGCATGGAACCGGTTAAAAATAGACCACAATTGAATCTTTTGTTTGAATAACAGAAACTCGAAAGGTTAATAGAATGAGCGTGCGGAACCCAGTCACCTTTACAAAGAGTATTGTGGTATTGTTCCTATACCGGCAGCCATATTTGATCTACAGAATAATGCTACGAGTCAACAGTGCTACGAGGTGCTACGAGTTTTGCTACGGCTACTGGTTTCTTTTCATGTTTGCGCTGTGCAATGTTCATTCAGGCTAGTTTTGCGAAATATTTAGTTTTTTTTATAGGGACTTGACTCATTAGCGATAAAGTTGCCAATGGAGATGATGATTACATTAAAAAATTAAAAAAATATTAAAAAATATTCGAAACACGTTTTTTACCTGATCAAATACATAAATAAATACAAAGATACAGAGCATCAAAGTTACGGAGTGGTGGGTATTGACGTCACTCCTACGTAAAAATCGTACTAAGGCGTGACGTCATGAGCAACTTTAACCCAGTGTACCTGTGTCATGTTTAGTTTAAGAGAAAAAAGAAAAAATACGTGTCGAATATTTTAAAATAATCTATGTGATGGACTAAAAAAAATTTTAGTTATCATGCCCATTAAGTTGATGACTAATACATACGTAAACCTCTTAAAAAGTAGGTATTTGTAAAGTTTTTAAACATAATATTTTTTTACATTTATCTCCAAAGTTTAATGTCAATTGTCAAATAATGTATACCCTTGTGGTACCCTTTTCCGTAGGCGTAAATAGTAACTTCCCACGTACGGGGTTGCCAGCCGGAAAAAACCCTTTCAATTGGAAATATTTTTCTGACATCTTTATTACTTTTTATGATGTATTTTTTATTAGGTTAGTACTAGTTTCTCTATTAAGGTTTTGTTCTTATTATTTGTGAATGAAATAAAATTGTGTAATCGTAGTTACGAGATATTTTCACTAACTTTTTATTATATTCCTTGGAAAGAAGAGCGAAATGTAAAAGTAATATCCGTAAATTACTTAAAGTTAAATATTGAACGAATCTAATCATGTTTTAATACCTACTTCTCCTACTTATATTACAAATGTCAATATAGATGTTTGTTACTCTTTCATGCAAAAACTACTGAACAGATTTTGATGAAACTTGCCAATATTGTAACTTATACATCAGAATAACACATAAGGCCTATATTATTTTTAATATAGCATTTTTTTCCAAGATAGAACAATAAATTCGTACGAAGTCGCGGAAAGCCTATAGTTACTTAATAATATTTTTTAGTTTATTAATTAGTTACTTAATATTATGATTAAGTACTTAAAATGATTTGCCGTGCCCTATAAACAGGATCCACAAAATATACTTTTACTGCATTTGTAACATCCTATGTAACTTTGTGGAAGAGCTATAAATATGATTACTTATGATTATGAGTATGATTATGATTAAAGGAACATTGCAATGTAGTCTTAAATCAATAACTACAGCTAAAACTAATGGTACAAAATGTTCCTATACTCTCAACTAATACCCACACCTGACATGAAATATATCGTAGTCACCCCTCGGTCAGAGTGTAACCCGATATGACATAAAAGCAAAGTGGGGGATATTGTTTAAAAGCTAAGTCCTAACTGTGTTGTGTGGGTTGGCACGTGTCAACGGAGAATGGTTTTAACGATAGGTTCCGTACATTTAAGTTATCGAAGTACTAGGCTACCCATCACTTTGTAATTATCGTCATTTCTCGGAAAACTTAGACAATATTTTTGTTATCAGCCCATATATGTCCCTACCGAGGAGCACGAGCCTACTCTCATACAGAGAGTGATTAGGCCGTAATCCACCACGCTGGCCAATAACTTGTAAAAATATAGCCAAAAAAAACTTGACAAAAAACAAAAACAAAACAAAGAAGACAATAAACAAGACACAGACAAAAGTAAGACATAGTAAACTGATATGCAAAATAGAAGTTTAATTGAATTCAGTGATGTTCGCGTGTAAAACAATAAAAAATCTGCACATAAAACAATCTAAGAATCTATCCATTCATTATCCATCCATCGTCACAAACATTGACAAATAAGGTCAATCTACACACGTCCGGGCCGTGGCCTGTCAGGAGAGAAAAAATACGTCGTCATGACAACGTGTGTGAACGAATCCATAGAAAATGTATGGAATGATATTTTTTCCCGGACACGACCCTGACACGGCCCGGATGTGTATAGATAGACCATTATAAATAATTATTAGTAAATAGTATTCTGTCCTAACCTACGGTGCTCAGACCTGGTCACTTACTGAGAGCAAAAAGTCCAAGCTCAAGGTCTGCCAAAGAGCAATGGAGCGCAGCATACTAGGTGTGAAAAGAATAGACAGGGTGAGGAACACTGTGCTGCGTTCCAATACTGGAATCGCAGATGTTGGACGAAAAGCCGCCAAATTGAAGTTCGACTGGGCTGGCCATGTAAGTCGCATGCATTCGAAGCGCTGGGCAAGAATAAGCAGCAGGGCAAGAATAAGCCAACGTCGCCGAGGTAGGCCCAAGAAACGATGGAGCGACGACCTACGCTCATTCAGGGAAGATTGGTGGGAAGCAGCTAATAACAGGAGTGTTTGGAGAGGCATGGGAGAAGCTTTTGCCCAGCAGTGGGACGAAACAGGCTAAAAAAAAAAATAGTATTCATCAGAGTTTTGCTTTAAGGCTATTTTTGTACATAATAAATTATTTTATTAGCCATTACTACCTACGTGTTCAATGACTAACGGCCGTTCCCAATATTCTATTTATCTTTGGTTTTGCCCTACTGAAGATAGAAATAGTTATCTGTCTTAGAATTTTGCGTCCCTATAAGCCTACCGGTGTCAAAAAATGTGTGGGATTCTTCTGAAGAACAAATCTACGTGGCAGTTCAGTACTGCCGCTCTCGGGTAGCTATCTGTCTTTGAATATTGGGAACAGCTGTAAGTAATTCAGTTAGCTACGTAAAGTATGGTTAAAGTTCATATGTATGTATGTATTATAATTATTCTTCTTTTGTTTGAGTTTGTTGGAGAAGGGCCAGCGGGGTGAATTACGGCCCAATCACTCTCGTATGAGAGTAGGCCCGTGTTCCTGTAGTGGGGGCGTTAAAAGGGCTGATGATGACGATGATAATGATGATGATTCTTTTTTTTTTACAGATTCCGATACCAATACCCGTCCGTGCCTCGAGAGGCGTACGGTAGAGTGGTCACCAAGGCACCACCAAACGTCGTCCGTACTCCTGACTATGATGAAGTAAGCACCAATTTTAATTTAAGTTTTTTTTTTAAATGGCAATCAGCAAATTGTGCATTCTGCCAATGTTAGTAAGGCTTAGATACTGTAATCATATACTTAGTTTACTATAAGTACATACTTAATAATTACACACCCAGACTTAAGACATCACAGTAATGTTTGCACCTAGAGGGAATCGAACCGACTCACGGCAGGGTCTCCAAACATGCCAGTTGGGTAATCATCAAGTATTTTTTTTCAAAATCAGTGTCAGAACATGTATAAGTATATATTTAACCCAAATTTTAAAAATTTCCGCCTATTAGTGTAATAATTTCAACACTTACTTGTATTTAGTCGGTTTATAGTTAAAGTTGACAGTTGTGAGGTTTTGAATAGGTACATACACAGCGCCAAGTAATGTATTCACACTACACACTATACTTAGTCCATAATTTCTCTAATTATGAACTCCTAATTTATTGCCTCACATAGCTGTTAACAAATTGATACCTTAAAAACTTTTTAACGAAATTCCAGATGAACTGGAAACCAAACTTTAACTGGTTTCAATATTTTTTAATGAGCAACTTTAAGCAAGTTTTTGTAATCAAAATTTCCAACTTTATTAGTTTCTTTAATTTGGCAATACTTTTATAAGTATTGTGACATTTTGATCGGGTTTAGGTTGTTTTGAAACTTTTTTTCGTCCGACATTTTCTAGATCATTCTATCGAAAATTCTTTCCAACATTCGGTCACCCCTATCGTTCAATTCTTTAAATAAAACATTCATATAAGTGTTATGTATAGGTCGCGCCACGTAAAATGAACCCTAGTTGACAGATGCGCATTAGTCGATTTTTGGGTCTGACGTTTAACATTTGTTTAAAATACCATCGCGCACAAAAGTGTTTAATTACAGTCATGGTTTTGCGCACAAAGGAAAGAAAAATATTATTAGTAGTATTAGTAAGGTGGAATATAAATAAAAACAAATACACAACTACCAATCAATATTGGATTTAGTGTAAAATGTGTAAAAATGTAAAAAAATATTCGAAAATTAAAAAAAAAACATATTGTTCTTCCATTAAGTCTTCATGGGTGACGCGAAAACCAGATGAGGACGCGGTGTTGATGCCAGAATTGGCCATTTTATTATCATCGTTGTCGTCACCATAACCTTTGGAATCAGAATAATCATCCCCTACGTATAGTCTAGTAAGTCAACATACGTAACCGCATGCGAAAGACTCTTACAAGAATGAAACGATAAATAGCCCTAGTACTTTCGAGCGTAAGTGTACTCATGCGCGAACACGTGATTTTCATTTGTTTCTAAAGTTCTTTTTACGTGGCGCGACCTATAATACTTAGAATAATAAGGAAATAATAATCTTCTCTTTCATAATCTTCTCTTTTTTTCTGTCTCTATATATACGTACTATCATCTTACAATAAAATGTTAAATAAATAAATCATAAGGAAAAAGTTATTACAATCTTATTCCAATTATTAAATAAGTTCATTGCCACACGAAGGGCAAACGATTGCAATATTCTCTACTCAACCCTGAATGTGTATGGATTCCGTACAGTTTACAAACTTTTTGCTAAACCAGTAATTACAAAACTTATTTTAATGGCAACCCCGTGTGCAAATAAGCATGAAACTTTTTAATTACTGGATTCTAGGCACTCTATAGTTTAGACCTAGACCTAAATGTTGAAAAGCTGTTTCAAGGTTCTATGATTTTTAATAGGTACCTATTTCTTTATAGATTAGGCATCTGACAAAATCCTGAAAAAAAATGATTTGAAGATGATTATTATCTTTGAGGGACTTCTATCATTTTAAACGAAACTTATGTACCTACCTAAATTCTAGAATGTATCCTTTACCTTACATTCTTTGCATGATTCCATAAAAGTTAGAACTTTCCTCTCGCATAAAGTAAATCCGTTGGTAGTTTAAGGTTTTCCTCACACAAATAAAAAGTTTGTTTATGAATAAAAAAAAAGGTGTCGGACCTCGTAAATTATTAAAAAGGTCACGCACGGGAAATTCCCATTGAAACGCCAAACAAAAAGTTACAATGGATTTAAAAATAAATACTTTTGAATTTGGAACAATCCGGTAACTTACTTCGCGAAACAAAAGAAAAGCGACTTAAATCGTTGTGAGAAAATGTTGGTCCCTTTGTTTTGCTTTTAAGTATTTTATTTTGTTCCGTTTCTGCGTCGCAAATTTTGAGCCTTTGAAGAAGTGGGAAATGAGAAAATAATTTTCGTCGCTTTTCTAGTGGGAATATTGTTGTGTCGTCTTTGAGATGTTTTAGGTTTATATTACGGTAGATAGGTTCATGCTTGCAAGCTATTTAGATTTTCGGAAAGCGTGATTTTTTCCTGAACGATTTGTTACAAAAACGGGTGCGCTCGCGAAGATAAAATTAATAAACACCCAATAAAACATTATTTTTAGCTTATCGAGCACCAACACAAACGTAAAGCACAAAAAAATTTTAATATAAAAAAAACATGAGTAAAATTAGAATTTATTAGCGAGCGAACATACACGTGTTGTGTGATTCATCGCGTGCTGGCCTTGTACGAACACGGCGCGCGACGACGTCGTTACGTAAGCAACCGACATTTTCGCCTCGGTAACCAACTGGCCCTGTGGCGCAACGGATAACGCGTCTGACTACGGATCAGAAGATTCCAGGTTCGAATCCTGGCAGGGTCGCGGTCACTTTTTTTTTAACGTTTTTTATTGCAGATATTATAATTTTTTAAATATTTTTTCTTTTTTGTAATAATATTGCGTTTGTTGTCATATTTTAAAGCGAGCTATTAATAAATCCAAGTTTGATAACATTATCGCTACCTAACCTACCTACTTTAAACTCGAAGGTACATACATAGTACCAGTGATATTAAATCATGCAATGTTCATAAGTAACATTATTTTACTATAAGTACGGCACCTCCCTACTTATTAGGGTCCACCAAGTCACACATGAACTAATTATTTGCGAATGTCCTCAGATGTTCGGCATGTTGAACATACCGCACACTTCGGGGAAGATCCTCCGGTATCCGGGCCCGTCCCGGCCTCGAGGCGGACCGACCTTCATGGTGCCGCCGCAACGAGACAGGTGTGTATATATATAGCTTTAGGATCTACTAACAACAATACAATACTAGTATTGTTGAAAAAGTAGTAGTTTCAGATTAACCGATTGACGAGAAAAGGGAGGTTCTCAATTTTAAAAGCTATTGGAAGAGATAGTGTAAAAGAAAATGTGAAAAGGTGTATTCTTATGTTTATTCAATATATTTTCCGACACATTGCCTAAGAGTAGGTAACTGTACTGGAGTGCAACACTAGGGTGTTTTGACATTTAATTACTTCACTAATTTTGACAGCTGTTGTCAACCTCTAGCTAAGCTAACCAAGACATCATCACTTGCAATGACAGAATATTTAAATTAATAGGTATTAAGTGCTTGGAACTTATAAATAAAAACCTGAAGACCTTCATACGTGTTTATTTAAACTAACAATACAGTAACAATATCAACAAGTCGAAACTTGATTTGATTTTTATTAAGTTTCTTAGTATTCTAACAGAAACAATAATTCATACTTTGTACTCGTACCGACCTTATCTTGTAGCCTATAAGATAAAATACAAAGACACCTATAGGTACCTATAAGTTACAGGTAACTACATACCCCCTTATTAGAAAACGAGGATTAAAGATAGTCCGATGTTAGTTCGTTTCTTTTGACGTTTCGGCTATGGACAAAACGTCAAACTAAAGGAACTAACGTCGGACTATCTTTAAACCTAGTTTTGTAATAAGGGGGATACAGTTTAATTAAACTTTAATCTAGCTAAAGTATAATAACTCCTTTGTATACGATTATGTACTGTTTAATAGAATCTAGTACTAACTACCAACTCATAACGTTCAGATTCGAAGCCCTGAAGAAGCTGATCCGCCAGGAGCACGTCCGCGAGCTGCAGAGGAAATACGAAACGGAACAAAAACAGGAGCTGAAGGAGCTGGCTTCTGGAAGGACGTATGTAACAATTTCACTTTGTATATCTCCATGCTGTCCTTACCTATTCTATCTAATCACAAGGTTTTTTAGAAACGCTCTAACGAATGAGCATGATGACAAAAAAAAATTTTAAAATAATCGACGCGTATTTTTTCTTTTTTCTCTTAAACTAAAAATGACAAAGATACACTGGGTGAAAGTTGCTCGTGACGTCACGCCTCAGTACGATTTTAACCGAGGAGTGACGTCAATACCCCCCACTCCGTAACTTTGATGCTCTGTATCTTTGTATTTATTTATATATTTGATCAGGTAAAAAATGTGTTTCAAATATATTTTAATAGCCTAAAAGACGGACTAATTATTATTTGAATTTTTGTATGTATCTAGTCATTATCCCCATTCAAGGAAGGTATTAAACATACCTATAGGTATGACTTAATAATGAGACTTCCTGTCTAGTAGTAAGCTGAAATGTACGATTTCAGTATTTTTTCAGTCAGTTTCTGTTGATCAGAGTAGGTTGGTTGATACTTTTTTGTTGTAAAAATTTACTCCCCATGATAATTATTAAGTATGTTTTTAACCTTTAAAACTATCCGACTTTATGTCCAATCCAATTATTTTAAATAAATTTTAATTAAAAGCTAACAAGAAACTCGCAAAGAAAAAGTAGCACGTGTAGAAGACACGCATACAGAATGAAAAATATATTCACAAAGTAAAATAAAGAAAGAAATGTTTGTCGAGTATTATTTAAATCCGCGCTAACAAGGCAAGATGGTGCCTTTAAAAGGAACAAATAGGAATAACATCTCCTCAACGTTTATCCTTCAAAAGGAACGATAAAGTTCTCTTTATAGACAAAGAGAGAATTTTTACTTCAATTTTATTTAACGACATCATGCAAAGATGGCAAGTCGTGTTCGACTATTTCAGTCTTATTTCACAGTACAGATTTCAGAGTTTATTTTCAGAGTACTTACTTACAGCAACCTAAGACCTCGTACACACGGCATTGTCCTGCACGATTTTGCAGTATACGCAGTACACTTGCAGAGATTTATTTACAGGTCGATTGCATCAACGTGATCACAATTTTTACCTTTAGGGACGTATAGGTACCTACTTCAAAAAAACGTACAGGAAAATGCCGTATAGATATCTTAAGTAAAATTACTTGTTATAAGTACCTATCATAATTACGAAAAAAAGATTCGGTAATGATTATTTTTTCAGAGTTTATAATATTACTTATAGAAGTATTTTAGGTCGTAAGCAGTAAAAAAACTCAACTCAATGTAGGTGTGCTTTAAAAAAATCTCCCTGTGAACACATTTTCCGGTCCACGACGTTTCTGATCCGTTTTAGTCCTTTACAATACATATTTACTTTCCTTTGAACTCCAATCTACGTGTTTTCTTTCATTTTCCTTTCTTTTACAATTTTCAATTTAGGGATTTTTTTAAAGTATCTATATACCTTAACACTTATTTTATACGTATAAGGTGTAGGCACAGATTAATAAATAGTTTGGTGAAGGGTGGTGAAGGTAAGCGCCAAAACACACGGTGAAACGCAACTGCAACGCAGCTGAAACTGCTAGTTACTTTTAGTTGCATCGCAGTTTCTGCTATAGACTTCCTTAGAAAACCAGACACGACGCAACTGAAACGAAACTGCGATGCAATTCAAAAGTAACTAGCAGTTTCAGCTGCGTGCAGTTGCGTTTCACCGTGTGTTCTGGGTCTTACACATCTCGAAGTACCTACTTACAACATCGATCAAGTAATCGATATTGTACCAATATTTTATTTTTAAATTACACATTGAGTCTCTATTTTTAAATTACCACCTTCTAATTAGCTAATACTTATTTATTTTCATTGAAAATAATTGATACCAAAGTACCTATGAAAGCTTTTTTTCAACGACCACGCGCGGCCATCTTTAAAAACACAATATAGAGTCCATTTCACGAAAGAAGTCCCCTAGCCGCGGCGCTGTATTTCATGTAAAAATTGATAATGTTGCCATTTATGAGTACAACATCTACCTGTATTATGTTTATTTCATTTTTAATTTATTAAATAATATTATTTCCTGCATATTTCGACTGTTCTGGTCATTCCATGAGTAGGTAGGTGGTATATATTTTGAAAGAAAATGTCTACTTAGCTATATTTCTGTTATGTAAAAAGTGTATTTTTATTAAGATAAGTAAGGGGTTTTCTACCTACTATCAGGAAAAAGGTCAGAAAATAGGGAAAATAGACATGTCAAATTTAGTTCCAAAAATATCCGGGGGACTTCTTTCGTGAAAAGCACTACCAATAATCTGGAAACGCTATTCTGTTTGACGAGGGCCGATTTATAACCACTTTGATTCGATATATTTTCCACTTACTTATTTCTTGTAGAGAACAGATTGTTTTTACGAAGTTACGGACATCATTCAAGTGAAACGACCCAAGTTAATACAACCAATTTATCATTGAGAAATTGCTAACGAAAAAATAATTAAACGCATAAAACAACAATATCCGTCTTAATTTATGTACAGCCTTTTTGGTATTTTTAATCCGAGTTATAGGTAATTAGCTAAAAGTTTCATCCAAATCTGTTTAAGTTTTGAAAAACTGAATACGGAATAAATGTTCAAACGTAGGTAATTCAAACGTAATTCAAATGGTAAGTTCAAATGTAGTTCGAATATCGTCAACTTTGTTAGTTAAATGGATTATGGTATGTATATAATTTTGAGTATTGAGTATCTATTTCTAATTGGTACCCAAAATCCAACATTTCATAGAACTGTAGGTACCTAAGTAGTAGATTGGTAGGATCGCAATTGAACTAAGTTCTGAAGTTCCAAAGAGATGGATCTCCATGTCTAACTTATAACGAAGTTCAAACTTGAATAAAACTTGCTTTCGGGTCGTAAACTTGGTAAACTCTCACCATTACGACTAAAATCTGAATTTCAACTAAATTATCACCAAATAGTATAAGAAAATCAGTTTTGATCCCATGAACAAAAATTAACACAACATATTTAAACGTACTTCGATTTATGCAAGACATAAATTCTTTGCTAACTAAAAACATAGCTCATAAGTAGTATAAAAGATAATATCAGGATATACAGGGTGTAACAGAAAGGGTATATAAAGCCGAAACACAGCGATAGTCCTCATGAAACTGAACAACTTTCCCCAAGGAATTGGGTCGTAACTGTATAGTATATATGATATATATATTTTTTAAATAACTACCTACCACTATTACCTATTTATGTTATCTGTGCTACCACTTTAAAAAAAAACTTCTTACTATTAGGTTAAATATGGTACGAAGTTGCGGCCTCTATTTTAAATATAAATAACATTTGTTGCAGCGATGAGTTCCCAAACCTGCCGTACGCCAACTACGCCGAGCAAGAGCCCCGCAGTCTCCAAACTTTGCAAGTCGAGTACCCGGCTGACGAGCCCACCGCAAGACACTTCAAGTAAGTACACTAATGTTTTTTTACACTAACCTTTCTGTTGTCAAATTCTGACAAAATAACGAAGGGTACTTCGAGCTTCGGTAAGCGCCGAAATAAGACCCATACCTTGTGCCGACGATTGTGGTAGATCGTCGTGTCACATTCAGAAGTCAAAATGTGCACAGTGTGGATATCCAGCGGCTAAGCTGCGATCATACCACTGGGTCACTACCCGGTGGTATCATCTTCACTTCACTAAGGCTAAGCGCAGGAAGACTACTGGCACTGGCCGCATGATGCGTCACCTGAAGATTATGAGGAGGCGTTTCCGCAACGGTTTCAAGAAAGGAAAGCCTACCCCCAAGAAAGTCGCAGCCGTAGATTTACTGCTTAACCTCAATAAAAAAAAATCAATGTACCTACATTTATGCCTACATTGAAGCACCCTTTTATAACTACAATTTTATGCTTTTCACTTGCACTAATATCGTGTGGGTTGCCAGCTCGCAGACTATTATTCACCCACTATTAATTTGTAAGGAAGAATTTAACTGGAAAATATTGAAAGTCTAAGTACCTACCGCTGAACTTAGGACTTGCATTTTCTAAAATTATGGCAAATAATGTAATAATTTAAAAAACACATTATAAATGCAATTTTTATGAGAAGCATTTTAAGTGAGGTTACTTTCCCCAGGAAACCCCCATCGGGCAGCCGCCAGGTGTCGCAGTTCTCTCGCTACTCCGACGTGATGCTGCCCCCCTCCCGCCGCGCCTACCCCCCCTACCTGGACGACGCTGGCGCCGAGCTCCTGCCCTACGTATACTGAAACCCCTTCCCTCCTCCGGACCAAGAGGACGAACATTCCAGAACCTTCTAGAATGTTCCAAAATCTTCTCGAAGACGCGCTCTTCATCCTTGTACAAAAACCTTACGGGCTTTAACTTCAAATATCAGTAAACGGCCATATCGGAAGCATATCTTTTTATAAAACGCTTTCGCTTTAAAATGTTATCTAACGCGAGCTTCCTCTCCCTATACCTTCTTGCAATATTTTTATATTTATAAATACGAGGGGTTTTCTATGTAGATATGTGACCTCTGAATTTTTAATATACTAACCCGATTTAAATAGGTATCTGCATCGTATTTTTGATAGGCTTAAGGTTTTAACCCTCGGGTTTTATTAAGTCCTAGCGCTAGGCGTGGACTAGAAACTGAATTTGATCTAATGTACTTCCAGGAAGACAATAAAAGCTTTCGTATACCAATTGAGCAATTATCGTTCCCCGTCAATTCCCAATAAATATTTAAAGAATTTGACGTTGAAAACAATTCGACAATAATGAATTGGAAATGTCCGACAATAAATGTTTTACAATTGATGTTTTAAATAGGATTTAAGCGTGTCGATGATTTGTGTATTAAATGAACTGTAACGATTTCCTCTCAATTACCTATTCTCAGTGAGCTTTCGCTTCGATTTTTGCTTTATATACTTAAGTGTTTAAAAAGTCTGAATTGGTTTGCGTATTTCGAGGATGGTAGGTACTTTTTCTTTCGAGGTGTTGCCTGAGCCCGGCCACCTCGCAATCGGAGCGAAAATTTATATTTTTCATAAACTCAGTATATTATATTTTTCATGAAGCACTAATGTGAATGTTATTAAAAACTTTAGGTACTTATAAGTTATATTTAGTTATAATTTTATTCTAGTCATGTGCATTTGTGTAAGCCAAAAATATTTTGCTTTTATAATTTAAAAAGATTTAGTTTTAATATCATTGGTCAATATCACGACCGTTAATGTACTTAATTATTTATTTTAAGTTTTTTAAGCTTAAATTATACGCGGTTAAAGTTACTTTAGGCGACTATCGTGTCATAGGTATCGTAATTTACTAATGAAACGGTCTAATTATTTTACCTTAATACGTATCAAAAATATATCGTAGCGAATCAGTATTATAAGTAGTTACTATGACAATAATATTTATCTGAGATTCCTGTAGCTCCATTTTAATATTTTACCAAATATATACATATAAAATTATCGTTGTGATTATCTAAGTATATCTTTATGGTGTAAAATATATTTCAAAAGCCTTCAAGACGGCTACGTCGGTCTCGGTGTTTCGCAGACATTTTGTGATTTGTGATGTAGACACCTACGGCAGGTTTTCTTTATCGTTCAAACATTTAAATATTTTAATCCATAATTGGATATCTACTTGCTGTATCTTTGATATAAACTGATAAACTAAGAGATGACATAATCGGCTGTGTTTGTCACCCATTGAATAAAATGTATAATCTATATAACAACTTCTTATTTCTTACTACGGAAAGGTGTTTGGTATTGCGCGAACCGAGCCGACAGAAAAATGCTTTAACTACATTTAAATGTTTCATGTTTACTATAGTTAATTGTAACATAGAAACGAAGCGCCGTTTGGCTTTCAGTATTTATGTACTATTGGATCCTAGGTGTAGGTGTGAAGGCAGCCTGAAAGGGGATATAATAATATACCTATTTATGAACTACATTATTATGAAACTGAAAGATATTTTTTTAAATCCTTACCGTTAATGATGGCAGCTATACTTTTGTAAGTTCTTAAAGATACAGCTATCACAGGAAAGTTGGGAAAAACGAGATTTGTTTAAAAGCGAAACTTGGAAGGATGATTTTTAAACATTCGGGTTTTAACTGTTACAGAAATAATTGATTATAATTTTCAGTTTAAATACAGTAATAAATACCTACATCCAAGTTGTTTAAAAAAGTATGGTTACCGTAAGTTAGCCGCTGATACTCGTATTTTATGCTTCATCAAAAGATACATACTCGATTATAACGGATGAAGGTTTCGCACTGAAGATGAAGGCTGTATTTCTAAAAGTTGTTACCTATTTGTGTACTATACATACTTATTATTGTATCTTATTGTCTATCGACTTAAGTATCGGCGTCTTACGTCGACATAAACTCACAGACTAAAATATTTGGCTTTAAAATTTATTACAACATGTATTGTGGCTTTAAGCAAGTCAATGAATCCATTATTCATCTATTTATTACAACGAGCGGGACTCCTATCTAACTCGTTGCAATTTAGCGACATATATATATATATATATATATACATATTTTATTTATATATTAATTAATAATTTTCTAACAATATTCAGTAGTTTTACAAAATTATTTTATTGTCTTTTGAACGTCATTGATAGGTAGGTAGGTAGTGAATAACATGAGTAGACATTTACTGGAAGCGTATTGCTATTATTAAATAGGTGTTTAAATTGATATCTGATATATTTCCTTAAGAGTAGTAGTATTTTCGCAGTTACTTACATATCTCGCGACTCAGTCGAAATGACATGGCATTAATATACTCATATCAATATTGTGTAATCAATACATCACTGAGCTATCGAATGATAATGTACTAAAAATCACACTCATAGTTAACAGAAACTCCCTGTTTATGGGTAAATTTAAAAAGCTAGCAACACTGAAATGTCAAACTAAGATTGAATACAGTCGAACGCAAAAAATCTTCACTTTTATTAAAAATTAAAACTCATTCGATAGCATTATTATAAACGTACGTAGTTGTTAAAAACTTGACAAATAATTATTATAGCTGCTGTAAAAATTGATGTTATTCAAATAACGGCAACGCGGTCTTTTTGTGACAATAATTTTGTAGAGGGCCGAAACCAGTAGCCAATGACAATAATATTCCTCTGTGGCAACATTCGAGAGATCTTCCACTTTGAACCCCTGGTTTCGTTCCCAGCTGACAATAAAACAAAGACCGCATTAGCTAAAACCTAGTTATACAAATAAACCTAACCATATTATGTAATTAATGTTTTAAAATGTATATGAAATTGGTGGTTTTTTTGAGAAATAAAGATAGTTACCCACTCCTGAGCAGAATTGACTCGTTATTGGTTGGTTTACAATCAACTGCATCCCTCCCTTTACATTCAATTCATACTATTGTAAAACTTAAGTTATTGCTTAGGTATTAAGACCTGGATATACTTTCAAATAACACACACAATTCGTAAAGACATGATACCAAACAACTTTTAGTATGGGCCTTGCAAAACCATGACTTTTTCCTTTGATAAATATTGATAAGTAAATTTTTATTGAAAGTATTTATTACGTAATCTTGTTTCAAATAAAACCCAGATATATAGATAAATTTCTTATATTATATTTTACATTCAAAACAATACAGGCGGTTACATAATAAAAAATAAATAGGTTCACGATTTACATAGTGATTGTGATGTTAGTCTAGGGGGCTGTACAAAAATGTTTAATGATTACCATTTAAACGAATAATATATCACTAGGGGACTAATAGTTGTATCTTAGTATTATTATGTGTTTTTAACGCTTATTATATGCTGTCAAAGTTAATGAGAGCTGACCTTGAATGCGCGATTTATTTAGAGCGGTTTTATACACGCATCCGAACCTGTAAGACCCAGAAACGAAACGAAACGTTTCAAACTAGTTGCGTCGTATGTGGTTTTCTAAGGAAATCTTTAGAAGAAACTGCGATGCAACTCAAAGGTAACTATGTAGCAGTTTCAGTTGCGTTGCAGTCGCGTTTCACCATGTGTTTGGCGCTAAGGGTCCGTTTACATCTAACAAAAAACACAACAAAAACACTCGACCGTTCACACTTAACGTATCATCGGTGGAGAGTTCTTCTACACATTTGCCTGTTTTAGCGTTACGCGACTGACAATACGCGTCGGATCCTCCGTTAGATGTGAACCGATCCTATACAATCTGTAGTCCTAGAATTTTTACACACAATATCTGATTTTTATCATACGAATTCATTACGTCATTCTATAAAAGTAGTTTTACATATTCCCCGGACTATATTTTTAAGGGTTCCGTATTACGATTAGATTCGGAGCGAACGAAGTACAAAACCGCTCGTAATTTGAATATACATGTATCCACATGCGCATATATCCCCTCAATATTCACAGAGCTCTCAAAACTCATGACGACATCTTAAATTCAAATGACTGGATAAAAAAAGAAGATTAATTATGAATCGGTTAACAAATTGACCAATATACTGAACAACTTATTTAACAAAGATCGAAATAAAACTTTTTAAATATTTTGAGATATCTTTTCTTCGATAAAGTTGTTCTAGTTTTTATGTTTGGTTTCTTGAATTGATTTAAGCGATTCATAATTATTCTATAGACTTCAAAAAAGTCAATCAAAGCTATAAGAAAGAATTTACTTTAACACGGAAGACTAGATAAATTTAGATTTATTTTTATTTTTTCGCAGACATATCCGTCTCTTTTAATTGCAAATTAAAAAGTTAACTATGCTAAGAAAATATCTTGTAAATTTTCATAATAATAATTAGAACTTGCAATAAATGTTGACAAAAAATAAGGTTTCCCTATTTAGAAAGTTTCACTCTCATAGCTTTGATTCACTTTTAGATACTTTTATTTAAATCAAGAGTCAAGTAAACGTCTGATTAAACGAAATCTGTAGTTAAATTACATAGAATAGCTGGAACACATTATTTAGTAACGAAGTAGGTGTATTTCCGAATAAAATCAGTCTGATCTTTGATTTGATGCAAATCTAACACGATATACTGAACCCAACTTTGTTTTTAATGCTAAAATACTGAACACAATTTTTGAAACTTTATTGCTTTTTAATTTTATGTACCCTATCGCAAGTTTTTTGTATTTTTTTAATTTTACTACAGACATCGTTTACCCCGACTTATTTGACGTCACGACAATATTCTTGTTATTTTCGAATTAATATTTCTTTAACAACTAACAAGTAACGCTTACTTAGTCGAAAGACAAAAGTTTTGTCGTTAAGACAAAAAAAATGTGGGTACAAAAATTTGTGCAAACGCGTTTCACAATATTACAACATTTCTAATATTTTATAGGTACAAAAAGTTATTCACAAGTACGCTTACAATCTAGTTAATTACTACGGTTAGTATTGAGTAATAGGGTGTAAGACAAGCTTCCTTTTACCTAATAGATTAAAGTTTATAATTGCTTAAAAAATCGTACAATATATTTTTTGTGATGGTTTTGAAAATACTGTCCAAGAAAAAGCGTACAATCTTTTTAAATAAAGTAGGTTCCTAAGTTCATTCGATATTTAAAAACGTAAGTCGAATTTAAAAGACAGATTATAAACACAGATATAAAAAAAAAACTTAAAGCTATGTGTATCTCAAAATGTTTTAGTGTAAAATAAAATGTTTTAAATGCTGCGTCGAGTACATAACTACATTATCACATAAGAGTATACGAAATGTGAAATAACAGCATTACTTAAGAAATAAATGTAACAAAGTTGTATGTTATTGAAAAAAAAAGTTAAAACTTTACAATAATAACGTTCAAATTGGGTCATACAGACATAGAATACAAAAAATGTCTCGCCTGTTCCCGAAAGTTAAGGACACTGGAAGCTATTTTGTGAACTTAATGTATTATATCCACATAATCTGTGACCGATGTAGTTTTGGTCTGTATAAACATTTTGTGGATTAAATGCTCCAGTATCCTTAGTCATCAGGAACAGGAAACACAATTTTGAACCTAATTAATGTGTAAGACTCATTTAAGATAATATATATAAATAATATAAACATATAAAAGATATATAACGGAATATAAATAATCTCAAAGTATTGTTCAAAGTATTTTAAAAAATAAAAACAATAAGGCTGAAAAGAATTCCCTTAGTTTTGTTCATTTTCACTTATAAAGTCAGTCATGGAGATAAAAAAAAGCTTTTTATATCATATGTAACAAAAAAAAACATAAACTGGGATTGTGCAGAAAAAAAAAGTAAGAGCGGCCCGCAGAGCTAGCACAGTTCGCTGTCCTTATCACTACCAACCTAAAAACAGAGACGGCAATAGCAACAAAGCGATAAAACCTTTAATAAACTTGCTCTCCTACACAATCACATAATTTAGTTTATAAACACATCAGTCATAGCAAAAACGAAACGCAGTCAATTCATAAAAAAAGAAGAAATAATTTTCAAAATTGGAATGCCTCATCGGAACGAGAAATTGGCACAATACAGTTTGAAGGCGGTATTATTTTCGTATTTTTTTTAATGTGTTTTTTCTACATCTTAAAATCTACTTTCAGGATTCAGTACATACATTATTTAACGGACTGTTTTGTTTTTTTGTCTTTTTCGATGCGAATTAATTACTATTTTTTATATAATTGAAATAGATTTTCCATTAGCCTTTATTATTTGGGAACCCTAAAAAATGTATGACATATTTTAGTACCAATGACAATTTATTGATTGAATGAATGAATGAATGAATGAATGGAACGTTCCCCAAAATGTACGACATTACCCTGATCATTGAATGAATGACCGATTGCCTCAGTTAAATGTTAAATGTATAAAACTTTGGAAGAAGACGAATTATCTCAAATAAATATTAGAAAAGTATGAATTTGAGCCGAATTATTTTCTAAATATACATACTTTAATGATTTTAGGAATTATTTCCATTTCTTTTTTGAAAGAATACACTAAAGTTGTGTTATTATTCCATTTTCAATAATACGTTGTGAAATAAAGGTAAGTTCACATTGCAACTTGTTTATATCTTCATAATGTTTCCAGAGAAGTGAGTATTAGCCTTTATATTGACTATTAGAAGATGCCCACTTAACACAGATTGTTCAGTGTATTCAGTTCAAAAACATAACCTATACAAAGATTTTAGTACAGATGAGTTAGGATCATTAATTTATTTATAAAATACGTGATATTATAAAATATTAAGGGTCCGAATCACCACTGACTGATATTTTATACCTGTCACTGTCTAAAACGTCGTGTTTTATGAAATAGCTTTATCTGTCAGTTAAATTTTATTTGAAAGCGGTGTAACGTGCCCTAAATCTTCATAGCGTTGCACAGCCATTTTGTCTCTGTCTCTATCAAGAGACAGAATCAACATGGCTGTTATGAGACGCCATTTTGATAACTGAAACGACTTATTACCCAGTATCTGTTTCAACACTACATTTATTTACTTTTAAATTTTCTTTTATCTTTATAAATAAATCAATGATCGAAATCATTCTTTAATGTATTATATTTTATTCTATACTTATTCTAAATAGCTGCGACACTCATTTTGCCTACAAACTTATACTAACGACCATACAGTACTTTACAGTGACTCTTCTTTGGTTAAATGTGTAAAGGCGGGCCTTTTTGCGCGCTATTTATTTATTTAGTGTTACCAAAACATGCAACGGAATCGTTTAACATATAAGTGAGACGTTTATACAAAAAAACAGTATTATTAACGGTCTAATAATAATTAAATATAAACTTTCTTAAATGCGTAAGATTGCAAACTAGCTAGCAGAAACATATTTATCTCTTTCACACGTATGAGAAAAGATAATAAGGCCGTGAATTAAATTGTATTTATCTAATGGCGGAAGGTGCTACTAAAAATGAGTTACCATTGTCTCGCTCTGACCGCAATGTTACGCGTTTAACAGAGCAGGACGCATGTATTTCGGACTAAATGTCATTCGACTGTACATGTCGAGATAGAAGCGTTTGATATTTAGACGTTTTAGTACCGCGATTGCAATAGTAATAATAAATAAAAATAACTTTCATACAATTACATTTTTGTCATATAGAGATCAAGTTTTTTAATTATCGTAGTTTTTAATAGTTTAAACGCATCTAGTGCCTTTAAAAATTAGACATAACTAGATTTGCAATTTAAAGAATTAGTGCGGTTTGAATAACTTAGTTTCTGCACGGCGTTGTGCCATTAATGTTTAATGCCATCCGTAATGATATACAGTGCTACAAGGATCTTTTGGCACGTGGCGGAAATTGCAACTAACAATGTCATCTTGTAAATGTCACACCTATTCACCACCCACGTCCTCCGGACAATGTCACTCAAGCACCAATAGATCCTTGTAGAACTATGGCAATGAACACAGCGACTGAAACGCCTAAATATCAAAGGTCTTTAATTTAAAGAATTAAACTAGCTACGCGGTATATTTAGCTAAGCCTAAAATGGCACGAGCTCGCACGCAATGCCCGCCTAACTTTTCACTAGTAATCTAAATACACTTGGTAGTTATTTTTGGTCTTTTTATTTTAATACAGAAATTTTTTGAAATTCCTTCGAAAGGGATGTTATCCCTCGACAAAAATGCTTCGAAAAAGGACTAGATAATTTCTAATCTTCTCATACTCTTAACTAAGACCTTGTTTCATCGTTTACACATAAAATGTAACACACAGAATTGTATGCTTGTCTCTGTCTAAAACATCATGTTTTATTAAACGGACATAGGTTTATCTGTCAGTTAAATTTTATCTGTAGACGGTAAAACGGGCACTAAGGCGTCAAAAATAACTACCAAGTTTATACAGACATTTCTTCCAGTCTTGAATAACGGTGATATGAAATAGATACGTAAATCCACTTTTCTTTGCAATAGCATATGATCAGTTATTGGTCTGTTTGTTATAATACTCTGATGATGATATTCAATATTAATTATGTATTTATAAATTAATGTCCTTAGAAAAGGTAGAAGTCGAAAGTTTTGTAAAATCTATGGTAATGACAATATTTCACATCACCGTCAAACAAAATATCAAAACTGCAACAACCCTATTTCTACTAGAAGTCTATTTTATAACAATCGTTAGTTAGCTACTAGCGTAAGTTACACTGGTCACCGTATTAAATATAACTACGATCAGAATACGAGGACCTCACGCTCGCCCGTGAAGCGTGCGTGGTGTCAAGTTATACAAGACGTTGTATGTATATCGTATGATGACCAGTATAACATGAGCGCGGGTCACGCTTACCACTCAATAACCACTCCATAGGGTTGCCAACCTTCAAAATTTTCCTATTTTGGAAAGATTTTGTTCAGCAGCGGCATTTTAAAGACTTCATAGCAGAAAAGGGTAACACCAAACGAAATCCAATCATTTCATAATTGACCAACCACTAAAAGCAGTCTTCACGTTTACTTTAGTTAATCTAAAGATTATTAATAATTATTATTACAATAATATAATTATAATAATAAAAAATACTGGACCATAAACTTGATTTTATAGGAATACGAATACGTTACACTTTTCCGAAACTACGAGTAACCATAGACAATCTCCGTACCTACCACAGATTATAAAATTTCTATTGAAAAAAACATGGCTATGGTATTGCTCTGTGAATGCCTATTCTAATTTCGAAAATAATTTATTTAGAAAAATGGTTAAATCTTTTTTTACGGTGGGTTTTTTAAATTAATTATTGCAAAGGTAACTTTATACCTCAATACGTATTTAATTCCCTTGTAGCGAATCTAAAAAAAACTATTTAGGCGTCAACCTAGCGTTCTACTATGAGTTGAAAACTCGATAGCTAGTGTTCAGTGAGTTTCGTTAGTAGTCTGCGACAAATAATCTATGAGAAGACTATGACAAAAAATCCTAGAAAATCCTCTATTTTCATACGTAAAGTATTTTAAAACACACAACCACATCTTATTTCATAAGAGACGAAGCTTTTAGTCGAAATGGAGAGAAAATGTAGAAACAAGCTTATACAGGGTGGTTCGTAACTATCTTCATAGATCTTTCCCTAAAATGGTTTTCTTTTTTAAATTACCAACTGATAGATTTAAGTTTTAATAGGATGTACAAAAATACACCCTTACTTACTTTTGTCCATTTAATTTAAACTTCAAAAACGGCATTTTTGAAGACAATCTATAATATATAAATTGATCTTAGCGCCTTACTTTCTACAATTTCTCACCATTTTTATTCATAATTCGAATTTAAAGATCTATGATTTAGATAGTGTATTTTGAAATTCGAATTATGAATAGATTATTTATTTTTTTATTTTATCGACTAATTTAGTCAACCCGACGTCTAGCTACATTATTGTTGTAATATTTGAGCATTCCTATTGCCTCATCTGAATAAGTTTAATAAATACAGTATAGATATTAAAAATTGTTGCTGTTTCATAAAACTGAAAAAAAATCTATGTAGGCAACTTTAACACTTTGGATACTAAGCCTTATCTATAGAGTATTAATTTATATTTTGAAAAAGTACCTTCTGGTCCTATTTCTGATGCTCATGGCAGTCAACGTGTTAAAAAAATCGGTAACTCTATATAATTCTTGATGACTGTATAGTACAATATCCTATTAACCCACGATAAAAAAAAATACAGTGATTTTTTCGCTTCTTATGATTAGGTTTATGTAAAACTAAATTAATATCATGATAAACTGCAACAATTTTAATATCACCCTGTATACTAATAATAAATAAATGCTAGTTTTGTGTTCTGAGTTTTGACTGTACATTACATAATGATGGCATGTTCGTTTTATTGATATTTTTTTCGAAATCCAATTTTTCACCAAAATCATTTAGGTAGGGATACAACTTTTTCACGAAAATCATACCTCTAACAGTCACTTTATTTGATTCGAACTAAAAAATACAATGAAACTTCCAAGCTATTATACTTTGACCAAAATCATGTGATTGCAACTATTTTTACATAGCAATAGAGTTTCATATAGCGTGATATACCAATATGGAAACTCAAGGAAAAAGTTCCTACAACAAGGTCTACAATCACAAAAGTATGGTCTTGGCGTATAACCCTACAGAATGAAGGAGTAGCATCGGATACATACGAGATCTGGCCGTCGGATACCTTCGTAACTCGGCCGTGTGCGCCCGCACAACGCGTTGAGTATTTCACAATGTACATGTAACTTTACATTCAGTGTGTCGCCGACGTTCGGTTCTGATTCCTCTCGAGATTCTGTTGATTAAATACATATTTTAATTAGCTAGTTGTTTGATGACTCAGGCTGTGAACGTTTCGGAATTGTATTTTTATATGGCAATATAATAATACAAGGGGATGTCCGCGACTTCGTTCTTATTTATCGTTATCTTAGAAGAAAATCATGATATCTCAAAATAATATACTTAGCCTATGTGTTATTCTAATGTGCAAACTACAATATTGTAAAGTTTCATTAAAATCTGTCGAGTGGTTTTTGTTTGAAAGAGTAATCCATCGGCACAAACTTTGACATATTAGTACGACGTTTCTACGTGTTTCTTTTCATATTTCGGAAAAAAAGACAATTTTTTACATTATTCGTTATACCTGCGGCAAAGTAGGTAAGCTGGGTCCCATAGCAGCTAACGCGCAGTACTGCGCGAGCAGCGCAGTGAGTGAGTGCGGCTGATGGTGCGTGGCGGTGCGCGCGTGCGCAGCCAGCGCCGCCCAGCAGTACACGTCCGCGCCCTCCGCGCCGCCCGCCGCCGTCGACTCCCGCGCACCGCCGCTCGCCGCCGACAGCGTGCACAGCGACATCGCCTTCCACCCGCCGTATCTATCACACAAACATACTAGCGTTAATGACCTCGCTAATCTATTAGAGAAAGGTAGTTCTTAGAGGCCTCTTTTAATTGGCCAAACGGTTGCCTCGAGAGGCTGCTCGCTCTGCGTGGACCCGCCTATTCGATCTCGATTTGCATGTTAGGTTAAGTCATTAGGATACGCACAGGCGATTCAAGTATCCTGTACATCTCGAAAACTAGTCACCGCGAAGTATTTAACATACATTTGAACGAAGGCTCGCACACTACGTTACAAGTATAATATGTGTGAGTTACTTCGCGGTGACTAGTCTTGGAAACTTAAATCTTATCTAATATTAAACCAAAATCCACTTACTTGTCCACAACGACGACGGGTCCGTTCTTATACTCCATCTGCGCACCCGCAACGAACTCGATCAACGCGAACGAGTCCTTATAAGGCTCAATCAGTCTATCTATCGCCTCCTCCCTCTCGCTCGCACTCTTGGCCTCTCTCACCGCTTTGACGTACGGATTGTCGTCGGGTTTCCCCGCCGTGTACTCCGTCGTGTGACCCTCCAACCAGCCCGAACATTTGATAAACTTCACGCTCAACTGGTAATCGTCCTGGAGCGAATGTACGCTGACGTTTATAACCTCGATGATTCTATCCGAGGGTATATTCTCCGGCGCCTTGTCGACCTTCTCGTAGTAGTATATGGGTCGGCGCAGCTCGGCCTCCTCCTCCACGGACAGCGCGGGCGGCACGGGCGGCGGCGGCGGCGCCGTGTCGGGCGGGGAACCAGCCGTCTTTGACCCCCAATCAGGGAACTTGAACTTGGTCGGGGAGCTCAACTTGAAATTTTTCAGCGACATTTTCGAGGGACTCCGCGGCGATTTCGGACCGTTTCGTGTGTTCTTTTCCGATAGCGACGAGAATAGGTCGCCGTTTGCTATCGATTTTCTCGCCGAGAGGTCTCTGTTTCCCGTGCTGAGTCTTTCGAGTCTCAATTCAGTTCTGTCGAAGCGATAGTTCGGTTCGTTATCGGATATAGGGGAGCTATTCTCTGGTATAAGTCTCTCGTCGTCGGCGCAGTCGCTCTCCTGCCGCCTGAGGCCGTTGCCGTTGGTCTCCGGGACGGGGCTCGGCGCGGGACTCCGTCGCTCGGATTTACGGTACGCGACATACGTCTCTTTCGAAACGAAGCTGGTTTTGAAGTTCGCTATAAAAAGTTCCTTCTCGTCTTCCGTCGGCCAGAATACTTCGCAATCCTGTAAGATAGTAAAAAGAAAAATTTGTATTAGTATTTGTAATAGCAAAGTAATCAAATCGAAGGTGCCTTAGCTAAAGGGGTTTCGTAATCTATTTGACTAAAGTCAGGAGTATGAACCGATATCATATAGGGGGAAAAAGTCAATAATAGGTATCGATAGCAAGTTAATCTATTACGGGTAATAGGTATTACAGGTATATATGTTAATAATAAGGGAGTACGCACATCAAGGATGAGCGTGTAAGCGTGTGTGTCATACCTTGTCGTCGGCGGCCAGCAGCAGCACGAGCTGCGCCGTGTGGTCCCACAGCAGGCGCCAGAGGTCGGGCGCGGCGGCGCGCACCGGATGCTGCGCCACCGCGTACTCGCGCAGCCGGCGCCGCCCCTGCACCCACGACGCGTTCACGTACTCGCTGCCTGCACGCAACACAACACATGGATATATTTAAAAAGTAGATGGACCACCAGCCAAAACTTATTTGATAGATTGAAAAGAAATAATTTTACAGATCATTAACTTAGGTAATTGCCTAAGTTAATAATAAGCAATTAGAACGGACATGTGAAGACGAGTCGCATCGTAATTTTGACATACACATTGTCATGACGACGCGTGTGAACGAATCCATAGAAAATGTATGCAATGATATTATTTTCCGGACAAGGCCCGGATGTGTGTAGATTGACCTTAAACCGGACTCTATAGACCACACATTTAGTTTTATCTTCAAACACTAGGTCCTTCTAACCGGACACTTACCTTCGACGCCAGGTTTCGGTACGAGCATCACCCTCGCAGAGTCAGACGGCAATACGCCGCCCAAACGGTTCTTTTCAACATTATGAGCTGCGCGAGCGCACACGCTCGGTTCCACGCACGATCGGGTTATTAACTGCAAGGTTAATATTTGTTTCAGTAAGTAAATAAATATTTATTCCCAGTCATAAAGATATGCAACAACAGCACAAAATTACAATTATAACAATAACAATGTTTCAGTTATAATTGGCATACTTCGATCTAAAGATGGACAAAGATCTATTTTCTTGTTCTCATCCTTTTCATCTATACGCAAACGCAAGGTTTGGCTTGATTGAAAGAATTGCCTAAAACCTCACTCGCTAAAAATAATAGATCAACTTTCCCTCCACTAGCTACGATCTGAACACACTTCTGTCGCTTCATCCACATTCAATCCCCCACATGCACGTCATGTACTTACCAGGAATTGTTTCTCGAGTAGATTGACAGGCGGCGGGCCTTGATACGTGTGATGTCTGTTAGCCAACGAACGCATGCGCTCTAGCAACGCATAGTTCTCGGCACGGTTCACCCTGAATGCAATACAACTTATAATTGCTATTTACTAAAGAACCAAATGAAACGTCCAAAAATATCGGAAATACTCGTTAAACTAAATTATAATGAGAAATATTAAATATTATCATTTATTCATGCACATAAATGATTGAATGAATGATTGATTGATTGATTTATTGATATTCTCACCTTCGAATCTCCTCTTTCTCCTGCTCACTCAAATTGTTATACGCTTCCATATTTTTACTGAACGTGTCCGTGGAACGCGGCGCCAAATCATACACCCCTTCACTCTCTTCTCCGTTCACCATTACTTCTCTACTTTCCTCTTCTTCCTTCACTGACTTACTCTGCTCACTGTTCAATTCATCAGTTTTTATAGACATCTGACTCTGGCTGCCATTTTCTACGACCTCATTCTCGTCGTTGGACTGTGGGTTCTCGCTCTTTATACTAGCCGTGTCGTCCATTCCGTTGGTCAAATCGTTCAAGCTTTTCGTTTTCTGATTAAGATCTAAAACGGCTAACTCTTCGTCGGATATCGGTTGTAGGATTTCGGCTAAATATTCCCTCGCTTTGTGGAATTCTACTTCGGTGTTGCCAGATCGGACGTGTTCTAATAGTGCGTCGTGTACGAATACGTATTGCTCTTCGGTTTGTACGAGATGGTTCCGTTGGGTGCGCGCGCGGCAAAGGAAGCCGAGAGGTGATAGCGTGCCGGTTAGTTTCAGTTGATTCAGTTGAGCGTCTAGGACTATGTACGTGCCTGTGCGACCCACGCCAGCGCTGGGAATTTAAAAACATTATAATATAAAAGCTTAGTTTAAGAGATCGCGTGATACAGGCTGTAGCAAAATCTTTTCTCGAAACTTTATTCTTTCTCTCAGCTCGTCAGTGAAAAGCACAGACGACACGAGAGAACAGCCTTAGAACTTTTGTCATGGCATCTTTTCTAGTGAAACCACCTTAATTTTCGTCAACGAACTCTCTTGTCCCTTGATTGGGATCGTATATAAAGCCGGGGTCTGGAGATCATGACGCACAACGCTACGGTATGCGGTATGTGATGTCGGACATTCAATCATATGAAAAACGTCAAGAAGCTCCCTTATTGAAAAGCAAACGCGTGACACTGCGTTGTGCCGCGTACCGCAGCGTTGTGCATCATAACGCCAGCATGTACGTAGCTTACCTGCAGTGCACAAGCACGGTGCCGTGTCGCGGCGAGGCGGCACGCACGAAGGGCAGCACGGCGAGCGGGTGTCTGGGCGTGCCGTGGTCGGGCCACACCGTGTAGTGGAACTGCGTAACCGCGCGCGTGCCGTCCGGACCGCAGCCCGGGCTGCTGGCAGACGACGACGAGCTCTCCTGGGAGGACAAACAAAGATATTGTCACTATATCAACCCCTTATAACCGCTTATATGTACGTCAAGAGGCTGCACGCAACTTCGTACACCTTTATCGTCGTATCTTGGAAAAAAATCATGATAGCTAAAAATAATATTATTAGGCACATACGCTATATAGCCCGTTATTCTGATGTATAAGAGTATAAGATACAATATTAAAAAGGTTTCATCAAAATCTGTAAGTAGTTTTTGCGAGCCACAGTAACTAACATCGTCACATACATAAATCGGCTCAAACATTGACATTTATAATATAAGTAGGAAATCTTAACCTAAACACTGCCCGTTTCTACTTCATTCTCCACTGTTTATTCATTACCAAGCTAATAAACACCTGCGTCCCACTCACCCCGCTATGGTTCCTGCCGTTGACGTGTCCCTGCGCGAGGTTGCGCACGCGCATGTGGCGCACGGTGTAGGCGGCGCGGACGTCCTCGTGCACCAACGTCACGTGGATGCCGCCGAACTCCGCCGACGAGCCGCGCCCGCCGTCCGGCCAGTACATATCGCATTTACGCTACAAGTACAAAACTTTATTAAAATTTTGCTTGCTAAGAATAACAATACTTTAGGAAAATAAATCTCATACTATTTGGTTCCACTAAGTTGACAATTGCTTTCGGCGAGTCGGCAACACGTCGTGGCGGCCGATTGGCGCGCTCTTGATTGGTATTTTAAGCCCCACCTTCGGTTTGTATTTAGCGAAACCATTTTTTTATTCGCTTGCGTTTCTATAGTATTGTTTTTTATTTATTTAAAAAATAATAAAAAAATAAAAAGGAAAACCAACAGCTTCATTATATACATTAGAAAATTATAAATTAACAGTCGAGCCAATTACAGGTTTTCACAGATAGAAATATAAATAAAAAGTTACCGTCAAAGCAATTATGCACTGATTGTATGTACCTATAGACATTTAGTAGTCAGTTATTAGTAGTTAGCTTGTGTATTTTTCGCATAACTATATTTATTGCGTCAAAGCGATGTTTTCATATCGTCCACGAACTCACCCGCCCGCGCTCCACCAAGTTGGTGATCATGACGACAGTGTGCACGCGGTGTTGCCAGATCATGCGCCAGAAAGCGTCCAGTGTTGCCGGCGTAGGCCCTTGAGTGGCTATGTAACGCCGTCGCCACGTCAGCCATTCTAATTTTACGCGAGTTTTTTCGCCATCTGTTATAAAGAATGGGTTTTGTATGAAGCTTAGCTTATCTATTCTATTTTTTTTAATGATGGCCATTAATCATCATCATCATCATCGCTTGTGGACGTCCACTGCTGGACAAAAGGCTCCCACAAGGATCTCCACAACGATTGGTCAAGCGCTGCCCGCATCTAACGGCTTCCAGCTACTTTCACCAGATCGTCGGTACACCTTGTTGGAGGCCTTCCGCCGTGTACGCCATTAATCAAATCTCCAAAAATCGATAGTTCCCTTCAATACAAATTATAGATCGACAAAATCTCGTAAAGTGTCAGTTTTCAAAGACATTGACCGCCAAAGTCATACTGTAGCGCTTGATCGATCCAAACACACTTCTTTCGCTTCATCCACATTTGTTCGCCTCATACATGCACGAAGAGGTACATTTTAAGGCACCGTATCACCATCTACAGAAAAAAATTATCTAACGGATAATTTATACCTGTCTCTGTCTAAACCTACCAGTCCTAGTGTCCTAGTGTGTGTAGTGTGGTCTTGTGTTTACTTGACAGTTAAATTTTATCTGTGGTAGGCACTTAGTATCCTTACCAATATCAACATAAACGTCATCCAGCTCGGTATCAGAATCGCTCCTATCACTGTCAGAGTCTGAGTTCTGTTCGTCAGACTCCACGATACCGGAGAACTCTATATTGAGGAACGCCGATTCTATTCCCTCCGCTAAGTTGGGCGGCGGCTTCGATGGCTTTATTGATGGTTGTCTGGAAAAAATAATCCGCTTTAATTTATTTGGCGATTTACGTCTCCAAGTAATATGTGGTAATGAAAGTACAATTGTGTGTCGTCGCGTCTTAGTAAACAAAAAACATTGATACTGCAATAAATAACCTAACCTTTTTTAATAAAAAAAAACCTACTGCGTTTAAAAAGTACATTTTTTTTATTTTGATGTACCCAGTGTCACTCTGTCAGTAAAAACTAATGACACGACACCTCTCAAGTTCAAATCCATAAGCCAGTCAGGCTTGTCAAAGAATTATACATACATACTCTCGAAAAACATAACCCTCCTTCTGGCGCAGTCGGGTAAAAACCGTATCCTGTAATTCGCAGGCCCCGTACCTGTGCGGTCGGTTCCTCCTCTCAAGCTTCCGCTTGATCCGTGCGAGCTGTCGCGCAGCCAGCCGGTCGCGTATCCCGTCGATGAAGTTGGCGTTGACGTAGTCGCACGCGCCGCCGCCCGCGCCGCCCACGCAGCCCGCCGCGCCGCAGCGCCCGCCCAGCGACACGCACACGCGCGAGTGGTCGTCTAACGTACAAAGTGCTCCTTACTTTCGTGTTTCGATACAGATGTATATGCTGATTTATAATTAGTGAACGATAGAAAAGGATATGCACGTACTCGTGATAAACAACTTTTACTATGAGACCGAGTCCGAAATCATTAAAAACAAAAAAAAACCCACACATTTAACACTGTCTGCTGGTGTATTTCGAACTTGGCCCCGTAATAAAAGTTGTGTGTTGTCACGAATACATGCGTAACCTTTTCTATCCACTAATTAAAAATCACCCTTTATATCTAAAGTAGTATCTAATTGCTTTGTGAAAAGTCTTTGCACAAACAATTTTTTTTTTCCATGTGAAACTCAACTAAAAGATTTTTTAAGTCTAAATACGTACAAGCAGTAATATTCAAGTATCGATTCTTCAGCCGGTTCTCGGGTCGATGGCTGTGATGACTCGTGTGTCCGAGGGCGGCCGACTTCGCTACCACTATCTCGTACTCTTTGCTGTACAAACAATCAAATAGTTTTATTAAAAGTTCAGTAGATAAACGATCTTTATATTATGTGTGTGTCAGGATATTATGACAAATATTTGTTCTAGATAGAATTTTAAAAAAGAAGCTACGTTAGGGATAAAGAGATCCGTAACTATCGAAACTATCGGATATGCGATAGAAAATAATATCGATAACCGTAACCGAATTTGAAATAAAAGTTTCGGATAATATCGGATAGCCTACTTTTGACACATTAAGATAGATCGTATTGATCGGCCGGGAGGAGGTCGACAGACGCGTTGTTTTTATTTTTGTTACTTTTTATTAGTCACTTAAATTTTACTTTTAAAATTGTTTAAAAATCTTATACCCGTAACTGAAACTAACGGATAATTCGAAATCATTTCATATTCGTTACCGTATCCGGTATAATAGTCATTTTTATATCCGTATCCAAACCGTACCCGAAAGATATCCATAATATCCCTGCTTTTACTGTATCGTCTGGCCAAAAAGAGAAGAAATCAAAAAGTGACAACACAGTAGTGTCGTCCCGTTCAATCTTAGATCGATTCAAAAGGGACGACGATACAGTGTTGACACTTTTAAATTACTACTCTTTTTGACCATACGAATGAATGAACGTGTTTATTTGTTCGAAAACAGTAAATAGCATTAGTTATTAGAATTATTATGAAAGCACAGTGTTATCTCATAGTGTAAATGGGCTACCTGAATCCGATGTCACCGTCGGCGTGCAGCGCGGCGACGTGTTTGACGAATTGGTGCGTGGACAGCGCGGGGTGCGCGGCGGTGGCCATGCGCGGCGGCCGGCAGCGCGCCGGCTCCAGCGGCGGCGGAGACACGGCGGCCGCGGGCGCTGGCGGCGACGCTGCTGCGGGGGCAACGCACTCGGTACATAGCGGCACACTAGACAGTCTAGGACGGCGTCGCATGCGACCCGTTTACCACTCACAGAAAAAAAATAACTGACAGATATTTTATACCTGTCACTGTATAAACCGTCATGTTTCATGTTATAGACGTAGTCGGTTACGTTTTATCTGTAAGTGTTGAAATCGGCCCCTAGTTTTATTGACTTCTTTACCGTCATGAGATTACTAGCCGATCGCTTAATTTTTAGACAAAAAAAGCAAAATTTTGAGGAAAAATTCCCACAAATCAAAATTTTATAAAAAAAAAATACTTTATTAATACCGTTCATCGAGGCTTCATAAAACACCTAAATATTTAAACGATTCAGCCAAAAAAGCAAAAGCAAGTCACTATACAAAACTAATTATAAATAAAAATAAATAAAAAAACATTATAAAAAAATTACAATACATTTTTGTCACTTAAAGATTATCTTCAAGTCAAATATTACTTCTCAAACTGAATATCATACAACAAGCTCAACTAAACACCAAACATCTAATGACCAACATACCTGGCTTCTTATACGCATTGAGCGGCGCCCGCGCAGCCCTCTCCCCTCCCTCCTCCAAATAGTTATACGCAGCACTGATGCATTTGCTCAACCGCGATCGGCATCTAGAAACGTTTATTTAATTATTCTTTTATTTGTCTATACCGGTAAATACCATCGACAATAGACCACGCCCTTAATGAACCATTAATGAATATAGTCTGAATAGGGAATTAGGAACAAATGAATTTTTAAAATTAATTATTGTTTTGCAGTGTTGTGTATTTAAAAAATGCGATACAAAGGTATGTTGCCATACAATGGGTAACGCGGCCAGCTTGTTGGGGACTATGCCTCGTGGTGACGCACTTGATTCCATTTTCTATTTGCATATAATAGTTTTATTTTTGTATATTGTGTACTTGTCTTGTGTTTGAATAAATAAAATTTAATAAAAAAAAACTATATTTGTATGCCTAAGAGTTCGGATAAGGGATGGAGACACTATTGTTATCTAGATCTACGATTGTAAATCCATATCATATGCGTCTGACGCTGTGACGAACGCAAGGAATACAACAACCGCGCGCGTGTACTAGCCTCCAGTATACAGCGGCGACGGCGACGGCGGCGCACAGCGCGAGCGGCACCAGCGCCAGCAGCGCCGCTTGACCGCCCGACGTCGCCGCGCGACCATCCGCGTCCGCAGCGCGACCCACCATACAATGCTCGCTTGAGATCTCCTGCAAACCAAACAAACACACCTGTGAACTAAAGTCAAAAGACAAACATGTTTCGCTTCATAAACACACTAAATTATCCACAGATGAAGAAAAGGGCGTTAATAATACATTACATATAACGTTTTGAACAACAGTCGAAAAAGTTAAAATATCTATAAATTCATAAGCAAATACGTACTCTTGAAAAGTTGACAATATATATCGTTTTTAAAGCTAACGCCAGATTCCTAGATAGATAGATAGATAACGCTAGCAAGGTAGCAGTTTTCCCCAGAGAAGAATCTAGCAAGCAAGACACTCTGTTGGGTTGCTCTTTTCAAGTTTCACATTTTTTTATAAACACATAGACACTTATCATACATACATACATACATATCGGTCACGCCTCTCTCCCATTGGGGTAGGCAGAGACCACTTCCTTCCACTTGCTACGATCCAAACACACCTCTTTCGCTTCATCCACACTCATTAGTTACTTATCATAGAACAACAAAAAAAACCTAGCTTTAGCTTAACGGAGCTTTAAGTTTAGGGGCGTTTTCTGCAACGGATAGTAATTAAATGTGTGCTTACCTCCGGCGGCGACTCGGAGCCGTTCACCAGAAGATGGTTGGTAGCGATTGACGCCGTCACTGCATAAATCTTCACTTCGTAACGCGTCACGTTTGATAGGTCCACGTTCTGTGGTGTACAAGTACATCGTTAATTCATGGCCGTCTGGGCTCGGGATAGAGAATCGTGGAGAAGAGAGGCTTTTGCCTAGCAGTGGGACATTGACGGCAAGATAATCCATCAGAAATCGATATCGTTGCCTTCAAGATTTTCAGGCTAAGTTCGAGCAAAGGAACTGGGTAACCACCGCCGAGTATAATAAAATATAATCGCGGACAAACATTATACATCTATACATACAAACCAAGTCTGCTCATTTACAATATAATCAGTTGTGTGTCGGCAGAGTGTTAATGTAATTTTTTTACATATTTGGTCGCAATCAGTGTAAGCCATTGTTTAGCAGAATGAATACTAAATTTATGTAAAAAAAAACCCATTGACATTCTGGGCCCCAGGTGAAACTGAGAACCTCCTGTTTTTTGAAGTTGGTTAAAAAAGTAACACTTGCCACCATGATAGCGGTCTCGATGTCGTTCTTGTTGGTGGCCAGCGTGAGGCGACTCCGCGGCTGCTCCTCCGGGATCTTGCGCAGTGTCACCACGTACTGATCCAGCGAGTTGTTATATTGCAACGGTTGGCGCCATTGCAGGAACAGTTTACCTGGATAAATGTGTTTTATTTTGATTTTATGGTAAACAACATTCAATTGCGCAAGACTACAAAGTTAAAACAGATTATTATTTAAAAAAATATATCTTTCAATCGAATCAAAATTCGTTCTTACATTATCTAAAGACATATCTATTCCAAATTAACAATAAAAAAACATTTATATGCAAGACTTGAAAAACATAATACAGTGGACCCCCGATAATCCGGCCCCTGTCTAATCCGGCGCCCCCTGTAATCCGACATGACTTTGAATTATGTTTGACAATCTTCGCTAATGTAGATCACGCAGGTTTGAACAGGTCACAACTTGATTAATAATTCTTGATTATTTTGGTAGATATGTATGTGCATTTATGCTTAATTTTATAATAAAACGTAAGCTCTCAATTGTTATTTAATTTACTAAATTCGACTTACATAAATTAAGTATGATTTGTACTTCAAAGTATGTACATTGAAGTACAAATCATACTTAATTTTGTACATATGTATGTACATATAACATAGGTATAGATTCTTATCATTGGATACATATGTAATTTGTCGGATTACAAGGTACTCTTTTGTAAAAAAATCCGGACTATAGCGGTCTTAGGCAGTGCTCTATAATCCGACAAATTCGATAGTCTGACACTGCCCTGCATAATGTTTGTCGGATTACCGGAGGTCCACTGTATTTACTATTGAAGTTATTATACAATCTGTTTATAGAAAAAACGGAATTATTTTTTAAAAGAAAGGTGCAAAACAATCAATTAGAAATCCCACAGAATCTTGCCAAGATTATGTAAATTATTACTCACCATCATGTTGGCTACACGTCAGGTTAAGTATGATGGGCGCGGAGGGCGGCGTGACGTCTGTAACGACGTACAGCGGCGTAGACTGCGGTCCCAATCGGTCTATCAGGTCCGAGGACTTCACGCCTTCCAGGGAAAAGTTGTAGAACGCTCGCACCCAGATTTTGTATGGTGTGAACGGTTCTAGAAAAGAAAATTTTATTTATTATAGTCCACGTAACTGATAACGCAGATAGTTTATTTTGTCCTACTGCTGGACAAAGAGTTCATTCCATTCTTACGTTCGAAATTTCGTAAACATAATGTATGCAATTATTTAATTAATTGAAAAAAACTTACTCAAATTCCTTAACCGAAACCCGACCACCTTAGTGACCTGCCCAGAAGTATTGAGAAGAGTCAAGTTCTTAGTCGCTCTAGAATACTGCTCCATTCCCAAATCGCTTGGGAACACGTTCTTCTTCTTTACTTCCTGTGAAGTCTGCACGCCGAATATCGTCGAGGTGTCCGATCGTGGGACGCCTTGTTCGTAGTATAGAACGTAAGCGATCTGTGTCGGGTTCTTCAACGGCACCGGCGACAAAGACTTCTTAACCACCTCTATAGGTAACGACACAGCTTGGTGCGTCTCAAGGTCATCCTTCTCCTGATGCGCTTTTGTTTCCGTCGCATTGTTCTGCCGACGTTTCCTGTGTCGGTGCGACCGGATCTCCCTTTTACTCCTGTACGCTAAGTCAACGTCATCGTTTTGTATATCGCTCTTGAAGTAGTAGTCGAAGTTAATGTTGGTTGGTGAGTCTGCGAGCATTCCTTGGTCGTCGATTACGTCATTGATGGGCTGATCGTTCTGTGGTTCGGTTTTCTTCTTGGCGGTGGCGAGCTCTCGGTCTATGGTAGACGGGTGACCTTGGACTGAAGCTGCTTTGATGGGAATGGAGGTCAATGGCGGGGCCCATGATAAATGGATTTCGTATTCTTTCACCTGGTTGGCTGTAAGGTTCTGTGGCGCGGACGGAACTGAAACAACATGATTTATTGCGTTATTTTAAGAGTAGGTATTTCATTTGACAAAAACATCATTTAATATAACGCTTCGTAAAACCCAGAAGACAGTACGAATTTTAATAACCCAACTGGCTTTTATTTAAAATAAGTTCACAAGTAATCAGCGTCGTTAGAGAAACGTTACATAAACATCTTAAATATTACAATTTAGGTAATGTTCCGTGAAATTAAATTGTTAAAATACGAATTTGAAAGTGTGAAAACTTATTAAAATATTGTGTAAGTAGCCATTACGAGACAAATGGATAGGTATTGTGGACTGTGGTGAACACGCCATATAAATAGCTTTAAGTACATACGACAATCTCAAACGTGATACATAGTAAAAGTTGTTCCAACCCCTAGTTGTTAGTATCTATGAGTATTTGTCATCAAAAGTCAATACAATTTGTTGCGGCAATAATATTCGGTTATAATATAAAACATGCTAGTGTAATCACGCAATTTAAGCAACCGTGTCAACCCTAACCGATAGAATTATGTATTCAAACAAATCCAATCAAAGGATTAAACATATCAAATTATAATTTAATAAAATAAATTATGCTAACACTTGACTTTTATGATATTTTAAATTAGCATTGTATAAGCGCATCGACCCGGACTCATTACGAAACTATTGTGTTTTTAAACGACGCTAAGATTGCCATAAAATTGACCTGAATATTGCATTCTATTGTATTATTTATTCATGGTTAAACGGAAAAATTAATGAAGCTTAGTAATGCAAAAAAATAGCATTAAGCAGAAGATATAAACAAAAACAAGAAGAAACAACTGGAACCTCGAATATGATAGCCTAGTTGATAGAACGCCTATCTGAAAGTTTCGATTTCAGGTTTGCACCTCTGAGTTTCTTTTCTCATGACCATTCGCTAGCGGTGAAGAAAAATATCGTGAGGAAACATGAATTACACTTGAAAAGAAATTTAAAGCTGTATGTAACTAGCCCGCATTGAGCGAGCGTGGCAAATTACGGGCGAATCATATGAGAATAGGCTCGTATCCCTGTAGTATGGTGCCTCTGATGAAAATGACTGGGAATCGAATCAACTACAGTCGCATTCCCAAACAGTCTACACAAAACAGTATCGCTTACAACAGATCCAGTGTTTCATCATAAAGGAAGCCGAACATTTAGAAATCCGTGTTAGGAAGTAAGCAACTATGTAACAATAGCGTGTTTATGATTTTGTCGCTTATTTTCATTGTCTATTTAAAAACTGTTTAAAGTGCCTGGCCTGTGAGAGTACTATATCATACGAACTTTTAATTTTGCAAATAGATTATCCCAATAAATCTGTTTTTAAGACAAACCTAAATATGAACAATTGCGGTCTGTAATCTTAAAAATAGGGTCTCGGTTTTACCCTTAGGTAAACTCTTTAAATTTAAGATATTTCTCGATGACGATTGCACAGCTTGCACTTAACTTGTATGTATGCATAATATGCATATACCTAACGTATGATATATCTACTAAAATAAATAAGTATCCTACAGACAGTAGGTATTACATACGTATAATTACGGTTTTCTTTCTATCAGTTTGCACATATTCGAAGTACGTTACACCGAAACCAAATTCAATGCCTAATGTTTTTAGAGTTTATCCAAAAAACCATGGCCCATATTTTATACGAAATACTAATAATATCTTCTGCTGAGGTTGATACCGATGCTGACGTCAGTTTAGTTTCTCACAATGCATGGTCAATGTCCTTTTAAGGATAGTTTCTATAACAGGACATAATGCATTTCCAATAATGATGCTTGAAAACGCACCTTAAAGCAATGGATACGAGTTTATAAATAAAACAAAAGACAGAATGCGGGTGCGAGGTCGGATCCATTTAGTGAGTCACCACTTTATTGAGTACGGGATCATCTATGTTGATACAATCCTACCATTTTTTAAGGTTGTGATCATCGAGAAAAATGCTGTAGGTAGCCTAAATCTTTACTCTAACAATGGTAATGAATGCAATCTCGCGCAACGCAATTATTCGACGAGAATTCGTGAGATCTTGTGCAATTTGGTGTATCATGCAAATTCTCACAATGTATCCTATATGAATAAGAAGTAATAATTTTTGAAGTAAGATGTTAGTTTTAGTTTAAATAACTGTTTTTAAACTAAAACTAACACACGGCCATATCTGGACGCGAAGAAACAAAAACGCTTTAGCAAACGAGGGAAATCAGAAATGTTAGGCGGTGCATAGACACGCAGTCAAACATATGGAAATGTTAGAAACGCGCTGTTCGCATAACCGAACCCTAATAACCCTAAACCATTTTTCAACGAGTACTTTTGCGTAAGGTCATAGGACTAAATTCCAATCACATTCCAATATTTTTATTTTTATTTTGGAACGATTTTTAGACTGATAAATCTCAATATTCAATAATTTATTGCACTAAACAGGTTTTTACAGATCTTTTAAACAACTTAAAGTACCAAAAGTGGACCCTGATTAGGGCAAAGCTATCTAAATGCTTATGACACATGGTACTTGGATGGTCACGTTAGTAAAAAGTTGAAGTACCTACCTACTAATTGATTGGATAGGTGTCCAAAACCTGCAATGAAAATCACATAATTGTCTTTATGTTTTTTTATAATAGATAAATACAAATTCTCTCATTGACTAATCCATAATAACAAATGAAAATATGTAGTCATTGATTTCCAATTCTTTAGAAGAAAAGGTTATGTTTGTCTTATTAACCTCATGATGCGATTTTATTTAACAATACAAACTTATTAATTATTAAAAACCATAATGAGCTTTGTTTATTATGTAGACAATAGAGAATTTACAAATAAGCTGATTAGATATTTTTTTATCAAGCATACTACGCAAATTATGTGTTTTAAAATTTTACTAGATAACACAAAGCTATTAATTATACCTTATAAAATCAAACTAATAGGTTTGATGACTGGTAATAACCAGTAATAATATGGAAAGGTACGACTAATACAGGGCCAAATATGTCCGCGAACTTTGAAAATTAAAAATATGAAGCTGTAGAATACATACATACATAGTTTCAATCACTATCTAGCTAGATGAATGTACTAGAATATGTCATTTAATATTTGATAACTCATTTATTTTACAACAATTAGGTACAACAGAGTATCAGGGTACATCAGTTTTGATGCCATAAATTTTTTTCTAACAGTGTTATTGGTACATAACTAAGAAGGATTCCTGGATCATAGGATCTATATTGGATTTTATAATTAGACCTAAGTGTTGTCTTCTAATCTTTCTTCATATTATCAACTCAGTTCAAACCACAATGTTAAGTGCAATATGTTTGAATATTCTCTCTGTACTCTCATGTACAAAGGTGTACATCTGGAGCATAGCACTATATGGATGTGAGACATGGAGCCTGACGCAAAAAGATAAAGAAAGACTGGAAGCTTTTGAAATGTGGTGCTGGAGGAGGATGGAGAGGATAAGCTGGACTGAGAGGAAAAGCAGTTAGAAGTCTTAAACATAGTCAACGAGAAGTGCTGCTTGTTAAGAACTATAGAAAAAAGAAGACGGAAAATGATAGGGCACTTGATGCGACATGACGGTTTTTTGAGAAACATCATTGAAGGAAGGTTGAGGGGAAGAGAAGCAGAGGAAGACCATGACATACCTACTTCACTCAAGTAAAAGATAAAGTTAACGTCATGTTGTATCTAGAAGTCAAAGCACTGGCAGAGGATAGGCCTAAATGGCGGATGCTCCAGTGACAAGAGCCTAACTCTTAAGTTAAATGATGATGACTCATGCGTAGGTACCTCAGAAGCTTGAGACTATATTCAAAATGTTACAATAAAAAAGACAAACCTGGTAAATTCATTATATTATCGAAAGGGATTTACAAAAGGGATAATTTATTTTAAAACCAGTTAACAAGTAGACATATTTTGTGTTGTTGTACAGTTAGCATCAAAAGTTGAATGAACTCATTCAGATTTTCAAAAGTAATATACACCGTTATTAGACATAAAAGCTTAACTACTTATTTTCCTTTTTTAACCCCCGACGCCAAAAGAGGGGTGTTATAAGTTTGACGTCGATGTCTGTGTGTGTGAGTGTCTGTCTGTGGCACTGTAGCTCCTAAACGCGTAGACGGATTCGGTTGCGGTTTTTTTTAATTGAAAGCTGGTATTCCTGGGAGTGTTCTTAGATATAAAATATGCAAATCGGTTCAGCCATTTCAAGGTATGAAAGTTAAATATTACTTATTTATTACTTTTTATAGTCGGGGTTTTTTTTTTTTATTTTAAATTTAATTTTTTGTACTTTATTGGATGTTCATTTAACTCTGGAGTATTTTACTTTTGAAAATCATCAAAATGTATCATTGACTTTATGATGTTGACCATACTTATGTCTGTCTCAAAAATATAGAGCATATGTATTTTGTATGCCAATGCAAACATAGCAATAAAATAATTGTAAGTCAATTCAATACCTAAATAGTACCTATAAGTATAAGAGTGGTTTATATTTTTATTTATTTATTTAATTATTCATATCAGTCACACTCTACACACTATATTATTTAGTCAAAATTTTTATTTATAGATGAATTTCTAATATTTCTATTATCTTTGGCATGCTAAAAAAAAGAATAAAGCAATTAGTGCGGTTGAGATGTATCAGACAAGCAGTAGATCTAGGTACATACATACATATAATATTGAGTCAGTTGATACTTTTCACATCTTATGGGTTAATAAACCATAGATAGTGATATCATGACATTTTTATGTATATGTTACGGGCAATGTGATTAATTGGGCATTATGCATAATGCCCGGGCATTATGAATAATGCCCAATATAAGCGGGCAATGTGATAAATACTATGTCATTAATCAAATTGCCCGGGCATTATGTATAATGCCCGTCACCTATTGGGCAGAGTGATAATAAACTTGTTTCAGTACTTTTTTTATTTTAAAATGAAACCTTATCTCACCTAACCCTAACTGAAAGTCAAATAGATGTGTAGGGTAGGTTACCTATTATGAAACTTAAAATTCTCATCATTTCTTCATAGGTTAAGTTGGGTTTTAGTTTAGGTTAGGCCATACCAGACTCTGATTTGTCAAAGGGTGACATGCGCTGGTTTCCCTAAAACACTTCCTAAATCCCTAAAATACTACTTCCCTAAAATATGTGGAAAGCGTTGATGGCTGGCACATGCGTTGAGACCTGTGTGAAGGTGCTGCTGTGATGGCCGGTCATGTACCTATGTGGATTCCATCAAGCTAAGCCTTTCACTTTTCAGCTTCCCTTATACCTTGTTCTGGATATTGCAGGGGCATTTTTTTTATTATTTCTTTATTGATTTAAGCTCTATTGAAATGTAAATTTTAATGTTTGTTTCTGTGTTTCAACCTAAGAATTTGTAAAACTTAAATTGAAAAGAGCGACCCAATAGAGTTTCTTGCTAGGTTCTTCTCTGGGGGCACTCTTGCGAATCTAGTATTAACTTTAAAAAATGACCCGTCCAAAGTGTTGTCAAACCTAACTTACAGGATTAAAAGAATTTTCATTTTCATTTTGGTACCTATGCAGCAAATACGTAAAGTTTTTAAAAACTTAATTGTGTTGAAGTACTTAATAATAACATAATTATGAGATGCCAAATTATTTTTGTACTCTACTTTAATAATTTTAGTTGCTAAACATGCAAAAACCTAAATTCTACCGAAAGCAATGACCTAAAATTTCTAAAAAAATCGACCATAATATGTCTCTGACAACGTTTCGAAAATTTGGCGACTTTAGAATTATCGCAACCTACAATTATCAAGGTAATGGAGTATTATTATCAAATTGCCCAATGGTCTTTGGGCATTATTCATAATGCCCGGGCAATGTGATAAATAGCACAGTTTTGATAGTAATTAATCACATTGCCCAAAACAGCTGGGCATTATTCATAATGCCCGGGCATTATGCATACTGCCCGCATTAATCACATTGCCCGTAACATATATAGTAGGTAGTAGAATAAGTTTGTATTATATTGTATTTATTTAAGGTAAAATCATGTATAGGTACTTATTTATTGGGTTGTAAATAAAATGAAGTTAGGCACTTTCTTAATGTTATTAAATATTACAGCTATTTTCAAATTATATATCAATATGTATTTGGTAGACAGGAGGACAAGTCCACTGGGATATAGAATAAAAAGAAAATAGAAGAGAATAGTCAGAGATAAGGAAAAATAGACGCAGTTAATTGAGGCCTACGCCAAATCGCAAGTATGTACCAATTATTTAATATTAGAAGAAACCACTAATGTGGATTGCTACAAGATGAAATGTGTAAAAATGTAGTTGTTTATCAACATTCATCAAAATTTATACCAACCATCATACTTGTAAAGCAACAATGTTTACAAATAAACTAAAAGGCAATCACAATTAGCCCAAAAAGCGTCTTTTTATACGAAATTCAACAGCCGCGAATGTCCCATTAGACCAAAATACATAAAGCTTTAGTAACAGACAACGAAATATTTATTCCCTTTTAATTTGAATTACAAGTAAACACGATGTACTTACCGTAAATCCTCGTAATTTCGTTGTAATTAGCAGCATTATCACAATGAACGCATAAAATAAATATAGCAAAAATGGCTCCTAGCACGCTAAGAATATACATTTTCTACCACAATGCGCACGATGGAGGCACGCGTAGATAACTTAAACTGCACTTTTAATCCACATTTTCACTTCAATTATTGATGTTAGCGGAGTTAATCAAGTAAACGATTCATTTACTCTTGTAAATTATTTGCCATCAATCGTGTAATGTAAGGCCCCGCCGTCTGTCACATAAGTTGTCAATAAACAATTTGTGTTGCCATATTTTGGGCGTCTTTTCTACTATTCTGTAAAGCTGCGTCTACAACGAACAGATTTTGACAACTTTTATATCGTCTTTTTTCCATCACCTTTTTGATTTTTGAACGATGTGCTAGTTATCCACAGATTTATAGGATTTGCTTCATTGGGATTAAGTCTGTGACTAGAGGGGTCAGACTTGGGCCAGGCAGACAGATCTCTGTACGCCATAGCAGAGAGCATTTAATCACTACGTTTTGTGAGGTCCAAACACATTCTACCAGTAGACTGGTTATGCGATTTTCGTGATATAAAAATATATAAAAAGTAAGATATTGTTTATAATGAATGAGATTTAAGATTCCAAGTAACCAGCATAAAAACACTCAGTGAACAGTCTCGGGAACTAGTATACTTCTGGAACTTATGCCCGATTTACACTTCAATAAGTACAGTAGCGAGTTAAGAACTCAGAAATATTAAGAGCCCGCGTGCACATGAGCAACGTTGCTCATGCGAGGGCTGTTTTGTCTGCAATGTATGGAAAGTTGCCTGGAGTTGCGTTGCTATTAAACGTGCGCGCATTCCATACTAGCCCAGCCTTAGGGGTAACCCTTGATCGTTATAGTTGCGTGTACGAGCACTTATTGGTCTGATCCTGCCATGTGGATGTATTGTTCGGTAGGTACTTCAAACCAAACAAGGAAAGTACAACAGAGGCACCTATAAATAATAGTTTATTTGGAACTCCAAATAAAACGAATATTTTCTTGAAAAACTTTCGTGTACCTATTATTTTGAACACAAACAAGCAGTTGCCGAAAAGACCGTTAAAGCTAACGCGCTATTACATCGAGACCGACGTTACATCAAACATGGTAGAGTGCGTTTCACGAAAGAAGTCCCCCGGATATTTTTGGAACTAAATTTGACAGGTCTATTTTCCCTATTTTCCGACCTTTTCCCTGATAGTAGGTAAAAATTCCATTACTTATCTTAATAAAAATAAACTTTTTACATAACAGAAATATAGGTAAGTAGACATGTTTATCAAAATATATACCAACCTACTCATGGAAGGAATCAGAACAGTCGAAATATGCAGGAAATAATATTATTTAATAAATTACAAATGAAATATACATAATATAGGTAGATGTTGACTCATAAATGGCAATATTATCAATTTTGACATGAAATACAGCGCCGCGGCTAGGGGACTTCTTTCGTGAAATGGACTCTATGTGTAAGTACCATGTTTGATATGATTTCTTTAAGTCACATTATGGTATGGTACAGTACAACCAATGGGTACAACATAACATACCTTACTCTATGATCAGCAGATATACATAGGTAAAGAAATTCAAAAATTGACATACCTACATTTCATTTTATATTGATAACAATATTTTCAATAAATTAAATTTTTCGTACCTGTAGATAAACACTTAGAGCAAATGAGCAGTAACATTCACAAAACATAGTCACTTTAATACCTCTAGTACTTACTCATAACTCTATTATCACTTTTATCACAGACAGCATAGCTTATCGAATTATATCCACCTAATAAGTCTTTGAAAAATTCGGTAAAATAGATGGAGTAACTACTGTACCTACCTATTTACATACTGTATACTGTACACTGTATAGTATTTAAATAGGCAATCAAAAACTACCCATTGGCGAGGCAAAGATTCTAACTAGCGCCTCTAGTGTCAAAATTGTAAAGCTATCTAAGAACGACACTTTGACAGTTTTCGTTACAATTAACGTCAGGGACAAACAAATATCATATACAAATCTGACATTGAAGTTATGTCTGACATTGAAGTTACAAATAAACAAACAAATTGTCGTTCTTAGACAGTTTCTAAATTTCGCCGCTAGAGGCGTGCGGATAATCTTTGCATCGCCAATAGCCTTACATACTATCGGCACTTCACAATTTTAAATAGAACTTTAGTCCTTGGCACTCTTCCTATACAATATGAATGCTGTTGACATCATTTCAGGATAAGAACTAGTGCCCGATGTCAGCGTCAGGCGGTTTTTTCTTGACGTGTGTAGAAGTCTCGGACGATGCAGATCTCTTCACACCATAATATCGCTTCGCCGGTAATTTTCTATGTAGTAAGTCGAAATAATCCTTTTCCTCCAGATCCTTCAAGTCTGGACTGGTCGCGTCCGCTGTGTTCTTTACATTAAATGTCTGCTGTAACAATAAAACCAACTTTATACATTCCATTCATACGCACACACTTGTTTTTTAAATCAGTATTTCATAAAGAGTGGAAAATCCTGGCACAGTAGAAGTGGATGGAAAGAAAGGACGGAAGCTTTTGTCCAGATGTGGGACATGACTCACATGACAGACAGGCTCTGGTTTCTAGAGTATACTCTCCACGTGAATTCATTTACTATCTTATTAACTATAATTAAAGCATAATGCCGAGATGTGTTAATATGCGCAGAATTTGGTACGTTTATTAAGTTGTTTCGTCAAAATCTATATCGACACGCTGCTAGTTAGAGCACTCACCGGGGCCGGTCCATTGAGTGCAGAAAAGTCGCAACGAGTAAGTCGGACACTGCACTGTTTGCCAAACACTGGCTTGCGCACTACAGTGCCCTCATCGTCACTCAAAGGCTCGCGCGCTACAGTGCCCTCTTCGTCACTCAAAGGCTCGCGCGCTACAGTGCCCTCTTCGTCACTCAAAGGCTCGTGCGCTACAGTGCCCTCGTCGTCACTCAAAGGCTCGTGCGCTACTGTGCCCTCGTCGTCACTCAAAGGCTCGCGCGCTACAGTGCCCTCTTCGTCACTCAAAGGCTCGTGCGCTACAGTGCCCTCGTCGTCACTCAAAGGCTCGTGCGCTACTGTGCCCTCGTCGTCACTCAAAGGCTCGTGCGCTACAGTGCCCTCTTCGTCACTCAAAGGCTCGTGCGCTACAGTGCTCTCGTCGTCACTCAAAGGCTCGCGCGCTACAGTGCCCTCGTCGTCACTCAAAGGCTCGCGCGCTACAGTGCCCTCGTCGTCACTCAAAGGCTCGCGCGCTACAGTGCCCTCGTCGTCACTCAAAGGATCGTGCTTTGCCACGTCTGTTGCCGCCGCTAGGAAGGGGTCCTCCGGCTCGTCTTTCACCTGCACCGTACTGAGTTCCAGTGCGTCCGAGCTGGTGTCGGCGCGCTCGTTTCCGAGCGAGCGTCGCACGTACTCGAGCATCCGCTGCACTTCCGCCTGAAACAGCAAGCGAGCGCTCGTCGTTACCTGACAACAACTTGCCGCCGACACTCGCCGCCGACGCCTCGTCTACTCACCGACGGCCTGGTCCCGGGCACCCGCAGCATGTAGTGCAGCGCGTGCATCCCGCGCGCCTCGCACGCGCCGCACAGGTCGTAGTCCGGGCACTGCACGCACGCGTACCGGAACCTGCCGACACAATGGCCGCTATGAGCACCGTCTCCGCGCGTCTCCTCGATCGCTCCCGCCCACTACTCACCGCTGTATCTCGCCGCCGCAGCTGTTACACTGGTAGCCCGTGTGCCTCGCCTCGTCTCCGCCGCCACTTTCTTTGCCCTCCACTCTACAAACGTCATTCTCAGTGTCGTACAATGTTTGCCACTCTACATGCTGCACGTCGTCTTCGGGATCTGGAACACATTCATCACCTCAACAAATGTCGGAGCATATCTAATCTGTCTCCTGCGATGTGATATTTACCTGAGTCGCACGGTACCACAGCACTTTCGTGGTTCCATGAGAATACTCTTTCTTCGTTCGACTCTTCCGTCTCGGTGACGTGCTGCTTTCCATCTGACAACATACGTGGAAAGGATTTTCTATAAGTGCCTTTGACTAAATATTAAAGCAAGTACATATTTAAATTAAAATAAAAACGCACTCAGGCTGCACGATCTGCATCTTTTTAAATTATCTAATACAGTTTCCGGGGTAGACGACAAATAGTTTAGACTCCATTTTGAAGGTTCTGTAACACACATGAGAAGGAATTATGTAAGTGTGTCTGAAATATTAAAGTATTTATGTAAATGACAATAAAAGAATCAAGTGAACACATCCTCGGGCTGATTGCACTTTGCTGGTTCGATGAGAATAGTATTTCTTCGTTAGACTCTTCTATCTCGACGTAGTGTTGCTTTCCATCTATACAATAAGACTGACGTCTAATAAGAATAGTAGACAACTGTCGCAGGCATCTGGTTGAATCTACAATTTAATTAAATGACTAGCGTGTCCATTAAATGACGACATTTACAGCACCTTTGTGCGACATGATCGTCAAACTACAACTTAATGCCGCCAACATAAAGAAAGGACATAAGTTTTTATCAATAATTTAAAATATAAGAAAAATACACCAAATTTTTTTTATTTTTTAATACCTAATAAAAAAGAAATCTAAAATCCTGGCGTACTGTAAAATTGATAGATTCCGCATATTATGTATGACTGACCATCACAGCAGCACAGCACTATCTCACAGACTTCAACGCATGTCATTTCGCAATTTCCTGCTGCTGCTCTTGTTTCATATAATCAGCATATATCATTTACTAAACGGCTTTCACTTTCAGAAGTAAAAATTAAGAATAAGTGAATAAAAATCAGTTCTTATTCACTTATTTACGAAGGAGTTCGCGACAACCATCTAAGTACATAGGTAATTAAAGTAATCTAGTAGGTACCAGTGGCGTAGCTTGGGGGGGGGGGGCAGGGGGGGCCATGGCCCCGGGCGGCATATAAAAGGGGGCGGCGGATAAGGAAAAAAACATTGCATGAACAAGAAAAAAAGGTTATTCCAAATCACGTCGTAATATGTTACGTACCGATAAAGCAAAACGAAACGCACAAGTTTTCACAAAAATTACCCTTTTCACAAAAATTACCTTAGGTCGACTATTTCTACGTTGAGACTAACAAATCTAGCTATGCTGGCAATTGAAAATGAGATACAATTTGATATTGACGATTGTGTAAAAGATTTTGCTTTGAAAAAAGCACGAAGAGTACATTTTTAATCTATTTTTTTTAAGTAATAGTAACAAAAATATTTAAGGAGCTTACTTACCCCTCTAAAACTAGCGCCACAGATAATCTTTCGTGATTTCTCTTGTTACAGACCGAAATAAAAAAAAAGTGGTTTGAAAATAGTTAAAGCCATATCCAAGCTACTTTTAAAACAGTGTAGATATACAGGGTGGCCCGTCGATTGACGTCCAAAAGGAAAATTTGGATTCCTCGTGTCGTGGGGTATCCGAATCACCCCCATGTATGTTCCGCGATTTTTTACGGTTTCCGAGTTATGACGTGTTTTCTGATTTTTTGAGATTTTTCAACCAATCACCCTAAAAAGGTTCGTAGAAAAAAAAAGTATCTACAACACTTTTTCATAAATTTATTTTTGCATCAGATGCTTCATGACCCGTACTTTTATGCATTAAATATTCAGCTTCGTAACTTTAATAAAAGTTGGGGAAATTTAGGTCGGAAGAGGAAAAATTGTATTGACTGAAAAATAATCGAAATCTTCAAACTTAAATTAAGAGGTCAAAAAGATGACTTCATGGATTTTAAACTAGCTTAAAAAATGCGCCAACTTCTCAGCTTTCATAATCATCGAAAAAAAATTATACTTAATGGGGTATTTTTGCTAGAATCAGCCTTTAAAGACAGCAAGGTGGAAAATTTCAGAATTGGACGTATGAGCAAATTTTTTTTTCTTTCATATTTTATGATCGATCACCTAAGCCTCAGTAGATTTAAAGACAGTGTTATCTTACCGAACAGTACCAAAAAGGAGCCAAGATTGACACATTTGGGGGTTTTGGAGCACCTGTAAGAGATGAGTTACACATTGAGAAAATTATGCAGATATGCATCATTTCTAAGGGGTTGCACACGGAAACGGCTTTGAAGCGGCACCTTTTTAGGGTGATTGGTTGAAAAATCTCAAAAAATCAGAAAACACGTCATAACTCGGAAACCGTAAAAAATCGCGGAACATACATGGGGGTGATTCGGATACCCCACGACACGAGGAATCCAAATTTTCCTTTTGGACGTCAATCGACGGGCCACCCTGTATATTATATTCTGCAAGTTCGAAATTCAAAATTAGCTAAAAACGGCTACTTTTAGCAGAAATTAAATCTGTAACTAGCTGCAAATATCTAATGAATTCAAACAAATCATTTCAAAAAATAGCTTCGATACATCTTATACATTTTTCAAACCACTTTTTTAATTTCGGTCTATAACAAGAATAATTAAGAAAAAAATATGGTGGCGCTGGTTAGCTAGGGTACAACCCTTAATAATATTAAGCACATATTTTATTCCTTCTAAGTTCAATGAGCACTATGTATAATTTAAGATACTATTTACACTCAATTGACAAATAAATACTTTAATACTTGTTATTATTATTTATTGTTATACACCTAGCGTTACATAATAAAGCTGACCCATTTAAGAAAATTAAACTTCCTGTGGGTTTGTGCAATTGCTTCTCTTAGATGTATTTTCCTTCTGAAGCAGTGCGTGGTAGTTTATTTTGACTTGCAAAAAATAAGGTGAATAATGGACATGAAGTCCATTCAATATAATATTTAAACTTTAAATTATTTATAATTAAAATAAAGGGCGGCGGATTTCCGGACGGCCCCGGGCGGCGAAAAGCCACGCTACGCCACTGGTAGGTACCTACCTTGTGATGTAGATGGCTGTGAAGGTGTTGTTGCTTTATTTCTAATCTCCGAAGCCTGGTAGTGAAAAGGAATGGCGGTTTTTAATAAACGTTTTCTCCGGCCATTCACATTCTTTAGATATTTCCGATCAAAATGATCTATACACAAATATCTGTTTTTCAATTTTTGTGGGGTAAATTGAGCAATTTTCGAGTTACCTAAAATAAAACATAATAAAATTAGAAAGAAATAAATCAAATTATGTACTGATTCCACTTAATGAATGGTGTATGTACCTATTTATAATATCTTTACAACAACTACTGTGAAGCATAACTTTTTCAAATAATAAGTTATTTCGATTTGGTATAGCTCTTTAATAGCAACAAATGTTTTGCTTAAGTAAGTATATTTCAATGATATAAAGTAAACAAACAAAACGTAAACAAACTAATGATCTTTTTGACAGATGTCAAATTTTCGATCGACATATCTTCACTGAGCAAGTAATCTTATCTTATATTCTTATCTTATCCTATCTTTGCAACGAGCTTTGAAATGACGAACATAATATAACCCATTGTCGCTTACCTACTCAATTATTTTTTGTACTACTAGATTTAATCTGTTTCCCATCACTACACCCATCTGCCAAGAAGAGGTAAATAACCTCATCCATACAATAGAATGAGACGCTCTAAATCCGTCTATTGCGCCGGCTATTTGAAAAAGGAACAAACTTAATAAACTTAACTTATATGTAAAACTAAGGTTATAGGTACCACATAAACAGTAGAAACAGACTTACCACAATTGGCTAACCAAATTGGCAGACGTCTTGAATTAATCGGAAACCGAAACATCGAAGTTAGTGCGGAAGTATTTTTGCAACCGACGTAATTACATCTCGACCCTCCCATTTTCTATAAACAGTAAAAATCGCATGCGAACGGAGTTAAGCCGTTTTGGTTTCTGCTAGTTCTTCGAAATAGGCTAGTATCCGGAATCCTTCAGAGCGCCCAGGGGTTAAAATAAAAAATATCTCAACTCAAACAAGTTCACAACAAATGTTAGCCTTTTAGCTTCCTTTTAGTTGTCATTTAGCAATATAATAGCAATAAATTCACTCACAGTTCGCAAGCGTCACATGTCAACCACAGATGTCACACCACATTTGACCACATTTTTTTTTTTTTTTTTTTTAATTCGTCCATTCAGGACAGGCAAAGATCAGAGACCATGCAGCCTAGTCTTCAGTATATTTGGTTTGATGTATAATCCATGAAATATCTCTTCAGTAGAGCAGTCTTCATCAGTAAAATTCAACAAAATCCGTCATAGGTGATTTTTTTCTTTGTCAATTCCAGAAATAATCGTCATTAGTAATATACTTCTTGAGTAAAATCCAATAATAATCGTCTTCAGTGAATAATTCTTTAGTAAAGGCCAATAATATACGTCTTTAGTAAGTAATTCTTTAGTAAAATCCAGGAAAATATGTCTTAATAAAATAATAAATCGTAAATCCATGTTTATCAAGTGATTTATACCAATGGTAAAATCCGTTTTCTTAAATCCATTCAATAAATTGAGACAGACCAAACAAGTGATCTGATCTGTCACTGTCAATCAAAATTCGTAAACAAATTGGACAAAATATTTAAATTTAACGAATTATGTGCAATATTAAATTATATACATAGATATTTACAAGATTACAAAGAATTAAACTTCATTTACAGTAGTTAAAATAAACCTGTACAGATGTTTATAAGTGCTACAATTCTTGAGCAAATCCTGAATAGCACGCGGGACTGTGCTGGAAGAATCATACACAGATATAAGCTCATCTATCAGCAGAAGGCGCTGAATGCCGAAAAACGAGCAATCAAAAAATATATGCGACAAAGTTTGCTCTTCACGGGCTTGACAATATTCACAAAAAGGATCAGAAACAATACGCATACGATGAAGGTGATAATTCAATCTACAATGTCCAAAACGCAAACGACATATAACTGAATAATATTTTCTATTTACAAAATGTTTATTCCTACAAAACCAAGGAAGTGAATTAATTGGAACATCGAGGTGAGCATACCAAAGACCTTTATTTTCAATTTGAGTTACATGATGCCAGTGACTTTGCCACTTTTCACACATTCTATTTTTTAAAAGCGGAATAATATCAGAAGGAGGCAAAGCAATATTATGAACCTGAGCAAAATTACAATTGGTTATGGATCTGGCCAAGAAATCAACCCTCTCATTACCTACTACACCAACATGGGAAGGAACCCACAAAAAATCAACTACAATGTTATTAGTTACAAACAAATCAGACCATATGTTCTTAATCTCATAAACCATGTAGTTAGTGCCAGCATGCAATTTGTGATTCCTTAAGTTTTTTAGCACACTCATGCTGTCACTGACTACTAGCCATCTACACCAACCTTGATGGTTATTTTGAATATGTTTCAAAGCTGCCAGCATCGCCACAGCTTCGGCAGTGAAGATGCTCGCATGCTCATTGATTTTGTACCCTAAACCAAGATTTGATCTACCATCATAAATAGCAAAAGAGACATTAGACTGCTTCTTAGACCCATCTGTGTAAATAATTTTATAATTACTAAATTGTGCCAATTTCTCATAAACTTGTTCTTTGGATGACAAATCATGATTAATTATGATGTTGATTTCAGGAAATTTGCTGAGAAAAGAGCCTTGATAACAAGGCAAACCAGAATTACTTTTGTACATATCAAGATTACTGAGAAAAGATGTAAATGGATAAAAATCATGAAGAACATAAAGTTTTCGTGCAACTAAAGCTGAAGAATTAGAAAGGTTAATATACAAAGGATTGGCATCAGCATTATACAATTTGAGAAGAAATCTTTCTTTGAGGTATGTAAAACGGATTGAAATAGGGGGCAGCCTACACTCTACCTCCATCACATTAATAGGAGTTGTTCTGAATGCTCCTGTAATCAATCTCAAGCATTTATTCTGAATTTTACCCAAAAGTTCCACATATTTTTTCTCAGAAGCAAAACACAAAAAACCATATTCAAAATGACTTCTAACTAAAGATTTATACAACATTAATAAAATCTTTGGATCAGCACCCCAATAAGTTGCTGCCAAAGACTTTAAGATGTTAAATGCTTTATTGCTTCTAGTTATGATCCTATCCACATATTGCTTCCATGAAAGATTAGGAGTAAAATTTACACCTAAAAATTTTACATCAGGCGACACAGGAACTAACGAATGATTATAATATATTGTAGGAGTGAAAAGTCTTTTCCCAAATACAACAACCTTGGACTTTGAAGGATTAACTTCTAAATTAAGATATGTAAAATATTGACCTAAACTTGCTAATGCATCATTAATAGATTGAGTAGTTCTTGTCAAGTCAGTTCCTGATGCATAAACAACTAGGTCATCTGCAAATTGCAAGTTTTTAACCTGGTAGCCTAAAATTAAATTTAAACGACGAATATACAAAATAAATAACAATGGTGACAGAATTCCACCTTGACATACACCCATTGATGAAAATCTGGGACCAAATAAATGATTGTTATACTTAACAAATACTTTCCTTTCAGATAAAAACTTTTCGACCCAGCAGATGAGTTTCATTGGTAGCCCAATAAAACCTAACTCACTACAAAGTACAGAAATATTTACACTATTGAAGGCGCCAGATATATCAAAGAAAACTGACAAGAAATAATTATTATTAACTATAGAATTTTGTATATCCAACTGCAACTGACAAATACTTTCACGCGCTGAAAAACCTCTACGGAAACCAAACTGATTTGAAGGTAATATATTATTTTTTTCAATAAAAAATTCTAACCTTTGCTTTAAAAGTTGCTCAAAAATTTTTCCCATACAAGAAGTAAGTGCAATAGGTCTGTAAGAACTAGGATCTGCTTCCGGCTTGTCTGGTTTTAAAATAGGTACCAGTAAATCAGTCCTCCATGAGTCAGGAATGTCATTGTTTAACCAGAGGGCATTCATTATTTTAAGAAAAATGTCTAATCCACTGATACTCATTTCTTTCAGAACTTTATAACAAATACCATCAAGACCAAAAGCAGTATCCTTTCTGGAACAAATAGCAGATTTAAGTTCCTGCATAGTAAATGGATCTGTGATAAAAGTTGTGTTGGGATTCAAGTCAGAGCTATTGTAAGTATATTTATAATTGTTAGGGACAAAATCGGGGGTGTATTTCTTTAAAAAATTAGGAATCCAATCAACTTTTTCAGACCTACGCATAACATATGTTCTATTAAATTTACGGATATGTTTCCAAATAAGCGACAAAGGAGTGAGACGACTGAAAGTGCTACAAAGAGCAGCCCAACTATTATACCTTTCTGTTCTCAGAACCAATTTTTTAAAAGCTTGAAGCCTCTTAAATTCCAAATATGTTTCCTCGCAAGGATCATATTTGAAATTTAAGTAAGCTTCTTTGGATTTCTGAACTGCTTCAGTACATTTACTGTTCCACCAAGGTAAATTAGAACAACGACGACGAGTTAAAGACTGATCGACGAATGTGGAGGGACTATTGAATCTAACAGATAAAATTTGAGAAGTAGGAATTGACTTTTCTATAGCAAGATTTATTAATTTACAAAATAATGAATATGCATCTATAGCAGATAATGAGACCAAATTAAAATCAGACAACAAAATATCTAAATGAGCTTTAAACTGTATCCAATCTACACTTTTATAATTAGGAAAAGAGGGTAAAAGATTACATCTCCCAGCACAACTCGCACCACACATAGGCTCACCGCCTCCATTATTACTTAACTGAACTTTAATCATTACAGGAAGGTGATAGCTGCCTAGAGGATCGTCATGTACAGACCAATCACAACTGGGCGCTAAAGAAGGGGAAACTATAGATAAATCAAGAGCATTAGGACGCCAAGTTAAAGAGCCAACAGTAGTTACCTGACCATCATTTAACAAAACTAAATTATTATCATCTATTACATCCAAAACATCCCTACCCCGTGGCTGCGTGTCAACGCACCCCCAAGAGACGTGATGAGCATTAAAATCCCCAGCAAAGATCATAGGGCCAGGAATTGATTTGACAAGTGAATCAAGTTTTTGTTTATCAAAAGCAGGAGTGGAATTAGTGGGACTATAAAAACTCACAATACTTATTTCCTTGTTATGGACTTTGACTCTAAGACAAATATTTTGCAAAGAATCATCAGAAATTGTATTAATTTTAGTATATGGAATGTTGTTTTTTATCAAAATTGCTACACCATTATGGTTATTACCACTATCATTTCTTTCTACTTGGTATCCCCTAATATTAAAACTAATATTAGGTTTTAGCCAAGTTTCAGAAATGATAGCTATATGAATATTGTAATTGTATAAACAATTTACAAGGCTAAACTTATTACCTCTTAAACTTTGAGCGTTCCATTGTAAGATATTTAAATTATCCATTATTAACAAGTTGAATATAATTTCTTATTTATTTATTTTAAGTGTTTCTTGTAAAATTTCCCTAATAGAGCTGGTGTTTATAGGTGTATTGCTTTTATTTTTTGTTATGGCTTTAGTGACGACTTCAGTTAAAAGTTTTACAAAACGATCTGATTTCATCAAATTAGATAAATGCACATCAATGTTTTTGGCTGCTAGTTGGGGGAATTGAGTAGAGTCAAATAAATCGGAATATTGAACAGATCGAGATTTAATTTTGGACTCTTCGATCTTTTGCTTTTTTAAAGGACAGACGTTGGAAATGGCAATGTGATTACCTCCACAATTGGAACATTTCGCGTCGACTTTAGGGATGACACAAACTTTGTAACTGTGATTTCCGGAGCAGATCGAGCAGACCTCATTATTTTTGCAGTACTTTGCTATATGCCCAAACCGCATGCATTTGAGGCATTGCTTCACGGGAGGAACGTATTTTTTAACTTCATGTCGCCAGGAGTCCAAATAAATATATTCAGGCAACTGGGTTGAGGCAAAGGTGATGGCAACAGTTTGGGTAGGTTGGAAACAAAAAGAACCATTATCTGAATATACTTTGCGCATGAAGCGTCTTACTTGAATCACATTTTTGGCGCTGCAAATCATGGAGAAAATCTTTTTGTTCGACATATTAACCGGTACAGAGGACACAACACCGGTCACTTCAGTATCGGCAGCCGGTATCGACGCCCTCAAAAAGAGCTCATCAAGGAACTTTTTATTTTGTAAAAATACGTTCGCATTATTAGCCAAATCAAACGTAATCCCCACCTTATAGCGGTTGAATGGCCGCAGATGAAGAACGCCAGTCACGCAATGACGCCGAATCGCTTGGGATATAGCCATTCGGTCCACATCCGTAAATGGCTTATCCTGATCTTTATGGGTCAAAAAGACTATAAATTCAGACCTTTTGCAGTTGTCCGGATACTTTCGGCTATAATCTTTTAATAAAAAAGTTTGATACTTGGTAGCCGTATCCTCAACTGCAGACTCGTCGCTGGACACCGACGGATCCACCACGTCGTCCGAGTCCTCTTCATCAGGATCCGAGGGCTTGCGCTTTTTCCTGCGCCGAGCCCCCATTCTCCACTAACAAGACTTGAAATGCCTACCTTAAATGGATTTTAAAGAAATTAAAAATTTTAAAATTGAAAAAACGCGCCTTTCTTTTTAAGCGATTCCCGCCCTCTCCCCATTTGACCACATAAACAAACAAAACAACAACGGAATAGGGATGTCCGATCCAATCAATCAGTAGAGCAGGGAGAGTCCTTTTCACGAAAGAAGTCCCCAAGCCGCGGCGCTGTATTTCATGTCAAAATTGATAATGTTGCCATTTATGAGTATAATATCTACCAATATTATGTTTATTTCATTTGTAATTTATTAAATAATATTAGTTCTTGCATATTTAGACTGTTCTGGTCATTCCATGAGAAGGTTGGTATATATTTTGATAAAATTGTCTACTTAGCGATATTTCTGTTTTGTAAAAAGTGTATTTTTATTAAGATAAGTAAGGGGTTTTCTACCTACTATCAGGGAAAAGGTCAGAAAATAGGGAAAATAGACCTGTCAAATTTAGTTCCCTCATGGAATGACTAGAAGAGTCGAAATATGCAGGAAATAATATTTAATAAATTACAAATGAAATAAACATAATATAGGTAGATGTGGTACTCAAAAATGGCAACATTATCAATTTTGACATGAAATACAGCGCCGCGGCTAGGGGACTTTTTTGGTGAAAAGGACTCTACTAGCGACCATTAATTAGGTAGGTATTGTAATTTTCATTAGCAAAAATTTTAATCATTTTTACAACTAGAATTATTTTAAATAAGCAATATTTACATCCAAGAAAAGTAATATTTTTGTCATCAAACTTATATATTATACCTAAAACATCATACTTAACAATTTCATAAAATTATGTACCTACCTACTTTCTAACAAGGTGTCATCGTTATTACAACATTTTTAGAATTTGATAATATACCTACTTTGTTATAGCGGCAACCTAAGGCGGCAACAGTAGTACGTCATTTGTGAACGCTCTAGCTATGACCACAGATTACCTAATAGTTACTACGTAACTATGACTGTGCTTTATTATGGCTTTATCGAGTGCTTCATGTCATGAGATACTTACAGCCTGGTGGCAGACGGACAGGCGGAAAGCCTAATCTCAGTAATTAGGGTCCCGTTGTCACCTTTTGGATAAGGAAGCCTAAAATGTGGTACTAAATGTTTGGTCCCTCTTTTCTAAAAAGAATATTCTTATTGCCATCTACGATCCTCAGAAGTGTACCGACTAAGTACCTACTTTCAGTTTGGAATGAGAGCACATGAGAATAGTTACGAATAAAACTAATATTTTCTTCAAAAACTTTTGTGTATTTCTTTGAAAACAAACACTTGATACATGCAGTTGCCGAAATGATCGTTAAAGTTAACGCTCTATTACATCAGGATTGACAGTGTCGTAGATACAATTAAGAACACGTTGACCCAGAACACACGGTGAAACGCAACTGCAACGCAACTGAAACTGTTGAGTTGCATCGAAGTTTCTGCTATAGACTTCTTTAGAAAACCACACACGACGCAACTAGTTTGAATTGAAACGTTTCGTTTCAGTTGTTGTTGCGTTTCATCGTGTGTTCTGAGCCATATCTACAACGCCCTTAACATGTCTCTCTGACCATGACACGTTATATTTACAAAAAGTCGCTTTATTAACTCTTATACTCTAGCATTAGTATCACAGACAGCTTTAATAAGTCTTTAAAAATTCAGTAAAATTACATTCTATCAATTTCTCTCACTTGACTCGTCATCTCTACAAATAAATATGTACTTATATTGCATATTAAAACCTTATATTATTACTAAAAGGTTGTTCACTTATTTCATTTTAATATGCAAAATTAAAATGGAGAAATATCTACTTAAGACCTGAGAGGTTTGATACAGAACTATCAAACGATGCTGCAAGTCAAGCATGGGAACATTTTAGGAAAGCAATTGAAAGTTTCATAGCATGTCAGCGACCGACCGGCTTCTACCAAAGCTTCTATAACGAAAGATGCAATTTCGATTGCGGCTCTCACTGCAGGTAAATGGAATAATTTAAATATTTATTATTACTTTAAGTATAACGATAACTTACGACGAAGCTAATCTCGCTGCTGGACTAGCTCTATACTCTAAAGCTCAAAATTATTCATGCTATCAGTCGTAATATTCCTTTTATAGTAGAAAAAGACGCATCTGACCATTCAATCGCGGCAGTTCCATCACAAGATTCCAGGACCTTAGCAATCTCTCCATGAACTTTAAATCCGAGTGAGCAACAGCATTCCGCTATCGAAAACAAGTTTATGCTATTGTTAAATCTCTTAAAAAATGGCGATATTTCCTCATTGGAAAAGAGTTTCGTATAATAACTGACTAGCGCTCGGTCTCCTTTATGTTAATATGAAACATAAGAGTAAAATTAAAAATGAGAATTTAAATATAAGTTTGAAATAGTATATCGGCTTGGGAAAGAAAACTGCCAGCGGATGCATTATCAAGAGTTTGTGCTTCAGTAGACACAAGAAACGAAACATTAATTTGCCTTCACGAAGCTCTCTGTCATCCCGGAGTATCACGAACGATCCATTAGATTCGCAGCAAGAATCTGCCGTACTCAACAGAACGTATGACAAATTCTTGCCGAACTTTATTTTAATGATGATTGATGAATATTCTCGTTTTCTGATTGCCTTTCCGTCTTCAAATATTAACTCGGAAACAGTACTAAAGCATTTAAATAATGTATTAATGCATTAATACATTACTTAAATGCTTCGGTATGCCATCTTATGTTCACTGAGATAGCGGAGCAGCTTTCTTTTCTACAGAAGTTCGAGAGTTCCTTCGAGAAAGAGCAATAGCTTCAAGTAGAAGTAGGTACGCCATACAACCCTCAAGGCAACGGACAAGTTGAAATGTTATTTTTTTTATAAAACAGAACGATTCTATTAGCATTGAAAACAAAGAACCTACCAGTCGAAAATTGGGAAGTCTTACCACAAGCTTTACACTGCATAAGTACGTTGTTTATTTACTGTGTACTGCCACCAATTCCACGCCACACGAACGCAAGTTTCGTCATCCACAACGGCCTTTTCACAAATGACTTGGTAGCTCTGTAAATCTACTTATGGAGTAACCGGCATACCAGTTCTGGACAAGTATTAGTTAAAAAGTTTAACAGAAGTAACAAATACCAACCTGTTGTCGAGGAGGTTACTGCATAGTAACCCAGACTATTCATACGTGAGGTATCCAGACGGACGAGAAACCACAATTTCGAACCGCTACCTAGCACCCCTGGGATCAGACGATGGTACGTCCTTTCAAGTGACCGCAGATAAACTTGGCGATTTATTTATTACTCTAATCTAACTACTTCGCCGATAATTGAGGAACCATCCACTTCGAAGCCGACGTTTACACCAACGACAGAAGATGAAATCCCTGACCTTGATCGACAGACAAGGATGGAAGATAAGACGGAGGAGGCATCTCCATCACCGGACCCTTCGCCAAAGTAACGTAGATCAAGTCATTTACGTAAACCAACAACATTTTTAGAAGACTATGTAAGAGATTGAAAAGCTCGGAAGAATGTTGTTAACTTTTCAAGCCATGTCTATAATAGATAAGCCTATACTTATCTATTCTATTCTATAGTGTTAAATAGATATTTTTATCAAAATGTATACCTAACAACTCATGAAATGACTGGGACACTCGAAGTATGCAATAATAATTATTATTTGATAAAAAAAATACAAATGAAATTTGAATAATAAAGGTAAAATTTGTACTCATAAATGGCAACATTGTCAATTTTGACATGCTATCCAGCGCCGCCGCCGGCGCCGGCGCCGCCGCCGCCGCCGCCGCCGCCAGGGGACTTCTTTCGTGAAATGGACGAGTGCTAATATTATTTCCTGCATATTTCGACTGTTCTGGTCATTCCATGAGTAGGTTGGTATATATTTTGATAAAAATGTCTACTTAGCTATATTTCTGTTATGTAAAAAGTGTATTTTTATTAAGATTTTTTCTATTTTTTCTATTTTTTCTATGTTTTCTACGTACTATCAGGGAAAAGGTCAGAAAATAGGGAAAATAGACCTGTCAAATTTAGTTCCAAAAATATCCGGGGGACTTCTTTCGTGAAAAGCACTCCTATCGACACGTTGATTTTGTTGGTAGAAGTTTTGGTAGAATTAAATTTTCCATCTATTGGCAACATCGTTTTGTCGCCCGCGAAGTCGCCCCGCGACTTTGGTTTCCACAAGGGTTTCCAAGCTGTCAAATCCTCTCGATTTGGAGGACCATGCTAAGCAAAGCGATATAAAGCGCGACTAGCTGGAGCTTCTCGCCCCGCGTCCCGTCGCTCGCTTTATTTAGCGTGCTAGCCCTGCAGATGTTAATACGGTTTTAAAGGATCCCGTTGTATGCGCCCGGGCTAAAACCCATATTATTATTGGTTATTGCAATCGATTAAAATTGGCAACACCGACCTACCAGTCTGATTGTTTGTTCGGTCGGCTTTGGGTGTCAGCCGCTTCGTATTTTGTGAAATATTTATAGAAATAACCAGTAATATTGTTTTTTATGTGAATAGAAGATGGTCTCTTAGGTGTGCGATGAGTTTTTCACCGCAACATCGAGTGTGTTGAGTGCAAAGGCTGTCTAATCCGCCATGACAATGGGTCGTAGAATCGGAAAGAGTCTTGGGTTATTGCCCGTGTATTTCCTGTGTATTACGTTGTTTTATCCAGTTCTAGGTGAGTGTTGTACTTTGTATCAGAAACCTTTGGGTAATTACCTCCCGTTTTAATTTTTCACTAGATTCGGCTATCAACATTTTTAGTTATGGAAATTATGCATGTCTATATCAGCATATCGCCTTCCTGTGGTTTGGGATATTATTTATTTGTTTAGGCACGACTTTATATATTTATGATGTTTTATGACTAATTCTACTGTTACTGTAACTATATTTAGCATAAATGCTGTTTTCCTGTATGTGTAGTGGATAATAGAGTACCTACCTACTAGGTACCTACAAACATTCTCTCCTCACTCCAAACTCCTCACATGATATTGAAGAAGGCACAAGAATAATTTAATTAATTACTTTAATTTCTAAAGTGTGTTAATAGTTTTTACCTAATTATATTTAAATCTTTTGCTTTTATTATTTCAATATGTTTATGTTTGGTAAGTGATTAACTAATTAAAATAGATGGTTTTGTCATATCTACATCATCTTCCTAACGATTTATTATGTAAAATTTCGACTTTAAAAATAATAATAAAATAATTCTTCCCCATATAGCCCTTATGTCATTCTGATGTGCAAGCTACAATATTGTAGTTTCATAACATAGGTATGCTCACTTAGCCTATACTAATAGATTGTATTACTAGCGGTACATACTATTTTATCAGAATTAGCGATATAAGGCGTTTTAAAAAAGACCATTTCACGTAGAATGTCATGGTTAAATCAAACATATATGGAAATATATTAAATGTCCAGGCTTAGAACAAGTAATAGACCAAAGGTTTTTCTTTGGCTTGTGAGACACCAGACACCGAGAAAAGATCAGATAAGTAGCATGTCTACATGTCCAGGCTTAAGTTCTGTCAGGTACTCGATTGCTATCTTAATATTGTAGGATTTAAGTTCCTTCTTACAGAACAGAAGTATTTATTAATTAAGCCTTATGATACAATTATGAAATAGGAAAGAAGGTAATTGAATTTGTTCACATTTTTAAGAAACTCTGAGCTATAACTTCTTATATATAAGAGAAAAATCTTGACGTTCTTGCTATAAAACTACTTATTAATTAGTCTCATTCGTTGTTCTATGGATAAACTTAATCCTTTTTCATAACAGAAGTTATCACTTCATCATTTCTTTTATTTATATTTTAGTCAGTAAGTATACTGTTACACAATTGGACCTAAGTTAATTAAGATTTTATTTAACTAAGCAATGTTATAATGATGTAGGTCAAGGGCCTGTGGTTGAAGATGTGAGCGTTGTAAGGAGTGAGCTGGGTGGTAACGCGAGTCTCACTTGCACGGTGCAGCCTGCCACTGCGGATATTTACTGGCACTTCAACGGGCAACCTCTCAACCTCACCAGTGAAAGGTCAGTGCCAAATCATTTGAAAGATTGCTATTATTACGGCAGAATGAGTCTGCGACGAAGTATAACTAAATAGTTATTGATTAAATTATTTTGCAAATACAGGCTGTATTTAGTTAGATTCAAATTAATCAATAGGTGATAGATAAGACTTATGTTTCAATTATGACTTTATGAATTACCTCCAAATCTTGTATTTTGCTCTATTCTCTGCTCTGCCACACACTGGTTCACTTTATATGGGATTGATGGACAAATATCAAAATGTTGACTGTACACAAAACATGCAACTAGACCATAATCTGTCACATAGGTCATATACCGGTTAGTACATTACACGCAGTCAGAATTTAATACAATCATCATGAGCGCTGTTAACGTCCCCACTACAGGGGCAAAAGTCTACTCTCATACAAGAGTGATACATACATACAATTCAAAGCAACAATTCTCTCGCAGGCATCAAACAAACACAACAACAAGGACTATCAAAATAGACACTCCAGTGAAAGAGTCAACAATATTCATCCCAAAGACGATCCGAGAAGATGCCGGTAACTACACGTGTCTTGCATCAGCTGATGGACTCAACTCCTCGAAGACAGAGTACCTGGAGCTCTCCTTCAATGCTACCTTCGTCTCCAACGACACCAGGGTGGAAGCAAACCTCACCAAGCATGGACACACCCGGGAAGTCACCCTGCAATGCCTTTTTGATAGTGAGTACTTAATTATCAGTTTGTATTCTTAGTTTTTAGAAGGTACATATCAAAATTGTAACTAATTTATCTAATCGCCTAATCGTAATTCCCAGTGAATTTTTGACTTATTGTTAAATAACAAAGAAGAATTTTGCGATTACGCGCTATTCGATGTTTTATGACGACATTAACTGCATCAATGTACAGTAAACAGAAAAGTAAGGCAGTCTACGTTTTTGATACAATTTAAACAAAATTCAAATTTTTCAGTGTATTACAAACCAGACACAGCAGAATGGAGGTACAAAGATATGGTTGATATCCAAAACGCAACATGGCTTGACGACAAACAGCGGCTCGTACAAACTTCATACAAAATCGAAGTGGATTTGAGCAAAAACGGAACATACGAGTGCATTGTATGGGATAAAGTAACATCCACGAATGTCACGGGCCGAATTAATTTGATTGTTTTTGGTGACCCGGTTCTCACGTGTAACGCCTCCGGTATCAGTCGCAGCCAGTTATTTGTCAACTGGACAATCGACCCAGTCAATTCAAAGATCGTCGCCATCAATCTCAGACAGCTGAACGACGGCTCCTGGATATACCCGGCCAAGAAAAAAATCGACACAAACAGCACCTCCTTCGTTATCAACGATTTAAAACCGTCCAAAGAGTACACTGTGGAGGTTGAAGTCAAAACTCAACATAGTGAGGTGATGAAAAAGTGCAATGGAACTACTTTGGCCATAGATCCAGTGTTCGTACCGAATATATCTATAAACGGATTCTCTGCGACGTCGGTGACGATCGGGTGGGCGCCGCCGCCGAAAGAGATAGAGCCATACATACATTATTATTTGTTGGAGGCGAGGAAGAAGGACGGAGGAACTCCGAGGACTGCTTACCATTCAAGAGACTCCAGAAATCTGCCGTATATGTTTGATAACTTGGAGCCACATAGCACATATCTTTTTAAGGTATGTTTAAAGATTTGTTCAATAAGCCGCCAGTTGCGGAAAAGCCTGATTTATCCATTAAAATCTTGCTGCCCTATATACATTTATGGTAATGACCTATGGAGCGTTAGATTGTTTTTTTTTTTGTAACTGGCTCTTATAAAGATAAACAACAAATTTGCAATCTTGGAGCAAGCCTTTTTTCAGTGGTGAACTTTCATAACCTTATGCGATAATAAACTCTAAACAAATCTTCAACTTTATGAATTTATTGTAATTTTAATTTCAGGTGCAAGCATGTCAAGACTTTACCAAAGAATGTGGTAACTGGTCTAAAGAGACCCCTGCGGCTACATTAGACGGTATACCGGGAAGGCCAAGTAATGTGGTCAGCATTTGCAACTCAAGCCACTCCATGCTGCTCTCTTGGGGTCCACCTTTGAAGCCTAATGCAGAAATCAAAGGATACACTGTAAGTTTCACTTCACGCCTTCCTGGTGCCGGGTTCTTTTAAAATGCCTATGCAATTACCACCGAAGGTACTTCTCACAAAACTATATTTTTATAGCCCTTCCGACCTTCCGACACAGGAGCATAAAGTTGAATTTGGGCATGTATTTTGACAGTTTGCATTGCAATATGCTGGTTGTTACTACTGTCTCTGTCTGAGACATAGATTTGAAAGGTGAAAGACAAGAATGGAAATATGTATCGATGTATGTTAAACTACGTAATACCCAGCATACGAATACGAATAATGAACTGAAAAAAAAATAGCTTATATAAGGTTCGAGTTTAAAAAAAAAATGCGAATGAATCTCAAAGAACAGATGCATCGCTCGCTTGTTGCATATTTCTATCGTATGTCATATTTTCAGATCGAGCTAACAGGCACGGCTGAATATAGAGACAGAAACGGAGCGATCAAGAAGGAGACCTGGGGCCCGCTGTCTCGGTCCAAGACCAACGTCTCCACTAACGCCAGGCAAGTCCTATATTGGTACTTAATTATGTGGATTTTAGAACGGTGCAGTCACTTTTTGTGAGGAAACATAATTTATTATATATTCTATTTAACATGATAACATTATTAAAACTAAACGCTATGTCCCATTAATATAAATTTTTTCACGTAGCGTGTACGCAGTCTCGTATCTCAGCTCAGCATAGTTTTTTTAACGCATTCATGTGTGAACGGAGTTTTTTGGTAAGAAGCAGACTCTCGGCCATAGCATCGTCGAGGAACAACTTAAAAGAATCGTGTCGTTTGTGGTAGGTTCGACGACCTGCAGCCGAACACGAACTACACGGTGCGGCTGAGCGCGATGACGCGGTCGCGGCGCCGCGGCGAGGAGCAGCTGCTGCACTGCAAGACGCTCGCCGCGCCGCCCGACGCGCCGCCGCGACCGCGCTGGAGGAAGGTAACGCGCTGCTACCAGCTGCCACCTGCACTCGCGCAGGAAGGGCTCCGTACCGTTCACTGTTGACATCGAGCAAAAAAGGCAAAAAATCACGTTTGTCGTATGGGAGTCTCCCTTAATTATTATTACTTTATTTTTAGTATTTGTTGTTATAGCGGCTCGTATGAGAGTAGGCTCGTGTCCCTGTAGTGGGGACGTTAAAAGGGCTGATAAGGATAAAGAAGGCAAAGTCATCTTCCATCAGCATGGCAGATGATTTACGGGCTAATACGGCTACCCGCTGCCTACCGACTACCGAACGGCGTCGCGGCAGACTACGAAAAAAGTGGCACAAACTGGACACCTTAAATACCTGGGCGGAGGTAGCTCGAGATCGAAATTAATGGCGGATGAGGAGAGAGGCCTTTGCCTAGCAGTGGGCCACAAACTAGATATGATAAGTATAAGACATATCACAATTCTTCGCGTTAGACAGAGAAGGTAACATGCGAGAAACTGCCTAAAAATATAAGAGACGAAACCAAAGATACAAAGTTCATTAATCTCCTTAAAAAACTGTTAATCACCAAATGTTACTACACAATAAGAGAATATTTAGAAGATAAAAATATTAAATAACGATTAAGATTAAAGTTACCTAAATATAAAAAATACATATACCTAAATATATAAACATAGTTCAAAATAAGATTCTATTTTAAAGTTAAGAACATAATACCTAATATACTATAAATACATTATTAATGTTAAGACTTAAATGTTATAAATTTTCAACTTTGATCTCATTAGTGTACCTAGATATTAGTTTATATTATAACGTAGCTGCGCTACATAGCCTAGCCGTGCCCTATTCAGGGTCCATACATGGTACTGGAATACTTTTATTATAAACTACTTTGTAATACCTATGGTGTGCTAATAAACATTTTGAATTTTGAATTTTTATATGTATATAGAATCGTTATAGAATGAAATAGTAACCGGATTCCAACCCATCGCATCGAGCGTTAGAAAAGGACTAATATATACATGATTTTGTAAATCGTCTGTTTGTTTCAGGTATTAGACAAAGACAGATATCTTTTCAAGATGTACCTGCCGAAGGTGTCCGAGAGGAACGGACCTATTTGTTGTTACAGGTAAATCAATTGTATTTTTTAACAGGTTCATTAAAAAATAGTATTCAATGGGTATGATGAGATTTTGTAGCCGCGCGATTATCATTTTTTTAAACAAATAAATTAAAAATTCTAAAGTAATTCGTAGGTTATTTATATTACACTTGAATATGTTGAAAATTCACAAAATTTTAATAATAATAAAAAAAAAAAAAATAAGGTGAGAAGCTACGTGGATTCGTATTTTATTCGAAAAGTACTACATTGTACCGAAACGTCATTGCAGTCACTATATCAGAGTTTCCAAGTGTATGCACTTCCGCTTCCGCCGGCAGAGTGTACCTGGTGCGCGTGCAGCCGGGGCTGGAGCTGCGCAGTAGCAGCCCCGCGTCGCTCGCGGTGGCGGGCTACGAGGATGCGCACGCGCCGCGCGCCCCGCCCGCCGCATACATCGCAGACGTCTTCACCAAGTACGTTCGGCTCTATAACACACCACCTCCATCTCCAAATAGAATAGAAACTATTTTATTCAGTAGCAATCAACAGAGTTTATCACACAACAACAAACGATAACAAACAACACAAACAAAACATAAGACAAAAACAACAAACAAACAAGCAAACAAACATAGGACATAACCCTAGATGGTCTCGATCGATACTGAAAGGGTCATCCAGCTCAGTACACTGCTGCGACTCCAGGCCACAGAAACTGAGTTTCAGCCGAAACCCAAGAAATACTAATAACTACACAAAATATGGTTAACGCAAGAAAGTTTAAGACTACTAAAGTAGACAGTTCGGAAAATTAATAAAGGCCGAATATTTTACAATACAATATAAATAAAGCTAGTCTGTCGGACATTTTCCACTCCTCAGCGGAAGCATCCATTCTTGCATACAATACAAATTAATAACGTAACAAAATCTATACAGTATCTTTCTGGAGAACCAGTGTTAGATCCATTTTCCTGTCATGCATGTTTTAGTACGCATGCGGATCTGGTCTGCATGCGGGTGATTGCACGCTAGTGGTGGTCGCTTCCCGCTAGCATGCAATCCGCATGACAGGAAAAACATGTATGCAATGATAGGTTGCGGGTGGAAAGCATGCGAATCAAAACACGCATGACAGGAAAAGGACCTTAACTTAAAAAAAATAAAAATAAGTGAAGTCTTTTGTTTTGTTAATAAACTTGCTTTGAATTTCCAGTAACAACTTCCCAGCTGAAAGTGAGTTAGTGCTAGGGGACGATCATGTAATGTTCAACGCAAGTGACCCGGTGCTGAACTCTGAAGACTGCATTAGATGCTTGAAGCGACCCGTGAGGATGCAGCCGGAGCCCAAGGTCACGGTACCCACCACCACGGAGGAGGACGATGGCATCACTGATGACCCTGAGGTTGAGAGGGACAGGAGGGAAGCTGAGGAAATGTAAGCAGTTTTCAAGTCAAATCTCCTACTGTTGTCTCAAAAAAAAGCAATTCGCGTGTTATATACCGAAACATCTCTGAATAGGGTATTTGGCGTGTGTTAACGTAGGGCACCGTCAAGTTTTGCGATTTAACCTTTAACATCTCTGTAATAACGTTTATTATGGCGGTACAAATGTGATAATAATTTTTTTCGTCCTTTTTTTTCAGCATACCAGATGACATGGTGTATGTCAAAGACGGGCCTTTAGATTCGGGATCTAATTACACAGTTTTCGTCGAACTTATACGTAAGTCGTAATACCAACTTATATTTAAACGGGCTTAATATAGGGTGCGCACTTGGCCAGCGTGGTGGATTACGGCCTAATCACTCTCTGTATGAGAGTAGGCTCGTGCCCCTCGGTGGGGACATATATGGGCTAACAACAACAATATAGGGTGTCTTTAAATTAGTGAACGATAGAAAAGGATATGCTACATGCATACTACATAGGTACGCGTGATAACAAACAACTTTTACTATGGGGCTAAATTCGAAATCATTAACTGCAGAGACTTCCCGTCTCTGCCTACCCCGATGGGAAGGAGGCGTGACAGATATGTATGTATGTACGTATGTTTTTCAGCATTCCCAGTGGAAGGCGTTCAGATGGAGTCCCTGTACAGCCATTACTTGGATCAGCTTATGCCGGCGCCGAGTCCCGTCGCGCCGATACCTTCCTCCACTTTGGAGATTGCCTTACAAGTAACTTTACCATTTTTATTATACTGGGTGTAACAGAAAGGGGGTATAAAGCCGAAACACAGCAATAGTCTCTATAAAGCTGTATAATATATGAAGCCCTTAAGAACATGGGCCGTAACTCGAAAAAAAAATTCGTCTCCCCATACAAAATATCCGATCAGCTGATCGAGCAAGTATGGCCGATCCAAAAAAAATTCAATCTAGTTTATTTTTGTATATTTTTTTTTAAGTACAATGTTTTAGTTTGTTTCTATAGTTTGGTTTGGAAAAGCGTTGCTATTTTTCGTTTTCTTGAATTTTCTTTTATCGTGTATCCATTAATACCACCAGCTTAAAAAACAATCCGCGTTTTCCTAAATTTCCTTTTTCCTCTTTTACAGTTTAAATATATCTTTATCTAATAAGCAATGATTTATGTGTTGTATTTTGTTATCCAGGCGACATGCGCAGTGGCAGCGTTGATCTTGCTGATCATGATCATATTCTGCGTGATGCAAACCCGCCGCTCGAGGAAACTGCCGCCGCATGGCAACATGGAGATGAACAGGCTGCCCAAGATCATCAGGTATGGTGGAAAACTTAAGTATCCTTTACACCTAGCTGGCGCAATGGTCACCATGGTAGACCGCAACTTGAGAGGTTCTGGGTTCGAATCCCAACTAAGCAGATATTTAAATGTCTTTGTGTAGTTCTAATGTTATGTACACTACACACCAAAGCCGTCGGTTTTTTTGACAGCTGCCATTCGTATGATGTAAATCCACCGGCCTAGCTCGGTGGCATGCCGGAAACTTTGGTGTGTAGATATCATTATGTGTTCACCCGCGGCATTGGGAATCTAGGTGCGGGGCTATCTATTCGTCTTTGATAACTATACCTTAGAGCGTCAAAGCGCTTGGATGTTTTTGCCGCTGCAACCTTTCGTTCTTAAAGGCGCGTTGGCGCGTTGGGGTTGATACTTATTGGCGAGCTATAACTGTAACCGTTGCGTGCACTGTAATGTAACGGAAAAACATAGTGTGTACGTGGTTCGCGGATCTGAGACGAACGCGACACAAGTGGCTCGCAGTGACGACGATCAAAGGGTAAACGTAACACGCGTACACACTAGGACCTCGCTACTGTATCTTTTCGGATGTTTACTATCTACCACACTGCATGTTTAAATGTTTGTAACAAACAGAAGCATTTCTTCTTCTTCTAATTTAAGAGCTTAGCTCTTGTCGGTGGAGCCTCTTCCATCCCTCCCTATTCTCTGCCTTCTTCTTAACATCTTGATACGACATGACACCCGTCTTTTCCTTTACCTGTTCTAGGAACGTCCGTTTGGGTCTTCCTCTCTATGATATTTTTTATGAAGGAATCATGTCGTATGTTCTCAATAGATTTTAGTAAACTTTCTTTTATTAGCATTCGCATTTAGTATTCTATATTTTTGTCATAAACGAACACACGCCCCACGGTACAGCAATGCAATGTCCCGTACAGATACATAGTGGGCGGTCGGTCGCCGCTGCCCGCGTCCCCGCCGGCGTCGCTGCCGCCGCTCGCGCGCGACGAGCTGGCCGCCGCCTACGCCGAGCGACACGCCGACAGCGACTACGGCTTCCAGAAGGAGTTCGAGGTGTGTACCGCTGGAACGTTGCAGCGTTTGTCTCTGAACACGAAGACTTTCCAAAGAGCTCGGGTTGACTTCGAACCGGTGTAAATATAGAAACGGGCTTTACTTTGCTGCCCTCGACATTACCACAATCTATGGCTGGCACATGCGTTGAGGCCTGTGTGAAGGTGCTGCTGTGATGGCCGGTCATGTCATGCGGATTCTATCAAACTAAGCCTTTCACTTCTCTGTTTCCCGTTTACTTACCTTACTTTTTCCTGGATATTGCGGGGTCAAATTTTTATTATTTATTTATGGATAGCTCTTTTGAAATATTAATTTTATTATATGTTTCTGTGTTTATGCCTGAGATTTGTAAAACTTAAATTGAAAACAGCAACCCTACAGAGTTTCTTGCTAGGTTCTTCTTTGGGGAAAACTGCACTCTTGCGAATCTAGCATTAACTTTAAAAAATGACCCGACCTAAGTGTTTTCAAAACCTACAGGATTAAATGATTTTTCATTTAATTTCATTTATAACATGGTGGTAGCCATTTAAAAGAAGGAACTTAATGGAAGCCCCTGTCTGATCGATATCACGTGCAGAAACCGTTTCATAAACTTAACAAAAAAGTTCAAAAACCATTAGTTTATTTCCCTTTTTGCAAAATATAATCTGTAAAGCAAGTTACTGTTGTATAATTTTCAGCTACTCCAACTTCTATCGGAATGTTTCCCGGATCGGTCGACGGACGCGTCGGACGCGAGAGAGAACCAACCTAAGAATAGGTACCCGGACATAAAGGCGTACGACCAGACCAGAGTGAAGTTGGCGCAGATCGACGGCATCACCGGCTCGGACTATATTAACGCTAATTACGTCATGGGTTACAAGGTATAACTTTAAAAATATTATTTAGAGCTAGTTTCACCATTACAGATAACATTTATATGGCAGACTAGAGGCTGCCCGCTACTTCGTACGCATTCATCGTCATATCTTAGAAAAAAAAATGCTATCTTAAAATAATATAGCCTATCTGTTAAGTGGGTTCCACACGACACAATTTGATTGACCAATCGAATTGTATACAATCTAATTGTCCATCCACACGTAAACAAAAAGACCGCCAATTTTTGTGCCGATGGATGGATGTTTGTTACTCTTTCACGCAAAAACTACTGAACAGATTTTGATGAAACTTGGTAATATTGCAGCTTGCACATCAGAATAACACTTAAGCTATATTATTTAACGATATCATGATTTTTAGAATAGAATAGAATAGAATAGTCTTTATTGTATAAATTATAGGTTACATTTTCCAAGATATGACGATAAATGCGCGGGAAGTCTCTAGTATTTTATATTTCTCTCTTCCGCCTATCGCTGTCTCTAACCTGTGAATGTTTGCTCCTCTGTGCTTTCTAAGGACCCACTATCGGACGCTAATCAGGTACTAAATGTCATTATTTTGATGTACAAATAGTATTATTAATTATTATTTAGAAAATATATACTCGCTATTTATTTCTCTTGATTTTTTTATGTATTCTTCGAAAAAATATATTTAAAATTATTTCATAATATTTGATATTTTTTAACGATTTATGTATGTATATCGATACATAATGTTCGGTTATTAATTAACTGGCGTTAAACATAGTGTTTTGAGTTTTTAAATCTTTAAGCTTGTATTATTTACCTACAAAAATACAAAAATATTATCTTTGCACTTTTATTATTTTCTTTCATTATTTAAAAAAAAAAAAAAGTTTAGATCAACTTAATATGTTTTTTTAGCCTGTTTCGTCCCACTGCTGGACAAAAGCTGAGCAATATGTTTTGTTCTGTTTTAAAATATTCCTTCGTAATAAATTAAATGAAAATTTATTCAATCTTTCACATCCCAGAAAAAAAAGAACAATAGAAAATCTATTGTGTTTATAATGGGTCAGTGGGATGTGAGAGGTTAATCTTGTAGGACGAGTTTGACATCACATAAGACGGGTCATTTTTTAAAGTTAATGCTAGATTCGCAAGAGTGCAGTTTTCATATATCAATAAAAACGCTGGTTCATTCAAAAGGAACGCAAGAAATTCATCTGCGCTCAAGGCCCTACCGACACGACCGTGAACGATTTCTGGCGGATGATCTGGGAGCACGGGCTGGAGCTGATCGTGATGCTGACCAACCTTGAGGAGTACTCCAAGGTGAAGTGCTCCAAGTACTGGCCGGACGATGTGCGCGGCGCGCGGGCTTTCGGCGCCATCAACGTGCAGCATGTGTCGGAGAAACGGTGAGGAAGATTTTTTTTTTTTTTTTTTGGCAACTGCCACGAAATATTCTGCCAATGAGTTTTTTTTTTATATTTGAAGTCGATTAGATTTCAAATCTGGAACAATGTTATATATTTTTTATCGTTATTTTTTGTCTAAGGCCTAGCGTGCACTGCGTTGCGTTTTTTTTAAGGCGTATTGTGGATAGTATGAATGAAGTGTCATGTGCGAGCATTGCGGTGAAATAAACGCATTCGGTATGTCATAGAACCGTACGGTATAACCGTCCACCGCAACGCAATGCGCGCTAAGCCTAATAGAAGCGGTAGTACTTCACTACCTGTCCTGTTTTAACCGAGTTTTCTTTTTGTCAAAACGGAGACAATTTTTTCCTTTGACGTCCCTTGCGACTTCCATGTTTTAAATACATAACCTTCATTTCTTCAAATAATCATTTCTTACAAAAACAAGACATAAAAGCCAACTGTAAAAGATCAAGCTATTTATTAATATAAATTTCAGGTATTCGGATTACATAGTGCGCGAGTTGAAAATCACGAAGCAACCAACAAACTCAGACGGGCAACCTATCGTAGAGAACGGAGGCGCTAAGAGAAATGGAGGTAAAGTATATTGTTAAATTTATGTTTTATTTTACAACATGTCAGATTGAACATCCTTATAACACAATAAAATAAATAACGTCTATATTATAGTAAATGTGTCCAAAGGAGATCGGAGCAGTTCTAATTAATAAAAAAAACATAACCTTCCTTCTGGCGCAGTCGGTAAAAATACGACGATATCGCGTAGTAAATGTTGAAAGTTAATTCCACTGTTTCCCTCAGACATCACGTCCCCGCCGGAGAGCGCGCCGACGTCTCCGCGCGACACCAAGGACACCAGCGAGGTGCGCACCGTCAAGCAGTATCACTTCCTCATGTGGAAGGACTTCGCAGCGCCAGAGCATCCGCACTCCATACTCAAGTTTATTAAGGTATGGAAATATGAGAGAACTAGAAGCGCATTTATCTCAGAAAAACCGAATAACGTGAAATAACGCATTATCTTGCAAAATTTACGGGATATCGTAAAATAATATACCCTATGTGCTATTCTAATGTTCAAGCTACAATATTGTAAAGTTTCATCGAAATCTGTTTAGTGGTTTTTACGTGATGAAGTAATAAACATCCATACATCCATTGGCAAAATCGTTGACATTTATAATATTATTTAGTAGGATACTAGAGGCTACCCTTGACTTCGTACGCATTTATTGTCATATCTTGGAAAAAATATCATCACTTAAAGTAACATAATATCCTATGTGTTCTTCTGCTAGCTTAGCATGGCACTCCGTGACCAGACGTTGTCATGCGTTTGTCACGCTTACGTCTCTGTCTTTAGTTTTAAATGTGATAAGGACAGCATACGTGAGATAATTGTCGCGGCACGCCGTGCTAAGCCCCCTGATATATAAGCTATAATATTGCCAAGTTTCATCAAAATCCTTTTAATAGTTTTTGCGTGAAAGAGTAACAGACATCCTCAAATTCATCTTATTTTATGCAACTGGTTACAAAAATATGAATTATTTTCAGCGAGTAAACGAAGCGTGGTCATCGATGGTGGGTCGGCCGGTGGTCGTCCACTGCTCAGCGGGCGTGGGTCGCACCGGCACGCTGGTGGCGCTGGACTGCTTGCTGGAGCAGCTGCGCGCCACCGGCACCGTGGCCGTCTTCAACACCATCGCCGAGCTGCGGCGCCAGAGGAACTTCCTTGTGCAGAGTCAGGTACGTCACTTGATGCAGCGGCATGCGCGCCTCTGGTGGACATTGCGCGTACTTATTACCGACCGTCACTTGTTCTTTGACTCCGTAACTATTTCTCTAATACTAGTTATCCATTTCGACTATTAGTTTTATTTACTTTATGGCGCCTGTACAAACTCGCGCTCGGCCTGTCTCGGGGTGTCTCGTCGAGTGTGTACAGTCGCCATTAGAACTAAAATTAACCCAATGTGTTGTCGTGTACAGAAGCAGTATGTATTCGTGTACCGCGCGCTGGTAGAGTACGCGCACTACGGAGACACGGAGCTGGCGGCGCCGCGACTCAAGGCCAGCATCGACCGGCTGCGGAACACGCCCGACGGCGGGGACAAGTGTCTCATGGAGCATGACTTTGAGGTATACTTGGATAGATGGATATTATTGATCTAATCTAGCCCTTTGTGTTCCACTGCTGGACAAAGGCCTCTCTCATCCTACACGAATTTCTGTCTCGAGCTACCTCCGCCCACGTTCTAAAGAAGGTATCCAGATCGTCCCGCCACCTTTTCCGTGGTCTGCCGCGACGCCGTTTGGCAGTTGGGAACCATTGGGTAGCTGTTTTAGCCCATAAGTATTCTGGCATGCGGCAGGCAGGATAGATTGATAATAAAAATTGTTTATAGCACACACCAAAAAAACACGCCAACGATCTAGTGAAAACCGCAGGGTCTCATTGGGCTATGAACCGATCGCTCTAGCTAGAGAGGATACTATACCATTGTAGAGGCAAGAATATCTACAGTAACCTGAAATTAAGATAATATTTAAATCTAAGCAATACATTTAATCTTTTTCATAGTTTCAATACTTTTAGTTTGTGATATAGCAACATAAAAGTTTAAAAAAATAAACCATATTCCGCAGAAAATAATAAACGCGCCTGTAGTGGAAGCGGTAAAGTCGTGCGCAGCCGGTTTGGCGGAGGAACTCCGGTGCAAAAACCGGTCGATGGACTGCCTGCCGTACGACCGGAACCGGGTCATGTTGTCGCCGATACCCGGACGGGACTTCTCTACTTACATCAACGCTTCTTTCGTCGAAGGTTGGTAACACTCACTTAAGTACAGTGTTATCATTTGGCGCGTGGCCAAAATCGGAACTAACGATATCTTGTAAATGGTCATTATTTTGAGTTATTCATTCACCACCCACGACCTCCTGACAACGTCACTCAAGTGCCAATAGATCCTTTTAGCACTGTACAGTCGAAGACACATGGAGCTTGACACAGGTGCCCCTTGCTCTCGACTGTACTCTCCATCCGTTTTTAATTTTTCGACCCATATTTTTTTAGAATAGTTTTTCTGTTTAATTTTTTATATTAAATTAAATACTTGATTTTAGTATAATATTGTAATGTAACGTAGGTATTAGGGATGTAACGAATGTCGGTTTTTAAGCATTCGCGAATGCGAATATCTGTTGTTGACATTCGCGAATGCGAATGCGAATGCGAATATACAGATATGTAGGTATGTGTAGGCAAGACAAAGACAGATCAATGCATTACTTTAAGTACTTAATAACCTCCTAAATGACATTGGGACTTGGGACCTTTCTTGACCCATTTTGCAAACATGAATGAAAATTATAGAAGTTTTTGGATAACGTCACAAGTTTTATAACTGTGCAATTTTTTGTATATGTTACAGTCAAAACTCATATCCAGTCAAAACCACTTTTAACTGCAATAACCACCAGTCCAGTAAAATTTAAGGTGGTGAAAATTAGGAGGAAAATCATCACAGTAATGTCATACAATCTTTTTTTACGTGATTTGTGCTTATACAATCGACTTCACACAAAAGGGTCCATCATCTGATCGATTTGATATAAAAAAACCGGCCAAGTGCGAGTCGGACTCGCGCACCGAGGGTTCCGTACAAACCTGCAAGGTTTACAAAGTTCGTTCATTACGACAATCGAGTCATAACTATGGTATTTTTATTGCAAAATGAAATTCATAACATTACAATGGGGAAAGATGGAGGAGCATAAATTTAAGACAAAGATCTCTTTATCGTTTAAGTAATCCTTTATTTTATATTAACACATATCATTTATCTATAATATAACTGAAACACTTATACTAGCCTTGCAGCAGACTTGCGAAAGTTATTGAAAAGATATGAATTTCAACTTGATAGCTCTACGCGTTCATGAGGAAAAAAGTAATAAGTTTATATTTATTAAAAAATATATATTTTGTAATGTAACTAAAAATTTAAGGTTTTCGGAATTTTTCCTTTATGTGTGGTATAAAACGTTGCTTCATGCCAAATTTCAAGATTCAAGGTCGACTGGAAGTACCCTTTAGGTTTTGATTCCCTTGCAAGTACTTGCGAGTTTCAAAATATGCAGCTTAAATTGCTGTTTCTTTTGATTGCGTTGACATAGAAGTTTGATTTTGCTACAGCTTAAAGGTATTATAGACCTGAGTATTTGGTATGAATTTCAATTTAATACCTCTACGCGTTTATGAGGAAATGGGTAGTAAGTTTAAGATTATTAAAAAAATATATATTTTGTGATGTAACTAAAAATTTATGGTTTTCGTAATTTTTCCTTCATCTATGCTATAAGACGTTGCTTCGTACCAAATTTCAAGATTCTGAGTTCACGGGAAGCACCCTGTAGGTTTTGATTCCCTTGCAAGTGTCGAAAATTTGCGGCATAAATGGCTGTATCTTTTGATTGCGTTGGCTTAGAAGTTTGATTTTTTCACAGCTTCAAGGGACAGTAGACCTGAGTAATTGATATAAATTTCAGCTTCATACCTCTACGCGTTCCTGAGAAAAAGGGTCTTGACAGACGGACGGACGGACGGACAGACGGACAACAAAGTGATCCTATAAGGGTTCCGTTTTTTCCTTTTGAGGTACGGAACCCTAAAAAATAGCTAAATCACAATTTGGATTATGTAATAATATGTAAGGAACATAGATATGTCTTGGCTTAATACATCAGCTACCAAATACCCTGTATATTATAATTTTTACCTGGAAATTATTTAATAACGTGAATTTCCTCTTAATTTTCACCACCATAACTTTTTATGGATAACTGCTGGTTATCGCAGTCAAAAGTGGTTTTGACCAACTTGACCACAAATATAATACAATTTTCGCAAAATGTAATAGGTGCTCAATAATATTAGTACCTAAATAAATAATTTAATACAAAAAGTGACTAAGGTCATCATATAGGCGTGGAACGCGGCAAAGGGGACGAGAGAACGACACATTTTTTTATGATATCTACCTCATTATTGAGATTATTATTAGATTTTATACAAAAAATAGTTAAGGGGGTAAAAGTAATCATACTTTTATGATTCATATTCCGATACCCTAATATATGCTCATTAAACCAGTACATGTAGATTGTAGATGTCTCGGCCTTTAAAATAAGGTATGATTCAACAGTAATTTTTCCACAGTAAGTCTGGGAGACTGTGTCTGTCTTTGTCTTTTACCTAATATTGTTTTGACACTCTGTATTTTTTCAATTTCATATTCGCAATTTATTCAAAAGATATTCGCGAATGCGAATGCGAATATCAAAAATCATGCGAATATTCGCGAATGCGAATGCGAATGCGAATATTCGTTACATCCCTAGTAGGTATATCTAGTCGGGTTTTATATTTGTTAATATTAACTACGATCAGAGTGACAAGGGAGCAAATTAATTTGTGTTTTTTTTTTTGATAGAGCTATACGTTTCCTATGTTTATTTATTTATTGGTAAACCAACAGCTTTAATATACAAAATTATAAATTAACAAACGAGCCAATTACAGGTAAATAATCTAACTTTTTAATATTAACTAACAAAACTGTTAATATTTTTCGTTACCTACGTATATTTTATCAGTCGTCATTTACGACGTTACAGCGTACGACAACACCGAAGGCTACATTATAACGCAAGACCCGTTACCGAACACGATATTTGATTTCTGGAGGATGGTCTCCGAGCAGAGCGTGTCTACTATTGTTATGTTAAGTGAGGTAAGATCTTTGTCATATTTTACTTAAGTTTGTATATAGTACCCTAAACCAACGTGCATGTATGACGCAACTGATGAATGTGGATGAAGCGAGAGAAGTGTGTTTGGATCGTAGCAAGTGGAGGAAAGTGGTCTGAATTACTGTAGTTAATTAATTCAATTTTATTATTTTTTAATTTATAAATTTTCAATATGCCTAATATTTTTTAATTAGATATGGGACTGGTTACTGAAATAAAAATGAATTTAATTAATTAAATTGTTATTTGTTGTTGTACAGTTGGGCGAAGGCAAATGCCCGCGGTATTGGGACGACGGCACCGCGACGTACGAGCACATGACCGTGCAGTACGACGAGAGTGAATCCTGTCCCTACTACACTAGGAGGCAGTTCCGAATTACCAACAACAAGGTCAGTGCGTTGACTGGACTATAAACGATACTACAGGCTGCATACGGCAGCGACTCATACGTATTTATCGTCTTGGAAAAAACGACATATCTCAAAATAATATAGCCTATGTGTTATTCTGATGTCCAAACTAAGTTATTGTAAAATTTCATTACAATCTGTTCAGTGGTTTTTACGTGATGAAGTAACAAACATCCATCCATCGGCACAAACATTTACATTTATAGTATTATTAGGATACGTTTTATCATGTAATCAGCTCAGTTTGCAAGATTTTCAATGTTTTCTAAAACTAAAATCGATTGTATATTGAAAACATGTGTCAGACAATTACATATCTACTATTTCATGTATTATGGAATTGAGAGACGCCCGTGCACCGTATTATCTCTCTAGAAAGGAACGCCCATATCCCATACCGTACCTAAACTTTAGTTAGACTGACATTCCCCTTATTATACCCATATTACTTTATTCCACTACCTACAATATTCCAAATAAACTAATCCGACTACCCTTTTTAAAATAATTATATCTTTTATCATTTTTGACGAATTCCAGTGTAATTTTGTGTTAAGTACCTATGAATAAATTCTTGTTGATTTTTTTTCCACAGAGCGGCCACACGTCCAACGTGGTCCAACTGCAGTACCAAGGTTGGCCGACGGCGGCGGGCCACGTGCCCGAGGTGACGCGCGGTCTGGCCGAGCTGGCCGACGCGGTGGCCAACAGGCACGGCGAGCCCATGCTGGTGCACTGCAAGTATGTACTCAGTGCTTGTGACTTTAACGTCCACAAATGTATTAAGCTAGCTAGAGGCTGCTCGCGACTTTGTACCTACGCATTTATTATCATATCTTGGAAAAAAATCATGATATCGTAAAATAATATAGCCTATGTGTTATTCTGATGTCCAAGCTAAGTTATTGTAAAGTTTCATTAGAATCTGTTCAGTGGTTTTTACGTGATGAAATAACAAACATCCATCCATTCATCCATCGGCACAAACATTGACACTTATAATATAAGTAGGATGATAATGGTTGAATATTTGCAGCCTGGGCACGGAGCGCTCTGCACTGTTCGTGGCGCTGTGCATCCTGATCTGCCAGCTGCGCACGGAGCGCCGCGTCGACGTCAGCGCCGTCGCGCGCAAGGTCCGCTCGCAGCGCGCGCGCACCATCGACACCTTCGTGAGTATACTACTCTATCATGGTTACATACTTCTTTACTTCACCTACTTTCAAAGGAAAATGTCGCGCGAAATATGTCTTTGCTTTTAGATTTAGTCTGTCTTTGAATTGTGAATACGTTAGACAACGACACTCAAGGAATTTAAGTATATAGCTACTACTACGAGGCCAATTGTCTATTGAACCGCACGTTATACGCAAGTTTCCGTCAGTTGACGAATGCTTGCATATTGCATAGAAACTATCAAATGTGTGTCCACAAAGCGGCTGATGCGATGGTGACTCGATGCAGCCGTTGTTGGCGTCAATTACCGAAAACGTACTTAATGCTACCAAGTTATCTGTGAAACGGCCGTTATTGGAACTACGGTCACTAACACGGAAATGTCAAAATTCAGAACTGCTGCGATTGGTAGAATTACAATTTTGTATTAATACTAGCGTCGCCGTTCATTTCACAGATAAAAGTTGGTTTACCTGTGTGACGTGCGGTGGACAATGGACCTTTTCTTTTTGTTGTTGTAACTCTCATAACAAGACTATAATCATAACAATAATGTTTGTTACTGTTTCAGCTGCAATACGAATTCCTACACCGTGCCATACTGAACTACGCAGAGCTACACAATCTATTAGAAGACAGTTAAATGTAACAGTAAGTTGTAGTTACGGCCATATTGTATTTATGTGTTCTAGTGTGACCACATACAAAATAACTTTTATACCAATTACGCTCATTCTTGAGCTATTAAGCTACGATTTTTATTAAAAAGAGACATTTAGCTCGCGATACTATCCACCTAAACGAATACTTTTTATTACATTTTGTGGAGTGGAGATTGCATTCGAAATTGTTTTTTTTTTCTAGTGTCTGGCTCCGTTTTGTTAATAAAGTAGTGGTATAATCGCCATTATAATAATTATCGTAAAACCTGAAAATAAAGCTCAAATTACTTTAAACGGTTTTGGCAAACATTCTTGTATGAAAGCAATGGATCAAAAGAAATGTAGGGATAAAACAATTTCAATAATATGTGTCGTAATTGACTTGAACAAAAGCCGATCTATGTAGGTATAGATCGGTGATATTTTCAACAGATGTGTTGCCAGAACGAAATATTCCATACAAAATCTCGCCAGAAAGATATTACAAAGTGTTCGAATAGTTTTTTGTACAATATTCCGTTTTTATATTAGCTTTTATACATTTTTTTCGAGGTGCTTTCTATTGTACAAGCGATATTTTTTAAGTTTGACACTTCCAAGCTAGCTTTAAGGTTCGTTTTCGCTTATTGACGATTTCCTATCCAAATTACGCTTTTTTTTTCAATCAAGTATTCTTTTTCTTACATAGGGCACATGCATAGGGCTTGTTACACGAAAAGTAACACATGTTGCGCGAAATTGATAGTGGTCCTGCGGTATGAGAGAGGCACGGGTTAAATGTAATGAGTACGTCATTTGACGTGAAGTTTCAAAAGGTAAGGTATGTCATTTAACGTAAGATATGAGGCGGTTACGTCATTTAACGTGAAGTTTATAGCGGGTAAGTAGGACGTCATTTGACGCGAAGTATGAGATGGGTACGTCATTTGACGTAAAGTGTGAGATGATTACGTCATTTGACGTAAAATATGAGGCGGTTAGTCATTTGACGTAAAGTGTGAGACGGCTACATAATATTGTTTGATGTGAACTTCACCCTACCGTACCAAAAGACAGATTACACAAACACCCTACCCACTCTAAATGCTAACAAATGAGCATCGACGCATCTAAGCGACTAAATGCGAATGTTGTGTCAACCGATTTTGAATATTATTCTAATAGTAAATATGACAATCATAAATGCTTTGCGCTGCGCTCCGTCAGGTGTGCGGCGACCCTTATCATTATAAGTACCACTCGCATACCGTAGAATTATTCTCAGTTAAATGCTATACAATGTAAAGTGGTCATTATAAGTAATGTTAATCACGTTTTGTACCTATTACCGTATTAAGTTCTTTTTAAATTGTAATTTTATTATTATATTATTTCCTAAATAGTTACATTAATACTTACCTACACGTAAATGTATAATTTTATACTTTAGATTAGATCTGCTTTTTTATAAATTAGGAATAATGTAAGTAGGTTGCATATGAAGTTATTTAAATTCAGAAGACTTGACGTTAAAACTGTTTAGTAGGTACAATTTATAATTAAATAGCTAGTCTGAAACTGATTCTATTCCTTTCCTTCGTTTGATGATAGAAGAGGACAGCTGTCAAATTAGGTTTTCTATTATAATCAGTGTTGTATGCGATGTTTAGTTTCCACAATTTAAGTAATTTCAAATGCAATATACTTAAAATATTTGGTATATTAAATTATACCAAAATTTAAATCATGTCCAAAGAGGGGTGGGGATAAAGAAATATCAATGAAAAAGAAATGTTATATTTATTTTGGTAACAAAAGAGGCCATATTTTATGCATTTCGACAGTTGTTTTTTTAAGTTTATTTCATCATGACATTTAATAAAATTATAACGCAAGAAAACGTTTTGTTACACCTGACTTACTTTTTTTTAGTATCAGGGGTAGTTAACATTTTCTAATGTTTAATTAAGATAAAGGTTGAAAACCTAAAAATACAATTTAAGGCCAAAATATTACCCCGAGAGCACAAAATTTGATACTTAGGTTAGGACGTGTGCACACGAAGTTAATAGGTATTTTGCGCAATGTAAATATTTCCCTTTTTATAACTAAAAAAATATCAATACCATAGATAAAATTGAGAGAATAATGTTTGACATTAATTTTAGAATTAGAAATTAAATTAACCTTGTTGCGAAGATTAAATACTTTTAAAAATAAACACACTTCGTTTGCGAATCTTTTTAAAGCAAGTAAGTATCTACTTATGTAACCTATAAAGAAGAATTTTTTTAAATATTTTTTCACAAAATTAATGTCAAACGATATTCACATTTTTTAATAAAATTAACCCCAAGTGTGTGCACAGATCCGATGAAAAAAAATACTTTTTTTAAATTTTATTACTGCAAGTTGTAAAACTTGTAACAATGTATGACTGTTTAACGTATTTTGTATGTAAGTGTATGTAATTAGATTTTGTATTGACCTAAACGAAATATACACTATGTTGATATTGAATGTGTGTATTGGAGGCATGTGATTTTGTATTGAAATGAAAAAAGAATTATTTATTAAACTATGTTTTGAAATGTTGTTAACATCTGACTGTAACGGCTTACATTTTAAAAACATAGTTTGACAAATAATATGCCTGTTTTTATTATAGTCGGTCAAAATGAAAAATAATGGGTTGTGTATGAAAACTTAACTCGTATTATTATAAAGAAATACTTAATTATTACTTTTCAAACGATATTATTATTTTAAAATAGAGGGTTTCTGCCCCTCTTTAATTCGAGTAAAAAAGTTGTCTTCGAATTATTTTTAAAAAATCCGTAGTCCTTATCTCGAATTATAAGTTAAACTTCAAACTAGTTTGTTCTACGTAACAATACGTTACTGGCACCGTATTTTAAAAGAAGATTATATATTTCGATCTTAAAATTTTAATTTCGACCGACTTTAATAAAAACATCCTGTACGTAGTCAAAATGATGTCTATGGAATGACTTGGGAAACTGTAGGACTTGCATACAATTCCATTTATTTTGTATTTACTTGTATTACTAGGCTATTCTTTTCGTTCTTACCTTCCTAGTCAAAAGTTAAATTCCATTTTTAATTAAAAATCAGAGGTAATCATTTTTTATATATTTTTTAAATTCTTTTTCGAAACGATCGTCTGCTGTCTGTTTTTGAAATCTGAAATTCGTATTATTAATTCTAGAATCGTTTTTAAATGTTTTAACGGATTTTGAAATAAATCCAATATAAATAACAAATAAAAAGAGCAGCGTTTTGAAGTATTTAGTTTATTTAATGATCTCGTATTGTTTTCATATTAATTATTTAAATGGGGTTATTTTTTAACTGAATTTCTAATTTTAAAAATTTACAACCTACACCAAAAAACAGGCTCAACAAAGTACAATGGGTGGTAACAGAGAAGTCTTTGTTATAAAGAAAATTAGTTCAGAAAAGTGGTAAGTTGTGAGACTAACGCATTTGCCATTGAATAGCTTCCACGGTATGATGTTTAATATAAAGAATCAAAGGCTCATTATGTCAGCTTTTTGACGTCTATGCTGGACAAAAGCTGTTATTAATAGTAAAGGCTGTTCAAAGGTAAAAGCGTATGTCCTTAAGTGTAATAAAAGAGAAATATGTTTAAAAATATCCCTAGGAATCGATGCAAGTTCTATAAACGACTGACGGCCGTGTGTTGTAGCTTTTATATCGACACTGAGTTAGTGTAAGTTAGGTTAGGCGAAATTTTATGACGTATTTGATTAGTGAAGTGCTGGGTAAAATTGAAATCGAGTGTATTTTGATTTCGATATTTTGTACATAGAGATTGACCCCGCATACTGCCATAGTTTATGGTAAATGTTTTTGTATCTTAGGCCCACTAGCGTATCTCAATAAACCCGGAGTTAGCTGCTAACACAGGGTTAAATAAATAATTTTAACCCTTTTAGATTTAACCCTGTGTTAGTAGCTAACTCTGGGTTTATTGCATTAACTCTGGGCTGTGCAAGTGGGCCTTAAAAGTTAGTTAAGATACGTTTTATGTTCAACTGATTTAAAATATGGAAAACAAAAGAAAGTAAGGTATCTAAAACAGTTATCTAGGTATGTTTGTTATCGATAAAAGCTAAGCTTCTTTCTGTAAATCTTCCTATTCACTTCACTAGTCAAAATACGTCGATACCTCCAAAATGGAGTGCGGGATTTTATAACTGCTAAGGAAACCAAACTCGGAAGCTTTTAGTAGAATATTGAAGCGCTTTTTTATAATTTTAAGTGGACTTTTTACTAAATACATTAGTTTTATTTATATCTATTCGTGTTTTAAAAAACATAACGTTGTAAGATTACTTTATTTTTTTTAATTACAAAATGTCAATAGTTACATTTTTATTCTGTCGAATTAAAAAAAAAGAAAATTTTTGTTATAAGTGCAATCTAATGTATTTAGTTAAAAAATAAAAAACATGTGAATTGATATTGCACGAAATTAAAGTATTATGTGAATATTGTTTTTGTTTATATTGCAATATGTGAAATATTTACTATGATGAAACTGGTAGGATTTTTTATATCGTTAATAATCAAATCGATTTATCATTGCATGATACAAATACATCGCTAACTGGCTATAATGTAAAATACAATTTGAATACACTACCCTTATATTATACACCAAAGAAGAAATTCGAAGGTGTATGTGAAATCCGCCAACCCGCACTTGGCCAGCGTGGTGGATTACAACAATAACAACCCATTATATTACATTTAAATTTGAAAGTGCCCAACATATGTCACACATATTGCAATTTAAAACTGAATGTAGAAGCAAAATTGTGTCCCGTTTATATAAAAAAAAAAACATGTATGTAACTGAGAAAAAAGCAAATTTTGTGCTGTGTGTAAATAGTTATAATATTAAGTAGGTATACTATAATATCGCGCAACATTTTGACTTGTCTACTGTAGGAACGTTTTTATTTAATTTTGTACCTTTTGACATACGCGGTTGTAATGTCGAATACTCGGAAAACTTTTATTTCGCATTTTTTTTCTACTCTAATCTTTTTACATAAAACAAAATTAAGTATAATAGGTATAAACAGCCCACTAACAGCCTAAAAACTTTTGTAAACTAATTCGTGCCTAAGTTTTTCGAGTATCCGCTTAGTGAGTATTGATTTATATTCTGTTTTTATTTTTGTAAATAGATAATGCAGGTCATGTAATACGATATTTTTGAAAATATACCAATATTTAGAATTTTGTGGTTTGATTTTTGCTCACCTCTAAATCAAAAAAGTTGGTCATTCAATGATAAGAGCTAGATTGGAGCTAGATATAAATACAAATCTTCTTTAAAAGCGCAATTATTAAATTAAAGCTCAGCCCAACATCTATCATATTATGTAGGTAGATAAAGTCTTCAAATTAAATTTCAAATTACTAGTCGACAAATATGATTCGACGACTGAAAAATGATAGACGTTAAAACACAGTTTTCCAAATAACGTTCTATCTACTACATATCTACCAACAGCTATCAGCTAGTGATACCTATAGCAGGCAGTTCTCTGCGACTGCGAGAGTACTAGAACTTTCCACCTGCCTTGCGAATGTGGGGAAAGTTCCAGTATTTTCGGGCAAATACCACACGGTACAATGTTCTTCACCGCTCGTCTTGCATATTCCCGAACGTTACTCGCTACCGCCATCTTTTCTAGAACATTCTACTCAACACTAGATGTCTCTGTAAGTCCTTTACGAAATAGATAACGAGTTATCAAAATGACTAAATTATCTCTTATAAATAAAATGCTTTGAGTTTCGATGATAAAAAAAATCACAACAAACAAATTAATCCCCGATCAATACATTTCACAAGTATTTCATTGATATCGTGGGAGGTTTATAAGCAACCACGTCAGTTCTAGAGTTATCTACTCGCCGGTAGATGGCCTGACTGGTATATAAACGAACGAGACGCGCGCATTTCAATTGAATTTCACTGTCAGACAACAAGAACGTTCAACAATTCAACTGCGTTTTCCAGTTTTCGGCTGCTTTTCGGAGTGAATTTCTGTGATAGTACGCAAAAATATCATATAAAATCTCAAGTTTATTAACCTTTGACCATTCTATTGTGTGCAAAATGAAGAGTTTGACCGTCGTTAGCGTAATTGCATTAATTTTCCTCTCCGGAACTAATGCCGACGACAAATGCTCGGAGAGAAAAAGAAACGACTTGAACACTATGCTGGACCAAGATTTCGGACTTTCGTTTGGACCGGGAGATTTTCTTTCCATGATGTCTCCGTTTAATTTGTACAGAGACTATTTCAGACCATGGCGTCGACTGGCTTCTCTCAACAAAGACTTGGGTTCAACGATAAAAACGGACAAGAATAATTTCAACATAAACTTGGATGTTCAACATTTTTCTCCTAACGAAATATCAGTGAAAACTTCGGATGGATTCGTCGTGATTGAAGCAAAACACGAAGAAAAGAAGGACGACCACGGATACATTTCTCGTCAATTTGTGAGGAGGTACTCCTTGCCTGAAGACATTGAGCCCGATACAGTGATTTCTCAATTATCTAGCGATGGAGTGTTGACCATCACTGCACCTAGGAAAGGGATCGAGGGCGCCAAGGAGCGAATAGTGCCAATAACACAAACGGGACCGGTGAGGAAAGAAGCTGCTATAGCTGAACAAGGCACTTGCGAAAGTGATGCATGTGTTACTGAGGAGTAAAAGATGATCTCGTGTTCTTAAAACTTAGATACTTATAGACGATATTTAAGTAGCCAGTGTTTTACCTGTTTCTTATTTGATAAAAAGTGTAGTAAAAGAATCAAAATATTGTTTGAAATATGTTTATGCATATAGCGATCCTATTCATGAAGTTACACTACTATACCACACTGCCAGATATGTTTATAAGGCGGCTTTAGAATTTATAAGTTTGTAAATATTTGAGTTGCAAAGTAACGCCATAATATTGTGAAACGTGGGACCTCTTTAATAACTTGTATTTTTTTATCATAAGACTGGACTGCTTTTATCTAATTAATCCTGCTAATGCCAATTATAACAAAATATGTAGTCGTATTGTAAGACTGAGTTAATACTACTAAATAAATAAGTGTTATTTACATTTTAATCTTTCTTGTTTCATTTATCTAAGCCTCTGAACACTTCTGCCAAAGTTCGTCAATAAATAAGGTAGTTTCTGGCGCAATTCATACGTAACATTCCATAAAAATCAACCACGGATGTTAATAATAGATTCTATTTTCATTCAATCAACACGCACACACATACACACCATTAAATATCTCAACATCATCACCATCCTTTTACATCCCCACTAATGGGGCACAAGCCTACTATCGTACGAGATTACGAGAGTAAGGCGTATTCCACCACGCACCGGGGCGGCGGATTTCACATAAAATTCTTCTCTAGTGTATGCAGGCTTCCTCTCAATATTTGCCTTCAACGTGAGTGGTAATAGAATATTCAACCCGTACATGAATAAGTCTCAGAGGTACAGGCCAGGGATCGAAACCGCGTCTCCAAGATTGGAGGCGGGTGTTTTACCAACTAGGTCACTACTCCTACGGTACCACTCCCAAGTCCCATTTAATTTTGTGATAGTAATACCTATTAGGTATGCTATCAGCAGACGATTTATGAGATAAGCGCATGTCACAGAATACCTCCCAATTAGTACCTACATCTCATGTGTTCGATTTTAGACCAAGATTTTAGAGGAGTTTGAAATTTTGTTGATTTAATTTGAGGTATGATAAATAACTTATGTAGATAGATTAAGGGCATCGCTAGAGACACGACTTTGTTTGAACAGCGACTCAATCAATTCTGTGACTTAATTAAAATATTAAGAGAGAAAGACTGCCCGCGACTTCGTATGTTGAAAAAAAATCATAATATCGTAAAATAATATAGCCTATGTGTTATTCTGATGTCCAAGCTAAGTTATTGTAAAGTTTCATTAAAATCTGTTCAGTGGTTTTAACGTGATGATGTAACAAACATCTATCGGCACAAACATTGACATTTATATTATTAATAGGATAAGGATACATTAGAATATTGGACTTGGAATAAAATGTAGACATTCAATTTTGTTAGAGTGCTTTTCACGAAAGAAGTCCCCCGGATATTTTTGGAACTAAATTTGACAGGTCTATTTTCCTATTTTCTGACCTTTTCCCTGATAGTAGGTAGAAAACCCCTTACTTATCTTAATAAAAATACACTTTTACATAACAGAAATATAGCTAAGTAGACAATTTTATCAAAATATATACTTACCAACCTACTTATGGAATGACCAAAACCGTCGAAATATGCAGGAAATAATATTATTTAATAAATTACAAATGAAATAAACATAATATAGGTAGATGTTGTACTCATAAATGGCAACATTATCAATTTTGTCATGAAATACAGCGCCGCGGCTAGGGGACTTCTTTCCTGAAAAGGACTCTATAGTCAGATTGTTTAGACTTATTTATTTTTATTGACAATGACGACTAGAGGCTGTCCGCGACTTCGTACGCATTCGTCGCCATATCTTGAAAAATTCGTGACATCTTAAAATTATATAAGTAGCCTATGTGTTATTCTTATGTATAAGCTACAATATTGCTAAGTTTCATCAAAACTGTTCAGTAGTTTTTGCGTGAAAGAGTAACAAACATTCATCCATCGGCACAAACATAAACATTGATATTTATAAGGATGAGGTATTTTAAAAACCTTTTAAAGTACCTAAGTACTTGTTACACTTTATGCCGAAAATAATCTAGGTAGGTACCTACCTAATTGGTAGCGCATGCTAACTCGTTTCGTTCGTTAGTAAAATCTTTGGTTTACATGCACTACCTATCACTTATTCTTTGAATTCAGAAACATTATGAGAAAGAGACGTTTTGCGAGAAATGTTATTATCACGCTATTAAAACAGGATGTTAGAGTACTTATGTACCCAAGTAGTTTGTAAGTTAAGTTCTTACTTTCATGTCTCTTTACATACAATGTGCTAGATCAGCTGATCGATGTTTTATGTCGTATAGTTGTAATATCTACTAGAAATCTGATATTTTCGTGTCCTTCTTGCTGGAATCCTCAAAATAAGTCTCATGCTTCTTGGGAAAGTACCTTCGTCTCACGATTTTCTTCATCGATTTATAATACTTACCCATGTTGGTCCACAAAGAAGTGGGTAGGTACCTAGTACGATGTGGACTAGGTCCTACCAATTACCTATTCAATTGCAAACTGATTGCAGGGCGAGCCATAGGTACGGCGTCTACTAGGTATTGACAGCTGATTTATAGAGATTTGGAGATAATGTATTTTTGCAATAATGGGCTGTGTGTACCTACATGATAAATATGATAACTGACAAGTGGTAGCGGCAGCAGCAGAGCGAGAGGTGTGGGTATGTGCGACAGCGGGGTCGGAGTAAAATATTTATTTCCACACGGTTCGATTCGAAAAAAACTCGCTATAGCCAGCTCAGCAACTACCGCCGCCAGTTATTTTAAGTTAGGATGGAAAAGAAAAACATAAATACACATTTAGAACATTTATTTTAAACTTAAAATTATGAACAAATACTTTAATTAATTCAGTCTTATCACATAGAGACTTTGCAAAGTGGAATCGAAATTAAACATTAGGAAATGACTAACACGAAATCACGCAGCAACGTAAATATTAAAAATGCTTTTTGTATCACATTATGACATTACTTGGTGCCGTTCTCGGCAGCTTGAGGTGTTTGGTCTTTGACTTCCTTCCTGACGGGACCCGTCTGCGCGATGGGGACTGACCGCTCGTTCTTCAACGCCGGGGCCACCTTCGGCGCGATGATGCTCAGCACTCCGTCTGAAGACAGCCTGGACTCCACGCCCTCAGGGTTGCAACCATCAGGCAGTGCGTACCGCCGGGTGAACTGGCGGCTAATATACCCATGTTCGTCTTGTTTCTCCTCGTGTTTGCCTTCAATGATCACGTAGCCGTCCGCGGTCTTTACAGAGATCTCTTCCGGCGCGAAGTGCTGCACGTCTAGGTTGACTTGGAATTTCTCCTTGTCGGACTTGATGGTGGAGCCGACGTCGCGGGCAGCCGCAGCCAGCTGTCGCCACGGCCGGTAGTAGTCTCTGGACAGCATCGGGGAGATGGTCGCCGTCAGGAGGTCATCGGGAGTTAACGCCAGACCGAAATCCTGGTCCAGCAGCCGATGGCGGTGGTGAGGGTGGTCGTAGCTTCCAAGCAGGAACGGTAGCAGAGACATTTTATAGATTACGTGTACGTACTTTACTCAACGAAGGTAGAGAGAATCGAAGATCGCAGTGCAATCGCACTAAGTTGCTTATTCGAGCGCTTGTTCAGAATTCTATGTCGGAAAACGCCGGCCGGCGTGATTATATAGCCCCTCGGCGCGACCTCTGGCGGCGAGTAGCACTTTCTAGAATTCGCTCGCAAGCGTTTGTATGTGTGCGTGCCCCAGGTGTATTCATGTATGTGTGGGTGACGTCCAGAAAGCAGCCGCCGCGCAGCGCTGAGCAGCTTTTGGTTTGACTTTTCTAGATATTTCTGTTGATATGTGACGTCGTCGACGGGCGGGACGATCGATCGAAACTCAGCAGAGGTTGTTGACTGTCTCCGAACGTAAATTAGAGGACGTTGTAGGACTTTTAAAGGACGTTTGAAAGCAAAAGCTACGTTTTGCATCGTAAAACTGCGAATTGGAATGCGTTATTGCAACGATGCAAATTAATGCATTTAGATATGTTCCTTATATAAGTATTTTATTATTTTAAAAGCTGTTAAGCGAATCTTCTCCGTTCCTATAGATGTGCCTATAGAAATTCCAATGTTTATTGTTTGTAATTTTGATTTGAAATTGGAATTTGGGAATTGATAGTCAGGGTTCCGAAACCTTTTTAAATTTTTGATAACCTACCTCTGAAGTATGAACCTGCTTCCTAAATAATTAGCATTTTTTTGGTACTTTCTAAGTAGTATTCTTAAAACTAGGTATGCCTGACTTCAAAATAAGGTAGTTGATACCTATTTTATTTCTACCTTCGAACAATCTTACGTAAATATGTGTAAAGGTTTTATTGTCGACGATTATGTTAGGAAAGTAAATAAAATAAAATAAATATTTAAAAGGCTAAGTACATAAAAGAGAAAGTGATAAAAGTGCATTAATTTTAATTTTTATCGTAAACAACTTGATTTGCCAGATCTTTCCACAGATATTTTCAGAATAAAAGTATGTTTACTTTACAGCATTCCGTCAGTCTAATTAAAAGTGAAATTCACTGTTTGCTGAAGCATAAAATGGTTTTGTTTTGGGATTTAGGAATTTTGGGATTCAACACCAAATGATGAAATCTTTAATTATAATATATGTAATGCAATAAAAAAATGTATTACATAGGTAGGTACCTACCTACCTACTTACTTTAATGTAGTAAAATTAATAAACTACCTAATAATTTTCAAATATCCATTTTTTTGTATTGACAAGCAATCCATTAATTCCTTTAATGACAACCAGATGCAGAATAGAAAATTTAAAATTTTATAAGTTTTTTTTACAACAAAATGATAAGCGTTGGACTTTACCATGTATTTTAAACTTAAATGACCTTTACCGAAACTGACAGTAAATTAAACACATTTTAGCAAAAAAAAAAGAAGTAACCGCTCGCTGCAATAATTCTACGTAATGCATTACATTGCAAGCAGTGGCCATGACCACATCATGACATCCGACTCGATCAATGCACCGACGGAGCTAAATATAGAATTGCACACTGCCAAGCCTCTGTTTGCAGTCGCTTAGTCTAGACTGGCAAACTGGTTCTGTTACTAACTGGGAACTGCATTCCTTTTTATTGTTTATGGAAAACTTGACTTAGAAGCATTTCTAAATGAACAAAGACAAGTTCTAATATGTCTACTAAAGATTTGTGTAAATAGAGAAAAATCTGCATAGTTTAATTAGTTATAAATATAAATGCCTACCTACATACTATTACAGCCTTGAATTAATTACTTATAAGAATCGTAATTAACCTACGGCAACGAGTATATATGTCCCTTTTTACAAGGTTAAGTCGGGCGTTACGATAGATTCTAGAATTCTAGAAACCAGATTCAGTTTTGAAGTTGTTGTTTTAGCTAACAAAGCACTATGAAATATATTAATATATCTTTGCGTGATAGAAACTGCCAAGTTTATTTGCCAACAGGCCCAAAATTGAAATTAATTATATCTTGACTGTGTTTTTTAAATAATAAAAAAATATTACGTGTAGGTATGCGTAGGTGATTGAATGCAACCTAATAGATAATAGCCGTGCAAGAGGGCAACTTTTCTAGAACACTTTATTAAGTAGGTAGGTATCACATTATCTCATAAAATACAAACAATACCTCCGATAGGTAGGTAGTTTTCAAAAAATGGGAGTTTAAATAAATTGTTTAACCCTTCTATTGTCTATTTGTTAATATTGTCTATAAATTGATAGTATATCATACATAATAGGTACCCAAAAATGGTACGCAGTCGCGCAACAGGCGGGGAATTCGGAGAGTATTGATTTTGCAGCCTGGAATGTGCTGGAACGTTACTGTTATGTCTAGGCTCAATACTTGCCTATCTAGGTATTTACGGACTTAAGTAATATTACCTGAGCGTGGTAGATTTTGACCGGACAAATATGTGTATACAGACTTATATTCTTATAAAACACACATAAGTGTTTTCAGTTAATTAAGAATATTTGTAATCAATTAAAAATGTTTTTAACTTAAGTAATTGTTTTTTTTTTCAAGAGTAAGACTTGACTGAAGAAGAATTTTGACTAGAAGGAAAAAGCAAAATAAACCACTCATTGAAATTCTTAGACATATTTTATCATTAGTATAATAAAGGCCTTCAATTTATTATTTAGGTGCCTATGTAATGTAACCTTGTCCTATTGATTCTACTAGCCTATTTCGTCCCACTGCTGGGCAAAAGCCTCTCCCGTGCGTCTCCAAAGACTCCTGTCCTAATTTTAGTGGAAATAAATAAGTAGGTATTATTTTTGATTCCTATTCTGTCCCTTTGTTTATATATAGGTATCATTTTTCTATGTTTTGTCTTTAAAAACATTAATCTTAGATAGATTCCAAATCATTAATAAAATTTTCAAACAAAAAATCTTCAGATTTTAACCCTGGTAAAAATAATCTGTCTAGAAAACTCGACGAAATGTAAAGAACATTTCTGTTTACAAAATAATAAACAGCTGTCTTTAACGGGCCTACAAGTCTGGATCATTCTAATGTCAAACAGCTGATAGCAAAAATACAGTGAATCATCAAAAAGGGGCGTTGTATGTAACAACGTACGTATTGTAGTTATGTTGGGGTAGACCATGGTCGAATCCACTGGAACCGTCTCGATCGAGAAGGGCAATGCACCGTTTTGTGCTTGTGTGTGTCAGTATTAAGCAGTATTCTGTAACGATCTATGGCAGGAGTTATCAACCTGCATATAAATGTTATCAATATTGCGTAGTATTTTTTTACTTATAAAAAAATATTTTTCATTTTAGGAAGTAGGTGTAGGTATCTATCAGAAAACAACAATTCAAATTGTTTTTCAAACTAAATATTATAAATTATTTTTTACAAATCTTTCTCAATCTTTATAAGGTTTCATATTTCAAATTATATTTTAGAGTCTCTCATTGATTTAAGTTTAGGCGATTTTCGTTCTGTTGTTAAAATCCGCAGGATTTGGATGAAGTCAACCTGTTTTCTGTGCAAGTAAATAGCTAACTTTTGTTTTATCAACAATTGAATCCAAAAGTTTACGACACCTGAAAATTAATTTCAGTGTTTTCTATTCTTTACTGCTACTCCCCACTAGATGTCGCTTTATCGTGCAAATTGTATATTGCTGGCCTTGTCTTACATATGTGAAAAGAATATTTGCATCCTGCTGTCACACAAAAGTAGAGTTCCACGGGCATTGTAACTACTGTAATTTAATAAACGAGATAGCAATACGCTTAACAATACTTCAAAGAAAGAGAAGCATGACAAATTAAAACGTATAATACTATATGAACATATTTGTCAAAAAAAAATGTTTATATTTTGTGCAAATAAATAAATAATTGTTAATTTAGTAATAAATAATCATGGTGAATTACTGCTGCGTTCAAAACTGCGGTCGTAACAGTAGACTGAATAAACATTTGAACTTCTATAGTCTCCCCAAGGAAAGAAATCGGTATGTATGTTTTACTGCTTATTAGATTTTTGTCGTAGGTTCTTAATTCATTATCTATTGGTTTGCATTATTATCTTTGAAATACCACATTAACATTGACGTACAAACAAAAATAAAGCTGAAAGCTGTAGTGTCTTCACGTGTCTTAGAGCCACTTTTTTTTTAATTAGTCAGGTGCAATGGCTGACAGCTGCCGGTCGCGCGGATCTTCTGATGAAGGACCTGGCCAAGTTATCTGCATCATCATACAGATTTTGCTCTCGCCATTTTCCTGCGAGTAGTATTAAACATAATAGAAATCTAATAACTGATGCTGTTCCCACGGTCTGTTTACCTGGATCTATGGATGATGGTGGTACACTACATGCTTATTTCATTAGTCTCAGCCGCTCGCTGCAGTTTGAGCCATAAAAAGGGAGTGTGCTGCGATTATTTCTCATTCACAAAACAATCTTTTTCTTTCTCTGTCTCGTACTGATCTTCGGAAATTATTTATGGCCCCGACTGCAGCGACACTACTAATATATATTTATTTGTTCAAACTTTGGTCAAATTTCAATAAAAAGAGAGGCCTCATAGTGGGTATCATTTTCTTAATAATATTGAGTTGTAGAAAAGATAATACCTAACAGTTGTTAATCCTATACTTAGGTTCCTTTTTTGCATTCATTGACCACTAACTGAATTTTAAAATATTCTACAGAAAAATTTTTTTTTTCAGATTCTTCAGACAATGACCCTTTAACCCATTCAAACATAGTGTGTAACAACTGTTCGGAACCAATTGTAGGGTTTCGTTATAAATGTGTGACATGTACTGATTATGATTTGTGTCAGAAGTGTGAGAAGTTGGAAGCTCATCCTATTCATTACATGCTGAGGATCCCTAAACCTTTGAAGTTTGTAAGTTATAGTATTAATTATCCAAAAAATGATAGAATACCAACAGCAATTAGTATAAAAAAACTAATAGCATCAGCAAACTCAAAATAAGTTAGGTACCTAAAACATTAAGTAGGTACTTACTTCCAAACAAACAAAGTTACTTTTTCTTTAGTAATATCATTAAATTATGAAGCATTCCTCATGTTTTACGAAGAAACATTGCGCCACGATAGATAAGTCACTGCAGTGTATAATGTTACTATTTATCTTACGGGACAGTATAACTTTTTACAATAGTTTACATACAAGTACTCTAATTTGGATATTAACAATTTTATATAAAAGATTAGAGGCCACCCACGACTTCGTACTCATTTTTCGTCATATCTTGAAAAACTAACACAATTTCATTAAAATAATATAGCCTATGTGTTATTCTGATAATTATAAGCTACAATATTGCCAAGTTTCATCAAAATATGTTCAGTGGTTTTTACGTGATGAAGTAGCAAACATCCATCGGCACATACATTGACATTTATAATATAAGTAGGATTGACTGAGCATAATTTTCGATCTAATTGGCAGATGACAAAATGCCATAAAAACATCTATATAAAATAAAAAATAATATCACATACATCTCATTCCAGAAACATGCTGAGACCCTAACATCCCAATGGCGCAAGTTCTTCAAAGCCAAACACGTGGTGCCGAGTGCTGACAGTGATATAGAGATAGACAGCACCAGCAGTGATGACGATGTACCCATCACGCAGTACGCTAAGAATTATGATAGCGGAGTGGATCTGTCCGAGGATGTTAAGGAGATGATTCGGAAGGTAAGGATGTAATGTTGAACTATTTATAACAATGGAAGACAAAAGAGGAAAATAAAACTAAAAAAGTTTAATTAAGTGGTTTCCGGTTTGGTCCATTAAATAATAGTGTGGGTGGAAAGGTTGAAAACAAACTGGTGATGGCAAACATTTTGTTTTTAACAATGAATGTCTATGTCCATAAGACTGACCAAAAGCAAAACCTTATATTTGTGAGATGTTGCACGAACTTTTATCCCCTAAGTTTGCTGGGAATTCGAATGTAATTATTGTAGGTAATTAGTAGGTAGGTTAATTAGTAGGTAATTTAGTAAAAAGTTAGATTGCACAGGGTTTTAACAGTAAACAGGAGATATTAGGTTTAATCAGTTAGCCACCCCTGGTCTAAGGCGTCTCCCCGAGGCATGGATCCCAACATGCTCGCCCAACGGCTTACTTTAGCAGTGTAAAGGGGGAATATAGCCAGCATTTTAGTAAAATAATCACTTATTTAATTAAATAACAGGAAGTGAGCAGAGTCGCGAAATTGAAGCCGCCAGAGCAAACAGCAAAACAAACGAGCACAAAGCGTCAGACTGACGACGATACAGCCGTGGTACCAAATAAACAGATGAAGTATAAAGAAGAAGACCAGACCTACCCTGAGGTGGTGTTTGCTGACGTCAATGCTGACCCTATGGACATGAAGCCGCCGTCGTTCCCGATGATGACTCCTCAAGTTAATAACCCGGTTGTTGAGGGTAAGTCTTGAGTAAAGTGTAGGCATGGTGTAGCCACAGATAAAGTCATCTGTTTCTCATATAGCACGGAATAGAAGGGCGCCTTCACATTACGTAGCAAATAGTGCGGCAGCAGCGCGGCAGTTCTGTTTTTTGTATGGAAACAGCAGCTGGACAGCCGCGTGACTGCTTCTTATCGTGCCGTTTCCGCGTGGCTGTCGCGCTAATGTGAAGGCACCCTAAAGATAGAACTCGTAGGACAGCGTTGCGTGTGACAAGTGTTTTTCTATAAAATCATATTAGCTAGCTAAAGCAGATGTCATAATACATTGCGTACATTGTAGGACCAGATTTGTTAGCTAAATTAATCTGTAAATTTGTACCCAGGCAACCCCAGCGCTATGGTGTTATCAGCTACGAGTGACAATAGTTCAATGGTGTTACCAGCTACAAGTGACAATGGTGACATGGTACCAGCGCAAGAAGCTCCCATTCCTCAACCAGGAGCTGTCCCTCAACCAGTGATGCACGTCAAACTGAGCGATGACCTCTCCGAGTTAATGATTGAAGTCACTTCGACAAATAACCAGAAAATTGTGTACAAGTATTCTTAAATATAGTTTAAGTTTTTCGATTATTATATGGAAAATAGAGTTAATAAAGTTACATGTCTTGTATGTTGGTGTGTTTTTTTCTATGAAAAGTTAAATGTTACCTACATTTTTGTCGAGCGCAAGTTTTGAACTATTCAGATGATAGATAGAAATACTTTATTGCACACACAAATAGATACAGACAAAACTTGAAACCACAGACTTACACTTGCAGTTACTTAGAACTTTAACATTGTGCGCAAAGGCGCCTTTATCTATCACTAAAAGTGATCTCTTCCAGATAACTTTTGGAGTAGGATATGTTTAAGAAACCCTAGAGTAGAGCGTGGCATAAATAGATAACAATCAATGAAATTAGTATAATATAATATCATTGATAACAATGCTTAAAAATATTAAAAAGATGTTTGCATGTAGGTAGGTATCCCTCTTGCTGAAATCCTCATAATTCACATTAGATTTTTTTTCTAATGTGAATTGTGAATTTATTCGTCAAAATTATAATTCAAGTTGAGAATTTCCTTCCAGCAACAGGGACACAATGTATACCTTGCTTTGCTTTGTCTGTCTGTACCCATTTTGTGCGATATGACCTCAGAGGATGTACTTAATGAAGATATTTGTGTTAAACTTATGTATGTAGGGTACCTTCAGATGTAATTATTATTATGTGCGGGTAGAAAGAAAAAAAAGTATTCGTTAATTTAAAAAAGCAGTCTCGAGAACATTTTTACAACAGATACAAATCTGAAGATTAAAATACATTTGGTACAAAATAAACTATTAGCGGGAACTAAATTACTTTTTCTTGTCGCCGTCCTTGTCTGGAGTGGATTCATCTTTGATTTCCTTTCTAACGGGACCAGTTTGTTGGATCGGCACCACCTTCTCGCCTTTGATAGCTGCAACTTTCCTTGGGGCAGTAACGGTTAGGACTCCATCGGAGGACAGACGAGATTCAACGCTCTCGACCTGGCAGCCCTCGGGTAATGCATACTTCCTGACAAAATGGCGGGAAATGTAACCGTGCTCGTCTTTCTTCTCCTCGTGCTTTCCTTCAACCACGACGTAACCATCAGTTGTCTTGACAGATATTTCGTCAGGAGAGAAATGCTGCACGTCCAAGTTAACTTGGAATTTATCCTTGTCGCACTTGATGTTAGAGCCAATGTCTCGTGAAGCCATCTGGCGCCAAGGACGGAAATAGTCCCGGGAGGAAAGAACTGGAGAGACAGCCATCAGCAGGTCGTCAGGAGTCAAAGCCAGGCCAAAATCTTGGTCGAAAAGCCGCCTCGGGAAGCGGGGCCACTCGTAGTCAAACACATACGGTAGAAGGCTCATGATGCTTGAGAAATTGGTTTTTTCGCACAAAATAATCACAAAGCTCTTGAATTGAGAATCAAATCGCAGCGGATAGCTCCTTGAAGATGTCACTACTTCGCTTGTTTGTTTGCTTCGAACACTCGTATTTTCAAATTCGATGTTTTGCCGCGCTCGGCTGTCGTTTATATACCCGAAGAGAGTGTCATCTATCGGCGAGTAGAAATTTCTCGAAACATTTTATTGTTGTTCACTAAAAGGTCACGCACACTTTAACAAATCCCCACATAAAAATATAACACAGTGCTATATTAAACAGCGCCATCTAGTGTCGAGTAGCCAAACTACAAAACTGATGCTATCTCTTTCTATTCATATTTGTCTCTTTCTAAAACACGATCCAGAAATTTCTGGTCACATCGTGCAAAATCATAGTGTGGCCAGGTTAAGAACTGATTTGCACGATTTCCTGATCAGGGTTCTGCTCACTCAAAAGAAATGATCAAAAGGTTTTTGTTTCATTTTATTAAAACATCGGTCGTTTCGCTAAATATTTTTTCAAGCTGTGCTTTATTTAGAAATATTTCAGAAAACACCTTCATTTCATCAAAACAAACATTTTTTAATGGTCTCCGACCAAATTATTCATCTAAGCATCCAAACATAGTACTAACATGTTAAGCTACTTGCTTAGTTCTTAGTAAAAATATTTCTAATGATTAGAGCAATAAATACATTAACACCATTTTAAAAGAATTACATAAAATAAAATTTAAATCTTTCTTTTTGTGTGAAGTGAACCAATACATTTAGGAAGGGAAGTTTGTTATATCCATAAAATTAGGTAGTGTTATTAGTAAGTAGTTTGAACAATAACACTAATAACACTACCTAATATTTAACAACAAAATTGTTATTACTATTTAGTAGTAGGTAGGTAGGTGTACTATAAAAATATTTACTGTAAGGAACCTAGGAGTATCAATGCCCAACTCGCGCTTAACATCTTCGGTTAGAGCATTGAATTCTGGAGATGGAATAATATTTTTTATTGCGGCCACACTCATCTTTTTTCTCTTTCACACCTATAGAATTGTCTCTGTTTAATTTACGATATTCTTCTGGAACAATCGCGATCTTTCGATCTTATGTGACCTGATTGGCCATCTAGAATGTTGTGGAAAATTCTGTGCTGTGATTGGCCCAGCTCTTAGGGGTATATAAGCAACAGGCGTAGCGCGGGAATTCAGTATATTTCTGAAATACAAAGCGAACGAACGACTACGAGTGGTGAAAACCTCTCATCTCAAACGACTTACGAAGCGGTTTATTATTGTTTATTGTTGAAGAAGTGTAATAATCAAGAGAAATGCCTGCTGTAGGAATTGATCTTGGAACCACATACTCCTGCGTCGGTGTTTGGCAACATGGCAACGTGGAAATTATCGCAAATGACCAAGGAAATAGAACTACACCATCCTACGTCGCGTTTACGGACACAGAACGACTGATCGGCGATGCTGCGAAGAACCAGGTTGCCCTCAACCCCAACAACACTGTGTTTGACGCGAAACGGCTAATCGGACGCAAATTCGATGACCCGAAGATTCAGCAAGACATGAAGCACTGGCCTTTCAAAGTTATCAGCGACTGTGGAAAGCCAAAGATCCAGTTGGAGTTCAAAGGCGAAGTCAAAAGATTTGCACCCGAAGAAATTAGCAGTATGGTTCTTACCAAGATGAAGGAAACTGCTGAGGCTTACCTTGGGTCTACAGTCCGCGACGCGGTCATCACAGTTCCGGCCTACTTTAACGACGCGCAACGCCAAGCCACCAAGGATGCGGGAGCTATCGCTGGTCTCAACGTCCTACGAATCATCAATGAACCGACAGCCGCTGCATTGGCGTACGGGCTCGACAAGAACTTGAAAGGTGAACGAAATGTCCTCATCTTCGATTTGGGCGGCGGAACGTTCGACGTTTCAATCCTTACCATCGACGAGGGCTCGCTGTTTGAAGTACGCGCTACAGCGGGCGACACCCACCTCGGAGGAGAGGACTTCGATAACAGACTCGTCAACCATCTAGCGGATGAATTCAAGAGGAAATACAAGAAGGATTTGAAGGCAAACGCCCGAGCGCTGAGACGGCTGCGTACGGCCGCTGAACGAGCTAAACGTACGCTCTCTTCCAGCACTGAAGCCACCATCGAGATTGATGCGTTGCATGAGGGCATCGACTTCTACACGAGAGTGTCCCGGGCTCGGTTCGAGGAACTTTGCTCAGATCTATTCCGGGGCACACTCGATCCCGTCGAGAAAGCCTTGAAGGATGCCAAGATGGACAAGAGCCAAATACACGATGTCGTCCTCGTCGGTGGGTCGACTAGGATTCCTAAAGTCCAGAATCTTCTTCAGAACTTCTTCTGCGGGAAGAAACTGAATCTATCTATCAACCCAGATGAGGCTGTGGCTTACGGCGCTGCGGTCCAGGCAGCTATACTATCGGGATCCACCGACACGAAGATCCAGGACGTACTACTAGTGGATGTGTCACCTTTGTCACTTGGCATCGAGACTGCTGGAGGAGTCATGACGAAGATCATCGAGCGCAACAGCAAGATCCCGTGCAAACAGACGCAGACATTCACCACCTATTCCGACAATCAGCCGGCGGTCACCATCCAAGTCTACGAGGGCGAGAGAGCTATGACGAAGGACAATAATCTCCTTGGAACATTCGACCTGACCGGCATACCTCCTGCGCCTAGAGGCGTCCCGAAAATCGACGTCACATTCGACATGGACGCTAACGGCATCCTCAATGTATCTGCTAAAGAGAACAGCACCGGCAGAAGCACGAACATCGTCATCAAGAACGACAGAGGTCGCCTTTCTCAAGCAGAGATCGAAAGAATGTTGGCTGAAGCCGAGAAATACAAGGAAGAAGATGAAAGACAGAGACAGAGAGTGGCATCTCGTAACCAACTCGAAGCTTACATCTTCAGCGTCAAACAAGCTTTGGATGAAGCTGGAGACAAATTAAGTGAGCAGGACAAAGATACAGCAAAGCGCGAGTGCGAGGAGGCGCTGAGATGGCTGGATAACAACACTTTGGCTGAGAAAGAAGAGTATGAGCATAGATTGAAGGAAGCTCAGCGAGTCTGCTCACCAATTATGACGAAGATGCACGGCGGAGGTCAACAAGGCGGCATGCCTGGAGGTATGCCCGGCGGAATGGGAGGTATGCCCGGCGGAATGGGAGGCATGCCCGGCGGAATGGGAGGCATGCCCGGCGGCTACGGAGGATATCCACAAGGTGGCGGAAATTACCAAGGCCCAACAGTAGAAGAAGTTGATTAAATTCCCAAAGTTTAGCCAAAAAATAATTTGATACTTTTACCTTTTTATTGTGATCTCCCTTCCTTTTCTTAAGACTGATGTACCTTAGTTTGTAATTTGAATATTCAGTTTGTGATCATCTGTTGGGTTAATAATAAACCTTAATTTATTTAATTTACCATCTTTTATTTTATAGTAGATACTTAACTATCACGTAGGTACTTTACATACCATAATGGTGCTTTACAAACATTTTAAAACAAACATATAGTACCTACTACTTACTTATTCAAAAAGTTTTGTTACCTATAAAATATTTGTAACATGTAGTGTGGAAGCACCATAACTTTTGCAGACATGATCATCTGCACCGCAGCAAGCAGCTGCTTATAACATCGGGTCAGGACTCTTAATCATTTTTAACATGATACAAACAATTTCTTGAGCTTTCAGATGTAAATAAAAATATTGGTTCAACACCCATTGTCCACCACCCACAGCCAAAAAGTAAAGAGCAAAGAGCATTATAATGGCAAAGATGGAAGGTCTTCCTTCCGGGCTCGCTTCCGGGCCGTGTCAGGGACGTGGACGTGTCAGGGAAAAAATATAATTCCATACATTTTCTATGGATTCGTTCACACACGTTAAGGTCTATCTACACACATCCGGGCCGTGTCCGGGACGAGAAAATGTATATGAAATGATATTTTTTCCCTGACACGGCCTGGATGTGTGAAGATAGATCTTAAGGCTTAACATAACTCTACCTCCAACCAAGAGCTGTAGGCAGTGTGTGGTTTCATTTTGGATTATTTAACCAACGGGATACGACATAGGTACGCCGCGATCGTGGTACAAAAAAGTCTGCCGATTTTAAGGGGGACGAGGTAACGCACACATTTAAAACACTTAACTACTAACGCATTTTGGCTTTCGTCGCTATTCACGCACCCAATACCATTGTTAAACACTAGCTCGAAGTTGACGCACACAATCAAATTCGCACACATAAACATCGTATCGGTGACTGACAGTACGAAATGGCCTTCGACTCGTAAGATCGATAGAGATTGACAACACCGATATTTAGTTATCGATGTATATCGATAACGATTAATAGTCGATAACGGTTTTTCTTATTTATTTATATTAAAATATTTATTTATATTAAAAATACTCATTAAGAAATCTGCTAAAGGTATATTTTTTCTAAGTACCTGCTTAAATTAAAAAGAACAACTTACTACAGGTTTGTTTATTCATAATTTTATAGATGTTAAGTTTTTAAAACTAAAATCAACTTAATAAATCAATAAACAAACATAAATATAAAGTAAATACAAATATAAAATAAAAATCCATTAAGCCGTTTAGGCTGTAGAGTGTGCCAAAGATTTACACATACAAGTAAAACATACATACAAACATAATTAAAAAAACATACATACATACTCTTGAAAAACATTTCCCTCCTTCTGGCGCAGTCGGGTAAAAAATATCGATATATTTTAAGTTATGATAAGTCACATCTCTAATTTTCTTGAAGTGTGACCAGGATGGTACAAGAAAATACCTACAACTTTTTTTTTAAGTGAAATTATTGTTGTCAATGTTGTTTAAAATATAAATTTGTAGTAAAAAATATTATTATGAAAGAAGTAAAGTCCAAAATTGCTTGTTTTAAACAGTTCCAAGTATAAAAGCACTCAAAAAGTTATTCGAAATACATAATTAATAATATACATAGTATTTTTACATATCTGCAACAATTATTACATTAATAGTTTAATAAGTAAAGCGGGAATAATTTTCTTCTAAATAAAATCAGCCGTAAAAACCGTTTAAAAAAACGGCAGTTTAGTCGAATATCTTATTTGGTGGTAACACTGTTCATCCGATAAGAAAGGTTTTTATTTTAATGAATTTGTGGATTATTATTATTAGATAGTTTATGGAAAAAATAGTACTCAAAAGTGGAAAGAGACATTATCCTTGTGTAAACTTGATGTTTGTGACCTCGTTTTGCAATGAAATACACTGCAATTAGGCATTTTAGCTGAACTTCATTCCGCGCGCGCGGCCGATATCGATATTGGCCGCTCGATAGACCAATATCGATAGCCTGTCGATAGCCTATCGATAGGGCGAAAAACATGTACCCTATCGATAGCACAATCGATACAAGCGATACTATCGATAGTATCGATTGTGCTATCGATAGGGTACATGTTTTTGACGTTTAACAATCGATTGTAAAACTATCGATTTTTCGGCAACGCTAGACGCGAATACTTGCGGCAACAGTTTTATATAACGCTTACGACTGGCGGGCTTGTACCTTTGGCAGAGGGGAAATCGTCTTAATGACGACTCCTTACTGGTTATATGCTCTAAGGGTTTTATCCTTAAAAAAACCTTTGAAAAACCACAGTGAAAAAACAGAGCAACGAACGAGTCGACTTATGATATTTGGAACAGGCCTACAAACAAATCAGCGTGAGTTGTTGAAACACACCTACAATCTGTCAAATGTCAATGTCATTGAATTGAATTTTTTCTCTCAGCAGTCTCGCTCGGTCTCGGTCTCAGTTTTCGTTTCGTCTTGGCTCGTTTTGGATAGATGTTGGTTGTGTTTTCCGACTAAAAAGTCTTTTAAATTTCATTTACGTGTCTGTCTGTCAAGGTATGTATGTTTTAAATTACTTTTATATATCCTGAATTTTTGTAATTTGTATCAGTTTTTAAGGTAACCTCATGTCGTGTTTTTTATTTTGCAAAGATGGCAGACTTTGAAGATGAGTGGCAGGAGGACGAACCGATAGTGATGCCGGCATCGCAGCCGGTGCAGCAGACGCGAGGGTATGGCGGCCGCGGCTGGGATCGCGGAGATCAGCAGCAAAATTGGCGCGACAACCGCAATTGGCGGGACGACCGCAACAGGGACGGTGGGAACTTCAACAGCCGCGGCAGAGGTTATAACAACCGGAACCGGGACGGAGGCTACCTCAACCGGAGCCGAGACAGCGATGGCTACGACAACCGCAGCCGCCGAAACGAAGACGGCAACCGTAAAATTATAATGATCCCCTCAAATAAAGTCGGTCGCGTTATAGGCAAAGGAGGATCTAAAATACGAGATCTCGAGTATGAGTGTGAAGCTAAAATAAAAATTGGAGATTCTGGCGGTTCTGAAACTGAAATTACTTTATCAGGGACGGATGAAGCTATTGCTAAAGTTGAAGGTATGATTAACGAGCTCACTGAGGATCGTAGGCAAACTGAGCAGCAAAGTAGTGGTAGTGGTAGTGTGGCCTCGAATGCAGAGATCTATAAAACAAATGCCGAAGGTGTCCAAGTCATTGATTGGGAGAAGCTAAATAAGTTTTATGATCAACAACAACAAATGCGATATGAGAAACTGCTTCCTATTATAAAGGACTTTTACAAGGAAGATCCAGAAGTAGCTGCCATGAGTAAAGCTCAGGTAGCTCACTGGCGTTTAGCCAACAATGACATCCAAGTTAAGAGGACTTTTGATGAGAAACCTGGCTTGCGGCCTATTCCTAATCCAGTGTTAACTTTTGAGCAAGCATTCCAGCATTACCCAGAAATATTGAGAGAGATTTATAAGCAGGACTTTAAAAAGCCATCTCCAATCCAGAGTCAGGCCTGGCCTATATTGATGAGGGGTGAAGATATGATTGGTATTGCCCAAACTGGTACTGGCAAGACTTTGGCATTTCTATTGCCTGCTTTAATTCACATAGATGGGCAGACTGTACCTAGAGAGCAACGTGAAGGCCCTACAGTTCTAATCTTGGCTCCCACAAGAGAACTGGCTTTGCAGATTGATAAAGAAGTGTCAAAGTATACTTACAAAGGCATTAAGTCAGTTTGTCTTTATGGAGGAGGAGACCGCAAGGAGCAGATCAAGGTTGTCGCCAAGGGTGTGGACATAGTTATAGCTACACCTGGAAGGTTAAATGATTTGATCCTTGCCAGACATCTCAATATAATAAACTTCTCGTACATAGTTCTGGATGAAGCTGATCGAATGTTGGATATGGGCTTTGAACCACAGATCAGGAAGTCTCTGTTTGATGTAAGACCTGACAAGCAGACTGTAATGACATCAGCTACCTGGCCTTCTGGAGTCCGTCGGCTTGCAGAGTCTTACATGAAGGATCCTATACAAGTGAATGTTGGATCTTTAGACTTGGCTGCAGTACATACAGTCACTCAACAACTTTTGTTTGTTGATGAAGACGATAAAGAGAATGTTCTTTTAGAGTTTATCCAGAATATGGAGCCAACAGACAAAGTGATTATATTCTGTGGAAAAAAGGCTACAGCTACCCATATATCTACTGAAATGGCCATTAGGGGTATTGAATGCCAGTCTTTACACGGAGATAGAGAACAGAGTGATCGAGAGGCAGCTTTGGCCGAAATGATGGATGGTTCTGTCAATATTCTGGTGGCAACGGATGTGGCATCACGTGGTATTGATATTAAAGATCTAACGCATGTAGTGAACTTCGACTTTCCGCGTCACATCGAAGAGTACGTCCACAGAGTGGGGAGGACCGGGCGCGCTGGTAAAACAGGGATTGCTCTGTCTTTCGTCACTCGCAAAGATTGGGCTCATGCTAAAGAACTGATCAGGATACTTGAAGAGGCCAATCAGGAGGTGCCTGAAGAGTTGGAGCAAATGGCAGAGAGGTTTGAAGCTATGAAACTGAGGAGGGAGAAGGAGGGGGGCGGAGGAGGTCGGGGGAGAGGAAGGGGCAGAGGGGGAGGTCGTTATCATGACCGTTATTAATTTTGTTATTTTAATTTAATACTTTGCTCTCTTAAATAAGCATGTATATCATTATGTCTCAAATCTTCTTAAATGTGTACCTATAAAAGTAATATGACCCAACATAAGATCCAGCTTTAAGTTGAGACTAGTATTCTATAAATACTTTATTATAATAGAGCATAGCATAGTAGCATAATATCCTCATAAATTTTGCCATAAGTGTAAGTCTACAGATTATGTCCTATATTCTGTAATTTTATCCCAGTGATTAATACTTAGGTCTAAGGTACTTACATTATTAGAAGTTAAAGTTTTTTTGTTATTTGTTTTCTTGATGTAAAATATTCATTTAGACAGAATCTCTCTGTGCAATATTGTTTTGAACGGTAAAAACAAATGGTGTAATAGATAAGTCATAATGTTGCGAACTTTAGAGTAGCTATTATTTCCTCTTTTAGTGTCATCCATCAATTAACCTTATTACCAGACTATGGTGAAGCCAAAAGGAAGGGTAATGTTTTTTAAAGACTGTACTTGGACTTAAGTTAGGTTACACACTCTCTCATACCATTCATTATACTTATTCATCTGCAGGGCAGAAAGAAATATTTCTTGTAATATGTATGTAAGTGCAACAGGTTTAACTTAACTGAGTTTAACATTTACCATTAAAAAATTTCTAGCTAGCCTTAGGCTCAAGGTAGAGCAGTACCAACAAACTATTTGTGCATACGAAATGATAACACCTGTATGTAAAATTCAAATTAAGACTTTTTTCTTCATTGTCTCATTTATTACATTAAGTACTCTCCATTTATTCATATTGTTTTAAGATACGGTCCGCCTATTTGGCTGTGAATGTGACTTTGTTTAATTGCAACAAAATAAATACTGTTTGGAAGTTAACTTTGAGATTAATGCAAACAAATGTTAATTTCAGGCGAGATGATAGTTTTGTGTATACCATGTAAGGGGTACTATAACATAAGACAGATTTGCTTGTAAAGTAAACCCAAAAAAGTTAGGGAAAGTGGTGTTAAGTGAAAATTGTTTGTATCTAATGCCTAACTGAGAATTTTTGTGATTCTTTCCTTTGACGATGTTGATTGACAGAGTAAAACATGAAATGTGTAAACTTATCTCCAATTCGTATTAGCATCGCAGCGTCAATAGCAAATTAATCTTTGTTTTTTTATGTAATGTTAAATTTCTCTCAAAGATTACAGATTTCTATTAGTGAAAATGTGCTTTGTTTTCGGATGTAAAGATGAATTTGCTTGTTATGTTTGTTATCATGGAAAAAATAACTCCTCATATATCATATCTCACTTTTGACTTCTCAGTTAGTGCACTAGGTACTTACTTGTGTTTAAAATTGTTCTACCTACCTAAAATGTAGTGTTATATTTTTTTAGAACCTTTTTTAAAGTAAGGTTGATACTTTCCAATGATTAAAACTTGATGATTAATTTCAAGTATTTTATTACAAAAGCCTTAACTTAACATCTTATCTAGTTATCACAAATGCTTTGAAAAGACAAAACAATCAATATAACAATAGATTGACATATGCAGTAGGTACTGAATCTTAATTTTGAATATGGATTCATACTGGTACATTGATGGTAAGGTTTATGGCCTTTTCGTATAGGTAGTTTAATAATTACTGTGGTGGGATATAAGAATAACAAATGACTACTGTACTATAAAAAGATACTAGTAGCCAAAGTCCCTGATAAAATAGCAATATCTTACAAACGACACTTATTGGACAAGAAGTAACAAACAGGCAGCTATTTTGACTACTCATGCCTATGCAATCCACTTAAAAAATAACTACTGAGTTCCAGTAGACCCAAAGCCACCATCAGCTCGCTTTGTTTCAGTCAGGTTAGTCACTTCTTCTAGTTGAGGGTAGAAAATTCTCTCGCAGACCAGCTGAGCGATCCTGTCTCCCTTCTTTACCACGAAATCTTGGTCGGAATGGTTGAAGAGAACCACTCCTACGTTCCCACGGTAATCTTCATCAATTACACCAGCTGAAATGAGGATTAACTTAGGTGATCCATAACTAACAACAGATATAAGATACTTAACAAAAGTGACTGAATCTGTATGTTTTAATTACAGACAATTGTAAACGTGGGGAACGGACGAAACAGATGGTAAATATCTGATCAAAAATCAGATCATCCTTATACAAATAAACTTATAGCTTTATTAGGAGTCAGTGTGGAAAAGGACAAATTGTAGAACGAACCTCCAACGTCAATGAAGTTTTTCACAGCAAGTCCAGAACGTGGCGCGACCCTGCCATAGCAGCCACTCGGCAATTCAATCTGCAAATCTGTCTTCACCAACTCCTTGCCTCGCGCCGGAACAACATAGTCATATGCACTAAAAATTACACAACGACCCATTAAAAACACTGTTAATAAGATAATACAAACTGTAGTTGTAGGAAATTAGTTAAAACGTGGTTAAAACTCACCTTTTCAGGTCAAAGCCGGCAGCTTTTTCTGAACCACGGACTGGTGGAAAAGCATGTTCGGAGAGGCGCGTGAATTTAAGGATAGGGCTAATTTCGGCAGGCATGGTAAAGAATTGTTTGGAAATTAAAGAAAAATACCGTGAAAACAGCTTGATTTTATGAGAAAAGCTGGAGATACGTAGATTTCCGCTACTTGCCTTGCTGAAATTGGCGCGAAAAGATGACACCACTGACAGATATTATACAGAACCAAGGACTTTTTTACAGAACAGACAGTTGAGTGAGATCGTCTAGAAATATATAAATAAAATAAGCGAGTTGCCTTTAAAAAAAAAATATTGATTTATTAAGATAAGATAAGAATTACTTTTATAAATTACGTGGCGTGGATTTTGGTAGTCTGTGCTCAAAAATAATAATATGCATGCACAAGGCAAGCATCCATCCCTTTGCATGCATCCCATGCAACCAAAAAAAAAAAAAAGGCATGGATGACTTTGACATTGACGTTTTCTGCCAAACCAAACAAATTTCTTGCTTGACTCTCTGCAGTGGTAGTCGATTGCAGAAAAACTGTGTTTATTTCGCCAAATATCCTTTATTCATTAGTAAATGTAGCTCCGGTTGTTAAGTGTTCTTCATTTAACATTTATACATAAGTATGGTAGCAATGCATTAGTGTTAGACTTGAATTTTGAAGATGGAGTACGGTGCTTTCAGACATGGCTCGGAATCCCAGGATTCTGACGAGCCGGCTCCTCCAGGCAGCCAAACGGTAAGGAGGGACAATACGCCCTTGTTTATTTTAATAATCTTCCTGTCTACGTAATATAATAACACTAAGATCACCAAGATTTCAGCTTTAAAAAAATTATGTACCTAGGTGTAACCTCGTCATTGTAAAACCAGTTGGGTGCAATTTAATTACAATCATCTTTTTGAGATAAAATTATTGAAGCCAAGACATATTTTGTTTGTAACTATTTTTGTCAGTATTTAATATGCATGTGAAGCTTATAATGAATTTTATTATTTCCATCAGTCTTTGGACTCTCCGTCAACATCATCACCAGTACTGCCAGTTTCATCCAAAGGAGTAGAGAATGCCAAGAAACGTCTACGAGCATTCTCAATCCAGAAGAAGGCTCCCTTGACAGTTCCTGCTGTAAAACCTGTTAGCACGGGAAGTAAGTGTCATAAGGGTTAACTCATTGTATGCTCAAAAGTTTTACATATGGTTTGCACTTAGATTCTATATTACAGACACAGAAACCAAAAAATGATTAATTTTTTTCCAAAATTTAAAGGCACTGGAAACTAATTTTATGAATTTGTTAGCTTTTTTTCTGAACACTTTCAATAGATACCCTTAAAAATCAGGAATAGGAAATAGAATTTAGTATAATTTATAGTTTTATTTATATCCCACAAAGTTACAGTTTACTCCATAAGTAGTAAGTAAGTAAATCATTTATTCCCAGTTCAGTTACAGTAGGACATTATTAACAAAAACAAAAACATAAAATAGCACCTTATGCTAAATTAATTTAAACATTCTCATTTCCTCATTAAATATTTATGTAAATTGTGTTTATTTCAGACACAACAGTACTGATAGGCAAACTAAGCAGTGTGAAGGTTACTCCGAAACCAGATAAAGTTGAAGATGATCAGAAGAAGCCTCCGAAACCTCCTAAACCTGGGGGAAGCCGGAAATATATTAACGGTGAGTAAATATAAGTAACATCAGTGTAAACACATGAAAGTAATAAATAAATGAATAATGAAATATAGCTTCTTGCTTTGAGTATAGAATATATAAGGAGGTGCCACATTTTTTTGAGTTTATGACGGCGTGCCACGGTTGGCGTAAGTTTTTTATAGTTTTCTTGGTAGATGACCTGTCAAACGATAAGAAATTCCATACAAAAAGGTAGCAATTTTGCCCCAGACCAGGCACGCAGATCCAGACGGTATGGCACCTCCTTATATATTCTATGTATACTCAAAGGCTTCTTGTAACCGCTTCATATTTTTTGAGCTATTTAAAATAAAAACTACTTAAAAAGCAACATTAATATTTTGTTATTGTTATGTTAAATAGGCAACACAATGTAAAATGCATTATAAATATGAATATTTAAGATACACTATCATTTACTAGATTCTTCAGCCTGAATATCATATCACCTCTGTGCTAAGCAAACTGCAACTCTATTTCCTTTACCACAGTTTGTATTATTCCTTACAGAATCATACACAGATCTTCAACGTAAAACCCTATCAGAGATTGAGGATATGAAACGTAAGATGGAGTTGGTGGAACTTGGGATTCCTTTAGGGCTGATATGTCCAAGTACGAACGCGTTGCCAGTGAAAGCTATGCCTACTAAAGCTATGCCTCCGATTAAGACATTTCTTGGTGAGTTGATTACGTTGTTTTGCATTTGAGAATTCAGTTTTTGTAGTCTCTTGTTTTTAGGTTTGAGAGCCCGGTGCCAACTAGAATTGGGCCACTATGATTGATGACAACATAGGCATTCTCTATTATTAGAATCACTAAAATAGAGAATGCCCATGCCATGTAGTGGGGGAGTTAATAAGAGTTGATAAGAGAGAGGAAAAGGATTCTTATTAGAATACCATTGTCTACTTGTAATTACACTTCGATAATTCATTTTGTAAAAAGAATTTCTTCTATGGTTGGATCTGTGTCTTAACGACCATGTTTAAATTCAGTTTATTAATATAAGGGTTGAAAAGCGAAAGCATTGTAAATAAAAAGACAGTTGACAGGCAATAGTCATGTAAAATCAGATGAAAAGGCTAAAAATATTTAGACTGAAATACTTTTTAGGATTGACTACCATAAAATAAAGTTTCTGCATCCATTACATCTTTTACTTAAAGCTTAACATCAAATTAGGGATTTGTAAAAGGGCACAAATTACTTCAACATTCTCTGAGTCTTAATTCAATATTGTTCTTTAATATAATACACCCAGCTCACAATTTCCGCGTATTTGAAGATAGACGCCAGCCAAAGTTCAAGAGGCCGCGTCCCAAGGAATCTTTGAAATCATGCGTTGAGAAGCAATTTAGTTATCAAAGTCAAAATGGCCGCGGCAATCATTCTGGTTTACTAAATCTATTTTGGTTTATTTAGTTAGATTCTTAGTTCAGGTTACGGGTAGAAATTGGTTAGCAATTATTTAGGTAAAATTGTAAAAATGAGATGATTCTGTAATCTGCATGCTATCTCATAAAATTATAATGAAAGTATTTTAGAAAGTTTTGTTTTAATCTGGATGAGGCTTCAACAACTTTATGTGGCTATGCCAGCCTCATAGGAGCATTCAATTATTTATAGATCAGGTTACAAAGCTTGGCTTAGGAATCGATAAAGCGCCATCGCTCTGCTGGACTACGTTTCTTTTTCCTTTTTTATTCCGTTCAGCAGTTCAGCTGGACGGAATTAACGCTCCCCATGCCCATAAGCTGGGCTCTCAAGTCTGCATTCCGGGCACATTCCAGCATAATATGAATTAGGTCTTCTACGACATTACAACTAGTACACAATGGAGAGGGCTTTGCTCTCACCATGTGATAGAATTTATTGCATGGAATATGCCCCGAACGCAACCTGAAAGCCGGCACAAGATCTCTCCGACTGAGACTGGCAGAGTCAAACCATGGAAATAGCTTTGGTTCAATTTTAGTAAGTTTAATCACGTAAGTTAGATGTAGATAGTTTCTAAATAATAAACTGAAAACAGAACATCACATGCTATAAAACTATTTACAGATTCCGCTAAAGTAGACGCTATAATAAGAGAAGCGAAAAAAGCTAAAGCCGAAGGAAAAGAGTTTAAATTCGATTATCAGAAGTTTGTACCGGACTACGACAACCCTTTCCAAAGGAAGAAAGATTTACCAGAATCTGAAAAGAAAGACGCGGATAAAAAAGAAGAAGAACCACACCATAAATATGGCAAAGATAAAGAAAAAGATTACAGAAAGAGTGATAGATATGATAAAAGATATGATTATAAGAAAGACGATAGAGATAGACACAGAGATTTTCGAGACAGGGATAAAACGAAAGACAAAGACAGGAAAGAAATCAGAAGTAACAAAGAAGATAGAAGTAAGGAAAGAGAGGATAAGTCTAGAGATATGGAGGATAAGAATAAAGAGAAAGAAGAGAAAAGTAAAGAACGAGTCAAAGAAGACGATAAGAACAGAAAAGTAGAAGAACTTGTAAATAAAGAAGTAAAAAAACCTGATAGACCTGAGAAACCAGTTAAAGAGACAGATGTAGATTTAAATGATTACTTAGTTTGTGACAGCTGGTCTTTGGACAACGATGATAGACCGGTACCAAGCCCACAAGTGGACAAATCTAAGAAAGGGGATAAGGAAAACAAAACTTTTGTAGACCCATTAGAACAGCTGAGACAAAGTCTAGGCAAAACTGTCAAAGAAACAGAAAGCCCAAAACCAAAAGTGGAAAAGCTGAAACCAGTGATTGATTCGTTCAAATTTGAAATAGATCCAAACGAAGATGAAATTTTAGATATTTTCGACGACGATTCCGATTTAGAAAAATACGCGAAGCCTAAAAAGTCAAAGAAAAAAACTCAGTATGATTACGAGCCGGATAACGACACTAATGATTGTTTGAATGACGATACGTTTTTGGAATCTGTTATAAATGAGATCAAACAGGAGAATATGTCTGACGATGACAGTCACGACAAAGGTTTGGTGGAATATGATGAATCTCCAGACAAAGATACAGCAGATATAAGTATAGGGTCTATTACACCAGAATTGGATGATAAAATCAGATTACAAAGTCAACGAAGTGACTATTCCGATGGCTACAGATCGACTGATAGCCGAAAGTCAACGGAAAGTTACAAGTCAACTGCTAGCGGCTATAAATCAGTCGAAAGTGGCTATAAGTCAACGGAAAGCTTTAAATCCGTTGACAGTGAATATAAATCGGGCGAAAGGGGATTTAAATCCAGTGAAAGTGGTTACAAAAAGAGTAACAAGGCTTCCAAAGATTTACGTATTTCTGTTGATCGTGACGTACAAGTAGTACAAGAAACTAAGATTTCAAGGGACACGCAAGATTCTCTTGAAACTTGGAGCTTTGTTTTGAAGATTTGTCAGCCTTTACTCTTCAGACATGACAAAAACAAATGTTACAAGTAAGTGAATCTGTTTTAATTACCTTTAAGATTTAACTTGAGACGTAAATAATAGGCGCACTCTTACAAATGGAGGTTCAATTGAACAGTTTCTGGTTATATGATTTTCTTAGCACACGCCTTTTTACAATCGACATCTCTGTTCGTTTTTGGAATTGACAAAAATGACGCAACTTTGTTCCAAAAGCGAAAATTATTTGTAAAACTGTCAAACAATTGAAAACTCTTAAATAATCAATATTTTGTTTTTTCCTTTTGCGAATGGCGGGCGAAAGTAAACGACAATGGAGTAAGATGACAATTTAAATAAATTGGACATACAGAATTATAATTATAAAAAATATATTTTTCTTGAATAACTATAGTACAATACCTAGATTATTGTTATTCGAAGCCTAGATTACAATTTGCGTCTACGTCTGCCTTATCGCACATTTTCCTACAAAACTATTAGCATTCGTGGACGTTGGCTTATCTATAGTTAGTGCTAGGGGACAAATATCATTTTAGAAATCCTTTTTTCGGCTTAGGAGTCAAAGTCTAAAGATAAAGATAAGTATTTTTGTATGGACTTTGCAAGATAGTCCGCGAAAGACCAAATTAAGAGTTTTAAGTCCTGGTACAACACTGGATATAGCCAGTTGCAGGAAAAAGTCAATTAAACTAACACTCCATTACGCATATAGCCGTCTCTATCATTGTCAAAAATCAGAATAAGACGGCACGATGTTTATTGAGCCTTTTATGGTATATTTGGATGTCTCATTGAGCCTTTTCTAGTCGATATCATCTCAACATAATTGTCTTTCAATTTCCAGGGAAACCCGCCAATCTCCCAAAGTATGGTACACCGAGAACCCCAAGTTGTGCAACTGCGTTAAAGATAGATCTGTAGTGTATGAGGAGTTGGAAATGTGCAAGATGAACCTGGTGGATAGGCTGTACGGGTGTGATCCGTAAGTAATTTGAAAGCTGGTTTCCTGTGAAGATGGTTATTCATGTTGTCGCATATTTATTTTTCTGTAGTATGTAAACTTAACATTTAATTTTATCATCAGCCCTTTTACGTCCCCACTACAGGGGGACGAGCCTACTTTCATATGAGAGTGATTAGGCCGTAATCGCTGGCCCAATACACATTCGAATTTCATCTCTAGTGTATGCAGGTTTCCTCACGATGTTTTCCTTCACATTGTGAGGTATCGTGAGGCGATCACGTGATCATGATATTTTGATATTTAATTGATTGATTATTTAATTTCATTGCGTTATTTAAATACCCTTCTAGGTCAAAAAAAGTGAAGCGAAAGCACAAACGCACGCGCAAATCACGCAAAAGGAAAGATAAAAGATTGTCCCGTAAACAGCGCGGCTTGAAACATAATCGATTAAAACAACGGTTACCTTTTTATATTCGATACTTGCTTTCTCTCTCTTTCTCCCATTTCCTTTACCGCTATTTTTTGTAAAATTGATTCGAATTTAAAAATAAATGATCAGTAGACAGATACAATGAATTTTGTTTGTTTATTTTGATTATGCATGTTCATTTAGGTAGAAATAAGGGATCAGGTATAAAAATGTAATTTTGTATCGTAGTTGTTAGATGGATAAATAAATGTAGAGGTGTTATTTAGGATTGGTACTTATTTAGCATCGCGGACGACGATATGCTATAGCTCTTATGCCTCTACATATTTTTGTATCGGTTTAAAGTAAGATTTTTCTTTGAGCAAACTGTTCACGCCATACTTACAAAATTGACCCAACATTCTCTGTCACATATAACTCATCAGGGGGCTTAGCATGGCGAGCCGCGACAATTATCTCACGTATGCTGTCCTTATCACATTTAATACTATAGACAGAGACGTAAGCGTGACAAACGCACGACAAAGTCTTGTCACCGAGTGCCATGCTAAGCTAGCTGGTTTCTTTAGGTATAAGCGTGCGGTTACGAGACTAAAGGCCCGTTTCATTATCGACAAATAAAATTTATTTGACAGATATTTTATACACGTCACTGTCTAAAAGTCATGTTTTATGAAGTAGACATAGGTTTATCTGTCAGCTAAATTTTATCTGTAAGTGGAGAAATGACCCCTTAACACCTCTAGATTCCTCATCAAACCAACTTGCAATAAGTCATAATTTGCAGTGTGTCCGAGAATCCGAACGTAGCGGCGCGCACGTGGTATCCCGTCATAGAGCAATGTCTCGTAGAACACCCAAAGAACTCCACAGATCATTTAGCTAGCGAGTGGGACATCGATGAGGCACAGGTCGTGACCCCGGAGAGGCAGGAGGTGTCGCTCGATCGGGAGTACCAGAGGTTTGTGTACTTTATAATACTACTAGAGTCTGTCCACGAGACGTCGTCGTAATGACGATAAATGCGTCATTTCTTGGAAAAAATACATGATATTTCAAAATAATATAGCCTTAATGTTAATCTGATATAAGCTACAATATTGCCAAGTCTCATAAAATCTGTTCAGTGGTTTTTCCGTTAAAGTGTACCTAACAAACATCCACTTTAGACATCCTCACGTTCACCTGCACAAACTTAGACGTTTAAAAAATGAAATAGTCTGGACAATTTCATTATTTATACAAGGTTACACAAGGTTTTTTATGTAAATAGACATATTCTTATTTTATTTTATGAGAATAGATATATTCTAAAGACTTTTACGCCTGTAAAGTATCATCATCATAAAAAGAGCGTCGCTCTTGTCGGTGGAGTCTGCGCCACTCTTCTCTATTCTCTGCCGTACGTTTGAGCACTTGATACGACACAACTTCTATGCCCTCTTTTATTTGGTCTAGTTAAGTATAATAGAGTGAATATACTTACCATAATCATTACGCTTAACAAGCCAGCCCAAAAAGAGCGTTCTTGTATTGTCACCAACCAAAAAAATCTATATAAAAAGCAAATTCCTCACAAAATAGCATATCTAGGTTCATGGAAGCGGTCTCATGGCCAGAAGTGGAAGAGAAGCAGGACTCTCGCAGCACGACGCCGGTGCGACCGGAGAAGAAGAAGAAGGCAGAAGATAGAGATGATAAGAAGAAGGCGAAGAAGATCAAGCTGAGCAGCGAGGGGTGGAGTCAGGAATCGGATGTAGAGGAGGAAAAGAGGTAAGGAGGAGTAAAAGGGGGTTATGCAGCCAAGTGGAGGAAAGGTCTTTAAATATGTATAAATTAAACTATCTATAGCTGTTGGACGAGCTGGACACCTTCTTAAGTACCCGAGGCACCTGGGCGGCGGAAGCTCGAGACCGAAAGTCATGACGGATGGAGAGAGAGGCCTTTGCCCAGCAGTGGGACACAAGTGGATAAATTAGATTAGATGAGTCTATAGATGTTAGTTATTGTTACAAATAAATTAAATGGATAAATAATACTTAGCCATCTTTGCTGCATCAGTTCCGTTTCAGACAAAGAACTGAGTTAAGTTAGTTTAGCTTAGCTCGCGTAGTTGACGCAGTTTTCCATACTACTTATTTTATTTTTTTAAATGTACTTATATTCGATTTGAAGGGTAGATTCATTATACTAAATGTAACTGTTAATTATATTATTCTTGTGTTCTAAAGCAAACCACAGAAGGAGAAGAAAGAAAAGATTCGTAAACGCAAACACTCGCCCGATACGATATCGTCGTCGGACAGCGAGGACACTTCTAAGAAAAGGAAGAAGGCGCTTAAGAAAAAGGTGATATACACATACATACTTATAAATAACATGACATGAAATCTTGATATGTAGAACAACTTTTACTGGAGACACTTTGTTTAAGAATAAGGGTCACGACACACCTGCGGAACGTACTGCGCAGAACGTTCAGCGGCTGGAGTAAATGTATGGCACGTAATTTCAGCTGATGTGTCATAGGTGACTTGAAACACATTGCGAGCGTATTGAACCGAACGTTCCGCGCGGTACGTTACGCAGATATGACCGCACAGTAAAAGCCATTCTGTTTTGTACATAAAAAATAAAAACATTGTAGTCAGCAGATAATTTTGCATTGGGATAAAAAAAAGGAATTGGATAGAGAGACCATTAAGAGGATTATACCTAATTATAAAATAAATAAATTTAAGTTTGTATAAATTCATAAAGAATAATGTTGTACTCCAGGACAAAGGAAAGACTAAAATGAAGGCGGCCAAGCGGAGGCGTTTAGAGAAGAAAATGCGTAAGAAATTAAAAGATAAGAAAAAGAAGAAGAAAGAAATGGTCGAGGAATCTGAGATTGAGGAAGAAGGTAAATAAAACACACGTTTGACAAAATCAGCAGATAATGAAGATGTATAGAACTTAAGAAAGTTTCCCCAGAGAATGATTAAAAAAAAGTTTTATTTTACCTTAACTTAAATTGACTAAGTTTATAGGTCTGTTTCACTTACAGATAAAGTTTATCTGACGGATATTTCATACCTGTCACTGTTTAAAACGTCATGTTTTATGAAATAGACATAGGTTTATCTGTCAGTTAAGTTTTATCTGTAACTGGTGAAATAAGCATTAAGAGTTATATTTTTACATGCTCTCAGTGAACCTGTCTGGATTTATACAATGTACTTCTATAAAAGGTAGTATTTATTTATATTTTTAAGATTTGAAGATTTGATTTTTGATTTTTTTGTTTTTCTTTTTTTTTGATTTGATTTTTTTTTTTTTTAGTAGATAAGAAAAATAAGTTCAAAATGTCAACATTTTGAACTTTTTTTTTTTTCTATTTCTGACAAAATTCATCCAAGACTTGTGTATTTGAGATGTGTTATGCTTGTTTCCTAGAATTCTTATTCAAAATTATACCAATGCACTTTTTGTAATATTGATCATTTACACAGAACCTAAGAAGAAGTCTAAAAAGAAAAAGCAGCAGAAGTTAAAAAAGAAAACGGATAAAAAGAAAAAGATAGCTAAATCGTCTAGTTCGGATACGTCTTCGAGCAGTGATAGCAGTTCGGAATCTGATTCAGAGAGCGATAGAAAGAGTAAGAAGAAGAAGAAGAAAGAAGCGGAAGCTAGGAAAAAGAAGAAGGTAATTAATCAAGAAGAGACAATTTCTTTATTAATTTTTATATTGGGTGTCTTTTTGTAGGTATTCAGAAAGGCGATAAGCAATTTTGCTTAGCAACTAGGTAGTTGGATTTTAAGGAAAATATTATGTTCATTTGATGTTGGTATTTGCTGGAAATTTATACGAAGAAACAGTGCCTAGTCAAATGAATTTAATTTGAAAGTTTACTCTGTCTGCTACATTATCTAGCTGATTAAACCTATACTGCCCTTACGTAAATCAGAATAAGACAGCACGATGTTTAATGCATAAATACATACATATCTGTCACGCGTCTCCCATCAGGGTAGACAGAGATCATTTCCTTCCTCTTGATACAATCCGAACGCAATTGCTTGCTTTAATGGATATATAACTTAAATAATTTATCTTCATCTAGCTGATTAAATATTACAAAACTCTTATCAAAAATCTTACAGGACAAAAAGAAGAAACGCAAGCAATCAACATCAGACTCTGCTCAAAGCGAGGAGTTGTTCGACGTGAACATATTGAACAACATAAAGACTGAACGAGTGACGGACGACGAGCGCATGCGTGTGACGTCATCGTCTCCCCCTCCGCCCACCAGGCATCGCGAGATCATCGACGTGAAGCAACTGCATGATGATTTTAGTAGCACCGTGCAGATTAAACAGGTAAGAAAAAAAATGTATTTACGAAAATCAGGTACCGAAATCTGCCGTTAGAACTGAATGACATTCTCCGAGAAACATGTAAACAACTTGTATTCGTAACAACCTACAGAGGTAAAATAAGCAAAAAAAATCTGCGTCGGTTTCTCACGTATTTCATCCGTGTTACTTTAATCTGTTGAATAAAGTAGTGCACATAACATTAATATAAAACAGTTAAACATGTAGCGGATAAGTCTAAAAATGTACACAAAACGTAGTTGATATACACGTAATTATCGGACAAATTGTTTAGGGATTCAATTTGGATTAAGTATAAGTTTTTCTAAGAAATATTTTGTTCTGTCACAAAAAAAATAATATTTTCGTTTACAGGAAGCGGAAGAAGAAACAAAAACAATACAAACAGAAGACATACAAATACCGGCACAGAAAGAGACAGAGATAGAAAGAGAAGAGAAAAGAGAGCTAGTAAGAGAGAGCGAGATAGTGAGCGAAGCTGAACTGATGAACAGGTTCGACCTGGGTGACGGACACAAGCCGTTTGTGGGAGAGAAACAGGAGAAAGAGTTTAAGGTGAGATAGAGAGAGGTAGAACTATGAGATAGAATTGTGATAAACTATATGTTTAAAATTTGCATTTTTTAAGAAGCCGTGGTAGAATTAAACAGATATGAGCAATTCTATGCGTTAACTAGCAATGTATAATTAGCGAAACCCTTAAGCCTCTTTTCCCATTACGATACGCACAGTCGATTCAAGTATCCTGCAAGTCACGAAGACTAGTAAACCGCGAAGTACCTCACATACATTTGAATGCATCGCAATACCGGTATAATGTATGTGAGATACTTCGCACGCATAATATTGCAAGACAGATTAAAAATGAACATCGCATTCCCAGGAACCAGACCGTCCCCCAATCCAACGCGAAGACACATCCCAATGTTCGTCTCAAGAGTCAATCACAAGCGTGAAAGAGTACGAGAAAGACGAGAGTCACTTACGGCCGTCGTCTCAGAACAGTAACTACAGTTTTAATGATGTTATGGCCAGTCAGGCAGCGCCGTATAAGGTGGACGATAAGTTTGAATACGAGAACTATGAGATGTATGAGCAGTTGGCTATGGAATATCAAAGCGATGTTGCTAGTCAGGTAAGAGGAGTGTTTTGACATTTTAATATATCGTGTTAATAAAAAATATAATAATTTCAACCTATCCGCACACTGTGGAGCATAGAGGCTCTCCAATTATTCTCTAGCGCGATCGGTTGTCTTAACCATCCAACTGCATTTGTATTTTCTTAAAATCTATGTATACTTTTATTAAGTACAGACAGTGTTTTTTTAAGTATACCTTCTTATGACGACTTTTGTACTTTAAATCTATAATTAATCTTTCACATCCTAGAAAAAAAATATATAGAAAATCTATTGTGTCTGGGTTTATAATTGGTCAGTGGGATGTGATAGGTTAAGGAAAAGAAACTTTTACAAATTTACGTATTCAGTAAAAAGAAAATCAACCTTACCCAAAACACGTATAATTTAAAAAGTCATCATAACTATAATAACGTAACCCGTACATATCTTCAGCAAATCTCCCCGCCGTCGTCGTCGTGGTCGCGCATCGAGACGGTAGTGGGCGCGCGGCGCGGGGAGATCAAGTGCGACTGGAGACCCACCGACACACCGCGGGACTCCAGCACTGCGCACAGACCTTCCAGATGGGGTATGTACAACGTAAAAATAGTCGGTTCCGTTACATCGAAACTGAATCGTCACATCGTAATTCAGGTTTACACCAACTAGGAACTGTTACTCGGAATCGCAACCGGTTCCGAAACGCTGTAATGTGAAGCTAGATAGTAGCCTCAAAATCTCGCTGCAGTCAGGGCCATAAATCATTTCGAAAGATCTGTACGAGAGCGAGGTTTTGAGACTATTGTAGCTTCACGTTACAGCGTTTCGGAACTGGTTGCAATTCCGTGTAACATAGTGCTGAGTTGATGTAAACCATGACGATCTGACGATTCAGTTTCGATGTAACGGAACTTTTGGAGAGTTATTAGGTTATGGAGCGTTTTTGTTGAAGTAGGTACAATTTAATTTTGGAGTTTCTTTTCGGTAGGTATCTAGTGAATAAGTACATATTTGTTACGCCATTTTCCTATTGGGGTAGGCAAAGACAACTCCACTTGTTAAAATCCAAACACACTTCTTTCGCTTCATCCACATTAATCAGAAAAAATGCGTATATTTTTAAAAGCTTACTAACGAAGTTGGAAACACCATGTAATCTTTGTAACCTACAAAAATAAATATGGCAGTAAACAATCGATGTCTTCGTAAAATGTGTATGGTAAAAATAGCTTTTCTTCTTCACAGGTTTAAAACCAGGAGAAGTAAACATAGTACTAACAGGAGGCAGCGAGCCTGTACAGAGCGAGCCTGTGCAGAGCGAGCCTGTACAGACCCAACCTGAACAACATGTGTACAAAATACAGAGCTTAGCTAACCGCACCGACTCCGGTACTATGGGGTATGTGAAGAAATCTGGATTAATAGTTGTTTATTTTTGTATTTTCTCTTGATGAAAGTTTAGTTTATTTTATAGTGGCTTAAAGATGTGTAAATAATAACCCGTATCATAACTGTAGTATTCTTTGATAAGTACAACTTTTTGTACAAATAAGTGTAAAGAAAATCTACTTACAAGAAGTACAACCAAGTACACAATATCGGCAGTGTAATTTTCTCGTATTTCAACCTATTTTAGTGAAAAAGTGTTTATGGCAAGGATCTGTTGCTATGTGGTTGCTATACATAATGAAACATAGATACAAAAAATCTGAGCTGCTAAGAAAAAAAATATATTTTACTTACCACAGCAATAAAAAGTATTCAATTTCATTTCACCGATATGGTTAATTCTAGTTACGATGAAGCGTACATGGATACATATGGCGCGGCCGACCGTTTACAATACGGAGACTGCTTCGCTTCTACACCGCAGACTCGGGCGGAGCCGCCGAGACAGTCCACACTTGATGACAGGATCAACCAGGCCTTGAGGGATACTGGTAGGTACACAGGGCGTTTCGGAACCGGTTGCGATTCGGTGTAACATAGTTCCGAGTTTATGTAAATCTGAATTACGTTATGTGTCGTGCAGTTTCGATGTAACGGAACTGATGCAATATTATAGGGCGCTTTTGTCGAAGTAGGTTACGATTTGGTACATAAGTTACGAAATGGTGTAATTACAAGGTGTTTCAGTTCATAGTGCGTTGTTTTGTAGTAATTTCAATATTTTAAATTAGTCGCTTTTTATTCCAGTACTCGGTGAGGTCGCTAAAGACGAAGCAGAAAAAGAAAGTCCTGGAGGTATACTTCTAACGTAAGTAAATTTTATAGCAGCTGCAACGATATTTTGTTTTTTCAATAATTACTTAACCTATAATATGTATTGTTCTATAAAATGTAGGTATTGGCTTCATCGTAATGAGCGATATTCAGCATAATACTTAATTTTTTTCAACAAGCATTTGTTTTGTTTAAAATATTTTATAATTATTTTTGCGTTTACAGCAAATCGGTGACGGAAGGGCGTGGCGTGAAGCGAGTTAGTTTCGCGGACGGATATAAACCGGGACAAGATTCAGACGTCGAAGAACCGCCTGTTAAGAAGGTAGGTCATTCGTGTCATTACAATACATACGTTTCGTTTCGTCGTTTTGTATCTTTTTCTTTATTGTACCATAAACCTTACATGCGACAGTTTACAGCCAAATTGTAAAAGGTTATCGACTTTGTTATAGGGCACCGCAAATTCTAGATTTTCTGTATCAAGAATGGGGAAGTATGGGGAAGTTTAACATTGGTGAAGAAGAAAACGACTGTCCACTGCCGGGTAATAAACATATCAAAGCAACTTAGAACATGATATTGATTGGTATTCCTCTGCCCCGTAGCGCAAGCCCCGTCGCGTGGGGTGCGCGTGGCCGTGCCCCGCGCTGCACCCGGCCCACACCCCGCTGTGGGACGCGCTGCCGCCGCCGCCGCCGCCGCCCGGCTCCCCGCCGCCCGCCGCCGCCGCCGCCCCCCCCCCCGCTGCACCTGCTGCGCCCCCCCCACCCCCACCTCCCCCACCACCAGCGCTACGACGTGCCGCTGCTGCCCGCGCCGCCGCACACGCTGCATCATAAGTTCGGTGAGAGCTGCACTCACATTACATCTAAGTTTACTAAGTACAACCTAGAAAAAGTTCCTAGTTCTAAGTTTACTACGTCGTAAAAAAAATTATATAAGGTCGAATTGAGAAACCTATTTTTTTTTAAAGTCGTTTAAAAAGAATGACATTTTTAGACCGACACGCATTTAATTAACACACACATTACTTTAATTTCGTGCTATCCCTTTAGTTTTTAACCGATTACAATGTATCGTAACCGGTTACGATGTGGTGTAAATCTTTTGATAAATGAACTACCTTACTTTAATAATGATATTTAATTGATTTATAGAATAAAGACAACCTAATAATTATTTCAGATCCGTCGGTGACAATACCCAACTTCATGCCGCCGGAGCCTCCGCCCGGCATCATATCGTTTCCCTGACGAACGGACAAACGTTAGTACAATAAGTTTACTTTGATTTCATTGCATATTTTTATACGCTGACATTCTATAATAAAGATAATGGTTCATATTTTACGATATCTTTTATTTAATTAGATTATATTGGATCTTAGTAAAGTTCACGTTAAATTCAGTTCAATCCCACTGCTGCTTACTGATAACTTTGTTAATACGTTTTTGAAGATAAAGGGACCATTTTTTCAGCGCTATTCAGAATTAAATACTTACACACCTTATATACAACCCCGATCAGTACGTCTTATTAGACCTGCTCCGTTGATTAGACCCTTCTACTGTTGTAGGTATGCAGGGTGTAACAAAAAGGGGGTATAAAGCCGAAACAGCGATAGTCCCCATGAAACTGAACAACTTTCCTCAAGGGACATGGGTCGTATCTCGAAAAAAATTTTTGGGTCCCCCATATTTATTTGATCTGCTGATCGGATATTTTGTATGGGGAGGCGAATTTTTTTTCGAGTTACGACCCATATTTCTTGGGAAAAGTTGTTCAGTATCATGGGGACAATCGCTGTGTTTCGGCTTTCTGTTACACCCAGTATAGTGGTTTCCAATCCACAATGCTACTATTATATGTCACTTATCTTTAAATTTCAGAAGGGTTTTAGATGTAATGGTCAATTGCAGAATAGGCCTTTAAAGTAATTCGTATAAGTAATTTTTTTTATAATAGGTTTAATAGAGTTTTAATGAACTGTTCTGCAATTGGCAGCAAATTAAACTACAGTTTTAAAAACAATAAAATAGATTTTCATTTATTGTGAGACGAAAAATACAACAATGGGACTTATTACCTAAAATGGTTAGTGGCAGACTGTCGTGTCAAAACAATGTTGTGAAGGCGGGCCGGGGGCGCGGGCGGCGGCCATGTTGGCCCAGCGGCCCACTGACTGGCCCACGCGCTGGCACAATAACTGGCCACTCGCTGACCCACTGACTGGCCCACGCCTAGCCCATGGCGCGGCGCCCGCGCTCCCGCGGCCCGCACTCACACTCCTAATTTATGTCTTTCATTGGGAAACTCGTGGCATAACGAATATCAACGAAAATAGCAATATAATACACGAAACGATACCATGACCTCTATTCACTGAAATCATAACTAACTTTATTTAAATATGTGAAGTTTCAATAGTTTTCATTTTTTAACTAAGTTTTTTAAAAAGGCTTTATTGATTCGAAGCTAATACTTATTTACTTACGAGATTGTTTAATAGTTTAATAGGTAGTCGCGCCGCTCGCCCCGTGCGGGCACGAGCGGCGGCGGCGTCGGGAGCGGGACGCGCTACAAACGAATCTCACAAATAATAACAACTCTCAAATACCGCTACTATGAAACGTTCTATACAAAATTGAACATTGCCGATTCACTAAGTCGTTTGGATCTCATTTATTTATACTAAAAACAAGTGGGCGGCGAGCGGGCGGCCGCTCGAGTGCGACTCGCGATATCAACTCCTCACTAAGTACATGTCTTACGTTATAACTTGAAAATGCCACTGCTGCGATCCTACGTCGCCTATGTCTGTGCCGGGCGCGCGCGGCGCGGCGTTGCGCGTGTCGTCGCGTCGCGTCGTCGCGTCGTCACGTCGTCACGCAACGACGCGACCCGCGACGCGCGAGACGACACGCCCGAGCCGCGACCGCGCGCGCGCTTTCTATTGCTCATAGAGAAAAAATTCCAAAATCAATTCGTTACACCGTAGACTATATTTTGTTTAATAAACTTGAAGTATTTATCAATAATCAATAAGTACATTATAATAATTGAATAATTAGTATTTGTTTTCATAAGAGACTAGCATTACAAATAAATACCTTCAGCTATACAATTTTAATGTTTATTTTCTATTTAAACATTTTGAAGATGTTTAAAGTGGACTACGTCGGTTTTTACACAAGAATTCAGTTTGCAGTTCTTGTATAGAAACTTTAAGTTGATGCGTCTACGCTTCGAGATATGACTTAAATGTATACTTAGATTTAGGGGAAAAAGGTCGTAAAAACAAAAAAGTTATTGAAATTTATAACAAACACCTTAACTAATAGTGTAATAATTTAGTAGAAGTAGAGGGCGGGCGGTGGCGCGCGCACGTCGCGTAATATCACGGCGGTCGGCGCGCGCTACCAACGAAACTACTTTATACAAAAGATCAGAGCGGCGCGCGCGCACCCCAAGCCGCCGCATGTCTTTGACAAAAGCAATACAAAACATTTCATTCCGTGTAAGAGATGACACGATGGTATGCGAAAATTTTGTTTATTTTCAAAAAACACACGTCCATTCGCTCGTCCTTGCGCTTAAATCTAAAATTAATAATTAGACAATATTTTTTATTTGTTCAACAGACGCGCGCGGTCCGCCGCGCGCGTATAATAATAAAATATTTTCAAAACAATCGAATAATTAAACACACTAGTTAACAATATAACTTATGCTCAATAGACGCGGTGATCGAGGGTCGAGCGGGAGCCGGCGAGCCGAGCGTCTCTGTACAGCGGGCCTCTCCGCGACCATTCAACTCAAATACTAACTTGATCATCCTCGTTATTTGTTTTAAAAATATGATTTTATACACAATCGTTTTAGCTAGATTATAATATAATTAAGAGCAATGGCAGCGAAACGGTTGGAGAGCGTCCGAGCACGCGGTCACAGTCGCGGCGGGTAATACTGATATTACGCTAAATTATTGCATGCGAGAGCGGACCGGGCGGTGTCGGCGGCGGCGGTTACACGGCCGTCTCGGTGTGCGAGTGCGACGACAGGCGCTCCACGTCGATGTCGTGCGGGGCCAGCGCGTCACGCGCCGCGTCGGCGTACTCGATGCTGGACGAGTGGCTGTAGCGCTTGGACAGCGCCGTCTGCTTGCGCAGCGCCTCGGCCAGCGCCGCGTCCGCCAGCGAGCCGCGCGAGTCCAGCCCCTGCCGGAATGCGTTCACCACGCGGATCTGCGCACCCACACCACACCATAATTACTATACCGACTTACAAAACATGGCTCGATGCATTCTTGACGCTCTGACCTAATCACGCTTACATAGAACTCTATTTTTAGTCCTAAACTCAAAATCATTAAATATTGTACTACAAAAATGACAATCTCAAGTATACTAATAACGAAGAAACGAAAAAATAAAAGGAAAAATTGGTTATTTCATTTAATTAGGTACTTACTGCAACAACAATAATATTACTTTCATTTTAATAAGGCTTTTAAGCTGAAATGTCTGTGTTAACTTGTCACTACAAGTTGTTGTTAAAACCAAGTTTATTTAACATCTAAGCGCGTTAGTTTTATACTTTGTTTATATGTCAGAGCGCCAACAATGCGACATCAAGTAGACAATTCCCTCAAGTGTTTAAATGACGACTTTGGGAACTGTCGGTAGTAAATGTACAATTAAAATGAACATAAATGAAGCACACCGAGCCATAAAAAAAGGCGGAAGCGGTAGGTAGATCCAAAACTTCAGTCACAGATATATCGGTTTTCTTTTGTTTGGCCGGGAGGACCTCACCAAGTATACATTACAGTTACAGACGTAACCTTGGCAAAGAACATAAAGTTGATTGTACAGCAAATAAATACAACATTTTGTTCAATTGTTTCAAAATCAACCTTATATTCTATATTTTTACGTCCAAAATGTAAACAACTTGAAACACGTTTACTGTAATTCGTTACAAGGAGAAAAACTAGACAAATTATGTATATAAACTGCATTTTCTAGTCTTTGTCCCTGAGGCCAAAAGTTAAGTACACTGAGGCCAAAAATAAGGTGTGCGAAGCCAAAAATGTACATTTGGGACGTAACATGTCCCCCGGCCAATGATTGTAGTCGTCCGTGCATGCAGTGGTATCCTCTGAATACAGACTTTGTTGCCTTAGTGCCAATGTGTCAGTGTTTCGGGGACTTTACACTTGACTTTAAATCAACCACACATAGGGTTGTACACCTTACTTACCAATTTGTGTATTGGAGATGCGTAGGGTTGAACAACTCCCATTTGTGGTTTTTAAAACAGAATTGTTTTGGTAAAAGAATGTCTTTTATGAAACATTCTACGATGTATAAGGATATTTATTAATTTCGACGGAAGACATTTCATAAAAGAAATTCAATTCGCAAAACAATTCCGATTTTACTTTCAAACACGCGCGGTCATTATTATTAGAAAATTTGATTTTGTAATAAAACTGACTTTGGGTCTCTGTAGAAGCCTACTTACTCATTTTCATTTGAAATTACCGTAAGTCAGTTGTATTAAAAATCTTCCAATTTTCAAAATAAAAATGACCAACGAATTAACCTCTCGTGCAGGTATTGTAAACTCAAAAGAAAATAGGTCTCGAAACATCTAATCATAGGTAAATGACGATTTGTTTGTATACATACAGTTTTTCATCGCTTACTTACGATAAGACTTAAGTGCCATTACATATTAAAATGTCTTTCAGCTTATTGATAAGCGCAAACTAAGTACTTTGATTTTCCATACGTAGGTACTATTTTGTAGCAACCACAGTACAGACCGGTCAAAAAGAGTAGAAATTAAAAAGTGGCAACACTACAGTATCGTTCCGTACTTCTTATATTGATTTGAATGGGTCGACGCTACAGTGTTGCTTTTTTTAATTCCTACTCTTTTTGGCTCGTCTATAACTTCAAAAATCAAGTGGGATTTAATAAATCAATCAATTTAATCCTAATCCACAAACTTTAGAAATCAACAACTTTTTTGTAACATGAAACGCGTAGTTACTACCTACTTATTAACAGCTACAAATATAAAAAACCAATCACTAAGCTGAAATCCACCAACATGTAAAACCGTCTCACTGGGCGTTTTGTTACTGACATAAACCAACGCCCAGAAGTGAAACAGCAAATGCCACTATCGACCTATTTTCATATGTTACGTGTATTATCATGCAGCCTGGATCTGTGACCTACATTTGCAACGCGAAGCCCTACACCCTACACATTCACTATGCAGATTGGAAGCAACATCGATGTCCGACATTAGGTATATGCCGTCGATACAGACGTGTTTCGAAACGTCATAAAGCAAGCGGTTTTCTGTAGCCTTTTGTTTCTTTTTTCTTATTTGAAGAGAGGTTGATTCGAATTAATTTGACACTTGATGATGGTGGACGTGATTCAGTGTCCAGGAGTCAAGTGGATATGAAATATTTCGAGATTCAGCAGTCGTTTAGCAGTCTTGATTTTCGTCAAAACCTTGCTGTTTAAATATATTTTTTATATGTATAATTCGAATCAACCATCCACAAATAGAACACAGCATATGAATTTATTAATTTAGAATCATCGTGAACCAATTTGTACCTAACCCATGAGGACCAAATTAAGCACTAGCCTAATTTATATAAAATCCACTAGAAGCTTTAATAGAAATGACTTCTAATTTTAAATGGTTGTATTTTTTAAAGCTTGACGAATCCCTGGCGATTTCCAAACCCCACGAATTGATAGTGCAGAGATGTAACGCAAAATATAAACGACACTACGATGCCATGATAATGATGCGAACTTAATTCAAAAGCTACTCCATTTCTATAGGACACTTTACTAAATTAAATTTTAATCGTGACAAATATTTGTTTGTAATTAAAGCTCTACAATTTGTTTGATTTTCGCTTGTTAGGTCAAAACGAACAATGTTTAAATACTTAGATAATTAAATTAAAAAAGTCTCTAATCAAGATAATTATAAAAATGAGTCAAAGTTTTTCTATCTTTGAATTGTAATCCAATATTTGCATTTGATATTAAGTATTATTTTTAAATTGGTATTCATTAATTATTTCTACATAAAGAAAAGTACCTTTCTACTTATAACTAGAAGAAAATAGAATTCAATATATTTACTTTTAACCATACCTAATATCTATTTACTGAAAATATTTCGTCACGATTAAAATTTAATATTTAATTTCATTGTCGATACCTTAATTTTGTCACAGCCTTAAAAATCAAATTGAGATAAGTATTTAGTGAAGACAAACGAGTGAGATATTACTTTAATACAGTTCAAACACTATCACACTACAAAGTTACGAAATACGATATCATACAATTTATACAGATTTCAAAATTGTACAGAAACGCTTTTCACTTTTTCCGGTAAAACAAAAAGCATTCGAACGAAATCGATCGTCTTGCATATTTTAAGTAAGTGACTGTGACACTCATTTAATACAAACGACTTGATTTATAATAAGCTCATGCGACTGGGTTTCCATGCTGTGACACAGTAAGCATGCAGGGTTACACTGACCAATCTATTTCCTCCTGCAAAACCTGATCAAAAAACTTTCATTAACGAAAATATATAAGGATAAACATATTGAATATATACAAGATATATATATATATATAGAAGTACCTGTATATACAATATTATTTACAAGGAAGGCACAGTGAAAGTAAAATGGTCAGCGCACGACACAAGACAAGAGCAAGAAGAAATGCGGGGAGAGAAATATTGCGAAACTAAGCGATTGCTGTGTCTAGAATTTGTTGTTTTGCAGCATTTTTGTACACAGATGATTTGGAAGCCAGTTTATTATTTACATGACATACCAAACCGACGGTGTATTTTAAAATTGCTGCAAATCTGAGTAAGATATTATTAGCTAATTGGTCGCAATCGCTCCGTTTCGATCCAGCCTCACCTTCGAAGATTGTGAAGATAGACAGAGTACAGTATTGGAACGTATAAAAAAACAAACGAAAACATAAAAAAAAGTGAAAAAAAGACGTGAGTGAAGGCTTTCGTGTAATCTTACAGCTTGATCGGTGGAGGTCTTGCTGTAGGGCACCGGTATCAAGCGCTCCTGCAACTCGCCACCTATGACCTTCCGTGTGCAATGGGTTTCATGGAAAAGAAAATAAAAACGAGGGCATGAAGTAGAGTTACGAACAAGAAGGGCCGCTGCCGGCTTGCTTACAGACAGGTTCTATACATAAATAGATTTGCAGTGACGTTCCAAAGCCATTCCATGTTTTTATATACTTTTATGCTTCCACAAGGCATTATTCTCGATTTATTTACTGTACAAACAGACAGTGCGAGGTTTGACAATATTGCCGTTTGTGTTTATTTATTTTTTTATCAGATTGTACTATGACAATCAATTCAGTATCTATGTATTAATTAACTTGTTTTATTAAAATACTATTCAAACACGTAGGTACATATAAAGTGTAATACGTTATAATTTAGAAGTAATAGTTAAATAGAATGGCGTTGGAAGCTAGCAAGTGAAAATATCTTCACAAATATAAGAGTGTAAATCAGAAAGTACAGAAGTATCTCGGGGTCCGAAGCTGTGCCTCGCGAAGCAATGAAACGGGTAGAGGTAGATATCAAATAAAATATAGTAGGTTTATAAACATAAAATAAACGCAGGGTCTTCCTAATACCTTAAGAAGCACATTCATGGGGTGTGCACTAACGCTATAATCTCACTTTCAATACACATTATTCAATCCAGGGCTCCGTGACATTCGTATCGATAATACCAAAACAAAATAACTTAAAAGAAAAACGAAATACAATAACACATTGATCAGATGTAACATTCAACACTTATCCTGTGTTCCGTGGTAACATTCAAATTAATTATTTTGTAAATGTAACATTTGTATCTGTGCGTCTGTGTGTGTGTCGAGCTCGCACTCGGTTCGTGTATATGTATGTATGTCTCCATGCGAACTAGTCTAAAAGCACACACATAGATGTTTAACCCGGAGTCGCTCACATACCAGATAGTTTTCTATCCTCTACTTCTACATCTAACAACTAATACAAAAGCGCTAAAACATCGTGATTCTATAAAAAAATACATATGACCTACACGTTTATAATTTAGGTGATTTATTTAGTCCCCGTTTCTTAATTCAGTGTTCTAATTACATAGAGCGTGGCTAAGAGGTAAAGCGGAGCGTTTATCTATTCACTATACAACTAATTTACAAGTCAGTGCATACATATTTGTTGTGATATTTGTCAAATAATACATATAGAGTAGCATGTATGCAGTGACGTATATATACAGTACATGCTATTGGCGTCTAGCGGCTAAGAACGTGGTAGCGTGGAAGCGAAGCCAGTCTAACATCGATCTAGACCGTACGACATCAAGGGCCGAGCCTGGCCCACAGCTGGCCGGCGTCGGGCCAACATCGACACACATCACGGCCAGTTACCTTATCATTGCAGCTCCGCAACGTGGCACAGTTGGGTGAAATGAAAGTTACTTTGGAGTATAGATACTTTATTACTAAAGTTTAATAAGAGACAAGAAGCGTTAGAAGTAACGAATTAATAGATAGAGTACCAGTTTATACCAAGTAGGTAAGTAGCAGGAAATCATGCTTTGCTATGGTTTAATTTTTAGAGTGATTTTTCACTATTCGCCGTGTAAGAAACCACTATAAGCGTAATTAATTTAAATTTAGAAAATTGGTTACTTTCAAGTTTTAGTACAGTACATCTAAAGTTGTTGGTGTACACCAAGACACGAATTATATATTAGGTATATTTTAGTAATCGTAGGTTTTATGTAAATATTAAAGTCTAAATCTTAACATTCATGTAGCAGGCATTGATTTAAAGTACACTACACGAAGTGCAAGAAACGAAGTTCAGTACATATTAACATATTTAAATATTAAATATAGAGACGCTATTATACTAACATATAAATAAATTTATGATCACTATACCACGAACATAGTTTGATAGATAATTAAATTTGCTTGAAGACCTATTTAAGTATTTGAAGAGAACGTTAACTGAAAAGAAGGGTTAGGAAATGTAAGAATAGTTGGAAGACCAGAGTAGAGTGGACAGATGTGTGTGTGTGACAGATGTGGAAAGTGGGTAGCGTAGTGTGGGGCAGACTTGAACAGATTAAGGCAATTACAACTTCAAGCCCACCGAGCACTACGGTACCAAGATAGATTCAGAAGTGTTTTCTAATTAACTTCGTCCTTTTTTATTCATTTATTAATATCCATGCATCCAAACTCATTTAGATACCGTTATAACTATTTCGCATTCGATATTTTAGCTGCGCTACTATGTCTAAGTTTGTTTAATCTAAGGTAAAATAAAAAGTCACTGAAAATGTAAATAAAGTACATAATCGAGGAATCAGTGTGTGGGTGACGTTACACATAAAGGTTGACTGCACAACTACGGGGGCAATCACACAACGAGCCTTCTATAAAGAAAAACATCCAAAATTAAATAACTAACATTAAAACACTGTTTGTAAGAATAAACATCTAGGACGCATTCTTCAACAACATAAAAGAACAAGCAAATTTAAATATCATCACATTTCAAAACGTTTATAAAAGCACTTGAGTAGCACAAATTGTGTTTGTTTTATTTTCACGTCATATAAAAAATGGCACATGAATTATTATTTCCCGTATTATTTATTTTTTAAATTTTAGTACAACACATAACATTAGTATATTTACTACAAAAAAGTGAGAGATCACGAGATTTTATTTACAGAAAAAAAATCAATATTTAAGAATAGGTATATTCTTTTTTTTTTGTAAAAAAATAAATGAATCCGAAAACATTTTTGTAAGCGGTATATAAATCTATATACTCATTCTAAATACTGGTGCACCATAGTTACATATAATCTAGTAATATATTCTGCGAGTTCACTAATGTTTCTTACTCTAAAAAGTTCATTAAACATTAAAATCAATTCTTAAACTACCTACGTACTGCATTTACATTTAAAGAGATTTAAAGATTTGTTCGTTTAGTTTTAAATATTTTAGCAAACCGACGGCTAATATATATTTTATACGATTATCATTTAGTAATAATATATTTTATAAATTTTATTATTATACGTGAGAAATGGCAGTAGTATTTATTAATCGAATATTTTGTGCCTGCAACGATATTGCGTATCGAGTATATAAATGTAAAATATCACTACCGTGTCTTGTTTATTTTAAGTTATTGATTTTATTTTTGTGTATTATTATAGTTTTTTGGGTGTACATTTGTAAATTTTGATATTATTTGTAATTTTGGGGCATTTATTCATCGCTCTGATGCGAGACAGGGCTGAGGGCGGGGATGGAGCTGCCTCCAGATTGCACGCTGATCCTCCGGTGCTCGGCCAAATAATTATTGACAAATATCCGGCGGCCCGCCATAATGTCCGCCTTTTGCTGCAAAACAACGGACGCGTCAATCTACCATCGCGCGCCGGCTGTTCGCGACCACTACACAACTTGGATCCATTAGAAATTGTACTCTATATTTTAATATAAGAATGTATTATTATAATATTTTAATTTTTCAATTTTTGTAATCCGTTTCAGTAAAGTTTGAGTTACTAAAGGTGACAAAGTACTTAAGCGACTTAAGTGAGAATTAATAAAAAAGAAAATGTTAAAAGTTAATAGCGTTTGTTAATGAATATGAGTACAATTTCTACTAAATACAAAAGTTGTCGTGAAACAGCGGCAGTCGAACGATGTGCTTGCTGACTAAACGCGTCTAAATAGTGGCCAATCCGATAGTGGGACAGTGGGACTTGGTGTACTAAAACCAAACTAATTAGGTTCTAAATAGGTCACAGTTTGGCCTTAAAACACCACTACTAGGAGTGAAGAAGTTAGCTATTAGAAAATGTTAGGTATTTTAGAAAGCAGACTCTTTGGTGCCTATTTTCTAGGATTAGGGGGCATTCACACTAACTAGCTGGGTCGGGGCAATCGAGGGCATCCAATAGCAAGTACTAGATATATATAAAATAGAATTAAAACCGTGTCGGAAGCTACTACTAGGCAGAAGTTGAAAAGATCCGGTATGTGAGCTACTTCCCGTGAGAGACGGCGCGCGCCGCCGACTTGACAACACTCGAGGAGCAAATGAAATTACCGTCACTTTTAATAAATACTTTTATTAAAATGAGTTTTAGTATTAAACTGATCGTTTATAATGCCGGTTAAGTATGTATGTTTAACAATAAACGTTAGGGTAATCGATACAACTCAAAAATAAATTAAAGTTTTACGAAACCAACTTAAAATAAGTACATACACAACCGAGTTAACTCTAAGAAAAAAATAAAATAAGTGAAAAAAGCCATTTTTATAAATTTATTAAATTAAATATTGTTATATATTACTATTTTTCTTAGTTTTCTAATTTTGGTGTAGTAGTGGAGTTTAAATATTTTATGTTTATTTTTATATATCCTGTTTACAACTACTGTATTAGAAGTTTGGTGAGTAGTGATCAAATACAAAATGTTTAGTTATATATGTTGAACACGTTTGTTATTTAATAAAAATTCGGACATTTTACCCTTTCGAAGTTCTGATAATATCAATTAATAACTAGATAGTATTCATTGCATTGAAACAATATTATCAGAAACTAATGAAATGAAATGAAATGAAATGAAATGTTTATTTAATCTTGTAGGACGAGTTTGACATCACATAAGACGGGTCATTTTTTTAAAGTTAATGTACCAAACATCTATTTTGTAAAATAAAAAGAAAAATACAAATTGTGCATACTCACAGACATCGGTAAACATGCATACACTGTAAAATAAGCATGATCACACTTTTAAATGCGAAGCAAAAACAAATTACAAAATAAGAAAACAACATTTGTACCAAAAAAATATACATTTCTCTCTACTTAGTACTTACAATCTAAACGTTGGGGCCGCCATTTTGTCCAGCGTCGCTACACAAAATGGCCGCCTCACCAAGTCCTCACCTTTGGAGGTGGTCGTGAATTCTACTTTTGACATATTGAACCAATTCTTGTTTTCACTTTAGACAATAGTAATACGATATAATATTTAGATGAGATTAGTTCAATAGATCAAAGCGTGTTACAGGGACGACGACTGGCAGCCAACGTGCAAGTACCACGTAACGAATCCCATGCTCTAACCTAAATGTATAACTCTTGTGTACCTACATTGCTGCTTAGAGTGGAACACCTCCCATACTTACAACACTCCCTACGCGAGTCCGACCTAAACTTACCGTCAACATCTGAAAAGAGCGATTTTGCTAAAACTGGGCGGCCCCCACCATAACAATACGAGTGGCGAAAAAAAATGCTATGGAATTTGCTTGAAAATTTATTCAATCAATGTAAATAGTCGTCGTAACATTCGAAAACCAAGTTTTAGAGATATACATTTTAATTAGAGCTCTCCCAGTGTCTCATTCATACTAAACTTCAGGTCGCCGTACATTTAAAGGATCATTATAATGTCTATCTCGTATAGGTATCGATTAGAATATACATATCTGATTAAATCGCAGATCTCTGACAGAATAGTAGTTTAGAATCTGAGAAAAGTGGTCCCAAAATTTACTATGAAACAAAACACGTTAGCTGCCGATAGTAGGGCCCTCGGGTCCAGTCAGCGGTCAGCCGGGCGTTAGCGCCCTTCATTGCAATTTTTAAACTTACACGAAAAGCTAATGAGATATGAAAAATTTCATAACTTATATCTTTATTAAAGATTCAAAATCTAAGATTAAAAGTTATAATTTTAAAAAGAGATTTATCGAATGATTTTCATTTGAAATAGCTACACAAAATATCACTGCCTCCGATATACATATAGACGTCCAAGAGTTTCAAATGTATTTACAAATACTTTCGTCTACAGCAGTGTTTATAAAGGCAGATAGAAAAGTGTAAGTTATAACCTACGTACGAAAGGTCCCGGACTACGATATGCGCCAACCGGCTAATAAAATATCCAAACTCTATCGGAACTTTAACATGAAACATCAACAGATTGGAAACGGTACAAGTGGCGCCGGGGCGCGTAACAGGCACAAATCGGTATAGGAGCCTATCGGGTCGCTAAATCCTCTATTACTTTATTGCTATCAACTACCTACTTCTAAAATTTTCAACACTTAATAAAAATCTTAATACTAAATTAAGACTCGAGAAACGTATTAGTCGTTATTAAAGCGTACGCAGATGTAGTCGAGACAGAGTCGCGGACACGTTAAGTACGTTCGGATACGTCGGTCGCGGTCGCGGGCGTCGGCGCGGCAAACAAACTCAACAAAACAGAGGTCGGTAGGTGCGTCTGTGAGGTGTGTGTGCGCGTTAGAATATGGTGGTCTCGGTGCGGGCGGCGGGCACGTCGTCCGCGTCGATGTAGGCGATGTCGGGCGGCGCGGCGCGCAGGCGCGAGCGCAGCCCCGCGGCCGAGTGCGCCGACAGCCGCTCCTCCAGGTCCTCCAGCGTGGACTTGAACGCGCGCACCACGCGCAGCTGCAACAGGTCAGCCTTGCAGCGCACGCCGCCCGCTACACCCCCGCTACCCGCGCGCGCACTACCGATATATACCGCTAGAGTGTGGTGTGGATGTTCTCTTACGCTTACGCGATTGCCTGTATTCAGAGTAAACGCTACCTGTGGACAGACTTTAATCTACGTGTCTATCATGCAGCTATCGAGAGACCTGTGCGAGTGGCTACGCTAACGACGTGACGGGGACGACCGGTGCTGCGGGGTGGGAGCCATGCTCGCGGCTAAACAAAACATAATCTAAAAGTGCTAGCGACTGCTACGACGGGCCTCGAGGGTCTAGACTCTAGATGACATCACAAAGCGGGGTCTATGGAGAGTAGAGGAGACGATGGGTGTCGAACATCGATGGGGCGAAGTCGTCGCAGACAGGGTGCGGAGGTCGAGACGGTGCCATGGCTACAGCCGACAGACCAAGTGGGAGATGCATACAGACGAGGAAACAGAGCTAGGGCACGCGCAGCGAGCCGCGCACACTCCACGCGCATCGCAGCGACATAAACACCACTTCGATACAAGCTTTTTGATCCCCTTTCGTTGCGTTTATATTTAGCGAAGCAAAACGACATCAAGGTTTTAATTTTATTGTAGCCTACACGTGGGATCAGATCGCGTATGGGGCATACTAACTACAGGTTGAGCGTTTAGCTAAGTCCACTGTTGCGGGATGAGAGCGGCACGGCACGGGTGTTTTGTTTAGGTTCATCACGTAACAAGCGGTACACCTCCCGTGCCGCTTCCATAACGACAGCGGTCTCAGCTTCGCGCCGCGCCTGTAGTAGGCGTGGAGAGCGGAGTGTGCAGCGTCTTGTCGGCGTGTGGGTACCGTGAGCGTCCGGTGCACGCAGCGCGCAGCCAGCCGCCGCGCCCGCCACTACACCTCGGTCTCCAGCACGGGCCGCGTCCAACAACATCGCTCAACCGCGCCCGCGCCTCGCGGCTCCACGGCCCATTCGACACCGTCCTACGTTAACGCCTAACTTTACAACTGAACAGGGTCGGTCTGGCCTCCGGATTTATAATCAAGAATATAAAGAATCCTCTAGCAAGATTGTGGCTACGGAGGTGAATCTTATAGGGATAATCTATGAGAGAAAAAAATCCCAAAACAATGGGAGTCCGCTGGACCAGTTTCGGCCACGGCAGTCAATCTCTTGGGGTTAATCTCAGGGTTTAAATGTAACACACTAAACCCCTAAAGGAATGGCTTATGCTCTTTAAGCATCTAGTCCCATATGTTAAAGGGATACAGACTTTCAGTTTATCGAATATTAAACCGAGATCCAGACCGACGCTGAATGTGGCCAGATAGGGGACACGCGTGACGCGTGGTATTACTGTAACATCTTGAGTACTCTTAACCCTTTGTTGTAACGTTACTGGACATGTAATGTTATGGGTAGAATTTAGGGTTGTGTTATGAATTAAAAAACTCAGTAAATTATCGTGTATGGTGTATCGGAATTGAGTATGTGTCATTAATATTGTAATCTCAAAATGTTAAAAAAACCCATTTTGAAACTGATTAATAGAAGTGTCAATTTCTGTGTGAAAGTAAGTATTGAAACACAATCCCATTTTATGAAAAATGAGTTTTTTTTGTTTCATAAACCCCCATTGTGAATAAAATATATGTTTGTAATAGTGTATCAACTAACAAGTTAGTAGCATGACTAATTTATTAATGTCTTATTATGAATTACGAAGTTATTTAGAGTGTATGTTTTGTTGTATGTTACTCTGTGTACCCAGTGTGTCATTAAATGGGCCAAATTACAAGCTAATGAACTTTAAACTTTTATATTTAATTTAGTAAACCCCAATTAAATAATAATTTAGAAAACTAAATTACTGAATGGGAACACGGTTAGATATAATCAGAAAAAAAATAATTAAGGAGCAATTGAATAGATAAGTAATTCAAAATTATTAAAGTTTAGAAGAGTAAAAGTGCTTGTAATTGAATCTTAATGATCAGACATAAGGTGCAGATCCCCGTGTCCCATATCTGTTAGCCACAGCAGGCCAACACGGAATGACCCATCTTTAAAGGTATATAAAAAACATAAAAAGTTGGAAACGAACATAAAATGTGTATCGTGTCTATAGAGTACATAATCTTTTGGAAAAAGGACACAATTTTATTTATAAGATTTATTTCAGTGGTTTCAAGTGAATAGTTCTTTGAATAGACTGGCATCTTGCCACAAGAAAATGTGGGTTCCTATCTGATTTCAATCTAAAATAACCAATTGTTTTATATTTAAATTCATCATTAAAATATTTGAAACCCTTTTTAAATGATTCAAAAATTGTCTTTGAAAAAAAATTGTTGAATGATTTTTCCTTTGTAGGTGTGAATTTATTTCAACAGGTGAAACCAGTTTCCAAAATTATTTTTTTGTTTAATAATGGCGTCTCATTCCAACTTGTGTATATTTTTATCATATTTCCATTATGATGATGTACTCTTTGGTGTGAAAGGATGAGTGTATGCGGGCCCAACAGCCTGTGTCCGTGATACGAATATGACTCGGGAAGAGTGCGAATCTAACTGAAAAACAAATGACAAAATAAAAAAGGTAAAGGATCGAAACGCCGCCGCTACCCTTTGGACACCGTCGACTACTCTAAAACCTAAGCGACGAGGGACCTACAGGAAGGACCAGGGCACTACCAATTCTTAACCTTCAAACACTAACCAGCCCGCACTTGGCCAGATTACGGCCCTCGTCTCGTGTACGAGGTTAGGCCCGCGCCCCTGTAGTGGGGACGTAAAATCTTTCTCGCCACAGTATCATGGCATTTCATTAAATTTTCACACAGTTCATTTAATCAAATTCCATATGCGTCTATGGTGGTGGCTCGCATTTATCCGCCGTTTAAATATTACATGTGACATTAACAGTAGGTACTTAAAGTATAGAGCTAACTACTCATGCCGTATTCATAGGTTATACATCAAAGGAGAGCCGAACACACTACCCGCGTTAGTACTTTCTGGACGTTTACAATTGTGGAAATATCGAAGCACATGTAACTTATGTGTTTGTTTATATAAATATATACTTAAATAAGTAAAAGGCAGAAGAAAATGTATTCTATTAGAAATAGAATAAATAAACGTAAGGATGTTATTACCGGAACCTTATTGAACACAACGTAAAAAGAATAATACATTTCTGTCAAGAAAATCAATGAAACACAATTTTCTTTTGAGAATAAGAAGAGAAATATTTTGGTCGGTAATAAAGTAAATGATCATTGTAGAAATGGATATTTAAGTTTGCTAAAAGATGAAGAGAATAGAATACTTAATTTAAAATATATTTTTCAAATATAAAAATTAAATAATTTCTGATAAAACAGCTCGCAAAATAAGGAATAGAGAAGATATTTTCACAATTGTATCACTGGAAACGAGTTAATAAGCTTTGCAGTAACACAAATCTGTTATTACTGAATTAGATTGGAAATCCATTGTTAAACGTTATATAAACTATACTTACCGGAGAGTCGTCGTCTACAGTACCACTATATACATTTACATTATATGGACACTACATCAAGCCTAGTAGAAGGCAAAAAAAAACACAAGTGGCGTCCATAGCAGAGGCACAAACTACAGATGACCACAACTAAATGCCCAGTTTGACGCTTACCCGTCTACCCACCTTGGGACACATCCCGACATAAGGGGCAACATTCACAAAAACAAAAAACAAACAAAACAAAAACATAATAACACTGACAACAACACAACAGCAAAGGAAATGGGGGCGTTCAGATCGTCGTACAAAGTGTTAGGTTCGCGGCGAGCACTCGGCATGCCCTCGCACATATATACCGACGGTTTAGAAAAATCCACTCCACACTCATCGGAAATCAACGTTCCGTTACAGCAGTAACTCAAACAAACTATATTAACACAAATCATAGTAAAGTGAGGGAAAATATATGAGAAATAAACTGTTACTGCTAGTTTTGATATCGGTAACGCGTTAGTAGTACGCCGTGCGTCTTTTACAGTTCGACCGGCGGTACCAGAGCGGTGGTTGCTTGGATCTTAGCGAGGATGTAACGGGTGGCAACTCACAAGCAAAAAAAAAACACTATCTTAAAAATAAAATAAAAAACAGACAAAAATAAAACATAAAAATAGTAGAAAAAAAATCAAACAGTCAGTATGACTCAGAGTAAATAAAAGATAGAGAGAAAAAGATAGTCATATTCATACCGCGATGTGGTTGATGTTTAGTGAATATTTATATACTTTATGAGGTCATAGTAACTGTTTGAGGGTCGAGGGATAAGTAACATTGTCACAGCCTACGTTAAAGAGCATGCCAATAGGGGTGTGGTACGAGGTGGGGAGCAGTCAACTCAATCATGTCCAAAATAAAAATATAAATATATGTTTTATCTTTTTAAAGCGTCAGACTGTATCTTTGGTACTGCGGAGCATGCAGGCTTTCGCGATGTCCACACTAGCTATTCACCTCCCAGTTTCATGACAAACAAACAAAATATAAATACAGAAGACACATTGAAGGTTGAAATTGAAAATATAGAAGAAATAGTACCGACGAAACTACTAGCAAGGACTAGAAGTAAATACATAATGTGTCATGAAACCAGGTAAAGATAAATAAACAAAAATCTTTTGGAAAAAATCTAGTACAGCGTTGTTCGGTTGCCAATTTCGATGATAATAAAAAATAATATATAAAATTATATACATAGAGATATATCCGTTTACAAAATTAGTGACCGAACAATAAGTTAATCTACGTTAATTATGGGCCAAAATAATATAGCATTTCTACTATTAGTACATTGTAAAGTGTTTCTCTGTGTAGGTTCAAAATAAAATGTTGAACGGGAACAGAAGAACAGGAGAATTCAAAACAAAAATAAAATGAAACAAACGAAAGTAGAAATGAAAATAAAATAAATGAACGAATATATCTTGGAAAGTTTGAATCAATCGTTAAAAATTATTTGTGTCGATATATTTTTGTCATTTTTATAAAATTCGTATTTGTGATTCCGGCTTACTGTATCAAATTAAAATGTGTACAATGACATAGCGTAACCTCTATCGGTCTATGGCGATAAAATTCTATATGGATGCATAGTATATTGAAAATGGTGGTATTATTCGGTTTGTATGCAAAAATAGTAAAAGTATATATAAATGGACAATAATATCGATAACTTAGCGTTAGGATGCCCAAGGTATCCGCAGTGTTGACCTGTTGATATTGCTGTATATATTTTTATATTATAGCTGTAAACTCAAGACTTATCCCTCTTCGTATAGATACACGAACAAATAGATTTCTGCCACTCCTATATATTCATATATATATTTATGAAAATAATATATATTTTTATACCACAAGTTCTTCTTATCATTTTTTAACACCATTATATTGAAGTATCATTTTGTTAGCAATGCAGGATTTGGAAAAGTCCATCTAATTTTAAAAAATATATTTCAAAACCAATGTATCCTAACGAAGTAACAAAATGATCTTCAAAACCCTTAAAAATAGCAAAATATATTATAAAATGACTGCCAATTTTATTAAACATGACGTCATTTTACAATAAAAGTCAGGATAGCTGACGGCCGTATGCAAAATAAATGTAAACAAGTAACAAATAAAAACTTTTATTATTTATTTAAAAAAGCATTTACTTCTCAAGCCGAAGCGAATAACAACTTTAATTTTTATTTAACTGTGTTTGTTATGTGTTTTGTTTACATAAGGCCGTTAGCGTAAAAACCACCATATTTATAAAAAGTAGTCATTGTAAAAATATATTCATATTTTTTGAATGACTACAATTTATGAATTCTCTACTTCAATTCAAATCTGATTTCAGTCTTTGTGTTTCAATAAATGCTATTTTTGGATTTTCTAAATTTATTTTATTTAAGGTATTCAGATTTGAATTATTTTGTGTCTGTGTAATCGAATCTTAGTGCTAAAACCTACACCCAACACTCAAACCCTGATACTTTCCAAATATTTTTGTATCGAAATGGTAGCTATATATTTGTAAATCTACGTCGAAAAATATTTTCATATATTTTCGATGTCATTGTCGAAAACATTTTAAACTAATTAAACCATGAAAACATAATTATAATAAAAAACTGTAATTGTTTTAATTGAATAAAAAAAAAATACATTTCGATACAAAAATAAACCTTAATCTAACGTAACAAAATTCAAAATTTCCTCTTTCCCAAACTAGCTTTACCAACTTAGAAGAGGTCCTTCAAAAAGTGTTTGAAACAGTTAACAATAGAGTGAAATAACTTAATTACTCAACTATCTTCATAAACTGTTATCTTCAAAATGATAGAAACATACCGAATGAGCTTTTGTACCTTCTTAGTATGTAAATAGCTCGTCTCTTAACGGTAGACAATGAAAATATTTGTTTTTTTTTTTAATTCTGTCCACTTGTTTAATTTTAATGGTGCCATATTTAATTTAATCTCACGTTAGAAAAAAGTAAAAGATTGGACATCAACTAAGTGGCGACCCACCCTAGCAACACAAACCCAGAAAACCTTTTCTTTTTTAACCCAATTTAATACAAAAAAACATATCTGTATTTAAGTGAAACATATTTTATAATTTCCACTTAATGCACTTATAATTTTTAAGTGCAGTTACAGATATCATTTTAACTATCGACTTTGTAGCTTATAGACGCCTTTACTTAGCTAATTTTATTTATAAGTTTTCAGCAAATTTAAATAGCTTCAATACACTTTTATTAATACTCCAAAGCCATAGTTTCTGTCGCATATTTGAAAATGGCGTCTATAACCTACAGTCTTCAACCTAAACCCAGTAATCAAGCTACGAACCTAAGTGGAGGTGTGTGTAGTGCGCGAGTGCGTACATACCTGCGTCTGGAGGCGCGTGAGTCCGCGGATCCAGAGTATCTGTCCGGCGCGCGGCTTCTTGTCCAGCTCCGAGTCGTAGCCGCCGTCCGCGCCGCGCTCCATCGTCTCCGTGTCCGGCTGCCCGCGGCCCCAACTGCTCACACAATTCCCGTTAGTAAACAGACAAAAAATATTTCACAAAAAAAAATGTTTTTTCGATTGACGACCCATGTTCCTTGGGAAAAGTTGTTCAGTTTCATGAGGACTATCGGTGTGTTTCGGCATTATACCCCCTTTCTGTTACACCCTGTATAAATGAAATGTATACTAACGAGAGTGTCTTGGGTATCTTGCGCGTGGGCACGGTGGTGACGAGCTGTCCCCACACGAGCGTGCCGAAGCCGAACAGCAAGCACCACAGCCACTGCTCCACCGTCAGACCCGCCGTACTGAACGCGTACCCGCCCCACTGGATTATTACCACCTGCAAGACAAATACAGTTTATTTATTAGTAGTAGAATATTTATTGCTTTCATGCGTTAGTTTATCTTAAAAGTTAATCTCAATATAAACCCTATCCTCCTTATTACAAAACGAGTTTAAATATAAGTAGTTCTAGGACTAATGTAAGTTTTTGACGTTTCGGCAATGGTTTGCTTTTGTTTTCGCGGGAATATTACTACAGGACGCGCCTTTTAAAATATAAGAAGTAATATGTGCGTTATGCTGTTGAGTTAAGGTTTTTTCTTATGTTAATTTTAAGAAATCCTACTAATACTTCTCTTTTTTCTGTCTCTATGTACATCTTACAATAAACTGTTAAATAAATAAATTCGCTTCGACTCTGCCCTAGTATAAATTGACCGTTATTTACCTGCGACACAGCAGTCCCGATCCATATTAAATAGAAGATGGGGTTGGTGAAGAGTCCCTGGAACACGTTCCGCTGTCCGTGTATCTTGCGCGCGTTGATCTCGTTGAAGAGCGTCATCATCACGAAGGTGTTGAAGATGATGGTGAAGTGCTGCGTGGGCGGCGCGCCGATCGCCTGGCCGCGACCCGACGGGATGTTCAACATTACATCACCTGGAGACGTAACAACATATTTCATTACTTATTCATATTAAATTATAAACAGAGAGGTTTTTTTTTTATCGTGTCAGATCTAATAGTGTGGGGAGGCCTCCAACAAGGTGGACTGACGACTAGGCTAAAGTCGCGGGAAGCCGATGGATGCGGGCAGCGCAAGACCGGTCATTATGGAGATCCTTAGGGAAGGCTTTTGTCCAGCAGTGGACGTCCATAAGCTGACATGATGATCAGATCTAATATAGATAGATCTTATAAAAGTTATCAGATCTAATGAATTTTACAACTATTTGAAACTCTTTTGACGACTCTTTTGAAGATTGATCACAGTGGCGTTAAAAAGAAAAGGCCTATGTCCAGCAGAGGACTACAAGAGACTAATAATGTCATGTGTGACTCTTTTAGTTAATACTTCTTTTATAATCCCCAAATACGGCACATACCTCCAAAGAGCAATCCGAAAATAATAAAGAGCTGATAGATGGCCTGTCCGAGGATGTTCTTCATCATAGTACGCGAGATGAGCGGCTTGGTTCGTCCGTAGGGTTTGCGCTGTAGCAGGTCTGGAGTAGGCATTTCGGTGGCCAGCGCCAGCGATGCCAGCGTGTCCATGATCAGGTTCACCCATAACATTTGTACTGCCTGCAACGTATATGTAGCTTTAGGAATACTTATCCACAATTTATGTAGGCTATTTAAAATATTTGCGGCTCACTTCAAACTTTTGCGGGTCATTAAACACTTTTGCGGGTTCCTTAACACTTTTGCGGATTACTTCAAGCTTTTTGCGGGTCACTTCACACCTTTTGCGGGTCACTTCATACATTTGCGGGTCACTTCACTCACCTTAAGCGGACTGTCTTGAATAGCGCAAGCGCCGATGAAGGCCACAATGACGGCGACGACGTTCACCGTGAGCTGGAACTGCAAGAACTTCGCGATGGAGTCGTAAACGTTGCGGCCCCACATCACGGCTTTCACGATTGACGAGAAGTTGTCGTCTGTTAGGATAATATCGGACGCTTCTTTCGCTACGTCTGTACCGGCTATGCCCTGTAGGTGAAAACATTTTGTTATGTTTTTGAAGTGAAAGGAATGAAGGTAGAAACACCCTAGGACACATTTACCTAGACTGATTGGACTTTGAATTGTTAGAAGACGCTCGCGGAGAAACGTGTAAGAGGGTCAAAATATATTTTTGTTATTTCTTCTCAGTCAAGCACCGGGCACCAAGCTACATCTTTGTCTCTCGCCAACGATTTTATGAAGATAGATATTGTAGCATAGTCATAATTTATAATGGGTGAATGAATAGGTGTTATATATTTGTAATAAAGTTGATTGAATCTTAGCTTTTGCACTTATAATCTTGTGAGACTCGCATTATAAAAAAATCGAAATTCGATAGCTTTAGAATTATTCCTACATTAATAAAATCAAACTAACCATAGCAAATCCAACATCAGCCTTCTTGAGCGCAGGCCCGTCATTGGTCCCGTCTCCAGTGACCGCGACAACTTCACGCGTGTCGAACGCCTTAGACTCAATCATTCCTTTGACCAGCGTGAACTTATCTGTAGGTGACGACCGGGCTAACACGCGCAGCTTCGGCCATACTTTGTCTAAGAGGTTTTGTTGTACCTGCAATAGAATTCGAGGGTTACAAGATGTATATAACTATGGGAGTCATTCAAGAACAAAAATTGGTTACCCAATTTTCCTACTCAAATTATAAATGTCAATGATTTTGTATGTGAAGATGTTTGTTACTCTTTCACGCAAAAACTACTGAATAGATTTTGATGGAATTTGGCAATATTGAAGCTTTTATATCAGAATAACACATAAGCTATATTATTTTTAGACGTCACGATGTTTTTCCAAGATTTATCGATAAATGCTTACAAAGTCACGGGCAGCCACTAGCCACTTATTATTAATAGGATGTAATATACTGACTTCTCCATTAGCGTCTCTGATCCGCCTGTTGAACTCCTTGCCCTCTAGTATAAGAAAGTCGTCGCTGGGTTTGAGTATCCCGCACTTGACCGCGATAGAGCGCGCCGTGTTCACGTTGTCGCCAGTCACCATGCGCACCGTTATACCCGCCTTCTGGCATTTGCGGATCGCTTCTGGTACCTAGAATATACAGAATTAGGGTTAATAAAAAAACATGTATATGGACAGTTTAGTTAGATATTCATAGTCGACCCGTAATCTATGATCGTTGGTTATACGGTTGTCTCGTATTTGCGGATTACTTCCAGTTCCAAAATAAATAACAAATCCTAATCCTCATTTAGCCTTTTGTGTCCCACTGCTCCCACTGGGAATAGGCCTCTATCCTCATCCGCCATGATTTTCGGTCGCGAGCCAAACAACTAAGTCATTAACTGAGACAAAAATAAATAACTAAGTCGATATAAAAAACTAGTAACTCATTTAATTTTACTGGCAGAGCGAGCGAAACCTCTTCCAACATTTCAGGCTCTTAACACAAGATATTTATACACCCTATAACAAATACTAAATAACAATGACTCCATTTAACAAATTCTCTATATATTTCAATACGTGCATATAACCCACCTCAGGTCTTACAGGATCTTCAATACCCACGACACACAAGCAGGTTAGGTTATTCACGATGTTGTCCTCGTCGTCCCAGTTTGGTTCTTGGTCTATGTGCACCTGGAATAAACACTCTATGTTAGACTCTACTCTGTGTATTGTTTCTTATAACCGCAATAGTTTATTTGAGACTAGATTTATACGTGCGGTTATATTTCTCGCGTTTGAAGTTGAATCTTAATAGTCGATCTTGTAATAGTATAATAACCAGAAACAAACATGATACTCGATCTAAGTAATTGTCGGATAATAGTTAGTCATGATTTTATGGCAATTGTTTTGGATTAAGCTTCTGGCGACAGCTAGTAAATCTGGGACATCATTTCACCTTTCCCATACTTGCTACGTCATCGATATATATGTATGAAATGAAGATCGCCCTTCACGATTGGAACTGACAATATAATTCTTTGTCAGTTCAAGACAGTTGCTGTGCGAAGTTGGTACCTGGTTAATCTCAGCCTTCCCGGGCACGAAATCCCGGAATGCGACGGAGATGGTCCTGAGCCCGTCGCAGGCCATGGGTTCAATGACCTGCCGCACCAGCCGGTCCTGCATGTCGCGCGTGAACTTCTCCAGACGACCCTCGTGTCCGTAGATGAATGCACATCTAGAGGGTGATATAACGAGGTTAATATCGTAGGTGCGTTGTGATTTGGTAATTTATATGTAGTGGATAAATCTTTAATCTTATCATTTATCTTAAAATTAAATATAGTATCACATACGGGCTATACAATAATTTTGTATTCATAAAAAGTATTAATCTAACTAGATTTTAATTTTAACCTAAAATAAAACGCTAAGCATTACACAGTTCACTTTACAGCACAAACAAAAATTTTTTTCGTGCACCGCTGCGGGCATTGTACACAGTTATTTTCTAGTTACGACACGAATTCTTGCGTAGGTCAGGCGTCTTTTCTTAAGGTGTACACGCGCCGTTAGTGTACTGTGTACACTGTAGTGTACTGTGTATATCCTCAAATTTTTGATTCTTTTGGTAACTATTAAAAAAAAAAAATACAAATTAGAACAATAACAAAAACCCATACTCACTTCTTCAAAACAATCTCAGAAGCACCTTTAGTATAAAGCCGATAGCCGCCCTTGTATGGGATCACAGTAGACATGCTCTTGCGCACGGAGTTGAAGGTGTAGACTCTAGTGAAAGACTCCTCGGTGTGGCGCTCGCGCACCGCCTCGTAGCTCTGGCCGAGCGCCATTACAAACCCGAGGAGCGCGCACTCGGTCTTGTTGCCCACTTGCATTAGCTGTTCGGTTGCGTTTTGGGGTTGCTGGAGGAAGAAGGTTTAAGCTTACTTATTTGTATTTTATATTTAAAGAGGACATTTATGTACCACATTACAGCATTTATAGTTTAACAATCATAAGTAATAATATTTATTGCTCTTACACAAAGTTACATAGGATTTTAAAAATACATTAAAAGTATTCAGTGGCAAGTAAAATATAACATAATGTAATATTTGATAATAAGATATCTTTTACCGTCCTTATTTTTGCACCCAATTAAAAAACCACAATTTTTTTCGGGCTCTCTTACCGCTGCCGCCCTTTAGACTTACAGCGTTGTTGCCACTTTGGGAACCACTGATTCAAATGAATACAGTATATAAAACGTACCATAATTCTAGAAGTGAAGGCGCTGTTGACAGATATACCCTCGATCATCGTCTCGCCGACTTCAGCCGGTATGTCGCGGAAGTTCGGCGTCACCTTGCACAGTTTCTCGCAGATATACGATTGGACCACCTGTGAGGAAAAAAAAAAACTATTTGAAATCTAAAAACGCGGCAGCGTCTCAGGCCAAGTTCGAGCTAAAGAACTGGCTAGTCAGCGCTAAGTGTATTATTTGGAGAGTAACAAGTCGAGAGAACCTACCCATGTACACTCTCGGACACATCAACCTATATAACTATAACTTTGCTACAGTACACAAAGTCGTTAGCGAGGGACAAAGATATAGCTCGCTGCTCGATACGTGACTGAGAAGAAATAACAAAAATATATCGCAAACACTCACACGTTTCTCCGCGAGTGTCAATCAGTGTCAGTTGAAATGTCCGAGTGTGTACCTACCACATGATGAGCAGGCCTGATAGGTATGTATGTATGTAAGTATTTACCGTCATGCGGTTGGTGGTTAGCGTGCCGGTCTTGTCGGAGCAGATGGCGGTAGCGTTGCCCATCGTCTCGCACGCGTCCAAATGCCGCACCAAGTTGTTGTCTTTCATCATTTTCTGGAATACAAGGGTGAAATTGTCATATTAATTTTAGATATGTAAATAATTACCTATGTAGTGGTGAGGTAAGATGTGGTTTACATAGCTGCTGACTCTGCCACGTAATGGAACCATATCGGCACGAATATGCGGTATAGCAATTAGTCATACCACATTTTGTACAAGTATGCCTCAGTATTCCATAATAAAGATCCTTATTCCTATTTGTATAATAATATCGTAGACATTTTATTACTTTTAAAAACAAAGATCGATAACTTAGACGATTCATTAGTATGTAATTATATTAACGATTGTACAAATGCCTTTTCTTTTTTGCTGTAAGACGGCCATACACTGTGAGCTCATTATTTGAAACAACTTAAACCAAAATGAAAAGGCTTTCCGCATAATGTAATAGTTATAATTATAAGAAATGCTTGTATCTCTGTACAATAAAGTATTTCTTTCTATCTCACCTTAACAGAATAAGCAAGCGAGAGTGTAACAGCTAGAGGCAGCCCCTCAGGCACGGCCACCACGAGTACAGTGACACCGATAATGAAATGTTTGACGAGGTTGTTGACGTAGGACGCGCGCCACGGCATCTTCTCAATCACGAAAGTTTTCACACTGAATTGGACCACGAGGATGATTACTGTAAGCACTGCGATCGTTGAGCCGGCGTAACCGATCTGGGGGAAAAAGAGATATATCTTAAACATACAAGGATAACGCAAGTGGACGGAATTGGTCTCTGCCTACCCCAATGAGAGAGAGGCGTGACGAATATGTATATTAAATATACATGCCTATATACAGTTCTATCATTATTATCATATTTAAAAGCGAACTCTTGTAGGTGGAGTATTCGCCACTCTGTTCTATTCTCTGCCGTCCTTTAGAGCAACTGATAAGACACAACTTCTATTCCCCCTTATATTTGATTTATGTAAGTTCGTGGTCTCCCCTCTTCCGTTTTCCTTCCATGATACAGTAAAAAGTTAAAGAATTGTCCTCTCTTTTCTCTAAATCAAATACCTATTCTTTATTTCGCAAGCGAAATAAATAGCACTTGTATAAAAATTAAAGCAAGTGGAGGGAAGTGGTCTCTGCCTACCTCGATGGGAGAGAGGCGTGACGGATATGTATATTGTATAAAAATGTAACCTGTATAGCGAGTTTGGTGAGCTTGGCCTGCAGCACGGACTTCTCCTTCTTGTGCGAGGCCTCTGGCGGCGGCGCGGTCTGCGCGGCGGGCACGTGGTTGTCGTCGGGCCGCGCGTGGTTCACGCCCGCGCCGCCGTGGCTGTTACCCGCGCCCGGCTCTTCGTCACCTGCTAACGCATGCTTTTGTTACGGGGACGCACAAATAGAGCATTGGCTTATTTTTTATTATTAGTACTTCAAGTATTTACCACTTTAAAGAGAATAAGCCTGTAAGTAGGCGTGGCACGCGTATGGCTTAGTTAGACTAGTCATCTTACGAAATACCAGTAAGACTAGACCCACGTGTGAGGTCTATTTATACTGGTTATTTTATATAATTCGTACCACGACCAGTTTAACAGCGGACACGCGGGTCACGTTTACTGGAGTAACATGGTCATAGTTTATGAGTGGGATCAGTATCGATGTATCATAATGTAAAATGTTTGTGTTTTAGAAAACGTACTTAAAATGTACACTAAGCACTGTGATTAGAAGACTAATTCGGTACCTACATCAATACTGAATACACCCATTTGCTATGACTCACAATAATTTAGTCATTATTTCGTTCAGTCAAATCAAATCAAAATATAAATTTTATCATCCATAGATTCAAAATACTGTTTATTAATTCACTCACTTACTAAATAGTATCAAAAGTTGTTATTTTAATAATCTAGAGAAATCTTAAAGTTAAAATTAAAAAAGGTTTATTAGAAAGTTATCTACGAGTGAAAGGTTCTACTGAAACTATAAGGTTTTATGAAATGATAGTATTTATTAGTTCACAGTTTTAAAGGTGAGAAGTGAAGTTATTTTAATATTTTTAAAGTGCTTTTAATTTTATTTTAAATTTGTTAGTGACAGGGTGCTGCTACTGCATTATTTGTTTAAAAGATATTATACGAGATTATTCGTATAATTTATAGAGTACACTTAAGGCCAGATTTAATAGGTCACCTTATTTATTTGCAAGCCTCAAAGCTACTAAAGCTTTAGCTATAAATCCTGTTTTAACAAATTTATTTTTCTGTATTAAAATTTGTTAAAATTGGACTTAGTTGATAACTGAAGCGTATACTATATTCCGTCCCTAAGTGTACGAAGGGTAAAAGCGGGGCGTAGCAAGGAGATCACTTACCTCCAATGCTCCTTCGTTGATCGCCTTTTCGCTGTTGCTTTTTAGCTTCTATTTTTTCATAATAAAGTCCATTTTCGAACAAGCATACACATTGAGGATTGTTTTTACACCATGCAGTCAACACGACAGATACACGATGCAGTTTCGAAATGTGTATGTTTTAAATTTTTTGTTTATTTAATTTTGTGTATTTTTTCATCGACGACATGGAGGGGCGTGCAGCAGGCCAGGGGCGGGGGTGGAGAAAAAAAATTGGATGTCATTGAATGGATCACTCTATAATGTATGGTGGCGCTAAATCTAAGGGGATTATTATTTGCTTAAACATTTGAGGATTTAAAAGGCTTAAAATAATTTAACTTTGACGAGTACTTATTTTTGTCCTCAAGTGTATAAGCGTAGCATCTAAATTGCATTTACAGATATGCTTTTAAAGGACACATATTTTAAAATGTTTTTTAAAAATGGTACAAATTGAGATTATTTCTTTTATCGAGGGTAACTTAAACTAGGGGTGTCTAATTTCTACGATGGAATTTATCGATATCGGGGTGTAACCATGCTCATAGATAAAAGTCAGGCTATTAGTCAAACACATAACATAGAAACAACGTCGAAAAACTTCCACCATTACCTTGGAATTAAAATTAAAAGATTTGAACCAAAAATCCGTCAATAAATAAAATAATCTCATGTTTTTTGGTACGAATCTGGTGTTATATAACATTTAAAACTATTTTCCGAACGACAAAAGTAATTAAACGAAAACATTTTGGCCTCGGAAACTCCAAAATATTGGAATATTTTAGAGTTGACTGTAGTCAATACTATTAAAAGTATCGATAACGTAGAAATAATATCGACAATCGATAAACAACTCTATTTTCAACCAGTTTCGTCCAGAATACACCTCCTAGGGTCTAGGGGTGCGTGGCGCAATGGTTTACAAATATGATATGGGACATACCACAGTGGAAACACTAAGGGTTTGGTAACATTGGTGGAATAAAGTTGATACAGGCTTAGCAAAATAGTTTTTACGGCTGAGTTATTTTTTCATAAATAAAACTTAGTTAGATATTGAGAATTTTATTAATTTTTTATTTATTTCCGGTTAATTTACTTGAATTAGATCATCATATCATTATGAAGTTAATATTATCTTAATTATTTATTTATTACTCTTTAAAATACACATATTATGTAGTTTTTTACTCGTTAAATAAATGAGTATCAACATTATGCCACCAAATGCAATGCACCTAAATGGAATATGGGTTGTTGTTATCATTATGTACGTTGCTCATTTAGATTGCTCATTTTTGGTTTAAGTATTATTTTAATTTTTAAATAGTTTATTTTATATTATTTACTTATTTAAAAAAAAACATTTTTTGTGGAGTTTTTCTTAGATTTTGGCTTTAATGCTTTCAATGATATTATTTACTAAGTAAAGCTGAATTTTACGCATGTAAATAAATACGTATGATATGAAAGTTTATATCTAAATTTATGAGCTTTATAAAACTAATTTATGTATAAGATTTACAAGTTTTATAATTAGATACTGGAAGCTCGAATAGCAGATAATGTTTCGACACACCAATGCAAAAATTGGAGGTGTAGTGTACAATGAAATTATTTAGACCATTGATCAGCGTGTCAGTTCTTTTCGTTTAAACTCACACTCAAAACTTCTCAACTGCAAATTGTTCGCCAGGGATCTTTGTGAAGTTAGCTCCGGAATGAGTATGCGCATTCGTACAGTCGTTTGTACCTATTGATTCATTGCGCAGTCATTTGTTGCTAGCTTCACGAACACAAATACCCGTGGCGAGCATTGAATAAGTCAACTTTTAAAATTGCTAAGTTCGTACTGGCATTGTAGTAAGTCGAGTTTTACAGTTGAGTAGTTTTGACAGAGATTTTAAATTACCAGGCATTAAAAGGCAAATGATCTAAGACAGATCACGTTATCTGTGCATAATTGTTAAAGTGTATCTTTTGCAATTTTATTGACAAGTTTACAATGATATTAATTTGCTGATGGCTGTAAAACAAAATGTGTAGTCCATTGCCCGTTTGGTGTGTCGAAACTTTAAAGCTAGTATTTCAGCAGTTAATGAATATAATGAGTCTAAATGAGCAATGTAACGCTAAAACTATTGATGGCTGTGTTTTGTCTGAAGAGTGCTAATTGATATTGGCTTGAATTTAGATCTTATTTCATTCAAATAGAGTTTCAATTCCGGATTTATTGTGTGGGGTCAACACTGATTGAGGTAATTCCGTCAGGTGGGTAATTCCAACCATTGTTATCTATTATTTAAATGCGGCTTTTTATCATGTCCCGTCACACCTTATCAAAGAGTTTATGAAGTCAATAAAAAAATCAGTAAACATTTTGACATATTTGGTATTTACCAAATATGTCAAAATGTTTAAAATGTTTTGTTTTTTTTATTCTATTTAATGATGTCTATTTACGCCCGTTATTAAAGGCTTTGTCAAACAGCGAGCGGGAAGGTAGCGTGGCGCTGGCGCGACGCGAGGCGAGCGGGTCGTAAGCTCAGCGCGATAGCCACACCGCCGGCAACACGCCGAGCCGCGCTAGCGCCCCGCCAGCATCGCGTCGCGCCAACCAGGAATTTTGTTTGAGTTCACTTGCAATACTTTCCCAAATCAGCGCTTTTAAAGTGACATTTTTATAATCTTTATTACTTAAATCGTACAGAATTGAATTTTGCCGAACACAATTGATCAATTTCTCAACGTCCATGGTTGTACTTGAACAAAAATCTGTAATATTTTGCAACTAAAAACGCCACGCCACGCCGTTCACTCCGCGCCCAGTTCACGTCAAGCTGCGTGTGTGCCGATCGTCATACGGCGGCTCTACACGATGGCGAAGATGTTGGCGAACATTGTGGCAAAGATTTTGGCCGAGAGATTGTGATGGCGTCCACACGTTGGACGGTCGATCAGTTTGTTTCGGTACGGGCCAATGTGCGGACGAAAAAATGGATATTGAGGTTTTGACGGCTGCTGCGATTTATTTATTCTCTGCATACCGCTACTACGCAAGTGTGTATAAGAGAAGGGTCATTAAAAAGAAGTGGAAAAAAAGAAGTTTTTATTTTTATGATCTTTATTTTTCGGATTCCATAGACACGTTTCAGCTTGATAGAGCTCTATGAAGCGAAAAGTTTCTTCATTACTCATACTTGCCATAATCGTATTCGATATCAATAAATCCTCACTAAAAAATCCGTCCGCACAGAATGGACGCTCGCTGCAAACTGAACGTGTCGCCAACGTGTGGACGCTACGGCCATCACTGTGCCACAATCCCGCCATAACCCTTTGATCTGCGTAGAAAAACCGACACCACACGGATCTTGCGCCAATGCGTGGGCCAATAGTCCAATACCTACCAAATAGATCACCAACCCCCGTTCTACACAATGGCCAACACGTATTGGCTAATACATTCGCCAAAATGTTGGCTAACGTGTAGAGCCGCCAATAGAAACACTAGCAACACAGCGCGGCCGCCCCACCCCGCCCCGCCAAGCGAACACGTCGCGACGCGCTCCCGCGCCACAGTTTGTCATCGCGACACGGGTTGGCGTGGCGTGTCGCGCCCCGCCAAGCTCGGCTCGACTCGGCGCTAGCGTGGCGTGTTTTGTGTGACGACTTCCATACATTTTCATACTAAGTTAGCGCGCCACGCTAGCGTCCAGCCCCGCCACGCTCGCTGTTTGACAAAGCCTTAATAACCTATCCTGATCCGTTTTTTACCAAATCGAGATTGAAAAAACAAAACACAATTGTGTTCTTGACATGTTTTTGGTACACAAGTGACAATTGTGTTTTGTTTTTTCAATCTCGATTTGGTAAAAACGGATCAGGATAGGTTATTAATAACGGGCATTAGACATCCTGAAATATTGTCAAATGATGGACAATTTCCGCATACTTTTCAAAAACTTTAACGTATTTAACACTTTTAAACAATAAACCCGGAACGAAAATAAATTTTCTACATTTTTAAGCCTTTATAAATCAACCAGCACCCTCATTAAACCTACAAAAAGATTGTAAGCACTGACCTTTTTTCATTTGTTTGATTTCTTTCTCCTGGTTGTCGACTGCCGCGCCGAGTAGAGTAAATATGATACCGGCTTGAGAGTTCACTCCCACCGCCGTCACTAGCATCTTGCCGGAGCCTGAAACGGGGTAATTATGTTAGGTGGAGTAAGTTCGATTATAGGTAAATTGGGCAATGTCGGTCGTCGGTTAATTGTTTGACTACTTTTTACGCGAGTTGGCTGATGTTTTTTTCATCAATAAAGCTGTGTTTTCACTATTTATGAGAATAGCAATGGAAACTATAAATATTTTAATAGAAAGTTAAAGGTGTTTCAATAGCTTCAGGGCAGCGGCTTTATTTTGTAAGTTCGCTATTCTTGTTGCGAGTAAAAAATAGGTTAATAAAATAAGCTTTTTATAAGCCTATTGTGTCCCACTGCTGGGTAAAGTTATGTGTATTTAATTCTGAATTCTTTGATAATCTAGAAAGGAGTATTGTGGCATAAGAACGCGATAAAACATTACCTTCCATAACGTGTGTACCGGATAGCACCATGGGATCAAAACTTTCTCCCTTTTTGACATGGTCCGATTCGCCCGTCAGCGATGACTCGTCAATCTGGAATATTTAATTAATAAGATATGTTTTTAATACTGTTCATATTTTAATGAAAATTATTTAAATGTGTATGGTACCTTGGTACTATATTTAAGACAGTTGTTACCATTTCTTTTAATAATACCATTATTTAATTTATAATCTATTATTAACTAAATCTGCACCATTATAGGCTTTTAATACTATTCCAAAGGTAGTCTGAAAAAGATACCTAGTAATAAGGCTGCATCTTTTCTCTGTGTCCAATAAAGTAGGTTTCTATATATTTCTATCTATTTGAATAAGTAGTTAATTTTCCTTAAAATGATACTACACCTATGGTCATCGTTTTATGGATATTACATTTAATTAACGAGCTTTAGTGCAACTGACTTTCAGTTAAAAGTTGTAAAAGCTGTTCTATTATTAGGATTAGTAATAGTTCCGCATAATAGTTGTACGTAGATATAAATAAACTTGGCCGAAGTCTAGTACGTTCGGTACGCATGCACTTGTTTCCATCGTATCTATTCATATTGGATTTTAAATAATAAATATTACCAGTGGCTTCGTACGCATTTATCGTCATATCTTGGAAAAAAATCATGACATCGTAAAATAATATAGCCTATGTGTTATTCTGATGTATAACCTACAATATTGCCAAGTTTCATCAAAATCTGTTGAGTAGTTTTTGCGTGGAAGAGTAACAAATTTCCATCCATCCATCCATCGGTACAAAAATTGACATTTATAAATAGCAGGAAGTAGGAAGAATAGGATAGGATTATATAAAAAAATATGTTCGTACTTAATCGTAAGTACATAATACAAAAAATATTATATACGAAAACATTATGTAACAAATAATCTCTATCATTAAGACATGCTATATCAAAAATAAACATGTTTTTTATAACTAGGTAAGTAGTCATGATGAAACGTCCCTGGCTACATATCAGGGGGCTTAGCACGGCGTGTCGCGACAATTATCTTACGCATGCTGTCCTTATCACATTTAAAACTATAGACAGAGACGTAAGCGTGACAAACGCATGACAACGTCTTGTCATGGAGTGCCATGCTAAGCTAGCTGTTATCACCACAAAAATCAGTACCTTTAAATTACCTACTTTTAAATACTTTATTGTATTTTATCGCTTTGTAAATATCAAAATAATCTTTTTTAAGATAAAAATACTGCGTCAAGTGCTGTATGTCGTATTATTATATTATATTTAATCAGTTGTTATCTGAAATCTGGATTTTAATGACGCAAGTACAGCTTTACTATTTAAGTACTTATTGTTTAATTAAAGAACTTCCTGTCGTATTGTTTTTCTTGGTATTTCTTTAATATGTACAGGCATAGATTACCGCATTAGCGTAATAGTTACTATGCCGGACTATTTAAGGATGTGGATATGGCTTAGACCATTATAGAGATTCGGTTTCCTTTGAACTACATGTTTATACTAATGTCTTATTGGTTTTATGAGTTATTCGTCATCTCGCACCCAAATAACTGGCACCCAGGTTTTTACCTTGCTTTTTTTGTTTTGCTTTGGTGCGAGTTTCTTGGGTGCGGGATGACGAATAACTCGTTTTTACATATCAAAGGTATCCGTGGTACAGGGAATCTTAGTATGGATAGACCTAGAAATCCTAGAATACACCTATGGATAGAATATTGATAGGCAACATTTGATAGACTAACTAGAAAAACTAACTAAAGCTATTATACCTATTTGAAATATAATATAATGGGTGCCTAAACACAAGTAGAGCGGTTACTAGGGACCATTCGAATACTATTTTCAGCATCGGTGTGGTTGACATTTTATCGTCAATTGACGTGCCTCACCTCACTGTTACTCCACGTCAAGTAACGACAGCTACAAACATCTCGTACCGTTCACATATAGTTAAGACTCCAGTCTTGCAGTTCCATTAACCTACATATAAAATAACCTATATGAGGCATAAATAACTTGAAACCTAATAACAAATAATAAAATGCAAACACTAGAGTGGGACGATAACCCAATAACCTGTTATCTATCCGATTACGACACGTCCCAGGTGGCAGATACTAACTTACTAGAGTTGGGACGCTTTTACGGATATTCTGTGTAATACTGTCCTTTTACATATTTAACTAAACCTGGGCCTTAGTAAGCGCCAAGATCATTCAGGGCCTTGTATAGCGGACCTATTTAATAGATCCTGTGAAGACTGTTTAATTTATTATAATAAGAAAGGCCAACTTTTACTCAACTTTGAGATCCGTAGGCTAAGAGAATATGACAGATATTTGAGATTCGCTTGCGATATTATATGACTCGAACACGAATCCAGCATAAATTAACAAATGCGAGTCAAAAGCTGTTTTCAATTGTTTTAGGTATAATCCACATTATTGAATTTGTTGCTTTGACTATCTTAGTTTACGAATTTTTCAATATAAACTTTATTTAGAACACAACTAGACTTTTTATATATCTTTATGAATCTAACGATATCTTTAAATCGGATAAGTAACGCACTAGCCCAACCCTACCACTATCACATGACGCACATTCCGCGTTCAAATCTGATAAGCCGCAAATATAGAAATTATTGCTACCTGCCGACTAATATTATATAGGGTAAGATAACATTGCCGTGGAATATTTCGACGCCCGAAGGCAGATAGGTAATTAATCGAAAGCTTGGTTAGGTGTACCTAATTCATAGGGATTTTGAGTTGAAAGGGTTAATTGTAGAAATGTGTATTTTGGGATTATGTTGTTGTTGTTATCAGCTCATATATGTCCCCACCGAGGGGCGCGAGCCTACTCTCATACAGAGAGTGATTAGGCCGTAATCCACAACGCTGGCCAAGTGCGGGTTGGCGGATTTCACATACACCTTCGAATTTCTCCTCTGGTGTATGCAGGTACCTACTTATACGAGCTTTTGCAGTATATGAGCGTAAGGGAGACCGTCTGCTTGGTGCTTTGACTTAAGCGATGTAGGTTAACAAAGTTCTCGCCTCCATTTGTATTTAAGCTTGCTGTTTTATCAGCTACGCTTGTCGTTAGCTTCCTGCTTTTAGCGTAGTGTTATTTTCGGAAAGTTGACCGTTGTACCGAACACTTTATCAAACCTAATTTGTTACTAACCTATTGGTGGAACTATGTTGTTCATCAAATTAATAGTAATAACTAAGAAACCCTTTAATCCTACTAATATTATAAATGTCAATGTTTGTGCCGATTGATGGATTTTTGTTACTCTTTCACGCAAAAATTACAAAACAGATTTTGATGAAACTTGGCAATATTGTAGCTTATACATCAGCATAATACATAGGCTTTATAATTATGACATGATTTTTTCCAAGATATGACATAAATTCTTACGAAGTCGCGGGCAGACTAGTCTAAAAATAAATTGATCAAAAGTGTCGACCGCTCACTACACCTCTTGCCCTTAGTGTATATGTATGTTCTAGAACATTCTACTACGAACCTTAAGGTCATTGCTCTGCAACAGAATCCCGTCAGCCGGCAGCAGGTCTCCGTACTTGATCTGACAGATGTCGCCAACCACGATGTCGCTGATAGGCACCTGGCTCACTTCGGCCGAACGCAGCACTGCGAACTTGTGCTCGCCTTCTATCCGTGATTGGAGACCTCTGCAATTATCAAATAGTTCATTAGTTAGTTAGTTTATCTTCTCTTTTTTTCTGTCTATATGTACCTACTATCATCTCAACTGTTAAATAAATAATAGTTGGTTTTGAAGATCTTTGTAAAAAGTTATTGTCGTTTCTTTTTTAAACATGTTTGGTATATAGTCTCAACCAGTTGCAAGAAAGGTCAAGCAAACGCTTCATTACACCTATAGCTGTCACTGTCAAAAATCAGAATAAGAAGGTACGGTGTTTAATTACTCGTAGAGCCTTTCTTTTTTGCCTTTTTTATGATTATATCATATTCCCCTTTCATAATTGGGTTATCCTAACGTCTTGTCGTATCAAGAAGTCAAGGCATTGGCAGAAGATAGGCTTAAATGGCGGTTGCTCCACCGTCAAGAGTCTCTCTCTCTTAAATATAATGATGATTACTAACCTGAATTGCCTTTCTTTTGAGTAATCGTTGAAAGCTGTGACTAAGACGACGACTATGACAGATATTAAGATCGCCAGACCCTCGATCCATTGATAGTGGCCTTCCTCTTCGTCAATATGTCCTGGAATATTCATTATTAATATTTAAAAGGTTATACTATACAACAGACTTTTAATGTTAAGCTTGAAACACATCAGTAATCTTTACGTAAGTATGCGATATTATGATTATGACAATATTTAAGCCCCTTTTCCCCATTTACAGATAAAATTTAACTGACAGATATCTTATACCTGTCACTGTCTAAATCGTCATGTTTTATAAAATAGACATAGGATTGTCTGTCAGTAATATCTGTAAGTGGTGAATTACTAAGCAATTGGAACTACGTATGAAAACAAGAATACACTTCAAGTAGGGTTCAGTATGACGACTACCCCATACTAATATGAACTAAATTATTAGTATCATTAGTATTGGAAAATCGCCATATCCATACCCGAATTCCCCCTCGTGCCGTGTAACCCCGCTTGAATACCATTCTCACAAGATTTTCAACTACATTACCGATTTGTGTTTCAAGCTTACCTTATCTAATTTAAAACTGTTTATTTAATGAAAATGTCGTATATGTTGTCCATAATCCATGAAACATATACGACATTTTATCATCTACAGTTACTAGCTTTTAGGGTAAGTTCTAAGGGACAGAGTAGAAACAAGGGTTGTGCTGAATATACGGTTCTAAAAATACATAATCAAAAAGAAAATATTATCACAGAAGGCATATAGATAGATGAACGATTCTCAAGTCTGAATATAAATAAATATTTTTAAAATAATCATTTCCAAAATAGCTTTCCGTCAAAATAACGAATATTTTGACTTTGATATTTAGAATAGAAAATGCTTTATTCGGTATCACTCAAGGCACAATATTTTACTTAACACTAGGCAAATTACATAGATACCGAAAAGGTTATCCAGCTCAGCATACTGCTGTGACTCAAGGTCACAACAACAGATTTTCTGATTGATTTTGATAGTAATTGTTCAGAATCTCGAGTAACTACTCAAAACAAAGCTAGAGTATGTATATCCATTACTAACACATCGTACCAATATCTCTCTACCATATTAATCTATAGCATTAAGCTCCATAACCGACACTTATTAATTCAATGACCATCCATAAACAGCTAATGGACACTGTATAGTTCTCTCGCTTTCACTAACGTAGAAATCATGTGAGAAAACGAGATAGAGGCCTTATCGACACTACTCGCTGTAGTTATAAGAGGTATTTTGAATTTAATAGAGTCATATGTATGAGCTTTATGATATAACTTAATATTTGATGACCGGGTATACTACGAATGGACGTATTATTTATTGAATAAATATGTACCTACTTATGTTTATTGTAGCATAAGGCTTTGTATGTGTTTCTATTTTTTTCTATGTAGGTAATTTAATTTCAACAGGTCAAAGATATAGGTATTTATATAAGATGAAATCTGCTGTTTACATACGTAGAATGTTGTATAATAAGGTAAGTACTTTAATCAAATTGACATAATACTTAAATTAAACTTTTTAAAACGATAAAAGAGTGAAATATATGTTTTTGTAGCAAAATATATCATACACAATTAATTTGTTCAATCAGTTAATTAAAAAGTTGGATTAAATAACGATTTTACATTACAGAGAAACTCAATAGGAACCTATATAGGTTGCAAAAAAGAAAACATATTTGTTGCGCATTATGTACTTGCTAAAGCTATCGAATCTTGGCTGCTTCTTAAACGATTTAAGTATACTTATGTACTGTAGAACTAAAATTTATTAACATTAATCTATCAAACTACGATATATCCAGCTCAGTGAATCTGTCTTATCAATTATATTGTGTGGTAATATGTACGACTATTGACGTACGTTTTGGCGCCAATGTTTCACATCATATGAATAAGCAAAATATATTAGTAATTTTGAAATTGTATTTTATATTTAGAAAATCAACATAACCTTTGATTAAAACAGCATTTAAGTAATTTTATCAAACACCGAAGAGAAGGTTTATGTAAAATTAAATTATTCAATTTACTTAGGTTTTTAAAAGTATAAATAAAATATAGGTAAGAAGGTTATAAGAAGGTAACTACAACATTATCACGAGGTTTATGTAACTACGACTACACAAACAATTTCGACACAAATATCTAGTCTAGTACAATGCGCGGCAGTTTAATTCACACCTCGAGTATATTGCTGTCTCTATCGGACGCGTATAAATATAATGTGTTAGAGAGAGATGGAAATATCGTCTACTGCCGGGTACTGTAATTAAGCGGACATTTGGGTAAGACATAGGTACTATGAGGAAGTGCGTTAGTCTACTTGGGACTTCTATTGAGGTACGTTTACTGGGGTAGGGTACTCATTTTTATTTGCAACTGAACCAATTAATGCATTTTTACCATGGTTTTTTGAACATAAAAAAACTTTTCGATGAGCAACTATGTTAAGCCTGTAGGATCTAAACACATTATGAAGAAAAAAAATATTTAAGAGATAATATGAGACTCTTTACAAGATTTCTTGCAATAATGGAAATCAGGTTAACTCAGACATAACCAAACAATGTTGTTTCAAAACTATTGTATACGGTCTCTAAAGAAAAGAAAAAAATACAGTTAATTTGTAGAGCTTCGAGTAACTTAGAAAACCATGGTAACTTCACTACAGTAAAACAAAATTACAAATACTAAATTGATTCAGTTGCTTCATTAAGAATTTATTGTTAATTTCAAACCAACGTTGCCAATCGGAAGATGTTTGAGTACGAGTTAACTACGACGACGTATAATACGAAATAGTTTAAGAAATTCGAAGATTTTTAAGAGAACACTTATTTTTCGCTCGACTACATCATAAATGTTGTAACGAGCTCATTGTTATATCATATTTGATTTGAAATAAAAATAAAAGATTTTATATAATTAAAATATATCTTGCAAAGATATTGTTCAAATCTTAAATTGATTTCTTTTCAGAAAATCTAAAAGAAACATCGATAAACACCAACCTCATATTACAAAACGAGTTTTATTTATAGTCCTAGAAAAAACTCAGATAAATGACGTTTCGACTATAGAAAAAACGTCAAAAGCGGACATTAGTCCTAGAACTATATTTAAAATGCAGTTTTGTAATAACGGGGCAAATGATTAACAGATTGATATCTAACATTATTATTTACGTAATTTGTGAAGCAATCACAAAAATTTAAATAAGAGATTAAATATTTAAGAGCAGGGGCTAAGTAAGTAGTCCTTTGCATTTGATATTGCAACATTAGCAATACTGCTTAATGTCAACATAGGTTGTTACAATTTTGTCGATAAGTTGATCAACAAATCTCTATAAAAATATTCGAATTCTTTATCTAAATAGCCCCGTACAATAAGACTAGTTGGTACACTCCTTACCGGGATCGTCTATACTCCACATCGTTATTGAAAAAAGAAAAAACATCCATTAATCAATTATAAAATTTTCACGATATTTGATCTAAGCGAAGTTTCGTTGCGATAGGGACGATCCTAAAAAAAATCTAAGTCTGGTTGGATACATTTATTGGTAATGTTATTTTAGCATTGTACCTGACAGATAAATAGAAAGTAATTGAATTCAAAATAAAAAGAATATGCTACATAACCATCAAATGTATCCAATCTGTCATCAAACGCAATTTTTTAAATTCTCTTTTCCCTAATATTTACAATATCTGCCAAACATTTTACGGCGAGAGCATCAAAGGCAAGACATACCTCCACTGTCAACACCACTCAACTGAATATCTCCACATACTTAATACAAGTAAATGCCGGTAGTGGGAAAATGAAAATATGAAATTACATCAGGCGTTAATTAAAAACTTGGATAGATAAAATAGTTGAGTGGTTTAAACAGTGATTTTAAACGAGAGGAATTAACCTGTTGGTAAAAGAATGCTTACTCGTATCACTCTTGTATCAGAGTAGGCTCGTGCCCTTGTAGTGGGGACGTTAAAAGGGCTGATGATGAAATGATGAATGAAACAAAAGCGTACTCACCAACGTCGGAAGGGTCATCGGACGGCTTGTAGAAACTGAGCCCTAGCGAGACCACGGCGGCGACCTGCAGGATGATGAGGGTTACGTCCTGTAGCGCCTCCCAGACCAGCGTGAGGAAGGTCTTGGGAGGTTTGGGGGGGATCATGTTAGAGCCGAACACCTCCCGCCTGTGCTGCAGGTCCGCTGCCGATCCGCTAAGACCTGGAAATTGGAGGAGGGGAGTTAAAGTTAGACTAGGATGAAAAATAACACCTATTTTTCGTCATGTAGAGATTAAAAGACAAGAAAAGGCATATGCCTTAGAATATGTCTTCCTTTACTTATTCTGTTTTTTTATCTGGCTCGTATTCATTCGTCCGTTGCTAAGTACGAGTACTTATCCGAACCGAGAACTGTGAAACCTATCGCAGATTTTTGTATACGAAACTACGATTAAAAATCTATGGTTTTATTGTGCTGACATAATGAAAAAATTCCTGGGCTTGTGTTAAAACCATTAATTTTGAGAAATACTTGAAATCATTGAAATACTTTTTAAATGAAACCGGTTACCATTTCGCATAGTTCAGCAAAGGAAACGACCTAGTAAATGCAATTTCGAATCCATTCTTTAATTAAAACTAACGGGTTATATGCGAGTGGCCACACCCCCCGCTGCGTCTCCCGACTTGCCCCCCGCTGTGGAAACACTCTATTTTCATTTTGATTGAAAACTATTGAGTAATACTATCTCATAAAATATTTACAGATTTACGCAATTTGTTGTGGTGTAAAGTAACGTATTTTTATTCCCGTCTGGCAATGAAAATAAATAGAATATAAAAAATAAAAGGAATAGTAGGTATACTTATTACGTATAAATCCGGGATAAGATAACGCAAAATTCAAAAGTTAAATTTCCTGCCACCCTAATAAAACAAATAAACCCTGAAACATTAGAAAAACAAGGATAACAATCATAACATTCATAATACTTATTCATTTATTCAGAAAAAGCACAAAACTCGGTGTTACATCTGTTTTATGTTTGAGTCTCGTTACAGCGTTAGCAAGATGGATTGTTTTTTACCATCTACTTTGGAGAGGGAGCTTAGAGGCGTTTTTCCTCTGCTTGATAACAGATTTTTGTTTAAATATCATTATTAACTTTACTTGAAATCAATGAGTTAATGCATTTATACTTTAAATGCGAAAGTTATTATCAGCGAATCTGTTATCTTATAAAACCAAAGTTGCTTTAAAAGAACTCTGTGAGGAATTGGAAAAAGTTTAACCATGTTTAACTGAAAACAAAAGCTAGTGTAAGTTTTGATTGTAGACTACAAAAGTTGAAAATAATAAACGAAAACTTTACAAAAATTTCCGCTTTTACATCAAAAATTCCCGCCACGCTATCCATCCTACTGGAAAACATATTTTAGGCACCTCCCTCATCGTTCCGAGGTCCTTTTAACCTCCGTTGTGATGGATGCTATGCTAATGCATCGGGGCTCACAATCACAAGTCACGATGACGTCATGCTTTCCGGATGACTAGCGATAATTAAAATTCTAAAAACAACCACATTGTTACTAATTTAGGGTGTGGGATGCCCTGACTACTGAACAAAAGCTAAATTGACGGTTATTTCTATTGAAAATCTGTAAAACTCTGACTAGTTTTCTGTTTCTGACTTTATTTTGGGATTTTAAACGAACTTCGTTTTTTTTGTTTTCGTTGTGGCATTGTGGATTCTCTTTAAAAACTTATATCAATATTATAAAAATATTCCTACGTTCTAACTCTCAGTCCTTTCATAATAAAACTGCGACTCAAAAGTTCCCTCTTTTGTTTTTCCTCTTCAATTTCCATGACTTCAGCCGCACTTGAAACATCTTTGCAACTCTTCGCACCTACACTTGCGCATATTTTATCTCTCTTTCTAACAATACTTTTCCACATCGTATACTAAATAAGAATCGCCTATGAATATTTATCGCCATAAACTTATTTTATTTTGGGCTCGTAAAGGGGGCGCCAGAAGTGATTTTTAATTCTCACCCATAAATAAAGGAGATTAAGTTACCGTGTTGTTTCTGAGATATACTTGATAAATGTGGAAGGTTGGGAAAAAGGGGAAGAAAAGTGATAAGGTTGGCAAAACTGATATACCTATGTGGAAGTGTGAAATATTTTCAAGTGAACTAAAATATCTTGACTGTTTAGTATTTCACGGATCAAAATTGTGTTATTTTTTGAACGATGGTGGAAATCGAAACACAATCAAAGAAAGGATTCAACAATTTATATTTAGGTCGCAATAATAAAAGATTTCTATTTAGAAATGTTTCCCCTTTCGAATAACAAAAGGAATTTTAATCGAAATTCCTTCATTCTATTTTTGTTTGTCAAAAAATACGTACCCACCACGAAATTAAACTCTGAAAACAGTTTAGCATTTTCATAATAATTTTGAAACGATCAATCAAATCGTGACGAGGCCGACAAGCGAAGGCTACTCTTAAATCACTCGAAAAATGAAATGATATCGAATAAACGAAACGAGAAGGGAGGTAAAAGGGTCGCGAAAACGTATAAATATTATGACACATTCAGTTATATAACCCACAAGATTTAACATGAAACTTGAAAGTAGAAGCGCGAAAACGAATTCAGACTCAAATAAAATCTTGCGAGGGTATAAGTAAGTATGAATCGCGGGAAAAAAACATCCTCTCCCGAATAAATAGGGATCATCCGTTCGTTTTGATTTTCATCCCATTTTTGGAGTTTTTATAAAGGGGAGTGCTGAAAAGATTTTCGCTTACTCATTCACGCAAGATGCAGGAATCACTTAGATGTAGGTAATTTTGTTGAAGTATCTCTTCATTTGGAAATTTTTAGGGTTCCGTACCCAAAGGATAAAACACAATGATGTACTTATTTTATTACCGTTGCCGCTATAGCAACAAATACTAAAAATAGAATAATAATAATAATTGTGGGGAGCCCCCCATACAACAAACGTGATTTTATTTGCGTTTTTTGCTCGATATCAACAGTGAATGGCACGGAACCCTTCCTGTGCGAGTCTGACTCGCAATCGGCCGGTTTTTAATAAGAAATAAATCACATTAAACTTTGTTTTATGATATAGCAAATCTATGGCAAGACCAACACTACTCTAAGCATGAAAAGGCCAGCAAAACTCGAACGAAGAAAACCGAACAGTGTCTATAAATATCCATAAAACATAATCCAGTTACATTTAACATAAAGCATAGTAACCGGCTTATTATTACGTAACACAGGTATGTTGTTTGTGCAACCAGAATTCGCCCACTTTCTGTTTACTAGATAAGTGATTTATTGAAGATTTTTCATGCTTTAGTAATGCGTAAGTGGGAACAGTTCCTTTCATCTAGTTTCGGTTCCACGAATTACTGTAGACACTCTTTTAATTGTTTATCTTTTGGAGGTATTGTAGGCATAGAATATTTATAAAGATTTCTTTACTAAGATAAAACATAGAATACAATCTAAGGCTTGTCTTTTTGTCTATCTTAGGTTGTGAAACATTATCTATCTGACCTGAAAGGATTTTATTACTCAGGGCTTTTTAGTGTAAAATAAAATCATTTATTCTAAGTTAAAACTAAAATGTCTTGAAAAGATATGCTACTCGTAAATTACAAATCGCAAAATTGTTAAATGCTGCCTTGCGAAGGGAAAACTTCAGATAAACCTTAACTACTCGGTAAAATGAGCCAAATGTACCTGCCACGCCTATTTCCTAGCTTTCAAATGCACCCAAAAAATCCCTTAAACAAAAGCCAACGCTGAAATAATTCCGTGACGCCAGTGTCCAATCGATGACGTCACTCATCACCATCAAATGCAACAATCAACGCGTTATGGTATAAAAACGCTATAAAATCCACCGGAAGTGAGCAGTAATACGGTATTGAGCTCGTAAAACGTGAGTAGCCTACTAGCGTATCATAGATAGCACTTGTACATTAAAATATATTAAAAATAACGTGAGATTGACGTATTTGTGTTGCTTAACTTTATAGTTTTTCAGTTTTTTTTAGATTGGACAAGTCATGATACATTGCTTTAAAAAAATATTGAATGTCTACTTTTTTCCCGTTTTTGTTTTAACAGAGATTTAAAGCAAAAGCTAAATTGCTGGTTGGATAAAAATTTAAAACAATGGCATGCTAGATAGCAAGGAACTTGATGGCGGAAGATGACGGTTTTCCCTGCACGCGATCTCACTTGCAAATTATGCATCCTTACTCATCCGGATTCTAAAAGCAGTTACTACAGTTTATAACAATACTGAAAATTGCCATCACAAACAGATTCCGAAAATTTTACGATTTCCGTCGACTTTACAGCTGTGTTTGTTGATTGGATGTGTAATGATGAAGAAAATAAATAAAAAGTAAAACATTTGGCGCCTGTTTCGAATTTATATTTTATTTGTGCGTGTTGTTTGGTCACGTGTGTTTTTAATTCTTTTTAAAAATAAGTACTCATAAATTGATACAATATACATATACAATTTGGTATACGTTCATCTTTTTAAAAATGATTTTCATATACGTTCATTCTAACGTTATTTTTTGATTTAACAAAACCAAAGGTAAAAACTTTAACAAAAAAACTTTTCAACCAAATTCCTCTACTTTATATCCACCAACAAGTTCTATAAATACTTAATATACGTGCCAGAGTTTCAAAACCTGCCATTACTAAATAAATATTAGATGCAAGAGACAGAAATCAAATTGGATGTCGTCATAAAATATGCACACACACTCCGCATCATTGAAAGCTGTATGTCAGTTTGCAAACATCCACTATTTGTACAGTGAATATTCTCGGCATATTAAATGTTGTTCATTTCATATTTATATGTATTCTGTGCTCTTTTCATTTGTTTATGGTGTCTCAAAGAATCGGCTGTGAGCTAATAGATAAATCGCTTGACGATCTGGCTGGTCAAGGATATTGACTTTGATTGATATTTTAGATTATACATGTACAGTTTGCGACAGACAATGGGCTTCTACAATAGTCACCCAACTCTAATTGTTATATTTATGGAGTCGACGTATGAGAAATGAACGCTCTATGCAGGTTTCCTTCTTTTGTCTAAACTGCTGAAGATCTTCATACAATTTCGGAGCTTGTACATGTACATTTGTTTCACTATTGATAGCTTCGTATTTCAAAAACGCCGTTAACTAAGTATCCGACGGTCAATAGACTTAATAAATATTAAAACGCTTGGCAAATAGATTCTTGTCTTGCATCTCACTTGGGGTCATAGTTATAAAGACGTTCGTGTTTGAAATACCTATTTATATCTAGTTATATCCACTTAAGACCAATAAAACTAATAATTTAATCACTGTGACAATCGCTGTTAATCGTTTTGCTCGGGTTTATTATTGGCCTATAAATGTCTAAGTGATTGCTTGAAATAGGTAATGGATAGCTATAAAGCTAGCGTTAATTACGTAGAGTTGAATTAATATTTAGCATTTGCGTGGAAATCAATAGTTTATCGAACATTATGCTAGTAAGGGACAAAGAAAAAAGTCTTTATTTCAGTTAGAAAATAATAGGACTGTTACATAGGTTGATATTTCATAAAATGGTGATTTCTATGGCTCCTTGAGTCTTCCCTATCCCAAAATGTTTCCGTTTAAAGAAACAGTAGAAAAGAAAAAAATATTCCAAAAAGTCTGTTAAGAAAATAGCAAGTAACATTGCGAGTTACAGCCGTTTCACGTACTTCTATATGCTATATCTTTACGTAAAAGCATGCATGTATGAACTTTTACCTTTACTGATCGTATTCTCGTTTTGTCCGAGTTCTGTCTCAATTTTGGTGTTTATTATTACTACAAAAAGATCGGTAATATTGTTATTAAAGTTACAGAATTCTTCAGAAGATAAACATTTAGGAAACATAAGATTATTCATCGTGTAACACGTTTTAGTCTGTTCTAGCATATCCTAGACTAGGGATTTCGATTTCACATACATCAACAAATTTGTTTTGCGGTATTGGTATTTTGCATTTATGTTTTATTTCACCGGCTAGTGGTGACAGTTAGCTAGTAGTAAGTAATCTATTCCTATACGGTACATTTAAAAGATAGGGATTCGAACCTGCGTCTCCAGGGTTAAAAGACCGACATTCTACCGACAACGCTACCACAGTTTACTTGCATAAATTTTAGCATTCAAAGGCATATAGGAATATACCAGCACTAACATAGGAAGCGTCCATGACCTCGGGCCACGTAACGCAACCTTGGGTCGACGGAGGTACGAGCACCAACCCGAAATGGCAAGTCAACTGGAACGACCCGTTAGTTCTGTAGCTAGCTACAACATACATAAGCCCTTTTGGTTTTATGGAATGGTGGTTTATTTTTAGAAGGATTTTAAGTCCTTTTTCATACGGTTTTCATACTAGTTTAATCAAGAATTTCAACGCAAACTTTGTCTAGAATAACTGATTTTTAAAATTTTGTAAATGTGTCGCTCTCGCATCGGATTTTTCAGCCACCAAAAATGTTGTATCGTCTGCAATAGACGTAAGGCCTATAAAATATATATTTTTTGGTAAAGAACGTAGGTATAAGTTTCATCTTTTCCAATTTATGGTAGCCATTTCACCTGAGAAACTATGATATAATTCTTTCTCTTTACAAAACAAAGAACAATAAATAACTGCACACACAACAAAACCCTGTAACTTACATTTCTTACACGAGAATTTTTGAAACAACATTTTCTCGCCTGTTTCATACTGAATTTCGCGGCAAATGGAGAGATGGGTCGGACCGACTCGGGCCATTTACGCTAGGAAAATCCGACAGAAACAAAAAGATAATACTTTCCATACCCCTCCTTCCATGTTAAAGGCTATTCAAATCAGTCGGAAAAACCGGCCATAGTTTTCTTTGATAAAACTTTGCTTTTGCGGTTTCCAACTCGGTTATTGTTAGGTTTTAGTCTTTACTTCTTTCTTTTGTTTTGAGGAAAGTAAAAATGAGTAGAGCTATGAACATACGTACTTGAGTAGGTTTTATTTGAATCCTTTCGTATGTCTGTTTTTGTATTGCGTTATTCCTATTCCAAGTACGTTATCATCTTCAAATTCTTGTTTTATTTATTCAGTAATAAATATTTATTTTGTAAGGATTTGTATAGGTACTTGATCTTATTTGATTCTTTATACTTATATGTTTCTTTAAACTTTTTCATTTCTTTAAATATCTGAGTATAAGTTTATTCATTGTGACATCACAATAATCTTGACCACGATCACAAAGTAAGTCATTGCGGTTCCCGACGACGTTTTAAACAAAACCATGTTGTTACTCGTAAAGTAGCATTTTACACGAGACGTGCAGGATGTATGCAATTATGGCGAATTGACGACAATGTATGGAGAATTCGACGGGTTATGTAATATTACACTCAACGAGTATGTTGACTGAATAGGTGTAACTTTGTAAAATTGATGTAACTTTCAATAATATGAAGGTATTTCCGCTATGATACTGGCGCCTTTTTAGTCACGCGTTATAATTAGGGATTGCAATCCGGTCCGGCGGATCCGGTAATCCGGCGGATCCGGCGTGTTTTCGGAGCCACCGGATCCGGCGAGTCACCTCCGGATCCGGTTGCCGGATCCGGTAAAGCAAAAAATACGCGTAAAACAGTACTGTATGCACCGATTTCTTAAATGATGAAAATGTGACAGAAACAGCAGACGAAAATATGGATTCCGATTCTGATCTACAGTTACTTAATTACTGGCGATTGAACCAGTGTTGAGGCAAAAAGGGCCTTTTCTGCTGCAGGTTATTTTTGTAGTGCCATCAGAAGCAGATTAGGAATCAACAATGTTTTCTAAGATCGTATTTTTAGGCACAGAAATAATATGCACTTGCATTCTGCGTTGCAAAAAATATTTGCTTCTTATTTTATTGTTTCTACTTCAGACCATAATCCTAATATGGTCTGAAGTTAAATTTATAAGTACAAATAAGACTGTTTTGTTAACTTGAGCCTATGTAAATTATTAATATCCGTTTAATAGTATTATTACTGAAGTATCTACTTTCAGATACTTACAGTAATACCATGTATAATATAATACAATACAATACGTGAGAGTCAGACTGATTACTTACATTATTATTTAAAATATTTTTATTTAGTACCTACAAATAGTACCGAAATATACAATTAATACCAAAAAATATTATTATAAGTGATGTTATTTGCCATCAATATGTATTTTATTTAACTTTTTATGTACTTATTACAAACAGAACTAAAAGCACTTAATCCGGCCGGATTGAAAATGATACCGGATTGCAATCCCTAGTTATAATATCTAATATTAATCATATATCGTAATTATAGGTTTAACAGTAGTCTGATGTTTAACCTTGGCATAAAAAGATATCAATAAATCTTCATTGAAATCAAGAATGTACACTTTGATAAGGATAATAATCACTGTTATGCTGGGGCCACACTAACGGCTAACGTTAATGCCCAATAGCGCGATAATTATTGCGATAATTTTTAACACGTTAAAGTGGGTGGCTACACTTGAACAGTCAACGTTAATGCCCATTATTGGCGATAAAAACGGCATTGATTTTACTTGCACTCGCTCTGTATTTCATGAGCGTAAATTTTTATTACTTGAATTTATTAAATCTTTACTAATTTATAATAATTCCATTATTCTTCGTCAAGCATCACTTTGCGTTCCACGATTCTTGAAACTCTTTAAGTTTTGGATACCACAAACATGGTTCCGTTTGTAAAATCTCCAGAAATGTAATTACTTTCTCATTACTCCACTCCATAGCCATAGTAGGTATAAACAAAAACGTGCTTAAAAGGAAACATGTGCGATCGCGTTGCGCTCACGACGAACACTGACAGTACGTAGTGTGGCCGTTTCATCGCATTAATTCTCGCGTTAGTTTCTTTGATGTACCGCCACTTGAGCTATCGCCTAACGCCAAACGGCAATGTTAATGCCGTTGTCAAATTATCGCGTTAAATTGTGGCTACACCTACTGTTAACGCCGGTTATCGCAATAATTAATGGCATTTCTCGTTAGTGTGGCCCCAGCATTAGTGCGATAGTTATCAATTAGTTGAATTGATTTTAGCATCGATCGAATTTAAAAAGGCGAGGCGGATAGAGTCCCAAATCAAATGTAATAAAAAAACCGTCTTTCTTCAAATTCATACCGTAATTACAGAGAGGAAAGATTTCATAGTTCAGTCGTTTTTGCTGCATAACCACGAAACCACTAAATCGTTTCGAAAAATATCTTTTATATAACAGAATTTTACGAATATTACTTCTAATTGAAGAATAAGTAGAATATATTGAAAATAGTTAAAATATAGAGTGTTTCCAAAATAGTCAGGGATCCATGTGTACCCAAACATTTCCGTACGAAGCTGGAGCGGGTCACTACACTAGTAGTATATAACTAAGGACATGAAATCACATTACCTTACTCCACTGATACTATCAAACTTTCAAACCACAAGAACACCTCGCAAAATCCTCAGGAACTTACCTGAAAAGAAGCAAAATAACGGTTAGTACTTTAGCACTCTTATAAAGACCTATAAAACGCATTAAACACGATTTACGATTGGCGTGTGGATTAATGGGTCGGGGATTGAGCTTCTGGCTTTTTAATACCTAGGCTATCTAGAATCTAGATGTTTGCTTTATGTGGAATGTAAGGTTTCTTTTCGAATGCTGTCGTTATATGAACAGTGTAGATAATTCTGTCAGAAGAGTTGTTGTAAAATGTTTCATATGAGGTCCTAAGTCTAAACTAAAACACCAGCTAGTTTTTGACTGGTTTGCATTCGTTTTATGACTTGATTGCGGGGACCAAAGTAAAACGCAGTGCAGCGTTTTTAAAATGAAAAAAATAATGTGAAGATTTTTATATTTTTTTTGAAATACGTAATTTTAATATCTCATTTTTAAATTTTTGACAGCAAGCCAAATAATTTTGAAATTGTTCTCCCTACCCACATCCCCTTCTCTGCCCATCACAATGAAAGTACTTTTTTTAAACTAGGTAGTGTATAGTTGAAGCCAAAGCCTCACTGGTCGTGACCCACTTCTTGAATATCGTCCACGGAAGACCGTGCAAGGTGTCACTCAACCGAAAGCCGATTACCGAACATTTACCCCTCCTGCTACTCATGATAGCCTAGTACCTACGTACTTAAAGTTAAAGTGGAATAGGCAGTAGGGAAAGCGTAGAATAGATAGACAGCTGTAGATTTATGATTTGTAACAGAGACCCGAACTTATTGTATAGATTGTTAGGCTCTCTGTTTACATTAATTTAGTTCTGTATCTAAGCAAGTGTCTTGCCTTAAATAGGAAATGCAAATTGCAATAAAATATCTTGAAATAACATCTAAATTCTACACAAACAAACACACGAGTTTCATCAGAAACCGTCTACAAAATAAGACCACTCCATTCATACTGCTACAAAATTTATTCAGCTGCACAAAATCAAAACATACTAAGTTTAAACCCTTTAATCGGGAGTCAATTTCACTCGGAGACCAACAGAACAGACATAGCCGAGCGAAATTCCATTTTATATTTAGATTTAAGCTTCCGTGTTGGTGAACATGGCGAAACTCGCTTTGTGCCGACGGCATATGGTTTCAACTTGTTTGAGGACGAGCCGGATTATATTAGACGATGGTTTATGGCTGCCACTGAGGAAGTTACCTTAGAGTTGCAGTGATTAATATTTGTTAGAGATAAAATCTAGCCAAAATGTCTTTGTTGGTCGAGATAATTATTTTATATCTTCATTATTCCATTGACTTTAATAGCCTCTCAGCATACATTAAACGAGAAAGAATAATTAAAGGCTTAGCACTACCTTAGCCAGTTTCGGATGAGAGATGTGATATCATACTTGATTATATTGATGTTAACTATCTTTATAGAGAGTAATAATATGTCACAGATAGTAATGAAACAAACAACTAGTTTCGGAGCATATTATAAATTAATAGCTTAATTTTATTAGACTATAAGACTGAAGGAGTACACCTCTATGGTAACGTGCTCAGTCCCCCCGATTTATGGCCGCACACAAATGGTTATTCACGAAAATGTCTTTGAATGAGACAATGTTACTCCAAAGGAATGAGAAGGTAAATTTTATTAAAGCCCCCCACATTGCATAATTGATTGTATTATCTCACAAACAAAGTCTACTTTTGTATGAACCGTAACTTTCTGTCGTTCCTAAGTATACGCGATGTTATGCAAATACGGAAAAGTTTTAAAAGGTTTGTTTCTTTAGGCGTGTTTAGTTTGAAGTTTGGAGCTTTTTCAGTCTACCCACAAAATCGGATGAAAGGTCCATGACTGGAAAAACAAAGGTTTGAGGATGACGAAGATTTGTGAAAATATTTCTATTAGTGATTTGCTTATTTTGTAGCTATTAACAACTAAAGGAACAATGAAAAGAGATTAATCGATAAGCGTAGAAGCTCTCATCGTAGTCAATCGATATCCAATAAATCTAAATGTCGTCAACAAAGAAGAAAATAGTTTTGTCAACAATCATATACAGCAAAAGGTATATAATCATCAGTTACCCATCTATATACACACGTATTAATTAATCTAACGATCAATCCATCAACGTAACCCATCTATTGTAATAAGACAAAGTGGTTATCTTATAAACTTTATAACAGTGTCGTATCGTAAACCAAACTAAGTTTGTGTCCGACAAAGGCCAACTTTGCAGATAATGCTGCAGATATAACTCTTGAGACTTGATTACTATCTGGAGGGATGAAAGGCGATGTAATTATGGACATGCTTTTGAGGTTAAACAAAATTTTATATATTTTCAGGAAGACAAAACTCTAAGAAAAGAGTGATAAAAGCAGAAACCATATGCAACAATAAAAAACAAGAATAAAACCACCCCTCGTTGTCAACAATATAAAATTACACCTAACCAAAAGATTTATCTTAAAAGACATTTGAAAACGGAATTTCAGATTTCCACATTCTTTGCTAATCTCTTTCCAATCTCAATTCATACACTAGATGTTTTCATCCCGTTCTTGCATCAGACAGCCGCATCTTTCTATCTCCAAGCAAAATCCGATCCAATCTACGAAAAGGCGTACCTGATCGAATCGGAACTATTCCGGTAATCCACATTGTTGTTAGATCTGCTTGGAGTTAAGTGAATTTCTTGATAAAATTGCCGCTATCAAAGTTGGTTCTATCAAGTGTTTGATTCGGTTTTATAGACTTAAATAGCTTTTGGGAAAACTGCTGACAGAATAATGAAATTCACTTCAAATGCTAGTGAATATTTTCGCCTGTTATTCGAATATTAAAGTGATATAGACTAAGATGATATTTATGACTAATTGTGCAGGTATGCAGTGAATAATGATGAACCGTTTGACAACCAAAAGGTGGGTCAGGACGTCATCATTAGATGCCGATTTGCAGCTGGATCTTATTACCTATGTTACTGTATATTCTTATAGAACTAGACATCGGTAAATGATCTACATTAACATCTGTTAATGTCTTTAAAAAGGAATAAGGAGATAACTTAAGCGCAGAAAATCTAAGTTTGCAAATGATATCGCAAAATGCCTCTCAGTAACCGGGTTCACCAAGTTTTAGTACCGGGCACAGATCCAAATAGGTAAAGCTAAATATCGCTTTCCAACATTTTTGTGTCGCGTCGCGTCCGAAATACACACAACGTCATTTATCGTAAAGCTGGTATTTTAATTGTAGTTTGCACGTCTAGGTGTGACGTCATTCGCATTGACGCGGGAAGTACGTCATTATTGGATAAAGGGTCTGAAAACCTTGACGCACCTTTTTGCTGTGACATGAATATTCTTGGTGAGGCGATGTCGGTTTGCACGTGAATGTGTAAAATGAGAAAAGCGTAGGTCATCCAATGTTTTTGAAATTTATGAAATCCATTCATGAATAACGATTATGCTTAGTAAGAATTTCTAAGTTTTTAGGTTAGGTACACTATGATTCTCAAGACTTAAGAATAACAATTATATTAGAACCGAATAAGGTGCCAAATTGTAGTTCATATCATAAACAACATCTATCTCTACAGCTTCTTTTTGTATCGGATTAATATGGTTTGATTTAATTCCCATGTCACCAAAACAAGTTTTGTTTATGCAGTAGCATAAAGGGTCGATATTAGAGTTCATGAACTCTTTGCGTGAGTTAATGTCGAAGCAAAGGAATGCCAATTACATTCAAAGTGCCATCAGACAGTAATAAATAGGATAATAAAAAAGAAGTGTCAATTATTGCGGCGCTTACCCTACAGGACAGGGAATGTCTTTAAAAGGTCAAATGGGTGAAGCATGGCAAGATCAATGTTCAAAGTAGATTTTGTCTCGATATGAGGGAAAAGGTATAAAAAAGTTAAGAAATTGATTCACTAAAAAAAAAGAAAACTTCTACAAAAGCCGCCACGAAACGGGTATGCTAAATTTCGATATTAAGAAAGAAGAGTATTTAATAAGTAATGTAACAAACAAATAAGAGAAGAAAATCTGTACACCCTACAATATTGGCAGAGATAATCCCTAACCTACAATATTGGCAGAGATAATCCCTAATGCAATCCTCGTGTAATCTCACTGGCAACGTTTGGCATTACATCCGAGGATGATATAGTAACACGATTATTTACCAGTACGCTAACATGTTCAGTACAGCTTCGAGTAGCAACAAAAGTAACAAAACATTAATCGGAGTGGGCCGCTTGCGTGCCAAAACTTCTACCACCAGAACTCCAAGACCCCTGACTTTCATTAAATCCCACAGGGTTACTTTGGCCACATCTTTCGGGATGTCTTCAGCATGGTTGGAAGTCAAACTGCCTGCCAAAGGGCGTGGAGAAATGTATCAAGCACAAGGCTTGGCATCCTCGCGACGATTTTCAGCAGATTTACGATTTCGCATTTCAATTTTTGTAGAACGAATTTGGAAATAAATAGCTGTTTGTACGGTTCAGTGGCGTTTTATCGTAGAGCAATGGCCAAGATTACGTAACGCAATCGACTGAATAGGAAATATCGTTCTATTTTTAGGAAGTTGAAAACTTTGAAAAATATTTTATTAATAACTAGCTGTCCCGGCGAACTTCGTCCCGCCTTAGAAAGAACTTTATTGTGTAGGAATAAAGTTCAAATTGACTCTACATTTTAGTAAGAAAACATTTGTATGGGAAAAAAAAAAGGTCTGTTTTAGGGCTTTCCCGGCAATTATTCGAATTTTTCTCACCGTAAGAACCATCCTTGGACTTCAATGAACATTTTAAAAAAAGAATTAGCGAAATCGGTCCAGCCGTTCAGGCGTGATGCCGTGACAACGGAAAACGGGTTTCATTTTTATATATATAGATACGATTTAGCACATTGTCAGAATTAATATCTACTATAAAGGAAAACGAGAGAGCTAAGCGCGTCTCATCAAAGTTGAACCAGCGAGTTTGGCTTATCAAAATTCATGAATACGCCGAAATCATACCTTTTCAGTAGCAAAGGAGAACTTGGCGAGAAAAATCACCGAAAAGGTTATACCTACAGTGCTGGTGAAAACATTTTGCATAGAAAAGTTAGAAAGAATTATAAATATTGCTGTCGTAACGTAAACTGTGGACTTCGAAATGGGAGGCATGATGAGTATCATCTTTCCGATGAAAGAAACGATATAAATAATATTTCACTGACACAATCACGACAAATTCATTAAGAATAAGTTGCCTGAGCATCATACGACCACTAACTAACCTCAAATTCATTCCGTCTACAAGCTTTATATTAATCTCATTAACTCTCCAGTGTTGCGGCATTGTTCCTCGTATCTAATACATTGGCGACGCTGGGGAGCCGTGCGATGTAAACGAGCCGGCTTTTATTGCTAACAACACTGCCCACTTTACTTGATTCGCTGTGATTTATCCTGTACGTCGGATTGTCTTCTTTACAGCCTCTGTTTGGTGATAATGCTGTAGTTGTACCATTTTGTTTAGCTTTCCTTTTCTGCTATTTGATGGGCTTGACCATTGTTCGCTAAGAACTATTAAATAAGCGTTCCTTTCTTTAGTTTTAGTTTCTCATCGTTTATGAAATTGTGAATTTCGCAAAGTGAAATTGTGACGCAAAGTGAAACATAAGATCACAAAAACTCTCACACGCTTGCGAAATCATTAAATCTTACATGAGTCACGGAAGACAGTATCTACAATCAGTTCGGAACTAGCTAAAATTGCGAACCGAAATTACGAGTTCGCATTTCTCTATCGTAAATAGATTAGATTTTTAACCTTAAATATGGCCACTAATCTTCTTTGCGAGATTACTCGTGGGATTATAAAGGGCTGGCAATTACAAGACTCCGAGATTCAAGTAAATCGCGTCATTACGCCTGCTCTCGTATTGTGCCGGCAAATGTGCTCGAATGCAAGCATTTGTTACATAACATGCGCTGTAGTTATGGAAACAAGTGCGATTGGTGAACGTAACAGTATTATGATCGCTTTATTTACGATGATGTTATTATTAGTTGTGAGTTTGTGAAGGTCTCGCAGTAGTTTGTAGATTCTGAAGATCGAGTCGTTAAACAAAGGTCGTAGAACTTTTTGGCGTTAATATATTAGAGTACGATACTTGTTATTTGTGTCTTGGTGCATCAAAAACTAAAAATGTTACAAAGAGAAGTATGTAAAGATGCAACAAAACAAAAAAATATAATATAGATTTTAATTAGTTTCTAGCACAAATGCTAATCGACATCTTTGTCATAGGTATCAGAATCAAAATACAAATTGCGGAAATGAAGTTTTTGTTATAACTTTTCTGATGTAATTCAGCTGAGTCACGATATTTCCGGAAACACCTTTCGTTTTGTGTCCATATATTTTGACAAATGCGTGCGTTATTTGTAATTAACGCATGGCATTCTTTACAAATTTGTAAATGCTGGTTAGCGTGGCCCATTATTCTTTCGGTAGTATTCTTTCTTTAGTACTTTTTCTGTATTTGTAATTGTTTTTGCTGTTTTGTATATCAAATAAAATATAGGTAATGTCTAAACTTTATTTTCGTATATCTCACTTTTTAATCGCTCTTATTTTCAGGCCGTTCGAACATTTTGAGACTACCTTAATTGGATTTAGCAAATTTTCGAATTTGACTGTGCAAATCGATTTTTTTTTAAAGTCATCAAAATTCAAACACGTGAGTCTCGCACACGTAAATTATCATCTCGTATTCACTCCTAAAGTTTCCTACGACTTTTTCACGGTCCAACTTTTCTCGTCACTGGCTGTTTACTCAGGTACTTGTCGTGCGGTGTGGGAAGAAATAACTCGTCGATTTTTAACAAATACGTATAATTAATAAGTGTTGACCAAACTAACAATTTTGCAATAATGGAAGGAGTGTACCGATTGCAGCGCGGTTAGCAAGTGGCGTTTCGCGGCGGCGGCGCAGGCGCAGATCTCTTGCGGTTCGATACGCTGCGTGCGTGTGTATGAGCATACACATATGCAAGGCGTTAACACTGGCTTTTCCTGTCATACAGACATCTTTCAACAGATGTTGACGGGCATTAAATGGTTAATATTGCATTTTTAGAGTTAGGTACTTTGGGATAGCCTTTCTGGGAATGTTTTTCTATAGTAGAAAAAGAAAGAGAATCACCATAAAGATAAAATCAAATCTAAACTTCGGTATATTTTAGAGTTGTGTGCAAAACTAGCAAATCAAAACCTGTACCCGTAAAAGCTACAGAGAATTGTTACCCTCAAGGTGATTGATTAATAATTTAATGTCGTGATTTTCCGGTAGTGACCTCGCGGGCTTCGATAGCGTGAACCGTCTGCTTCGGACGCTCCCGACCTATTTCAGTCCACTAGCGAGCCTCGAAACAATGAACCGTGTGCGATAGAATAGGACAGCTTAATGTCCAGCGGACGCGTGAGATAGAGAGAACCAACGTCGCAGGGAACTTAGTACCGCTGCGTTCTATTTCTGATCGTCGCAAAACATGTCTCGGAATTCGTTTCTATGTGTCTGGGAACATCAAAAATCATGTGACTAATGATTGGGGAGCTAAAACCGGAATTTGGATGTATCGATTTTCAGGAACATTAAAATGTTGATGATCATTGCTTAAAAAATTGCAAAATCACTTACAATAACGGAATAAGAAACTTCAAAAGTCTCTAATAAATTTCTTAGAATGCTATCGTAAAATTGGAATCTATTGTAGTAGTAGTAAATATCAGAGTACACATTAGGTACTAAGTACTATTGTACTCGTAGAAACCGCAACTCCACATAATGCTGTCATAACTCCATCTACAAATAAGTACACTATAAAAACGAGCGTTCCCATTGGCAAGTTATGACACGTGGCTAATGAATTCAGGCCAATTACCTTGAGTGACATCACCGGCTTATGTAACGCAGTTCAAATAATTGTGGATATAATTGGATAAGTGCATCGATGGGCGTTCACTAGTTCACTAGTTTCACCGATGGGTTCGTGGGTTCCATCTAAAAATACCAGTGGAAATGCCAACGTATTAATAGTAGCAAAGGATTTAATTGAGCATCGCATGTTGAATGACTCGGAGATGAATGCGTTGAGAAGGCGCCTTGGCTCCGACTAGATGCAGCAGCTAATGAAAAATGCTAATTTTATTAAAGACAGAGCTTGAATGATAAAACCAGAATAAAGACGCCTTGCAAAAAAGACAAAAGCGATAACGTCATTTATATTTAAAACTACTATAAAAACCAGTGCCAACTGAGTCACCATAAATTTTTTACAACGCTAATTTGGGTAAGTTTAAGAAAATAGAGTATGACATTTTTATCAGGGTCGTTATTAAAGATGGGTTTGGTTTATATGCGAACCGTTGTATAAATAATGATTAGAGAGGCGACTAAAAAGAAAAGAGTGAAGAGATAGATCACAAAGGAACAGTAGTTTACAATGCTGCACGCGTCCATTAACCAACAGCGGCTAACGGAAACACATCGAGTAAACTGTATACTGTATATAACAGTCTGCAACCGTGCGCGCAACAGAAACAAACCAGGTACCGACTTATGATTGAACGCGCAGGTATTTTCATAGCTCATATTAATGCTGATAGGGTTACCAATCAAAGACTGAAAACAAACGGATGTTTTTTTAGATTTCAATATTTGTGCTACAAAGATTATCTTGTTGACTCACTCATTTTGTACAGTAACAACAAGAAAAGCTATGTAAATTATATGAAACCAAAGAAACAATAGAGACACTTCCAACCGCAGCATTACTATGATGTAAAAACAAAACGTACCTTCGAGTATGCGTCATTCGTAACTTGATAGTTATTTAACGTCAAAAGTTAGATGATAAGAACACTATGCAACACTATTGTTCATATAAACGAGACAATAGGACACAGAACTGCAGATGAAAATGTAAGAGAGAATTTCACATATTTTTCCTAAACGTGACACTGGAAAGCGCACAAATTTTAACAAACAGTTCGTTCTAGACAGGTTATGTGTCTGGAAAGACTAAGTTTGCCATTTTTTACTGTAAAAGATTTGTGCTTTATGGAAATATCTAGGAAAGTTGAATTTTCTTTGGTAATGGGACTCTTGTGGATGCTTTCGATGTCTGGACGGTTTTATGTCATTAGCTATCGGTTTTTAACCTCAACTTATAAAGAATAGTAGGTATATTCTCTAAGATATGCTATAATATGCTGGTTATCAAACATTTTGTTGCCAGCCCTAAAAGATATAAAGCAACGAAAGACGGACGACCGTTCTGGCGTTAAAACAAATAACCAATATGTTTTCACCATACGTTCGCTGGGTGCGTTATTGAGGCTCTACATCATCTTATTTACAGCCGCACCAGGTTAATGCGGTTGCGTATAAACTCTATAATCCCGGTATTTTCAGAGTGTTTATAACAACTATATCAAACACTCGCTGTGTGTTCACAGTTTGCACAGACTCTTGTCTACCTACTGTATTTTGTGGTGTTACTTTGCCGAGAGTTGGTAAGGGTTATTTATGATAAATTGTCAGAAATGAAGTCGCTATATTCACATAATAATTATGCGTCTGGCTGGACGACTGTACACACTTGTGTGGGAAGGTATGCAATATAACCACCGCGAAGAACTTGATGAAAAAAACATAATAAATAAAGCTTTTAACAAGAACTCATAATACTGATTCCAATATAAAACATAATGAAGATAGTGTCCTCGAATTTAAAACAACTTGGTGATTTAAATGAGAACAACGAATCACAAGAGATTTAAGAGTTAAAACAAACACTTTATCATGCAGACAACTGTGTCGAGTTTAAAATAAGATGCTGCTGAGTTTAGGATTATAGAAGTCGGAAGAGTCGATATAGAAATAAAGAACTGTAGACAATACAGTCTATAAACCAGAATGTCACATATTGTTTATCAAATAGTAATTAAAATAACAAAACCCTCATATATTTCGTGTTATACAGATCACACACAATCGGTTTCTTTTGATGAAACACAAATCGTAACCATAAAGAAAATAGCTATATTATTTCAAGTTGAGTTTTCGCGAATTCTTTGAAGAGAGAAAAAGCGGAACGCATAAACTTGTACAAGACAAAGCCAAATGGAAAGACATTGCTATGTAAGGAGCGGAAATAGCTGTATCCCTGTTACTGGAGTGTGAGCGGGGCGAGGTAGACGGGGTGGCGGCGAGGGGGGGCTTAGGCGGTGACGTCATCGTGGAAATTGATTCGAGGGCGAAAAACGGGGCCGCACGAAGCCGGCGCCTAGCCGACATAGCACAAATTACTGGTTTATTTGTTAAGTCGGATGGGGACATCTTTTATTCTACGTAATGGTTTTCCAGATCCATTCTGTCGATAGCTTATTATGTCAGTAGGCGCGGAGTTTCAGTAAGCAATGGATTATAAGAGCGTACGTCCTTGGCTTGTACTGCGGCGGTTTTATTTCGGGAGATCAATAAACTTGTAAATTAATATTGCCGGTATCAAGAGCAAGGACTGTGCTAATGAGATAGTCGTTCTAGTTTTTTTAAAATTTTCTGGGGAGAAAGAAAATGTCTACAAAATAGTAATTATACATATACCTATATTAACCCACCTCGTTACTTCTTGAAATAACTTTAGCGTTGTTTTCGAGTCACCCTCGTCTTGTGAATCATATAACTTATATTTGCATATGATGTCACAATTGTTTGCTTCAAGAATGATGTCAATTGTAATAAATGGCTTAATAACATGTGTGACATTTTAATTTCGTCGGATGTTTTCAGAATTCTCAGACGAATTCAAATTGTATGTATTGTTGAATTATACAAACATTCCTTTGTATAAAGTTTTTAAGAATTGATACAAGTTTTTGTCTTTAAAGAAATTATATCAATTACAATTTCCAAAAGCTACTTTTTATCGAAAATATTACCGAAACATAATATAGCTTGAAAATTAACATAAATGATAGGTTATAGTCAATTGATTCGATATTCTTTCACATTAATTCACTTGGCAACCGACATGGTCACCGCCCGACCTTGGGCCAAAGGGTGTAGCGGAAAATTTGGAGGCTCCAACCCAAGGACGCCCCATCATAAATAAACTACGAGAATAGTGAATGCGACATTTCTAGCTGTATCGATAAAAACATGTGATTCGTGATGTTAATGGAGAAAACATTGCAGCTGTATGTATGTTACTTGGACATAATACAATAACGGAAGACAATAATTTCCTAAACAATATGAAGGAGAACCTAAATATACTTGAAGATATATCTTTAGAACATGTCATATATTATTAACCAAGCGATACACCTGCCGAAAATACGGACGTTAAGATGAATTTTGAAATAGCCTACGCTGACACACTAGAACACGACGTAAGTAAATTATGTGTCATGGCATATTACGAACTCATTTGGTGGTTTTCGGCACGTGTTATAGAAGAAATAGCTTCAAAAACTGCAATTAGAGAAAGGTTTTTCACTAGACGTGATAAAGATAATGAGCGATATCACACGATTGCAAAGAGCAAATTGCGTTGACGTTTTTACACCTTCATGCAATGCAAATACAGAAATAACCTCATCTTCAAGGCAGACTGGCAGTTCGCACACCAAAAACAAAAGGCCGTAGCAACATACTGATGATAATGACATCATTGCCCACGTCACCACTTAGCACCCAAGTCACATCGAATGCTTTGTCTCTGACCTCATATATGAAGACAACTGACGTCATATCCTTGCATTTTAATTATATCGGTTTCAATGAGTAAATGCTATTAACAGACAAGTTTAGTCATCTTAGACGTAATTATTGCATTAAGATGATATCATATGATGACCTTTAAATCTTGACAAGGCAGTAAATAAATTAGATCAGTAATAGACGTAATTGTCACGTTTCAGATTTTAATGTTTTGGGTAGTGCTAATTTTAGAGTCACACCCGTGGCAATAATACTTTAACTGCGTGAGTAAATTACCTACTACCTACAGCAAAATATAAATATAGCTCTGTATTTCATTCATGTCTTTTGAACTTTACTGCAATCTCTATCTAGCAAATCCTAATTATCTAAAAACAACGAAGGAAATATGAAAACAATCACTAACAGTTTATCTTTAACCAGTTCTAAACAACAACAGTAGTTAAGTTTAAATTTAAAATTAATATTTTGACGTGCAACGTTGAGTTGGAAAACAATGCATCGTTTCCGTGTAACTTTACATAACAATGCACAAGTTTTACCACTAACGTAAATATTATTCACCGAATATTATATGATGTGTTGTGGTGGTTTACAATTTGTTGATGTGTTGGCTATTTCATACTTTCTACTGATAGATAATATGCAAAGAAAAGAGCGGGCATAAAAACCAATACCTACTCTCCTTCAATATAATGATCATTTTAGGAAAATAATTAACATTCAAATAACCACTTGCCCACACAACCGTCATTGTCATCTTTCTACAAATTATAGATGTTAAACACTATTCATCAAGCATCATATATTACAGACCATCGATGACGTATAAACACAAATCAGAACACAAGAAAAGTGTCGATCATTAGAAATAAATCCATCGTTTAAAAAAAACTCTACCTTTACACAACAACGTCAAGGACTTTATGAATCGATTCTGACACCCAACGTTTATCTCTATTCGAACCTTTCTATGGTATAACTAATGGTGCAGGTTCAATTTCTATCGTATTCGTACCATATATCATTGGCACCGACGCTTTGTTCTTTTTTCTATCGGAATAAAGTTTTAAAAAAGGCAAAATCTCGAAACTAGAGTATTGGAATCAATATCGTATACAGCAAGTTAGAAAAATGGGTTAACTTAAAGAAAAGATGATCACGAGTTTACACTTTGTTTCAAATACTACTTCTAGAATAAGAAATCGTTCAACCGTAACAATTACGTAATTAGAACTAGTTGTATCCCTGCTGAAGCTTAGAAATATTTATTGAAGAGAGGTTTTTAAATGCTGACCTCGAAAGGAATTTCTGCAAAGTTGTTTCAAACTGAAAAGGACATTCAGATTGCTAACAAAATTGTTATATGAAGAGTCCAAAAATATCTCTAGGAGAGAGAAAATAATCTGTGAAAGCAATAAAAAAACCTTCAACGTAAAACAAAGGCTTACATGAATAGGTCGCGAACGACAGCGTTTGTAATGTAAAGGCTGTCATTTCCAGACGTAAGAGGGTTGGCAGAGGTCGAAGACGTGACGTCATGGCGTATGAGGGTTCTACAACGAGAGACTTGAATTTTCAAGCAGTTTTGCGTGAGACATGTAAATCAGGATTACGGTCTGACGGTGTACTTTATTTTAATGCTATACATTATAATACTGAAGCACTTGATATAAACACAAGCGAGTTTTCATTGTCTACTGATTACATTTCCAGAAATTTACACGAAACTGAATTTCAAATATCAAACGTAAAATTAGCGTTCAGTTCCGGACACTTGAGTAATTAACAAGGGCGCCTAGACCAAGCCACTTAAGTCATATGGCGAATATTAGACGGGTAATATGACGCCTTTAATGCAATTCAATGTGCCCTTGCAATAGAGGAAGCTTAATACACCTAGCTGCAGTACAGCCCTCGATTACCGTTAATGCGATTTGAGTTGCCTTGCCATCGTTCCGGTGCAAGCCTCTTTGAACCAGTTTAGAATCTATTTGAGCCAAGGGCTGGGGTTAAACTATTTTGTTGATATAAATTCTGCTATTTATAGATTGCTATTTGTGGAAGCTTAATTGGATGGTGGATTGATGTAGAGGCAACTTGTTGTTAGAGTATGAATATGACTAAACTAATAATTTTCAGGGTTGTGGCACAAATTAGCATTCAAAAACTTAATTGTTCTATTACGAACTGCAACATAAAAGAAAGACATTTTCAATCCTCATTGCACGGATATCTGAATAATAGAAGCGAAGGTTAATCGAAAGAGGTCTTAATTCATTATTGAAACAGACGTGTTAGCTTTAAACTTTCAATGAACTAATAAATTAAACAGTGGGATAACATTTCATTCATCGAGTTGATTCTTAGTACCGCAATGAATGCAATTAAAACGCGACATTATTCACAACAGCATTAAATTGTTTGTACTAAGATACGCCATCCTTGAATGTTATAACAGTTGTTACAAAAACAGCAAGATCTAGATTATCAAAACCATTGTCTTTGCTTCCTCAAAGTGTTGCAATGTATGAATTTGCATCTCATCATCTCCACCTATCTTATCTGGTTCAATCTATTGCATTTCTCAAGGATTCTGTACTTTAGATTCTGATCTTGATGCAGCTGTAGGAAGCGAGTTAATCAGCTGTTTGATTTTCTCAAATCAAACACCATTATAGATGAGGTACGCGTTTGAAGAACTCCAAAATATCGAATTTTAAAATTTAGCTAGGTATTTATGGGTATGATAAAACGTTACATATTATTACACTATTTAGATAAAGTACTAGTCACGTTTCAGCAGTAAAAAAAATTAAAGTTACGAAAGGTACCACAAAGTTCAAAGGTGACGGTCAAATTCAAGATACTTAAACAGCAACTGCACATAAAACAAACTAGCGGCGTCATCAAGCAAATGTAAGTAATTTAATGAACACTACAGCTCATAAATATGAAAGCTAATAAATATCGAGCTGTGGAGGTAAGGTAGCGAAAGGTCGACAGCTAAAGGCTTTGGTGTAATTTCTGACTAATTTAAACGAGGATGACCGGGTCCTTGGTACCGGTTGATAAATTGTTCTGAACACAGGCTTTTGTTTATTACACTTACGGTAATTGGTAAAGGACCCATAAAGGACCTGAAGATGTTGGACTGTTGACAGGGAAAATGAAGCAGGTAATGTTATAAAATCTCATTCGTTAACTAGTGTTTAAAACGAGACTCGATTTAATAAAAATGAAGTAATAAAATGTATACCTGACTCTCAATACCTGAACCGTGATCAAAGCGAAAAATCTTAATTTATTAAAATGTAATATCAGTTTTGGCAAAACGCCATGCGTTTCTGAATTCATATCGTGCATTTAATTTGGTTGAATGGTTTAAAGTGTTTAAAACTTGAAGAAAAGATGAGTAATAAGACATTTGCTGTGGATAAAGACGTTATTTCTTACAGAGAACATTGGGGATCATTTTTCGATGTACTGCTCGGCTAATTTAAAATGAGCCCTGGCATTTGAGATTTCGTATAAAAGACGGGACATTGAAGCAAGCTTCAAAGCTCACTGAACATTTGTCGAGCAAAGAGTGTTCGTTGGCGGATGGTTGACAGCGACTATCTATCAGCTACGAAGAATACTGTGAAAAAGCCACGCGAATTTCTCTTCTATGCTAATGTAATTAAAAGAGAGATTCATTAAACAGCCACCTGAGTATTCAACCTAGATTCTCTCGGAATAGTATGCTTGATGCTCTACAAAGGTGTATAATTTCTGCCGCTTTAATCTATTTCAATTCATTCACGTTTTAAAACCGAGTGATATTGATATAAGCATATGCTAGTCTGAATTGTAAAATTAAATTTATGTATTTTTGATTCGGTTGAATGTTATTTAAACAGCTTATAAAATTAGCTACTCCAAATGTGAAGAGGAAGGATTTTGTGCGGTTATGATGTTTCTCTATTTTTAGAATTTAAATTACAATAAGTGGGAATGAGGAAACACGAACTAAAAATACCTACTAGTCACATTATAAGCACACGCAAAGCGACATTTAGAACGGCAGGAATGCTTCCAATACCAAGTTTATGACACCAATAGTTCCATAAACACTATTTATGTTTATTGATTTGAGCACCCGTCCATTACCAGATGATTTGTATCCGTTGCCCGGGAAAATTTATTTGCTACAATTAGCTTTTTTAGTATTAATAAAATTGGTATGGATGGGTCAGGGATCATCGTATTAAATGGTTATTAGTTAGATAGCAGTGCTAGGTTATTCACTCTTAGCTTTATTAGTCTAATATTTTATCGCTAAGTCGATGAATTACGGAGCTAAGCTCGCGTGAGGAAAAAGCGATTTTAGTCGGCGCTGTATTTTGTATAATGAATGGTGCTCGGTCCCAGTCCATTAGTAACAGCTTGCATTTGAATTTAAGTTGCGATTTGTGAACTAACTTCTACAATTTTGTTTCATTTCCATTGTGTAAGTGATTTTTCATTTTAGTGCTAGCCACTACATTCTTGCTAGATGTTAATATTGTAAATATTTATGCTCTGAATAACTCATTTGCGTTTGCACCTTTCTGATCAATCAATACGTCAATCAATCATTAACATCCATCGGGTTTCTCTCTGTTTATTAGCACAACAGATTTTTAATTTGGTGCTTTATCCGTGGCGTGCAGAATTGAAGCCGTACCTTTATTGTTTCAGCATCATCCACTTCAGAGCTTCATTCAATTTGGGCATTAAAACCGCATTCATGTTAATCTGTGTTGAAATCCGCAGCAGCGGCATCGCTTAAATGAACATTGTCACCGCAAACTCGTGCGTGGTGATATATGAAATTTATATCGTACACAGTAAAAGTTCACAGTTACTTTCCTCGTATCGATCGTCGGTTCGTTGAACCGTTCGCGCTGAAAAGGGTATGGATTTTATATTTGGCATAGGTACAGAATTACCTTGTGTTAACACGAAAATGTAATTGCTTCGGAACAGCGGCGTTGAATAAATTATGATGCGGGGTTGTCTGCTTCAAATTCGATTGTCTAAGTCGGGAACGTCTTCCGTGTGTGGAGCGATGACCTTGATGTTGAAACCGTCAATATTGTGGTAAAGTAATCAGCTTTCATGTTTTGGGCTTTCGTTTCTTTGAATAGCGACACGGATACTAATTGAGGCGGTGTACAAACGATACAAAGGAAGGGCAATCACACTAAATATTCGGAACAGGTGGAATATTTTCAACAATTCCAGCTTGAATTTCTGTATAAAGTTTTTTGGTCTCAACATTTTATTCTTACGTTGACATATTTTGTTTCGCTTTATGTCGGTATATTTCTGAGTTTTCATGTTAAAATATTTCGAATTTCCCTCTGAAGGTTTCGACAACTAAACACAGAATGTTGTCCGATAAACCACACATCAACTGTTTGACTTTGATAGAGCAAACTCGTGTGGAACAGGCGAAACTTTTCGCGTTCTACAACTCAGTATATTCGTAAAATGTCTGAACTGTGCATCAGAAAGGGATATGTTTGCAAGGAATTGTTCGGTATTGCTATGACTATTCGAACTTTGTCTGTGAGTGAATCATTCGTTTCAGTGTAGATACCTATTTATATCGGTCGACTTACTCATGCCAATGTCAGACACTTGTCAGTACATTTTTTCCTGGAACGCTATTATGCCGTTGGAGAATTATTCAAAAATAGGTTAGGTATCTTATAGATTTTTGAACTAGATTATAGTGTTAACTTCAGTTCTTAGGAAAATGGGTCACACATGAAATAAAAATAATAATAATGACTAAAGACGATTTTTTCGTTTTTTCATGCCATTTAGATACCTATTATTAAAATTATAAACTAACTTTGACGAGATTATCTATAAATAGCAGTCAGATCACCGGACAGAACTTCATCAAGGGCTGCCTTAAATCCGGACACGTATGGTCAATGTTTGTTTTGCATAATAAGGCTAAATTTGACTTTACCTATCTCCAACGCAATTTGATATTCAGGTGCAAGTAAACACCTTACTGTTCATATGTATTGTACTTCAGAATGTTTTAAATCTAAGCTTTTTTGCTGCTGAATGGATAAGATAAACTTTAACTACAAGTAATGAAATCAAAAACAAAAACCGAGAACTGTAATATGCGTATAAAAGTACGAGAACCAAACCCTTAGAGACATGCTGAAGGTATAAAAAAATAAAAACGAAAAGTTGTGGAGATTGGAAGAAGAGAATAACGCTGAAAAGGGTAAAGGTAACGTTGAATTCGTAAACGTGGTTGAAAATATTATAATCGCGAAAGAAAATATCACGAAACGAAACGCTTAAGTTCTTTCTTGTATATTATGTCGTAGAAGCTAGCAATATTAGGATTTAACTAGTAGAAATGATATCCTGACAAAAACTACACAATTGGAATGAATAACATAAATCATCAGTAAAATTGAGGTCTATAAAAATTCTTAAAACCAAGCACGAACTATAGAAGACCACGAAAATACTTCGCCGATATTGATCAATGCCGGACCAACAAACCACATAACACCATTCCAGAAACAGGTTAAACAAGCTGAAATAAAGCCTTGGTTTTATGCCTGGGTCTGAAAACACCCTGGAGCGTCAGAGTCGTAAACCTGTGACCTGAATCCAGTACTATTATGATCGCCGCTAAGTATCTTTACTAAGTCGTATTCATTTGTAAATTGATTCTGATTGAGATTTCTTGGTTATTTGTTTTGTCTAGATTCCTTACAATTTTGATTTTTATTTATTCGTTTAGAATACTAAACTATTTGATTCGATACGAGTAATAAAAATATTATTGAGCAAAACTGTTTGATAGCTTAATTTTCCGTAGCAATAATGTTTTCGAATTTAAGTTGTAGCATTTTGTGATCACAAAACCGATACTTATCATTTTAAAAACATATTCGTAGCATTATACCTATCCCGGCTATGAGATTTTTCGCAGTTTCTACCAAAACGTTAACATCATACCAGGTAAAAAATTTACGCATAAATATACCTAGTTAGTAATTCGTGAAAACTAATCTATCACGTCGTATCTTTAAGACCGTAGCAGTCACCGAGCTGAGTCACAGCATATTTTAGCACTAATTACTTTTTGATGAAGAACGTGTGCCCGATGACATAATATTCATTACCGGCGTTATAAAGGACATGAAAGCTGAGAATGTTCCTAAATCCTCCTTTAAAATAGTAGTTTTTAGACGTTTTCGAAAGAATATATGGTAAATAAAAGTTTTTTTGATAATCAATACCATTTTCTCATCTTAAAAGACACAAAATTTGGACGTTATAGCCAAAAGCATCACCAAAAAAGCGTCAATACAATATGTCCGCCCGCAAAATTCAAATTTCGATCCCCAACAAAACCAGCTCCAAATAACATGTCCTTCATATTGGTGTTCATTACCAACCCAACACAACGAGACCCTCGTATGGAACTAGTTCAATTCAATGCAAGATCGATACCCCGACCACATTAGGGCAATGTAAGTTTGCCAATACTAACTCCACTATTGGTCTTAGGGGTCCCTTTTGCGTTGCTAAACTCTAGTTTGCAGTTGAAGAGGTGTTCTTGGTTAGTCTGCACAATTTGTAAATACATGTACATTAAGGAGTTAAAGTGGTTTACTGGGAAGTGTATTGATTCTGTTTAAGCAATTAAGACTGCAATTAAGGAAATGCTTTTTTAATGAAACGAGAATGTGTGACAATTATTCTACAAAAAACAGAACAGTTTAATCAAACAAAAATAGAGGATAAGGTAGTAGTAGAAGAAAATAAAACAAGCCCTGAAGACACGCAAGTAAAAGTAACATAACTCACGACAGGGCTAAAGCAAGTACAATCTACAATTAACAGCGACCTTGCTTCGTGTCTATTTTTTGGTGTTTTGGGAACGATTCAACAGGCTCAGCTCCTTAACCACTAATTGGCAGCACTCACACCGGCCCATTATACACAAAGGCCTCCAAAGTTGGTTCTTACCATCTTGTTACCAACTCAACATTTCCAAATCACCATTGCGTTTGTTACGACTCAATTAGGGTTATTTGTATTCATTGTGTTGTACTTTAAAGGGGCGATTCCCTTGAGAGCAAATAAGGTGAGGGTAGATCAAGATAATTCTAAGACCTTTTTGTGTTATGGGAGTGTTTTGGTGTTTGCTATTAATGGGATGTCATTAGGGGTGTGAAACAAAAGATAGCCGAGAAGATAAAACTGATGATTCGGCACTTAAGCATTTTGACATTAAATAGCCGTCTATTGATTGGCTTTCATAGTGCTTTCCTAATAATGAGTATTTGCTTATACTAAGGAGAGAAGCGTGATTACTTTAACGTGCATCAGACAGACAGAAAATGAAATAGCAGACCATATTAATACATTTTGTACATCAAAAGCAAACCCCAAAATTCTAAAGATCTTCGTACAAAACCAACAGTCAAACAGCAAACTTAGTGTGGGAATTTGGAAGAACTCGCAAGGTGCAAACGAAGCCGTGCATAATACAGCAGTCTAATTAGGCAGAGAAGTTTCAAACTCAATCAATGATAGAATAAGAAACTTTTAGGCTGACTATCTCCAGTTATAAATATGTAGGTATAATTGGATTGGGTACAAGAAATGAAGAGATTGAATTGATAAGGCAAATTTTAAAATAATAAATAAAAAGAAAAAGGAACACTGGATTATTTTAAGAATAAGAGTTAACAAATCTCTGGTTCAAAAGATTTCATGTCAGAGACACAACTTAAGAAAGAAAAATAAAATCAAACAACAAGTCCAGACAAAAATCCGTCTACCGACCAAACTAACAGAGCAAATAAGTTCAATCCGATGACGTAACAAGCTGGCAACCTAGCGAAGCAAAATACGATATATGACAACAGGCCGGCCAACTTAACAAAGTAAATAAGCTCGAGCGATATACATCGCGATATTTCCTGACAAGTGTCGATTTGATGATGCTTGATAATATGTTGAGACTGTCGTCGGACGATATCTCCTGCATTTTCCTGGGTCATATCTTTTCGTTGCTGAATTGGTTATTGGAATATTTGTTAGAACTCATAGTTTTTTTAAAATTTGGTTGTCGCTATAAATTGTAATTGCTCCAAACATAGTCAAAATCGTTAGTTACGTAGAGAAATATGTATCATTAGGAGGCGTCCCAAGTAGGATCGAATTTATAATTAGCTTTTAAGAAACAGAATAAGAGTGTTTTCACCAAAACATTTCTTAAACGAAAGGTCAAAACTTACTCGGGGCTTAGCACGGCGTGCCGCGACAATTATCTCACGTATGCTGTCCTTATCACATTTAATACTATAGACAGAGACGTAAGCGTGACAAACGCATGACAACATATTGTCACGGACTGCCATGCTAAGCTAGCTTATCAGGTTACGTGACAAACACATTTTCCACGAAGACATATGAAATCTCATCGCTTTAAAGTTCACGGCCAAACTCAATGTCATTTGGGACGTTCAAATAGACAAAATTCCCTTGTGTCCATCGGTCATAATCACGTAAAACAAAATCACGTTCAAATGCCTCAATTTGTCACCAAAATGGCGCCGTCAGAAAACATATTCGGAGTTTTTTGGCCGATAAACGCGATATCCATCACCATGTCCCGAAGATAAAGCTGGGTTTGAGAGCGGGGTATGTCCTGCGACGTGCCCGGATAGCGACATCCCACGGGATTTACCCATGTCAGTTTTCGTCTGATTTCGGCCATGTTATCCGATGCCGAGGTTGTTGCGGGAAAAAATTGGCGGCAAAGTTCATGGATGCAGAAGGCGAGTTCGCAAGGGAAATAAAAGTATCACAAAGGTACCTCTAAGCTGAAAACATTGCCGTCGCGACTCAGAAAGATAATGACAAAACTTACGAAATAATAGGACCATTAATAGTTATGTAGAGAAACTAACTTTTCGGGCATCCGGAATATAATAGACTGCATCTGACTGACAGAATTAACTGGGGCTAAAGAAATTACATATTTTTTACCTATATTTAGGTATATTTCTTCAAATTTATACGTGATGATGAAAGCAGACTTCTTAAGTGGGAATAATCCAAGTCTATTTCCGTATTTAGATCTATTCAGGTCCTTTGTAAAATTCTGAAAAATCTACAATCGAAGGCCAAAAAGGGTCGATGAAAAAGGTTTAAAATTAGAAAATATGGAAAGCAATTACAATACTATTAGTTGTGAAGGACAATGCACTGATGTCATTGACATGACAGTCCTTAAAGTCATGAAAGGAATGAATAATTTAATAACGGTGCGTTGGACGTTGGACGCGAACAATCGATAAACCGTTTTGTAGTTTTAGTTAGAGACTAGTTATTACTTATATGGCATTGAAATTCAAATAATGGCTAGTGATTTGATTGGGTGTTTAGTTTTTTTATGGAGTATCTTTAAGGGCTCAGTAATTCATACCGGTTTTCTTTGCATTTGATTGTTTAAAATGTCTAGATTAACTGCTTTGCTTCCCCAAGGCTCATCATTGCGTCTCGAATTGTTCTTACATTCTTATTCAGCCTAAACAAGTAATTTGAAAAGGATAGTTTATGTTTTCTGCTACATGTCATTTAAAATGACAGTTGACTTGTGCTGTTTAGAAATTACTGTCAACTGTCACCGTCACTCAACGTATTGTGATTGGTTGCGCCACACACGTGTTTGTTTGTGTTCTTTATTCAAATATTCGACAGCATTCGACGTGTGGATAAGTAAAGCAAATATTTCTGGATGCTACACATCCATTTTTCTATATGACACTATTTAAAGTCGAATTAAATATAAAAGCACGGATTATTTCAGATGCCTAAACTTTATGTTGTAGTCAGACTAGAGGCTGATCTAAGAAGGGTACATACCATCTGTAGGCGACGTGTAAAGTTTTTTGCAGATTTCCTGCGGTCCGCCGAGCGCGTTGATCTTGGCCAGGCCCTCGGCGCCGCGCGACTCCATCAGCTCGCGCAGCTGCCGCAGCGAGACGCCATACTGCGCCGGCCGACCTTCCACTGTCGCCATGGTGCCGGGCCCGCGGCCACCGCCCGCACCACGCCCGACAACCCTCTAGCTCTGGAACAAAACATTAGGTATATTCGTTAAAATCGATATCCTAGAATATGTAAGCGAGAATCTTGAGCGATGAAAACAATGACAAATCTCGTTAATTTTTTGTCCTGGTTTGAATAGTATAATAAAGAAGGGCAGAATATAGAAGAAATATATTTTCATTTTCAGTTGTATTTGCAATGTTTAGTGGATGAAGGACTTCCTGAATTTCTAAAGTAAGAGGGAATGGACAAAGGCATACTCAGAACATGACCAACTTTCCAAAATATTTCCGAATTCAAAAATAAATTCATTTTCACAACACACGGTCTTGCACTCGAAATTCCCAGAGTTATTTCAACCTCTTCCATTTGCATTGTTTACACGAAACGGCATTGTCACTTCAATGTGTGTTGCCAGTTTACCAACCGAGGCATTTGCGTTAGATTTTATTTCTACTTTAACCTTTCAGTATGAAACGGGTCAGCGCTTAGAGTTTAAAAACATTGCAATGCTAGAGTTATTTACCGCTCTATAAACTTTGCTTGTGCATAATTAAATGCGTGGGAGTGAATGTGCATAACTATGAACCGGCTTCTCATATTGGCGTATTGTAGGTGTAGGAAAAGGTAAAGGGGTAAAAGAAGGTGTGGGTATGTTGGAGTGGAACTCATTTTTACGCATTTCCTTAAAAATCGAAATAAAAAATAAGATAGAAAAGGTAAAAGACGACATAAATATCTCATCTGTAACATAGGTGATGAAATTGATAACCCAGAAATAAACAGAAGTTCCACAACTATACTTAACAATATACTAAAAGTACGTAGTATAAAAGTCTTGCGTGACAGAGTTAACGAGCAAAAACTAATTACAAAAAAGCTATGCAATAAACATATGCAGAGGAAATTACAAGGAAGGATGGAAGTAGGTTGTTAGTGAACTATGTTTTCTGTAGGTGGACTTAAACGAATAAACGTATTTATAGCTGGCTAAGGTGTCAGCAAACAAATTGTAATGTCAGAGCTAACATAAAGGATTTACTTACTACAGACGGTAAGTATAAAGCTAGTGCGTGGGATGCCACTGTTGTATAATTTACTGCATTTCTAGCAGAAACACTGAGTAATTTCAATGGGATGTGGGTGGACAGGTTAAGTTGGGATTTTATTTTGCATCATTAACTTGTTTTGCGTTAGCAGCATCTATTGTTTTTGCGAATATTATTTTAAAGTTTAAGTATCTTCAAGTTGCCTGGTAACAACAACGAATAAATCTGATTGATTTAATATGTCTTTTGTTGAGCGTGCGTTGAATATTAAATGCACACAGAAGTACATGAAGACTTTTGTCATACATTGCTTGACCGGGATTACCAAAATGGCTGCCATGTATCTTCGAATCCTTAAGGAAAGCCGGATGTAATTATTCTACTTGATTAAATTACTTCGAGGCATCAGTTTGAGCGGTTAATTATTTAAGCGCTCCACTGCTTTCTGTTACATTTTCTACTCGAGCAATTTCTACTTTCTTTTTATTTTCGCGACATTGACAAACGCTCCAAAGTTCGTATCCTAACTCAATACATCATCTTTAGAAATCGCAATGAACCTAAAAGATGAAAGGTACAATCTTACAAAGAATTTTGCAAATTGCTTACATTTCTATTCATTGACTGGAGAATCTTGAGGGAGTGCGGTAACACGGCGAATATCAGAGAGACTCCGATCAGTACCGCTATTCAAAACCCAAATATCCGCTTCGATAAGACTTAAAATACCATACCATCTAGGGTTAGCATTTTATCCGCTGGCACGGTGAATGAATACTAAACGCAAATGGATCGATGCTCGACGCAGCAGCGAACCAAACTTCACGGTAAACGGGATAGCTATTTTTGAAATAGACACCGCCTGCTGCTAACTTTGAAGCAAAGCAACTTGTTTTTGAAGTTTTAGTACAAGATGAGACACCGAGATGTCTAAATATTGTTTGGTTTGTCAGTTTAGTTGATCTAAGGCCATTCACACTTACTACACAAATAACCAATATTAGAAAATGTTAATACAAAAGTTTTTCCGATGGGTCTTTCGAGTTATTAGCTTCTTTTAAGCAACTTAATTTCCACCACTGTAAATTTTCCACAATATTAGTAACCCTGTCATCGTAACTTAATATCAAATGGAAAATTCAAAGGCAGTAAGGGGAGGGTGCCATCAAAATTTATACCTGGGGAAGTGACTTTATGGCCCAATAAAGTCATCTGGCACTTTACTGCACGGCCATGCATAATCTAAGCATAGCAACGTAGTGGTTAATAAAACATATGTACTGATCTTGTTTGCTTGCGTTATGGCTGTTAGCTTTGCGTTGTAATGTTGTATTTTATTTCTCGGAGGTGAATATGAAAATGGAAATTTGTGTCGTTATATATTTTAACTTCGCCTTTTCTTTTTTTAGTTTAACACACTCAAAAACAAATTTAAATAGTCACCAAAATTTTGCAAATAAGCAGCAATCAAAATAGCGTCTCAATCGAAATGCTACCCAATATAAAAAGTACTTTTTCCACAAAATATGCGAAGACCAACTCGATTCTTATTAAGTACTATGAAGTACTATGAAAAATAATACTACGAAGCCTCGAGTAGAGGGGCACATAGCCTACAAGGAGCTCCGAAAAGGAAGGGTTAAGAGCACTCATAAACTGAACACAGAACACAAAGCAAAAAGGAATCTCAAATATCTTATTTCATGAACAACATTCCTGATACAGGGCTGAATTTGGGTTTACAAATAGCTGATTTGTTTTTGACGGCAAATAACTTTTACCATAAAATCCTGAATAGATAAAACTATCTAGTGCATTGCGGCATCGTTTACAGAATTTAGAAAGGCTGATGGAAAATATTCCATTCGCGTATTTAGAGGTTCTGCTACTGTAAAATTGGTTCAGCATCAGAACAATCGAGACAGCACACTCGAATTCCACACTGTATTCCAAGCGGAAATTATGGCGTAGCAACAAAACTCGACTTACATAATGGCATTCGGTTGTTTGTCAAGTAATTGCTTACAAAACGATCAATATGTTTATCTGTTTGTGATAACAATGGAGCCGGTAAGTGAGCACTGTAATTTCGGTATTTAATAATGACTTTTGATTGAAATGATAAATGATATCGAGTTTTTAAAGGAATAATAGACATTGTAGACGATTTAAGGTATAATTTATAATAGGAATCGTCGTGTGTTCACTTTGAAACGTTCCTCATATTTCGGCTATTTGAGGAAACTAGTCATGAATAAGTTACAGTACGTTTAAAGGAAACACGTATTGACTATGAAAAGGGAGCACATCGTGCTGGCCTATATCTTCCGGCGATCGTTCGACCCGTTTTTATGTCTGTGGGACCTTTTACATTCGTAAAATCTTTTTCTTTAGCTCGTAGTTGGGTATTAGGCTACTCCGTCAACGCGCTTATTTATGGCATTTTGTGCTATACTTGGAGTATTTTTTCTATGCTTTTCGACATCCCTTATTTTTTTAAAGTAAATCGTTTAACACTAAAGACTATCTGCAACTTTTCATCTAGCAGCATTAGCACCTTTGACCATTTAACTAAACAGAAATAAATAGGTAATCGAGTCGTCCTATCTCCGTAGGGGATGAGCTAAAGAGGGTTAGTCCGCACCCCGTTGGCAGCCACATCGGGGTTGAGTGGTGTTGAACGGCTGACAATTAGGTCGACGAGAGGCTGGGACTATCTCTGTGTTCTAGTTCCCTGGTACATGTAGGATATTTGTTGGTATTTATTTTTATTCCTATTAGCGTCAATCAATGCTGGTTTTTTGTCATCTTAGAAATATATTCTGTAGTTTTTTGCAAGTGCTACAAGACAGGAGTTAAGATTTTTGTTTTACCTACACTATTACAAATCTTAAGTAATTTTTGGCACGGTCTTTAAAGAGTACATAAACTACTGCAAATCCTGAGGCTATATTTCAATAAAATTTATAGCCACGTCCTTTAAGGCCCGAATTTAAACACACGCCTAGCAACACTAATAGAAGATGTACGCGTAATAAAATTACTCAATTACTGTTTAATTAATTATGCCCCTAATGACGAGAGGGATAGGAGACTCAAGTGTAGGCTTTTGTAGTTTATAAGGTATGATGAGAATATATTCTATTTAATTTTATTAATAATATAAGAAAAATTAGTAATTGCATGTAATAAAGCGGCATTTATCACATTTTTTCTGTGATTTTATTAAAGTTGTAAATGTGTTTAATGAACGTTTCGTTGATGACCTAATAAAAATACATAGCCTTAAAGATCGGACAACGCAACGTAGCAGTCACTACTGTAAAATGTTGGACACAATAAGAAAAAAAGGACTACACGTAGGTAATATGCAAAGCAAACATTTGCCAAAAAGCCACCTAACAATAGGACAAATAAACGGTTCAATACATCTTCAGGTCGAAAGTAAACGTCAGAAAAATCACCTTGCCCTACGTCAAGGGTCCGAAAGCTAAGTGGATCGATCATGTTTCAGAGGTAGGCAAACAATCTTGATTGAAAGTGCCTTAATCGGGCGCGGGCAATCGACGTGTAGGTAATGGCCAGTTGTTTGATTAATTACTGCTTTTACAGCCGTGATATTGTATATTTAGGTAATTGATTTTGTTTTCAGTTTGACAGGTTCCATTCATTTATGTATTATTTGAAGCTTTGGTCCTAATATCGTGCCTTGTGGCACTTGTAGTTTTTATCACTCATATCGATAAGTTAGTTAAATGAAGGTTTAAGAATGAAAGCAATTAAATTAGTCAAGGTTATTTCCTTTCCTTTACCGTTCTTTCAGATTTACTCAAAAACGTTTTCATCGACATTGTTGCTGAATACTTCAGTGCACTTGGTTAAAGTCTCGAAATTAAACGTGAAGGAATAAAAGAAACTGCATAATAGTTTGCAGCTAACTCGTTTCGACACAGTAGTTTGTGCATTTACTTTAATACCAAGGTGACAAACGTTTGTGACATTTCTAACACACCGTTCGAGTGTGACATATTGAAACAAGTTTGTATGCAAATACTATAAAACAATATAGCTCAACATTGAATTACTTCTTGGCTATAAAATAATTTGTTAAAAGCGGAGCAATAAACTGAAAACAGCCAAGCGGTTTGAATTGATAGCAAAAAGCTTATAAACTGACTACATAGCAAAGCGATTTTACACAAAACTAATAAATCAAATGGCTACTAAATAAAAACTTGCTGTCAATAAAATTGCTGATAAAGCTTTTGTAAAAACAATATAAATTCGGAACACCTGTCCACCCGTCAAATGGTTTTAAACAGCAAATACACAAAAAAAAACAGTTGTCAGGCGAAAATAGTGAAATGCGTGAGATAATAAATATTCGATCGGAATGTTTTACAGAACAATATTAGTAGCGAAGGTCGAGGTATCAGAGCAGAGATAAATAACGGCTCTAATACAAGTGATGTACGAGGAAATCGCGTGAGTTCGGTATCTTTGCTCGTCTCACCACGCCTTCCTTATTCCATGCCTTAGCTTTTAGCAAGACTCATTTCACTGTAGTTTATTGGGTGTATGTGTAGGTCAGATTGCGAAACTGTTCTGCTAAAATATTAATATATACGGTCTATGAACAACTTTATGAAAGCGAACATCTTGTAACTTTTTTAAAAAAATCTAAAAATAATTCTACCAATCAAAACCCAGTAAAATTTACAAGGATCATGACAAAAACTGTATAATTTCAACATATCCCAGATAACATTATTTCTCAAGAACAGTACGAGACACCGTCGGATATAAATTTTCTTTAATCAAATTAAGCAAAGAACGAGGGCGAGAGAATGCAAAATTCATTTCCGTAAGACTGTTTTTAAATCGACTTCTGTTCAGGGTTGAGAATTTTCAAGTTCTAAAATTACTTTAAAAGTACTTTAAAATATTTAATTATGTTATAAATGATACGATGATACCAAAAATACGTTTTATTGCATATATGTATTACTTTAACAAATTGAAAATGAATAATTTCTCTTGTCGACATTTTAACGCTTTAAATGCCGAAAAGCAGGTGTAAGCCTGTTTATAATTATCCGCGATATTAATTGATTGCGTTTATATGAAAACTGTTTGTGAGTTTCTGTGGGATTGAAAATTAACATGAATTGATAAAAGAACCTTTTATAAAACAGCGGTGGTGTCCCGAATGAAACCTGCCTCTGATTATAGCTTAAATAATGTGATGAACGGAATCTCTGTTACCCTCCTGCAGTCTACCTTCATCATCGTCATCCCCATCATTTCCTATGTAAATATTCTCCCAAGTGCCTCCCAACCCTAAAACCCCAATCTCAGTTGCACAAGCCTGCATTTTTTCGATTCCAAACGAACGAACCTCGGAACAATTGCAGAAAGTGCTCGTATTTTTTACGCAGCGCTCCAAGCTAAACGCTAGCGGATTTTAATGCAACGGACTTCCTGAATAACGTATAAAATGTTACTGGGCATTTTAATATGAAATTCTGTGAAATGCTGTCCAGTTTTAGAATTTTGTCAAGCATATTTAATGTTTTCTACTTTGTTCATAATGAAGCTGGTCCTGCTTATAGATAACTAAATAGGACATCTCTCTTTATATTTTCTGTTAAAACCGCGGTATTTATAAAATTCAGTGCAACTAGCATTACGTTTTATTCAAACGGTTATTCTAGGAATAGACAATTTAAAAATCGATAACTATAAATATGAAAGCAAGCAATACGTTCTAAAACATCGCTTCATTGAACGGACAACACCTATAGACCAGCAATTCTTTATGTACTCTTTTTTTTGGGTTCGTGGCCACCAGCCCCGGTATCGGTTCAAATTTGCAACCGATACCGAACGATTGTTGTAACGGATACCGGGGCTGGTTGCCACTCGAAAAATGAAATTGAATTCGTTACAACTGATACCGGTATACGTTGCATCGAGCAAAATGTTCAGAAAATTGTGGCAACCGATCCCGGTACAGGTTGCAAGTAATTTGATAGTGATACATCATACTTCTCTTACATTAGGTAGGCATGTTGTTAAAAATTTCGCTTGAGATAATAAGCAAACTTCTTTGTTGTTTACCGCCTCGCCTCGCTCACAGCACACCTCGGACACTGCCTACTAAAATGTACGAAAAAAAGGCGTGGCTTCGCGCACAGTCTTAGCTCGTGTAATTACACGCGTACCGTGTTTGGTTGCCTTCATTTATTCGTAGAATGACAATGTGAGTGACTTTAGTCATCGCATTACGAGCTGAGGACTGCCGTCTATTATTTTCATATGTCTGTCTCGCTCGCGCTTGTGGATCTTATATTTGACGTATCTTCTCTTTTCGCATTGCAGTTACTCAGTTGGTAATGTTGGTACCTTTTAATAAATAAATTGTGTGCATATGATCAAAGGTTAGCACTGTAGTAATAATATTTGTAAAAATATAAATCTGTAGGTATATTTACATCGAACCTCCCAATTGAGTTGAGTAATCTTCGTTGTGGCGTCCTTTCTAACTGGTAACTGTGAGGTAACCGAGCGCGGGGCGGCCGCACTTTTGGGGGGAGGCAGGGAGTGTCCATACTGTATGTAGTACTCTTTATTATACTGTGCTCACAGGGTGCAAAACAATAGGACAGGTTATATTTTTACAAATATTTTTTACTACAGTGCTAACCTTTGATCATATGCACACAATTTATGTATTAAAAGGTACCAACATTACCAACTGAGTAACTGCAATGCGAAAAGAGAAGATACGTCAAATATAAGATCCACAAGCGCGAGCGAGACAGACATATGAAAATAATAGACGGCAGTCCTCAGCTCGTAATGCGATGACTAAAGTCACTCACATTGTCATTCTACGAATAAATGAAGGCAACCAAACACGGTACGCGTGTAATTACACGAGCTAAGACTGTGCGCGAAGCCACGCCTTTTTTTCGTACATTTTAGTAGGCAGTGTCCGAGGTGTGCTGTGAGCGAGGCGAGGCGGTAAACAACAAAGAAGTTTGCTTATTATCTCAAGCGAAATTTTTAACAACATGCCTACCTAATGTAAGAGAAGTATGATGTATCACTATCAAATTACTTGCAACCTGTACCGGGATCGGTTGCCACAATTTTCTGAACATTTTGCTCGATGCAACGTATACCGGTATCAGTTGTAACGAATTCAATTTCATTTTTCGAGTGGCAACCAGCCCCGGTATCCGTTACAACAATCGTTCGGTATCGGTTGCAAATTTGAACCGATACCGGGGCTGGTGGCCACGAACCCTTTTTTTTGTAGCAACGTAAACCTTATTTGCTTTCACAAGCAATATTCTCTCTAGGACGTGCAATTTCGGCAAAACCACGACTAAACAACAGACCGATGTAAGAAGAACCCCTAACCCTGATATAACAAAGAACGTATGAAGTTACTAAAAGGTCAGGTCAGGGCTCAAATAAGGTTTGTTATTGGTCTAGCTTTCGCAGTCTAGTTACTACCCACGTCTGACCTTACCCTTTATTTTAGAGAAGTCGCAAGGAGTGTTAAAATGTGGAATGAAACTTGTAAAAGGACAAGAAGGAGCTTAGTGGCTTTGTTTTAAGAAATGCAGAGGAAACCAAATTCTCTCTGCATTTGACTGACGTTGATAAAGCTTTTCACAAAACGTTATTGCAATTCATTCATAGACAGTTGCGAAAAATAAAAACTAGTTCTTACTAGTTTATTTAGCTATTCTAAATAAGAATTCAGTAACATCATATTTCTAATGAAATGTAGCGTTTATTAGTTTCTACAAAAATAATAAAATCAGATGGCAGCCAAGCGACAAAGTCAGAGCGAAACTAAATTCAAAGAAGAATCAGAAGTGAAAGAAGTATAATTTTAATGAAGCGCCTTTAACTAGCGAGTTGGAAAGTATCTGCACCGCGTTGACACAACGACAACGGCTGTTTAGAATTCAATTCGCGTCAAAGACGATGTGGAAGCCTCCAGCAGTTCAGATTAAGTATGTGCGAGCGCACATACTTAATCTGAACTGCTGGAGGCTGCTGGAGGCTTTGGAGTTGCTCACCTGACTTGGAAGAAATTTTATAGATTACGGGAATTTGAAAAGAAAGAAGTTTCTGTTGGAGCTTAAACGAAACACTCTTTTTGAAACAAAGAAAGCCAATGTACCCAACTTAGAAATACCCAAAAAACTTATGTGGCCAAGTCTACTCGTAAATAATACCAATAATTACACCAAAAATTCAAATAAACTAACTACATTAATCTCCGAATAATACTTAATCACAACTTTCAACATCCCAAAACTACCAGGGTAGCAGAAACTGCAAGGCACCAACCGAGTTACAGAGCAAATAAATTGCCTTCAAAGTAAACTGAACGAGTGTCGCGTTGACCCGCAAATCCTGTGATGCATTTGCCAACTCGCAATCACTCTGAATTGTAAATTCTAAACACGCTTGCAGACTTGAAAGGGACTTACTTTGATTTAAGAGATATTGCTTTTAGCTGAATTTCAACTATTAGATTGGGTGTTTTTGAAACGAAAATAGGTTGCCCTTTTATGATTAAATATTTTCGAGAAAGGTTTGGTTAAAAAATAAGGTCCTAGTTTCTTCTCTATATGTTTTTTCTGATTCTTCAGAATATAACATGTTTGAATTGGAAATTCTCTACACGACTCCACTAGGTCAGCGTCACCGCTAATCAAGCTCTATTCGTGTTATGTGGTTTCAATGATCTGCAGGAGAAAAAAAATCAAGAACGTCGTATAAAAAAAGAATAGTAATCGAATACATAAATAAATATCATATCCTTACCAATTTATTATTAACTGTCCTGTATCAACGATTACATCATTAGTCATTCTCTATTAATTAATATCACCTTTCATACATCATATTTCATTTACCTTTCCTTGGGTCCTCTAGGCTGTTCTATTTTTGTCGGAATTAATGAGAGATGCTACAAAAAACACATAGGTATCGAATGTAAGTTGTCTGAAATATTATACCCTTCTATTAATATGCCTTTCCAGTTTCCACTACCTCATCTTCGATATTCTTTAACATTTCCTTTTCTCGAACACTAGTAAACACAATGTCTGTTACTAATTCCACTGCTGTTGTTTCTTTCATTACTTCATCGGGCGTACAAGTTAAATTATCCACATTCCGTCCACGTCCGTCGACCGAGCCCAACTAACCTGGAGTTCGTATGACGGAAGTTGGTCTTATTAAACTTTGCTTTGCTGTTTCTACGGGTTATTGTCTTTACGTCTAACACTGTCTTCATTTGCTTTGATGAACTTTGATGAGATTTGCTTAAGTTCAATTGTTTGAATTCCTGTGTTTTGATGTTTGTTGAGGTTATGCTTACGCGTGGTGAGGATGTAAAAGGCAAATTAAATTTGTGGATCACGTTTTGAGGCCAGATTTTTTGAGCAATTCATAGTAAAATTTTCCGAGTCCGAACACTGATGTAAATAATTTTGTAGTACCTATCAAAACGCGACGTAGAAATGCCTGGGTAGGTGTAAAATAGATGCTCGCATGCAAGTTATCCCACTTCCCGCTAAACGGCAAACTTTATTAAAACTTACACCAGACTTGTTTAGAGTAGTTCACTTTATTAACATTAACTCGAGCCTCGCTTACATAACTTAACGCGAAAACTTTTCTTTTAACAAGGAGGCGCTGCCACCATGGATTTTTAATGTTATTCTTGGGTATTACAATTTTAGCTTCCCAAGTTTTACATACTTTGTTTTTGTATTAAGTATGATATTTATCGCGATTGTTATCTTGATTCTCATCTTGTTCCAGAACTTCATTTTCCACATTATCGTCTGAACTTTTACCACTAAAACGCACATTTAGTTTTATTTTACGAGTACTTCTCTCATCCGGTTTAATTTAAAACAATGCTAGGTAATTTTGTAAGGGACATTTAAACCCAGTTTCGGGTAGAAGTTTTCGTATTTTCGTAATGAAATGTGACCTTGAGAACAAATGTGATTAAGCTAGTGCCATTTTAACTTAATAGTTGATATTTAAGACTCTTGGTCTATACAGGGTGACTTTAAATTAGTGAACGATAGAAAAGGATACGCATGTACTCATGATAACAAACAACTTTTACTATGGGACCAAGTTCGAAATTATTCAATTTTTTTTTAACTCCCATTCAAAATGCATCAGTTGATAGTATGGCGGAACAATTTTTTTTGTATGATTTCGAACTTAGCCCCCTAGTAAAAGTTGTTTGTTATCACGAGTACATGCATATACTTTTTATCGTTCACTAATTTTTAAGTCACCCTATATAGCGAAGGTAGACAAACTTAACTTTGAGACTTTTGCAAAATTATAAGGTCGAAATAAAAATTATTCGATGGAGATTGTTGTACAATATATTGTAAATGTAAAATGTTTTCGTTGCCTTTGTTAGATAGAAGCAGCGAAGATTCTCTTTTCTTTAACAATAAGCAAAATGCTCGCCCGAGGAAAGCTCATTCAAAAACCCACGTGCATTTATATCATGAAACAAACTCTAATTAACGAATTTTCATTAAAAAGATAGCATTGTCTTTATTTAAAGTGAAATTGGAAGTAGACAGCTATTGGTCAATTAAATCTGCTGGGAAGCAAACTGGGTGCGTTTTAATTACATTAAATCCTGGATAAGTGGCTCTGGCTTCCGGAGCTTCGTTCGCGAAAATTGGATTCATAAATTGACTGTTTATTTTTTCATTGGCAAAAGCGAGGTTCGTTCGGTTCGGCGTTTATAATGCAATATTAACAACACCTTTGCTCGCTTTGTTTGATTCGGAACAAGCGCTACGTAACATTTTAAGAAGACAGAATTTCAATATTCCAATATTGAAATTCTGTCTTCCAATATTTTATTTTTTCCATAATTTTTTCCACCGCCGTGATTGTGCACAGTGAGAAATTTTATGAAGTAGCATTTTTGAAATATCTAACGATAAAAAGCGATTTAGCTGAAACGCAAATGAAGATGTAAAAAATGAAAATTATTATCAAAGTAATATATGAAAGTCAAACAACATGAATGAAATTAAAAATGCAAATGTACTTTTTATAGGTGCTCATTATGTAAATTGATAAGATAAAGCGTTTAGAGCTTGGGTCCTTATGAAAATGAAAATTCAAGAAGCTTTTGAATTTTAGAAGTTTTCCTCGCGTTAAAGTTTAAAGATAAACATCATACATCTATTGTGGTAAAAGGATATGAAAATTTTGCTAATAAAATTGTGTAATTTGATTTTAGTTTCTGTAAAAAACTAGATTAGTATGTAAGTAAGTAGTATTTCATTGTTAGCACTTTGAAGATTCAGTTCATTCAACTATGTACAAGTAATCTAAAGCTACCTACATCTCTCATAGCTGGGACCAATAGATAGCTTAGAGAATTTCATTTGACCGTAATAAACGCCGCTGCCCAAGGCAATTTCAATACCAACTTCAGAACCTTGTAGCTCAAATTTAATTGAACGTGAACGAAATAATTGATGGCAATCGGTTTTAGGACACGTGACATTTTCCACATTTCGCCATTCGATGGTCCCCTATCGTGTTGATTGATTGGTTGGTTGCTTTTGAATAGAGTAAAGCGTGAAAGCCGCTGCGCTCTTCGCGCAAACTGCTATCTGAAGCGATGAATTTCTAAAAGCCAATATATGGAGGGCAACTGGCAACTAGTGTGAGCATTCACGGCATTCATTTTGAACTTGTACATTGATCGGTTTAAGCGCTTTTGTGTAGCTGAATAATATCGACTAAATTCTAGTTAAATAAACGATAGGTTGCACGTTTAATGTGCGATGCGGGACTAGTCGATTGATATCTTCCATTTAAATTGAACATGTACAACCAAAAGTACAACCAACTTTAATTCACACTATGAGTGAGAAACAAAACAAAATAAAGTGTTTAAGCTCATCTCTAATAACGCTCTCTTGAAAGAAAATTACTTTCCCACGACACAACAACCAGACGATAAATAAGGGCTTTCGTGTTGACAACAATGATGAAGTAAACTTTACGCTACAACGATTTTTATAAGAAGGTGCTTACGGCAGAAAAAAAATAGGACAATGAACTCATTTCTTTACCTCAGACTGCACGAGGTGTAAAATTTTCCAATCACTTCACTTTTAGAGTTGATCATAAAGTTGAACTTCATAGGAAATTACATTTACGGCGCAGTGACAAGACTTATACCGTATATTCAACATATGCATGGAAATACTTTATATCGACAGCGTCTGCTAGACTGATCACAGTCGTATTACAAGGTTATAGTGTTGAATAAAATGATAACATAAATATGAAAACCAATATGTCTGAGGGTAAGTTATTTAAACGTACTGAGTTTTCGTTTTACGTCTCAATCTTTAGAATAAATTGTACTTTAGTTATTTTATTTCTGAACTTGATGCTATTGTATATCTTTCGTGCAAAAAGAATATACTTTGTATTGTATTTTATAGTTCAAAGTTATTTTCATGCTATTCCATACCTAGTACTTTAAATAAATTCAAACTCGATATGACAATTTGAATTTTCAATTCTTCCCTTCATCAAAACCAAGTAATGCAAACGACAAGAACTTAAATCCAAAATGGCAGAATAATCAGCCGAATTCCCGCCAAATAACCGGCAGTCGTACAACAACATTAATTGATTGCCTTTTGGTTAAGCGAGATGATGTGATCGCATCGACAGTGTAGTTCTAGTTAGCAGCTTTGCCAGATTACCCTGCATTGCGGAATTGGCTAATGCTTTTGACTGTATGACACGCGGATTTTAGCAGCAAATTATTTTATTTATGACGTATCAAATTAGATGCGGACACCAAATTAACTCGGTTTCATTAAATGAAGCTATGTTTCAAATTGAGCATGTGAAAATTAGAACAGAACTAACAATTGGTACTGTTTATTAGCGTTTATGTACTACAGGGCATGACCTTTGGCCTCATATTCTTCTTTTGATATATCAAACAATTAAAATCAATTTTAATAATCGTGATTGTTATTTGTCGAGCCGACGTTGCTGCCATGTAGTTTGAATTATTTTTGCTTATCAAATTATAACGGTCATAAACGATCGTATGCAAACGTGCAGTCGTTGAATTTAATGCTGCTTTTGGCATTGAGTCAAAACATTACGGTCGTCTGAGACGCGGTGATGTCGTTAGATCGTAATGTTTTCTTGGTTTTTTCGACGCCGTTTCTTACTATAAAATGAAATTATATGAGCGGTAAAAGTGTGGGTTTAAAAATATTTATTTTCATAACTTTATGTGTTTCATTTTCTTTCCATGCCACTCGTTATTGGTCTGATTACATTAGATGAGAGCAAAATAAGGTGACATGTAGTTAAATACAAGTGAAATACCAAAACATGTAAATAAAGCAAAATTCCACACCAAATGTCAATCGGTCAAAATTCAACAGTCTTGACAGCATTCCAGTTTGCTTGCACTGAACCGGCAGCGTTGCAAAATATTTTCAACTAGCAAATTGATATATGTATTTTGAAGTACAGTTGATCGTTCGACATGTTGTGATGACCAGTCTATTAGTTTGGAAGACTTAGATTGACGGGAGTTGTAAATCCTGCAGCGAATGTAAGTAGGCCACGATTAGGCAGAGTTCGATTTCACGGTACATTGATATGGAAATTTTAACGTCCATTTCTGCATCATTTGAGTAGCTATTATAGAAAACTATGATATTCATAGCGGAGAAAATGTTATCTATTTTAAATATTTTCTGGGACGTCACTTTATACAGTGGAGTTTGGAATCGCTTGAAAATTAATAAAAAAACATTCATTGATGTGACCGCTTGTACATTTGCACTGATTCGTCTCATTCAAAATAAACAGTATTACAAAACAGACAGCAATACTGTAATTTCGGGTTACAACTTCCACATTCATGACGTCATGATCCACTCTATGCAATTGGTCGTAAAGCATCAAAATCTAGCATTCGAGCTCCGTACAAGATGATTCATTCGTTCAAGTGCAATCTAAAGGGACCTTCTTAGATAATTCGATTCGTTCAACCTCCAATCTTGGGCCTTGGATGTGAGCAGCATTACTCTCACTAAAAGGGCTGAAAGCGGAGACTTCGAAGATATTAAATTGAAGGTATTTTCTTGAAAAGCTCGCAATTTAGAGTACTTTGCATTAACGTTTAACTAAATAGTTTTTACTAAAGGTATCTTAAGTTTAATGGCAAATACGAAGTTAAAATGCTTGTGTCAGAAGCTAATAAAACAAATGCGAAACATAAATGAAATCAACATGTATAAAAGATATTTACAAGAAAACTACGAACATTATGAACACAAGACTGTTACTATGTTATGATTTAAATAAGGTAGTGTAAAATAACCACAATGTAACGTTTAAGTCACAGAATTACGTACATCGTATCGTTCACGGTCTTTTAACGTCAAACCTTAAAGGAAGCCCCACGTTTTAAAGGAAAATCACTAAGGTTATTGCAATACTACTATATCTTATTTATAAGGTTCAGAGAGATGAAAGATTTTGGTATATTCTTCACAATTTCCACACTATCAACTAGCATGTGCATAATGGGAATTAGAAGTAACTTTGTGAAAAGGCTTATTAATTATGTAATTTAATAGGACTATAATGAGAATATAAATGATAAAAAAAATGAATCATAAAAGATTTATGATTAACATAGAACAAGACAAGTCATAGGTTAATAAAAAAACAATGAACCATTTTTTCTCGTAACTGAAGTTGATTCACCTACAGGTCATGCATTTGAAGCTAGGGGAATAAACGTAAAAGACACCACATCAAACGGTTTAATAAACTAAACTACACCCACGTCTGTCTGAATATTTGATATCTGAGAGATTTTGTCTGATATTGGCACATTTCACGCTACAGACAGATTCAGTCATTTTGTTTATTTGAGCTACGCAATTTACTGTGATCGTGTTATTCTGATTGTGGTAGCAAAAAAATTTAGAAGGTCTTATGATAAGACATAAGACATAAGACATTTATTTTCAAAAACAGTACAAATAAACACTGTGTGCGAAAAAATGCTAGTAACAGCTAACTTACAAACTAAGAATTAAGTAGGAACTTTTTTTGAGATCATTTACAGGGATAAAAAAGAATATCATGTATAGTTAAGCAAAAGAAAGTAGAATTAATAGGTTTTGACAATAGGAGCTAAAAATATAGCATAATTACTGTAAAGACAGTGCAAATTGTAATAAAATATCTGTTTACAAAAAAGATAATGCGAATTGATGATTTACAAAAGAAGGTGAAATTATTGATAACGTAGAAGAAAACATCAATGACAAAACAAAAATACACGATCGCAATCTTAAACTGAAGAACCCACAGAGTCGAACACGAATATTCAAAAACAGATAAATAATAAACGATGTACGCAATAAATCCGCGCGATAGTTTGATGGTGACGGCATTAAATGAATTTACAAATCGCACAGACACAACGTCGACACGATTTAGATGCACGCCCGACAATCTGGAAACTGAGGTTTATACGCCGACAACTTCGCTAATCATCAGAATATTCAGAATGTTAACTAAAGATTCTTGCTAGTTTGCATAATTTGTGGAATCGTCTTGGATTTCGTAGGTAGGTACTTGTTAGGGGTGATGCGATTGCGTTTCAAATGTGATCTGTTTTAGACAGTTGTTTCTTCTTCTCCTGTATTACCCATTGTATAGAATAGCATTGAAAAAGGGCAAGATTAGGTTTAAAAACTTTTCCAATGGGAAAGTTTTTTAAAGGGGAGGCCGTATTAAAGACTATTTAAGTAGGTAACTAAAATACTCGTATCCTAGTTATAAATAAAAAACGAATAGTATTGGCCAATCAGATGGCAAAATTATAGACCTACTTAAATGAAAATGATAATAACTTTACGTGAGCTTTGAGTCTACAGAACAGTGACACTCTTTATGGTAGAGTTAATGAGGTAAATGAAGGGAAATATCAATTGAAATACATACCACGAGTGCGTGTCGCACCCGTCTTTCCGCCGCGGCGTATGGCTCCCTATTATGCTGCAGGTGGCGATCTGAAACAATTAAACGACAAAATTATAAAATCATCATTATGTAGGACATGAACTGCTGTATAATGACCTGCCTTAATAAGTAGGTATATATATATTTTTTTTAATTTTTTTAAATTGCGGTTCCAATTGTTGATATAACCGTATGTAAAACTAACATATTTTCATCCCTTTCAAGTAAAACCTACTATCCAGGATATAAATTACGTATTTCTTTCGTTTAGAAGTTTATTTTCTGGTTTAACTGCATTTTGTTATGTGGAAACAGAGGAACGAATTACAATTTATTAACGTAGGTACCTATACTAACATGTCGATAAATACGGTATTAAAAAGTAAGTGAAATTAGCGTAACATTTATTTAGATTTTCCATGCAGTTTTTTATTACTTAAAAACCGAATACCTGCCGATATAATTTAGACAAGCTTCACTGCTTTATAAAATGCTGCTAAAAATAAACTTTGCAACGATTAAAACAAAGTCCATTAAACGTGGCTCCCAAAAAATCAACAGCATTAACTTTTTAACGTTAATTTCCGAAGTCAATTTAACTTTCAATACAATTTTTTGTCGATCGGTAGCCATGTTGCGAACCTCATTTGCGTTCAATAAGCAAGTTAGGGAGGGTTTTATGTTTTATCTCGATTCTAACAAAAGTTTAGAATTCTGAGTTTCCCAACATTTTACAAAATATGTAACCTGGAAACTGTAAGGAATATTTAAAGGTGAAGGCTTGACGATTTCGCTTTCTTGAACGATTAAAATGGAAGTAAAAGAAAATACGATGTTTAAATCTTCTTGTTATCTTTTCTAGTTTTATGAACTGAAACAGAGGTGGGAGACACCTTTTGCTCAGAATTACAACCCATTTTTATGTTTACCCTTTAAATTATGTTCTTAATTTAATATTTTTTTTAGCTCGACAGATTCACGCGTAGTGACAGAGTAACAGATTGGGAACCTCAGTTTGTAAAGAGTTCCCGAATTTTAGGGCAAGCAAGTTAAATAGGTTTACTAATGTTTGACATAACTTAATTTGCAATAATTTCATTGGCTATAATTTCATTAGCCATAATTTTATTTGACATAATGATTTAGGTGCCATAACTAACGAAAGCAATAAAATTATTTGCAATAACTTTAATATTCATAACTAATAGAAAGACATAATCTTCATAATAAATAATTTTACATTACATACAATACAAATGAGATAATTTTAATTAAAGAAGCTATTTAAAGAAATAGATGCGAATTCTTAAGAGCTTTAGCCTCAAATTTGAGCTTATTGTAAAACTTCTAACCGCCTATTTATATTTCTTTTATTACATATTTGATTTGATTAGTCAATCTCTGTTTTATTTGACCTATTTATTACTCTAGCAGGTAAAGCAAGCAGCATGCAATGCATGCCAGCAAGCAAGCAAGCATGCAGCAGGTAAGCAAGCATGCAGCATGCAAGCAAACATGCAGCATGCAAGCAAGCATGCAGCATGCAAGCAAGCATGCAGCATGCAAGCAAGCATGCAGCATGCAAGCAAGCATGCAGCATGCAAGCAAGCATGCAGCATGCAAGCAAGCATGCAGCATGCAAGCAAGCATGCAGCATGCAAGCAAGCATGCAGCATGCAAGCAAGCGTGCAGCATGCATGCCAGCGTGCAACATGCAAGCAAACATGCAGCATGCAAGCAAGCATGCAGCATGCAAGCAAGCGTGCAGCATGCATGCCAGCGTGCAACATGCAAGCAAACATGCAGCATGCAAGCAAGCATGCAGCATTCAGGCAAGCATGCAGCATGCAAGCAAGCAGGGATGCAAAAATCATGTTCTAACCTAACCTAACCTATCCTATCGGGGTTGCCTGGTATTTTGTTTTTTCTCTGCGGGGGGCTTCGCCCCCCGAGCCCCCCCTCGGGGGCTCCGCCCCCGGACCCCCTCTGTCACGTCAGGTTTTTTTGTATTGTAAGTACATTCATCTCATCTAGTATAATAATACGCACACGATGGCATAATTATAATATGTCATCTGTAGATTATGAATTTAATAGTTATAGAAAATTATAATTATGGCCCTTGTTGTTTATGAAACATAATACTATGGCTAATGTTAATTATGACTACTGAACCATTATGTCCATCGTTGTTAGTATAAATAATAATATAGCATATGAACTTTATGACTGTAGAACATTATGACATGTGAAATTATTGCAAATTAAATTATGAAAAACAAAATAATACCAGTTAAATAAGTTGGGTCGAGTAAGCTGTAACTTGCTTCATAAAATCCCAGCACTTCAGGCTAATTAATCTCGTCAACTTTACCAACTGACGTTTCGAATGACTAATTTCTTAATGAATTCCGAACGGGCAATGGCTTGCTAAGCTTTATTGAATTTGGCTAGTTAATAAAGATGGTTCTTCTTTTTTGTTTTAAAAAGACGTCAAAAGAAAAACAAGAAAACAAATGGCAGATAAAACCAGTACAAAAGAAATCCTTTTCTTTGTAGTTTTAAGAATTGTTTTCTACAATAACTTACACTCAATCTTACTCTGATACAAAAACTACAACAAAATATCATCATTAGCAGAAAAGAAATTCCTCAACACATTAAAAATCATACAGAACCCAAGTTCTAAGTACTCTCCGCCATGTTTTTGCAAATTGCAATCCAACGTCAAACCATCAATCGTTGGCACGCGTCACTTCAGTTAATCCAATCGAGTTGGGCGCAGGGTTATCGATGGATGATTTCCAGAAAATGTTTTACCGTTTCATTGATCGGTTTGCTTTACTTAATCCATTATAGGTTTTCGGACCAGGGTTAAGGAACAAATTAAAAAGTTATTATAAAAAATGCTATTTCACAGGTTAAAATAAAATACCCAAATCAGGTACCTATGTATTCCGATACAAGGAATATTTCGGATCGCATCGATATATTGCAAGATCCTAAAGGTTTCGATAGTTTTGACTTCAGTTGCACCGCCATGGACTCTGAACGCAGTGGGTACCCGAAATGCAATTATAGCGGTATAATTGTGTGCATCCAGCACCGGATGCCATTCCGCGTACTGTGTACTGACATTTAGTGGAAACGGTTACGCGTAACGGGAGCCGTATTTAGGCTCTGTTTAGACTTTTGAACTTCCTGCGGGGAAATATTTTTGGAGCGTTGTTAGTGGTATTTGTGTGCTGAAGGTTTTTGGAATGTGGTTTGCTTCGAAGCATTTAAAGCAAAGACCGATGCAGCGGACTATGACAGTGGCCAGTAAGCTATGTTTCAAAGACATAATATGGAAATTCCAGAACGAAAATAATATCCCAAGCTTTTGTAACTAACGATCAGGTTGCAAAACTTGTAGCTAATGACAGTTATCCTGGGAATTAAGTCTTACATAGCTGAACTGCTTCTACCTTCAATAAAGTACATTGCCAGCCTTACTGCAATATACCCACATTGTAATAGCAATGAGATTTTACAGGCTTCTCTGAACAACGTCGATCTTATCAGGCCACCGCACCATAAAGGTTCAACATACACTGTAAAGAAACAAAGCAGCTCTTTGCAAAGCTTTCTTGGAATATTTAAGTACGTATTTATGCATCACTTTAAAAATATCTACCAGAACCTATCATTACGAGTATATTGCCTTAACAGTTCGAAGCGAAAAGGTAAATCTCAAGGGACATGACCAAAAGGCCACTCGGTAAAACTGTCCGTTCTGAAAGAGAAATGTGTTCGAATACTCCAGTTTACATTTAGTTCTGCAGTTGGTTTTAATTTTAAAACGTTACACTACAAAACGTGAGTCGATTGGTATTCGATTCGGTATTAGAGCTACATTTTAGATTGGATGTCACAGAGTAGAACATCAAAGACTGTATACTGCAATGAACATCATAGATTTTTAAAACATTAAAATATTACAATGAGTTTGAATTCTAGATATGAAGTGAAATACGCATACATTTTGAAACTGTTTACTTCATAGTTTATAGAAAATAAAGAAGTTTGGCGGATAACCAAATAGCCTAACATCTACATATTCTATAATCCGTGCTTTAACTAGAGCTGTATTTACATAAATTATGTAGATATGTAGAACTAGAACCACGATGTCTTGTAAGTTTTCCTTGGATCAAGGAAACCGTCAGGTTGAAAACCACTGCTTTGAAGCGGCTTATGTGAGCTCAATTCTATTTAGGCCGGCATTAGCTCTTGTATAGTTCGTGTTCGGATTAATTTACGCGCTTTGTGTCGCACTTCTTAGTATTAATGATGCCATAAATCGAACCGAACTAGGAAAAGGGCACGAATGCTAAAGTGCTAAAGTGTGGTTAAGACGGAGTAATGAGGAAGTCGCATGTAACTAGGTATTAAATCAAATTGAACGAGAGTGTTGAACTCAAATTCATCTGGAAATATATCGTCAGTAATGTTATAATTACGTGGAAGTAAAATACGTCATGTTTCTATTTACACCAGATCGTGGAGGAAGTTTCCTAACAAATGTGGCAGGGAACTCTATGGGTTCTACGAGCCTCTATTTATTGAAAAAGGGATTTCCATTTTGCAACTAAATAAGTGTTTCTCAACGTAACAGACGTATGAAAAGGGGCAAAAGATCCAGTTCAAATAATCAATTAGGGTAGCCACCTTGGGGACGCATGTACAAATATTTGTGGAACGCCGTCGTCGCGGGTGACGCATTGGTTAGCTATACTTAGTTCCCTACGAATATTTACGTTGGACGGGTTTCTGATAGTCTGTAAACTTGCTGAGGGTTACTGCGGAAGAAAGCAAAGTATCTGTTTGCCAAATGTGGCTTCGGTGTGATGTGACCCGTCAAAGGTGCTACTCACCTAAAAAGTTTGATGAGCTGTTTAACATAATATATTTCATCTTTATACAGACCAAAATCTGCTATAGATATTTTCGCATTAATAATTAGAATCGGCTCAAATAAGCAACCATTTTATTTGAGTTACAATTCCAATGTTGCCACATTGGAATTGTAACTCAAATAAAATAATCCTTTTGAATCTTTCTGGTATTACACAACCGATTCGTGAGATGTGTATAGCATGCCTTACTTTTTAAAATAGCATTGTGGTAAACCTTAAACCAAACACAATTGGTGAATAAAGACTTTTTTTTTCAAGATTATATTGGCCTTAAAGAAGCCAGAAGTAAAGACTTTAGGCAAATAAAATATCTTAAAAGACAGCATTTAGGTACACAACCTTGGAAGGAGATTATGCGGATGACAATTACAGTTGTAATTAAATAAATTTAGAGATACGCAATAAGCCTTACTTTATAAATAATGAGATATTTCCGTTAGCAAAGCGACGAACGTGAGCAATGACAAATATTGTCTGTCACATTACGTTATTTGCTCATAGCAATTGCCTTCAACGATTGTAAATAAGTCGTATAATGATTAACATAAGGTTATATTACATAAAAAAGTGGCTTACATATTTAAGTTGTATATTTTTATTGGTGAATAATTCTAGTGATGAAATTTTTCACAATTTTTACGCACTTTGTAGTTTGTTTTTAGGATTTAGTTACAGGAAAAGATTAATATATCGGTATTCGAATAACTCAACGAGGCAACAAATTGTTCAAACTACTATTAAAACCTACGCAGACGTGGTAGATATTATAATACTGTTTCAGTCCGTACTGACAATTATGTTGCGATGGAGTCACTCCACGTGTGAGATTTTAAAAATAAAATACATACATTTAGCGTTGCTGTGAATACAAATTAACTTTTTACGTAGATATATACACAAGTTTATAAGTAAATTAAAGAGAAACACAAAAGTAACAACAACAATGGAGATGCGACGATGGAATTAAAATACACGTTTTTCATCATGCTATTTGCTTACATTACAATATTAAAATAATCTTTTCAAAATGTAATATACTTAATTATATTTCAAGTTAACATTTTCAAACACGAAACAAAACCGAAACACCTTTAAAACAACATAATTAATAGCAATTATCTACAAAAGGCTACATTCTGTATATTTGAAAGCATTTTAATTGGACAAGATAAATGATATTACAGTGCCACTCGAATGTTACCAAAACGAAACGGTTCGACAAGTTAGATATATATGTATTATTGTAAAATACTATAGAGGGAACGTTGTACACGAGGTTACGAAAATAACCAACCATTTCTTCTCGTCATAAAAGACTAAGGAGAAAATAAATTCAGTAAGACATGCAGCAATATCTCTTTGAGTATTGGACAACTTATGCGATCGTCTGGCAGCTATCCTGCCCAATATTTTGGCGAGGCCCTTATCAAGCAGTGTATATTCATTCAATTTAGTTAGAAGGTCTTACAAACTTCCAGCTTTTTAACCAAAAAAGTAGATACCTATCCCGTGAAAAAACACCGCCGTACGCCATTATACGGATGAAGGATCCCAAACCATTCGTCAAGTTGATGTGTTTGAAAAACCGCGTGTTCCCAAATCGCAATTGTGGGCGATTTATCTCTCGACGAGTTGCGTAAATTGCGTGTCTGTGTGATTATGATTATATCTGTCGTTAACCGGTCTCCACTGCCTACATGGTAGATGTGAATCATAGAAGGCTTCGAGGGTAAGGTCGGTGATGTCATACTAGCGGCATTTAGTACATTAGTATGATAATCGGCAAATCTTGTAGTGGAGTATGTAAGTATTCGCTCTTTACTGTGTTGATCTGAATGCTAAAGAGTATTTTGAGCGTTTGTACTATAGTAATTTTCTAACTTTGGTTTCTTGTGGGAGTTTAATACCAATGATACATATTATGATGTTAACACGAAAAATTGTGAAGGTTTTTGCGATGAGCATTTAGCAAATCTATCCTCGGAAAATATTTAGACAATTGTTTGGAAAGGCAAAGGCGAGGACTCGTGATATTTCCAAAGAAGCCCGAGGTATCGGATGGCCGTTTGTACAATAGCTTTTACCGCAAACAATAGGCTGTATTCGATTACTCTCTGACCTTCTCAACAAATAGAATGAGATACGATCGATGCCGGAGACGAATTCGGGTGACTCACATCTCCAGAATACGCCCTTGCTGGCTCGATGTATAATTATTATGTGTCTACTTGTCTAGACTCGTGGCGACAGTAAGGCGCTATGGAAATATAATGACACTGGGCATTTTTACTCCAACCGGGAATGAGGTTAAGTGCTTTCTGTTGTATCTTACGGCTTAGGACATCGACAGCGGAAGTAAGCGGAATGTTAATCGAACCGGCAATCAATTTTTAGGTCATCGCCAGTTGTTCTTCTAATGGCTCCTGTGCTAGGAGCATATCCTGTCCGAACAACTACACATACCTGAAGCCTAAAAGGAACAAGACAAGAGAGTACACAGGACGGAAAACACGAAGAGGTGATGTTTCCACAGCTCCTTATCTCCATATCACTTCACAGGTGCAAGTAATTGTCCTCGAAAGCCGAGTCCCCCACTCATCGCTAAAAGCGACACCGAAATTCCTTTCAGGCATAAAATTTGTCACCTAATTTATCAGGCACTTGACTCATAATTGGTTGTGAATTTTCGCGCGATACCAAGGGGGCACACATTATATTATGAAATAGTAACGGAGACACGTGCTCTCGCGGCAGAGAGGGACGGATTCACTGAACGTCCTTGAGGCGGGGGCGCGCGGGGCGCCTGCGGCATCAGACGTTTCAATCATCCCCGGGGGGATAGGGACGGAGATATGCTTTCGATGTAGGAGCGAGCGAGAGGCACGATGCCGTGCTATTGACCGGCCTGGAGACCACGCCCACCCGGGCGAGACACGGCCGCGCTGATGCTCCAAGTGAAAATCGAACGCCGGCCCGGGCAGACGCGACGGCAGGCCCGCTCGCTCTTCAGCTGCAACATCAAGGTTACCCCACCTACTTACATCTTGCACTTCCTATATCCTAAACACTACGCCAGAATTGATATCCAAATCACGTGCTCCTAGATTACCGGCAAAGATTATCACAGCAACTTCTTGAAATCGCCGGCGATCTCAGTAAGCTGTTAGGGCGCGATATGAAAATCTATAAAGCTGGCTAGCTCATACGGTTCGATATACAGACTTGGCACGCAAACAATATAGGTTGCCAGAAAAGGACGCCAGCCAGCATGAAAGAGAGACGCCGAGACAAATATCCGACGCAAAGTATATGACAAGAAAATACATCTCCGTATTTTTAATCAAAGGTCGAAGGGATTGATGGACTCTGTCAAACTACAACACGCCCTCGGGACTGCTCAAAATCGTAGACGTATCATAAATCTCGCGGAGATTAAACTGTGAATTTCCCTCTATATTTTCGATATCGAAAATTTTCCTGGAGAAGTAGGATTACTTTAAATAGACCTTTTTATGCCAACAGTAGCGATATAATAAGCGAAATCGTTACAGAAACGTACATAAGCGAAAAGTTACGTAACATCGACATGCTTCACAAAGTATCGTTGAATTTTCGTACAATGTTCATAGGTACTATAGCACCATTCGGTTTAATTTCCAAAGAACTTCGTAAATAAGATGTAGGAATTCTTATAATGGTCGTTAACGTTGTCATAGCTAAAGTAGCAGATAATAGGGGAGATATAAAAAGATTTTAAGCAAAATCCATTTAAATTTAGATCAAAGAAAATTGAGGCAAGGTCGCGACATTTTTAACATTCTTTGACATTCTCTGATTTGATTGTGTGACGTCACGTAACGATATTTACGTGAGGATTGTTTGAATCGATGGCGACCGGATTTCATTTCGTTTAGTTCTTTCAGCTCTATGAAATAATAAAGCTTAAACCTAAACAACTAGGTACTTTCTCTTCAGGTAGAATATAATCCTCGAATAAAAATAGAAAAGCAATCCCGCAGAAAAGCTATATTAACCACAAAAGCGGCGCAAATTGAAAGATTAAAACCTCACTCTAAATTATAAAATCTCTCTGCACTCTTCAGCATCCATTTGACATTTACATGACACAACTTTGTCCCCATTGAAGCGACCCTTGCCGACTGTTCTATTTTTAGCCCTCTGCAAATGGAAGCGGACTTCAATACCAATACTAAGCTGTATAGTTATGTAAAGATGGTCTTTTCGACCCCATAAAAGGTAGGGCAGGTTGTATCGCCTTGACCCAACTGGTCTTATTCGTTATTCGTGGTTTCGCGTGTGTTACCTCAACTACTAAGTTCGTGGCTCGGAAATGCATGCTTTGGATATAACTGGCATGTTAGTTAGGTTAGATCGATGGCTGTTTAGGCACTTAAGGTACTGTTTGGAAGGTTTTCGGGTGACCTCGACCAGGTTAGGCTGTTGGGTGTGCAAACGCATGACGTTGGAGACGAACCAACATCGAGTACTGCAAACTTCGCCTGGGAAACTTCCGAGTCATGCGATAATAAAATGACAAATGCATGACTTGAAAAAATGATCTTCAGAAAAATGCTATTAAGAATATTCAGAAAATCATACTAAGATTATATTTCCAAACAAAATGTAATTTTGATAAGCTTTAAACATAAACTAAGTTTGCAATCGAAAGAAAACCAAAGCAATAGCAAAACTCAAGGCAATTTTACAGTAAGTAAGCAGGAAACGTTAAATGCAATTGATATTTATTTATTTATTTATTTTATTTATTTATTTATTAGGTTTGCCAACAGGTAACAAACACCTTACTTGCTAAAAAAATACATCAAGAAAACAGGAGTACGTGCTTACCCAATTACAGGCAAACACAGCTTATGTAAAACAGAATGTGCTTAAGCATTATAACTTGTGTAACTATAATAACTTATATTAAATTATAACTTACCTACATATTGATAACAAAATAAAAAAAAATAATAACCAAAAGTATATAATTTTTATGCTGCTGGGCGCGAGAAATTTGCTAGGCTTATTTTAAATTTATTTAAGGAACTGGAGAAGATATCAGTGTCAGCTATTGAATTGTACAGGTTGTTGTGTTCTCGACAAATTCTCGGAACAGTGCTATAGCGACCCACGTTGGTTCTATAAAATTTGACAGAGAAGGGTCGGTAATTTGCTGCACGGCTGTTACGTCGAGGTATGTAAAAACTAATGAGGTTTAATAATTGTGGGCAATCAATACAACCATTTATGATTTTGTAAAGTAAAACTTGATCTATTATCCAACGACGCTTTTCTAAGGTTGTAAATCTGAAATACTCAAGTCTCTTTTTATATGATCGAAGATCCGACAGTTTGCGCTGGTTGATAGTCGCAAGAAGCAAGAATTTCTTTTGGATTCTCTCCAATCTATCTATATGGCATTGGTAATGCGGGCTCCATACAGGAGAGCAATACTCCAACGAGCTGCGTACAAGAGATACGTAAAGTAAGTTTAGCGCAGAGACAGACTTAAACCTCTTGCAATTCCTCCAAATGAATCCAAGCATTCTGTAGGATTTTTTTATAATAGTATCTACGTGAGTACTGTAAGAGAGCTTGGAGTCTAGAATAATTCCGAGATCTCTTATTTCACAGACCTCATCCAGCAACGTTCCGTCAATGCAGTATGAAGTCTGTAGTGGTAGCTTTTTACGAGTAAATATGATATGCTTACATTTACTTATATTTAAGGGAAGTTTGTTTTGACTACACCAGTGGGAAATTCTGTCAAGGTCGCTTTGGAGTAAGATGGAGTCCGAAATATTGTTTATGACTTTGTGTATTTTCATATCATCAGCGAAGAATGACACATTAGAATGGAGAATTATTTCAGAGATATCGTTTATGAAAACAAGAAAAAGAACTGGTCCTAAATGTGAACCCTGAGGAACACCTGATGGAGTGGAGAATACACTAGATTCGTGACCACAAACCACTACCCTTTGAGTACGTTCCTGTAAGTAAGATTGGAACCACTTTAACATGGAACCATGGACACCAAAGTTATCTAATTTATCTATTAACAAGTCATGGTCTACCCTGTCAAAAGCTTTACTTATATCTGTGTAAACAGCATCAATCTGAAGTCCCTTATCTACAACCTCAGATAATTCTTGTGTGTGCAAAATAAGGTTGCTAAGAGTCGACATATTGCGTCTGAAACCATGCTGTTCAGGCACTATTAGTGGTTTAAGGTATGCAGTTAAGATTTCACAAATTATAGCCTCAAAAATCTTGCCAAAAAGAGATAAAAGTGAAATTGGTCTATAATTAGAAATTTCGTTGGACGAGCCAGATTTGGGAATAGGTACCACATTAGCCAGTTTCCAGGATGTAGGAAAATTGCCGGTAGATAAAGAACTGTTGAATATTAGAGTGAGGGGAACAGAAATGTGATTTGCACAGCGAGCTATGAACAACGCTGGAATTTGATCAGGACCTGCTCCTTTTTTCTCGTCCAGTTTCTTTAAAACTCTAGCAACCTGATTAACAGTGATAGTAATGCTACCTAAGTTTCTAGTAGCCGGACTGCAATTTTTTTTTATAGTAGTTCTCATACTAGAACTGCACGAATTACGACTGTATACTGAAGAGAATTGATCAGCAAAAGCGTTACAGATATCTGTTGGGGTAGAAACTTTATTGCCTTTGTGATACATTTCGCTAGGAATGGCACTTGAATTTCTACGCTTGGAGCTAATGAACGACCAGAAAGCTTTAATATTGTTGCCCGAAATAGAGTCCTCAATTAAGGTCATATATTTAACATAACAAGCTTTTATCAACGAGTGGCACCTGGTCCTAGCTTCCTCGTAATCAAATTCGTCCAGCGGATTTTTAAATTTTTTGAACTTACTCCTGAGCTTGTCCTTTTCCTTAATGAGTTTAATTAATCTTTTTGAGTACCAAACAGGGTAAGCGCGGGCACTAACGTTACATAAAGGCACAAATTTACTAATCAAATCTTGTAGGATATTGTAAAATTTATCTAACATTGAATTCACGTCATCCTCCGTCTTGAACAAAACCAACCAGTCAATTTTATCCAGTTCCCTATTAATACTAGAGTAATCAGCAGCATAAAAATTGAATCTCTTAACTAATGATTTTTGTAAATAACAAGTAGAACATGAACTGAGATCTATATTGATAGCCGGATGATAATGATCGTCTTCTTTGGTGAGAGGGTCTTGAGATCTTTTAACAATAATCTCACTAATATCAGAGAACACCAGATCGAGTAGTCTACCATCATTGTTTCTTACAACATTGAATTGATCAAGACCATGCAGCGACAAGAATTCAGACATAAGATTGCACATGTTGGATCCTGTATCTATCAATGCAGTTTTAGAACAATCAGTAGAACCAGTGAGAGAAGTCGACCAGTCAAGGTTACGGCCAACATTAAAATCCCCAACCACCAATATACCGCCATCATTCAGGTTTGAAATTGTTGCACTTATACTGCTCAATATATTATCAAATTTTTCACAGGTAACTGTGGGTGGAACATATGTAGCACAGATATTGATAGTTTTGGGGAATTTGGTGGACTTCACTTTAATGGTAACCCATAACTCTTCATTAGGGCAGTCTAAATTAGATAAACGGCGTGAACTGTACTTTTTAGAAACCGCTATTAAAACGCCACCTCCATCAGATTTGTCGCTGTTTAAGCAACATCTATCCCGACGATAAATACAATAACTATTATTTAGAATTTCTTCATCAAAAACACTATCGTTAAGCCAAGTTTCAACCAAAACAATAACATCATAATTGCAGTTAAGACTAGATAAATACAGATCTAGTAATTTACCACGAATGCTCCTAGAGTTCTGGTAATAAATAGTAAGATTAGCCATTTGGATAGTTTCAATTGTACAACACATGCTAGTATGACACGAACATACACTACACCAAAGATATGGTTTAATAAACATGAACTGAACTACTAGAAAAGCTTTAAAGCTAATGAAAAGCCCAGGTCAAGGAACAAAGAAAACGATTCTCGAGACTGTGAATTAAATACTCACATTTTATCTTACTTAGCAAAAGAAATACCTACTGTAGAGCAGTGTAAAAAAGAAGTGTAACAGTCGAAAACGTGATTACTCTAATGAGATAATACAATTATCTGTAAGTATATTAAGTGATTAAATCTAACCTTAAGTTAAGAAGAAGAAAATGCCGAAAGATCTAACACCAACGGAAAGATTGAGCACAAAACTCCACAAATGCAGACTAAAACTAGACACAGCATGTTACTATGCAGTAACACGAGACTAAAGCAATATAATAACAACTTCAGTTAGTAAATAGTTATTTAATGATGGTAAACTTGGCAGCCATGTAAGACTGATTGTTTTAGTGTGAAATAATAGTTGTTATTGGCATCGAGAAGGGATTCAATCTTATCGGACGTTTGATGTTTATAACTCGTTTTTATAGATCAAAAGATAAACTGACGACAACAAAATGTACATTGTATGACGCTTTAATGCTTTTTCATTGAAGTGCTAAATTAATACTGGTACAAAGAAGATTTACGTGTTTTATTTACAAATGGGTTTTGTTACTATTTCTGTCTACAACGTGTTTTATGAAAGGGACCTATTTAATTCAGAAAACTATTACACATAGGTATTACATCTTCAATAATACACCAATATTACAAAAAAACATCAAATCTAATTCCGACGAAACCTGATAAAATGGTTCAAAATATATCATAAAATAACAAGAAAGATACTTTTTAAATTCAAAACAAAAGTTCGTACCTTACAAAACATGATTATGTACGTTACATATTCATGAACGAATATATTGTTCATATATTTAGGTATGTACTTGATATTGAAATATGCTGTCGTCTGACGTCCGTTTGCCCCTTTGTGTTTTATTTCGCACGGGTCATTTATCCTGAACGAGACTACGAAAGTAGGTCATGGATTTATTAAAATATTTTTCCAACTTTATATCCACTCGAAATCTTCGGAATATATAAATTGCTCGCCTCACTTGGGTGGTTGCGGTTTTATAAGGCTATTTCAGCTTGTAAAGTGAACTGTGACGGAGCGATTATTTGCGTGTTGAGTGATCAGTCACTTGGCTAATTAATTTGTACTGGAATTGCAGTATCGGGTTGTCGGTTGGATATAATCTCAGATTAAGTTTTAAGAACGGGAGTTGAGCTTCATATTAATATTGCAACATATGAACTGCTGACATCAGTGTTACGTTACCAAAATAGCATTCATGAAGGAACTACAACGGTTTACGGTTTAATACGTTTATTTCTCAGAAAGAATTACAAATTCACTTATTAGAGAAATACAGGGTAGTTTCTTAGAATTTCATGTTAGTGTAACTTAATCTAGCGAGTTTAAGAAGGTCGTGTTAATTGTAAGTATAATAGTTTTTTGTTGCTATCTATTAATATTAGACAATAGCACTAGTTTATAAGTAACAAAAGAAAACAAAATAGGTATCTATGCGTAACATTTAAAAAAAAAAATGACGGTACTCCGATAATAAGATCACAGATAGGTAAACAAAGTCAAGACGTTGTGGTACAAGGGGTCTATTACGGACTACTTGTGATGGCATTTGCAATTACTATTGTTCGTCATCATACTTGGAAGGACAAGTTGTAATTTAAATTGAGTAGTTTTTCAAAATGTGATGGCGAAGTGTTTTTTTGAATAGAAGAAAGGATTTAATATATTTTATATCGTTAGGTAATTTATTGAACAGCTGTGCACCCTCAAAAAGTATATTTTTCTTGCCGTAGTTCGTTCGAGGCGTTTGTAAGTTTATGTGATTTGACTGCCGAGTGATCCTTTTTTGTGTTTGTTTTTTTAATGTGAAAGTTATTTGAGTATGGATATTTTTGTTTAGAATTTTATATATCAAGATGCTACAAATTGATGAAATTCAAATAAAACACAAAAAGCATATTTTGTACTTATTATTTTCTAAATTAAGTTTACGCTACCTTGTCACGGTAATTTATAATAATACACGTTACTGAACTATTTATAACACAAGCCACGAGTAAGGTTGACTAAATATGCTTTTATGAGGCTGAACTAGTAACAAAGCTTAATATACTAACATAATAGAAAAGCTAGTGCATGTCGGTCATGGGTTTTCATTCTGCATTACTTACAAGCACAATTTGCGAAATGGCGATTGCTACAAAAGTATCTAAATTTTTTTAATTTTTTTTAAACAGATAAATCTGCCAGCTTCCTCTGACAGATTTATCTGTTTTCTTTTATGATACTTACCTGCAGGAAAGAGATGTGATGATACTTAATAGCCGGAACCATCATGGTATTTCTTTTTATGCTACAGACCTCTTAAGTGAGTCATATTAACAAGTTAACGATTACAAAAACTAAATAAATTTTACCGATAGACTAATCAGTAATCGGTATTTATTTACAAGACCGTACGCTGCGTTCGATGACGTCATCGTAGTAAAGCGAGTCTTACGTAATTAGAACAAGATTGCTAATGCTATGCGCTACGTGGGCAGTGCACTGAAAAACATGTCTAGCTTTTTAAATGTTTGTACTATGAGAGTTATTTTGTGGAAATAGGTAATACAGTGTGAGGTAAGCTAACCGACTGCATTTATTTATTAGAATGTCGTAAGTGGAGACCATCGGAGTCTTATCTTCACTAGAAGATGGACAGGGTAATATTGAGCCATTTCCTGGGCTCTTTAGTAGCTTTCAAGTCTTATTCACACAGCTTTTACACTATTAAAATTATAAAGGACTTTTCATCTATCCATTTCCTTCTACAGACTCAAAAATTTAGAATCATGTTGAATCCTGAAATACTCATAGGTATTTTTGAAGCTCGAAAAGTCCATTTTTGTCGTATCTCATAACCTCAAAGTATAAAACACACGACTAAAGTTAACAAAACATTTACACTAGCAATAAAACCGTCCAAAGACGGAATATCTCGAAAGCACGACAATAAAAGCGGACTGTAAAGCAAATTCATATGTCGTGTCCATAATAAATGGGTAACGTTTCATGTGTACGTTGTATACAATAGGTACCTACATGGTGTCTGTAAATAATTCCAGCGGTTGGAACCGCAATGTGACCATCGGTCCGCACTCCGCAGTCCCCACAAAATTCACTATTCACACTATACTCCCCCGGAATTTTTAACACTATTTTATTGGCGCAAATAAATGAAATAACCCGGTAGCCTTTCGGGCTAAACCAACGAAAACGAAACTTTTTGTTTGCGTACAACGCGTTGAATAAACCAATCTGGTTTAATCCGGATTTTTTGTGGACTGGGAATTGGAGAAATTGCCTGAGTTTAACTTGCTGATGATTTACGATCATTTATTAACACAATTTTTACTTATTTCTAATCTCAAAATCTAATTGCCTATGGTCGGTGACTTCTCTGGTGATTTTAAATCAAATGATATGTACTCGTCTCATCGATCCTGTTAATTAGAAACAATTACATTATTTCCCAAATTACCAAATCTGGCAACTGTCTTGTGAGACATTTTACTTTAATGCCAAATTTGTATCAATCACTTAAATATGTACATTTATTATTGAATTTATAATTTCGAATTCAGATTCAAGGAAAGGGTTGTCCAATCCTTCATTGAATCAGCTGTTGCTGGAAATCCATAAATTAAAACTTGGGCCAATTTTGTAGTAGATTTATTCAGTTCACATAAGTAAACATCATTCAGTCAACATTGTTGCTATTATTGGCTTTCGTTCATTTAGAACAGGTCGCATTAATTGAATCACAAAGTATCAAAATCCATTTTCCATTGCCAGTTTTGTATTAGTTTGTATTTTAGAACTTTGGGCGGTGCGCCACTATGCAAAGGGTGCACTGGAAATGGCTTTAGGTGGACCAAACAACTAACGAGCAAATACGAGCTCAAAATCGGGTTATAAGTGACGTAAAGCCTGAATCGGCTGAATTCAAAGATGAAAATCAGCGGCGAAATAACCAACTCAAAACTACTCATTGCTAAAAAGGATTAACCAACAGCAAAAATAAAGCTAAATAATAAACTACAGCATAAACTAAACATATCCAGCAACAAATAACATTGCATACAATAGGATGGCAACACAAGTTGAAACAGATCACTGTATAGACATAGGAGTTTGCGTGTCACACAATTCAATAAACGTAGACTCAAACCGCTTTGGCCATTCATATCCAGTTAGCGGCTGAGGGGAGTGTATTGTTAACTACTTAGCGATATAATGTGTTTATTTAGAGATATGTTTTGTGCGGTGTGTGATTGAGCGAAGGCTTCTTTAGTTGTAACTAAGGGCAGCAAGCTAGGTCTGGCAGTAGACAATGGAACGCACTGCTATAAAAAAAAGGCGACGATTGTACGAATTTCCGTGTTACGAATTCTTCCAAGTATCTTGCGACAGGCCTATTTTAGTTTAGTTAATCTATTTACAAAATCAATAAGAATAGTGAAATGCAAAACGATTCGAGATTTGTAATTTAAATTTTCCAATGTGAATGAAAAGATGCGATACAGGTCACGATATTCAAAACTTCCATTTTATATGCAAACAGCTGCAAAACCTTGTCTTTCTACCTCGCGATAACATTGTTACAGGTTCTTGTTGCCATTGTAATAAAGCAATATGCAGGATGCATAGTTACCTACACCGCACCATTTTATTGTTATGTTCACGACCATTTTAATGCGGTCACACCTACGTTTCAAACTTTGTTGCTGTGACACCCATAGGTGTCCATAGACAGAAATAGCTTTACGGTGTGCACATATTGAAATTCTGTTACGAGGGACTATCTATTGGGGCATTAGGTATACGAGACGCACGGCCGTTATCCCGGCAAGGGTTGCTCATAAGTTCGATTAACATTTACCCAAAACTCCCGTCCCTGAACCTTCCGAAACGCGACATTCACAAAGCAATTTCATCAGGGAACTCCTTTATTGGAAAATGTAAAAACTCGCTCAAGATTAAATTCACGAGATGTTCAGAAACAAAATAAACTTTACGCCTGCGATAAATTCGGAGTACGAGTAATTGTTCATACTTGTAGAAGCGATAGGTTTAACGAGCCACTAAAGGGGATCTCTTCATCTCTCGCTTTCAAAATATCTCGTGTCAGATTGGAAGCCAACACGCGGGAATTAGCGAATAATTTGAAACGACAAGAAACGCGAACGAAGCGCATGAGGGCGCGCACCAGACGCGTCTCTCAAAATAACCGGACGCAGCCACTCCGCACGTTGCGCGCTTTTTATAACACCGTCCATCGCCGCGCCGCATAAACGACACGCACCATACGGTTTTAATAAGCTCTTAATGGATCGTAACAGATTTCTTACAGTCCACTCGACGTTACTTACGAGATTTGTTCAAACTTCTGAAGCTTCTGTTGCTTTTTGTTATTATAATCGTGATTCATGAGGATGAACTTTGTTTCATGATTCAATTATGACTAGGGCGTTCACCTTCCATTTCCACGGTAAGTTTTGGCGAGGCGCGGTTACGAGTGCAGAGGTATTTAGTGTAATTTGGACAGTGTTTCAACGAGGAAGTAAATGCCGAAATTCCTGTAGACGGATACGCAATTAGAGGCACGCGACGTGACTTTGCAAAGTGTATGGATGGAGGTGCGGAGTATGGATGGAGGTAGCGGCAGAACCCGGGCTCGTTTAATCGTCCCATTCGCCCCACCCACGTGCGTCGTGCGATTACGACATTGTATAACTCATGATCGCGCTGAAAATTTGTGTTGGCTCTTGACTAACTTGTTTTACCTAGCGCTCGTGTTTGGACAAGCCGCCTGATGTAGAGCGTGGATGCTTTTGAAATGTTTACGCTTTTTACCGTCGAAACGAGGTGGGTGCTCGATTATCGAATGCTTTTGTTCTTCTGAGTCGATAAAAATACGTCAGCTATTTCCAAAGTCTATAAATCTGTTTTGTCTGCATTCCCGCGCGAACTACTGATTAATTCTTTTTGAGATTAAAATTATGCGTTTCGCTTTCAGCGTTGCCTTTCTCTTCGTGACTTGGTAATTAAGATAAAGAATAGTTTGGATATTTTAGATGTCTGGACAACAAACTAGTAGTTAACGATGAAAAGTTTGTGGGTTAGGGAATTTGTTTTTGTTTCCGCGTCGGATTATCCGAGGGCCGTATCCGCCATTAAAAATGGACGACAGAATGAAGAATGAGATGCCAATTATTACAGCAGTGCTAAAGTAGGACACCGGGATCGCGTTTCGTCTACGTTGACGGTCAGACGTTATCAAGGCTGCGGTTTTGAATAAAACTCGGATGTTTTATTACCTACAATCTCTGGGACGGTACATAAAACTGTTTGAAATATTTTCAGTCAGATTTAAAAGAAATACGAAAGCTTGCAATAAAAGATTCGTACATTAATTCAATTCAAAGATGCACGTTAGCATTTCTCGTCGGTTTTAAAAAGAATTGAAAGAATTTTCATCAAACAAAACCTGCTCCTTGTGTGAGGGAAATTGGTTTCTTTAAGCCGCGTTCTCATTGTACCAGTACCTGCAAAGAAAAGACGTTTTCAAGTTAGTTTGTGATCGATTGTTAATTTCATAGGTTTTGTAAAATTGGGGACGTTATGTCGGTTACTATCAGTTATAATTCAGATTAATAAGAGGAATATACTAAGTGCATAGATTAAAATTCCTGACATACATAATAAATAGAATAAAAGAAACCATAACACGACTAGAAGATCATAAACAAGCTGTGTAATAAAAACCTTAAGTTATTTCAAATAATTGCAAATCTATGTTCGAATTATGAAACAGCTTCGAGTAATGCAACCCCCGCGAACTTAGACGCTCATAAAACAGCCTACACCAAACTCCACACAAGAAACTTACCCAACTTGAACAGTAACTTGCATAATGTAAACGCGGCATTGTCTGGTCGCACTAACTTTGGTAGGAAGTAGAATTCCCGAGCTGGTGCATCTTGCACTTGATGCAATAAACTATCTTTAGAGTTGGAGGCTTTTTATTGCAAGTTCGAGTTATGATTTAACGAGGGTTTTATAAGATGTGTTAGATCTGAAGTTCACTTAGTTAGTAGGTAGGTTAGGTACACAGTGTATGGGAAATCTGTTCCTAAAATACGGGTTTCGTACATTTCTTATTTTCTATTTATTAATTCTTTATAGAAGTTTTAAAAAGAACAAAAACACAAACACGGGCCGAGAAACCGACTGACTACATTTCATGTTTGTTATTTTTTGGTTTTAAGAATACTTACTTAAGTTATAGAGAAAGTTCTTTCATACACTCAAAAAAGAACAGTGATTCAAAATAAAGATTTTTAGAGTACCATTCATTAATTCTACAGACAATCCTGGTTTTAACGTCTGTAAGCATTCTTACGATAGCAAGTACTTGCTATTCTTATACAGAAGTACCCAACGTTCATCAAAGGAATCGTCAATACTGAATGTCACTTAACGTTTGACGTCAAGGATTTCGATTGTCTGTCGGTAATACTGAGAACAAGGAAGCTTATTGGCGTAAAAATGTATAAAAAGTGTAAAAAACCAGCTTAGTATACTTACTCCATAACTTTAATTGTAGTTCTTGAAAAACAACTTTTTTTAAAGGTGATAAGAACCTGTCTGCCGTGATGAATACCTTTTGTTTTATAATTTTAAGTAAACGATACAATTTTATTATTATATAATTCAACAAAGCTAAGGCCAAATACGTAATTAGCCTTACAGCCTAGAAATGTCTGACACAATGACATTGAGATTAGAAAGGTGTTAACAAAGAAGTAAATAGCACATTTCACACTACGCGAATAGTAAAAACTATTAGCACAAACACCATTCACCTTGTTTTCAATTGAATATTAAAAACATAACCTACGACCGAAGCAATACAGTTCACCCACGTGAAGTTAGTTGCGAATCATATCTAAACACTTATGTACAGACTGCATTTAAAAAAGTCTTACGTGTGAATTCAAAACGTAAACATTGGACATTTCGACTATGAACTCACGACTCACTTGTACCTACCTACCTAGTAATGTGAGCGATAAGAAAACGAACGTGTTGTATTATAGAATCTTATAGTTTTTCAGTTAGGTTTTGCTGTGAATGTCAATCAAGAACCTACTTTTCCTTCTTTCTAACTTGGCACTTGGCCTTCGTTATCAGCCCATATAATGTCCCCACCGAGGGGCACGAGCCTACTCTCATACAGAGAGTGATTAGGCCGTAATCCACCACGCTGGCCAAGTGCGGGTTGGGGGATTTCACATACACCTTAGAATTTCTTCTTTGGTGTATGCAGGTTTCCTCACGATGTTTTCCTTCACCGTTAGCAATTTATTCGATTACCACTTGGCCTTGACTTAAGAAAATAACAACTATCATATCGTCATAAAATCGTGGTTATAGTACCGAGTTTCAGACAAGTTGGTAATTATTTTCTTATATTTTCATAAAAACGTGAGTCGTGCTATCGATTCTGTGACACTACAAATTATTCAACACAGTATAGAGTGGGCAGCTATCTACCTACTATTTACTGTTATTAGTATAGATTCGCATGGATAGGTAAGTTCTATAAATAACCACGGATATGCTAAGCCTTAGCAACAATCAGAATGCCAAAATATCATCATACCAACCGCGACAGCTTACAAAAGCGATATCTCTACCGGTTAACCATACATAACTCATTTCCTCCGATAACTAAAAATTTACGATAACAATAAGAGCGAAAAGGACAGATATACATTTGTTTATTAACTTTAAACGCGAGTTTGTATTTAAGATGATGTACAATTTATAAACCGGTCCGACCGTGACTCATCCAAGATGGCGGCCATTAAATAATTATCGAACCTCTCGTGCAAATACAGACGGATATAATACGGCTAATTTATATTGTGTTCTGGTACGGGGCTTATTTTAGTAAACTCGTTATACTTTTATGCCGGTCTGGTAATAACTGAATGATGTGTTGCGGCGGTAGATATTATAGATAAGTGATGAGTGCATTCGTGAGTAGTAAAGACATTCATTTTATAGCTCTCAGAAATTATTAAAGTGACCAAGTTATGGAACTCATTTCGATATCCTCATAGAAGTAAATGACGCTCACGTCGTCATCTCAATATACATAATTAATAGATCACGGTGAGTTCGGACAAGTGTATCTCCACCAAGTTTAATCCCAGTTGCAGAAAAGCCTGTATAAGTTAGCTATACATTAAACATCGTGCCGTCTTCTTCTGATGTTTGTCAACGAAAATGCCAGCTATACGAGTAGATAATGGGGCTTTAATCTTAATGTTTTTTTTTCAATTGGCTGTGAGAGGTAACACAATAGCCTGTGTACTTAGTTGGAATAACATATCCATTTACTTTTGTAATAAATGTATCACTTAAATAGTTTTTACATTAACATAATCTACCATTTCCGTTTGCACAAGTTCATGATGGTCATTATAAATAATATTTTCTAAATAACAACAATAATACAAGGATAAAATGGTAGTTTCTTTATACAGATAGACCACATAAGTTTGCATATTTTAAATATATAATTTAATAATATTAAGTTTGTTAAGTATAAATTCTCAAATCCAACGTCATGGCTTAAAATACGAACATTTAATAAGTCAGTCAATAATAATTATCAAAAACACCTCACGTTTCAAATGCAAATTCAAAGAAATCAACAAATATGCATTCACGTGTTTGGTAAGAAATATTGGGAAACATCAATCATGCCGATTTATAAATCAAATACCTATGAATTTAATGACTACCTTTTGGCTACAGCTCCGTTCTAGCTAGAGGGAAGTAGTTTTATCGAGAAAATCTTTTGTTCTTCTAGGATGTGAAAGATATTGATGTCATTCCTAGATCTTAAGCTGTCACCATATAACATTTCAACAACATCGGCTAAGTGGTTACATAAAGCATAACAAAAGTAAGTTCTTAAATGTTAGGTACTTTCTTTAAATATCCTTAGATTATACCACTGTCTCGTACCTATACAACGTTTGTTTGAGCCATAAATGTTCTATCCATTCAAATGCACCATTCATTGGAGTCTGGCGATGAGCAATGAGGTAAGTCAAAAACCAGGAATGACGTAATATGGCCGGTGACCTCGGTGCCTCTTAATGTGCCCACGTGGGACGAGACGACAAAATAAAATTACACATCAGACTATGCCGATTGCCGAATACAAGCCCGCACGTGTTTGAATAAAAAATAAACTATTGTCTTTTTTTTTCTTAGTATAATTTACCTCGCTACTGTTGTCAACGGTTTGGGTTCAGGAAAAAAGTTAGACGTACCTCGAAACCCTATTTACCAAAATGATAAAAACTGTATTGTTTATGGTCATTGACTGGGATATTTATTGGACCATGTCGGTTTCATGTCTAAGTACTGCATTATCGTATCATGAGATACTATTATATTCAATAAGAAATAAAAAATAGGTACTAAAAAGACGTTATGATAAACTCCGAAAGACAGATCGATGTTATGTTGGGCATAGGCAAGGAAGGAAGTCAGAAAATCATGCAAGACTTCAATCATGGGAGACCATCACCACACAGTCCTTGCAATCAAGAATTCTACTGTTTAAAACTATTCTATCACATTTACCCCCATTTATCGACCAAACGACTTGTAAGTAAGTAAGTACTTAGTTATTCCCAAACCACCCCAATCCTGCTAACACCCCCTTCCAACTTCAACCCAACTTGCACGTTACTCTAGTCTAGGCACTTCTGCACAAGGGGCTTTAAAGTAATTAAGTGTCGGCCAAACGCCAACAACTTGGCACCAGTCTAACATTCCACCTCGTTACCCGAATCGCTGCCTGAATTTCACTTTAAAACTCTTTAATTTTAGGTAATGCAATTAAGTATTATGGGTTTTTAATGGCTGTGCTGTACGAATAGTGTAGTCTTTAGTGTAGTTTGAGTTTGAACGAAAATGGTCACTGTACACTTTAATGTTTTTTGTTTCCAGCAAGTATCAATTTTCAAATAGACATCGAGGTTACGACAATACTAAAACATTTAATAACAAGTTCAAAACACATCGTCAATGCTGATAATGCTAAAATCTGTAGATAAGCTATTTTAACCTGACTGCACCAGAAGGAGGGTTATTAGACAATGATCTGCCATTTAAATAGGATTACAACTAATAGGAGTCTGTAGCAAAGCCTGACAACTTCTATAAATCATTATAAATCAAAAATATGTAAAACACAATACAGAAATATAGCCTCATAACTATCTGTCAGTCTCGCCCGTACATCACCTAACATTCATCACCAACCTAATAAAGAAATTAGTTCATCTATTCTGTTCTAAATACCAAATGCTTTGACCTTTCCAGTGCATGGTTGCCGTGGTCGTATAATGATGTCAACGCCACCTCTGACCCGAGCTGACTCATTACAGACACATCAATGATAACTATGTGATAATATCGTTTTTAATAGCGCTCTTATGTGGATGTTATAATGATAGAGTATGCTATATTCATACCTTCGTTTAATTGGACTGTTTTAACTAGTTTTTTTTCTTTTGGGAAGCATTTCGGAAATTGGTAAGACAGATTTTATTTTTATCTCCATAATTACCAATTATATTTTTTGCATAAGCCCAACAGACGTATTAAATATTGTTTCAATGTGATATTTCTCGAATTTCAGCTCATTACAAAATAGCAAAGAGTTCTCTACTTTATTAAAACTATGCATTATACATACATAAACCTGCATAACATAACTCGAGTACGTAAGAATGTATCCTTCGTCAAGGTTCTATTAAGTCATAGAATGTATTTATAGACCGTCAGACATAACTCTTAACGTTTCCAAGAAATAAAACTCGAAGATGCGTAACGGACGTAAAGGACAATACAGTACCAGTTAAGTAAACATATTTTTAGTTAGTTTTATGTATCCTAATGGTCTAATTTATCTCTCGAATTGGGCAACGATTGTATAAATAGAGTAAATAGAGTGTAGGAAGCTGAAATTATCGTGGTTTGCCT